>CM066040.1:244425234-245677998 GCA_033557465.1 Ichthyophis bannanicus | reverse complement strand
TTAATCAGATGACAGCAGACACTTATCCATTCCAAAGTTTAAATATCGCCTCTGTAGCGGTGGGATAAAATTCCCAAGGACTATGATGATTCTGATAGAGTTACTGCAAAGCTTTCTTCTCTTCTCTACATAAGGGAACCTGCTATTGTTCTGTCAGGTATGTGGTCTATATTAATCAAGTCTGCCAAACCATGTTCATAGACATGGAAATCTACTATATATGCATTGTGCTTACTCAATCCCTTACACTATGAGTTGAGATTGATCTAACTTTCTAAGTTCTGAAGACCAAAGATGCTTCTGTGCGATAAGCCATCCAGATAGGGTCGTTTCTGAATTATGCTTGGCACTGATAGCTATATTCCAGAGTTTTTGGAAAGAGACCCCATATTTTCAATGCTCATGTGGTTGTAGTTTCCCATCCTGCTGCACGTCCTGTTACGACCCCTCAGTTTACTTTTTTGTGCACTAATGGTCCAATGCAGAAAGCTGGCGCTGAAGTCGTTCACGATTAGCTAGTGTACGTGGTTTTCGTTGCATGCCTTTTTAGTTCAAGACTTCAGTGCTAGTATGACAGCAAAGGGCATGTATGCAAATGAGCTGTTGCCGCAAAACATTGGGGTAATGTTGAAAGTATGAAGGGGGGAGTCACAACGCATTATGCAAACAAGAGATGTGCTACAAAGTGGCCGATAAAAGGCTAGTAGCGGGTGTAAATGTCAAACGCTTACGTATATATGGCAACAGAGGTTTTGCAGGTTCCTTTGGCGCTCATGCCAATAATAAGCACTTCATATGTTTGCACCAACAACATTTTTTTTTTTTTCGCACCCCGCTTAAAATTTTTTATTGAAAACCATGAGCAAACAGAAACAACTCCTGGGTGAACACTGCCGCCAATTCCAACACAAGCAAAATTTTCAAAACAAAAGCAAGTCCCAACGAACAACCACAACCAAACTAGATAAGAACCCCCCCCCCCCTTCTTCCTTTCTCCTGCCTCCCACCCCATACCAAAAGACCCCAAGCCCACCACACCCAGGGAAAGTTTTCCAACATAATCAGTAACATACCGTGAGGAGTAGAAAATAAACCATACATCCAAAGAACCCCTGGGAGAGGAAGCCCAAAGGGGAACCCACTACTTGTCACAATTTACCACTCTTGTGCTATATTAATCTGCAAACAAATTGAAAATAAGATGAAAACTGTAAATTTTCCATGGAAAATCTTAAATAGCCGTACATATTAGTTGCCACTAATATGACCTCCTGTTTTTTACCAGCCACTGGACACGATTTGGCATGGAAGCAGTCCTGGCAAGTGTTTTTGGACCCTATACCAGACTTGGATCAGAGCTTGAATAAGCTTCTCCTTTTTTTTTTTTCGTTTTGTACAGTCCCATTCCAACGAGAGGGCGAAGTTTAGCAAATGGACACCACAGATTCTCTCATTAGGGTTTATATCCGGAGAGGAGAGGGTTCCTGGCCAGTTCCAAGTACCTTATTTGTCTGTCTTTTATTTGAAAAACAAAACCTCGTTCAGACCAATTTTGATGTTGTTTTGGCATGGAGCCAAGATCCTGCTTGAACAAGATGCCAGATTCATCAGAAAATGTCTTCTCTTGCCTCTGAAACCAACTCTTTCCTTTGGAATAAAATTGACATTTCCTATTTGTCTCTCCGGGCACAGGGTCCAGGAAAGTAGGAGTAGTCAAACCTCCTCCCACGCAATCGTGAGGAGCTTGATAAACTGAAAATCTTTGCTGACAGCCCTCGCCTAGGCCTCCCCCCTGTTGTCAGCAGCTTTGCAGTCCTCAAGCAGCGGAGGAAGTCCTTTCAGTCTTTCATGTCCTCAGCAAGCGAGGAAAATAGTGTAGCTGGGACAGGCTCCCCAGATATGCCTAAATAGGAATAGATGTGGTCCCTTAAATCAGAAATTTTAAAAAAAAAAAAAAAGGAAAAGAATTTCAAGTACAAGAGCGCTGACTTGATTGGCTCTAGCAGAGGCAGATCAGCTACAGGCAGCCTTACCGGTTTCCTTTCTCATCTTTTGGGAAAAAAAAAAAAAAAAGAAAACCCCTCCCGGATCCTCCTAAAACCGACCGAAATTTGTTATGTTTTTTCGAGAGGACAGAGCCTGACTCTTAGATAAAAAAGAAGAAAGAAAAAGAAGTTATCCCAGGAGTTTGGGAGGAGACCAGTTGAGAATGGACTGGGCGCCCCAGAACACTGCTTCTCTTGTCATCTAATTGCTGTGGTCCCCCGGCTTAACCCGCTGGCAGCGTTGGAGTGATCGTACTCAATGGCAGCCTTCATCTCTCTGTTGGCTTTTTCAGGTAGGAAGGGAGTACAAGTTAAATTCTAATGTGGAAGGCTGGAATCGGGCCATTAGTTAAAAATCGCTAATCACGCTAATAGTTTTTTGGATTTTAATTTGTAGTGCAGGCAGTAAATAGGGTTAAGCAGCGTTTAGGACTGTAGGACTCGGTCCTTCGCAAAGGTTTTTGGGAACCAGTAGAAAAGGGATCTCGGCAAACAGTGCGGTTTTCTCTCTCTCTCTTTTTTTTTTTTTTTTTTTGAGTGTTTTGGCCTTCATAGTCGTTATTGCTGCTGCGGATAAAACTCATTTATTCCATGGAGACATCTAAGGGCAGTTAGGGGAAGAAGGTTTGCCCTCAGGCCTCAGAAACGTGTGCAGAGGATTGAGCGGGAAAACTGGCGGCCGAATTTTTATCAGATGCCGTCCGTTTTTTTTCCCACGCAGCAGGGGAAGTCAGGAAAAAAGAAGTCTAAATCGCGCAAGGCTCCTTCTACTGAGGGAGCAGATGCCAGCACTCACGGTCTCTAGAAATAGGGGTCGTTTGGAACTCTTTTTCTTTCAACCTGAGTTTATATTGGCTCTCGCCATAATGGGGCCCCCTTTTTTTAATGAAGATATCTCAGCCGTTCTTCCTCTTCTTCTGCAGATAGCATGTCAGAGGTTAAAAGGTGCAGTTTCCTCAGAGACAGACCTTGGGAGGGGGTGTCCTTGCCTGGTTCACAGGAGTTTGAAGCTGCTGTGGAAGGATCTGATCCTCTGAGTTCCAGGAATCTCAGCATGCCAGAGAAAGGAGCACCTTCTTTCAGACTGCAGGGCGTCGAAGTTTGGCCAGGGGAGTTGGAGGAAGGGGAAGTTAGGGGCCGGGGCGAAGGACGCCTAATGCAGTAAGATGGCTAACCATATTTTGAGGCCCGAGTGCCCAAACTGCCGCACAAAACCAACAGCAATTTCCTCCAAGTGCCCAGCAACGTCAATTAAGCCAAACATTTGCATACAGGTGCCGTCATTTGCATACAACTTGCATTAATAGTTACATACACTAACGTTTTAGTAAACCGCATGCCTCTTAATGGAGTATTATGGAATAAAGAAAGACTAAAAGGTTTGCTACATTACTATAGATCCAGTATCAACCGCCAGGGCACATTAGGAAGCTAAGCTACAAACGCTGACCCATTTAGAACCCATAGCAAACCCGCCGGTATCCTAACAGCACCTACCAGGACTCCCACAAAGAGCACCATACCCTAACTATCAAAAAAAAAGAAGGCAACACTGCAAATATTCAAACCATTACATTTCAGAGAACAAGCAATACATGACCCTACTGGGGAAAGAAACAGTGGCAATGTCAAATAGGAATTATATAAACAGAATACCTCAGCTCAGTTACACATGCCAGACAAACCCATCACCAAACAAGGAATCACAATTTAGAACAGGGAGACAATAATTAAACCCTGGGAACCACCAAATAGCCCAAACTTTGATTATACAACCACACTGTAGAAATAAAACTATAAATTAGGATTTCCTCTTGTACTAAACAAAGCGCAAAAATTATGATGCACATTTCCCAGAGCTGACATATTCCAGTTAATAAATTCAAAATAAAGAGATATTTTTCTACCTTTTGTGCATTTTTTTTTCAGTTGCAATTGTTCCAGCCACTTTCTTCTGGTTTCTTCGTGTCTTCTGCTAACTCTCCATCTGCTGTCCATTTGTCCTTTCTTCTGTCTTGTTTTTTTTTTCCATTCTCTCTCTACATCTGCTTTAAAATAATAATCTTTTCTCCTTTTGCTCTTTCCTCATTCCTATTTCATCTACTCAAAATTTACCCCTTCATCCTCAATCCCCACTTATTCTCCCAAATACCCGGCCAATTGTAGATTTTTATCCCTCCCACACAAAATATTTTTCCCCTCTCCATTTTACTCTCCCAGCCCCATCCCATTCTAATCCTCCCCCAACACCAGCTCCCTTCTAGTTCCAGCCTCACCCAGCATCCATTCCCTTCTAGTCCCTGCATCAGCCCCATTCCAGTCCTAGCCGCCCCCCAACCCATTTCCAGACCTAGCAACCCCCCCACCCAATACCAGTCCTCGCCCCCCCGCATCACCCCCTTCCACTCCGAACCCCCATCACCCCATTTTCAGTTTAAGCCCCCCTATAACCCATTACCAGTCCTAACCCCCATCAGCCCACTTCCAGTCCTAACCCCCCATCAGCCCCACTTCCAGTCCTAAACCCCATCAAACCCATTTCCAGTCAGCCCCCCATAGCCCCATTGCCAGTCCTAACCCCACCATCAGCCCACAGTCCATTACCAGTCCTAACCCCCATAGCCCATTACCAGACAGCCCCCATCAGCCAACAGCCCATTACCAGTATTAACCCCCCCATAGCCCTTTGCCAGTACTAACCCCCTCCATCAGCCCACAGCCCATTACCAGTCCTAACCCCATCAGCCCACCTCCAGTGTTAACCCCCCATCAGCCCATTTCCAGTCCTAACCCCACCCAACAGCCCACCTCAAGTCCTAACCCCTCCCCATCAGCCCATTTCCTGTCCTAGCCCCCCATAGCCCATTACCAGTCCTAAGCCCCCATCAACCCACTTCCAGTCCTAATCCCATCAGCCCATATAGACTTAGCTCCCACATAGCACATAGGCCGCGATTAGCACATAACCTCTCCTCACCTCCCCCAGCCCATCACCACTCATACCCACCCCATCAGCCCATTTCCTGTCCTAGCCCCCCATAGCCCAGTACCAGTCCTAGCCCCAACAGCCCACAGCCATTACCACTACTAACCCCCCAGCCCATCACAAGTCCTAACCCCCCAACAGCCCACAGCCATTACCACTACTAACCCCCCCAGCCCATTACCACTACTAACCCCCCCAGCCCATCACCACTCCTAACCCCCCCATCAGCCCATTTCCTGTCCTAGCCCCCCCCAGCCCATCACCAGTCCTAACCCCCCAACAGCCCACAGCCATTACCACTCCTAACCCCCCCCAGCCCATCACCAGTCCTAACCCCCCAACAGCCCACAGCCATTACCACTCCTAACCCCCCCAGCCCATCACCAGTCCTAAAACCCCCCCCAGCCATTACCACTCCTAACCCCCCCACCCCATCACCACTCCAACCCCCCCCCCAGCGAAATTTTTTTACAAAGAAAGCTGTCGCTGCCGGGGCCGGGGCCGCCGCGGCAGAATCGAGTGTGCCGCGGGGCCCCCCCGCCCAGCAGAGCCTGCCCTCAGTCCCCGGTATCACCTCTCTGAGCTGCCTCCAGTCACAACGCGCCGGCTTTCAGAGCGCGAGGGAAGAGTTTCTCCCTCGCTGCTCTGTTAAGCACGTGGGGCTGATGGAACTTCCCATCAGCCCCCGCGGGCTTAACTGAGCAGCGAGGGAGAAACTCCCTCGCGCTATGAAAGCCGGCGCGCGGTGTGAATGGAGGCAGCTGAGAGAGGTGATACCGGGGACGGAGGGGCAGGGCTCTGCTGGGCGGTGGGGCCCCGCGGCACACTCGTTTGTGCCGGGGCGGCCCCGGCCCCGGCAGCGGCAGCTTTTTTTTTTTTAATGCCGCATATTTTGATTGCGGACCTTCCCGCGTGCCAGCTGCAAGGCCTTCGTGTGCCACAGCTGGCACGCGTGCCATAGGTTCGCCATCGCTGCCCTAATGTGTTTCGAGTTTTTAGAAAAGAGGAACTGGGTGCGTTGATTGCGCATTCTCTGGCTGCATTAAATATGGTGATACCGACGGTTCAGCGGGAGCTGTTAGAGGATCCCTTACTGCAAAGTTTTAAATCAGAGCAGCGCTGTTTTTCCCATTCCACAGAGTTATTAAGCAGATGATTGATTCTGAATGGGAGTGTCCGGAGGACTCCTTAAGAGGAGGTCGCGCGATTGCTCGTCTGTACCCAGGGGCGGGGCCCAAGGGGGGGTGCGGGGGCCATGTGTGGAGACTCTGTGCGGGGGCCTCATTTGCATAAGGGACCTCATTTGCATAAATATTTGCATAATGTTACCATATACTAACTTTTAGTAAACATGCCTCTTAATGAGTGTATAGATAAAGAAAGACTAAAAGATTTCTACATTACTATAATCCAGTGCCAACCACCAGACACATTAGGAACTACTACAAACACTGCCCATTTAGAACCCATCATCAAAAGTAAACCTAGAAGAGTATCCCACAATTATATCACACCTAACTAAAGAGACCACTCAATAAAGAGAATTTTTTGTCGGAACTATTGCCATGAAAACTTGCGTCCTCTCGAAGCAGACTGTTCCTTTTAATCAAGAAATTGAAAAGGGATAACAACCCCCAAAGTACCCAAAAGGATATCACAAACCCATGGGGTACAAACAAAAAGTGTAAGTGAGTTCTGTGTTTCATTTTAAAAAAAAGAAAAAAAAAAAAGAAGCTTTTTCTTTCACTCCCCGATTCAGCTGCAAATAATAACCAAGGGTACTTAGCTCAAGTCCAGGCTCCCAGGGCTCAATAAAGATTTCAAAGCAGCAGGAGTGTCGCCATGAAAGAGGGGAATCATCCACAATCGTCAGAAATCTGTAATCCAAACAGTATGTTCCAAACAGTATGTTGACCCAACGTTGTGTTTCGAGCTTGTGTGCTTCCCAACCCTTCTTCAAGACAATTACTGACGTGAGAGGGAAAAAACACCCCGTTAACAATTTAAACACTCACTGAGTCATCTGATCAAACACTTGGCCAATGGGAAAACAGGCTAAAACCATCCCAGTATCAGAGGATGGTTTGGGGTCGTCTACACCATTTGTGGGAGTTCTGCCTTTTATGCTCCACACTCGGGATGTGGTTACAATTCTTAGGAGACACTGGTCCATTTTATCTCTGTACATGTGTTTTGATAGACCTCTGATGTTGGGTTTTAAGAGAGGTAAGAACTTGGCAGATCAGCTTATTCACACTATGGAGCGCTTCTTCTCCTCCTGAGGTAGTGGGACATTATGGCTGTCAATCTTGTGATTTTTGTGCATCGACCTTAGAGGGGGTGGTGGGTTGGACTCATCCGAATACTCAGCGTACATACTATAGTCGATGGCATACTAACTGTCAGTCCTCTTTCGTGGTCTATTTGTTGGTCTGCCCTTGTGGAAAGATATACATTGGAAAGACCGTTCGCCCTATGAGAAAGCGTTTGCAAGAACATCGATCCCGAATAACTACGAGGGTGTTAACAGCTCCAGTGGTACAACACTGTGAGGATTTTCAGCATACTTTTTTGGACTTACGTTGGCGAATTATAGATTTTATTCCGGAAAAAAACCTCGTGGAGGTGACCGGGGGGCAAATCTCCTTTATCGTGAGCAGCGCTGGATATTCCTTTTACAATCGCTAGCCCCGGCGGTTTTAAACTCCTCATTGGACTGGTGGGGTATTATTTGAATGTGTATACCTTTAATTTTAGCCTATTTTCCCATTGGCCAAGTGTTTGATCAGATGACTCAGTGAGTGTTTAAATTGATAACGGGATTTTTTTCCCTCTCACGTCAGTAATTGTCTTGAAGAAGGGCTGGGAAGCACACAAGCTCGAAACACAACGTTGGGTCAACATACTGTTTGGAACATACTGTTTGGATTACAGATTTCTGACGATTGTGGATGATTCCCCTCTTTCATGGCGACACTCCTGCTGCTTTGAAATCTTTATTGAGCCTGGGAGCCGGACTTGAGCTAAGTACCCTTGGTTATTATTTGCAGCTGAATCGGGGAGTGAAAGAAAAAGCTTCTTTTTTTTTTTAAAATGAAACACAGAACTCACTTACACGTTTTGTTTGTACCCCATGGGTTTGTGATATCCTTTTGGGTACTTTGGGGGTTGTTATCCCGTTTCAATTTCTTGATTAAAAGGAACAGTCTGCTTCGAGAGGACGCAAGTTTTCATGGCAGTAGTTCCGACAAAAAATTCTTTCTTTCTCCAGGACCAAGCAGGAAGTCAGTCCTCACATATGGGTGACGTCGGCGCCGACGGAGCCCTCGCGGAGCAATTTTCCCCAGCTTTCAAAGAAAGCCTTTGGGAATTGCAGCGCGCATGCGCGGTCTCCTTCCCGCCCAAGGGTGCCATCTTAGCCAGTCTTCTTTTTTCCGCGGAGCCCTACAGACGTACCCGTCGTGTCCCCGCTGAAAAAGTTGATTTTAGTGATTTATTTCTCTTTTTTTCTTCGGTTCGACGCCGGTCTTTTTCCTGCCCGGACTCGCGACGCAGTTGCGAGTCCTTCTATTATTTTTCGGTTTTTCTGATTTTTGGTCAGTTTCGTTTTTCGGTTTTTCGCTGGCAGCCCGGTCCTTTGACCTTGCAGGGGCCCTTTTTTCCCCGATGGCTGCCAGTGGTTTCAAGCGGTGTGTTCAGTGTGACAGAAATATGTCACTCACTGACACACATGATAATTGCCTCCGCTGCCTCGGCCCGGATCACGAAGAACTGATCTGTGGGGCCTGCGGCAAAATGTCCTCCAAAGCGTTAAGGAGTCGGCGGCACCAGCGGGAATGAATCTTCGCTGACCCCGGCCGTACCCGGACCTCGTCGGAGGCCTCGGCGTCCAGAGGTTCCAGCTCTGACCATCGCCGAAGTTCCTCCGACAGGGGTTCTCCCTCCGGGGACCATCGACGGAAGGTAAAACCCGCGAGGGCGGAGTCGGTGGACGCTCCTGGCTCCGCTAGGGCCAGGTCGCATAGCCCCGATAGCCGTCCCGGGTCTTTGGAGAAGGAGCACCTCCCGAAGCGACCTCGTCTGGAGTCGGAGTTGCCTGCTCGGGTAAGTCCTGTAGTCCTCCTGGACTCGCCAGAGGGGTCCGACGTCGGGCCCGACGCCGTCGGGGCCCGAGTTGGGGGCTGCTGGGTCACCTGAGGTCGGACGCAGGTTGACGGCCTTGGAGAGCAGACTATCTGCCTTCATGGACCAGCAGCGGGCACTGATCGCTAGCCTCGCTGGCGCCGCTGCCCCGACCGCCGGGACGTCGACGTCTAAGTCGACCCCGGAGACCGAGCCGATCCTCGAGTCCATGCGAACTCGAGTCGATCCTCGGTCGAGGTCACCCTCGGCCTCCCGTTCGAGACCGAGGTCGTCGACGCCGACTCCCTCGGTGTCGGGGCGGCCGACGCCTCCGCCTGCCCGAGCCGACCCCACCGATTCCTCCTCGGAGTCGGCCTGGGAGTCTGAAGAGGAAGAGTCACCTGATTCGTTTCGGACTCGGTGTGTCCCCTCGGACTCACCTGAGTCCGAACCTCGGAAGCAGTCCCCTCCGGAGGATGCCCGGTTCTCGGGACTTCGTCAGGGATATGGCCAAGGCTTTGGCCTTCCCTGCGGATCCCGAGGAGGAGCCTCGAGCCGAAGAGCTCGACGCCCTTCAGTATGACTCTCCCGCCAGGGAACACTTTACTGTACCGGTTCCTCCCATGCTGGAACGACTACTCTTCCGCATGTGGGAGAGTCCGGCATCGTCGCCGGTATTAAGCAAGCGGGTCGATTCCATCTGTCGAGTCCGCAAGAGTCCTGGCTTCCAAAAAGCACAGCTGCCGCACCATTCCATGGTAGTGGAATCGGCCATGCATAGGCTTAAGAGCCAGAAGATGCACTCCTCGGTGCCTCCTGGCAGGGAGGCCCGTAACCTGGATGGCCTTGGTAAGAAGTGTTTCCAGGGCTCTATGCTTGCTTGTCGGGTCCAGACCTACCAGCTCTACATGGGCATGTATCTCCGAGACCTGGCTAAAGAGATAGCCGGATTCTCCGCTGGGCTGTCCGAGGAACCTTTGCGGAGGTTCCTGGCCTTGACAACTGGTATTCGGGAATGCTCCAAATTCATGTCCCGAGCAGCCTATGATGGCTTTGAAGCATCGGCTCGAGTGGCCGCAGCCGGCATCGGTGCCCGCCGACAGGCTTGGCTTCAGTCGTCTGACCTTGAACCCTGGGTGCAGGACAAGTTGGTCGATGTCCCCTGCCGAGGTGAGAACCTCTTTGGCAAGCCCATGGCTGAAAAGGCTGCACAAATCGAGACGGAGACTCTCACCAGAACTAGGCTTTTCTAGGAAGACCTCCGCCCCTTCCCAGAAAAAGAAGGGCTCGGGAAAGAAGTCCTTTTACCCGAGAAAGGCGACTGCCTATAAACACTACCCTCAATATCAGGCCTCCGCAGCTCCCCAACAGGGCCAGCGGGCCAAGGGACGGGGTAACTGGTCCCGTAGGCAGCAAGCCCCCAAGCCTGCACCACCAGCCCCTGCTCAGCAGGGTGGGGGTTTTTGACTTCATCAGCATAGCCTCTCCCCCTCAGCTGGCTCCTCCCAGCACCGGAGGCCGGCTGGTTCACTTCGCCCACAGGTGGTCCAACATCACTTCAGATGCCTGGGTGCTTCAAGTCGTAAGAGAAGGCTATCTTCTCCACTTCCACCAGGTCCCTCCCTCCTATTTCCCGGGAGAACCTCCACGACTCCCTCTGCACAGGGACTTACTCCTTCAGGAGTTAGCAAGTCTTCTTCAGGAACAGGCTGTGGAACCGGTGCCCCACCACCTGAGAGGTCAAGGCTTTTATTCCAGGTATTTCCTAATACCAAAAAGGACAGGAGGCCTCAGACCCATCCTGGACTTGCGCAACCTCAACAAGTTCCTCGTGCGGGAAAAAGTTCAAGATGCTTACCCTTGGAATCCTTCTGCCCTACCTCCAGCAGGGAGATTGGCTATGCTCCTTGGATCTAAAGGATGCCTACACGCACATCCTCATCCACCCAAGCCACCGCCAATACCTAAGGTTTGTGGTGGCAGGAAATCATTACCAGTACAGAGTACTGCCCTTTGGCCTATCCTCCGCACCGCGAGTCTTCATAAAATGTCTCGCGGTGGTGGCGGCTTATCTCCGGCTTCACGGCCTCTATGTCTTTCCGTACCTCGACGACTGGCTCATCAGAGCATCGTCCTCTCCGGAAGTCACCAATGCCACACACCGCACTGTGACTCTTCTGCAGTACTTGGGCTTTGTCATAAACTTCGCAAAGTCCACTTTGCTCCCCTCACAGGATCTCGAGTTCATCGGCGCAAGACTGCACACTCCTCAGGCACGAGCTTTCCTGCCTCTCGACAGGGCTCAATGGCTCATGGACCTAGCCGGCTGTTTTCGCAGCCAGTCCCTGGTCTCAGTCAGGCGCTTCCTGAGACTACTCGGCCATATGGCTTCCACCGTCCACGTGACCCCCAATGCCCGCCTACACATGCGGCCTGCTCAATGGTGCCTTCGCAAGCAGTGGCAACAAGCCACGGGCGGCCTAGCCGACTTAGTGCGCGTCTCCGGGCCGCTGGCCTCTTCTCTACAGTGGTGGCTTCATCGGCCGAACCTGGTGCTCGGAATGCCTTTTCAGTCACCTCAGCCGGCTCAAGTGCTGACGACCGATGCTTCTCTCCTGGGTTGGGGAGCGCATTGCCAAGGGGCATGTACTCAAGGTCTCTGGACCACGTGGGAGTCTGCTCAGCAGATCAACTTCCTGGAGCTCAGAGCAATCCGTCTGGCTCTCAAAGCTTTCTCCCACCTGACTTCTCACCAGTCCGTCCTTGTCCAGACGGACAATCAAGTTGCCATGTTCTACGTGAACAAACAGGGGGGCACGGGCTCCTTCCTTCTCTGTCGAGAAGCTCAGAAGCTCTGCTCTTGGGCCGTCAGTCACGGCATTCTTCTCAAGGCAGTTTATCTCCCAGGCCAAGAAAATTGCCTGGCGGACAAACTCAGCAGGATCCTCCAGCCGCACGAGTGGCGCCTGGATCCCTTGGTAGTTCAGAAACTTTTTCTGAAGTGGGGACTCCCCACGATGGATCTCTTTGCCAGTCCTCTCAACCGGCAACTTCCTCGCTTCTGCTCTCGTCAGCCACATCCCCTTCGAGTAGCGGCAGATGCTTTTCTACTCTCATGGTCGGAGAGCCTTCTGTATGCCTTTCCTCCCATACCGCTAGTCTCTCGAACTCTTTTCAAGGTTCTCAGAGACAAAGCTTCCATGATCCTGGTGGCTCCTCGCTGGCCCAGACAGCCGTGGTTTCCACTCCTGTTGCAATTAGCGGTAGAGGATCCGTTCCCTCTGGGGTTTCAACCGGATCTCCTAACACAGGATCAGGGGTCCCTGCTACACCCCAACCTCAGATCTCTACATCTGATGGCCTGGCTGCTGAAAGGGTAGTCCTTGCTCCCCTTCTACTGCCGGCAGAGGTGGAAGAGGTCGTCCTAGCTTCTCGGCGACCTTCTACCCGCAAATGCTACGCCCTTAAATGGCGTCGCTTTTCCGCTTGGTGTGCCCAGCAGTCTCAGGATCCCTTCTCCTGCTCGGTGTCGGTGATCTTGCAGTACTTGCTCTACCTCTCTAATCTGGGACTTAAGTCCAACTCCGTCAAAGTTCACCTCAGTGCTCTTTCAGCACATCATGTGCCGGTGGACGGCAGACCTCTTTCCAGCGACCCTCTCATAGCGAGATTTCTCCGAGGTCTCCTTCTGCTTAAACCACCTCTGTGCCCGCCAGCACCGGACTGGGATCTGAATGTGGTTTTACAGCGGATCACCTGTCCGCCTTTTGAACCTATGGCTACCTGTTCTCTCCGTTTTCTTTCTTGGAAAACTTTATTCCTGATAGCCCTCACTTCCGCTAGACGCGTAAGTGAATTGCAGGCCCTCGTGTCTGATCCCCCTTACACTCGGTTCTACAAAAATAGGGTAGTCCTACGGACTCACCCTAAATTTCTTCCAAAAGTGGTCTCCCCTTTTCACATCAATCAGGAGGTGGTATTTCCGACCTTCTTTCCCAGGCCACACTCCAGCCGAGCTGAAATGGTCCTGCATACCCTGGACTGTAGAAGGGCATTGAACTTCTACCTTGACCGTACGCGGGAGCACCGTAAAGCTGCTCAGCTTTTTGTGTCTTTTGACCCCAATAAATTGGGGCTACCGGTCTCCAAGCGTACTCTGTCCATCTGGGTTGCTGACTGCATCGCTTGGGCTTATGGGGCAGCCGGACTCTCGTTAGAAAGTCGAGTCACGGCTCATTGTGTTCGGGCGAAGGCTACGTCAGTGGCTTACCTCCGCTCTGTTCCGCTGGCAGACATCTGCCGGGCCGCTACTTGGTCTTCGAGCCAGACTTTTGCGGTCCATTACTGTCTCGAGAGGGAGTCCCGCAGGGACAGTGCTTTCGGACAGGCAGTCCTCCGAAATCTCTTCGAGGTTTGAGCAACTCCTACCCTCCATCCCGGATGGGGGCTACCGGTGGGTAATAATTCAGTGAAGATTCCTTCCTTCTGTGCCGCTGAGCTAGAGGGAGCTCATTTTTGTGCTTAGGGTCTCCGGTAGCCTTAAGCTTGGGAGTCCCATATGTGAGGACTGACTTCCTGCTTGGTCCTGGAGAAAGCGTAGTTACTCACCTGTAACAGGTGTTCTCCAGGAGCAGCAGGAATCAGTCCTCACAACCCTCCCTCCTCCCCTTGGAGTTGCAATCATCTGCTTAAGTTTTTTTGCAAATTTTTATGCTGTCTTTTAGCTATGTCATCAGACTGGCTAAGATGGCACCCTTGGGCGGGAAGGAGACCGCGCATGCGCGCTGCAATTCCCAAAGGCTTTCTTTGAAAGCTGGGGAAAATTGCTCCGCGAGGGCTCCGTCGGCGCCGACGTCACCCATATGTGAGGACTGATTCCTGCTGCTCCTGGAGAACACCTGTTACAGGTGAGTAACTACGCTTTATTGAGTGGTCTCTTTAGTTAGGTGTGTCATTTAGAACCCATAGCAAACCCGCCGTATCCTAAAAGCACTACCAGGACTCACAAAGCACCATACCCTACCTATCAAAAGGAAACATGCAAATATTAAACCAATACATTTCAGAGAACAACATTACAATACTTGTTCTCCAAATCCCACTCCCTGTTCAATGTTATGACCAGACATATGCATTTTGTCGGATGTTTTTTGTTACATGTAAACCGCGCTGATTGCAAATAGTGCGGTATATAAGAATTGTAAAATAAATAAATAAATAAATAAATAAAATACATGACCTACTGGGGAAAGAGAACAAGTGGCAATGTCAAATAGGAATTACATAAACAGAATGCCTCAGCTCAGTTACACATGCAGAACATAGACCATCACCAAACAAGGAATCACAATTTAGAAACAGGAAGACAATAATTAAACTGGGAATCCCAAAAGCCAAACTTGGAATGTACAATACTGTAGAAATAAAACTATACATTAATTTGCTCTTGTACTAAACAAAGCGCAGGCGTTAATGATGCACATTTACCAGAGCTGACATATTCCAATTAATAAATTCAAAATAAAGAGATATTTTTCTACCTTTTGTGCATTTTTTTTCAGCTGCAATTGCTCCATCCACTTTCTTCTGGTTTCTTCGTGTCTTCTGTTAACTCTCCATCGTCTGCTGTCCATTTGTCCTTTCTTCTCTCTTCTAGTTTTTTTCCATTCTCTCTCTACATCTGCTTTAACATACTAATCTTTCTCCTTTTGCTCTTTCCTCATTCCTATTTCATCCACTCAAATTTTACCCCTCCATCCTCAATCCCCACTTACTCTCCCAGTACCCGGCCAATTGTAGATTTTTTATCCCTCCCACACAAAATATTTTTCCCCTCCATTTTACTCTCCCAGCCCCATCCCATTCTAATCCTCCCCCAACATCAGCTCCCTTCTAGTTCCAGCCTCACCCAGCATCCATTCCCTTCTAGTCCCTGCATCAGCCCATTTCCAGTCCTAGCCCCCCATCAGCCCATTTCCAGTCCTAGCCCCCCATCAGCCCATTTCCAGTCCTAGCAACCCCCAACCCAATACCAGTCCTAGCCCCCCCCATCAATCCACTTCCAGTCCTAACCCCCATCAACCCATTTCCAGTCAGCCCCCCATCAACCCATTTCCAGTCAGCCCCCCATAGCCCATTGCCAGTCCTAACCCCCCATAGCCGATTACCAGACAGCCCCCATCAGCCAACAGCCCATTACCAGTTCTAACCCCCCCAACAGCCCACAGCCCATTACCAGTCCTAACCCCATCAGCCCACCTCCATTGTTAACCCCCCATCAGCCCATTTCCAGTCCTAGCCCCCCATAGCCCATTACCAGTCCTAACCCCACCCAACAGCCCACCTCAAGTCCTAACCCCTCCCCATCAGCCCATTTCCTGTCTTAGCCCCCCATAGCCCATTACCAGCCCTAACCCCCCCAACAGCCCACAGCCCATTACCAGTCCTAACCCCATCAGCCCACAGCCCATTACCAGTCCTAACCCCATCAGCCCACCGCCAGACATAATCCCCCCAGCCCAGGTCCAGTCCTAGCAACCCCCAACCCATTACCAGTCCTAGCCCCCCAGAGCCCACTCCCAGTCCTAATCCCACCAGCCCATTTCCAGTCCTAATCCCCATCACCCAATTTTTAGTTTAAGCCCCCCCATACCCGATTACCAGTCCTCACCTCCCCATCAGCCCACTCCCAGTCCTAATCCCACCAGCCCATTTCCAGTCCTAATCCCCCATCACCAATTTTTAGTTTAAGCCCCCCATAGCCCATTACCAGTCCTAACCCCCCATCAACCTACTTCCAGTCCTAATCCCATCAGCCCATATACAGACTTAGCTCCCCCATAGCCCATCACCACTCCTAACCCCCCCCAGCCCAGCCCAGCCTAGCCTAGCCTAGGGAAAATTTTAAAAAAAAAAAGCTGTCTGCTGCCGCTGCTGGGGCCGCCGCGGCAGAATCGAGTGTGCTGCGGGGCCCCCCCTGCCCAGCAGAGCCTGCCCTCCCCTGTATCACCTTTCTCTTTGCAGCTGCAGTCACACGCGCCGGCTTTCAGAGCGCGAAGGAACTAGTTTCCCTTTCGCGGCTCTGTTAAGCCCGCGGGGGCTGATGGGAACTTGTGCGTATGAGTTGCGTTATCTGTTTGCAAAGGGTATGTTTAGTCTTTCTGTATTGGCCCTTAAGACCGTTGGAAGAATTATTTTGAATTATTTTCTTTTATTGTCCTGTACAGCCTGGGAAGCTTGTTATTCTCTGACTCATTGCCTAAAACATCCCTAGATCATCCTGGTTAGAGTATGTGTGCCACGCCAAATGTTTAGGTACTATGGTTAGGATTGCCAACTGGCCGGTTTTCAGCCAGCCTGGCCGGGTTTTCCGTGGCCAGGCCAACTGCTGGCAGAACAAAAATCGGCCCTTAAAAGGCCGATTTTTATTTTTTTATTTTTGCTCTGGCCGCGAGACCAGGAGTGGCCAGAGCAGCAAACCGGCTTTGCATCTGCGGTCCACGGCCCTCCCTTGCAGCTGCTGCTGCTCTTACAGAACAACGGCTGCAATAAAGCTAATTTAAAAACAAAAGAAAACCTGTGCGGAATCCTCTGGCCCTATGAAACTCCTGCTGCAGTGACCGCCTCCTGTAACGTCACTTCCTTTTGAGCGCGGGCACTGTAGCAGGAGTTTCATAGGGCTGGAGGGCTCCGCATAGGTTTTCTTTGTTTTTAAATTAGCTTTAATGTAGCCGCTGCTCTGTAAGAAGAAGGAGCGGCTGCAAGGGGAAGGTGAAGCTGCACGGAGGGGGGGGGGGTTGTTGAAGCTGCACAAGGGGGGGGGGGGGCGGAAGGCTCCACACAGATTTAATTTTGTTTTTAAATTAGTTTTATTGCAGCCGCCGCTCTGTAAGAAGCAGGAGCAACGGCTGCAAGGGGAAAGAGGTGGCAGAAGGGACTGACAAGAGGGAAGGTGAGGGCTGAAAGAGAACTGAATGGGGGGGGGAGGAGGTGTCAGGAAGAGACTGACGGTGAAGGAGGTGACTGGAAGACAGCTGAAAAGGGGGGGGTGACTGGAAGGGAACTGACAGAGGGGGGCTCAAAGGGAGCTGACACCTGGGGATGGTACTGGTAAGTGACTAGGTAATGGGGAGGAGGTTGGAAGGGAGGGGGCACTGGGACAGGAAGGGAGCAGAAACGTGGGGATGGCACTAGAAAGGGGGATGGACAGAGGGTAGGGTGACTGGAAGGGAGTTGACATGGGGAGGGCACTGGGAGTGGAAGTGAACTGATACCTAGGATGGTATTTGGACTAGAAGGGGCTGGACAGTGAGGAAGGAGGGAGACTAGAAGGGAATGGACACCACTGGCAATCCTGGGAACACAAGGTGATTGACATTGGAATGTAATGGGAGGGGAGGACTAGAAAGGGGACTGATATGGGGGACGGTTACTGGGACTGGAAATAGGCTGATGGAAGGAAGTGAAGTGAAGAAAAGAAAAGAAGAGCCAAGAAATGACAGATGGACTATAGACCATAGAAAACGAGCTAAGAGAAGACAGGAAAATGGAAACCTCAGATCGGATCCAGTATAATCAGAGAATAAAATGGTCAGACGACAAAGGTAGAAAAAATAATTTTATTTTCAATTTAATGATTTACTTTGTACTACCTTTATATTTTACACAGTATGGGGAACCACATCTCTTATTTATCTGATATTGCAACTGCATGCAGAGCCTGTTGTCTTGGGGTTTCAGTTTAATTTTTGTCTATATATTTTTTTTGTTTTGTGCTCATTTATTGATGAAGGCCTGGGTGTGTGTATACAACCAATGCTGCATATTCTGTCAGTATAGAATTTCTTTTTAAGAATATGTAGAAATCTTGCTTGTTCAGTTTGCACATTGCCCCCCTCTACAAGTTTTTGGGGGACAGGGTGTGGAGCAAGTGTGGGGGGTGGGGCAGGGACAGGGAAGGGGTGGGAGTGGGCATGTGTGCAGCGTGACTAGCCACAGGTGGCGGGTTTTTCTCTTTCAAAAAGTTGGCAACCCTAACTATGGTAAAATTGTTTTCCTTCAGTTTGTTGTTTTTTTAATTTGCTTATTTATTTTTATTTTTTTACCAGAGTAGAGGAGTAGACTGGTGGATAGAGCAAGAGACCAGGGTTTGAATCCCACTAGTGCACCATGTGTCCTTGGCAAGTCACTTTCTTAATGGTCCTCCAGTTTGGTCCTCCACTTCTGGGTTTGTGTACCTCCTCCTGCAGCTTGGAGACTGGGCATATCAAAAACTCATGACATCACTGGATGTAGTCTGCTGGTCTCTCCCATCAGCCCCAGTGTGTCCAGTCCCCATGCAGCAGGAGGACATAGTGAGCCTAGGTGCTGGGCTCACTTGAGGATCAGATAAGGAGCAATAGTGTAGCCTAGTTTAGATTCTTTATTTTTATTTTGGCTGTCTCTCTTTAAATTTGGTTTAATTTGGTTTATTACTGTTTGTTTAAAAAAAAAAAAAGAGCGCAGGATCAGAGCTTCACCTGGTGCCGGATCGGATCTGCCTCTATTGTGCGGGGCTGTGGGCTGCCCGATTCAGATCTCTTACCCCTGGACAGGACAGGGAAGAGCTCTCCAGCAGGACCGAGGGGAAAGTTGAACAGCTGCTCAGTGGGCCGTGAGGTCCCTTTCCAAACCAGCACGTTGACGGGAGGCTCGCCCAGCGGTTTTCTGCTCGTGTCGGCATTGGGCAGAACCGCGTGTGCTGGAGCTCCGTTGAAGAGCGGTGAGTTCTTTTCTGTAGCGTCGGGAGCTGAGCATCACTCCCGCGAGTGCAGACAGCGCGCTTCAGGTGCCCGTTGCTCCGGGCTTGCAGTTCGAGCCCTTTTTTTTTTCTAGCGGCGGCTGCAGCAACCATTTCCTTATCGTTTCTCCAGTTTAGTCCTCAACCTCTGGGTAGTGAACCTCCTCCTGCAGCTTGGAGACTGGGCATGTCAAAAGCTCATGACATCACTGGATATAGCCTGCTGGTCTCTCCCATCAGCTCCCAGTGTGTCCAGTCTCCATGCAGTAGGTGGACGTAGTGAGCCTAGCTTCTGGGCTCACTTGGGGGAACAGATAAGGAGTATTTAGTGTGACAAATTCTATTCTGATTTTACTTTTAATTTTACTTTTAATTCAGTTACCTTTGGTTAATTGGCAATCGGGGATTAGTTCCCTTTAGTTGTTAGGAGCAAATTTCCTTATATTTACAGTAAATTTAAATTTGAGCCTGGCTCTTTAAATTAGTTGCAGCTCTCGCCTTCCCTCCTCAGTTATTTTCACTTGCTGCAGGCATTCGCCGGTGTGGATCTCTCTCCCTTGATGGTACGGGAGAGAGCTCCGGGACCCGTACAGCCACACTGAAGCTGTGTGAGACGGAGCCTCTCCGTTGCTGCGGGATTTTAATTTTATTCTGTGGAACCGACTGAGTGGTCCTCGCTGTGACTGCCAGGCGTGGCAGCGTGGCTTGAGGATTGGATGAATTCAAGGTTGCTACCGTCCTAAATTACGAAGCAAAAAATGGTGGTGGCATTTGTTTGCCAATGGTCTAAATATGGCCGTTGTTGCTGCCTGGCATTTGCAATGTCATCTTTTGGGCAAACAAGCCCTGAGTCACTTGGATTTCCGCCGCGAGGTTGCTTTGGTGGCTATGAAAGTTGGACTCGAGGGCTAACGTTCTCGAAAAGGTGGCCCAACAGCTTTGATTCCCTCTGCTATTACAGCTTCAGTTAACACCAGTCACTATTTGTCTTCTACAAGCCAAGGTTGTTGCATTGTCTGCTCGAAGAATACAAAAAAATGGTGCCAGTTTTGTGGCAAGCGCCTGCACGAGAAGTGTTTTCCGGATTTTCACTCTCGCTGAAATTTTCCCTTCAAGCTTTATTCTGTACAGTCATCTCCGTTTGTGTCTAATTACTTTTAAAAATTGCTTAATTGAAGTATTTGTTTGTTTCCAGTTTACGATATTCAATAAAAAAAGCAATTAAAATTTTTGAAAAAATGACACTTGGAGGGGCCAACGTTCCACAAATGGAACATGCTTTTTCCTAGGAAGTACATATCCAAATTAGCTGAAAATTTATATTTGACATATTTACATGTAGTGTACTAAAATACATAACAATTAAGTATTAGAAGCAATTGCTTCTATGAGCGGCCTCTCAAAGGTTAAAGGTTTCAGAAACTTTCGCAAGGCGGATCGTCTCTTTTCGGGGTGTTCGGAGGGCCCCGCAAAGGGAAGCGGCGGCGAAGAAGTCCATTTCTGGATGGATTGGAATGGCGAGTGCGTCGGCTTATCTTCTACGGGACCGTACAGTCCCAGGGAGCTTACGAGCTCACTCTTTACCCGAGTGCAAGCGTCGTCTTGGACGGAGCACAGTTTGGTTCCACCAGTGGACATCTGTCCCCTCTTGGTTGTCTCTCCATACTTTCAGTAAGCACTACCGTTCTGGCGGCTAAGGATGCCGTTTTCAGGGAGGCGGTGTTGAGATTCGGCTGGAAAGGTCCCTCCCAATGATTACTGCTCTGATACATCCCAGAGGTTGAGGACTAAACTGGAGGAACGATAAGGAAATAGGAATTACACTTACCTGGTAATTGTGGTTCCTTGAGTGACTCCAGTTTAGTCCTCATTCCTGCCCGGGGATGGGGGTCTTAGCAGTGGTTTTTTTGTTGGAGGAAGTGCAAGGTTAAAAGTGGATATAGGCCATCAGTGGTGTTCAGTTGTTTTGATGCTTCCGTTTGTTTTGCGCTATATTGTTAATTATTAGATTATGATATTGTGTTAAATTATATATATTTTGCTATATTGCTCTGGATTGTTTAGGGCTAGGCATTTGACGGAAAGGAGAGCATGCAGGAAGCAGTCCCTTTCCTTCTGGAAGGGGAGTAGTAGGTAGATAGGGTTATATGTTCTGCGTGCCCTTGAATATAATAAGTTAAAACTTTTTTTTAAAAAAAGTTACTGATTTTTTGCTCCTTTGAATCTGCTTTGTCAGTAGTTCACTGGGGGCTGATGGGAGAGACCAGCAGGCTGTATCCAGTGATGTTATGAGTTTTTGACATGCCCAGTCTCCAAGCTGCAGGAGGAGGTTCACTACCCAGAGGTTGAGGACTAAACTGGAGTCACTCAAGGAATCACAATTACCAGGTAAGTGTAATTCCTATTTTGTAAAGCATGTTTGCCACATAGCAGGAGCTCTGCAGGGATTTTTTTCTTCATGGGAATCCCATCAGGGGGCTTTAGTTGAAAGGTCTTTTCTTTGGTTGGGACTGGCTGTTTATTTTCTTTTGGTGATGTACTTGATTGGTAGGATGAGGTACCAGTAAAAAAAAAAAAAAAAGTGAAAAAGACAGTAAGTAGAGTGGGCTAGTCATTGGTTCCTTGCCCCTGAATCTTTTTCTCTGGTGCATTGAAAAAAACAAAACAAAACAGGTAATCAAAGCAGGGCTGCACCTACCTTGACCTTCGGAGGGGAAGAGTGCCTGGCGGATGGTATCCTGCCCCCAGTGCGTGGTCTGCGGAACTTGCAGGGGGATGGTAGCAGATTCTGGGATCTGCAGGGGCTGCGCCTCGGTTTCCATGAGTGTAGAGCAGCAGATGGAGGTTAAGGCTAGCCTGGAGTCTCAGCTGACATTGGTTGGGCCTGAAGTGGAGGCTCCCTTGGCCTCTACTTCAGGGGTTGGCCAAGAATTCATTGCTAGGCTGCCGGCAGTGTCTTCTGTCCCACCGTCCGATCCAGAGCTCGGGGACTTCTCCCCAGACTTTGTGCTGACCATGCATCAGGCGTTTTGTGTGAGGCGTCAGGGTAAGTTACCGGAGGTCCTGGCGTGGACTGCTCCGGTTCAGCAGCCTAAGCTGGCCGAAAAAGGTAGCATTTCCCCCAGACCCCCAAAGAGGGTACGGACATGCGAGCGGTCTCTCTCTGACATGGAGGGTAATGATACTGATGAGGCCGAGCTGGATATGGAGGCAGAGATGGAGGACTTGGAAGAAGGGGAGATTCCCGAACTGGAGGATCAGGCAAAGATCATTCGGGTGTTCTGGAAGGAGGAGCTGGCAGCTCTTATTACGGAATCTCTCCAGACATTGAATTTGGCAACAGCTCCATCGGCTGAGGAGGAGAGTGTCGAAGACCCCATCATCCAAGCGGTGAGACAAGCTCAAGTGATGGATCCCCATCCACCGGGTGGTGGACAAGATGATACAGGACGAGTGGGACCAACTGGAGTCAGGACTCAGAGGTATTCGCACTATGAACAGGCTCTATCCGTTAGCGGATAAGAACAAAGAGTGGTTCCGTTCGTGGTGAATTGATGCAGCAGTGTCGGCGGTCACCAAAAAGACCACAATCCCTGTTGAAGGTAGTGCGGCATTGAAGTATGCGCAGGATAGGAAGATAGATGGCTTGTTAAAGCAGTCCTTTGAGGCGGATGCTTTGTCCTTGCAGGCTTCCATTGTGGAGCTTGGATGGCTAGAGCTTGCCCCAGATGGTCTCAGCATTTGCGGCAGTCTTCTCACCTGGATCAGGAGGGGGCTGGCAGAGTTGGACTGGTTGGAATCCAGTATCGCGTATTTGGCGGATGTGCATTATGACTTGATCAGAGCGCTAGCCAATAGCATGGCTTCCCTGGTTGCCACACGACGATCCCTCTGGTTGCGGAATTGGGCAGCCGACAACTCTTCTAAGTCATGGCTCAGCAAGCTCCCGTTCAAGGGTAGGCTACTGTTTGGAGATGATCTGGATAAATTGGTTAAAGATTTAGGGGAGTCCAAGGGCCGTAGGCTCCCAGAGGATAGACCTAAACAAGGGAAGTCCTCTTCTGCCTTTCGGGGTCAGTTTAGAGACTTTCGAAGATTCCAGACTTCCCGGAATGGAGGTTTCCAGAGGAAGATTTGTTGCCAGTGCCCAGGGTTTTCGTGGATTTCGGGGAGCCAGTAGAGGGTTCTCAGCAACATCCTCCACGGCTCCTAGAAAACCACAATGAGAGTTGGCGGGTCCAGGTAGAAAGCCAACCTATAGGAGGAAGGCTTCGGGAGTTACTTTCTGCTTGGACCCAAATAACGACTGACCAGTGGGTCTTGGAGATAATTTATGAGGGCTACGCCCTGGAATTGGCGAGACCTTTGTGATGTCTCCATGCAGAGGCCCGCAAAAAGCCCTGGTGATTCGAACTACTCTAGACCGTCTCTTGAACTTGGGGGCAATCATGCTGGTACCGCTGTCAGATTACGGTACGGGTCGATACTCAATTTATTTTGTGGTGCCCAAAAAGGATGGGTCGCTATGCCCTATTTTGGATTTAAAGGGCATGAATCTGTGCCTGTGTTCCGCATTTCCGGATGGAAATGTTAAGATCAGTCATCGTAGCGGTTCGCAAGGGGGAGTATTTGACTTCCCTGGATCTTACGGAAGCGTATCTTCACAATCTGGGAAGCCCATCAGAAGTTTCTACGATTCGCCCTTCTGTGGGGGCACTATCAGTTCCGGGCGCTGCCTTTCGGGCTGGCAACTGTGCCGCGGATTTTCACCAAGATCATGGTGGTAGTGG
Organism: Ichthyophis bannanicus; assembly: GCA_033557465.1. Classification (NCBI taxonomy): domain Eukaryota; kingdom Metazoa; phylum Chordata; class Amphibia; order Gymnophiona; family Ichthyophiidae; genus Ichthyophis; species Ichthyophis bannanicus. The sequence goes on along the minus strand of CM066040.1, from coordinate 245,654,277 downwards.
CAGTGGCGTTGCGAAAGGAAGGAATCCTGGTTCATCCCTATCACGACGACTGGTTGATTCGGGTGAAATCAGTGGCCGAGAGCATTCAGATTATGGACAGGGTAGTGAAGTTTTTACAAGGGCTCAGCTGGGTGATCAACCCAGCCAAAAGTCGTTTGTTGCCGTCCCAGGACCTCGAGTATCTGGGAGTACGGTTTGACACCCGACGAGCTCAAATTCTGCAAAGAATTAAGCCGCCTTTTTGTCAGGGACACCTTTCCTCTGACTATGCCAGTCATAACCAGGAGAAGAGGATTTTTTCTATTTTATCTATTCAAGCAGGTATCAACCTTCTTGCTATTAGATAAATCTTTCTCTCTCCCTATAAGGGAGGATGGGGTTCTCTGGACATCTCTCCATCCATATACCTTGAGACATGTCTCTATATGCCTACCTATTCATCTAGGTGTGTATATATCTATATCTATATCTATCTAGTCAGAGGAAAGGTGTCCCTGACAAAAAGGCGGCTTAGGGAGGAGTGGCCTAGTGGTTGGGGCAAGGTACCACAGTCCGGAAGGTCAGTGGTTCAAATCCCACTAGAGGACAGCAACCTTGGGCCGGAAGAACTGGGATTTCTAGTCCCACAGGTGCTCCTTGTGGTCTTGGGCAAGCCACTTAACCCTCTATTGCCCATGTTCCCTGTAAGTATTAGTGTATGTCTCTCATATCCCCTCGTGTTAAAATGTATCCCCAATTGTGTTGTGACCACTTTGATTGAAGGATAAGGTGGTATACAAAACTGTCTAAATAAATAAATAATTCTTTGCAGAATTTGAGCTCTTGAGTAACCAGGATGGCCTACGTGGAAATGGCAGAGGATAACGGCAGTCTGCAGACAGAAAGTCCAGATATCTCCAGAATTGTAGTATGGAGATTGGATAGAGGAGGCCTCTGGAGAAAGATACCCTAGTCATCCGCCTATGAGGACAAGATGGGTATTAGGTATCCTCTAGCTGCCAGTGAAGAATTTATCTCCAGGAACAAGCAGGAATAAGTCGTCACATATGGGTACGTCGGTACCGACGGAGCCCGCGCAGGAAAGCTCCCCAGCTTTTCAGATTAAAAGCTTTTGGGGCCTCCCACTGCACATGCGCGCTGCCTTCCCGCCTTCCTGACCAGCTCTCGTCAGTTTCTTTTTTTCCGCAGAGCCAGCAGGTCGTGCTCCTGTCACCGCTGAAGAAATTGTTAATTTTATTGTTTTCTTTAGACCGCGTACCTGCCTTCCCCATTCTGAAACCGGTACTGCCGGTCTCTCTTTCTTTCTTTTGAAAAAAAAAAAAAATATATATATATTTTTCTTTTCTTCAGCACAGCTTGGTACTTTGTTAGGCCTTCAGGCCTACACAAATTCTCCTCATGGAGAAGCCAGTTCCTGGTTTTAAAAAGTGTACCAAGTGCAGTGCTGTCATTCCTCTTACAGACACCCATGAATGGTGTCTTAAATGTTTAGGACCTGACCATTCCATACCGGACTGCCCATCCTGCTCCCAGATGTCGAAACATGGATTGCAGAACCGGGCCAACAAGTTCCATGTGCTGTTTCCTTCAGAAGCATCACAGTCATCCAGGTCTTCCTCTCCGGATGGATCTCAGGTAACCAAAACTCCAGTGGGCAAATCCTCTAAAAGCAAATCTCTTTCTAAAGATCGAGAGGCTCTCAATTCTGAGTTCGAGGATTCTGCCCAGGCCAAAAAACCCCGGCGGGAGGTTCCGGCCTCCAAAGCAATCATGGGGTCACAGGTTGACATCGATGGCGCGGCCTCGACAGATCACCTGTTGTACTGCTCTGGGGTACCGGCCCATACCGGTACCGACATCCAGGCAGCAGTGGCGTCTATGGGCACTACTGTCCAAGTCATGCAGCAGGCCATTCTGGCTTTTATTAATGCTGCTACGCCCTCGGTACCGCAGCCAGCGGTACCGGGTCCGGTTCCGGTAATGGCTTCCATACCGGAACCGAGGCCATCGTCTTCCAAACGCAGATCGGTTTCCGCATGCCGGATCCGGGCTTTTGCCCGGTACCGATCCCATACCCGGTACGCCCGATGTCGATACCGAACGGTATGCGTATCGTGCGTTGGAAGCACATAGAGGATACTCTGCTTCTTCAGAGGATTTTAACTCCTCTGATGATTCTGATGAGTTCTCCCTTGATCTTCCTGAGGAGCCTTCTTCTCCTAACAGGAGAATGTCTCCACCAGAGGATTTGTCCTTTCAGGACTTCATCATAGAAATGGCTAAAGGTCTTTCTATTGCTTCATCCTCTGAAAAGGAACCCAGATCAAAGAAACTGGATATTTTAGGATACTCTAAGTCTCCTAAAGAGGCAGTCACCCTGCCTATCCATGAAATCCTTCAAGAAAACTTGATGGACTTATGGGAGGCTCCTCTAACATTGTCTCCTTCTCGCAGGTTGGACACCATGTACCGTGTCCCCCCTTCTCCTGGTTTCCAAAAAACCCAGTTGCCTCACCATTCTATTGTGGTGAAGTCTGCAATGAAGAAGATAAAGAGTACCAAAAGGCACTCTTCTACTCCTCCAGGGCGAGAATGTAAGACTCTAGACTCTTTTGGCAGGAAAATTTTCCAGGCTACTATGCTTATAGCCAGGATTAATTCCTATAGTCTTTACATGGGCATGTTTCTCAGTGAAATCGCTCTAAAAGTTCGGCATTTTGCCCCCTTTATCCCTGAGGATAAGGGGGAGCAGTTCATTTCCTTAGTGAAACACCTTTTGGATATTTCAAAGTTCTCCAACAGGGCAGCTTTTGATTCCTTTGAGGGTGCTGGTAGGGCTTCGGGCATTGCTATAGCAGCCCGACGTCTTGCTTGGCTCCAGGCTTCTGATCTAGAACCTTGGGTCCTAGATGGCTTACGAAATCTGCCCTGTACAGGTGAGAACTTATTTGGTGAGGAGTGGCAAATTAAGGCCACTCAAATGGATGCAGAAAATGCCACCTTAGATAGACTTTCTAAGTCTACCTCCACTCCTGCCAAGAAGAAGTCTTTTAAGAGGCCTTATTACAAGAAGTCCAGATTTTCCACAAATACTGGCCAACAATCCTCTCAGCCTCGTTTTGCTGCTAAACGTCAGCAACCTAAACAGGCAAGGTCAAAGCCTGCGGCGTCTGCTACGCCTCAGCAGGCTCCACCCCCTCAGGGGTTTTGACTTGCCCCTAGAGAACTTAACTTTTCTGGCTCTAGAACAACCAGAACCCCTCACCATACCCGGAAGGTTAGCTCACTTTGCTCCCAGATGGGAGCAAATTACATCAGAGCAATGGACCCTCTCTATCATCAGAGAGGGTTGCAAACTCCATTTTTACGACCTTCCTCCTTATACTATGGTGAGGCAGTTCAATTCTCCCCCATCTCTCCTGGCCCTCTTGGGTCAAGAAGTCTCCTCCCTCCTTGCCCAGGGGGCAATAGAGGAGGTCCCTCTTCAACAGGGTACGGGATTCTACTCCCCTTATTTTCTAATACCAAAGAAGACAGAGGGCTTCAGACCAATTCTGGATCTGAGAGAATTGAACAAATTTCTTTTCAAGGAGAAATTCAAAATGCTTTCTCTGGGCATTCTCCTTCCATACCTTCAGAGTCAGGATTGGCTTTGTTCTCTAGACCTAAAGGATGCGTATACACACATACTCATCCACCCATCCCACAGAAAATACCTTCGATTTCTGTTTCAGGGAAAACATTTCCAGTACAGAGTACTCCCCTTCGGTCTAGCCTCTGCTCCAAGAGTGTTCACCAAATGCATGGCAGTCGTAGCTGCCTTTCTAAGAGGCCTGGGAATTTTCATATTCCCATACCTGGACGACTGGCTCATCCGAGCTCCCTCTCAGTCCCAGGCCCAAATTTCCCTGGACCGCACAAGGCGTCTTCTGCCGTATCTAGGACTGGTAGTAAACCTTCCCAAGTCTCAACTAATCCCTACTGTGATAAGGAAGCTTATCATAGCTCAGGTAGGAGCTATAGAAAAGATGATGTGACTCTGAACAAGCAACCTGTCAGTTCTGGTAGAAGCAAGAAAATAGAGTTTTCACATAAAAGACTACCAGTCCCAGAATGCACCAGGTTTCCAGCAGCCATGAGAGGGGCTGAAGTGAGAGAATGTGTGTGCAATCAAGAGAGCTATGAGGTAATCCCTAAGCACTCATCTCAAAGGGCAGGGCCTGATTCAACACAGCTGCGCTGTGTTAGGGAGCAGCACACATTAGAACAGGATAAGAATAGAGCTTATTCTTCAGATAACAGCTACAGAGGGAGGAAGAGATACAGAGACAGCAACGGCTACAAGCACCAGTATCACCTGGAGAAACAGAAGCCAAGCCAAGCAGATAGAGAGAGAAGGAAACTCTCTGGAAGGAAGAGAAGAAAGGCCATTGGAAGGTCTGGGAGATTCCAAGGCAGTACTCATACTGGGAGGTATTCCAAAAGCCAGCAGAGTCCATTGGACTGGATTCAGCCAGAGGAATGGAGTGGCAGAGATAGGAATCACCAGTGGCTACCTGGAAGAGAGAAGACTGCATGTGGAAGGGACTTTCAGACCAAGGCCAGAAGGTATGTGAGAGAAGATCCAGCGTCCAGGGATCAAGATTGGAAGGCTGGACATCAGAATTGGATTACATATTGGCCAGGCTATACAGAGAGGAATAATGATAGCAGGAGAGGCTCAGGTATGAACACTGATCCAGACCCTATCTATAATAGAGAATGGCAGCAAGGGAATAAGCATTCTCATGATAGTGCCTTAATGAAAGACTCATCTGTGCCAATGTATGATATTGACCCTATGATTGTTGATGCAGGGGGAAATACAGCAGATGAAACTATTTACATGGACTGTTCTTTATCTAAATGCTATTGCTAGTTTTCTCTGAGCAAACACATCAGCCATCACAAAGAAACCTAACTTTGTTCTTTATTTCCACTGCAAACAGCTCTTAAAGCAGGATTTGGGCTCACACAGTAGCAGCCAGCCAGCTAAAGGCTTTCAGCTGGTCCATTGATAGTAATTAGGGCTGCACCTGATTGTGTGTGTGAGCAAGGGAGAATCACTGCTGAGATCGGCGTGGAAAATAAGCAGAAGTTAACCTAACCAGCAAAGTTTATTCTTTACTTTGTGCCTTTGTATTTGGTAATTATTTGCTAAGAAAACATTAGCTAATTGCCTGACAAGCTGAAGGTTGTTTTCTGGTTTACTTTGTGACTTTTTGTTATCCATTTTAAACACTGCAAGCAAGTAACCTCATTTATAGTGCTATCAAGCATACATGTGCTGGGTGAATTAAACCCCATCAATAAAAGAAGTATTTTATTGATCTTACCACTTGGTTTCACAACTCAAATTATTGTCATCAGCTGTGTTTGGGAGTGAATGAACTACAATACCCACAATACCTTGCAAGAATCATATGAATATATGCATCGTCAAGATTGTGTAAGTTCTCACCCTAGGCAGCCGTCTGACACTACTCAGTCTCTCGAGTTCATAGGGGCCCAGTTAGACACCATCACTGCAAGGGCCTACCTGCCTCAGGTCAGGGCCCAACGCCTGCTGAGTTTGGCCTCCCAAGCTCAGTCCAGCAGTCATTTGACAGCCCGGGAAATGCTGCGACTTCTGGGCCACATGGCCTCCACGGTACATGTGGTGCCCTACGCTCGTCTGCATATGAGAGCAGCTCAATGGACCTTGGCCACCCAGTGGACTCAAGCATCTGGAGCGCTCTCCGACCAAATACTCACCTCAAGCTGTCTATTTTGGTCCCTCCAATGGTGGACATCCACCAAGAATCTGTTGTTGGGGGCCCCCTTCCAACCTTTGTTGCCCCAAGCAACCCTCACAACAGATGCCTCCCAGACAGGGTGGGGAGCTCATCTTCAGAACCTCTCCACTCAGGGCACTTGGTCTCCACAGGAGGCCACCCTTCATATCAACCTCCTGGAACTGCGAGCAATTTACCTTGCCCTCAAGGTCTTCTATACCCTCCTTGTCAACCTGACTGTCCTAGTTCAGACAGACAATCAGGTAGCCATGTTCTATATAAACAAACAAGGAGGGACAGGCTCTCTGTCGCTTTGCAACGAAGCTCTCAGATTATGGGCCTTCGCCAGAGAGCATCAAATTCACCTTCTTGCAGTGTATCTTCCAGGAGTTCAAAACTCTCGTGCAGACAGACTCAGTCGAGTTCTGCTTCCACACGAATGGTCCCTACATATGGACCAGATACGCAGAATCTTTCAGGAATGGGGGACCCCGGACATAGACCTCTTTGCAAGTCCGTGGAATGCCAAACTTCCCCGGTTCTGTTCCAGAACTCAGTGTCAGGGAGCTCAGGCCCACGATGCCTTTCTCCTGCATTGGGGTCAGGAATTCCTCTATGCCTTTCCACCCATTCCTCTAATATCCAAGACCTTGTTCAAGCTCCAGAGGGATCACGGGACTATGATCCTCATAGCTCCCCGCTGGCCACGCCAGGTGTGGTTCCCTCTACTTCTGCATCTCTCCCAGGGATCCTCCCTGGACCTGGGAGCTGCGCCAGACCTTCTGTCTCAGGAGGAGGGGACTTTGTGGCACCCAAACCCCAAATCCCTACATCTCAGAGCTTGGTTACTGAAGGCCTAAGTCTTCAAGACTTTAATCTTTCTCAACCTGTGACAGATATCCTTCATGCCTCTAGGAAACCTTCCACGAGGCGTTCTTATGCTTTCAAATGGAAACGTTTTTCCATTTGGTGTGCTCAGCAGGGTCTTGACCCTCTAGCACTTCCTTTGAATTCCCTCTTGGACTATCTCCTGCATCTTTCAAATGCAGGCCTTAAGACGAATTCAGTAAGGGTCCATTTGAGTGCTATTGCAGCATCCTTAAAACCTATAAATGGACAACCTGTCTCCTCTCATCCTCTTGTTGCACGTTTCATGAGAGGCCTGACTCTAACTAAACCTCCCATCCGACCTCCTCCGGTAGCATGGGATTTGAACCTAGTTCTAGGTCAGCTTATGAAGCCACCTTTTGAGCCTTTGGACTCTACCTCCTTCAAATTTCTTTCCTGGAAGGTTGTTTTCCTTATTGCAGTCACTTCGGCTCGCCGCATCAGTGAACTGCAGGCTTTAGTGGCTCATCCACCTTATACTAGGTTTCATCATGATAAGGTGGTCCTTAGGACGAATCCCCACTTTATGCCCAAAGTGGTCTCGCCTTTTCATCTTAATCAAGAGGTATATCTACCTGTCTTTTTCCCGGCTCCTCATGCATCCAGTGCAGAGAGGAACCTTCATACTCTGGATTGTAAAAGAGCTCTTGCCTTTTACCTCAACAGGACTCAACCACATCGAAAGTCTTCCCAACTTTTCGTGGCTTTTGATCCTTCTCATTTGGGACTTCCAGTCACCAAGCGTACACTTTCCAATTGGATCGCTCAGTGTATTTCTTTTGCTTACCAGAGTAAGAACATTTCTATGGAGGGCCATGTCACAGCTCACAATGTGAGGGCCATGGCCACTTCTATGGCTCATCTTCACTCTGTGTCCATAGATCAGATCTGTCGAGCAGCCACTTGGGCCTCGGTTCATACCTTCACAGCCCATTACTGCTTGGACAAGGACTCCCGCCGGGATGCCTTGTTTGGTCAGGCTGTCCTCAAACACCTGTTCCATACTTAAACAACTCCTGCCCACCTTCCCTGGATGGATGCCTGAGATCCATGCAAAGATGGTTTACCCTTGGAGGGGGATCTCCCAGGCATCTTAGCTAGGGAGTCCCCATATGTGATGACTTATTCCTGCTTGTTTCTGGAGATAGCACAGTTACTTACCTGTAACAGGTGATCTCTGGGAACAGCAGGAATTAGTCATCACAACCCACCCACCTCCCCTAGGAGGTGTATCTCTATCTATCTATCTTCCTGTCCTCTCTCTCTATTGTCTCAGCTTTAAACTCGAACTGACGAGAGCTGGTCAGGAAGGCGGGAAGGCAGCGCGCATGTGCAGTGGGAGGCCCCAAAAGCTTTTAATCTGAAAAGCTGGGGAGCTTTCCCGCGCGGGCTCCGTCGGTACCGACGTACCCATATGTGATGACTAATTCCTGCTGTTCCCAGAGATCACCTGTTACAGGTAAGTAACTGTGCTTTCTCTGACGGGAGACCCCAGGAGATATGGGCCAAGCTAGGGAATTGGCCCTTCTTTAGGCTTTCAGAAGAGACACAGATATAAATCAGTGTGTATATATATAGATATAGATATAAATCAGAGTATATATATATATCTGTGTGTCTTCTGCCCATACATATCTCTTTATAGATATATGCATATATACCCTATATGTGTATATATTTAAATCTACAGATATATATATATATATATATATATATATATATATATATATCTATAATGAGATATATTTTTAGATAGATCTGTATCCATCTACTTATCTATCTGTTAGGATCAGATATCCTGACATTCCTTTATGATCCTGACAGATGGGCACTAACCCTATCAATGCTGTACCAGCATACCTAGGGGACTACACCTAGAACCACTCCTGTGGTAATTAACCTTTTCAGGTTAGGTACTCCTGAAGCTCTCCATGTACCTTTCTTTCCTAATTGACCCCATTTAGGAAAGACATTGCGGAGCTTCCGTTGCTCTAAAGCTTAGCGCTCCTGAGTCTGTCCTTACCTTTTTATCAGATACAAGGGTTTCCATACCCTTTCTTCCCTACATGGACTGATTCCAACCCCAGTCCAGTTGGGTCAGACTAAATTTTTCTCTTGGCCCTAAATTTGTACTGTTTTTGGACCAAAGCAGCTTAAGCTTTCCTTAATAGTACCTTCTGCGTCTCCGCTGAAGCTCTACCTCTCATACTACCCCAGTTTTCCCCTGGGGCTATTTTTCTCACCCTAAAGGGTTCTGACCTCCACTTGATTTTTTTGTTCTACTTTATTACCTCTACTTCTCAGTGAGGTACCCCTTGAGCACATTCACTGGCTCTTCTATCAGATCCATATGTAGCTCAGTGCACTTGTACAATGCCAACATGGGAGGCCCAGATTACAATATTTTATTACTAAATGCCCTTGATACAGGGTCTTCCCCTTTGAAGCCCTGTTCTAACCAGCTGTTCCACAGCTCTTTTCTGTATTCAACTCCTACCCTCCATCCCCAGGATGCCTGAGGTCCTGAGGAATAGCATGGCTCGTTCTAGACTTGCAACATGCTAGGACTCCCTCTGGGCATCTGAGCTTGGGAGTCCCCATATGTGAAGACTCATTCCTGCTTGTTCCTGGAGATAGCACAGTTACTTACCTGTAACAGGTGATCTCTGGGAACAGCAGGAATAAGTCTTCACAACCAACCCACCTCCCCTAGGAGTTGCATTTCTCTATCTCTATCTTTCCCTTCCTTGCTCGCTCTCTTTCTTTGTCTCAGCTTTAAAACTTAACTGAGGAGAGGCCGTTGGGAAGGCGGGAAGGCAGCACGCAGGCGTGTTGGGATGCTTCCAAAGCTTTCTGATTGGATGCTGGAAAGCGTTCCCGTGCGGACTCAGTCGGTACCGACGTACCCATATGTGAAGACTTATTCCTGCTGTTCCCAGAGATCACCTGTTACAGGTAAGTAACTGTGCTTTCCAATATGTAGAATCCTGTTTTGCAGGATTCACTGGACTGATATGTTCAGGTATCGGATTGAAGCCAGCAGAATGAGAAATAGGCATGGCCAGTGCAAGGCATTAAGTGTGCACGGGGGCACACATATTGGGTGAGTGCCAAGGTCAGCGCCCATCCTTACCACCATTGTTAACACGGGGAAGGAGGGGGAGAGGACAGAGATTTATGGGTTGCAGGGAGGTGCTGAAAACTCTAGCTCTATCCCAGATAGAAAATGCTGCTGTTGTCCTCTTACCCCGATGATGGGAGTGGAATTGAGGATCATGTAAAATTTGGTGGTGTGCCACAAAATAAAAATGGCTGAGAAGTACTGTGCTAGTGGGATAATTTTTGATGGTTCATTCTTAGCATCTGAGGAGTAGAGTGCAATATATTTCCTCCTGATGTCCATTTAGTACATCTTTATCTTCCTTATTAATTAGTAAGGAGATTTCCCTACCAAAAATATATTTCTAGCTCAGTAGGGGAGGTGGTACTTTGAAAATGCCGCTTACCTAAGGAGCCCACAGTGGTGAATTGCTTAACTTAAGCAACTTTTTTTTTTTTTTTATCTATAATGAAAGTTTTCTGAAGACAGCAATTCTCCAATTGCATAATCCCTCCTGCCTTCCTTCCCTTTTCTTCTCTGGAGTTATCCTTATTGGTTAAAACTGATAAATTGAACTGAGGGGAGCAATGAGGCCTCAAATGCAGGAACTTCAGTGCAGGAACCATGAATAGCTTGCACCTTTCTAGGAAGCTGTAAAAGAATTTGACATGAAACGTTGCACATGATTCCATGTTTGCTTATGAAATCCTGTCTTTAGAGAATACTTGATCTCCAGGAACAAGCAGGAATGTAGTCTTCACATATGGGTATCGTCGGTACCGACGGAGCCTGCGCGGGAACGCTCCCCAGCGTACAGTAGGAAAGCTTTTGGGAGCATCCCACAGCGCCTGCGTGCTGCCTTCCTGCCTTTCCCAACTGTCCCTCTCCAGTTCTTCGTTTTCCGCGGAGCCGACAGGTCGCACATCCTGTCACCGCAGAAAAAAAATCCCTTCTATTCTTCTTTTATGTGGTCGCGTCTGCCTTCCCTCGACACTACACGGGTACCGCTGGTTTTTCTTTCCTTTCTTCTTAAAAAAACGAAACAAAACAAAAAACATTCTTCTGGAGTCTTTCCAGTAATTTTCTCTTCAGGTGCCACACGCCATTTTGGGCACTAGGCCCAATTTTTCCTTCAGAATGGACAAACCCGCTTCGGGTTTTAAAAAGTGTTCTAAGTGTGGCGGTTCCATCTCCGTCACCGACACCCATGAGTGGTGCCTCAAATGTTTAGGTCCTGACCACTGTATTTCAGAGTGTGTTGCCTGTGGGATGATGTCGAAAAGGGGCCGGCAGAACTGAGTTGCTAAACTTAGCACCCTTTTTCCCTCTGATGCAGTCTCCGTGGTGTCACATTTTCATTTAAACCAGGCGGTTTACCTTCCTGTATTCTTCCCAAGGCCTCATGCCTCAAATGCAGAAAGTAATCTTTATACTTTGGATTGTAAAAGGGCTCTGGCCTTTTACTTGCGAAGGACACAGCAACATAGAAAGTCCTCTCAACTTTTTGTTGCTTTTGATCCTGGTCATTTGGGGCTTCCGTCTCCAAAAAACACTGTCCAACTGGATTGCACAGTGTATATCTTTTGCCTATGAGAGTAAAAACCTTCCTCTGGAAGGCCATGTCACCGCTCACAATGTGAAAGCCATGGCAGCCTCTATGGCTCATCTTCACTCTGTGTCTATCGACGACATCTGCCGAGCAGCTACTTGGGCTTCGGTTCATACCTTCACAGCCCATTACTGCTTAGACAAGGACTTCCGCCGGGATGCCTTGTTTGGTCAGGCTGTTCAACACCTGTTTCATACTTAATCATCTCCTATCCACCATCCCTGGTAGGATGCCAGAGATCCATGGGGGGAAGTGGAGCCCTTTCACAGGGGTATACAACTTCTGGGGCCTTTCCCCTTGCATCTTTAGCTAGGGAGTCCCCATATGTGAAGACTACATTCCTGCTAGTTCCTAGAGATAGCATAGTTACTCACCTGTAACAGGTATTCTCCGGGAACAGCAGGAATTTAGTCTTCACAGCCCATCACCTCCCCTAGGAGTTGTATCTCTCTATCTCTGTCTTTCTCTTTCCCTCTCTCTTTGTCTCAGCTTTAAACTCAACTGGAGAGGGACAGTTGGGAAAGGTGGGAAGGCAGCACGCAGGCGCTGTGGGATGCTCCCAAAAGCTTTCCTATTGGACACTGGGAGCGTTCCCATTCAGGCTTCGTCGGTACCGACGATACCCATATGTGAAGACTAAATTCCTGCTGTTCCCGGAGATCACCTGTTACAGGTGAGTAACTATGCTTTACGGGTAAGTATATTTTCCTTTCTTGTAAAACTGGTCAGTTTCTAATTGGTGGCTTAATGTATACATGAAATCTTCATCTTGATGCTTGCAGTGCTTAAGATATCGCCATGTTACGTTCCACCTGCATGTGTTTAATGTACCATGATTACTGCAATGGATTGTGTACCCATGTTTCTAGTTCATTTATTTCATTGATTGTTCTCATTCAGTACTTCAACAGATTTGAAGTGACGTCATCAGAATTTGCTTTTAGTGATAATTTAATGCATGATAATGCAGGCATCTCACAAGTATTTATTGATCAGAAAGTGGTTGATACTGTGCAGTATAATATTAGTTGCAATATTGTGATTAAATGCAAGTTCCTTATCTTCCCTCCAGTCCAGTCTCGCACCTTTGGGTATTGTACCTCTTCCAGCAGCTTGGAGACTGAGCATGTCACATTTTGATGACACTGGTACTTATACCAATGAACCTGGAGGAGGTGGTGAGCCAGGGTGCTGGGCTCACTGTAGGAAGAACTAAGGAGCTAGATTCCTAGTTAGATTTCTTTTTATTTGGTTTCTCTTTAGTTTTTGCAGAGTGATAGGTTTAAAGTTAAAAAAAAAAAAAAAAAAAAGAGGAAAGTTATACAAAGCCTGAAGGAGCGGCCCCCCGTCCCCCTTGATGTTCGGCAGTGGTGGTGTTTGAGTTACAAGTGGGGCAGTGGCGGCTCCTGAACCCCTCAGTGGGTGAGGAGTCTCCGGGGCTGACAAGAAAACAGCGCTCTGAGACAGTCTTCCCCCGAGGCTCTCCTGCAGCTGAAGTTGCATTGACGGCTGAGCTCGGGATTTTGTGCAGTTGCTGGAGACTGGAAGGTGAGTCAGAGGGGTTTGTTTGGCTGGCTGCTGCTACGGGCGGTGCATCGTTGGAGTGTCGTGTCGCAGGGCACAGCTGAGACACAAATGGCTTGTTTCCCGCTGAGGCCTGCAGCCGCATGGTGAGTGGTGCAGGACAGCACGGTTAGAAGATCGCTGTTTTCTTTCAGTTTTTCCTTTTGTTTTCCTCCGTTTTCTTTTTCTCTTGCTGTCTCTGGGTGAGAGCAGACTCTGTCCCCGGGAGCGTTCTCTGGGGGGTTTGAGATAAGAACTGCCAAAGACCCATACTTCTGGGGGAAGGGGGTGGGGGAGTACAGGACAGTACAGTCTGCTATACCCTTAGGTAGCATTTCAGCCTTGTTTGGGGCTTGGTTGGCTGAATACTTTTCCCGGAGCTCATAGGGGCCAGGCTTGGGGCCTATAGATCTCGCTATTGCGGTATGCTGGCTAGACCACAGTGCCTTGTCTGTGGATCACGTTGGGGCACAGTTTCTGAGGAAGGCATTTGTAGGGTGTGTGATGAATGAGGATCCCCTGAAGAAACTGAAGGCAGTGAAATGCCTCAGAGGTGCCCCGTAAGAGCGTCGGGATCTTTGGGATCTTTAATATACACAGCGGATGACTCCAGAGTGTACAAACTTTACAGCTAAATGATGGAATCGACAAATAAGTCGTTTACAAATCCGTATTTGCACTGAAAAGCTAATTTTGTAAAGTGGAGCAGAAGCTGGGTTAAGGTTAAGCAAGAGCCGGTTTCTTTAAAAGGTCGTTGATGCGATTAAGCACCAGCAGCAGGACGGCAGTCCAATAGCTGTGCTACAAGAAGTCTGAGACCTTTGGAAACTGGTTGAATAATAATAAAAAACAGTGACAAGCTTCATTTAAGTATTGTTAGAGTTGAACGAAACCTATTAATCTGGATTCTATACGTTCACTAAGAGACCAAGTACATTTGAGCTAACTGCATGGCATTATCTGCAGGTCCTAGGCACCATGGCGGCCACCCTCTAACTGGTTCCGTGGGCGATGGCACACGTGTCTCCCTTCAGAGGGCGTTGCTCCGGTGCTGGTCACACCAGACGCATCTCCTGCCCCTGAAGCTACTGTGCCTGCGGGGAGGCCAGGCGGTTGCTCTGGTGGTGGCTGTCATTGGAGAATCTGCGGAAATTCATGCCCCTGGAAATGCCAGCGTGGGTTCTGGTGATGAGGGATGTGAGTCTCTTCGGCTGGGGAGCCCATTGCGAGGGGCATATGGCACAGGGGCAGTGGAGTCCATGGGAGGCGGGTTGGTCTATCAACCATCTGGAGATGCAGGCAGTGTCCCTGGTGTTTCAGGCCTTCCAGCCATGTTTTCCGGGGAAGGCGGTAAGGGTTCTCTTGGACAATGCGACCACAGTGGCTTACATCAACTGGCAGGGCGATACGGGCAGTGCGGCCCTGGAGGAGGAAGCCGGCGAGCTGTTGGACTGGGTGGATGCTCACCTCCAGGTCTTGTCAGTGGCTCATGTCGCAAGGGTCGCCAATGTGGTGGCAGACTACCTGAGTTGGGTGCGCGTAGATCCTGGCGAATGGGTGCTCAATCAGGAGGTGTTCGCCCAGGTGGTGTGTTGCTGAGGCACTCCTGTTATGGATCTGATGGCAACGTTTGCAACCTCCAAGGCAAACCGGTTTTTCAGCAGACGAAGAGAGTGGATGACGGAGGGCCTGGACGCTCTTATGCAGAGGTGGCCTGCAGAGGGGCTCCTCTGTGTTTCCACCATGGGCTCTCATAGGTTGGGTTGTGCAGAGAATCGAGGCTCATCGGGGGTTGGGCATTCTGATCACTCTGGATTGGCCAAGACGTCCATGATATGCCGATCTCATGAGTCTTCTAGCAGATTGCACATGGCAGTTGCCAGGGCAGGTGGATCTCCTACAGCAGGGCTCGCTGCTGATGCCTCAGGTGGATTGGTTCTTGCTTACGGGCCTGTCTCTTGAGAGGGTGAGGCTGAGAAAGAAAGGTTACTTGGCCTTTGTCATTGTGACCATGTTGATGGCAAAGTGACAGTCTACTTTTCTGGCGTATGTTCGGGTCTGGCACATTTTTGAGGCGTGGTGTGTGTGGAGAGGCTGTCATTCGTCTGTCAGCTGCCATGCCTGACATTTTGGTTTCGAGAAGGGCCTGACGGCCAGCTCGTTGAGGGTGCAGTTGGCGGCGATTACCTGCTTCTGCGGAAAGATCTAAGGGGTGGTTAAGAAAAGCACCCGGATGTAGTACGTTTCCTGAGGGCGCTAGGCCACCTTCGTCCACCTTGGCGGCCGGTGGTGCTGCTATGGGATCTCAATTTGGTGGTGTTGGCATTGTGTGGAGAGCCCTTTGAGCAACTGAGTCGAGCTTCACTGAAGGACTTGACTCTTAAAACGGTGTTCCTCGTGGCAATATATTTGGTGCGCAGGATCTCAGAGTTGCAGGCCCTCTCTTGCCAAGAACCGTACCTCTCCTTTTCTAGGGAGAAAGTGGTGCTTCATCCAGTGCCTTCGTTTTTGCCAAGGTGGTCTTGGTGTTTCATTTGAATCAGTCTGTTTCTCTGCCGGTCTTGGATAATGGGGAGAGTATAACGGATGGTAGTCGGTTGTGTCGTTTAGATGTGCGTCACGTCCTGAGGAGGTATTTGAAGAGGATGTCTACCTTCCACAGGTCAGATCGGCCATGTTGTTTGGAGGGCCGTGGAAGGGTGAGGTGGCGGCCAAGGCCTCAATTTGTAGGTAAATTAGGGAGGCGATTGTGTCCACGTATATCCTGAAGGGTAAGCAGGTGCTGGTGGGGTTGCAGGCCCATTCTACTAGGGCTCAAGCAGCCTCATGGGCAGAATTTGCCTTGGTGCCGCCGGTTGAGATCGGTAAGGCGGCAACTTGGTGGTGGTTGCATACTTTTGCTAAACATTATCGTCTGGATGTTCAGGCGGCGGGAGATGCCTGTTTTGGGTCGGCGGTGCTTCAGGCCGGTCTGGCAGGTCCTTCCTATTAAGTTGACTGCTCTGATACATCCTAGAGGTGCGGGACTGGACTGGAGGGACGATAAAGAAGACAAAATTAGGTTTAATTGTTGTTCCTTGAGGAACTCCAGTCTAGTCCTGGATCCCATCCAGAGTACTAGTTTTTCGGTATTTGGGGTCTGAAAAGGTGTCTGTTAAAGTGCTACTGGTCCTGGGTGGGGGTGGGTTCCACAAGCTCTGGGGAGGATGAGGCGGAGGTTGGGCCAAAGAAGGCTTCTGTCTCGTGTTCAAGTCTGATTAAGGGCACCCAGTAGGGTTGCAGGTATACTCCCTCTTTTGGAGGGAAGGGAGAAGGGCGTTCTTTCTCCGATTAGGGAGGGGTTTTGTTTTGAATTTGGTGGAAAGGTATGGTTAAAAAAAAAACATTAAAAAGTCTACTTATTTGTTGCTCCTGTGAGTCTGCTTTGTCAGTAGGTTACTGGTGTGAGAGTGGGTGGTCCCACAGTATAAGTACCAGTGTCGTCAAAATGTGACATGCTCGGTCTCCAAACTGCTGGAAGAGGTGCACTACCCAGAGGTGCGAGACTGGACTGGAGTTCCTCAAGGAGCAGCAATTAGCAGGTACATCTAATTTCGTCTTTCTTACCCTGATAGTATTCTCTGTGACAGTTGTATGCTAAATCAAGCTAGGTACGTTTATTATCTCTAGCTCAGCCAAATTAGCAAGAGGGTATTGAATGAAGATCATAATATTTATACAACATGGATGATATGTCTATGGGTAATACAAATTTTTAGATCAGGTCTCTACAGATTTTCAATGATTTTAGGAGCCAGCAGCTGAGATCTGCCCCCCCCCCCTCCATTGTCTCTACTGAAGTGGGGGTGGGTTTCTACTACAGCTCCTTTTAAGATCTGATTTACTGAGGCTGTTTTCCCACTCAGTGTTTAAGGGAAAGGGAAGCTTAATAAATTAGGTACTTCTGCAGGCCGCTGGCAGAAATGCACAGCCAGCATCTCCCTTCTCACCCAGTTTCTCTCTTTATCCCCAGCAGCCTCCCTATCCTATTCCATAATCTCTGTCTTCCTAATCATCCCTCCAGGCCAGTCCAGCTACGCATGAATATTCACCATCCTCCAGCAGCTGAGGACTGAGCATGTCAGGATTCTGACCATCCAGTACAAGAGCTCCCTCTTCAGCTCCAGAATCCATTCTCTCATTCCTCAGCAGCTGTGTGGAGAGCCCCTCTGTCTGGTGGATCCCACTGGAGGGGTGATTCTCTCATCTGATCTTAAGCAAAAAGAAATGAAAACGTCTCTGGTATAGACAGTGATCAGTTCGCTGACAGCAGGAGGTAGCAGTTGTACCATAGGCTGGGATTTTTTCTTCTCTCCCTCAACTGGGGAGAGAGTGAGGGCTGGCACTGTTGGCAGGGCGGGCCATTTTGCCCCATCTCTGGCTGAGACCAGACTAGCTGTGGTTTAGATCACCTGGGAGCTGTAGGTCCCTTTCCCCTCCCAGGTGGGTACCCGTTAGTAACAGTACTAGCTCCTCCATAGAGTGCTGTAGTTTGTTGTGTCCTGTACTGCTGCAGCAGATAGAGTGCTGTTGGCAGAACTCCATGTCCTGTGGCTCCGGCGGGGTGTTTGGGTGATCGGAGCATAAGGTGAGGCGTGTGAGGTTCTTCCATTTTGGTTTTGGCTTGTGTCCATTGTGGTAAGCAGCATAGTTTGGTTCTTGGTGCAGCATGCATGCAGTTGATCTTCCCTGCTTGTGCTAAGTGCCGGACGCCGTGGTTTGTCGGTGGTGGGGTTTGTCTGTTTTGCAGTAGGCAGGGCAGGTTTTTGGAGCTGTCCCTTGCTGGCGAGCTCATGGATGCTCTGGCAGATGTCTTTTCGGGGATACCTCTGGGCCTGTGGTTCCCATGGGTTTAGCGGTAACTGTGGCCATTTTGTCTTCAGCTTCCATTCCCTTGCTAGAGAAGAAGCATGGGAAGAATAAGGCTAAGTCTAAAGGGGCATAAATTTCAGCACCACAGCCAGCAACTAGTGAGAGTCAGGAGTTATTGGAGTCTGTATTTTCCCCTAACTTTATTCTGTCTTGACATAAGGCCTTTTGCCTTGAGATGTGGCAGGTAGAGGCTGGTGCGGCCACCAGCACGGTTCCTGCAAATTTGACACCTCAGGCCCTGCAGGAAGATGTCCCCATGGAGGGGCCCATTCCGTTAAAAAAGAAAGAGACTGATGCCTGGCTGGGTCAGGATTCTCTTCAGTCCCAAATCTCAGAGGAGCTGGTGGAGGGACCCTTGGGCTTCTGGGGCGAGTCAGGGCTCCTGGATTTAGAGGGGGGGGGGGTGAGATTCCCTTCAGGGAAGACCCCAATGTCTCTACGGTGTTCCATAGGGAGGAACTCTCAACCCTTATCAGATATTCCCTGACAGTCTTGAATATCATGATGCTGTCAGCCGTTGTGGAAAAGCCATTAAACTCCTTGCTGCAAGGGTTGAAGGGGGCTTAGGCATGTTTTCCAGCTCATCAGGTAATTTAAGAATATGGTTGAGTCTGAATGGGAGTTTCCGGAGGCTACCTTTATTTATTTTTTATTTATTTACTTCTCTTCTATACCGCGCTATTCATATCAACGCAGTGTACATTTAACAGAACCTTATACCATGCAGTAGGACCGCATTGTATTTACATTGAACAGGAACTAAAACTTGGACATAACGGGGGTAACTTTCTACAAATTATTTATGTTAGTGACTATGCTTTCAGCTATAGTCTATTTGGGACTGGACAGGCGGGGTTGACTGCCCCTTTTCATGCTGGGTGTGGTGTTGGGGGTCTCTCGGTGCCTGGTGGGAGTGCTTGCTGCCTGGTTTCTACAGCTGGTTTCTGGGTAGTGTCTTATGAACAGATGATGCTTTAGTGCCTTCCTGAATTGAGTCAGGTTAGTGATGACTCACATGTCCGTGGGGAGGACATTCCAAGCTCTAGGGGCGTAGATCATGAAGGCCCTGTTGGATGTTGCCTTTGTGCATTTTGTCGTTTCTTATGGGATTATCAGGATGTTCGCCGCTGTGGATCTCCTGGTTCTGTTAGGGGGTGTAATGTGGATCAGCTTGCTGATGGATGTGGTGGGCTGGTTGTTTAAGGCTTTGAAGGTCATAACTAAGATCTTAGAATGAAGTCTGGCATGTATAGGTAACCAGTGGAGTTTCTTTAGAATTGGTGTGATGTGGTCCATCCTTGATACTTCGTATAAAACTCTTGCAGCTGTGTTCATTGCAAGCTGGAGCGGGTTTAGTGTTGCTTGTGGGAGTCCGTATAGAATTGAGTTAGCGTAATCGAAGTGTGGAATTACTAGGGCTTGGTAGACTGTTCGAAAGTCGGTGTGATCAAGTAGTGGTCGGAGGTGCTGTAGTGTCCGTATTTTATGGTATATTGTTTTTACTGTGTTTTTTATGTGGGTTTTCATGTCCAGCCGTTGGTCCAGGGTGATACCTAGGTAGTGGATTGTGGGTTTGGTCATCAGTTCTGCATTCTTCACTTTTAGTGAGGGTGGGGGAATGAAGTCTTGGTTCCTCGTAATGAAGAGGACGTCTGTCTTGTTATGGTTGATTCGGAGGTTTTGTGTATGGAGCCAGTCCGCAACTGCGTCGAAACAGCTTGTCAGTGGAGAGAAATCTGGCTGGTCAGTTGCAAATGGCATGTATAGGAGAATATCGATTGCGTACGCTAGACAGGCGACGTTGAATGATCAGATCAGGGCACAGATGGGCTGCATGTATATGTTAAACATTAAAGCCGATAGTGAGGAACCCTGCGGGACACCTTGTCTTTGTAGAAACAGTTCCGTGCTGGTGCTGGTCCTCATGTGTTGCCATCTTTTGGACAGGTAGGATTTGCACCAGTTTAGGGCTGTGTCCTGTATTCCTTTTTCCTCGATGTTCTATGAGTACCTCATGGCTCACAGAGTCAAAAGCTGCTGCGATATCCATGAAGATAAGGGCAAAACCTTGTCGGAGGTTATCGATACCTGAGATTATGGTATTGAAGAGGGTGGTGAGGAGGGTTTCAACGCCGTGTGCTTCCCTGAAGCCATGTTGGGATGAGTCCAGTGATGCTTCAGTAACAATAATGTTGTTGGATTTGGCGTTGGACCACCTTTTCAATTATTTTGGCGAGCAGTGGGATGCTTGAAATTGGTCTGTAGGATTCAGCTTTTGATGGGTCCAGTTTTTTGTTTTTTAATAGCGGCCTGATGGATGTATGTTTTAATCTCTGTGGGAAGGATCCCGTTGAAAATGATTGATCCAGGATTTTGTTCAGGAACTGGCTTAGGTCACAACGAAGTTCTCTTATCCAGGATGCTGGGCAGGGGTCATTAGGTGCAGTGGTGGAGTTAATGGAGGCAATGGTATCTTCAATCTCCTTGTTTGATATGGTGTTGAATTTGGACAGTGGTGCTCTGTGTGTTGGCTTATGTAATGGGGGGTGGCTTGTGGGGTTTGTGCTCTTGTCAGTCTGGATCATTTTTGATTGTAGGTAGTCGGCATAGGCCTGTGGTTGTGGCATGCATGGTTGGTCTGGTGCTGGTAATCTTGCCAATGTCTTTACTATATTGAAGAGGTCGTGTGGCTTACTTATTGAGCGCTTCAGGAGATCTGTATGGAATTGTTTCCTTCTCTCCGTTATTTCTTCACGATGCTTTTTAGGTATGAGCTATATGTAATGTGTGCTTCGGTGGAGCGTGACCGGCGCCATCGTCTCTCAAGCTTGCGCAGATGGAGGAATGATGATCGCAGTTCTTTGGAGTACCATGCTGCATGTTCTCGTTTCCTTGGCTTTTTATTCGTAGGTGGTAGGTGAGAGATGGAGTTGAGACTGTCCCAGCTAGAAATCATTTTGTCTAGTCCATGGGCTGTGTTGAGGAGTGGTAGGACCACAGAACAGGATCATCGCAAGACCTAGACCCCTACTAACCAATGGGAAACACTCAGCACAGCAGAAGGACGGACCCCTCAAAGGAAGAACAACTTTCTCAGAGAACACAGTAACATACAGGCTCACACCCTCCACTTCATCAGTAGCAGCAAAACCCAGACAACACACGCTCAACAGAAACTCTCACCTAGAACCATGCCACCACTTTACCTAGCACTGTATGCTCTGCCTACTGTAATGCTACTAGCCCCTCCCATCATAGCCTCTTGATCTCTTCCCACTAATATCCACCATCCTCGCAATCCACACTACACAAGCTAACATATCCCAAAGCTGCCCCCAAACACCCCAAAACCATACCCACTATACTCCCCCTCCCCGACATCCTCGGTACCACACAACCCTACACCCACAGTACACTGCATACTCATAAGCGCCTGTTCAGTGAAGAACAGAATTCCTGCCATCAAAGTCCTGCTCACAACCCACCAAGTAGACATATTCTGCATAACTGAATCTTGGCTCTCTGACACTGACAGTGTTATGAACCAACTCCTCCCCCATGGTTTCGACCTCTTCTTCTTTTGCCTACGCTCCCATGGCAGAGGAGGGGGCATAGTAATATTAGCAAAAACATCTCTCCACTTCCGATACACCTTAACATCTGTGTTCACAGATGAAGGGCCAAGAACAAGACCCCAAAAAACACCCACAAATAGGAACTGATCTTGAATGATTCAAGAAGCAATTGATCTCGAACGATTTTCAGAAGACTGTTCGGGAGGAACCAACTAAACTAAAATTAGACAAAGTGATGAGACCGGATGGGATACATCTGAGAATACTAAAGGAACTTGCGGATGTTCTAGCAGCTCTGCTGACTGACCTTTTCAATGTCTCTTTGGAGTCAAGAGTGGTGCCAGAGAACTGGAGAGAGGCACATGTCCCTTTACACAAAAGCAGAAGTAAGGATGTGGTTGAAAACTACAGGCTGGTTAGTCTAACCTCTGTGGTGAGTAACTTATTGGAAACGCTGCTGAAAGAGAAAATAGTGAGTTACTGGAATATAATGGATTACAGGACCGGAGGCAGCATGGATTCACCAGAGACAGGTCTTGTCAGAAAAATCTAATTTGATTTGATAGGGTGACCAGGGAGTTGGACCGAGGAAGAGCCCTAGATTGTGGTATACTTGAATTTCAGTAAAGCCTTTGTCACCGTTCCACACAGGCGACTTATCAACAAACCAGGCACCCTAGGGATGGACCCTAAAGTAACTGATTGTATTAGAAATTGGTTGAGTGGGAGGCGACAAAGGGTTTAGGTAAATGGAGCTCACTCTGAGGAGAGGGAGGTTACCAGTGATGTGCCTCAGGAATCTGTCCTTGGTCCGATTTTTTTTTTTTTTTTTTTTTTTTTAAACATCTTTGTTAGTGATATTGCAGAAGGCTGTCAGGTAAGTTTTGCCTCTTTGCAGTTAATACCAAAATCTGCAATAGAAGGAGTAGAGAACATGAGGAGGGACCTAGCTAAGCTTGAATGGTTTAGAATTTGGCAGTTAAGATTTAATGTTAAAAAATGCAGGGTCATTCATTTGGGCTGCCAAAAGTCAAAGGAGTGGTACAGTGTGTGTGGGACGGGAAGTACTTCTGTCTAAAAAAGAAAAGCGGGACCTGGGCGTGATTGTGTCTGACAAGCTTAAAGTAGCTTAAACAGGTAGAGAAGGCGACGGCGAAAGCTAGAAGGATGATGCTTGCGTGCATAGAGGAATGGCCAGCAGAAAAAAGGAGGTGATACTGCCTCGGTATATGTCTTTGGTGCTACCATATTTGGAGTATTGTGTGCAGTTCTAGAGACCGCATCTTCAAAAGGATATTAACAGGTTGGAGTTGGTGCAGAGGGTGGCTACTAAAATGGTTATTCTTCATTATGAAGCATATGAGGACAGACTTAAGGATCTTAATATGTATACTTTAGAGGACAGGCAGGATAGAGGAGATATGATACGGATGTTTAAATATCTTCATGGCATAAATGCACAGGAGGAGAGCCTCTTTCAATTGAAAGCAAGCTCTGCTATGAGGGGACATAAGATGAGAATGAAAGGGGATAGACTCAGGAGTAATATGCAGAAATATTTCTTTACGGAAAAAGTGGTAGATGTGGGGAATAGTCTCCAAATGGAGATAGTAGTTATGAGGACAGTATCTGAATTCAAAAAAGCATGGGACAAACACAAAATCTCTAAGGGAAAAGAGGGGACTGTTGTAGTAGCCTATATGGAAGGGCAGACTAGATAAGTTATGTGGTCTTTTTCTGCCCTCATGTTTCTGTTTCTAACAGACAGCTCTGAAGATGCCAACATCCTCGCCATCACTAACAAGCTGCTCGCAATCTGCCTCATCTACAAATCCTCAACAACAACATCCGATCTCTCCAACATCCTAAAAGGAGCACTGGACATCTCCAACTCGGCAAAAGACCTAATCATTTTGGGTGATTTCAATCTCCCATCCGTACAACCCAAACACACCACCGCCTTCCTCAAAGTCATGACATCTATGGAACTACTTCAGATCATCCAAGCACCCACGCATGACAAAGGTAAATACCTTGGACCTAATCTTTCTCAACACCCACTCAAGGTGAGCAGGAAATGCCCCCACTCCGCAAACCATCCAAGTACCTTGGTCTGACCACAGACTCATCACTTTCTCAATACCCAACCAACCCCCCAAGATCACCATCAAACATCCAAAAAGATGACTCAAACCCTTCAACAAGGAAATCTTCCTTGAAGATGTTCTACCCCAACTCCAAACAAATCATCAGATCCCAACAGACTGGCAACTGACTGGAACAATATATCTCCAGGAAGAAGCAGGAATGTAGTCTTCACATATGGGTATCGTCGGTATCGACGGAGCCTGCACGGGAACGCTCCCCAGCGTCCAATAGGAAAGCTTTTGGGAGCATCTCACAGTGCCTGCGTGCTGCCTTCTCGCCTTTCCCAACTGTCCCTGGCCAGTTCTTCGTTTTCCGCGGAGCCGACAGGTCGCACATCCTGTCACCGCGGAAAAAAATTCCCTTCTATTCTTCTTTTTTGTGGTCGCGTCTGCCTTCCCTCGATGCTACACTGGTACCGCCGGTGGTTCTTTCTTTTTTTCCAACCCCCCCCCCCCCAAAACTTTCTTTCTGGAGTCTTTTCTAGTTATTTTCGCCTCAGGTGCCACGCGCCATTTTGGGACTAGGCCCAACTTTTTCCTTCAAAATGGAAAAACCCTCTTCGGGTTTTAAAAAGTGTTCCAAGTGTAGCGGTACCATCTCCGTCACCGACACCCATGAGTGGTGCCTCAAATGTTTAGGTCCTGACCACTCTGTTTCAGAGTGTGTTGCCTGTGGGATGATGTCCAAAAGGGGCTGGCAGAACCGAGCTGCTAAACTTAGCACCCTTTTTCTCTCCGATGCAGCCTCTGTGGCATTGATGTCGTCCAGGGCTTCGTCTTCCTCCCATGGATCTCAGGTAACTAAACATAAATCTAGCCGGTCTTCAAAGGGTAGATCTCCTTCTAAGCATCGAGATGCCTCTGGCGTTGCCCTTGAGGGACTTTCACCGGCAAAATTACCCCGGCGGGAGGCTTCGGCTTCCAAAGCACTAGCGGGGCTCCAGGATGTTCTCGAGGCTTCAACCTCGGCAGAATTACTGGTGCCATGCTCTGGGGTACCGGATGCTTCATCCGGTACTGATACCCAAGCATCGGCAGCGTCGATAGACCAGAGATTCTTGGCTATTGAACACAGTCTGGCGACTCTTCTCACCGCCTTCATGCCCTGAAACCACTTCAGACAATTCAACCGGTACCGGTACCGACTACATCGACATCGGCAGGTATTCTACCGGGACCGAGTCATGTGTCTCTGTCCGGCATCGACAAGTCTGTACCAGACCACTCTGATGCCAACTTCGATTGGTACCGGTACCGTGCCTTGCATGATCACCCGGATCAGAGATACCTCGGATGAGTCTGAAGACTCTGAAAGCTCTGCCAATACCAGAGTACTTCTTCCTGAGGATTCCTCTTCTCCTCAGCGTAGGATGTCTCCACCAGAGGAAATGTCCTTTCAGGATTTTATCCGAGATGTGGCCAGAGGTCTTTCCAGCACAGTGGCTCCTGAAAAAGAGCCTAGGGCAAAGGAATTAGAAATCCTGCAATACCCTAAAGCTCCCAAGGAGGCAGCTATCTTACCTATTCATGAGATCTTGCATGATCTCATGTTAAGGATGTGGGAAACACCTCTAACCACATCTCCTCACTCTCGAAGACTCGACACCATGTATCGAGTTCCTCCTTGTCCTGGGTTTCGGAAGACTCAATTACCACACCATTCCATGGTGGTGGAGTCAGCTATGATAAGGATAAAGAGTGCAAAAAGGCATGCATCTAATCCTCCAGGACTTGAGTGTAGGACTCTTGACGCCTTTGGACGTCGAAACTTCCAGGCTTCCATGCTTTCTGCTAGGATCGGTTCCTATATCTTATATATGGGAATGTTCCTTAAGGAGGTCACAGGAGATTTAGAACTTATGAGCCCTCTCCTTCCTGATAAGAGGCAAGATTACCTTGCCCTTGTCAAACATGCTCAGGATGTTTCCAAGTTTGAATTGTGCAGCCTTTGACTGCTTTGAGTGCATAAGCAGAACCTCTGCCATTGCCATAGGTGCACGTAGGATTGCCTGGCTCCAGGCATCTGACTTGGAAATTTGGGTACAGGATAAACTAGGGAATATTCCTTGCACAGGAGAGAATCTCTTTGGCAAGAAGTGGCAGGAAAAAGCTAATGAGATAGATGCTGACAATATCATTTTGGATAGATTGTCTACATCTACAGCTGATCCTGCGAGGAAGAAATCGTCTAAGAAACCATTCTTCAGTAAGAAGAAGTTTTATCCCTCCTATACCCAACAGGGGCATTGTTTAGGTCAGTCTGCCCAAAAGGGACAGCAGCAACAACCTAGGCAAAGGAAGACAAAAGCAGCTAAGCCTCAACCGGCTCAGCAGACTCAGCCTCCACAGGGGCTTTGACTCCTTTCTAGAGAAGTTTCCCTTCCTGGGCCTGAATGGCCCAGAACCCTCCACTATCCCAGGAAGGTTATGTCATTTTACCCCCAGATGGGGTCAGATAACAGCAGAAAATTGCACTCTGTCTATTGTAAGAGAGGGGTACCAGCTTCATTTCCTCAGCATGCCCCCTCCTACAGTGGTAAGACAGTTCAATTCTCAGACCTCTCTCAATGACCAGTTAGGTCAATAGGTCACTGTGCTTCTTGCCCAAGCGGCAATAGAAGAGGTACCCATTCCCCAATGGGGTACATGGTTCTACTCCCCCTATTTCCTTATTCCAAAGAAAAAAGGAGGACACAGACCCATTTTAGACCTCAGAGACTTGAACAAATTCCTGTTCAAGGAGAAGTTCAAAATGATTTCTCTAGGAACTCTGCTGCCATACCTTCAGAGTCAGGATTGGCTTTGTTCTCTAGATCTCAAGGATGCGTACACTCATATTCTCATCCATCCAACTCACCGAAAGTTCCTTTGCTTTCTGTTTCAAGGGAAGCACTACCACTACAGGGTTCTTCCTTTTTGGCGTGGCCTTTGCACCAAGGGTGTTCACAAAATGCATGGCTGTGGTGGCAGCATTTCTCCGCACCCTGGGAATATTCGTCTTCCCTTACTTAGATGACTGGCTCATTTGAGCCCCTTCAGAGCCAGAGGCCAGGGTTGCGCGCTCTCGCACAGTACGCATCCTTCAGTATTTGGGACTTGTCATAAACTTCCCAAAATCCAACCTGGCTCCCACTCAGTCCCTAGAGTTTATAGGAGCTCTGCTGGATACCAGACAAGGGCCTGCCTTCCACAGCCCCGCTGCCTTCGCATTGTGCAGTTAGCTTCTCAAGCAATGCTAAAACCTCACATCACTGCTCGGGAAATGCTACAGTTGCTAGGCCACGTGGCATCCACCGTGCATGTGGTTCCTTATGCTCGCCTCCATATGAGGGCAGCCCAGTGGACTTTATCCACTCAGTGGACTCAAGCATCAGGTTGCCTGTCAGTCAAAATAGCAAACTCAGTTCGCCTTATTTTGTCCCTTGAATGGTGGCAGTCACCCCAGAACCTTCTGGTGGGGTCTCCTTTTCAGCAACCCCCACCCCAAGCCACTCTAACAACAGATGCCTCACAGGTGGGTTGGAGAGCACACCTAGAAGGCCTCTCTACCCAGGGTACATGGACTCCACAGGAGGCCTATCTACACAACAATCTCCTGGAACTCAGAGCAATCTTCCTTGCTCTTCGAGTATTCCACACCCAGCTCAGCTACAAGACGGTTCTAGTTCAGATGGACAATCAAGTAGCCATGTTCTATGTGAACAAGCAGGGCGGAACAGGCTCTGTCGCTGTGCAATGAAGCTTTGTGACTATGGGCCCTCGACAGAGAGCATCAGATTCATCTCTTTGCGGTGTATCTTCCAGGCATTCAAAACTCTTGGGCAGACAGACTCAGTCGCGTTCTGCTTCCAAACAAATGGTCTCTCCATGCAGACCAGGTGGCCCAAATTTTTCAAATGTGGGGAACCCCGGACCTAGACCTCTTTGCAAGTCCGCTGAATGCCAAACTTCCCCAGTTTTGTTCCAGAATTCCGGCTCAGGGTTGCCAGGCCAGGAATGCTTTCCTTCTCCATGGGGGTCAGGACTTCCTGTACGCCTTTCCACCCATTCCCCTAATTCCCCAAACCCTATTCAAGCTTCAGAGAGACAGAGGTCATATGATTCTCATAGTTCCACTTTGGCCACGGCAAAAGTGGTACCCTCTGCTCCTACATCTCTCTCAAGCTCTGCCTCTGGAGTTAGGATCTGCTCCAGATCTCCTTTCTCAGGAGGACGGGATGCTGTGGCATCCCAATCCCCAGCCTCTGAATCTCAGGGCCTGGCTGCTGAAAGCCTAGAACTTCATGGTCTTACCTTTCCCAGCAGGTAAAGGATATCCTTTATGCTTCCAGGAAGCCTTTCCATAAGACGCTCTTATGCATTTAAGCGGAAAAGGTTTACCATATGGTGCTCGCAGAAGGGTCTTAACCCTCTTGTGATACCTCTGGAATCATTACTGGAGTATCTCCTTCATTTATCAAATGCAGGGCTTAAGACCAATTCAGTGAGAGTTCATTTGAGTGCTATTGCAGCTTCTTTCAAGCCTCTAAATGGACAACCTATGTCCTCTCATCCTCTCATAGCGAGATTTATGAGAGGCCTTCTTTTAACTAAGCCTCCAATTAGGCCACCACCGGTGGCATGGGACTTAAATTTGGTTCTTGGGCAGCTTATGAAACCGCCTTTTGAACCATTAGCAACTACCTCTTTGAAATTCCTTTCCTGGAAGGTCATGTTTTTATTACAATCACATCAGCACGTCGCATCAGTGAATTGCAGGCATTGGTGGCTGATCCTCCTTATACAAGGTTCCATCATGATAAGGTAGTCCTTAGGACTCATCCACATTTTATGCCAAAGATGGTGTCACCTTTTCATTTAAACCAAGTGGTTTACCTTCCTGTATTCTTCCCAAGGCCTCATGCCGCCTCAAATGCTGAAAGGAATCTTCATACTTTGCAAGTAAAAGGCCAAAGCCCTTTTACAATCCAAAGGACACAGCAACATAGAAAGTCCTCTCAACTTTTTGTTGCTTTTGATCCTAGTCATTTGGGACATCCAGTCTCCAAAAGAACACTGTCCAACTGGATTGCACAGTGTATTTCTTTTGCCTATGAGATTAAAAACCTTCCTCTGGAAGGTCATGTCACAGCTCATAATGTGAGAGCCATGGCAGCTTCTATGGCTCATCTTCACTCTGTGTCTATTGACGACATCTGTCGAGCAGCTACTTGGGCTTCGGTTCATACCTTCACAGCCCATTACTGCTTAGACATGGACTTCCGCCGGGATGCCTTGTTTGGTCAGGCTGTTCAACACCTGTTTCATACTTAATCAACTCCTATCCACCATCCCTGGTAGGATGGCAGAGATCCATGGGGGGAAGTGGAGCCCTTTCACAGGGGCATACAACTTCTGGGGCCTTCTCCCTGGCATCTTTAGCTAGGGAGTCCCCATATGTGAAGACTACATTCCTGCTGATTCCTAGAGATAGCATAGTTACTCACCTGTAACAGGTGATCTCCGGGAACAGCAGGAATTTAGTCTTCACATCCCTCCACCTCCCCTAGGAGTTGTATCTCTCTGTCTCTGTCTTTCTCTTTCCCTCTCTCTTTGTCTCAGCTTTAAACTCAACTGGAGAAGAACAGTTGGGAAAGGTGGGAAGGCAGCACGCAGGCGCTGTGGGATGCTCCCAAAAGCTTTCCTATTGGACACTGGGAGTGTTCCCATGCAGGCTCCGTCGGTACCGACGATACCCATATGTGAAGACTAAATTCCTGCTGTTCCCGGAGATCACCTGTTACAGGTGAGTAACTATGCTTTACAGGTAAGTATATTTTCCTTTCTTGTAAAATTGGTCAGTTTCTAATTGGTGGCTTAATGTATACATGAAATCTTCATCTTAATGCTTGCAGTGCTTAAGATATTGCCATGTTACGATCCACCTGCATGTGTTTAATGTACCCTGGTAGGATGCCAGAGATCCATGGGGGGGAGTGGAGCCCTTCAACAAGGGCACATATCATCTGGGGCTTTCTCCCTGGCATCTGCAGCTTGGAAGTCCCCATATGTGAAGACTATATTCCTGCTTGTTCCTGGAGATAGCATAGTAACTCACCTGTAACAGGTGATCTCCAGGAACAGCAGGAATTTAGTCTTCACAACCCGCCCACCTCCCCTAGGAGTTGTATCTCTATCTCTCTCTTTCTCTCTTTTCCTCTTTGTCTCAGCTTTAAACTCAACTGGAGAAGGACAGTTGGGAAAGGCGGGAAGGCAGCATGCAGGTGCTGTGGGATGCTCCCAAAAGCTTTCGTATTGGACGCTGGGGAGCGTTCCCGTGCAGGCTCTGTCGTTACTGACGATACCCATATGTGAAGACTAAATTCCTGCTGTTCCCGGAGATCACCTGTTACAGTTGAGTAACTATGCTAATCTGCAAAGTAGCAACCATAACAACCTACACAAATTAAAACATCAAACCACCCAAACCCCCTGGTACAGCCCCACCCTTCAGAGGCTCAAAACCTGTGAAGACTGGAGAGACAATGGCAAAAAATCACACATGTCTCTGACAGAGCACGCTATATGGCAACACTAAACGAACATTGCACTACAACAGACAACGCCAAGAGAAATTATCCTACCAAACTACTTAATGGAGCTCTGTCACCCCTGTGAACTGTTTGACCTGGTCAAACTACTAGCCAAGATCCCCCATCATCACAAACAGCATGCAAATGTCAACTCCCAACAACTCAGAGGCCACTATAAGCAGCTATACCCCCCCCACTCATGTTCCACCTTTGACTCTGTCAGCAAAGAGAGGATTGCAACTTTCTCTACGAACAAGCTGGAAGTCAGTCCTCGCTTATTGGTGACATCGTCACTGACTGATCCCGTGCTGAGTAATTCCCCAGCTTTCAAATAAAGCCTTTGGATTGCTGCCTCGCATGTGTGGTCTTCTTCCTGCCCAAAGGTGCCATCTTGCTCAGTCTCCTTTTTTCCGCAGAGCCCTTTGGAACCACGTCCTCATCGCTCTGAAAAAGTGTTTCTTTTTTCGGCCTCTGGCCTGCTATTTTTCTGGTTGCACCGGTCCTCTACCCGTCCTTCCCCTGCTCTTCTTTCTTTTCGAGCAAGGGGACGTTTTTTGTAGCATTTTTTTCCCTTTTGCGGGCTTTGTGCCCTTTTTTCTCCCAACCGCTGGCCGTGTGGGTCTTTGACGTCGTGGGGGCCCTTTTTGCCCCAATGGCCGCCAGTTTCAGAAAATGCAACAGATACTCCAAGAACATGTTGCTTACAGACACCCATTACTGCGGTGTTTCGGGGCCGACCATGATCCGGAGTTCTGCTTGCTTTGTAAGAAAATGTCTTCTAAGGTCCTGCTGAGTCGCAAGAGGAAGTCCGATGACATTTTCCGTAAGACCATCCTGGAAACCCAGGTGGCGCCCCAGTTGTCTCTCCGTGGGTGGGATCCCCTACCTCTGCTCTGCACGCAAGGGTAGCACTCTGACCAGGGGACCCTGAAGGGGAGTGGCGTAAGAAGGAGGAGGCTTCGAAGTCTCTGTTGGGGGCTCCAGACAAGCGCGAGTGCTCCCGCCCTTAGTCCCCTGCGGTGTTCCTGAGAGCTGGACAAGGAGCGGCCTCGAAAGGTACCTCATACAGATACAGAGGCCTCCGGTGATGGTTCCCGGTCTCCTGAGGGCCGTCCCGGCGAGAACCCCCTCTCCTCTTCGACGCCCAAATCGATGACCCTGATGTTGGCATCGCAGGGCCCCACCCCCGTGTGGGAGTCCCGTATGCTGGCACTAGAGCGCAGCGTTTCTGCATTCTCAGCTTCCCAGCAGCTACTCATATCCAGCACTGCTGGCTCACGCCTAGAGATTGAGACTTCCTCTAGAGGCATGTCAAAACCTGCCCTGGGAAACCCCTGAGAGTGATGGGCCTCGTGAGGGTCCTCGGCGTCAGTCTCGCTCGCCTTCCTGTTCCTCAAGGCAAGATCCTCCAGGGCCTCCAGTTCCAAATGGGCCTCGGCCTCCAGACAGGGTGACGAACCTGAATCTGACTCCTCCTTGGATCTCTAGTGTTGGGAGTCAGATGGTGATACTTCCCTGGAGACCTGCTCACACAGGGACCTCCCTTCGGACCCATCCCTGCCCGCATTTCAAAGGTGTTTGCCGCCCGAGAACACATCCTTTCTAATGTTTGTATGGGACATGGCACGGGCTGTCAACCTGGCTACCCAGGCTGAGGAGGAGCCTCGAGCCGAAGAACTCGATATCTTGCAATACGTATCCCTGCCTCAGGAGTCTCTCACCCTCCCAGTTCCTCCCATTCTGTCCCGGCTTCTACTCCGCATGTGGGAGACACCGGCCTCAGTTCCCATTGTGAGTAAGTACCTCGACGCGATGTACAGCGTTCCCCGTGGCCCCGGGTTTAGGAAAACCCAGTTTCCCCACGCCTCCATGGTGGTGGAATCGGCGATGAGGAAGCAAAAGAGCCTGAAGTCTCATTCTTCAGTTCCACCGGGTAGGGAGTTGAGAGCCCTCGACGCCTTGGGGCACTAGGCCTACCAAGGGCCCATGCTCACATGCCGTATTCAGGCTTACCAAGTGTACATGGGCATATTCTTATGCAACCTTGCAAAGGAGATCGGGGGTTTCTCTGTGGGCCTCACGGGCGAACCCCTCCTTAGATTCCAGACCCTCCTGAGGTCATTCATGGAGTGCTCGAAGTACTTCTCCCGCGCCGCCTACAATGGATTCGAATCATCTGCCCGAGTGGTGGCTGCCAGCATCGGGGCCCAACGCCAGGCATGGGCTCCAGTCCTCGGACTTGAAGCAGTGGGTCCAGGAAAAAGCTCCTGGATGTCCCTTGCCTTGGCGAGCAATTTTTCGGTAAGCCAATGGAGGATAAGGCCACGGAGATAGAAATGGAGTTCGTAACCTGAACCCGTCTCTCGTGCAAGACCTCCTCCCTTCCTATGAAGAAACAATAGGCTAAGAAGCCGTTCTTCACGAGGAAAGGCCTTCCTTACCGGGGTTACCCACTCTACCCACCCACTCCTGCACCGGCCACAGCGACGAAAGGGAAGGCACCCCACAGCCACCGCAAGCCAAAAGGACCCAAGGCCCAAACTCCGGTGCCACCTCAACCCGCTCAGGGTTTTTGACACCAGCAGCGAAGCCTTTCGCCTTCCAGCAACTTCGCAGCCGTTGGGGGGATGCCTGTCCCTCTTTACTCCTTGGTGGGCATCCGTCACGTGTGACACCTGGGTCCTCCGAGTGATCCGAAACGGGTATTGCCTCCACCTGGACAGGCTTCCCTCTCCCTTCTCCCCAGTGGAGCCTTTTCGACTTCCTGTGCACCAGACATATCTGCAGCGGTAGCTGGAAAACCTCCTCGCCCAACGGGCGGTCAAGAGGAGGGTACCAATGCACCTCCGGGGTTTCTATTCCCGGTACTTCCTCGTCCCAAAAAAGGCGGGAGGCTTACGGTGTATCCTTGACCTCAGATGGTTAAACAAGTTTTTGGTACGGGAGAAGTTCAAAATGTTATCGCTTGGCGTCCTGCTACCCTTCCTCCAGCAGGGTGATTGGCTATGCTACTTGGTTCTCGGGGACGCTTACGCCCACATCTTGGTTCACCCCCAGCACAGGCAATCTACAGGAACAAGCAGGAATGTAGTCATCACATATGGGTAACGTCGGTACCGACGGAGCCTGCGCGGGAACGCTCCCCAGCGTCCAATTAGGAAGCTTTTGGGAGCATCCCACAGCGCCTACGTGCTGCCTTCCCGCCTTTCCCAACTGCCTCTCTCCAGTACTTCGTTTTCCGCGGAGCCAGCAGATCGTGTTCCTGTCACCGCAGAAAATGTTTGTTTATTTTTTTTTTTTTTTGTGGTCATGTCTGCCTTCCTCGACACTTTACCGGTACCGCCGGTTTTTTCTTTCTTCTTTTCTTTAAAAAAAAAAAAAAAAAAATTCTTAGTACTTTTTCCTTTTCTTTTCAGGTGCATGTGCCATTTTGGGCCTTAGGCCCGGGATTTTTTCCATAATGGAGAAACCCTCCTCGGGTTTTAAAAAATGCACCAAGTGTGGCGGTACCATCTCTGTCACCGACACCCATGAGTGGTGTCTGAAATGTTTAGGTCCTGACCATTCCATCTTGGAATGTATGGCCTGTGCCATGATGTCCAAGAGGTCGACAGAACCGAGCCGCCAAGCTCAGTACCCTGTTTCCCTCTGATGCAGCTTCGGTGGCATCAACGTCTTCCAGGGCTTCATCTTCCTCTCGTGGATCTCAGGTAACTAAACATAAGTCTAGCCGGTCCTCAAAGGGTAGATCTCCTTCTAAGCATCGAGATGCCTCTGGCGTTGCCCTTGAGGATTCTGCACCGGCAAAATTGCCCCGGTGGGAGGCTTCGGCTTCCAAAGCATTATCAGGGCTCCAGGATGTTCTCAAGGCCTTGACCTCGGCAGAACTACTGGTGCCATGCTCTGGGGTACCGGCGGTCTTGTCCGGTACCGACATCCAGTCATCGGCAGCGTCGATAGACCAGAGAGTCCTGGCTATTGCGTGCAGTCTGGCGGCTCTCCTTGCGGCGTCGACGCCCTCGGAACCGCGACAGACAATCCAGCCGGTATCGGTACCGGTACCGATAGCATCGACATCGGTGTCTGCATTGCCGGTACCTAGTCATCCGATGCCTTCCGGTACCGATACTCCGGTACCGATTACTCCTGGTACCGACTTCAGTCGGTACGGGTATCGGGCTCTTCAAGAGCATCCGGACAGACGGTACTTCGAGTCCTCAGAAGAATCTGAGGATTCTGACAGTTCTGTCGATGCAGGAATGCTTCTCCCAGAGGAGCCCTCCTCCCCTAAGCGTAGGATGTCTCCTCCAGAGGATATTTCCTTTCAGGATTTTATCAGGGAGGTGGCTCGGGGTCTGTCCATTACTGTTGCCCCTGAAACAGAGCCCAGAGCAAAGGAGTTGGAAATTTTATAATATCCCAAAACTCCAAAGGAGGCAGCTACCTTGCCCATTCATGAGATTCTGCATGATCTCATGTTAAGAATGTGGGAAACACCTCTTACCACCTCTCCTCATTCTCGTAGACTGGATGCTCTGTATCGAGTCCCTCCTTGTCCTGGTTTCCAAAAAACTCAGCTTCCTCACCACTCTATCATAGTGGAATCAGCTATGAGAAGGATCAAGAGTGCAAAGAGGCATGCCTCTAATCCTCCAGGACGTGAGTGCAGAACTCTGGATACTTTTGAACGTCGTGTCTTCCAAGCTTCCATGCTTTCTGCCAGGATCAGTTCCTATAGTCTATACATGGGAATATTCCTGAAGGAGGTCACAGGTGATTTAGAGGCTTTGAGTCCTATTCTTTCTGAGGATAGAAGACAGGATTTTCTCACATTGGTCAAACATGCCCAAGATGTTTCTAAATTTGTCAACTGTGCAGCTTTTGACTGTTTTGAGTGCATAAGCAGAACCTCTGCCATTTCCATAGGTGCACATAGAATTGCTTGGCTCCAGGCATCTGATCTGGAGTGCTGGGTACAAGACAAATTGGGAAATATCCCTTGTACTGGTGAGAACCTGTTTGGTAGAGATTGGCAGGAAAAAGGCAATGAGTTGGATGCTGACAACTCCACCTTGGATAGATTATCCAAGTCCACAGCTGATCCTGCTAGAAAGAAATCTTTCAAGAAACCATTCTTTCTAAGAAGAAAAGATATTATCCTGCTTATGCTCAGCAGGGACGCTATGCAGGTCAGCTTGTCAGGAAAGGTCAGCAACCACCCAAACAGAAGAGAGCAAAGACTGCTAAGCCTCAGCCGTCCCAGCAGTCTCAGCCTCCACAAGGCCTTTGACTTTCAGCTAGAGAACTTAGCCTTCCTGGCTCTCGTGGGACCAGAGCCTTTCACCATTCCAGGAAGGTTATGTCACTTTGCCCCCAGATGGGGGCAAATAACAGCAGAGCATTGGACACACTCCATCATAAAGGAGGGGTACAAGCTTCATTTTTCGAGCATGCCCCCTCCCACAATAATAAGGCAGTTAAATTCTCCAACCTCTCTCATCAACCTGTTAGGTCAGGTGGTCACTATGCTTCTTGCCGAAGGGGCAATAGAAGAAGTACCCATCCATCAGCAGGGTACAGGGTTTTACGCCCCCTATTTCCTTATCCCAAAGAAAACAGGGGGATACAGACCTATCTTGGACCTCAGAGAATTGAACAAATTCCTTGTCAGAGAAATTCAAGACGATTTCTCTCTCAACTCTGCTTCCATACCTTCAGAGTCATGATTGGCTTTGTTCTCTAGATCTCAAGGATGCATACACCCATGTTCTCATCCATCCAACTCACAGAAGGTTCCTTCGGTTCCTTTTTCAAGGAAAGCACTACCAATACAGGGTGCTTTCTTTTTTCCTGGCCTCAACTCCAAGGGTGTTCACGAAATGCGTGGCTGTGATAGCAGCATTTCTCCGCACTCTAGGGATATTCGTCTTCCCCTACTTAGATGACTGGCTCATTCGAGCCCCAACAGAGTCAGAGGCCAGGACTTCTCTATCTTGCACAATGCGTATCCTTCAGTATTTGGGTCTGGTAATAAACATCCCAAAATCCAGTCTAACTCCCACTCAGTCTTTAGAGTTCATAGGAGCTTTGCTGGATACCAGAAAGGCAAGGGCCTATCTCCCTCAGGCCCGCTGCCGTCGTATTGTGCAGTTAGCTTCTCAAGCAGTGCTAAAGCCTCATCTCACTGCCCGAGAAATGCTACAACTACTAGGCCACATGGCATCTACTGTGTATGTGGTTCCCTATGCTCGCCTTCATATGAGGGCAGCCCAGTGGACTTTCCCCACTCAATGGACCCAGGCATCAGGATGCCTGTCAGACAAAATAGCAAACACAAGTCGCCTTATTTTGTCCCTCCAATGGTGGAAGTCCACTAAAAACCTGTTGCTGGGGTCCCCTTTTCAACAACCCTTACCCCAAGCAACTCTCAGAACAGATGCTTCTCCGATGGGTTGGGGAGCTCATCTGCAAGACCTCTCCACCCAAGGCACCTGGTCTCCACAGGAGACTCATCTACATATCAATCTCTTGTAGCTCAGAGCAATCTTCCTTGCTCTTCGAGTGTTCCACACCCTGCTCCAGCTACAAGACAGTCCTCATTCATACAGACAATCAAGTAGCCATGTTCTATATGAACAAGCAGGGGGGAACAGGCTCTCTGTTGCTTTGCAATGAAGCTTTGCGACTATGGGCCCTCGCCAGAGAGCATCAGATTCATCTCCTGGCAGTATATCTTCCAGGCATACAAAACTCTTGGGCAGACACTCAGTCGAGTTCTGCTTCCACACGAGTGGTCTCTGCATGCAGATCAGGTGGCCAAGATTTTTCAAATTTGGGGAACCCCGGACATAGACCTCTTTGCAAGTCCGTGGAATGCCAAACTTCCTCGGTTCTGTTCCAGAATTCCGGCTCAGAAGGCTCAGGCCAGGTTTGCTTTCCTCCTTTACTGGGGTCAAGACTTCCTGTATGCCTTTCCACCCATTCCCCTAATTCCCAAAACCCTGTTCAAGCTTCAGAGAGACAGAGGCCGTATGATTCTCATGGCTCCACATTGGCCAAGGCAAATGTGGTACCCTCTGCTTCTACATCTTTTTCAAGCTCCCTCCCTGGAGTTAGGGTCTGCTCCACATCTCCTATCCCAGGAGGACAGAATGTTATGGCATCCCAATCCCCCGTCTCTACGTCTCAGGGCTTCGTTGCTGAAGGCCTAGATCTCCATGATCTTAATCTCCCTCAGTAAGTAAAAGATATTCTTTTTGCTTCCAGGAAACCTTCCAAGCTCTTATGCTTTCAAGTGGAAAAGGTTTACCATATGGTGTTCGCAGAAGGGTCTTAACCCCCTTGCGATACCTCTGGAATCATTGCTTGAGTATCTCCTTCATCTGTCCAATACAGGTCTTAAGACTAACTCAGTAAGAGTCCATTTGAGTGCTATTGCAGCTTCCTTTAAGCCTCGAAATGGACAGCCTATTTCCTCTCATCCTCTTATAGCAAGATTTATGAGAGGCCGCCTTCTAACTAAGCCTCCCATTAGGCCACCACCGGTGGCATGGGACTTAAACCTGGTTCTTGGGCAGCTCATGAAGCCACCTTTTGAACCCTTATCTACTACCTCCTTGAAATTCCTTTCTTGGAAGGTTATCTTTCTCATTGCAATCACATCAGCACGTCGCATTAGTGAGTTGCAAGCGCTAGTAGCTGATCCACTTTATACGAGGTTCCATCATGACAGGGTAGTCCTTAGGACTCATCCACACTTTATGCCAAAGGTGGTCTCGGCTTTTCATCTAAACTAAGCGGTCTACCTACCTGTGTTTTTTTTCAAGGCCACATGCATCAAATGCAAAGAGGAATCTTCATACCTTGGACTGTAAAAGAGCTTTAGCCTTTTACTTACAAAGAACACAGAAACATAGAAAATCCTCTCAACTCTTTGTTGCTTTTGATCCTTCTCATTTGGGACTTCCAGTCTCCAAGAGAACACTATCCAACTGGATTGCTCGGTGTATATCCTTTGCTTATCAGAGTAAGAATCTTCCTCTGGAGTACCATGTCACGGCTCACAATGTGAGAGCCATGGCAGCTTCAATGGCTCATCTGCACTCTGTGTCTATCGACGACATCTGTCGAGCAGCCACCTGGGCCTCGGTTCATAACTTCAAAGCCCATTACTGCTTGGACAAGGACTCCCGCTGGGATGCCTTGTTTGGTCAGGCTGTTCTCCAACACCTGTTCCATACCTAATCAACTCCTACCCACCATCCCTGGTAGGATGCCAGAGATTTATTTTATTTATTTATTTAGCTGTATTTATATCCCGCTTTTCACCGGGTCAAAGCGGTCAATTGGGAGATACATTTAACACGAGGGGATATGAGACACATACACTAATACTTACAGGGAACATGGGCAATGGAGGGTTAAGTGGCTTGCCCAAGACCTCAAGGAGTGCCTATAGGACTAGAAATCCCAGTCCCTCCGGCCTGAAATTGCTGTCCCCAGGTGGGACTTGAACCCCTGGCCCTCCGGCCTGAAGTACCTTGTCCTGACCACTAGACCACTCCTCCCTATGGGGAGAAGTGGAGCCCTTCTCAGGGGCACTCAGCTTCTTGGGTCTCTCCCTGGCATCTAAAGCTAGGGAGTCCCCATATGTGATGACTACATTCCTGCTTGTTCCTGGAGATAGCATAGTTACTCACCTGTAACAGGTGATCTCCGGGAACAGCAGGAATTTAGTCCTCACAACCCACCAAACTCCCCTAGGAGTTGTATTTCTCCATCTATCTCTTGCCCTTTCCCTCTCTCTCTCTGTCTCAGCTTTAAAACTCAACTGGAGAGAGGCAGTTGGTAAAGGTGGGAAGGCAGTACGCAGGCGCTGTGGGATGCTCCCAAAAGCTTCCTAATTGAACGCTGGGGAGCTTTCCTGCGCATGCTCCGTCTGTACCGACGTTACCCCTATGTGAGGACTAAATTCCTGCTGTTCCCGGAGATGACCTGTTACAGGTGAGTAACTATGCTATATCTGCACTTCAGGGTGGAGACGGAGCACTACCAATACAGGGTGCTCCCCTTCGGGCTTGTGTCTGCCCCGCGAGTCTTCACAAAGTGCCTCTCCACAGCAGCCGCCTCCCTGAGGCATCAGGGCGTTCCAGTCTTCCCTTACCTCGACGACTGGCTCTTCACGGGGTCCTCGGCCTTAGAAGCTCGATTGGCGATATCCTGCACAATTCTCTTCGAATGCCTAGGGTTCCTGGTCAAATACCCCAAGTCCAACCTCGATCCGTTGCAGGTCTTGGAGTTCATTGGCGCACACCTCAACATCTGGCGAGCGACCGCCTTTCTGCCGGCAGACCTTGCAGCCCGTCTTCAAGCCCTGGCCGCTCAGGTCCAGGGCAGCACTCTGGTCACGGCGTGGACCATGTCATTCCGCACACCCGCATGCACATGCGGACGACCCAGTGGTGCCTTAGTGTTCAGTTGAACCCGTCCTCGGTTCACCTCAGAGACCCCATTCGGGTCTCCTCAGACATCATTCAGGTCTCCTGCAACCTTCGCAGGTCTCTGGACTGGTGGCAGGATCTCCGCAACCTCCTGCAGGGGCAGCCCTTCCAAACCCCACAGCACGAGCTTGTCCTGATGATGGATGCTTCCATGCAGGGGTGGGGAGCCCACTGTGGTGCGCTGTGCACTCAAGGGCAATGATCACCCGAAAAGTCCCAACAGCAAATAAACCTGCTCGAGCTTTGGGCGGTCCGATGGGCCCTGAAGGCCTTCAAGGACCATCTGAAGGGGAAGTCTGTGCTCATGCAGATCGACAGCCATGTAGTGATTGTTTTACATCAACAAGGAAGGGGCACAGGCTTTCACTGCCTCTGCCAGGAGGCGGCCCCCCTTTCCTCCTTCGCCGTCCATCGAGGGATGACCCTTCGAGCAGTCTACCTGCTGGGCCAGGAGAACGTCCTCGTGGATAGACTCGGCATGATCCTCCACCCTCTTTAGTGGCGGCTGGACCTGTAGGTGGCTGGCCTGTTCCATTGGTGGGGGACCCCGACCATAGACCTATTCCCCAGCTCGATGAACATGCAGCTCCCCTGCTTCTGCGGTCCGATTCTGCAGCCAAGCAGGGAGGCCCCAGATGCATTCCTCTTGAGTTGGACCTCCGGGCTTCTTTGTGTTCTCTCCCACTCCTTTCTTTGTGAGGACCCTCCACAAAGTTCAGCGGGAGCAGGCGTCTGTGATCCTCGTCTCTCCCTCGTGAACTCATGGTTCCCACTCCTTCTCCAGCTCTTGTCCGAGCCCCCAGTTCCCCTGGATTATACCCTGAACCTGCTAATGCAGGAGGACGGATGGGTGTTTCACCCGAATCTGACCTCGTTGCCCTTCACAGCTTGGCGGCTGAATGGGTATCCCTAGCTCCACTGGACCTTGCGTCGCGGAAAGTCTCAACGAGATGAGCTTATGTCTTCAAGTGGCAGCGCTTCTCAATCTGGTGCTCTGGGCTCCAGAACGATCCTTTCTCTTGTTCTACTCGATGGGTCCTCCAGTACCTCCTTCACCTCTCGAAGGAAGGGCTGAAGTCAAACTCGGACAGGGTGCACCTGAGCGCCATCTCGGCGAATCACCTCCCTGTTGAGGGTAAACCCCTCTCCGAGCAGCCCTTGGTCTCCCACTTTATGTGGGATCTCTTGCTTTTCAAACCTCCCATCCAACCACCCCCGGCGGAGTGGAACCTGAACATAGTGCTCATGCAGCTTATGCGTTCACCTTTCGAGCCAATGGCGACTTGCTCGCTTCGGCACATATCCTGGAAGGTGGTCTTCCTGGTGGCTTTGACCTTGGCACGTAGAGTCAGTGAGCTCCAGGCCCTCATGGCTGATGCCCCTTACACCAGGTTCTATAAGAACAGGGTGGTCCTCCATACCCATCCCGAGTTCCTGCCGAAGGTTGTCTCGGATTTCCATCTCAATCAGGAGATAGTCTTACCGACCTTCTTCCCGAGACCTCATGCCGACCAGGCATCGGTGGTTTTGCATAGACTCAACTGCAAGAGTGCTCTTACCTTCTATCTGCAGCGCACCCAGCCTCATCACAAGTCTGGCTGGCTCGCTACGATCCCAATCGCCTGAGGCAGGCAGTCACTAAATGCCCCCTTTCCATCTGGGTGGCAGACTGCATCGCCTTTGCTCACACGAAGGTGGGCGCCCCTCTGGATTGGAGGGTCACAGTACATGGCGTCCGAGTCAAGGTGGCTTTGCTGCGCTCAGTGCCTCTGACGGACATCTGCCGGGCTGCGCCCTGGGCTTCAGCAAACATCTTTGCTTCACACTACTGCCTGGAGAAGGAGTCCTGCGGGGACAGCACCTTCGGCCAGGCTGTACTCCGTAATCTGTACGGGGTATAAGCAACTCCTGCCCTCCGATCCTTCTCGATGGCTAATGAGGGTTTCGGCTTCTGCTCACAACTTCGCAGAGGTGTGTTTTGGTTACAGATTCGGTAGCCTGTAGCTGGGGCGTCCCATAAGTGAGGACTGACTTCCTGCTTGTTCCCAGAGAAAGCATAGTTAACAGGGACAGCAGGAATCAGTCCTCATTACCCTCCCACCTCCCCTGATGAGTTGCTGGATTTTTATCTTTCCCTTGCCATCTGCTTTGTAGGGCACGTGCTAAGGGACCTGACTGAGCAAGATGGCACCTTTTGAGTGGGAAGAGGACCACTCATGCATGGCAGCAATCCCAAAGGCTTTCTTTGAAAGCTGTGGACTTGCTCCGCATGGGCTCCGTCGATGCCGATGTCACCCATAAGTGAGGACTGATTCCTGCTGTCCTTGGAGAAACCTGTAACAGGTGTACCTGTGAGTAACTATGCTATCACAACACTCAACACATCCACCTCCCCCTTTGACACATGCCCAGTCAGCTGGATCAAGACAGCCAAACATTTGAATTTTATGTGCACCCTCCTTATGGAACACACTCTCAACCAAAATAAGATCCACCACTGATATCCTAATCTTTCAGAAGCAACTGAAAAAGCACCTTTTCATTGAACACTTTGGCCCCCTAGAAGAACCAAGTAAATAAGCTCAGTCCACCATGGAATGTACCTCTCACATTATAAAGAGCTACATCTCAACATGTTTATACTGTAAATAAGTTAACTACACCTGTATATTTAGTTCATTTGTAAATAAGTTGTTAATATGTTCAATATAACTATCTATTGTATGGTGTTTGATGTAAACCACTTTGACACGGAGAAAAGCAGTATATAAATCCAGCTAAATAAGTGGTGATCGGTGGTCAGTTGCAGCAGTTTTATTCCGTCTGGACCAGTATAATGATCGACCAGTGGGTGTTGATCATTTGGAAGGGCTACATGCTGGAATTTGCCTAGACCCTCTGTGAGGCCTTTGTTCTTTTGCCCTGCAAGCCCCAGGCAAGGTGATAGTGGTCCAGGACACTCTTCCAAGCCTCTTGCACTTGTGGGCAGTTGTGCTGGTGCCCCAAAACCAGTGCGGGTTAGGCATCTGTTTTGTGGTACCCAAAAAGGAGGATTCCTTCCAGCCCATCTTTGACCTCAAGCATGTGAACCATGCCTTATGAGTGCCTCTCTTCTGGATGGAAACCTTATGGTCAGTCATGCTGGTAGTGCAGTGGGGCGAGTTCCTTTCCATGCTAGGTCTCACAAGGCATATCTGCATGTGCTCATTCGACTGGGCCACCAACTGTTCTGCGCTTTGCAGTGCCCACAAGTTACTTTCAGTTGAGGGCTCTGCCCTTTGGGCTAGCTACCACTCCACGTACCTTTATCAAGATCACGGTGGTGGTGTGGCGGCGGCCTTGTGAAAGGAGGGTATCCCAGTGCATCCCTACCTGGACGACTGGCTTATCCAGGTGAAGTCTGAGGCAGGGGTAGTTGAGTTACTGTGCTGTTTGGGCTGGGTAGTCAACCTTGCCAAGAGTCATCTCCAGCCGGTGCAGCAGTTTACTTGGGAGCCCAGTTCGATACTCAAGCTATGGGGTGATCTTGCTGCCCAAGGACAAAGTGCTGAAGCTGCAGGCAAAGGCTCAGGTTTTTGCAGATGCGGGCGCCAATGGCGTGGTCTTACCTGCAGCTGTTAGGCAGCGCTGAATGTGGTGCCCTGGGCAAGGTCCCATATGAGACCGTTGCAGCAGGTGTTGCTTTCTCGGTGGTCTCCACAGCACCACCTACTGTCTCAAAGGGTACTGTGTCCAAAGAGTGAGAGGAGTCCTCGGGACTGGTGGCTGCAGTTGGCGCACCTAGGAGCAGGTGTCCTGCTGGAACAGCCACAATGGATGCTAGCCTCACAGGATGGGGAGCACATTGTCTCGACCAGAGGACGTGGACACTGGAGTGGAGCTCCTGGTCCATCAACTTTCTAGAAATGAGAGCAGTAGTCTTGGCTCTCCAGTTTTTTTTGTCCCTTGATTGCTCAGAAGGTGGTTTATGTCTGTTCTGACAACATGACCATGGTGGCCTACATCAGTTGAGAGGGCGGCACTGGCACTGTGACCCTGGTGGAGGAGAGTCGGGGTTTGTTGATGTGGGCAGAGGAGAACCTGCTAGCCCTTTCTGCAGTGCATGTCTCGGGGCAGGAGAAGTGGACTTCCTCAGTTGGCATTGGCTGGACCCGGGCGAGTGGGAACTGAATGTGGCGGTGTTCCACAAGATCACGGTGCAATGGGGAGAGCTGGTCATGGACCTCATGGCCACGTTGGTCAATGCGAAGGCCAACCGCTTCTTCAGCAGGTACAGGGAGCCTATGTCTTTCCTCCGTGGGCACTCATCAAGCACATATTACAACGGATAGAGCCCCACAATGGTCCAGTGATTCTCATTTCATTGGATTGGCCTCAGTGACCCTGATATGCATACCTGACTCGTCTGCTGATAGACTGGCCCTGGCAGCTCCCTGAGGTTCTCTGTTCTTATGACCTGGCTCT
Source organism: Ichthyophis bannanicus (assembly GCA_033557465.1). Classification (NCBI taxonomy): domain Eukaryota; kingdom Metazoa; phylum Chordata; class Amphibia; order Gymnophiona; family Ichthyophiidae; genus Ichthyophis; species Ichthyophis bannanicus. The sequence goes on along the minus strand of CM066040.1, from coordinate 245,610,135 downwards.
TGAGCGGGTACAGCTAAGGTGAAAAGGATATACCGCCTCAGTTATTGCTGTCATGTTAAAGGCCAGGAAGAGGTTAACAACTGTGGCCTATGTCTGGACTGGTGTTTCTCTTGGGATGTGTTTCCGCTGCCTTGTACTCTTCCAGATATCTTGCTGTTCCTTCACCATGGCCTAGAGAAGGTTGGCATTAAGTTCCTTGAAGCTGCCGGTGGTGGCACTGTCTTGCTATAGAGGATGAGCGCAGGGGAGATCGTTGGGGGTCATCTCAATATAGTCCATTTCCTCAAGGCAGTGCAGCAAGTTTGGCCACCTGTGCAGCATGTGATACTACCTTGGAACCTTAATTTGGTCCTGTCGGCTCTACCAGGAGCTCTGTTCAAGCTGCTCTTGGTGGCTGTCTTTTTGGTGGCCGCCTGCTTTGCGTGGCAGATATCTGAGCTTCAGGCTTTGTCTTGTAGGAAGCCATTCTTGCTTATTTCCAGGGAGAAGGTGGTTTTGAGACCATTGCCCTCATTCCTCTTGAAAGTGATCTCCTGCTTCCACCTGAACCAGGTGGTTCCCTGCTGGCATTTCCATCCATCTGGGATTCCACGGAGGATTGTCAGCCGCATCATCTCGACATATGCAGTGTGCTGCGCAGGTACCTAAAGTGCACAGTGTCTTTCCATAGATCAGATTGGTTGTTTGTGCTTTTTTGGAGGCCCACGTAAGGGAGAAGCGGCCTCTAAGGCATCGATTGCTCTCTGGGTTAAGCTGGCAATAGTCTCTACCTACCAGCTTTGCGGCAAGGTTCCTCCAGTGGGTCTTCAGGCACCAGATTTCAGGCAGCTTCCTGTGCAGAGCATAGTCTGGTGCTGCTGGCGGAGATTTGCAAGGTGGTGACGTGGTCATTGCTCCATACCTTTTCTAGGCATTATTGACTGGACGTCCTGACTGCTGGTGATGCATGTTTCGGGGTGTCAGTGCTTCAGGCTGGACTCGCAGGTCTCTCCCGTGTTTAGGTACTGTTCTGGTAGATCCCATGAGTAACTGGACTGGCTTAGAGGGATGACTAGGAATGTGAAATTAGACCTTACCTGCTAATTCTTTCCTTGAGTTTCTCCAGGCCAGTCCAGGACCCGCCCTTGTGGGGTTCAGTTTTCTTCCTTCGTGCCGTCATGCTGGGCATTGGGATGAGTCTGGGCGGTCTGGAGGAGTCAGTTATTAGTAAGGACTAATGTGAAGTACAGCACTGCAGTGGTAGTATGTTCCCTTTTAGAGAGGTGGGCGGCTTTGCTAGTTTGCCCTGTCAACGTGAGAAGTTCTTACTCTGTATATAGTTATATGAATACTGTTCTAGCGGGATGGTTGGTTCCTTCTGATGCCTTCTAGTGGAAAGTAGATAGTCAAGGTATCTTAAAATATGTTTAAAAAAAGGTGGTTTACCCAAGATGGCTGATGAGGTTCGAGCTTGTTCCTTTACCGATGCCTAAGCGAAAGGGCAAGGCTAGGACTTACTTGCCCGAGTCCCTGACAGGTCCCATGGATAAGTTTGTGCAGCTCTGAGGAGACGATGTGGGAGATTCGTGCAGGCGTTGGAGAACAGAAGGAGGAGGCCGTTTCTCCTTTAGGCCTGGATACCATCTTATCTCCTGTGGCGAGGTCCCTACCGCAGCCTCTGGTTTCCTCTCCTCCCCCTTCGGTGGTCAGTTCAGTTGGCATGTCTGATGTCTGCGAGCCTACAGTTCTGCGGTGGGGAGCCAGTGGAGTGGAGAGTTGGCCTTAGGAGGCTTTGAAGACCTTGCCGGAGGGACGGCTTCCTCAGTGTGAATTGCAAACTCCTGACTTAGTGGGGCCAACGGCTCCCTTGCCTGTGCCTGTTCTCTCTTTACCTGCTTTGGGATTGATTCGCCCTAAGACAATCACATTGGAGAGTATTTGGGACGCTATTACCCGCTTATCTGAAGCAGTTGCCCTACAAATGACTGGGATTTCAGCAAAGGTAACTCAATTGGAGGAAACGTTACAGGGTTATGCCAGTGTGGTGGATCAGATTAAAGGGAAAGTGGAGGAGAATGAACTTAAGTTGAACCATGTTTCTGATACTACACTGGCTCTGATTAAAGACAATACTGCTCTTCGGGCTAAACTTGAAAAACTAGAAAACTCCACTCGTGCCTCTAATTTGAGGTTGTTGAACTTTCCTGTTATACCGGGGTTTACACCGATAGACTTGTTTAATACATTTTTGGTGGATATCCTATTGGTACCTCAAGATTTGTTACCACCTATTACTAAGGCCTTTTATTTACCTTTGGCCAAGAAGGAGCCAGGAGCTGTTCATGGCGACGTTGCAATGGACGTTTTAAATGTCTGACTTATTTGGACTCTGTTAAGGTCTCTACTTTGTTGGTTACACTAGATCTCGGTCTCGGATAGAGACTGGTTGCTTAAACTATATTTTAAAAAACGGGCTTCTTTGTTTCAGGGGGTTAAGGTTTCTATGTTTCCTGATGTTTCAAGAGAAACTCAAAAAAGGCGTAGGCAGTTTCTTTTGTTAAGAGCTGGAGTCCTGCAGTTAGGGGCATCCTACTATTTGTTTTCCCTGTAAATGTATTGTGCTTAACACACAAAGATTTATATTTTACCAGAAGATTTTTCTGTCTTCATTAGTGCTAGGTTGCCTCTTATATCCACTCCCACTGAAGTGCTTGAAGCTTAAACGTTTAGAGTTAGGTGACAACGCCATTGTGGATAGTTATACCTCAGGGCCTCTCAGCTCTCTATTTTTTCTTTTTATATTCTTTGTACTTTGTCCATCTACAGTTGGTGCTTCCTCATGCCAAATGTAGGTTTTCTTTGTTATATACCCCTTCATTTATGGGGACTACAAATATTTCTGTGATTGTTTACTTTCTTTAAGTTTGTTGGTGATGTATTAGTTTCTGGATGATTTATCTTTTCTGTACAAGCCCTTGCTTGATTATTTTTGTAAAATCTTTAAAAGAGACCCGGAATGCAGAGGAGTTGTTTGAATTCGCAGGGGTCTGTGAGATCTGCTTTATCAGTGGGAGATTGGATTTTTGTACAGAATGGTCAGAATTCTGACGTGCTCAGTCCTCAGCTGTTTGAGGACGGTGAATACCCATGCGTAGCTGGACTGACTTGGAGGGACTCGAGGAAAGACAATTAGCAGGTAAGGTCTAATTTTGCCATCTCTCAAATTGGCTAGCCCCAGCCCCATCTTCCTCACTCCCACCTCGGCCAGCCCTCACCACTCAGTAATCCAATTACCCCCCCCCCCCAGCCCCTTTCCTCCAATATAAGCCATCAACCCCTTACAAATGATCCAGAATACTGCCACCAGGATCATCCAGATATGACCGAATTGCATCCATCCTAAAGTCCCTCTACTGGCTCCCTATATTGCAAAGAATCCTATATAAGATAGTTACTGTATTTCCATCTTCAAGCTCTTAAAGAATTAATACCCAACTGACCTGTGAAATTTAATAACCAAAGTTGCAGACATAAGATTACGACAGCGCAACACTCAGAACCTCCTCTCCGTCCCAGCTATCAAAACCAAAAACACTCAACAAACATGCAACAGAACCTTTACCCTATTTGCACTCACTATCTAGAATTCACTCCCTGAACACCTACGTTCTTCCATCACTGAAACCTGAGCTATAGGAAAATTTAAAAACACACTTATTCATTGAATACTTTGGGTCAGACTGTGGCAGATAAACCCCTCCCCCCTAACTCTTAAATGCAGTACACCTGTTACCAGCGATCTCTCCCAGCTCCACCCCCGTCACTCCAAGTTCACCTCTCCCCAGCTTCCTGCTTTCTTTATAATTTCTTGGTTATGATGTAATTCTTACAGTTCATTGTTAAATGTAAATCGCTTTGATTGTATGATAAAGCAGTATATAACATTTTTTTAAATAAATAAACCAACTCTCCCTAATACCAGGCCCCTCTTCTCCCAGTACCCGTCATCAGCTGTCATCCTTCAGCTTGGCCCAGCGGTGCAGTTGTGGACAGCGATGAGTGCATGATCCTTTCCTCATAACTGCTGTGCTGCTTCTCTTTCTTGCACTGCTGACAGTAAGAGAAGCAGGAACTGCCTCCTCCCTGCACAGTGCAGCGTCTTTGAGCCTTGGGTGCAGGAACTCTCCTATTGAGAGCAGCATAAGAGTTCCTGCGTAACAGTCAAACATTTAAACGAAACAAAAAAAAAAGGGGAGGGATCAGATAGGGACAGAAAAGTCTCAGGCGCCAGAGAAAGTTTTAGGCATGGCGAACCGATGTCTAGGATTGTAAAGCCCTATTTTAGATGTCAATAAGTAGTGCTTAGTGCTTATGAATATAAAGCATGCTTTAATTTAGTTTGAGTACTTGTCTCCTCTGTAATATTTTGTGAAATCTATCATTCCAGTTTGCTCAGGATGAAGGCAGTTATTTTGGTGGTTTTGCAGTGATTGAGTATGACACAGCAGAACAAGCTGAAGCAGTAAAGAATGCCAGCGATGGGCTGATGCTGAAGGGCAGCCCCATACGGGTATCGTTCTGTGCCCCTGGAGCACCAGGGCGGAGCACGTTGGCTGCACTCATAGCAGCGCAAGGAATGGTAAGAGTTTTGCCATGCTCGAACAGAAAATTTTACAACTTTGGGTGATTACTAAAAAGATGCCTTTATTTTTATTCATTTTTTAAAAATTAAAATCCCCTAGGTCATTTGGGGCATGTTTACTAAAATATGCTGTGTTAGTAAAAGTTAGCACAGGAGGTAAAGTAAACCCACGCTAACTGATGTGTGCGTGCCTATCATGCCCCCATGCAGTTATTGTGGGGAGATGCACCTCAAGATGCTAAACTGAAAGCGCAACTAAGGTAAACATTATCCATTGACTGCATTCCTGACAGCACTTGTGCCAATAAGGAGTTGCGTTTAACATGCCTTCAACAACGATGGATATATTCTCTTGATTGTATCCAACCCAAGGGACCGAATGAAGCAATTGAATGGTTTTCTGCTACTTGATTGCTTTTTCAGTTGGACGGAGTGTGTATGAAAATATATAATAAAATATTTTGCAGAAAAAGAAAGTAGATTGAAGGAGTAATCTGGTTAGAGTAGTGGGCAGAGAACACGGCTGCTCCTTGTGATTTTGGGAAAGTCATTTAACCCTCCATGATCTCAGGTATAAACTTAAATTGTAAGTCCTCTGGGGATGGGAAAATAACTGCATTTGAATGTAGCATGCCTTTGAATTATTACTGAAAATAAAGTGAGCTAAATCTAAAAACTCCTTCCTTCCTTCCTCCCTGAGTATTTGTTGGGAGAACGTTTGCATTAGTCAAGGCAGGCCTTCACAAATTTTGTGCAGAATTAAGAGCCAAGCCAAAATTGCAGGAGCTAATGCTTGTGACCTCTTTGTGCCCCCTCCCCCAATTTCGTCTCAAGTCTCATGTGACCAGCGCCAGAGTACTCCACTGTATGCAATCCTTATATAAGTTATAGCTTCAGATAGCAAGTGTCTGTTTGTATAGTGCAATGGTGGTGTGCCACCTTCTGCCCACAGGAGGTGGGATCCCTGCGGGCAGAAGAGAAGAGGAAGGCTGTGATCGCAGCCCAGATGCAAGCTGTCTGCCTACAGGAGATCGGATTCCCATGGGCAGATAGCATGCATCAGGGCCACATATTTCCATCTCTTCTGCCCGCGGGGATTGATATCCCTCGGGCAGACAGACAGCGTTCTTGCCCTGCAAGTATGATTTTTAGTTTTGTTTTTTTTTAAAAGGTGGGGAGGTGCAAGTAAATCCCAAGTGGAAATTTCTGGTTGCCATGGCAACTTGGTGCCTAGGATTTGTTGAGCCCTGGGTCACGGCATTAATAAAGTTAAACATAGCACAAACTGTTTCTACTTTTACAATTTTTCTTAATTTTTGTAAGTATCATTCATCTCTTGCTAATTTAAACTCATAATGGCTGTACAGCATAGGCATTTCCAGTTTCCCCAACCGGCCTTTCGGGTACCAGGACTCTTGCTTGGGATTCCCTTATTCGCCGTCATGCACCTTGGTTTTCTGGCAGTCTTTTTCATGCTTTGTGCGGGGTTTTTGTGTGTGGGGTTTTTTTTGGGCAGGCCTCCTCTTGTGGTTTTTCTTTTTTTCTTTTTTTTCCCCCCTTTGTGGTTTTTTTTCCTCCAGAGAACCACTTTGAGCAAAGCAAGCATGATATGTGCCCACTGCTGGGCCTCATGTGACATGCACAGGATCAGCTTTGCAGAGGGTTCCTTTTGCCCACATTGTAATGATGATGTAAGGGACCCAGTTTTCTCCATGGACAAGCAGCGAATATGCAGCTGCACTTGTTGGTGATGTCCCTTAGCTTTGAAAAGCGTGCTTTTTTTTTCCTTGCTTCACGAAGTATGTGTGAAGGTTCTCATGCGTCCTGATGCTCATCATCCACTTCAGTCTTTTTTTTTTTTTTTTTTTCCTCTGCGGCTCAGCCAAATGCGTTATTTTTGGTTAATCTGCTTGTCCTGACACTTTGACTAAAATAAAAAAAAAAAAATTAAATCTTGAAGGACTACAAAAAGGGACTGCTACTTCTGGAGAGAGATCTGCAATTGTAAGTATTTACTTCTGGGAACTTTTCTAAATCTTGGTGAAAAAAAGAATTCTTTAGATTAAAGATGATTAATCTGTGAATCCAGTGTATTTGTTGAATCATTCAGGGCCTAGTATCAGCAAAGAGCTTTTAGTTAAATTAAAAACTCAACTGGTAGCTTTAAAACCCAGCAGAGAGCTTCAAGTTTAAATTTAATACTCAGTCAGGGCCTAGTAGCAGCAAAGAGCTTTCAGTTTAAATTTAAAACACAGCAGAGCGCTTTCTGTTTAAATTTAGAACCCAAGACTCCCTTAATCCAAGCAAGGGCTGCGTGAATCACCCAGGAAATTGATCATAGATTACCTTAGAAGCACGGTACAGGGTACTGTGTAGCAGCCAGTTTTTAATAAGTCGTCTTTCCCAACCCTGACATCCACCCACCCCTAGGATAATCATAGCTTTATAGGTGCTTAAATCTCTTAAAGGAAAGGAGGTGTCATATTCACTCTCAGGGACAGCTGTTTATCCTCATCAGGCATACATTAAGGACCTGAGATTAATTAAGCTTCAGGTGAACAAAGTACATTCAACGTATTAGGTATAGTTTTATTAGTATAAATATCCCCAGCAAACTTTAAGTAAAGAACTTAAATACCTAGTCACAGCCTTAAAACTAAGATGCAGACAGCAGTCCAGCATTAAGATAGGGGTTTTCCAGTCTCTTGTATTGAGTGTCACATGTATGATTTTCTTCCAGTTGGTGAGGGGTCTTATGTGTGCACTAGGTGCAAGGAGCTCTTTGCTCTCAGGGAACGAGTCCGATCTCTGGAGGCTAGAGTATCAGACTTGGAGGACATAAGGAAGACAGAGAGGTTCATAGACGAGACCCACAGGGATATAGTCCTGAAGTCCCACCTCCAGTCTGGCAGCATCTCTGTTGCCATGGAGAAGGGAGGTCATGTGACAGGAGATCATCACCCTGGTGCAGCAGGAAGTAATCCTGTAGCTAGGACCTGTCTTCCAGGTGAAGTAAAACCCTTTCACACCGAGGAGATTTCTCCAGGGCCATGTGCCCATGAGGGAAGGGTTAGGACAGCCATTAGAGTTGGTGATTTGATCATTAAGCATGTAGAAAGATGGGTGGCTGGTAACATGCCTGCCTGGCGCGAAGGTAGCGGACCTCACGTGATACCTAGACAAGGTCTTAGATAGTGCTGGGGAGGAGGCTGCTGTCTTGGTACATGTCTGTACCAATGACATAGGAGGGTGTGTTAGGGAGGTTGTGGAGGCTAAATTTAGGTTCCTTAGCGTTCCTCCAGTTCAGTCCTCTACTTCTGGGTTGTGCTCCTCCTCCTGCAGCTTGAAGACTGGACACGTCAAATTAATGACATCACCGGATATATACTGCTGGAGCTTCCCATAATCCCCAGTGTATCCAGTCTCCACGCAGCAGGAGCCTAGGGTGCTGGGCTCACTGGAGGAACGAATAAGGAGCTTTAGGATAGTTAGTGTAGTAAAGGGGAAGTTTTTTCTTTTGAGTTCCCATTCTATTTACCTTTCTTTATTTGGGGGGTACTATATCTTTAAGGTCTCAACTGCCTGTTTAATAAAGTTTGTCCTGTGCCGGTTCCTGCTACCTTCTTCAAACGAGGCCTTGGGGAGCCCGAAGGGCTTATCAGCTGCAGATCTCTCCTCCTAGACTGGACGGAGAAGAGCTCTGGGCAGGAGCAGGACAGCCTTCCCCGGTGGTGCAAAGTACGGGGAATCCCCTCCGGTGGCGGCAGGACACGGACGGCAGGCTCGCCCGGCGGGTTTTCTCTCAGCTCAAGGATTGAGGAAACCGCGAGGGCTAGAGCCCCATCGAAGAGGGGTGAGTACTTTTGTGAGCCCTCTATAGCTGCACAGCTATTTCGGAGGTAAGGGAGCAAGCAGGAGACCCGTTGTCTCTATAGCTGCGCAGCTATTTCGGAGGTAAGGGAGCGAGCAGGAGACCCATCGTCTTGCCCGCGTGCGTTTGGCACCTTTTTGTTTTATTCAGCAGTGGCGGCCATTTTAACTAATCGGGACCGCATGATACGGGGCCCGGGGAGGCTTCTTGAACATCGGACTTGCAGCTCCGGGAGAACCTCCGTTCGGCGGGTTGGTTCTGCCCCTTCCCCTTGTGTCTCACCGCTCCGGTGGTTTTTCAAGTCCCGCTGGTATTTTGAAAGCTTGAAGGACTCTAGCTTAACAGTCAGGCAGGAAGGGGCTGTCTTTTCCAGAGCGGTTGCACGGGCTATCCAGGAGGAGCAGGCCTCTTGACTCCTGCTTGGGTCCTGTTTGCCAGCTCAGAGTCACTGAGAGTATTGGAACCCCCCCCCCCCCATAGATTTACTTATATAGCGCTAGCCTAGTTTTCATTTTCAGTGTTAATTGACGGTTTTTAGAATGTCTTCTCGACTGCAGTGTGTGGTCTGCGGTACTCGTAGGGGCACTGTGGCGGACTCGGGCATTTGCAGGGGCTGCGCTGCGGTGTCCACTGATGTGGAACAGCAGATGGAAGCGAAGACCAGCCCAGAGCAGGTGCTGTCAGCCGAAGCCTCAGAGAGTGGCCAGCCAAGGGCCTTCTCTTCCCGAGATGCTCTGGATACCTGCGGGCTACTTCCGCCGGCGAAGACAGCTTTAGGGGCCGGGCCGCAGGCGGAAGACTTTTGCCCAGATTTCGTGCTCCTCATGCATCAGGCGTTCTGCATGAGACGGCAGGGAAAGATGCCAGACTTCGTCCCTCTCGCGGCGTTCTCGCAGCAGCCTAGTCTCGCGGAGAAAGGGCCGTCCGGCCCTGGGCCCTCTAAGAGACCGCGACCCCTGGAGTGGTCTCCTTCCGACCAGAGGGGCTGGGGCCGGACGAGGTCGATCCAGAGTTGGAATTGGAAACGGACAACCTGGAAGAAGGAGAGATCCCGGAGCCGGAGGACCAGGCGCGGATTATTCGAGTGTTTCGGAGGGAAGAGCTTTCGGCTCTGATAACGGAGTCTCTCCAGACATTGAATTTGGCGGCCGTACCAGCCGCAGAGGAAGAAAAGTGTGGAAGACCCCGTCATCCAAGCGGTGTGGTAAACGCAGATAGTGTTTCCTATCCACCGGGTAGTGGACAAGATGATTCAAGATGAATGGGACCAGCCGGAGTTGGGGCTCCGGGGGGTTCGCACTATGAATAGACTATACCCTCTAGCAGATAAGGACAAAGAACGCTTTCGCTCTCCCCGGGTCGATGCGGCTGTGTTGGCGGTCACCAAGAAAACTACGATTCCGGTTGAAGGTAGTGCGGCCTTGAAAGACGCGCAGGATCAGAGGATGGACAGTTTGTTGAAACAGTCCTTTGAGGCTGACGCATTGTCCCTGCAGGCTTCCATTTGTGGGGCCTGGGTGGCAAGGGCGTGCCTCAGATGGTCTCAACGCTTGCGGCAGAACTCCCAGTTGGATTCTGAGGGGCAGGCGGAGTTGGATCGGCTGGAGTCCGGCATGGTGTACTTGGCGGACGTGCATTATGACTTGATTCGGGTGCTAGCCAACAGCATGGCCTTGGTGGCATACGCCGCTCCCTATGGTTGCGAAATTGGGCGGCCGATGGTTCGCCTAAATCTCGGCTCAGCAGACTCCCCTTTAAGGGCAGGTTGTTTGAGGATGACCTAGATAAGTTAGTGAAAGAGTTGGGGGAGTCCAAAGGAGGTAGGCTTCCCGAGGACAAACCAAAATCAGGGAAGGCCCCGCCAGCCTTTCGTGGACTTCCTAGAGATAGCAGGAGATTCAGAGGGTCCCGGCTGGGCAGCTATCAGCGGGGCAAGTTTGCTACCAGAGTTCAGGGGTTTCGGGGGGTTTGCGGAGCAGGTAGAGGCTTCTCGATGCCTCCTACCCAGACCTTCCGTAAATCTCAATGAAGTTGTGGGGGTCCAGGCGGAGAGGCAGCAGATAGGCGGGAGACGCTCAAGGTTCGGGTCGATACTCAATCTATTTTGTCGTTCCCAAGGAGGACGGCTCCCTGCGCCCCATCTTAGATCTCAAAGGTGTGAATTGCTGCTTGCGGGTTCCGCACTTCCGGATGGAGACCCTCAGGTCCGTATTGGTCGCAGTTCGCAAGGGCGAGTTTCTCACGTCCCTAGATCTTACCGAAGCCTACTTGCATATTCCAATCCAGTTGGCGCGTCAAAAGTGGCTGTGTTTCGCGCTTCCTTGGGGCCATTTTCAATTCCAGGCATTGCCCTTCAGGCTCGCGACGGCGCCGCGCATCTTCACCAAGGTAATGGTGGTGGCGGCGGCGGCGGCGCTACGGAAGGAAGGCGTATTAGTTCATCCCTATCTCGACGACTGGTTAATTCGAGCAAAGTCCAAGGATGAGAGCGTTCGGGCTACCGCCAAGGTGGTGAAGTTCCTAGAGAGCCTTGGCTGGGTGATCAACCCGGCCAAAAGTCGGTTGGTGCCGTCGCAGGATCTCGAGTTTCTGGGAGTTTGCTTCGATACGTGGAACAGGTTTGTGTTCCTTCCTCAGCGGCGTGTTCTGGGGCTTCAGCGCTTGGTCCGGGCGTTCAGCGCTGCCCCAGCCCCGACGGCATGGGAGTACCTGCGGCTGTTGGGCACGATGGCGGTGACGCTGGAAGTCGTTCCCTGGGCCCGTTTCCATATGAGGTCCCTTCAGCGGGCGCTTCTCCGGAGGTGGTCGCATCAGCACGACTCTGAGCAAGCGCCTCCCCTGCCCAGCCCCGGTCAGAGCCTCCCTGAAGTGGTGGCTCCGCCTCGAGTCCCTCCAGACGGGAGTGCCCCTAGAACAACCAGAGTGGCTCCCTCTGTTAATGGATGTGAGCCTGGGGGGCTGGGTGGCCCACTGCGGAGAGCTGTTTGCGTAGGGCACTTGGTCGCTGCAAGAGAGTGGATGGTCGATCAACCGTCTCGAGTTGAGAGCAGTGTTTCTCGCGCTGCAGTATTTCGAGTCGACGGTGACAGGTCGAGCGGTGAGGGTGCTTTCGAACAATTCCACGACGGTAGCCTACATCAGTCGGCAAGGACGCACCGGCACTGCAGCCATGGAGGAGGAGGCAGAGGAGTTGTTCAGCTGGGTGGAGCAACGCCTGCCAGCTCTCAGCGGCGCACATTGCCGGAAAGGACAATGTGACGGCGGATTTTTTCAGCAGAGTTCAAGTGGATGCCGGAGAGTGGGAGCTGCACCCGGAGGTGTTTGCGCATATAGTGCGCCGGTGGGAGCAACTGATCATGGATCTCATGGCAACCTTCCGGTCCGCGAAGGTGAGTCAGTTCTTCAGCAGACGGAGGGAAAGAATGTCAGAGGGCCTCAACGCTTTGATGCAATCGTGGCCAGTGGACGGCCTTCTTTATGTCTTTCCTCCGTGGGCACTGATAGGCCGCGTGGTGCAGCAAATCGAGGCCCATCGCGGCAGAGTTCTCCTGATGGCTCTGGACTGGCCAAGGAGGTTGTGGTATGCTGATCTAATTCGGCTGCTGGACGGAGGGCCGTGGCGGCTCCCAATCTCTGACGACCTGCTGGTGCAGGGCCTGCTCCGAATGCCTCAGGTGAGTCGATTCTCGCTTATGGTCTGGCCATTGAAAGGGCGCGGTTGAGAAGGACAGGCTATTCGGCGGCGGTAGTAACAACGTTAGTGCGAGTGAAAAAAAGGTCCACCTTCCTGGCTTACGTCTGTGTCTGGCGTAATTTTGAGGATTGGTGTTCTCGACGGTACGTCCGGGCGGCCACAGCCTCTGTAGCATTCGTGTTGAGTTTTTTGCAGGATGGCTTTGATAAGGGGTTGGCGGACAGTTCCCTGAGGGTGCACGTTGCGGCCCTGGCCTGTTATAGGGGTAAGGTTCAGGGTAGATCCCTAGGGTCGCACCCGGATGTCGTGCGCGTCTTAAAGGTGGTATCTAGAATTAGACCGGTTCGTCGAGTGGTTGTACCTTTGTGGGATCTTAACGTGGTTTTAGGGGCCTTGGTGAAAGAGCCCTTCGAGCCCTTAGCTCAAGCTACGGTGAAGGACTTAACCTTAAAGACGGTGTTCCTGGTTGCCATTTGTTCGGCTAGACGAATTTTGGAACTACAGGCCTTATCTTGTAGGGAGCCTTTTCTCCAGTTTTCCGACGAAAAAGTGGTCTTGTGGCCGATGCCGTCCTTTCTTCCGAAGGTCGTGTCCCCTTTCCATCTGAATCAGACGGTGTCGCTTCCGGTGCTCCGGGCGGGCGAAGGCGCGTTGTTAAATCGTTCGTTGCACCTCTTGGACGTCAAGTGGGCGCTGCGCCGGTATCTGAAGGTTTCCGAATCCTTTCGCAAGACGGATCGTCTTTGTGTTATTCGGGGGATCCCGTAAGGGCGAAGCAGCGGCGAAAGGGTCCATTTCCCAATGGATCAAAGAGGCTATCGCTTTGGCGTACTTGGTGCAGGGGCGCCTAGTCCCGTCTGGGTTGCGGGTGCACTCGACCAGAGCGCAGGCGGCCTCTTGGGCGGAACATAGCTTGGTTTTGCCAGGGGATATCTGTAGGGCGGCATCTTGGTCTTCCCTTCATACTTTCAGTAAGCACTATCGTCTGGATGTGCTAGCAAAGAAGGATGCCTGTTTTGGTGCCGCAGTTTTGCGAGCTAGGGCTAAGGGTCCCTCCCTATGATCACTGCTCTGTTACATCCCAGAAGTAGAGGACTGAACTGGAGGAACACTAAGGAAATGATAATTACACTTACCTGGTAATTGTAGTTCCTTTAGTGATGACAGTTCAGTCCTCGATCCCGCCCAAAAGAGTGTTTTTCAGTTGATTCTTGCTGGTGGTATTAAGAGGCTTACAGATAAGCATAAGTTTGTATTTATTGCCGGCCTTTGACTCTGTCCTATTCTTTCTCGGTTTCTTCTAAGAATGGCAGAAGGAATCAGTATGGGACGGGTTTTGTTTTTCAGTTCTGATTTGGGACTGGAGTTAGATTAAGCTGAATGTTAAGTTTAATGTTAAGTTTGAAATGACTTCTTGGCTGCTTATTTGTTGCTCTGAGTCTGCTTTGTCAATAATTCACTGGGGATTATGGGAAGCTCAAGCAGTATATATCCAGTGATGTCATTAATTTGACGTGTCCAGTCTCCAAGCTGCAGCAGGAGGAGCACAACCCAGAAGTAGAGGACTGAACTGGAGGAACGCTAAGGAACTACAATTACCAGGTAAGTGTAATTATCATTTTTTAGGTAGGAAGTTGAAATTCAGAACTTCCAGGGTAGCATTCTCTGAAATGCTTCCAGTTCTATGTGCAGGACCCAAAAGACAAGCAGAGATCCGGAGTCACAATGCGTGGATGAGATGATGGTGCAAGGATGAGGGGTTTGGATTTGTTAGGAACTGGGGGACATTCTGGGGAAAGGAGGGGCTCTTCTGAAGGGATGGGCTTCACCTTAACCGGGACGGAACCAGGCTGCTGGCATTAACCTTTAAAAAGGAGATAGAGCAGCTTTAAAACTAGATAATAGGGGAGAGCCGACAGTCGCCCAAGAGTGCATGGTTCAGAACAGTGTATCCTTGAAGGATACTAGCAAAAGAATGACGTTAGGGCATATCAGCAGAGAGGTTCCAATAAAGACAAAAGTAGCCCAAATGCCCTTGAGTATGGAGCAGTCAGAGCTTAAAGATTCCAAATTACCCCTGCCTACCAATTATCAGATTAATATGAATAAAATACAGCCTCTAAAATGCTTGTATGCAAATGCTAGGTCTAAAAAATAAAATGGCAAGAGTTAGAATATATAGCACTAAATGAGAAGTTAGATATGTTTGGTATCTCAGAGACATGGTGGAAGGAGGACAGCCAGTGGGACACTGATACTTGGGTACAAAATATATCGTAATGATAGAGCAGATCATATTGGTGGAGGGGTTGTGCTCTAGAGAGGGCATTGAGTCACAAAGGATTAAAGATTTGCAGGAAACAAAATTCACTGTAGAATCTCAGTGGAGTGAAATTCCATGTAAAAAGGGGAAGGCGATGGCAGTGGGGGTGTACTAGCGACCGCCTGGCCAGAATGAACAAATGGATGATGAAATGCTCAAAGAAATCAGAGAAGCTAACAAAAGTTACAACACAGTAGTATTAATGGGTGATTTCAGTTACCCTGGTATCAACTGGATCAGTGTCACGGCAGGACATGCTAGGGAGATAAAGTTTCTAGATGAAATAAATGACTGCTTTTCCATGAACAAGCAGGAAGTCAGCCCTCACTTATGGGTGACGTTGGCACCGATGAAGCCCGTGCGGAGCGATTCCTCAACTTTCAAAGAAAGCCTTTGGAATTGCTGCCACGCATGTGTGGTCCTCTTCCCACCCAAGGGTGCCATCTTGCTCAGTCTCCCTTTTGTAGAGCCGTTCAGGCGCACGTCCTCATCCCTCAGAAAAAGTGTTTAGTTTCTTGGCCTCTGGTCTACTGTTTTTCCGGTTGCACCATTCCTCTACCCGTCCCCCCCTTGCTCCCATCCCCTTTTGAGCAAAGGGAGCATTTTTCCTAACTGTTTTGCTATTAGCGGGCTTCGCGCCCTTTTTTCCCCCCCTAACTGCTGGCCATGTAGGCCTTCGATGTTGAGGCTCTTTTTGCCCCAGTGGCCACCGGTTTCAAAAAATGTGATAGATGCTTCAGGGACATGTCGTTTATGGACACCCATGACTGCTGTCTGCGGTGTCTTGGGGCCGACCATGATCCAGAGCTCTGCTCGCTTTGTAAGAAAATGTTGTCCAAAGCCCTGCTCAGCCATAAGCAGAAGTCCAAGGACATCTTTCGCAAGACTGCCTCGGAATCCCCAGTGGCGCCCTCAGTTGTCTCTCCGCCGGTGGGATCCCCCACCTCGGCTCTGCGCTCAAGGCGGCACTCCGACCAGGGGTCCCCTGAAATGGAGCGGTATAAGAAGGTCTCAAAGTCACTGTTGGGGGCTCCCAACAAGCGCGAGCGCTCCCGTGCTCGGTCGCTTAGCTCCCCTCAGCGTTCCCGAGAGTTGGACAAAGTGGTGGAGCCTCGAGCTGAAGAGCTCAATATCCTGCAGTACGAGTCCCCGCCTCGGGAATCTCTTACTGTCCCGGTTCCTCCCATTCTGTCCATGCTGCTGCTCCGCATGTGGGAGACCTCTGCGTCGGTCCCCATCGTGACCACCATGATGTAGGGAAAGTCTGGGCCCCACGATCACCGTAAGCCAAAAGGGCCCAAGACCCAAACCCTGGTGCCGCCTCAGTCCACCCAGGGGTTTTGACGCCAGCAGCGCAGCCTTTCGCGCCCCCCCCCCCCCCCAGCAGCACCGCAGCCGGTAGGGGGACCCCAGTCCTCCTTCGCCCCTCAGTGGGCAGTCCATCACGTCGGACACTTGGGTCCTTAGAGTAGTCCGGAACGGCTACTGTCTCCTGTTGGACAGGTTTCCCGCTTCCTTCTCCCTAGTGGAGCCTTTTCGACTCCCCATGCACCAGACCTTCCTGCAGTGGGAGTTGGACCACCTCCTCGCCCAGCGAGCGGTTGAGAGGGTACCAACGCACCTCCAAGGTTGGGGCTTCTATTCTCGTTACTTCCTTTTTCCAAAGAAGGTGGGGGGGGGGCCTACGGCCCATCCTTGACCTTCGAAAACTAAACAAGTTCCTGGGGCGGGAGAAGTTCAAAATGCTATCCCTTGGTGTCCTGCTGCCCTGCTGCCCTTCCTCCAGCAGGGCGACTGGCTATGCTCTTTGGATTTCAGGGACGCGTACACCCACATTTTAATTCGTCCCCAGCACAGGCAACTCCTGCGCTTCATGGTGCAAGGGGAACATTACCAATACGGGGTGCTTCCCTTTGGACTCGCATCTGCCCCGCGGATCTTCATAAACTGCCTCTCTGCGGTCGCTGCCTCCCTCAGGTGACAGGGTGTGCCGGTCTTCTTTTACCTTGTGGTTCCCGCTCCTGCTCCGGCTATTGTTGGAGCTTCCAAGTAGGCCCGGGGCACAGCCCAGGGGGATAACACAGGAGGAAGGGCAGGTACTATACCCGAAGCTGGCCTCATTATCCCTCACAGCCTGGTGGCTGAACGGGTCTCCCTAGGCCCGCTAGACCTCCTGGAGGAGGTCCTCCTCATGTCGAGGAAAACCTCCTTGTGTTGAGGACCCTTCAAGTGGCGATGCTTCTCGATCTGGTGCTCCGAGCTCCAAATCGACCCATTCTCCTGCTCCACTCGGTGGGTCCTTCAGTACCTCCTCCATCTCTCAAAGGAAGGCCTGAAGTCAAGCTCTGTCAGGGTGCACCTGAGCGCCATCTCAGCGAATCACCTCCCTGTCGAGGGAAAACCCCTCTCGGGGCAGCCCTTAGTCTCCTGCTTTATGCGGGGTCTCTTGCACTCCAAGCCTCCCATTCGGCCACCTCTGGCGGACTGGGACCTGAACGTGTAGTGCTCATGCAGCATACGCGTTCGCCCTTTGAGCTGATGGCGACGTGTTCGCCTCGGCACCTATCCTGGAAGGTGGTCTTCCTGGTGGCTCTGACCTCAGGCCGCCGAGTCAGTCAGCTTCAGGCTCTCATGGCGGAAGCCCCTTACACCAAGTTCTATAGGAGCAGGCTGGTCCTCCATACCCACCTCAAGTTCAGGCCGAAAGTTGTCTCAGATTTCCATCTCAAATCAGAAGATAGTCTTACCGACAACCTTCCCGAGACCCCATGCCAACCAGGCATCGGCAGCTTTGCATACACTCGACTGCAAGAGGGCTCTTGCTTTCTATCTACAGTGCACCCAGGCTCATCGCAAATCTGGCTGACTCTGTGACTTACGATCCCAATTGACTGGGGCAGGCAGTCACTAAACGCACCCTCTCTATTTGGGTGGCGGACTGCATCGCCTTCACCCTTGCAAAAGTGGGTGTCCCGTTGGATTGACAAGTTACCTCACACGGTGTCTGTGCCAAGGTGGCTTCGGTGGCATTGTTGTGTTCAGTGCCCCTGGGGGACATCTGCCGGACGGTGACTTGGTCTTCAGCAAACACCTTTGCTGTACACTACTACCTGGAAAGGGAGTCCCGTCCAGACAGCGCCTTCGGCTAGACCATACTCCGTAATGTGTTTGGGGTATAAGCAACTCCTGCCTTCCAACCTTTCTTCACAGCTACCGAGGGCTTCGCCCTGACGGTCCAAGGAATCGGGCTGCTGCGGGCATTGGCTTCTGCTCACAACCCCGCAGAGGCGTTTTTTGGTTACAGGTTCGGTAGCCTGTAGCTGGGGAGTCCCATAAGTGAGGACTGACTTCCTGCTTGTTCCTGGAGAAAGCATAGTTACTTGTAAGAGCTGTTTTCTAGGGGTAGCAGGAATCAGTCCTCACTACCCTCCCACCTCCCCTGATGAGTTGCTGGATTTTTATCCTTCCCTTGCCATCTGCTTGGTAGGGCTCAGGCTAAGGGACCTGACTGAGCAAGATGGCACCCATGGGCGGGAAGAGGACCATGCATGCATGGTAGCAATCCCAAAGTCTTTCTTTGAAAGCTGGGGAATTGCTCCGCGCGGGCTCCGTCGGTGCCGACATCACCCATAAGTGAGGACTGATTCTTGTTGTCCCTGGAGAACACCTGTTACAGGTGATTAACTAAACTTTCTTGGAGCAGCTGGTTCATGAATTGACAAGAGGGAAAGTCATTTTGGACCTAGTCCTTAGTGGAACACAAGATCTGGTGCAAGAGAAGAGTGTTGGGGCCACTTGGCAATAGTGATCATAGCATGATCACGTTTTTATTTAATAAATAGAGGAGGGGAGGGTAAGGAAATCCACAGTACTACCTTTTAACTTTCAAAAGGGAGACTATGATAAAATGAGGAAAATAGTTAAGAAAAAACAAAAAGGAGCAGTTGCAAAGGTTAAAGATTTATGTCAAGCTTGGGTGTTTAAAAATACTATCTTGGAAGCCCAGACCAGCTGTATTCCAGACTTTAAGAAAAGTGGAAGGAAGTCCAAAAGACTGCCAGCATAGTTTAAAGGTGAGGTCAGAGGCTGTTGCAAAAAAAGCATCTTTCAGGAAATGGAATAAAGAGCCAAATGATGAAAATTGGAAACGCAAGCACTGGCAAGTTAGATGCAAGGCAATGATAAGACAGGCAAAGAGAATTTGAGAAGAAGCTTGCTGTGGAAGTAAAAACACATAATAAAGACTTTTTCAAGTACATTCATAGCAAGAAGCCTGTGAGTGGGTCATTTGGACCATTAGATGATAGAGTGGTAAAAGGGGCATTACGAGGCAACAAGGCGATAGCGGAGAGACTGAATGAATTCATTGCTTCGGTCTTTACTGAGGAAGATGTAGGAATGTTACACATGACTGAAACAGTATTTAAAGGTGATGCTGTGGAAGAATTGAAAGAAATATTGATACACTGAGAAGATGTATTACAACTATTTGATAAACTGAAGAGTAACAAATCACCTGGACCGGATGGTATACATCCAAGGGTGTTGAAAGAACTAAAATATGAGATTGCAGACCTACTATTAGCAATCTGTGAACTATCATTAAAATCATCTGTAATCCCTTAGGATTGGAGAGTGGCCAATGTAACGCCAATTTTTAAAAAGGGTTCCAGGGGTGATTTGGGAAACTACAGACTGGTGAGCCTGACGTCAGTACCGGGAAAAATTGTAGAAACCATCATAAAGAACAAAATTACTGAACATGTAGATAGTCATGGCTTTATGGGAGATGGACAATATGGCTTTAGCCAAGGAAAGTCTTGTCTTACTAATCTTTTATGTTTATTTTGAAGGTATGAATAAACAGGTAGACAAAGGTGAGTCAGTTGTTAATAGTGTATCTAGACTTTCAGAAAGCCTTTAACAAGGTCCCTCATTAGATACTTTTGGCAAAATTAAAAAGTCATGGGTAGGAGTCAGTGTACTATTGTGGATCAGGAACTGGTTAAAAAATAGAAAGCAGAGGGTAGGGCTAAATTGCCAATTTTCCCAATGGAGAAAGGTGAATAGTGGAGTACTCCAGGGATCTGTGCTGGATCTGCTGCTTTTTAACATATTCATAAATGACCTGGAAATGGGAATAACTAGTGAAGTTATCAAATTTGCAGATGAGACAAAACTATTCAGAGTTGTTAAAACCCATGAGGATTGTGAAAAATTGCAAGAGGATCTTGATAAATTGGAAGACTGGGCATCCAAATGGCAGATGAATTTTAATGTGGAAAAGTGCAGAGTTATGCACCTACGAAAGAACAACCCAAATGATGGTTACATGATGCAAAGTTCCACATTAGGGACCACCACCCAGGAAAAAGATTTAGGCGTCATCGTGGATAACATGTTAAAACCCTCCGCCCAGTGTGCAGTGGTGGCCAAGAGAGCAAATAGAATGCTAAGTATCATAAAGAAAGGAATGGAGAGTAAAACAAAGGATATTATAATGCCTCTGCATCGTTCCTTGGTGCGACCACACCTTGAATATTGGGTGCAATTCTGGTCGCCATATCTTAAAAAGGATATAGCGTTATTAGAAAAGGCACAGAGAAGAGCCACCAAAATGGTAAAGGGGATGGAAGGCTACTCCTGTGAAGAGAGGCTAAAAAGGTTAAGGCTCTTTAACCTAGAAAAGAGACGGCTGAGGGGAGTTATGAGAGAGATCTATAAATTAATGAACGGAGTGGAACGGGTATACGTAGATCGATTGTTTAAACCATCAAAATATAGAAAGACTAGGGGACATGCAATGAAGCTATAGGGTAACCTTTTTAAAACTAATAAGTGAAAATATTTTTTCACTCAACATGTAATCAAACTCTGGAATTTGCTACCAGAGGATGTAGTAAAAGCTGTTTGTATAGCAGGGTTTAAAAAAGGTTTGGACAAGTTCCTGGAGGAAATGTCCATAAACCATTATTATAGTGGACCCGGGATATCCAATGTGTCTTTTGGGGAAACTGCTAGGTACTTGTAACCTAGATTGGACACTGTTGGAAACAGGATACTGGGCTTGATGGATCTTGGTCTGACTCAGTATAGCGTATCGTATGTTCTTATGATGTTAAAGAAAGCAACAAGTGACATGAGTAACTCTCTCTCCGTGTGGCCTATATCACTCCCTGTGTCCACCATTGTATTTTAAATATATTTTTTCATTGTGGAGTGCTGTCATAATGTAGCCTTCACTTTAACTCCTCAGGAGCTCGAGTGAGTACCCCACACCAGCAGCCACACTAACTTTGGAAGTCAGCAGCCACAGTAATAGAGATCATGCCTCTACCCTGACACCCCACCTCATGTTCTGTTGCAGTGGTTCCTGAGGTGACTCGACAGTTTAAAAAGAATGCCAAAATAAAGTATTTGGCCACTTCTACATTTCCACTTTGATGCAGAAAAAAACCACATCTCAGCAGTGGGACTTGATGCCTTGAAGCAATCCACACAGTCAGTTTAATGTCCAGTAAGTGTCCCACTTCCCAGCTTTCACTCTTCCCCCTGCCCCCCTCTTCCCCCACATGGGGCTCCCTGGCAATAGCCACATCCATGACAGTTCCCTCACAGCACAGCTCTTGTAATACTTATGTGAAAAAATTTTATGGAAACTACAGCAATGCTGCAGAATTCATTTGCTGTTTCTCCGGGAACAAGTCAGTGGCTTCAAGCCTTGCGATTGTTGTGCACATATGTTGCATATGGATCAACATGATTGTTGCCTTTGATGCCTCAGCGGATCATGATGCCTTGGTGTCTGATCTCTGCAAGCAGATATCCCCCAAGGCCCTCCGTGGCCGTAAGAAGCAGCACAAATCGATTTTTCCTAAGGTCGTCTTGGCCCTGGCCTCACGTGGCAACCATGCTTCCTTGGAGCTTCTGTCACGGGGCATCGAGCCGGGGCTGCCTCAGGGAGGGACGCCCCTGGAAGAGCTGGACATTGTCAATGGCCTCATTGGGGGACGGGTCCGAGGTCTTGGGCAAGTCTCATGGCCCCCGGCCTCAGAGCTTTCGATGCGATGGCTATGGCTGGGAGCAGCGGCCCTTGAAGCTGCCTCAGCAGGAGAAGATGCCTTCAGCATCAGGGGATTGGTCTCGGTCCGTCAAGGACCCTGTCTCAACTGTGCTGATGCCAGGCCAGAGGTCCTCTGTGCTGGTAACTGTGGAGACGTCTGGTTTTGAGGCCCTAGATGGTGGTCTTGGAACGCAGCTTGTCTGCCTTCATGACTCATCAGTGGGCTCTGATGACCAATTTCTCTGGGTCATCACTCCTGACCACCGGTCCCTCCATAGTGAGGGAGCTCCCAGAGGTAGAGCAGAGTCTAGAGCACCACCAGCCTTGAGAGACCGCTCGGTACCGGTCCCACTCAGGGCCGATGACTTCCCCACCCAGCGCACCGAACTCTGATCGCAGGGGCATCGGAGGTCCCTGGCCGTGGTGCAAGCTCGAGGTCCGGAAGACCCTTGAGATCTCTGGGTCAGAGTGGGAGACCGAGGATGATGAGTCCCCTGCACTTGGCTCCACAGGGACGCGCCCTCAGTCCCTTCCCATTTGTATGCCCAGCGCCATTCTCTTCCCGAGGATCTGGTCTTCTTGGACTTTATCTGGGATATGGCAAAGGCCCTTGTCTTAACTACTGAGTCCAAGGAGCATCCTTGGATGGAGGACCTCGAGATCCTTCAGTTGGAGGCTCCCTCTAAGGAGGCGCTCACAGTGCCCATTCCCCCCATCCTGGAATGGCCACTCTTCTGTATGAGGGAGACCCCGGCCCATTGTGAGCAGGCAATTGGATTCGATGCACCGAGTCCACCGGAGCCTTGGCTTCCAAAAAGCTCAATTGCCTCACAACTCCATGGTGGTGGAGTCAGCTGGGCAGAGAGGCCCATGCTGTGGACAGGAAATGTGCCCAAGGTTCAATGCTTATCAGCTGGATGAGGCATACCAGCTATCCATGGGCATGCACTAGCGGGTCATGGCAAGGAAATTCACCGGGTTCTTGGCTGGTCTTTCCTAGGAACCTGTCCAGTGGTTCTGAACCCTGACCTACACGGTCAAAGAGTGCTCCAAATTTATGACTTGGGCGGCCTATGACTGATTGCTTCAAGTCGCCGGCTAGATTAGCCGCAGTGGACATTTGGTGCCCACCGCCAGGCCTGAGTATAGTCTTCCAACTTGGAGCAATGGGTACAGGACAAGTTGGTTGCTGTCCCTTGCTGGGGAGAGAACTTCTTTGGCAAGCTAATGTTGAACAAGGCTGCCTAGCAGGAATCAGAGTTCAGGACCAGGACCAGGCTCTCCAAAAAGACAGCTGAGAAAAGCTCCTATACCTGAAGAAGAGGAAAGCTTACGGAAACTACCCTCAGTACTCTGCCTTCCCATTTTCCCAGCAGGACCAGCAGGTCAAGTGACAAGGGCATGGCATGGCCCTTGTAAGCCTAACACTCCTCTTACCCCAGACTGTCCCTCTGGTGCAGCCTGATGGGGACTTTTGACTCCTCAGCCATAGTCTCTCTTCCCCTGGGAGGCCCTGCCCCGCAGCACATGGGGGGGGGGGGGGGGCGCGCGGCATTGTTTGGTATTTTACACCAACTGGTGATCTCTCATCACCATCGACACATGGGCCCCTCGACTTTGAACAGACGCCCCTGTCATTCTTTCTGGGAGAGCCCCCTATGATTCCACTTCACTGGAGCCTGCTTCAGCAGGAACTTGCAAATCTTCTGCCAGACAGGGCGGTGGAACCCATCCCTCTCCACCTCGGGGGCAAGGGGTTCTACTCCTGCTTCTTTTTGGTACCTAAAAGAACTGGAGGGTTTCAGTCCAGCGGGACCTCAACCGGTTCCTATTGAAGGAGAAGTTCAAGATGCTCTCCCTTGGAACATTGCTGCCATACCTCCTACAGGGAGACTGACTATGCTCCTTGGATCTAAAGGATACGTATACACACATCCTCATCAATCCCCTTCACAGCAGGAGCATCCTGCTTTTGCTGGCGAAAGAGCAGAGGCTCACCATCTCTTGACACAGGAGAAACTATCCCGTACCTCCCTGTTTGTTGATACAGAATATCGCCACCTGGTTATCGCTTTGGATCAGTAATGCTTGGTGCTGTAGGTGGTAGTGAAAGGCCCAGAAAGCTAGCGCTATTGCTCGAAGCTCCAGGAAATTGATCTGCTGGAGGCTCTTTGCCTGCGACCAACTGCCCTGACTGCAGAGATTGTCACAATGGGCTCCCCAGCCTGATTTGGAGGCATCCATGGTAAGAATCCTCTGGGGGGTGGGGGCCTGGAAGGGCATCCCAGCCTGTATGTGCTGGAGTTGTTGCCACCATTCGAGGGAGTCGGCCAGAGGATGGGTCACGACCACTTTCTGCTCCCAGTGGTCTCAAGCGACAGGGCGCCTGCAGGGCGGAGTCCACTGAGCCATCCGCATATGTAGACGGGTGTCTGGAGTGATATGTACTGTGGATTCCAGGTGACCCAGTAGTCGAAGCAGGAGGCGGGCAAATGCAGAGGGGTGATTCTGGAAATTCCCTGCAAGTGCCCTGAGGGGCTGGGCTGTGCCCAGAGGGAGGAAGGCACTGGCCTGGACGGTGTCCAGAAGTACCCCTATGAACTCCAGGCATTGTGCCGGATGGAGATGGGACCTTGGGTAGTTTTATGATGCACCCCCAAGTGCTCCAGAATGAGGATGGTGCGGGCTGTTGCCTGATATGCTTCGGCAGTGTTGCTTCCCTTTATGGGCCAGTCATCCAGATAGGATAAGATGGACACCCCCTGGAAACACAGGAAGGTGGCGACCACCGCCATGAATTTGGTGAATACTCTCTGAGCAGAGGCCAGACCGTGTCACCTGGTCCCCAGTCCATACCTTTGCAGCTCATTACTGCCTGGAGAGGGAGTCTCGCCGGGGCAGCGTCTTTGGCCAAGCAATGCTCTATCATTTTTTTGCAGTGTAAGGCAACTCCTGCCCTCCGGCCTTTCGATGTGTTCAGGCTACCGGAGAATTTGTTCCTCTCTTGACATTTGAGAACGCTCATGGGTCTGCTTCTCCTTGTCTCCGTTGATGCTTCTCATGGTTTACCTTTTTCTGGTCACCCATGGCTTTTACAATTAGTTTTTTTCCGGTCGTCTGTAGCTGGGGAGTCCCTGCAGAAAGGATAGTTTCTCACCTGTAAAAGGTGTTCTCTGGAGATAGCAGGAATCAGTCCTCACAATCCTCCTTCCTTCCCATTTAGCTGCTTTTTGTCATTATTGCCTTCTTGACCTATGTCATCGTATTGAGACAAGATGGCACCCTTAGGCAGGAAGGGGACCACACATGCATGGTAGATCTCCCAAAGGCTTTCTTTGAAAGCTGAGGAGAGGTTACCGTGCGGGCTCCATTTGCGCTGATGTCACCCATATGTGAGGAGTGGTT
The DNA here is from genome assembly GCA_033557465.1 of Ichthyophis bannanicus. Classification (NCBI taxonomy): domain Eukaryota; kingdom Metazoa; phylum Chordata; class Amphibia; order Gymnophiona; family Ichthyophiidae; genus Ichthyophis; species Ichthyophis bannanicus. The sequence goes on along the minus strand of CM066040.1, from coordinate 245,585,158 downwards.
CTTACTGTCCCTGGAGAACACCTGTTATAGGTGAGTAACTATGCTTTCTGTACCAGCAGCAGCATATACAAACATGGGCCACTTACAAAATTGATGTGCTTGCCTGTATCTCCCACATCTTCATTACCTGGGGGGGGGGGCTGCCCTCTCTGTCAACCACCTTCTGCATCAAACCTTTCAATCCTTGCCCTACCGCTGCATGAGGTGATTTACAACTTGCTTTGTGACGCATGCCCCTTTCTGTTAAGATCACGTCACCTTGCCTGGAAGCCAAATACAAACTTGTGGAAGGTCCAGGGCACCTAGAGTCCCAACTACCTCATCTGTGTCAAATCTGCCCTAAAATGCTTAAAATCCTCTAAGGTATTCAACTCCACCCATCTGCGAAAAGACCACCGTATCTTAAGACAGGTCAGGTGCGAAATGTACCAAAGCTCTATGCTCATTTTGAAGATTTTGGCACCATCTCCAGATACTCTACTATCATTATTTATTGGAGCAGATCATGTATTCTAACCTTTCCAAAGATGAATTGGCTGAGAATCACCTCACCATTCAAGAATGTGCTTGCTGCCATCTCAGAGCAGCTTATGATGCCTATGACATCACCTCATGCTCGGCTGCAGTGACAACAGCAGCCAAGTGAATAGCATGGTTCAGATCTTCAAATCTTTGTGAAAATTTACGTGACCATTTCAGTAAATCTTTGGGGAGAAAGTCCATCACACAGATTAAGGATTATTCTTCTGTAGTGAGAGAACTCTCAACTCCTGCAGTTGGATATTCCTTGCAATATTGCAGATCCAGGTCTTGCTATTTCAGCACTTTTATCTGAGATGTCTCTTCCAAACTTGTGAGAACTTTGTTCCAGTGACAACCATCTTCGGGGTACCCGCCTCATTAGAGACCCCAACGAGCAAGCAGAGGTCAACACCTGCAGCAACACCTAGCAAACAAAACCCTTCTTTTTGACTATCTGCTTGTAAGGGGCAGCCTGATGTTTTACCTGGATGCCTAGCCAAATATAATGAGTGAGCGTTGGGTCCTGTATATTGTGAGCTGGAGATATTGCCTACAGTTCTTAACTCTTTCACAGTCGTCACCCCCGTAGCGGGAGTTTCTTTCATCTGAACAGCACTCAAAGATACTTCAGACTGAGCTTCTGTCCTTGCTAGAAGCGAGAACAGTAGAACCTGTTCTACTTCACAATATAAAGAGGGCTTCTTTTCCACCACCACCTTCATATTGAAAAAAACCAGAGGATTATATCCCATTCTGGATCTCGGACCATTAATTCTGTGCATCATAAAGAACAAATTTTAAAATGACTCTCTCTGCCTTTCTATCCCTCATCAGCCAGGAGGTTTGGTTGGCATTATTAGACCTCAACAATGCTTATACCCACATCCCAATGCATCCTTTTTATTAGCGTTCTTTCTATTTCACCTTCCTAGGAGCTCATTACTAGTACAGAGTTCTCCTTTTTCGTCTTTCCTCTACTTCCAGTTTTCACAAAATGCTTGGCTGTAGTAGCTGCCCATCTCCAGGAACAAGCAGGAATAAGTCCTCACATATGGGTACGTCGGTACCGACGGAGCCCGCGCGGGAGAGCTCCCCAGCTTCCCAGAAGGAAAGCTTTTGGGGCCTCCCACTGCGCATGCGCGCTGCCTTCCCGCCTTCCTGACCAACTCTCCTCAGTTCTTCTTTTTCCGCGGAGCCAGCAGGTCGTGTTCCTGTCACTGCTGAAGAAGTTGTTATTTTAATTTATTTCTTTGGCCGCGTGTCTGCCTTCCCTGATTCCAGACCGGTACTGCCGGTCTTTTTTCCTTTATTTCTTTAAAAAAAAAAAAAAAAAATCTTATTTTTTCCCCACTTGGTGTGTTTGTTCTGTGAGGCCTCTAGGCCTTCACAAATTCTCCCTCATGGAGAAACCAGCCTCTGGTTTTAAAAAATGCACCAAGTGTAGCGGTACTATTTCAGTCACAGACACTCATGAATGGTGTCTTAAATGTTTGGGGCCTGACCATTCCATTCCGGATTGCCCATCCTGTTCTTTGATGTCCAAACGTGGCTTACAGAACCGGGCAGCCAAGTTTCACATGCTGTTTTCTACAGATACTCCAGCATCGACATCTTCCAGGTCTTCCTCTCCTGATGGATCTCAGGTAACCAAACATTCCTCTGGCAGGTCCTCAAAGGGCAAATCTCCCTCTAAGTATCGAGATACCCCTGGGCTTGACCCTGAGGACCCTGCCCCAGCCAAACAACCCCGGCGGGAAGCTCCGGCTTCCAAAGCTCCTCCTATGGGGTTACAGGTTGACATCGATGGCACGGCCTCGACCGATCACCTGTTAGACTGCTCTGGGGTACCGGCTCAATCATTCGGTACCGACATCCAGACAGTCGTGGCATCTATGGATATCACAGTTCAATCCATGCAGCAGGCCATCTTGGCTTTTATTAAGGCTGCGACGCCCTCGGTACCGCACCCTGCGGTACCGACTCCGGTTCCGGTACCACAACCGATACCGGTACCCATGCCTTCCACATCGACCAGGATACCGATCCCGGTTCCGGGGTGTTTCCCGATACCGATCCGGTTCCGGTTACCCCCGATGTCGATACCGGTCGATACGCTTATCTATCCCTGGAAGCAAACAGACGATACTTCGAGTCTTCTGATGATTCTGATTCATCAGATGACTCTGCTGAAGTATCCCTTACTCTACCTGAGGAGCCCTCTTCTCCAAAAAGGAGAATGTCTCCTCCAGAGGATTTATCCTTTCAAGACTTCATCATTGAAGTAGCTAAAGGTCTTTCTATTTCAGTATCCTCTGAAAAAGAACCTAGAGCAAAAAAGTTAGACATTTTAGGATACTCTAAGGTTCCCAAAGAGGCAGTCACCTTGCCCATCCATGAAATTCTTCAAGAACACATGATGGACTTATGGGAGACTCCTCTCACCCTATCTCCACATTCTCGTCGTCTGGACACCATGTATCGTGTCCCCCCCTTCTCCTGGGTTTCAAAAACCTCAGCTCCCTCACCACTCCATCGTGGTGCAGTCAGCAATGAAAAGGATCAAGAGTACAAAAAGACACTCTTCTACTCCTCCAGGAAGAGAATGTAGGACTCTGGATGCTTTTGGTAGAAAAATCTTGGAAGCAAGTATGCTTATTGGCAGAATCAATTCATATAGCCTCTATATGGACATGTTTCTGAAGGAAATTGCATTAAAAATACGCCATTTTCTCCCCTTTATCCCAGAGGATAGAAAGGAGGAGTTCCTTCTTTTGCTGAAGCATACCCAAGATATTTCAAAGTTCTCCAACAGAGCAGCCTTTGACTCCTTTGAAGGTGCTAGCAGAGCCTCAGGTATTGCCATAGCGGCTTGCAGAATTGCTTGGCTCCAGGCCTCTGACCTAGAACCCTGGGTCCAGGATGGGTTGGGAAATTTGCCCTGTACAGGTGAGAATCTGTTTGGTAAGAAGTGGCAAATCAAAGCCACTCAAATGGATGCAGAAAATGCTGCTTTAGATAGACTTTCTAAGTCTACCTCTACCCCTGTCAAGAAAAAATCTTTCAAGAAGCCTTTCTACAAGAAGGCCAGATTTGCCACAAATACTGGCCAACAATCTTCTGCAGCTCGCTTTACTCCTAAGCGTCAGCAGCCTAAACAGGCCAGGGCAAAACCTGCAGGGGCTGCTACAGCCCAGCAGTCCCAACCCCCTCAGGGTTTTTGACTTAAAACTAGAGAACTTAACCTTTCTGACTCTAAAACATCCAGAACCTCTCACCATTCCTGGAAGGTTAACTCATTTTGCTCCCAGATGGGAGCAAATCACCTCAGAACAATGGACCCTCTCTATCATCAGAGAGGGCTACAAACTACATTTCTCCAACCTTCCTCCCCATACCAAGGTGAGATGTTTCAATTCTCCCCCATCTCTCCTAGACCTGTTGGGTCAGGAGGTGTCCACTCTTCTCGCCCAAGAGGCAATAGAAGAGGTTCCTCTTCTTCAACAGGGGTCAGGTTTTTACTCCCCTTATTTTCTCATTCCCAAGAAAACAGGGGGGTACAGACCTATTCTGGATCTCAGAGAATTGAACAAATTTCTATGCAAGGAGAAATTCAAGATGCTTTCTCTAGGTACTCTCCTTCCATACCTACAGAGTCAGGACTGGCTTTGTTCTCTAGATCTCAAGGATGCGTACACACATATACTCATCCATCCATCCCACAGAAAATTCCTACGGTTTCTGTTCCAGGGAAAACATTTCCAATACAGAGTACTTCCCTTCGGTCTAGCCTCTGCTCCAAGGGTATTTACCAAATGCATGGCAATAGTAGCTGCATTTCTACGCGCACTGGGAATTTTTGTCTTCCCATACCTGGACGACTGGCTCATCCGAGCTCCATCTCAGTCCGAGGCTCAGACTTCCCTGGATCGCACCAGGCGCATTCTACAATATCTGGGACTTGTGATCAATCTGCCAAAGTCCCAACTCACCCCTACTCAATCCCTGGAATTCATAGGGGCCTGGTTGGATACCACCACTGCAAGGGCCTATCTTCCTCATGCCCATTGCCAACGTCTAGTGCACTTGGCCTCTCAGACTCAGTCCAGAAGCCACTTGACTGCCAGAGAGATGCTACAACTATTAGGCCACATGGCCTCCACAGTGCATGTGGTGCCTTATGCTCGCCTACATATGAGAGCAGCTCAATGGACTTTATCCACCCAGTGGACTCCAGCATCAGGAGCTCTCTCAGACCAAATAGCAAACTCCAAACGTCTCTTTTGGTCTCTCCAATGGTGGATATCCACTCAAAATCTGTTGTTGGGGGGCCCCCTTTCAACCATTGCTGCCCCAAGCAACCCTCACAACAGATGCCTCCCAAACAGGTTGGGGAGCTCATCTTCAAGATCTCTCCACTCAGGGTACTTGGTCTCCACAGGAGACCACCCTTCATATCAACCACTTGGAACTTCGAGCAATCTTTCTGGCTCTCAAAGTTTTTCATACCCTCCTCAGCAACATGACAGTCCTTATTCACACGGACAATCAAGTAGCCATGTTTTACATAAACAAACAAGGAGGGACTGGCTCTCTGTCGCTTTGCAACGAAGCTCTAAGATTATGGGCCTTCGCCAGAGAGCATCAAATCCATCTCCTGGCAGTATATCTTCCAGGAATCCAAAACTCTTGGGCAGACAGACTCAGTCGAGTTCTGCTTCCACACGAATGATCCCTGCACACGGATCAGGTTCTCAGAATCTTCCAGAAATGGGGAACCCCAGACATAGACCTCTTTGCAAGTCCGTGGAATGCCAAACTTCCCCGGTTCTGTTCCAGAATTCCGTGTCAGGGAGTTCAGGCCAAGGCTGCCTTCCTCCTTCATTGGGGTCAGGCCTTCCTGTATGCCTTTCCACCCATTCCTTTGATTCCCAAAACTCTTTTCAAACTTCAAAGAGATCAAGGGCCCATGATTCTCATAGCTCCATGCTGGCCACGCCAAGTGTGGTACCCTCTACTTCTGCATCTCTCCCAAGCCCCCTCCCTGGACTTGGGAGCGGCTCCAGACCTTCTGTCTCAGGAGGAGGGGACTTTGTGGCACCCAAACCCCAAGTCCCTTCACCTCAGAGCTTGGTTACTGAAGGCCTAGACCTTCAAGACTTCAATCTTTCACAGCAAGTGAAGGATATCCTACACGCCTCTAGGAAACCTTCCACTAGGCGTTCTTACGCTTTTAAATGGAAAAGATTTTCCATTTGGTGTGCTCACAAGGGTCTTAACCCTCTAGCACTCCCGTTGAATTCTCTTTTGGAATATCTCCTGCATCTCTCCAATGCAGGACTCAAAACGAATTCAGTAAGAGTCCATTTGAGTGCTATTGCGGCATCACTTAAGCCCATCAATGGACCACCTGTTTCCTCTCATCCTCTTATTGCAAGATTCATGAGAGGCCTAACCTTAACTAAACCTCCCATTCGACCTCCTCCGGTGGCATGGGACTTAAATTTGGTTCTTGGTCAGCTTATGAAGCCACCCTTTGAACCCTTAGCCACTACCTCCTTGAAATTTCTTTCCTGGAAAGTTATTTTTCTTATTGCAGTCACCTCAGCTCGCCGTATCGGTGAACTGCAAGCCCTAGTGGCTAATCCACCTTATACAAGGTTCCATCATGATAAGGTGGTCCTTAGGACCAATCCCCACTTTATGCCTAAAGTGGTCTCCCCTTTTCATCTTAATCAAGAGGTATATTTACCTGTCTTTTTTCCAGCTCCTCATGCATCCAGTGCAGAGAGGAACCTTCATACTCTAGACTGTAAAAGAGCCCTTGCCTTTTACCTCCACAGGACACAGCAACATCGAAAGTCTTCTCAGCTTTTTGTTGCTTTTGATCCTTCTCATTTAGGACTTCCAGTCTCCAAAAGAACACTCTCCAATTGGATTGCTCAGTGTATCTCTTTTACTTACCAGAGTAAGAACCTTTCTCTGGAGGGCCATGTCACCGCTCAGAATGTGAGGGCCATGGCCACCTCTATGGCTCATCTAAACTCTGTATCCATTGACCAGATCTGTCGAGCAGCCACCTGGGCCTCGGTTCATACCTTTACAGCCCATTACTGTTTGGACAAGGACTCCCGCCGGGATGCCTTGTTTGGTCAGGCTGTCCTCAGACACCTGTTCCATTCTTGAACAACTCCAGCCCACCTTCCCTGAATGGATGCCTGAGATCCATAGGAAGATGAGGAACCTTTCAGGGTCTCATACCCTTCAGGGGATCTCCCCGGCATCTTAGCTAGGGAGTCCCCATATGTGAGGACTTATTCCTGCTTGTTCCTGGAGATAGCACAGTTACTTACCTGTAACAGGTGATCTCTGGGAACAGCAGGAATTAGTCCTCACAACCCACCCACCTCCCCTAGGAGTTGTATCTATCTCTCTCTTTCCTTTCCTCTCTCTATTGTCTCAGCTTTAAAACTCGAACTGAGGAGAGTTGGTCAGGAAGGCGGGAAGGCAGCGCGCATGCGCAGTGGGAGGCCCCAAAAGCTTTTCTTCTGGGAAGCTGGGGAGCTTTCCCGCGCGGGCTCCGTCGGTACCGACGTACCCATATGTGAGGACTAATTCCTGCTGTTCCCAGAGATCACCTGTTACAGGTAAGTATCTGTGATATCTTTGCAGAGCAGAACACTTTGACTTTCCTTACCTGGACAACTGGCTAGTCTCCAGCAGAGACCCTACTTCAGTTTCCTTAATCATGCAGGCTACAATCAGCCTTCTACAGAAGCTTACTTTTTGATCAATGAGACCAAATCCCAACCTTATTCTGACTTTACAATTTGCTATATCAGAGCTGATCTAGATACCCATACAGCTGAGGCATACCTGCTTCCAATCAGGATGCAAGCCTTCATAGCTCTAGCTCAAACACTTTCTTCTTCTAAAAAAAAACACTGCAAAGTCAATTTTATGCCTACTCTGCCGGTGGCAGCAATTCAGGTAATCCCAAATGAGGTCTCTTCAGTGGCACTCAAAAAGTATTGGAACTAATGATTCCTTCCCTTCCAAGAGGGTTCCTTTGCCTCACCAGATCAGAGATATGACTTTTCATGATGGACCAGTTGAGGATTGCCTTTTCAGGTGACCTGTACCACATTTCACTCTCACCACAAATGCTTTCCTGTGGGGATGGGGAGCTCATCTTGGATCTGTACATGCTCAAGGCCTTTGGTCTCAAAAAGAACGTAGTCTACCTATCAGTCAACGAGAGTCCTCTACAGTCTATAAGCCTTCACCCCATGTTTGATCAACATCATGCTACAATTTTGCACAGACAGCACAGTAGCCATGTTTATATAAACAAACGGGATGGGTCAGGGTCCCTGCATTTCTGCAAAGAAGTTCTCCACATATGAACACTGGTCTCGAGCATGAACTGCATGGTACAGGTATTTAATGGGTAAACACAACCAGATTGTAGTTGCCTGCTTAGCAAATCCACAGTCTTATGAGTGGTCTTTTGACAACTCAGTAGCCAGAGGTATTATAATATCCTTGGTTTTATTCTCCATTCCTTTCCGTATGATTCCTAGCTTTTTATTTGCTTTCTTGGCCACCGCTGAACACTGAGCAGAGGGTTTCAAGTTGTTATCCACAACTCTGTCGACTTTAATCCAAACTATCCTGGACTTCCAGCTTCAAAATGAACTATACTTGTGGGTATTCCCTACTCTTCAACAAATGTTCTTGTCAGTCTTGTGGATACAAGATAATAGCAGCATAGTGTGTCCCTGCTTTGAGGAGCAGGTGTCTTTTATGCCATGAGTTGATGGTTCACATTAAAGTAGCTGTGCCAAACACCACACCACTCCCTTATTTAAACTGGGGCCATACCTTCTTCTTAGCACTAACTACCCCTCACTTTCTTTAAAGTCTTCCTGTCCCCCTCCCCATAAACTCACCACAACAGTCCACTGTCTGTCCTACTCAGTAGTGCCATCCCTGTCAGGACACCCCCCCCCCCTCCCAGTTGCCTGCTCAAGCAATCACATTTTCCCCACAAAGACAAAGAAACCCATAGAGAGGGAGATTCAGCAGCGGCAGCTAGCCATCGCTGCGGAACTTAAAACCCGGATATTCAATGCCAAGGCCATATCTGGCCACTGGCATTAAATATCCAGGTTGGCCGGATAGCAGTGAAGCTAACTGGGCAGCGGTGATTTTTAATGGCTTCCCAGTTGGCTTCTGCAGCAAAAGTTCGGCCAGCCTTTTAAGGTACCTAATGTTCACTGCTTAGGGAGAACTGGACACTGGCTGGATATCGCCGCATGCTATCCCCATCTACCAAACACTCTCAAAGACATTGCTGTTTCAGTAATGTATGTGGACATGAATAAACTCATCATGCTCTCTACCCATGCTAAAGAATCCATCAACAATAAATGAAAACTCAAATATGCTGTTTCTCAGTGCTACTGCTGTTCAGTCTGTAAGTCCAGAAAGTACTGTGTAATCCCTGATATCGAATCATGCTGAGCCCAGTGCATCTCTGGTACCAACTCAAATAGAAACATGAAAACGTGACAGAAAAAGACCACATGGCCTATCTAGTCTGTCCTTCCATATCAACCACTACAACAGTCCCCTTTTTCCCTTTAGAGATCCTCTGTGTTTGTCCCATGCTCCTTTGAATTCAGATACTGCCTCATCTCTACTACCTCCACTGGAGGCTGTTCCACGGTTCCACCACTCTTTCCGTAAAGAAATATTTCCGCATATCATTCCTAAATTTATCCCCTTTCACCCTCATTCCATATCCTCTCGTAGCAGAGCTTGCTTTCAATCGAAAGAGGCTCTCTTCCTGTGCATTTATACCACGGAGGTATTTAAATGTCTCAATCATATCACATCTATCCTGCCTTTCCTCTAAGGTGTATAAATTTAAGATTCTTAAGTCTGTCCTCATATGCTTTATAATGAAGACCACTAATCATTTTAGTAGCCACTCTCTGTACTGACTCCATCCTGTTTATATCCTTTAGAAGGTGCAGTCTCCAGATTTGCACACACTACTCCAAATGAGGTCATACCAAAGACCTTATACAGAGGCACTATCACCTCCTTTTTTTCTGCTAGCCATTCCTCTCCGTATGCTCCCAAACATCCTCCTAGCTTTTACTGTCGCCTTTTCTACTTGTTTAGCTACTTTAAGATCATCAGACACAACCACACTAAGGTCCCACTCTTCTGTAGTGGATAAAAGTACTTCACCCCCTATTCTATATTGCTCCCTTGGATTGCTGCAGCCCAAATGCATGACCTTGAATTTTTTAACATTAAATCTCACCTTCCAAATTCTAGACCATTCTTCAAGCTTAACTAGATCCCTCATGTTATCTACACCTTCCAGGGTAGATACATTGTTCTTTCTGGATTTCTTCTTTTACTTCACCTTGGGTTAGACAGTTTGCCTCTTAATGCAATTCTACTTCTGCATTAGTATCTCCTTTGCTGGCAGCTCGACAGATCCCAGACCAGCTTCATTCAGTGTTATTGACACTTCCTCAAGTGTGCTCATATGTCACATGAGAGCCTCAAAAGTAAATGATAGCCTAGATGGGAAAAACCAGTGGTGTTTTACCTATTTAGCCACTCTGCAGCGTGACTGGTGCTAGATCAACATTATCTGATCTCCAGGAACAAGCAGGAATGTAGTCTTCACATATGGGTATTGTCGGTACCAATTGAGCCCGCGCGGGAACGCTTTTGGGAGCATCCCACAGCGCATGTGTGCTGCCTTCCCGCCTCTGTACCTCTCTCACTTCAGTTCTTTGTTTTCTGCGGAGCCGACAGGACGTGTACCCTGTCACCGCAGAAAATTTCCTTTTATTTTTGTTTTTTTATGGTCGCGTCTGCCTTCATTCGATGCCTACCGGTACCGCCGGTGGTTCTTCTTTCTTTTTCAAACCACCCCCCAAAAACTTGTGTTTCTTCAGGGGTCTTTCCCCTGTTTCTGGTGCTAGGCGCCATTTTGAGCACTAGGCCCACTTTTCTTCAGGCATGGAGAAACCAGCTAGTGGTTTCAAAAAATGCTCAAAGTGTGGCGGTACCATTTCCGTCAGACACCTATGATTGGTGTCTAAAATGTTTAGGTCCTGAAAATTGTCCAACGGAGTGTCTCTCCTGCACGAGGATGACCAAAAGGGGCCTGCAGAATAGAGCTGCAAAACTCTGTACCCTTTTTGCAGCGGATACAATGTCAGTTGCATCATCGTCTTCCAGGGCTTCATCTTCCTCCCATGGATCTCAGGTAACTAAACTTAAGTCTTCTAAGACTCGCTGGTCCTCGAAGGGTAGATCTCCTTCAAAGTATTGAGATGCCTCTGGCGTTGCCCTCAAGGATAGTTCACTGGCAAAACAGCCCCGGCGGGAGTCTTCGGGCTCCAAAGCATTAACGGTGCTCCAGGATGTTCCAGAGGCGTCCACCTCTGTAGAACTACTGGTGCCATGTTCTGGGGTCGTAGCCGTTTCCACCGGTACCGACACCCAGGCATCGGCAGGAGCGATGGATAAGAGAATCCTTGCTATTGAACGCAGTCTAGCATACCTCTTAGCAGCTTCGGTACCGCTAAGACCACTACAGATGGTTCAACAGGTATCTGTACCGACATTAGTACCAGTACCAATAGTACCTGCTTCGACAGGACTGCTTCCCCCCATGCCGAGCCTTGAGTCTATCTCGGGTATCGGGGATCAGGAACCAAGACATTTCGCTACCGACTTCGAGTGGTACCGATACCATGTGTTACAGGAGTACCCGGTACAGAGTGCCCTTGAGTCTTCCGATTCCGGTGACTGACGATTCTACCGGTACCAGAGCGAACCTACTAGAGGATTCAACTCCTCCTCAACGCAGAATGTCTCCTCCAGAAGATATGTCCTTCGAGGATTTCATACGTGATTTGGCAAAGGGTCTTGCAATCACTGTGATTCCAGAAAGGGAACCTAGGGCAGAAGAATTAAGAATTCTGAAATACCCTATGGCTACCAAGGAGGCAGCTATGCTTCCCATTCACAAGATCTTACAATCTCCAGGAACAAGCAGGAATAAGTCCTCACATATGGGTAAGTCTGAACCGACGAAGCCCGCGCGGGAAAGCTCCCCAGCTTTTCAGATGAAAAGCTTTTGGGGCTTCCCACAGCGCATGCGCGCTGCCTTCCCGTCTTCCTTACCAGCTCTCTTCAGTTTCTCTTTTTCCGCGGAGCCAGCAGGTCGTGTTCCTGTCACCGCTGAAGAAATTGTTATTTTAATTTGTTTCTTTTGACCGCGTACCTGCCTTCCCCATACCAAAACCGGTACTGCCGGTCTCTTTCTTTCTTTTAAAAAAAAAAAATAAAAAAAAAATCTTTTTTTATTTTCTCAGCACAGCTTGGTAACTTTTGTTAGGCCTTCAGGCCTACACAAATTCTCCTCATGGAGAAACCAGCTCCTGGTTTTAAAAAGTGTACCAAGTGCAATGCTGTTATTTCTCTCACAGACACCCATGAATGGTATCTTAAATGTTTAGGGCCTGACCACTCCATACCGGACTGTCCATTCTGCTCCCAGATGTCTAAACGTGGTATGCAGAACCGGGCCAACAAGTTCCATGTGCTGTTTGCTTCAGATAATCCAGCATCACAGTCATCCAGGTCTTCCTCTCCGGATGGATCTCAGGTAACCAAACTTTCTGTGGGCAAATCCTCTAAAAGCAAATCTCTTTCAAAAGATCGAGAGGCTCTCAATCTTGAGTTCGAGGATTCTGCCCTGACCAAAAAACCCCGGCGGGAGGCTCCGACCTCCAAAGCATCACCTATGGGGTTACAGGTTGACATCGATGGCACGGCCTCGACTGATCACCTGTTAGACTGCTCTGGGGTACCGGTCGATACCGGTACCGACATCCAGGCAGCAGTGGCGTCCATGGGCAATACTGTCCAGACCATGCAGCAGGCCGTTTTGGCTTTCATTAAGGCTGCGACGCCCTCGTACCGACCCCGGTTCCGGTATCCACACCGGAACCGAGACCATCGACTTCCAAGCGTCGATCGGTTCCGCTTGCTGGATTCAGGCTTTTGCCCGATACCAATCCCATGCCCGATACCAATCCCATGCCCGATACGCCCGATGTCGATATCGATCGGTACGCGTATCGTGCATTGCAAGCACAGAGAGAATACTCAGATTCTTCTGATGAGTTCAATTCCTCTGATGACTCTGCTGAGTTTGATCTTCCTGAGGAGCCCTCTTCTCTAAAGAGGAGGATGTCTCCTCCAGAGGATTTATCCTTTCAGGATTTCATTGTTGATGTAGCTAAAGCACTTTCTATTGCTACATCTGCTGAAAAGGAACCCAGATCAAAAAAATTGGATATTTTAGGATACTCTAAACCTCCTAAAGAGGCAGTTACTCTGCCTATCCATGAAATCCTTCAAGAACACTTGATGGATTTGTGGGAGACTCCTCTAACCCTGTCTCCTCATTCCCGTAGGTTGGACACCATGTACCGGGTCCCTCCTTCTCCTGGGTTTCAAAAGACTCAGCTGCCTCACCACTCCATTGTGGTGAAGTCTGCTATGAAGAAGATAAAGAGTCCTAAAAGGCATTCCTCTACCCCTCCAGGGCGAGAATGTAAGACCCTCGGCTCTTTTGGTAGAAAGATCTTTCAGGCTAGTATGCTTATAGCCAGGATCAATTCTTACAGCCTTTATATGGGCATGTTTCTCAGAGAACTTGCCCTAAAGGTACGGCATTTAGCCCCCTTTATCCCTGAGGATAAAAAGGAGGACTTCACTACTCTGGTGACACAACTTTCAGAGGTCTCCAAGTTTTCCAACAGGGCAGCCTTTGATTCCTTTGAGGTTGCTGGCAGGGCTTCGGGAATCGCTATTGCAGCCCGACGTCTTGCTTGGCCCCAGGCTTCTGACCTAGAACCCTGGGTCATGGATGGCTTAAGGAATCTGCCCTGTACAGGAGAGAACTTATTTGGTGAGGACTGGCAAATTAAAGCTGCTCAAATGGACGCAGAAAATACCACTCTAGATAGACTTTCTAAGTCTACTTCTACTCCTGCCAAAAAGAAACCTTTTAAAAGGCCGTACTACAAGAAGGCCAGATTTTCCACAAATACTGGCCAACAATCTTCTCAGCCTCGCTTTGCTGCTAAACGTCAGCAATCTAAGCAAGTAAAGTCAAAGTCTGCAGTGTCTGCTACACCCCAGCAGGCTCAACCCCCTCAGGGGTTTTGACTTGCCCCTAGAGAACTTACCATTTCTGGCTCTGGAACAACCAGAGCCTCTCACCATACCGGGAAGGTTAGCTCACTTTGCTCCCAGATGGGAGCAAATAACATCAGAGCAATGGACCCTCTCTATCATCAGAGAGGGCTACAAACTTCATTTCTCCAGCCTTCCTCCCCATACCATGGTGAGGCAATTCAGTTCTCCCCCATCTCTTCTGACCCTGTTGGGTCAGGAAGTCTCCTCTCTCCTTGCCCAAGGGGCAATAGAGGAGGTTCCTCTTCCTCAACAGGGGTTAGGGTTCTACTCCCCTTATTTTCTCATAACAAAGAAGACAGGGGGCTTCAGACCTATCCTAGATCTGAGAGAATTGAACAAGTTTCTATTCAAGGAGAAATTCAAAATGCTCTCTCTGGGCATTCTCCTTCCATACCTTCAGAGTCAGGATTGGCTTTGTTCTCTAGATCTCAAGGATGCGTACACTCATATACTCATCCATCCATCCCACAGAAAATATCTTCGATTTCTGTTCCAGGGAAAACATTTCCAATACAGAGTACTTCCCTTCGGTCTCGCCTCTGCTCCAAGAGTATTCACAAAATGCATGGCAGTCGTAGCCGCATTTCTAAGAGGCATGGGAATCTTCGTGTTCCCATATCTGGACGACTGGCTCATCCGAGCTCCATCTCAGTCAAAAGTCCAGATTTCCTTGGACCGCACAAGGCGTATTCTTCAATATCTGGGACTTGTGGTAAACATTCCCAAGTCCCAACTCATCCCTACTCAGTCCCTGGAATTAATAGGGGCTTATCTGGATTCCACCACTGCAAGGGCCTACCTTCCTCTGGTCCGAGGCCAACGGCTAATAAGCTTGGCCTCCCAGGCTCAGTCCAGAAGTCACTTGTCAGCCAGAGAAATGCTGCAACTTCTGGGCCACATGGCCTCCACGGTTCATGTGGTGCCCTATGCTCGTCTCCATATGAGAGCAGCTCAATGGACATTGGCCACCCAGTGGTCTCAAGCATCGGGACTGCTGTCAGACCAGGTACTCACCTCAAAACGTCTGTTTTGGTCTCTCCAGTGGTGAACATCCTCCAAAAATCTGTTGTTGGGGACCCCCTTCCAACCTTCGTTGCCCCAAGCAACCCTCACAACAGATGCCTCCCAAACAGGGTGGGGAGCTCATCTTCAACATCTCTCCACTCAGGGAACCTGGTCTCCCCAAGAGACCACCCTTCATATCAACCTTCTGGAACTGCGAGCAATCTTCCATGCCCTCACAGTCTTCCATACCCTCCTTGCCAACCTGACTGTCCTAGTTCAGACAGACAATCAGGTGGCCATGTTCTATGTCAACAAGCAAGGAGGGACAGGCTCTCTGTCGCTTTGCAACGAAGCTCTCAGATTATGGGCTTTCGCCAGAGAGCATCAAATTCATCTTCTGGCAGTGTATCTTCCAGGAGTTCAAAACTCTCGGGCAGACAGACTCAGTCGAGTTCTGCTTCCACACGAGTGGTCCCTGCATATGGACCAGATACACAGAATCTTCCAGGAATGGGGGACCCCAGACATAGACCTCTTTGCAAGTCCGTGGAATGCCAAACTTCCCCGGTTCTGTTCCAGGACTCCGTGTCAGGGAGCTCAGGCCAACGACGCCTTTCTCCTGCATTGGGGTCAGGAATTCCTGTATGCTTTTCCACCCATTCCTTTGATTCCCAAGACTCTGTTCAAACTTCAGAGGGATCACGGGTCGATGATCCTTATAGCTCCACGCTGGCCACGCAAGTGTGGTTCCCTCTACTTCTACAGCTCTCCCAGGGCTCCTCCCTGGACCTGGGAGCTGCGCCAGACCTTCTGTCTCAGGAGAAAGGGACTTTGTGGCACCCAAACCCCAAGTCCCTACATCTCCGAGCTTGGTTACTGAAGGCTTAAGCCTTCATGAGTTTAATCTTTCTCAGCCAGTGAAAGATATCCTTCATGCCTCTAGGAAACCCTCTACCAGGCGTTCCTATGCTTTCAAATGGAAACGTTTTTCCATTTGGTGTGCTCAACAGGGTCTTGACCCTCTGGCACTTCCTTTGAATTCTCTACTAGACTATCTCCTGCATCTTTCCAATGCAGGCCTCAAGACGAATTCAGTACGAGTCCATTTAAGTGCTATTGCAGCATCCTTAAAACCTATAAATGGACAACCTGTCTCCTCTCATCCTCTCATTGCAAGGTTCATGAGAGGCCTGACCCTAACTAAACCTCCCATCCGACCTCCGCCGGTAGCATGGGATTTGAACCTAGTTCTAGGTCAGCTTATGAAACCACCTTTTGAGCCTTTGGACTCTACCTCCTTGAAATTTCTTTCCTGGAAGGTTCTTTTCCTTATTGCAGTCACTTCGGCTCGCCGCATCAGTGAACTGCAGGCTTTGGTGGCTAATCCACCTTATACCAGATTTCATCATGATAAGGTGGTCCTTAGGACGAATCCCCACTTTATGCCCAAAGTGGTCTCGCCTTTTCATCTTAATCAAGAGGTATATCTACCTGTTTTTTTCCCGGCTCCTCATGCATCCAGTGCAGAGAGGAACCTTCATACTCTTGACTGTAAAAGAGCTCTCGCCTTTTACCTCAACAGGACTCAGCCACATCGAAAGTCTTCCCAACTTTTTGTGGCTTTTGATCCTTCTCATTTGGGACTTCCAGTCACCAAACGTACACTTTCCAATTGGATTGCTCAGTGTATTTCTTTTGCTTACCAGAGTAAGAACATTTCTCTGGAAGGCCATGTCACAGCTCACAATGTGAGAGCCATGGCTACTTCTATGACTCATCTTCACTCTGTATCCATAAATCAGATCTGTCGTGCAGCCACTTGGGCCTCGGTTCATACCTTCACAGCCCATTACTGTTTGGACAAGGACTCCCGCCGGGATGCCTTGTTTGGTCAGGCTGTCCTCAAACACCTGTTCCATACTTAAGCAACTCCTGCCCACCTTCCCTGAATGGATGCCTGAGATCCATACGAAGATGGTTTACCCTTGGAGGGGGATCTCCCAGGCATCTTAGCTAGGGAGTCCCCATATGTGAGGACTTATTCCTGCTTGTTCCTGGAGATAGCACAGTTACTTACCTGTAACAGGTGATCTCTGGGAACAGCAGGAATTAGTCCTCACAACCCACCCACCTCCCCTAGGAGTTGTATCTTCTATCTACCTTCCTTTCCTCTCTCTATTGTCTCAGCTTTAAACTCGAACTGAAGAGAGCTGGTAAGGAAGGCGGGAAGGCAGCGCGCATGCGCTGTGGGAAGCCCCAAAAGCTTTTCATCTGAAAAGCTGGGGAGCTTTCCCGCGCGGGCTTCGTCGGTTCCGACTTACCCATATGTGAGGACTAATTCCTGCTGTTCCCAGAGATCACCTGTTACAGGTAAGTAACTGTGCTTGATCTGATGTTGAGAATGTGGGAAACTCCTTTAACGGTATCTTCACATTCCTGATGCCTTGACACTATGTACCGAGTGCCAAGTTGTTCTGGTTTTCAAAAACCTCAGTTACCACACCATTCAATGGTAGTGGAATCGGCCATGCGAAGAATCAAGAGTGCTTAAACACATTCTTCTAATCCTCAAGGCCGTGAATCCAGGACACTCGATTCCTTTGGGCGTCGATGCTTTCAATCCTCCATGCTATCAGCCAGGATCAGTTCCTACATTCTTTACATGGGAATGTTCCTGGAAGAAGTCACAGAAGATTTAGAGCTCATTAGCCCTTGTGTCTCTGAGGAAAAAAGAGCATACTACCTTACTCTGATCAAGCACGCCCAGAATGTCTCTAAATTCATGAACCATGCTACCTTTGATTGCTTTGAATGTATTAGCAGAGCCTCTGCTATATCCATATGAGCACATCGTATTGCTTGGCTTCAAGCATCAGACTTAGAACAGTGGGTGCAAGAAAAGCTGGGAAACATTCCTTGTAAGGAGAAAATCTCTTTGGCAAGGACTGGCAAAACAAGGCTAATCAGATTGAATCTGATAATACTAATTTGAACCGATTGTCAAAGTCCACAGCCAACCCAGCAAAGAAGAAAACTTTCAAAAAATTTTTTTTCAGTAAGAAAAATAAGTTTTACCCATCTTACACCCATCAAAGCCACTGTCCTCTTCATGTTCCCCAGAAGGGGCAACAACAGAACAGACAGCAAAGAGAGCCGCAAGCTCAAAGAGCTCAACCGGCCCAACAGACCCAGCCCCCTCAGGTCTTTGACTTCTACCTAGAGAACTTAGTCATTCTGCCCCTAAAAGGTCCAGAACCCTTAACCATTCCAGGAAGACTATGCTATTTTGCCAAAAGATGGCAACAAATAACATCAGAAAACTGGACTCTGTCCATTGTACGACTGGGGTACAAGCTTAATTTTCTCAACTTGTCCCCAACTACAATAATAAAACAGTTCAATTCTCAGGCCCCTGCCACCATCCTCTTGTGGCAGGAGGTCACATCACTTCTTGCTCATGGAGCAATCAAAGAAGGTACCCATACCCCAACAGGGTTCAGGGTTTTACTCCCCCTATTTTATTATTCCAAAGAAGACGGGGACACAGACCTATACTAGACCTCAGGGAATTAAATATCTGTTCCGAGAAAAGTTCAAAATGATCTCCCTCGGGACACTCCTACCATACCTTCAAAGTCAGGACTGGCTATGTTCTCTAGATCTAAGAGATGCATACATGCATATTCTCATCCACTCCGATCACAGGAAGTTCCTTCGATTCCTGGTCCAAGGAAGACACTTCCAGTACAGAGTTCTTCCTTTTGGACTGGCTTCTGCTCCAAGAGTCTTCACAAAATGCATGGCAGTGGTAGCAGCATTTATGAGGGCTCTGGGAATATTTGTCTTCCCTTAGTTAGACGATTGACTCATTCGAGCATCGACAGCTGCAGATGCCAACTTCGCACTTTCTCGAGCAATGAGAATTCTTCAATACTTGGGACTGGTCATAAACCTCCCAAAATCTCATCTTACCCCCTCTCAATCTCTCGCATTCATAGGGGCTCGTCTATACACACGGCAGTCAAGAGCTTTCCTGCCACAGCCATGCTGTCTGCGCATAATACAACTGGCATCTCAAGCATCTATGAAGGTATTCCTTACTGCTCGGGAGATGCTTCAACTGCTGGGACACATGGCATCCACTGTCCATGTGTTTCCCTATGCTCGCCTCCCCATAGCGAGCAGCCCAGTGGACCCTATCCTCTCAATGGTCACAGGCCTCGGGTCAGCTAATGGACAAGATCAGAAACACCACATGTCTGATTTCATCCCTGCAATGGTGGCAATCTCTTGAAAACCTCCTCGTAGGCTCTCCTTTCCAGCAGCCTCTATATCAGGCCACCCTAACAGATGCATCCAAGATGGGTTGGGGGACCCACTTGCATGATCTCTTCTCTCAAGGTCTTTGAACCTCACAGGAGGTTTCCCTCCACATAAACCTTCTAGAGCTGAGAACCATCGTCTATGCTATTCAAGTCTTTCAGGCCCATCTCAGCAACAAGACAGTTCTGGTCCAAACCGACAATCAGGTTGCTTTGTTCTATGTGAACAAGCAAGGCGGAACAGGCTCTCTGTCGCTATGCAAGGAAGCTTTGTGACTATGGGCCCTCGCCAGAGAGTTAGAAATTCACCTGTTTGCGGTATACCTTCCGGGCATTCAAAACTTATGGGCAGACAGACTCAGTCGAATACTGCTGTCACACAAGTGATCCCTCCACTCATACCAGCTTACTCGAGTATTTCAAATCTGTGGAACACCAGATATAGACCTCTTTGCAAGTCCACAGAATGCCAAACTTCCCCGATTCTGTTCCAGAATCCCGGCTCACAACGGTCAAGCAAGAGATGCTTTCCTACTCCACTGGGGTCAGGACTTCCTCTATGCCTTCCCACCCATTCCCCTCATTCCCAAAACTTTATTCAAACCTCAGAGAGACAGAGGTCGTATAATACTCATAGCTCCACGTTGGCCACGTCAAACGTGGTATCCTCTTCTTCTGCGTCTCTCTCAAACCATTCCTCTGGAGTTGGGGAATGCTCCAGATCTCCTGTCGCAGGAGGACGGATTCCTACATCTCAGGGCCTGGTTACTGAAAGCCTAGAATTCCAGGATATTAACCTTTCTCAACAAGTAAAGGAGGATATCCTTTTGGCTTCCAGAGAACCTTCCACAAGATGTTCCTACGCTTTTAAGTGGAAAAGGTTCTCTGTCTAGTGTTCACAAACGGGACGTTAACCCCCTTTTGGTACCTGTAGAGTCGCTACTAGAGTATCTCCTCCAATTATCAACTTCTGGTCTGAAGACCAATTCAGTGAGAGTCCATCTTAGTGCTATTGCTGCTTTTCATAGACCTTTCGATGGACAACCTATTTCCTCTCATCCACTTGTATCAAGATTTATGAGAGGCCTACGCTTAACAAAACCTCCCATTAAACCACCACCAGTGGCATGGGATCTGAATCTTGTTCTTGGTCAGCTTATGAAACTGCCCTTTGAACCTTTAGCCACTTCAGACCTAAAGTTTCTTTCATGGAAAGTTATTTTCCTAATTGCCATCACTTCTGCAAGACGCATTAGTGAACTACAGGCGTTAGTAGCTGACCCTCCTTATACAAGGTTCCACCATGATAAAGTAGTCCTCAGGACTCATCCTCACTTTCTGCCAAAGGTGGTTTCCCCTTTTCATTTAAACCAGTCGGTTTATCTTCCTATATTCTTCCCTAGGCCTCATGCCCCCAGTGCGGAAAGGAATCTTCACACATTGGATTGTAACAAGAGCCTTAGCCTTTTATCTCCAAAGAACTAAGCCACATAGAAAATCTTCTCAGCTTTTTGTGGCTTTTGACTAGTCATTTGGGACTTCCAGTTTCCAAAAGAACTCTGTCAAATTGGATTGCAGATTGCATATCCTGTACACATCAGAGTAAAGGATTTTCTCTTGAGGGCTATGTCACGGCTCACAATGTGAGAGCAATGGCAGCCTCAACGGCTAACCTTCGTTCTGTGTCTGTTGATGACATCTGCAAAGCAGCCACTTGGGCTTCGGTACACACCTTCACAGCCCACTACTGCTTAGACAAGGACTCCTGTTGGAATGCCTCATTTGGCCAGGCTCTTCTCCAGCATCTCTTCCATACTTAATACAACTCCTACCCACCGTCCACGGTTTGGATGCCAGAGGTCCATGGGAGGAAGCATGACCCATCTTACCTGGGTTTGCAGCTTGCTGGGGTCACCCCTTGGCATCTTTCAGCTGGGGAGTCCCCATATGTGAAGACTACATTCCTGCTTGTTCCTGGAGATAGCGTAGTTATCTGTAACAGGTGATCTCCGGGAACAGCAGGGATTTAGTCTTCACAAACCACCCACCTCCCCTAGGGAGTTGTCTGTCTCTTTCTCTACTTCTCTCCTTTGGTCTCAGCTATAAACTCAACTGAAGTGAGAGAGGTATAGAGGCGGAAAGGCAGCACGCATGCGCTGTGGGATGCTCCCAAAAGCGTTCCTATTGGACGCTGGGGAGCATTTCCGCGCGGGCTCTGTTGGTACTGACGATACCCATATGTGAAGACTAAATTCCTGCTGTTCCCAGAGATCACCTGTTACAGGTGAGTAACTACGCTTTCCATGTAAAAACTGTTTTGTTCAATGTAAACCTCTTTGACCTGGTGAGAAGCGGTATATTAGCACAGATAGATAAATAGGCAGAAATAGCTTCTTGATGGCCTGCCAAGTCAAACTTTATTGATCACATGCATTTTTGCTGAAATTCTGTCTTTTTATAGAAAAATCATGCACACAAATACCAAGTAGGTTTCCCTTAGCAGGACCAGAGATTGATGTGCTCTGACCAGGTTAAATTTGGTCTCCAACAGCTCTGGCTCCCTGGCCTACAGTAATGCTTTACATATCTCTGCTGCAGTTGCTTTGAAATCCGTGAACCCTGAACCTTCTGGTACCTCTCTTATCCACAAGTTGTTCTTATGCAGCCAATTTTCAAGGTCTTTGAATTTATTTATTTATTTAACAGGTTTATGGAAAGAGTGGTAGATTCGTGGAATAGTTTTCCAATGGAGGAGAGTATCTGAATTCAAAAGAGCATGGGACCAACACAGAAGATCTTTAAAGGAAAAAAGGGGACTATTGTAGTTGATATGGAAGGGCAGACTAGACAGACCATGTGATCATTTTCTGCCGTCATGTTTCTTAAACTTGGTAATGCACATTAAACAGGGACATTGATAATTTCACCCCCTATACTATATATATTTTCTGAGGCAATGGAGGGTAAAGTGACTTGCCCAAGGCCACAAGACTTGCTAGTGGGAATTGAACCCTAGTCTCTTGGTTCCCTAGCAAGTGCTTTAACCATTAGGCTACCACTACACTCCAAATCAAATTTAGCTACAACTTGCTTTTTCTCCTCCATAAGATCGTGCACTTGTTTCTCAAATTTGCTGGTCTCTTCGCTAACTTCCTCTAGCCTCTCATCACACACTTCTGTGCATTGTCCCAGCTCAAACATATCTCTCTCATCCCGGTGATACTTGCCATGCTCTCCTTTCATTGCAATAATTTCTTTCCTTAGCTCATAGAACCATTCTTTGAACTCCTCTCAGGAGGTATGAAGAAATAAGCCACTGATATCACCAAACCCTCTGGCTGATATCGCTAACCGTAGCATTACCACTTGGTGCTCCCTCTACCATCTTGCTGCTGTCTCGGGTCTCTGTTCTACCACTTGGGTAAGCTAATTCTTTTAAGTCCATCGTTTTGCATCGGGTACGAGATATGATCAAAAAGTATCGAGACTTGTTGTGTAGCTCTAGAACAATACATTGCACGTCATTACTATTAAGCATGCAATGACCTAGTTATGTGCTCTGCATGTGCAGAGTATAGTGTGTTTGCAGCACACTTGTACATTTTTAATCCTATGATGTTTGGTATCATGTAAAAGCAGTTCATCAGATTTACAATGAGTGAAAAAATTGAACAGCAAATTTGCATTAAATTCTGCCAGAAACTTGGAGTTCTCCGGGAACAAGCAGGAAGTCTGCCCTCACATATGGGTGACGTCGGCACTGACGGAGCCCTCGCGGAAGCATCCCCCAGCTTTCAAAGAAAGCCTTTTGGAGATGCTACCACACATGCGTGGTTCCCTTCCCGCCCAAGGGTGCCATCTTGCTCAGTCTCCTTTTTTCCAGGGAACCCTTCAGATGTTCGTCTGGCTTGTTCCTGGAAAAAATGTATTTTTCTTTGAGTTTCATATTTGCCTCTAGTATCGCACCGGTACTTTAACCGCCACCTGACCTCGCTGTCTTAGCATCAAGTTTGGGGGTCTCTTGTAGTTCTTCATTTTTTGGTGTCTTCGCCTTTTTCCTCCAACTGGCAACCTGGCGGGTCTTCGACCTCACGGGGGTACTTTTTCCCCCATGGCTACCAGTAGCTTTAAGAAGTGTGATCGGTGCACAAAAAACATGTCTTTAACAGACACACACGACTGCTGTCTCTGCTGCCTCGGGCCTGACCACGACCCTGCAGCATGCAGTCTCTGCAAAAAGATGGTTCAGCAAGGCTCTCAAGAGCTGCCAGCAGCAGCATGGTAAGTTTTTTTTTTTTTCTCCACGTCCCCGGTGCCTCCGAAGGCCAGGGCCTCATCTGAAGCCTCGACACCTTGAGCGGGCCCCCTCCAAACCCGATCCCTGCTGTGGCTCTTCAGAAAGGGGGTCTCCTCGGGGGAACCCAGGACGTAGAAGAAACCCTTGAAGGCGGTGTCCTTGGATAGTTCCGACCGGCCAGATGTTCCCTAAGCCAGCTCCCGCAGCCCGAGACGCTCGTCTGAGGGATCAGAGGAGGTGCGGTCTGCAAAGGTCCCCCGGAAGGACTCAACCTTGGACCGGCCTTGGTCCCCAGACGCCATTCTCGTTGAGAATTCACCTTCGGGGGAACTGGCATCGGGCCTGAGTCCCTCTGTACATGCACCGCCTTCTGGCCTGGAGTTCAGAATGGCAGCCCTGGAGCGCAGTTTGTCTGCCTTCATGGACCAGCAGCAGGTGCCGTTGTTCGGTACAACCAGTTCACCTGCCCCGACCACCTGGACCTTGATGTTGAAGACGCCCCTGGACGCCGAGCTGATCCTCGAGGTCCTTCGGCGTTGAGTCGATCCTTGGCTGAGGTCTCACTCCGGTTTCCACTAGACGGGACTGTGACAATCCTCGGCCAGTGTGCTCGGCACCGGCCACGGAACATTGGGAGGCTGCGGGCTGGGGCCGTCCCCAAGGCCCACGGATCATTCTTCCTTCGAGTCCTTGACAGACTACTCCGAGTGGGAGATGGAGTATGAGGAATCGCCTGATAGTTTTCACCACCAACAATCCCCTCAGACTCTCCCGCCTCAGAGCCCCGGCAGCGGTCTCCGCTGGAGGACAAGGGGATTCCTTGATTTCGTCAAGGATATGTCTAAGGCCCTGGCATTCCCAACTGAATCGGAGGAGGACCCTCAGGTGGATGAGTTGGAAATTCTCCAGTACAAGGCTCCTCCGAGGGAATTGCTCACGGTGCTCATCCCTCCCATCCTGGAGTGGCTTATGCTCCGTATATGGGGAAACACCAGTGTCGGTGCCGGTGGTGAGCAAGCGGCTCGACTTGATGTATCAAATCCGCCGGAGCCCGGGCTTCCAGAAATCACAGCTGCCGCACAGCTCCATGGTGGTGGAGTCGGCCATACATCATCTGAAAAGTCAGACGCACTCCTCGATGCCCCCCGGCAGGGAGGCCCACACCTTGAGTGCCATCAGCAGAAAGTGTTGCCAGGGCTCAATGCTCATCTGCTGCATCCAGGCCTACCAACTGTACATGGGCATATACCTGAGAGACCTGGCAAAGGAACTCGCCAGGTTCTCAGCTGGTCTATCCAAGGAACCCCTGCAGCGGTTCAAGGACCTGGCTAAGGCTGTCCGTGAGTGCTCCAAGTTTGTCTTGGGCAGCCTATAATGGGTTTGAGTTGCTGGTTTGAGTAGTGGTGGCAGGCATCGGTGCACGCCGCCAAGCTTGGCTACAGTCCAACCTCAAGCAGTAGGTTCAGGACAAATTGGTCAATGTCTCATGCCAACGAGAGAACCTCTTTGGCAAACCCATGACAGACAAGGCTGCCGAGCTAGAGACCGAGTTCATGACGAGGATCACGCTCTCTAAAAAGACCAGCCCCCCCCCACCCCCTGACGGAAGGGCTCAGGTAAAATGTCCTTCTACGCAAGGAAAGGGGCTGCTTACAGAAACTACCTACCTTTTTAAGGCCTCCCTGGCTCCCCAACAGGGTCAGCAGGCCAAGGTACATGGGCATGGCTCTCGTAAGCAGTAGGCTCCAAAACCCCAGGCACTGGCCCCGGCCCAGCCAGGGAAGTGTTTGACTCCTTGGGCATATCCTCTCTACCCCAAGGAGGTCAGCAGTCCACAGGGGGACGTCTGAACTACTATGCCCAGAGGTGGTTAACCATCACCACTGACTCATGGGCAGTGGAACCAGTGCCCCACCATCTCAAGGCAAGGGAGGGGTTCTACTCCAGGTACTTTCTTGTGCCAAAAAGGACAGGGGGCCTAAGGACTGTCCTCGACCTGCGCAACCTCAACAAGTTCCTGATGAGGGAGAAGTTTAAGATGCTCTCCCTTGGAGCATTGCTGCCTTACTTCCAGCAGAGAGATTGGCTATGCTCCTTAGACCTAAAGGATGCCTATACCTACATCCTTATTCACCCCAACCACAGACAGTACCTGTGGTTCATCATGGGGGGCAGGCAGTATTAGTACATGGTGCTGCCTTTTGACGTGGCCTCCGCCCCAAGAGTCTTCACAAAATGCTTGGAAGTTATGGCCGCCTTTCTCCGCCACCAGGGTTTTTTTCTCTTTCCCTGCCTGGATGACTGGCTCATAAAGGGAGGCACGGCTTCAGAGGTGCAGCAGAAGACGGCACACACCATCCAGGTCATGCAGCACTTGGACTTTGTCGTAAACTACCACAAGTCTTATCTCCTTCTGACACAATGTCTGGAGTTAATCGGGGCAAGATTGGACACTCTTCTGTCAAAGACCTTCCTTCCCAGGGACTGAGCTGACCGCCTCAGGACCCTGGCAAGGGACATACGGCACCATCCCTCCTTGCCCGCTCGACAACTCTTGCGCCTTTTCAGACACATGGCTTCCACGGTCCACATCACCCCAGACACCTGCCTCCACATGAGGGCTGTGTAGTGGTGTCTCCGAGACCAGTGGACTCAGGCCACGGGGCACCTCTGAGACAGGGTCTCTGTAACCCGCCAATTGGCAGACTTTCTGACCTGGTGGCAAAATCCCCAGTATCTTGAGGCCTTTTCAGGTTCCGAGCCTCTTAAAGGTCCTTACCACGTACACCTCCCTGCTCGGCTGGGGAGCCCACTATGAGGAATTCCACACCCAGGGCAGCTGGTCACCAGACGAGAGCACCCAGCAGATCAACCTCCTGGAACTGCGAACAATATACTTAGCCCTTCAAGCTTTTTGCCACCACCTGTGTCACCAGACAGACATCGTGTGATTATCCTGTTGACATTTTCTTATACTGCTGC
The DNA here is from genome assembly GCA_033557465.1 of Ichthyophis bannanicus. Classification (NCBI taxonomy): domain Eukaryota; kingdom Metazoa; phylum Chordata; class Amphibia; order Gymnophiona; family Ichthyophiidae; genus Ichthyophis; species Ichthyophis bannanicus. Next base: position 245,558,725 of record CM066040.1, on the reverse strand, counting down.
CATACCACCATGCTACCACAAGATAAGTACTTTTGCACAGTTTAATGTTCTTTTGAGAACCGACATTTGATTAAAACGGACACTACCGGTTTGTGTGGGTGAGCTTTGTGTTTCCCCTCCTCTGGTTTTGGTCCAACATAAATTAATTTTGTTGAATTTAAATTTTTAAAAAGAATTTCTTTGAGGATCAATTGGCTTTTGGTAACTATTATTTGCTTTGATTTTTGGTCACTATATGGGTTTTTGTTTCAGTTCTGTTTTTGTTCCCGGCAGGCCCACCTTTCTAGGGTGGCAGCAGACATGTTCCTCGTCTCGTGGTTGGAAGGCCTCATGTACACCTTCCCTACAATGCTGCTGATTACCAAAACTTTGTTCAGGATCCTCTGCAACAAGGCCTCGCTCATCCTGATAGCCCCTCTGTGGCCCTGGCAACTGTGGTTCTGGCTGCTTCTCTGACTAACAATGGAGACCCCCTCCCATTGGGGAACTCTCCGGGACTCCTTTCTCAGGAAGGGGGCTCTCTTCTGCACCCCAGCCTGGGGTCCCTGTTGCTCACAGTGTGGCTGCTGAAAGGGTGACCCTAGCCCCTTTCATCCTCTCTGGTGAGGTAGAGGAGATCCTGCTGGCCTCTCACAAAGCCTCTGCTGGGAAAGCTTATGCTCTCAAATGACACAGGTTTTCAGCCTGGCGTGCCGAGCATGGGACTGACCCGTTCTCCTGTCTGGTAGGACTGGTGTTACAGTATCTACTCCACCTCTTGCAATCTGGGCTTAAATCTTAAAGCCATCTGGCTGCACCTCAGTGCTCTGTCGGCGCACCACCACCCGGTGGATAGCAAGTCTCTCTTGGTCTAACTGTTGGTGACCTGCTTTCTTAGGGGGTCTATTCTTATCGAAGCCCCCAGTTCGCCCTCCAGATAACCAGTGGGACACTATGATACCTGGGTACAAACTATATCGTAATGATAGAGCTGATCAAATTGGTGGAGGGGTTGCGCTCTGTCAGAGAGGGCATTGAGTCACAAAGGATTCAAGTTTTGCAGAAAACAAAATTCACTGTAGAATCTCTATGGATTGAAATTCCATATAAAAAGGGGAAGGCAATGGCAGTGGGGTTGTACTATTGACCGCCTGGGTACCAACAAAAGGCACAAAGCCACGTGCTACAAGGATCCCAGTAAGAAAAACGTGGGTAGCGAGTGGAAGGACAATCTTTATTAGTAGAAAAAGCCTATAGCCCGACACAGGCCGTGTTTCGTTGCCTTCTTCAGGGGCAGGCTACATGAAATAACAAATAAATAATTAAATTTACTATAATCATATAATAAAACATAAAAACGTCATACCAAAGGATGATAATGAACAGCTTAATATTATAAATACATAGATATCATATAAAAAACATATAAAACATCTATAATCAATCATAAGAAATAAATGATGAATTAAAAGATCAGCAACAGCACAAGAAGGTCCTCAAAGACATCATATGACAGACAAAAGAACATCATAGTTAAAACATGTATAAATATATAAATAAATAAATCAATCAATCAATAGTGAACTAGATGTGTAAAGGGTGTTTAAAAACTATTACCCATATCACAGGGCATACTAACATGATGTAACCACATATAAAACCATATATATATTACAGGGAGGAGTGGCCTAGTGGTTGGGGCAAGGTACTACAGGCCGGAAGGTCGGTGGTTCAAATCCCACTAGAGGACAGCAACCTTGGGCCGGAAGGACTGGGGTTTCTAGTCCCGCAGGTGCTCCTTGTTGTCTTGGGCAAGCCACTTAACCCTCCATTGCCCATGTTCCCTGTAAGTATTAGTGTATGTGTCTCATATACCCTCGTGTTAAATGTATCCCCCAACAGCTTTGACCCGGTGAAAAGCGGGATATAAATGCAGCTAAATAAATAAATAAATATATATTAGATGGTAAATGAATGAAACAAACATTGCATACCTTCATAAACAATCATGCTTCCATGGTGCTCTAGACACTATCAGGGACAAGGAAGAAAACAATATGGATAAGTGCATCATCATACCGTTTTTAATTATTCACTATACATAATATTCAAAAGTGTCTCACTGAGATAAATTGTGCATCTAAAATTTATTACCTATGAGCACGATAATGTTCTTTCAAAACTGTTATTTCTTCAAAGGAAAAGAACCAAGCCGCACAGCTCCATGGTGGTGGAGTCGGCCATGCATCATCTGAAAAGTCAGACACACTCCTCAATGCCCCCCGGCAGGGAGGCCCACACCTTGAGTGCCATCGGCAGAAAGTGTTGCCAGGGCTCAATGCTCATCTGCTGCATCCAGGCCTACCAGCTGTACATGGGCATATACCCGAGAGACCTGGCAAAAGAACTCGCCAGGTTCTCAACTGGTCTATCCAAGGAACCCCTGCAGCGGTTCAAGGACCTGGCTAAGGCTGTCTGTGAGTGTCCCAAGTTTGTCTTGGGCAGCCTATAATGGGTTTGAGTTGCTGGTTTGAGTAGTGGTGGCAGGCATCGGTGCACGCCGCCAAGCTTGGCTACAGTCCAACCTCAAGCAGTAGGTTCAGGACAAATTGACCGCCTGGCCAGAATGTTGGATGATGAAAGGCTCAAAGAAATCAGGGAAGCTAAGAAAAGTTACAGAACAGTAATAATAATGGGCGATTTCAATTACCCCGGTATTGACTGGGTCAGTGTCACAGCAGGACATGCTTGGGAGATAAAATTTCTAGATGAAATAAATGACTGCTTCTTGGAGCAGCTAGTTCATGAACGGACCAGAGGGGAAGCCATTTTGGACTTAGTGAAACACCAGATCTGGTCCAAGAGATGTGGGTGTTGGGGCCACTTGGCAATAGTGATCATAGCATGATTGTGTTTGATTTAATTAATGGAGGAGGGATGGTAAGGAAATCCACAGTACTACCTTTTAACTTTCAAAAGGGGGAGACTATGATAAAATGAGGAAAATAGCTGAGAAAAAACTAAAAGGAGCAGTTGCAAAGGTCAAAGACTTACATCAAGCTTGGGCGGTGTTGAAAAATACTATCTTGGAAGCCCAGACCAGCTGTATTCCACGCTTTAAGAAAAGTGGAAGGAGGTCCAAAAAACTGCCAGCATGGTTTAAAGATGAAGTCAGGGAGGTTGCTGTTGCCAAAAAAGCATGTTTCAGGAAACGGAAAAAAGAGCCAAATGACAAGCACTGGCAAGTTAAATGCAAGGCATTGATAAGGCAGGCAAAGAGAGAATTTGAGAAGAAACTTGCTGTGATTGCAGATCTGCTATTAGTAATCTGTGAACTATCATTAAAATCATCTCTAATACCTGAAGATTGGAGGATGGCCAATGTAACACCAATTTTTAAAAAGGGTTCCAGGGGTGATCCGGGAAACTACAGACCGGTGAGCCTGACGTCAGTACCGGGAAAAATGGTAGAAACCATCATAAAGAATAAAATTACTCAGCATGTAGATAGTCATGGCCTAATGGGAGACAGCCAACATGGCTTTAGACAAGGAAGATCTTGTCTTACTAATCTGTTATGTTTTTTTGAAAGTGTGAATAAACAGGTGGGCAAAGTTGAGTCGATTGATTATAGTGTATCTGGACTTTCAGAAAGCCTTTGCCAAGGTCCCTTATCAGAGACTTTTGGCAAAACTAAAGAGTCATGGGGTAGGAGGCAGTGTTGTACTACTGTGGATCAAGAACTGGTTAAGAGATAGAAAGCAGAGGGTTGGGCTAAATGGCCAACTTTCCCAATGGAGAAAGGTGAATAGTGGTGTACTCCAGGGATCTGTGCTGGGTCCGCTGCTTTTTGACATATTCATAAATGACCTGGAAAGTGGAATAACGAGTGAGGTTATCAAATTTGCAGATGACACAAAACTATTTAAAGTTGTTAAAACCCAAGAGGATTGTGGAAAATTGCAAGAGGATCTTGATAAATTAGAAGACTGGGCATCAAAATGACAGATGAAATTTAATGTGGACAAGTGTAAAGTTATGCACCTAGGGAAGAAGAACCCAAACTATGGTTACACAATGCAAGGTTCCACATTAGGAACCACCACCCAGGAAAAAGATTTAGGCGTCGTTGTGGATAACATGTTAAAACCCTCGGCCCAGTGTGCAGCGGCGGCCAAGAGAGCAAATAGAATGCTAGGTATCATAAGGAAAGGAATGGAAAATAAAACAAAAGATGATATAATGCCTCTATATCGTTCCATGGTGAGACCGCCCTTTGAACCATTAGCCATTACCTCTTTGAAATTCCTTTCCTGGAAGGTCATCTTTCTTATTGCAATCACATCAGCACGTTGCATCAGTGAATTGCAAGCGTTGGTGGCTGATTTAATTTAATTTAATTTAATTAACAAGTTTTTATATACCGCACCTTCCAGTGATCAGTTGCGGTTTACATTGAACAACAGTAAACAAGGCAATGCTGTTTTTACATATAACAATGAGAAGCTACAAAGATTCAACTCAAAACTTACAATTAACAGTTGTAACTATATACAATGAACAGGATTAATTATATACAAGGTATGTATAATTCAAGCATCGTTTTGTGTTTTTGGTACTTGTTCCAGATCAGGGATGGATAAGGTTGGCTGGTGAGACTATCCTTTTTCTTGTTGAAAAGGTGAATTCGTTAAAGGACCGTAGTATGTTGAGAATAAATGTGTTTTGAGTTTTTTTCTAAACTCCATGATTTGAGGTAAGGATCTTAGTTCAGATGGAATGTTGTTCCAAATTATGGGGGCAGCATGGGAGAATGCTTTCATGTTTGTTTGATTTTTTAGCCTTTATAAATTCCTTTGGTGTTTTTAGTTTGTTTATTTGGTCTCTCCTTATACAAGGTTCCATCATGATAAGGTAGTCCTTAGGACTCATCCACACTTTATGCCAAAGGTAGTGTCGCCTTTTCATTTAAACCAAGCGGTTTACCTTCCTGTATTCTTCCCAAGGCCACACGCCTCAAGTGCAAAAAGGAATCTTCATACTGGACTGTAAAAGAGCTTTGGCCTTTTACTTGCAAAGGACACAGCAACATGGAAAGTCCTCTGAACTCTTTGTTGCTTTTGATCCTAGTCATTTGGGACTTCCAGTCTCCAAAAGAACACTGTCCAGCTGGATTGCACAGTGTATATCTTTTGCCTATGAGAGTAAAAACCTTCCTCTTGAAGGCCATGTTGTAGCTCACAATGTGAGAGCCATGGCAACCTCTATGGCTCATCTTCACTCTGTGTCTATCGACGACATCTGTCGAGCAGCTACTTGGGCTTCGGTTCATACCTTCACAGCCCATTACTGCTTAGACAAGGACTCCCGTCGGCATGCCTTGTTTGGTCAGGCTGTTCTTCAACACCTGTTCCACACTTAATCAACTCCTACCCACCATTCCTGATAGGATGCCAGAGATCCATGGGGGGAAGTGGAGCCCTTTTACAAGGGCAGACAACTTTCTGGGGCCATCTACTTGGCATCTGCAGCTAGGGAGTCCCCATATGTGAAAACTGCATTCCTGCTTGTTCCTGGAGATTGCATAGTTACTCACCTGTGACAGGTGATCTCCGGGAACAGCAGGAATTTAGTCTTCACAATCCACCCACCTCCCCTAGGAGTTGTATCTCTCTCTCTTTTTGTCTCAGCTTTAAACTGAACTGGAGAGGGATAGTTGGGAAAGGCCTGAAGACAGCATGCAGACGCTGTGGGATGCTCCCAAAAGCTTTCCTATTGGACGCTGGGGAGCGTTCCCGCACAGGCTCCGTCGGTACTGACGATACCATATGTGAAAACTAAATTCCTGCTGTTCCTGGAGATCACCTGTTACAGGTGAGTAGCTATGCTTTAGGGGTTGTGGTACAATTGCACCACCAAAAATAGACTAGAGACTTAGAGGAAGTGGATCAACTCAAGCTGGACAGGGCCAGTAGAGAAAGAAAGAGAGGATAGTGGGTGGTATATGGAAAGTATGTGATGAGAATAAAATGACAGTAGTGCTCATGGCAGCGCATACTTACTGATACACCAGCCATCATGTATAGCATTACGCTTAAGAACATCAGAAATGCTATACTGGGTCAGACCAAGGTCCATCAAGTCCAGTATCCTGTTTCCAACCATGGCCAGTCCAGGTAACAAGTACCTGGCAGGTTCCCAATAAGGCACTGAGGTTTCACTATGCTTGTCCTGGGGTAAGGAGTGGATTTCCAGGGTCCTCTTTAATAATGGTTTATGGACCTTTCCTCCAGAAACTTGTCCAAACTTTTTTTAAACCCAGCTGCAACTTTTACTACATCCTCCGATAAGTAATTCCAGAGTTTGATTATGTGTTGAAATAAAAAAAATATTTTCTCTTATTAGTCTTTAAATGAGTTACCTTGTAGCTTCATTGCATGTTTTCTAGTCTTTCTGCTTTTTCATGGCGTAAACAACCAATCTATGTTTCTCCAGGACCAAGCAGGAAGTCAGTCCTCACTTATGGGTGACGTCGGCGCCGACGGAGCCCTCGCGGAGCAATTTTCCCCAGCTTTCAAAGAAAGCCTTTGGGAATTGCAGCGCGCATGCGCGGTCCTCTTCCCGCCCAAGGGTGCCATCTTAGCCAGTCTTCTTTTTTCCGCGGAGCCCTACAGACGTACCCGTCGTGTCCCCGCGAAAAAGTTGATATTTCTTCATAATTTACTCTTTTTTCCTTCGGTTCGACGCCGGTCTTTTTCCCGCCCGGACTCGCGACGCCGGTCACGAGTCCTCTTCTTCTTTTTCGGTTTTTCTGACTTAGTCAGTTTCGTTTTCGGTTTTTCCCTGGCAGCCCGGTCCTTTGACCTCGCCGGGGCCCTTTTTCCCCCGATGGCTGCCAGTGGTTTCAAGCGGTGTGGTCAGTGTGACCGAAATATGTCACTAACTGACACACACGACCATTGCCTCCGCTGCCTGGGCCCGGATCATGAAGAAATGATCTGTGGGCCCTGCGGCAAACTGTCCTCCAAAGCGTTGAGAAGTCGGCGGCATCAGCGGGATAGGATCTTCGCTGACCCCAGCCGTACCCGGACCTCGTCGGAGGCCTCCGCGTCCAGGGGTTCCAGCTCGGACCGTCGCCGGAGTTCCTCCGACAGGGGTTCTCCCTCCGGGGACCATCGACGTAAAGTGAAACCCGCGAGGGCGGCGTCGGTGGACGCTCCTGGCTCCGCGAGGGCCAGGTCGCATAGCCCCGATAGCCGTCCCGGGTCCTTGGAGAAGGAGCACCTCACGAAGCGACCTCGCCTGGAGTCGGAGCTGCCTGCTCGGGTAAGTCCTGTGGTCCTCCTGGACTTGCCTCCGCGACAGCCGACGTCGGGCCCGACGCCGTCGGGGCCCGAGTCGGGGGCTGCTGGGTCACCTGAGCTCGGACTCAGGTTGACGGCCTTGGAGAGCAGACTGTCTGCCTTCATGGACCAGCAGCGGGCACTGCTCGCTGGCTTCGAGGCGCCGCTGCCCCGACCGCCGGGACGTCGACGTCTAAGTTGACCCCGGAGACCGAGCCGATCCTCGAGTCGATGCGAACTCGAGTCGATCCTCGGTCGAGGTCACCCTCGGCCTCCCGTTCGGGACCGAGGTCGCCGACGCCGACTCCCTCGGCATCGGGGCGGCAGGCGCAGCGCCCTGCTCGGGCCGACCCCACCGAGTCCTCGTCGGAGTCGGTCTGGGAGTCTGAAGAGGAAGAGTCGCCTGATTCTTTTCGGACTCGGTGTGTCCCCTCGGACTCACCTGAGTCCGAACCTCGGAAGCAGTCCCCCCCGGAGGATGCCCGGTTCTCGGACTTCGTCAGGGATATGGCCAAGGCTTTGGCCTTCCCTGCGGACCCCGAGGAGGAGCCTCGAGCCGAAGAGCTCGACGCCCTCCAGTATGACTCTCCCGCCAGGGAACACTTTACTGTACCGGTTCCTCCCATGCTGGAACGACTACTCTTCCGCATGTGGGAGAGTCCGGCCACCTCGCCGGTCCTGAGCAAGCGGGTCGATTCTATCTATCGAGTCCGCAAGAGCCCTGGCTTCCAAAAAGCACAGCTACCACACCATTCCATGGTAGTGGAATCGGCCATGCATTGTCTTAAGAGCCAGAAGATGCACTCCTCGGTGCCTCCTGGCAGGGAGGCCCGTAACCTGGATGGCCTTGGTAAGAAGTGTTTCCAGGGCTCTATGCTTGCGTGTCGTGTCCAGACCTACCAGCTATACATGGGCATGTATCTCCGAGACCTGGCTAAAGAGCTAGCCGGTTCTCCGCTGGTTTGTCCGAGGAACCCTTGCGGAGGTTCCTGGCCTTGTCCACTGGCATTCGGGAATGCTCAAAATTCATGTCCCGAGCAGCCTATGATGGCTTTGAAGCATCGGCTCGAGTGGCCGCAGCCGGCATCGGTGCCCGCCGACAGGCTTGGCTTCAGTTGTCTGACCTTGAGCCCTGGGTGCAGGACAAGTTGGTCGATGTCCCCTGCCGAGGCGAAAACCTCTTTGGCAAGCCCATGGCTGACAAGGCTGCACAGATCGAGACGGAGACTCTCACCAGGACTAGGCTTTCTAGGAAGACCTCCGCCCCTTCCCAGAAAAAGAAGGGCTCGGGAAAGAAGTCCTTTTACCCGAGAAAGGCGGCTGCCTACAAACAATACCCCCAATATCAGGCCCCTGCAGCTCCCCAACAGGGCCAGCAGGCCAAGGGACGGGGTAACGGGTCCCGTAGGCAGCAAGCCCCCAAGCCTGCACCACCAGCCCCTGCTCAGCAGGGTGGGGGCTTTTGACTCCTTAAGCATAGCCTCTCCCCCTCCGCTGGTTCCTCCCAACACCGGAGGCCGGCTGGTTCACTTCGCCCACAGGTGGTCCAGCATCACCTCAGATGCCTGGGTGCTTCAAGTCGTGAGAGATGGATATCTTCTCCACTTCCACCAGATCCCTCCCTCCTATTTTCCGGGAGAACCTCCACGACCCCCTCTGCACAGGGAATTACTCCTTCAGGAGTTAGCAGGTCTTCTGCAGGAACAGGCGGTGGAACCGGTGCTCCACCACCTGAGAGGTCAAGGCTTTTATTCCAGGTACTTTCTAGTACCAAAGCGGACAGGCGGCCTCAGACCCATCCTGGACTTGCACAACCTCAACAAGTTCCTCGTGCGGGAGAAGTTCAAGATGCTTACCCTTGGAATCCTTCTGCCCTACCTCCAGCAGGGAGATTGGCTATGCTCCTTGGATCTAAAGGATGCCTACACGCACATCCTTATCCACCCAAGCCACCGCCAATACCTAAGGTTTGTGGTGGCAGGAAATCATTACCAGTACAGAGTACTACCCTTTGGCCTGTCCTCCGCACCGCGAGTCTTCACAAAATGTCTCGCGGTGGTGGCGGCCCATCTCCGGCTTCACGGCCTCTATGTCTTTCCGTACCTCGACGACTGGCTCATCAGAGCAGCGTCCGCTCCGGAGGTCACCAACGCCACACGCCGCACGGTGACTCTTCTGCAGTACTTGGGCTTTGTTATAAACTTCGCAAAGTCCACTTTGCTCCCCTCACAGGATCTCGAGTTCATCGGCGCAAGGCTGCACACTCCTCAGGCACGAGCGTTCCTACCGCTCGACAGGGCTCAACGGCTGATGGACCTAGCCGACCGTTTTCGCAGCCAGCCCCTGGTCTCCGCCAGGCGCTTCCTGAGACTACTCGGCCATATGGCTTCCACCGTCCATGTGACCCCCAATGCCCGCCTGAATATGCGACCTGCTCAATGGTGTCTCCGCAAGCAGTGGCAACAGGCCACAGGCGGCCTAGCAGACCTAGTGCGCGTCTCCGAGCCGCTGGCCTCGTCTCTTCAGTGGTGGCTTCATCGGCCGAACCTGGTGCTCGGCATGCCTTTTCAGCCACCTCAGCTGGCCCGGGTGCTGACGACAGATGCATCCCTCCTGGGCTGGGGAGCACATTGCCAAGGGGCACGTACTCAGGGCCTTTGGACCACGTGGGAGTCTGCTCAGCAGATCAACTTCCTGGAGCTCAGAGCGATCCGCCTGGCTCTCAAGGCCTTCTCCCACCTGACCTCCCACCAGTCCGTCCTTGTCCAGACGGACAATCAAGTTGCCATGTTCTACGTGAACAAGCAGGGGGGCACGGGCTCCTTCCTTCTCTGCCGGGAAGCACAGAAGCTCTGCTCTTGGGCCGTCAGTCACGGCGTTCTTCTCAAGGCAGTTTATCTCCCAGGCCAAGAAAATTGCCTGGCGGACAAACTCAGCAGGATCCTCCAGCCGCACGAGTGGCGCCTGGATCCCTTGGTAGTTCAGAAGCTCTTTCTAAAGTGGGGCCTCCCCACGATGGATCTCTTTGCCAGTCCTCACAACCGGCAACTTCCTCGCTTCTGCTCTCGTCAGCCACACCCCCTTCGAGTTGCGGCGGACGCTTTTCTACTCTCATGGTCGGGGAGCCTTCTGTACGCTTTCCCTCCCATCCCGCTAGTCTCTCGGACTCTTTTCAAGGTTCTCCGAGACAAAGCCTTCATGATCCTGGTGGCCCCTCGCTGGCCCAGACAGCCGTGGTTTCCACTCCTGCTGCAATTAGCGGTAGAGGATCCATTCCCTCTGGGGTTACAACCGGATCTCCTCACTCAGGATCAGGGGTCTCTGCTACACCCCAACCTCAGGTCTCTCAACCTAATGGCCTGGCTGCTGAGAGGGTAGTCCTTGCTCCCCTTCTCCTGCCGGCAGAGGTGGAGGAGGTCGTCTTAGCTTCGCGACGACCTTCTACCCGCAAATGCTACGCCCTTAAATGGCGTCGTTTTTCCGTTTGGTGTACCCAACAGTCTCAGGATCCCTTCTCCTGCCCGGTGTCGGTGATCTTGCAGTACTTGCTATACCTCTCTAATCTGGGACTTAAGTCCAACTCCGTCAAAGTTCACCTCAGTGCTCTTTCAGCACATCATGTGCCGGTGGACGGCAGACCTCTCTCCAACGACCCTCTCGTAGCGAGGTTTCTCCGAGGTCTCCTACTTAAACCACCTCTGCGCCCGCCAGCGCCTGACTGGGACCTGAATGTGGTTTTACAGCGGATCACCTGTCCGCCTTTTGAACCTATGGCTACCTGTTCTCTCCGTTTTCTTTCTTGGAAAACATTGTTCTTGATAGCCCTCACTTCCGCTAGACGCGTAAGTGAATTGCAGGCCCTCGTGTCTGATCCCCCTTACACTCGGTTCTACAAAAATAGGGTAGTCCTACGGACTCACCCAAAATTTCTTCCAAAAGTGGTCTCCCCTTTTCACATCAATCAGGAGGTGGTACTTCCAACCTTCTTTCCCAGACCACACTCCAGCCGAGCTGAAACGGTCCTCCATACCCTGGACTGTAGAAGGGCATTGAACTTCTACCTTGACCGTACGCGGGAGCACCGTAAAGCTGCTCAGCTTTTTGTGTCTTTTGACCCCAATAAATTGGGGCTCCCGGTCTCCAAGCATACTCTGTCCATCTGGGTTGCGGACTGTATCTCTTGGGCTTATGGGGCAGCCGGACTCTCCTTGGAAGGTCGAGTCACGGCTCATTGCGTTCGGGCAAAGGCTACCTCAGTGGCTTACCTCCGCTCTGTTCCGCTGGCAGACATCTGCCGGGCCGCTACTTGGTCTTCGAGCCAGACTTTTGCGGTCCATTACTGTCTCGAGAGGGAGTCCCGCAGGGACAGTGCTTTCGGACAGGCAGTCCTCCGTAATCTCTTTGAGGTCTGAGCAACTCCTACCCTCCATCCCGGATGTGGGCTACCGGTGGGTAATAATTCAGCGAAGATTCTTTCCTTCTGTGCTGCTGAGCTAGAGGGAGCTCATTTTTGTGCTTAGGGTCTCCGGTAGCCTTAAGCTTGGGAGTCCCATAAGTGAGGACTGACTTCCTGCTTGGTCCTGGAGAAAGCGTAGTTACTCACCTGTAACAGGTGTTCTCCAGGAGCAGCAGGAATCAGTCCTCACAACCCTCCCTCCCTCCCCTTGGAGTTGCAATCACCTGCTTTAGTTTTTTTGCAAATTTTTATGCTGTCTTTTTTAGTTATGTCATCTGACTGGCTAAGATGGCACCCTTGGGCGGGAAGAGGACCGCGCATGCGCGCTGCAATTCCCAAAGGCTTTCTTTGAAAGCTGGGGAAAATTGCTCCGCGAGGGCTCCGTCGGCGCCGACGTCACCCATAAGTGAGGACTGATTCCTGCTGCTCCTGGAGAACACCTGTTACAGGTGAGTAACTACGCTTTATCTGTTTGTCCATTCATTAATTTATAGGCCTCTATCATATCTCCCCTCAGTCGTCTCTCTTCCAAGTTGAAGAGCCCCAACCTTTAAAGCCTCTCCTCATAGTGGTATCCTTTATTTATTTATTTAACATTTCTTATATACTGCCTTTTATGATATCAAGGCGGTTTACATTGAACAGGGCATTATAACTTTGAGATAACCCTCCATTGCCCATGTTCCCTGTAAAATAGTTAAGTGGCTTGTTCAAGAACACAAGAAGCATGATATTATTTTTGTCGCTCTTCTCTGTACCTTTTCTAATTGTTATGATTTCTTATATTCTATTTGCTTTCTTGGCCGCTGGCGCACACCGGGCGGAGGGTTTCAGCGATGATGCCTGAATCTTTTTCCTGGTAATAGTTTCTAAGGTGGTACCTTGCATCATGTAACCATAGTTTGGATGTTCTTTCCTAAGTGCATAACTTTGCACTTGTTCACATTAAATTTTGTCTGCCATTTGGTAGTCCAGTCTTTAAATTTATTAAGGTCCTCTTGCAATATTTAACAATCCTCTTGCGTTTAAGCAACTTTGAATTATTTTGTGTCATCTGCAAATTTGATCACCTCACTCGCTATTCCTATTTCTAGGTCATTTATGAAGATGTTAAAAAAAAATAGTGGGCTTAGCACAGATCCCTGGGGTACTCCACTATTCACCTTTTACCATTGAGAAAATTGGCCATTTAGCCCGACTCTCTGCTTTCTATCTTTTAACCAGTTCCTGATCCACAATGCTACTCTGCCTCCGATCCCATGACTTTTTAATTTCACCGAGTCTCTCATGAGGGACCTTTGCCAAAGGTTTTCTGAAAATCTAGATACACTATATCAACAGACTTGCCATCGTCTACATGTTTGTTTCACTCCTTCAAAAAAGCATAACAGATTAGTAACACGAGACTTTCCTTGGCTAAATTCATGTTGGCTTTCTCCCATTAAACCATGACTATCTACATGTTCAGTAATTTTATTCTTTATAATGGTTTCTACCATTTTGCTCGGTACTGACGTCAGTCTCACTGGTCTGTAGTTTCCTGGAATCCTTTTTAGAAATTGGCTTTACATTGGCCATTCTCCAATCTTCTAGAACTACAGATGATTTTATTGTCCTTTCTGAAGTCAGAGTTAAGTGGCTAGTTAGCCATACTATTATCGCTCTCCAAATACTTTAAGCCCTGTCTCCAGCCTGCTGCACATTCCATTCCAATTTCAAATATGCAAGTTGGGCTGTATTATAACTTCTGTGGTCAAATAGTGTACCTGAATGTAACATGCCTGGATCTGCTACTGAAAAGGTGTAAACCAAAGCCAAATGAAATAAATAAAAACTTTTGTATATTGGGTTCTGTATTTGTTTTTAGTTGTGATCTTACAGAGTGTATAGTGAAAGTAAGGGTAATTATATTATTTTTTTCCAACTTTATAATTTGTTGCATTAGGGAAGGCAAGAGCTATGTTAAGTAGAAAAGAACCTAAAAAAAATCTTCTTTCCAGCTTTCTGTGCTTCTAGGAGTGTCTTATGTTCTCCCTTTTTTTTTTTTTAAATTCAAGATGCAGAACTCTAAGAAAGGTTTGCTTCCTGAGCCGAATGCAGTCCAAATCATGAAAAGCTTTAGTAATCCTGCGATGCTACAGATGCTTTTACAGCCGCAGCTTCGGATGCAAGGGGGTAAACCAGGTAAGCTATGGAATTCCAGGAAATCCTCTCTAGGTAGTTGAATGGGACAGGGAACCAAAAAGGCCAATTTTCAAAATACCTCTGAACAGGTGAAAATTTTTTTCTTGGATATTGTTAGTTGGATATTCAATCCAAGCTAACAGCTGTTTTCCAGGAACAAGCAGGAAATCAGTCCTCACTTATGGGTGGCGTCTGCACCGATGGAGCCCACGCAGAGCAATTCCCCAACTTTCAAAGAAAGCCTTTGGGATTGCTGCCATGCATGCGTGGTCCTCTTCCTGCCCAACGGTGCCATCTTGCTCAGTCTCCCTTTTTCTGTGGAGCCCTTTGGATGCACTTCCTCGTCCCTTGGAAAAAGATTTTTTGTCTTCGGCCTTTTGGCTGCTTTTCCAGTAGCACCAGTCCTCTTCTGTCCTCCCCTTCGCCTCTGCTCCAGCTGTGGGCTAGGGGATTCCCTTTTTTCACTCTTTTAGTGTCTTCTCTTTCAGGCCCTTTTCGCACCCATTTTTTCTCCAGCCGCTGGCCTCGAGGGTTTTCGACCTTGCAGGGGCCCTTTTTGCCCCCATTGCCACTGACTTCAAGAAATATTACAGATGCTCCAAAAATGTCTCTCACTGACACCCACGACTGTTGTCTACGGTGTCTGGGGGCTTACCACAACCCGGAGCTCTGCTCTCTCTGTAAGAAAAATGTCCGCTAAGGCCTTGCTGAGCCGCAAGTAGAAGTCTGATGACATTTTCCGCAAGGCAGCCACGGTGTCTCCGGTGGCGCCTCACCGTACCGCTTATGGGGTCCCCTGCAGTGACCCTGTTCCCCAGACATCACTCCGGTCAGGTTTCGCCCGAGATGGAACGGCCAAAGCAGATGACCTCGAAGTTGCTGTCGGGGGCTCCGGACAAGCGCGGGCGGTCTCGTGCTCATTCTTTGAGCTCCCCGGCATTCCCAAGAGTCAGAAAAGGACCGCTCTCGAAAGGTACAGTACCTCGTATGGACATGGAGGCCTCTGGTGATGGCACCCAGTCTCCTGAGGGTCGTCCTGTTGAGGACCTCCTCTCCTCCTCCCGCCAGACCTGGTAACGTCGGCATCGTAGGGACCCATGCCTGAGTGGGAGTCCTGTATACTGGCACTTAAGCGCAGAATTTCTGCCTTTCTAGCTGCCCAGCAGGTGCTTTTGCCCAGCGCGGCTGGCTCGTGCCCCGAGACCGAGGGTCCCCTTATGGCCTTGGAAACCCCTGAGAGCCGTGGGTCTTGTGAGGGTCCTTGGCACTGGTCTCGTTTGCCATCCCGTTCTTTGGGGGCATGGTCTTCCAGAATCGATGCCTCCGGCTCCAAGCTGGCCTCGGCCAGAGGGCATGGGGATCAGCCCGACTCAGATTCCTTCTCGGACTTCTTGGGCTGGGAATCGGATGGGGACACTTCCCTGGAGACCCGCGCCCATAGGGATCTCCCCTCTGACCCATCCCCGCCCACCTCGCGAAGGCGGTTGCCTCCCGAGGACATCTCTTTCCTGGTGTTTGTGTGGGATATGGCTTGGGCCCTCAATCTGCCTACACAGACCAAGGAGGAGCCAAGGGCAGAGGAACTTGACATCCTGCAGTACGAGTCTCCACCCAGGGAGTCTCTTACAGTTCCGGTACCGTCCATCCTATCCTGGCTGCTCCTCCACATGTGGGAAGCACCCGCCTTGGTCCCTATTATCAGTAAAAGACTCGATGCCATGTATAGGATCCAGCGTGGCCCAGGGTTTCGGAAGACCCAACTTCCTCACACCTCCATGGTAGTTGAATCTGCGATGCAGAAACAGAAGAGCCCAAATTCACACTCTTTGGGTCCCGCCTGATAGGGAATCCCGTGTCCTCGACACCCTCGGGCGCAAGGCTTACCAGGGATCCATGCTGGCATGCCGCATCTAGGCGTACCAACTGTATATGGGTATGTTTCTTCATGACCTTGCCAAAGAGCTCGGCGGTTTCTCCATGGGCCTTGGTGGGGAGCACCTTCTCAGGTTCCAGATCCTCCTGAGGTCGGTTGCAGACCACTCGAAATACCTTTCCCGTGCCGCATATGACAGGTTCAAGTCTTCGGCCCATGTGGCAGTGGCTGGCATCGGAGCATGACGCCAGGCGTGGCTCCAGTCTTCGGACCTGAAACAGTGGGTCCAGGAGAAGCTCCTGGATGTCCCCTGCCTGGGCGTGCAACTGTTCTGCAAGCTAATGGAGGACAAGGCACCCATCTCTCTCACAAAACCTCCTCTCTTCCACGGAAGAAGCCGCACAGGAAAAAACCTTTCTTCCAGAGGAAAGGGCTCCCCTACCAGGAATACCCATCATACCCGCCTACCCCTGCACCGACAAATAGCACTCAGGGCAAGGGGGGAGCTCAGGATCACCGGAAGCCCAAGGGACCCAAGACCCAATCAGCAGTGCCAGCCCAGGGGTTTTGACACTGAAAGCATAGCCTTTCGCCCCTTCGGGCTTGCGTCTGCCCCGTAAGTCTTCACCAATTGCTTGTCAGTGGCTGCGGCTCACCTCCGGCTGCAGGGCATATCCATCTACCCTTACCTAGACGACTGGCTCGTCTCAGGCACATCGGCAGAAGAGGTTTGCCTCTCGGCATCACGCACGGTGGTCCTCCTTGAGCGCCTTGGTTTCCTGATCAACTACTCCAAATCGCACCTTGAGCCAGTGCAGACCTTGGAGTTCATCGGCGCTTTTCTTGACACATAACATGTGACCACCTTTTCTCCCTTGAGCATGCGTGGATTGGCCCTGCGCTTTGGTCCCGCGCTTTGGCCGCCGAGGTCCAAAGCCAGCACAGGGTCTTTGTGCAGGCCATGCTGTACCTCCTGGGGCACATGGCCTTGACGTTCATGTCGTTCCCCATGCTCGCATGCACATGTGAGCAACCCAATGGTGCCTTAGATCGCAATGGGTCCAAGCCTCGGGCCGCCTCCGTGACCCTGTCCAGGTATTTCGCAGCCTATTTGGGTCCCTAGTCTGGTGGCAGAACCCCCAGAGCCTCCTTTGGGGCATGCCCTTCCAGACTCGACAGCACAAGCTCATCTTGATGATGGATGCCTTGCTGTTGGGCTGGGGAGCCCACTGCGGCCACCTCTGCACCCAGGGGCGGTGGTCGCCCGGGGAGTCCCGGCAGCAGATCAATCTGCTCGAGCTTCGAGCTATCAGGTTGGCCCTGAAGGTCTTCGAGTACCACCTGAAGAGCAAGTCGGTGCTCGTGCAGACCGACAACAGAGTCGCGATGTTCTACATAAACAAGGATGGGTGCACTGGCTTCCAACTCTGTCGGGAGGCAGTCGTCCTCTGCTCCTTCGCCATGCGCAGGGGCATGATGCTGAGAACGGTCTACCTCCTGGGTCAGGACAACCTCCTCGCGGACAGACTCAGCAGGCTCCTTCGCCCACACAAGTGGCACCTGAGTCCAGAGGTGGTTCCTCCACCTGTTCCGCCGCTGGGGGAATCGGTCCATAGACCTGTTCGCCAGTCTGGCGAATGTGCAGCTTGGCTTTTCTGCGGGCCGATGCTGCACCCAGGCAGTGTGGCCTCGGATGCGTTCCTCCTGAACTGGATCTCCAGGCTTCTGTGTGCATTCCCTCCCACTCCTCTCCTTGCGAGGACCCTCCAAAAGATCCAGCGCAACCGAGCATCAGTGATTTTCATGGCTCCTTTATGGCCTCGACAGCCTTGGTTCCCGCTTCTACTTCAGCTCTCGTTGGAGCCTCCGGTTCCCCTGGGCATTGCCACAGGTCTGCTGACACAGGAGGAGGGACAGGTGCTTCACCTGAACTTGGTCTCACTATCCCTGACAGCCTGGCGGCTGAATGGGTCTCTTTAGCCTCACTGCACCTGCCAGTGGAGATCAAGGATGTCCTCCTCACATTGAGGAAAGACTCGACGAGGTGGGCTTACGCCCTAAAGTGGCGGTGCTCTGAGTTCCAGATTGACCCGTTTTCAATCTGGTGCTCTGAGTTCCAGATTGACCCATTCTCCTGCTCTACCCGTTGGTTTCTCCAGTACCTTCTCCATCTCTCGCAGGTGGGGCTGAAGTCCAACTCGGTCAGAGTTCACCTGAGCACCATCTTGGCCAACTACTTCCCTGTCAAGGGTAAAATCCTCTCGGGCCAGCCTCTGGTCTCCTGCTTCATGTGGGGCCTCTTTCTTTCCAAGCCCCCTGTCCGGCTCCAGCTGCGGAGTGGGATCTGAACATCGTGCTCATGCAGCTGACGCAGCTGTCCTTCGAGCTGATGGTGACGTGCTCGCTTTGCCACCTTTCCTGGAAGGTGGTTTTCCTGTTGGCACTGACACTCGGTGCGGCGAGTCAGCGTACTTCAAGCCCTCATGGCCGAGGCCCCCTACACCATGTTTTACAGGAACAGGGTGGCCCTTTGCCCTCACCCCAAGTTCCTACCGAAGGTTGTCTCAGATTTCCACCTCAATCAGGAGGTGGTCTTGCTGACTTTCTTCCCGAGACCTCACACTGACCGGGCATCAGAGGTCCTGTTCCTGCATATGCTAGACTGCAAGAGGACTCTCGCCTTCCACCTGCAGCGCACCCAGGGACATCGCAAGTCAGACCGGCTTTTCATCGCCTACAATACCAAGTGCACCCTCTCTATCTGGGTGGTTGTTTGTATTGCCTTCACCCAGGCGAAGGCGGTTGCTCCGCTGAATCGCCGAGTCACTGCTCACGATGTCCGCACCAAGATGGTGTCGGTGGCTTCACTGCGCTCACTGCCTCTGATGGGCATCTGCCGGGCTGCGACCTGGTCTTCAGTGAATATCTTTGCTTCGCACTACTGCCTGGAGAGGGAGTCCTGCCGGGACAGCGCCTTCGGCCAGGCTGTACTCCATAGTCTAGACGGGTTATAAGCAACTTCCCGCCCTCTGACCCTCCTTCTGCGGCTACCGAGAGCTTGCCCCGAAGGCCCAGAGACTCGGCTTCCTTCGGACATCGGCTTCTGCTCACACTTCCGTGGAGGTGTTTTGGCTTACAGGTTCGGTAGCCTGTAGCTCGGGAGTCCCATAAGTGAGGACTGACTTCCTGCTTGTTCCTGGAGAAAGCGTAGTTACTCACCTGTAACAGGTCTTCTCCAGGGACAGGAGGAATTGGTCCTCACTACCCTCCCACCTCCTCTGAAGAGTTGCAATTTTTTGTTATCCTTTCCTTGCTATCTGCTTAGTAGGGCTCTAGCTTTGGGACCTGACTGAGCAAGATGGCACCTTTGGGCGGGAAGAGGATCATGCATGCATGGCAGCAATCCCAAAGGCTTTCTTTGAAAGCTGGGGAATTGCTCCGCGCGGGCTCTGTCGGTGCCAACGTTACCCATAAGTGAGGACTGATTCCTGCTGTCCCTGGAGAACACCTGTTACAGGTAAGTAACTACGCTTTTTTAAGGATGAAAATCTGGCTAAATTTAACTGGACAAAATGGAGTACCTTTTAGAAACCTTCGGTGCCATTTATATGTCTAAAAAGCGGATTTATATGTTTAAATCCCCATGTACATATAAGCAGCACTTTTAGAAAAGTGCTAGTTGTATGTATTTGTGACCATACACAAAGATTTACAGGTGGTCTGTGTTCTGGGAGGACCTTCTTTGTTTGTTTTTGTACTTTAGAATGGCAGTGAATGTATCCCTCAGAAGTTTTGCTTGTCTGCTTATGCTTGTCAATTTCATACACAGCCCTAACAGTTTGTTTTTCAGACCAGAAACTTGGAGGACTGCTTGAGAGTGGCTATTTGTACACCACTCTGACATGAAAATCCATCATTGGATTTTAGAGGAAGGATTCTTAATTATAGGCTATTCTGAATCCATGTTGAGAAAATTTGGGATTTAAAAGCGGTGCTATGCTTACACACGTCGTCATTGCTTATAAAAGCATGGCATGTGCATATATGACAATACTGCTTATGTGCATATGTTCCCACCATGATGGTGGTCTTTTTTGATAGTGTACAATTTGCCCTATCTCTTGTCAATGGTACCATTTTCTCTGGGTACCTTTGGCAATGCTATACATGTTTTACAAAGGTCTTGGCACTTGCCCAGTCTTTTATGAAATATTTGCCTACTTTTACATGAGCATACTTAAATTTGTATAGGTATTAAACTGACATTTCAAAACACAAAAAGTGAGTGGTAATGGTGGTCACAGGTGCTTTTATTGAAACAAAGAGCCCCGACGCATTTCGGCCAAAGCCGCCTTCAGGGGATTAGGAGCTGCAAGCAAATAACAACAAATAAAGCTATTAGTAATAAAAGATAATGATGATAAAAATAAACACAAACATATCAAAAATTAAAAAATATAAGTTAAAACCAAATAACAGTGATAAATCGATTACAAATAATTAAAATACAAAGCATAAAAGAAAAGTATAATAAAAATGTAATTAAGATCATACATAATATAAACACATCTAAAACACAAAACATAGCACAACCTTTTAGTATATGAATGACAAAATAAATAACATAAACAGAATAAGAGGCGATGAGGCACAAGAGCGAGGTATATTACAGAAGGCACAGTAATACAGGTAAGCACAATGGTTGGTAAACATCTAATAACATGTACGTGAGTGAAAACAAGTTTCAAATCGCCTTTTGGTAGAAACTAATGCATAAAAACAAAATGTAATTATATATTAAAGGATAAAATAAAACAAGATGCAGTAACAAAAATTTTTATACATAAATATTGAAACCACGATTAAAAACAAACGAACAATCGAAAAAGCTAAACAGAACAATGCTGAAAAATGAAAGTAAGAACGGGAAGCCCATAAAAGCATAGAATTATGGCAAAATCAGGAACCTGATATTTAAAACTCTAAATGACTGTATAAAAATAAAATATGGGACTA
This sequence comes from Ichthyophis bannanicus, assembly GCA_033557465.1. Taxonomy (NCBI): domain Eukaryota; kingdom Metazoa; phylum Chordata; class Amphibia; order Gymnophiona; family Ichthyophiidae; genus Ichthyophis; species Ichthyophis bannanicus. The sequence goes on along the minus strand of CM066040.1, from coordinate 245,537,874 downwards.
AAAGAAAAATAAATAAAACTGAAGTTCAGGATCACAGAAGACAACACTAAATCATGAAGTTATATAGAGCGGGCACCAATATCGTACAAGTTATGTGCAACAGATTACAAAACAAAGTTGTGTGTTGCTTGGTACAGAAGAAAAAATGATGATAAAGGAGACAGTAAAATTATAGAAAAAAATAGAATAATAACTTGTCTTACCTTTTACTTTTTACTTTTATTTTATTATAGTATGTTAAATGAAACATGATCCCAAAAAAAAACCAGCACTGAAAAAACTGTAACAGCAATCACCGCAGTACAGCGCGATGCAAAAAAAGAGGAGTCAGTGCTGAATGATAAAAATAATTAAATAAATAAGCTAGGTAAGCTACGTAATATGAGTAAAAAGGTGACGCCAATTTCATGCAAGTTGGGCAGTGAGATGTACAACTGAATTATATGGTGCTGGGTTGAGGTACAGAAATACAAGTTCGAATGTGCAGTAGGAGAAGAAATAGAAGAAATAATGATTGAGCAATTTTTTGTTTAACACTCCTAGTTTTAGGAAAGCTGATCTTCTTCCTCTACTATTTTCTACTTCTCTTTCCTTGTATGCGTCATTGTAGTACTTCTCCTTGTCTTGCTGCATGTTGGAAATCTGAGTTCTGCGATTGCCTCGTTCTCCTCTGGCTTTAGCTTCTCTGCGTTTCTGGGCAATTTTCAGCATTTCTTCGGTCATCCATTTTGTCTGTTTTTGTAGAGACTTCTCACTTCAAACATAACTTTCTTGATGTCATCAGAGGCATCTTTCTTAGCGATATTGTGGAAGGGCTGTTGGGTAAGGTTTGCCTCTTTGCGGATGATACCAAAATTTGCAATAGAGTGGACACCCAGGAAGGAGTGAAGTAGATAACATGAGGAGGGATCTAGCTATGCTTGAAGAATGGTCTAGAATTTGGCAGCTGAGATTTAATGCTTAAAAAATGCAGGGTCATTCATTTGGGCTGCAAAGATCCAAAGGAGCGGTACAGTGTAGGGGGGAGGTACTTCTATCCACAGAAGAAGAGCGGGACCTGGGTGGTGGTGTGTCTGACAATCTTAAAGTAGCTAAACGGGTAGAAAAGGCAACAGCATAAAGCTAGAAAGATGCTTGGATGCATAGGGGAAGTAATGGCTAGCAGAAAAAAGGAGGTGATAGTGCCTCTGTATAGGTCTTTGGTGCAACTTCATTTGGAGTATTGTGTGCATTTCTGGAGACCACACCTTCAAAAGTATATAAACAGGTTGGTGTCTGTGCAGAGGGTGGCTACTAAAATGGTTAGTGCTCTTCGTTATACAGCATATGAGGACAGACTTAAGGATCTTAATATGTATACCTTAGAGCAGAGGTACTAAAATCCAGTCCTGGAGGGCCGCAAACCAGTCAGGTTTTCGGGATATCCCTAATGAATATGCGTGAGATAGATTAAAATGCAATGGAGGCAGTGCATGCAAATATCTCATGCATATTCATTAGGGATATCCTGAAAACCTGACTGGTTTGCGGCCCTCCAGGACTGGATTTGAGTACCTCTGCCTTAGAATAAAGGTGGGATACAGGAGTTCTCCAGGACCAAGCAGGAAGTCAGTCCTCATTTATGGGTGTCATTGACGCCGATGGAGCGCCAGCGGAGCATTTCCTCAGCTTTCCATGAAAGCCTTTGGGAATGCTGGCACGCATGCGCGGTTCCCTTCCCGCCTAAAGGTGCCATCTTATCTCAGTCTCTTTTTTTCTGTGAAGCCCATCGGACGTGTGTCCTTTTTTTCCCGGAAAAGAGAAGTTTTTTCTTGGCGTTATTTCGCTTTTTTCCTCGGATTCGACGTCGGTTCCCCTCCCGCCGGGTTTGGTACACCGGTATCGAATCCCTTTTTTCCTTTTTCGGTTTTTGCCCTTAGTGGCTAGGCGCTCGTGCCAAATCTTTTTCTTTTTCCCTGGAAGGCCGGTCCTTTGACCTCGCAGGGACCCTTTTCTCCCCGATGGCTTCCAGCGGTTTCAAAAAGTGTGATCAGTGTAAGAAGATAATGTCTCTCACCGACACACACGACTGCTGCCTTCGGTGCCTTGGCCCGGACCACGATTCTAAAACGTGCGGGCCATGTGGAAAAATGTCTTCCAAGGCCCTCCGAAGTCGTCAGCAACAAAGTGAAAGGCTTTTCTCGGACTCGGCCTCTGCCCGGGCCCAGACCTCGTCTGAGGCCTCGACATCTCGGGATTCCGATCCCGAGAGGCGTTGGAGCTCCTCGGACAGGGGGTCCCCCGACAGGGAACGTAAGAGGAAGAAGCGGCTCGCGAGGGCGGCATCGGAGGAGGTCCCTGAGCACTCTAGGGCCAGGTCTCAGACCCCCGACCGTCGTCCCGGGCCCATGGACGAGGAGAAGCCAACTAAAGTTCCTCGCATGGAGCCGGAGTCTGCTGGATACGTAAGTCCTGTTGTCCTCGTGGACTCGCCTCCCCGAGTACCGACGTTGTGCCCGAGTCGGGGGCTGCTGCGTCACCTGAGCTGAGTCTCAGGTTGACAGCCTTGGAGAGCAGTATGTCTGCCTTCATGGTTCAGCAGCGGGCGCTGATGGCCAGCCTGTCTGGCGCATCTGCCCCGACCACCGGGACATCGACTTCGAAGTCGACCCCGGAGATCGAGCCGATACTAGAGTCCCTTGCGGCTCGAAGTCGTCCTCGGTCGAGGTCTCCCTCGACCTCCCGTTCGGGACCGAGGGTCTCGATGCCGGTGCCTCCGGCGTCGGGGCGGGTGCCTAGAGGCCCCGCGGGGTCGGACCTCGACTCGACATCAGACGAGTCTGCTTGGGAGACCGAAGATGAGGAGTCTCCTGACACCTTCAAGACTCGGTGTGTCCCTTCGGACTCACCAGAGTCTGAGCCCCGGAGTAGATCCCCTCCGGAGGATACTAGGTTCTCGGAGTTTATCCGGGATATGGCCGCTGCCCTGGCTATCCCGGCTGACCCCGAGGAAGAGCCTCGAGCCGAGGAGCTCGATGCTCTGCAGTATGAATCTCCTCCGAAGGAGGCCTTTACTGTCCCGGTTCCTCCGATGCTGGAACGGCTCCTCTTCCGGATGTGGGAGGCACCGGCCTCGGCGCCGGTTTTGAGCAAGCGAGTCGATTCCATCTATCGGCTCCGGAAGAGTCCTGGCTTCCAGAAAGCACAGCTACCTCACCATTCCATGGTTTTGGAATCGGCCATGCATCGTCTGAAGAGTCAGAAGATACACTCCACGGTGCCTCCTGGTAGGGAAGCCCGAAGCCTTGATGGCGTCGGTAGAAAGTGCTTTCAGGGCTCTGTGCTTGCTTGCCGTGTCCAGACTTACCAGCTGTACATGGGCATGTATTTGCGGGACCTGACCAAGGAGTTGGCTGGTTTCTCTGCTGGTCTCTCTGGGGAGCCCTTGCAGAGTTTTAAGTCCTTGTCTTCGCGGATCCAGGAATGCTCTAAGTTCATGTCCCGCGCCGCCTACGATGACTTAGAGGCTTTGGCCCGAGTAGCAGCAGCCGGCATCGCGGCCCGATGCCAGGCATGACTGCAGTCATCGGACCTCGAGCCATGGGTTCAGGACAAGTTGGTCGATGTCCCTTGCCGAGGTGAAAACCTTTTTGGCAAGCCTGTGGCCGAGAAGGCCGCTCAGCTCGAGACAGAGCACCTCACGAGGACAAGGCTGTCGAGGAAGACCTCTGCCCCTTCTCATAGAAGAAGGGCTCGGGTAAAAAGTCCTTTTACCCAAGGAAGGGCACTGCCTACAAACAGTACCCACAATATCCGGCTGCCCAAGCTGCCCCCCAGGGTCAGCAAGCCACGGGCCAGGGTAATGGGCCCCGTAGGCAGAGGACCCCAAGCCTGCAGCCCCTGCTTCCACTCCGCAGGGTGGGGGTTTTTGACTCCTTGAGTATAGCCATACCTCCCTTGCAGACCCAGCCCTGCACAGGAGGCCGCCTAGCCTTGTTCGCCCACAAGTGGCCCTTGATAACCCAGGACAGTTGGGTGCTGGACATAGTCCATCGAGGCTATGCCCTGCACTTTCACCAACTGCCTCCGCCACACTTCCCAGGGGAGCCTTTCCGGCCTCCCCTGCATACAGCCCTTCTCCTCCAGGAGCTAAAGGGTCTGTTGCTGGGCAAGGTGGTGGAGCCTGTGCCTCCCCACTTCCAAGGTCACGGGTTTTACTCCAGGTATTTCCTGGTGCCAAAAAGAACCGGTGGTCTTCGACCCATTTTGGATCTCAGAAACCTAAACAAGTTTCTAGTGAAAGAGAAGTTCAAGATGCTTACTCTTGGAACACTTCTGCCCTACCTCCAGCAGGGAGATTGGCTTTGCTCTTTAGATCTAAAGGATGCTTACACTCACATCCTTATTCATCCAGACCACAGAAAGTACCTCAGGTTCATTGTGGGAGGAAACCATCATCAGTACAGAGTACTGCCTTTTGGACTGACCTCCGCTCCCAGGGTGTTTACCAAGTGCCTGGCAGTGGTGGCAGCCTACCTGAGAAATCAGGGCATCTTTGTGTTTCCTTACCTAGACGACTGGCTCATCAGAGGCAAGACTTCCCTGGAAGTTCAACAGGCCACCAACAGGACCATAGAACTGCTCCAAAAGGTGGGCTTTGTCATCAACTTCGCAAAGTCCACTTTGCTCCCCTCCCAGAACTTGGAGTTCATAGGAGCAAGGTTGGATTCTCGGCTGGCAAGAGCATTCTTACCAGTGGACCGAGCACAAAGGCTCATGGACCTCGCCAGCAAGTTTCTGCACAGATCCCTGGTCTCCGCCAGACTCTGTCTCAGGCTTCTGGGCCACATGGCGTCGACAGTACAGGTGACCCCCAATGCCAAGCTCAATATGAGACCTGCCCAGTGGTGTCTTCGGATTCAGTGGTCACAAGCCTCAGGCAGTCTGAGACAGGATCAGAGTGCCCCACCGTTTCCTGGCCTCCCTCAACTGGTGGTTACACCCCCCCCAATCTGTTGGTAGGGGTGCCCTTTCAGATGCCACCTCATACAGTGGTCCTAACCACCGATGCCTCTCTACAGGGTTGGGGAGCACATTGCCTAGACAAGTGCACCCAAGACCTGTGGTCTCCTTGTGAGGCGTCCCAGCAGATCAATCTACTGGAACTCAGAGCTATCCTCTTGGCCCTCAAGGCCTTTACTGCTTCCCTGGCACAATAGTCTGTCTTGATCCAGACAGACAACCAAGTAGCCATGTTCTATGTCAACAAACAGGGCGGAACTGGTTCCCAGCCCCTTTGCCAGGAGGCTCAGGACCTCTGTTCCTTTGCCCTGAAACACAACATGCTTCTCAAAGCAGTCTATCTTCCAGGCCAGGAGAATTCCCTGGCAGACAGATTGAGCAGGATTCTGCAACCACACGAGTGGCAGCTACATCCTTTAGTGGTTCAAAAGATTTTCTTGAGATGGGGGCTTCCCTCCATGGACCTGTTTGCCAGTCCACTGAACAACCAGCTACCAAGGTTCTGCTCCAGGCAACCGCATCCTCTGAGAGTAGCAGCAGATGCTTTTCTGATTCCCTGGACTAAGGGCCTACTCTATGCGTTTCCTCCCACCCCTCTGGTGGCCCGAACACTGTTCAAGATTCTCCGAGACAGGGCCTCAGTCCTCCTGGTAGCTCCCAGGTGGCCAAGGCAGCCTTGGTTCCCCCTCCTGCTTCAGCTGGCAGTGGATCTGCCTCTGCCTCTGGGATTGCAACCTGACCTTCTCTCTCAGAATCAGGGCTTCTTGCTGCATCCCAATCTCAAAGCTCTCAATCTGATGGCATGGAGGCTGCAAGGGTAGTGTTGGCTCCCTGGGGCCTGCCTCCCGAGGTTGAGGAAGTTCTAGCCTCCAGGAAACAATCCACTAGGAAGACCTATGCTCTCAAGTGGAAAAGGTTCTCTGTGTGGTGTCAGCTGCGTGCTGAGGATCCTTTTTCCTGTACTGTCAGTAGTGCTTCAGTACCTACTGCACTTGTCCAATCAGGGTCTCAAGTCCAACTCTGTTCGGGTCCACCTCTCTGCTTTGGCAGCTCACCACTCCCTAGTTGAGGGCTATTCCTTGTCTGTGCACCCTTTGATGTCTAGGTTTCTCAGGGGCTTGCTTCTGCTCAAACCTCCCATACGTCCTCCTGCTCCTGAGTGGGAGCTTAATGTGGTCTTGCAGCAACTGACTCGCCCACCTTTTGAGCCTATGGCTACTTGCCCTCTACGCTTCCTTTCCTGGAAGACTCTCTTTCTGATAGCCCTTACTTCGGCTAGGAGAGTGAGTGAGCTTCAGGCCTTGGTCTGTGATAGACCTTACACCAGGTTCTATAAGAACAGGGTGGTCCTCAGGACTCACCCTAAGTTCCTTCCTAAGGTTGTCTCCTCTTTCCACCTCAACCAGGAGGTGTTTCTTCCTACTTTCTTCCCTAGGCCTCATGCGAGTCAGGCTGAAACAGTTCTCCATACCTTGGACTGTAGGAGGGCCTTATCCTTCTACCTTGAACGTACGCAAGGTCACAGGAAAGCTGCTCAGCTCTTCCTTTCTTTTGACCCCAATAACTTGGGGAGGCCTGTGTCCAAGCGTACCTTGTCCATCTGGGTGGCTGACTGTATCACCTGGGCTTACAAGGCGGCTGACCTTCCTTTGCAGGGTAGGGTCACGGCCCACCGTGTGAAGGCAATGGCTGCATCAGTGGCTCACCTCCGCTCTGTTCCATTGCAAGACATCTGCATGGCTGCTACTTGGTCTTCAAGCCAGACTTTTGCAGCCCACTACTGTCTGGAGAGGGAGTCCCGTAGGGACAGTGCTTTTGGCCAAGCAGTACTCCGGAATCTCTTTGAGGTCTAGGCAACTCCTGCCCTCCTGCCCTCTGGTTGGGCTACCTGTGGAGGGTGTGTCCTTGCAAAGCCTTTACTGTGTTGCTGAGACTAGAGGGAGTTCTCTTGTTCAGCCTGGGTTCCTGGTAGCCCAGAGCTGGGGAGTCACCCATAAGTGAGGACTGACTTCCTGCTTGGTCCTGGAGAAAGAGTAGTTACTCACCTGTAACAGGTGTTCTCCAGGAGCAGCAGGAATCAGTCCTCACTACCCTCCCTCCTCCCCTAGGAGTTGCAGTTGTACATAGTTTAATTTTTACATTTTTGTGTGCTGTTCTTAGCTATGTCATTTGACTGAGATAAGATGGCACCTTTAGGCGGGAAGGGAACCGCGCATGCGTGCCAGCATTCCCAAAGGCTTTCATGGAAAGCTGGGGAAATGCTCCGCTGGGGCTTCATCGGCGTCGATGACACCCATAAGTGAGGACTGATTCCTGCTGCTCCTGGAGAACACCTGTTACAGGTGAGTAACTACTCTTTTTGCCCTCTGGTGCTCCCCAAAGTGTGTTGACCCTTTTGCCTGCCTGGTGGAATTCTTTCTTCAATATCTCCTCCACTTGTCCTTGGCAGGTCTTAACACTGTTAATCTACTCATCATATAAATTTGCCCCAATGAGGCTGTGTATTCCCCTATATTAGGCACCGTTCTTTGTTTCCATTTTCTCGCAATCAAAACTCTTAAAGCTACACATCCCAAATTTAGAAAGGTGCTTTCGTTGGCATTTAGTGCCTCAGGCTTCATCCCCAGCATCGCTACCGCAGGGTGTGCGGCTTAATTTCTTTTTCCAATATTTCATTCATTATCATAAAAACCCTCTCCCAGACTTTATGCATCTCTTTACAAGTCCACCATATATGTAAATAGCTTCCTTTTTCTCCACATTCTCCAACATGTATCATCCAAATGTTTATGCTTAACATGTAATTTCTCTGGAGTCAAATGCCATCTATACATTATTTTATAATTATTTTCAATTAAGTTGGTGGCTAACAATCCTTTATATCGTCTTTGGAATATTCGCCCCCACTTTGAATCCTCCCAACATTCACCAAGGTCTATCTCCCACTTCTTTTGAAAACCTTCTTTCCCATTTTCCCTAGCCATCATATCATACAATTTTACCAGTACTCTTTTTCTTTGTCCTATCAAGAATATCTTCTCAATTTCGGTAACTTCTCCCCTAAGCTCTGGTATTATCTTGTATCATATATAGTGACATATCTGATTATATTTATGTCTTTCTCCTCTATCCCATATTGTTTTATTAATATTTCAATTTTTTTTTATTTCTTTACCGTCCAAAAGCTGTCCTATCCTTACCAACCCCCCCCCTTTCTCCATTCCAGGAGGAAAGCCTGGGTTCCCTCTGATAGGAAGCAATCGAGAAATCCCAATCTCCAGGAACAAGCAGGAATGTAGTCCTCACATATGGGTATCGTCGGTACCGACGGAGCCTGCGCGGGAACGCTCCCCAGCGTCCAATAGGAACGCTTTTGGGAGCATCCCTCAGCACATGCACACTGCCTTCCCGCCTTTCCAACTAGCTATTGGCTATTGCTAGTTTGACCACATTTACTGTTACCAGTAACCTACTATTACTGTTGCCAGTAGCCTGATACAACTATTGCTATTCTGACCACTGTTACTGTTGCCTGTAGCCTGCTATAACTGTTGCTATTTTGACTGCTTTCTCTGCCACCAGTAACCTGCTACTACTGGGCCCACTAGCTTTTACTACTGTCGCTAGTTTAACGTCAATATTATTGACTACCCCAACAACCCTAACATGGCCATCTCCTTATTTGCCACATTTAGTTTCTATCTCCTAGTTAATGCCATTCAGAATACATCAGCATTTTCACCCACCCATAACTATATCCCTATCCTGCATAGCCTTGGAAGAAGAAATCACACCAGCTCCCATCACACATCACCACATGCACACCATATCAGAAATTCACACCTACTCTATATATCCCTTAATAACACTTATAGCCCCAAGACCGAAACCACTCTCTTACATAGTAACCTAAAATGTGCTCTCATCAACGCACGATCAGTTCGTAAAAAATGGCCAGCCATCACAGATCTTATCACTAGTCAGAACTTGGCTATCCTTATGGTCACAGAATCATGGCTATCCGACACAGATACTGTCCTCATAAATCAATTCATCCCTCCTGACTATTCAATATACACATGTCATAGAACCAACCGGAAAGGAAGTGGAGTCTTCATTCTAGCAAGAACTAATCTCCAGTTCCAGTTACTATCCGCTAGGAGTCTCATGCACATGGACATAGTGTCTGTTGCCAATAGGCACATCATTAGAAATCTCATCTACAGAGCTCCTTCTTCCCCCCCAGAAGATCTCTCTAACATAATAGACCTGGCCTGCAACTCTGAAAGTCCACGTAAGCCTAATTGGTTGATTGGCGATTTTAACCTTGCTTCTCTACAACCCACCTACTCTAACACCTTCCTTGATGCTATGACTGATCTCAGTTATACACAGATGGTGAACTCTCCTACACACCTCAAGGAAAACGCTCTTGACCTCATCTTTGCCCCCCAGTCAGAACCAAACAACCATATCAAACTATCATTTACTCCTGTCCCATGGTCAGACCACAACCTAATCTCCTTCCAAATCCCATACCAACAAAATCAAACCCCAACCAGCCAAACAAATTCAGCCTCTTCAAGATCGACAATTCGCTTCAAAACCCTGGACAGGGATGACTTCATCAACAGCGCTCTTCCAGCACTCCGTCAACCAGCTCAGAGTCTCAGTGATATGATCAACAGATGGAATACCACCCTGAACTCTTGTTCACAGCTACCTTCCTCAAATAAATCATCAACATCCATCAAACCACCAAGAAACAGAAAACCAGCACCTTGGTTCTCTGCTGAACTGCGGTCATCTCTTCAGCTTCTAAGAAAACAAGAAAGAAAATGGCGTCGATCTCGTTCCACAAATGACCAAATGACTTATGAAAACACCCTAAAGCAACACCGTGAGAAAATATCTGAAAAAATGAGAGAACACCACACGGAGCTCCTCCTCCGATCGTTAAATAAACCACACGACCTCTTTAGCATTGCTAAATCCTTAACCAAGGCACCTTCCTCCAATCAGGCGGTATCAATTCTGCCTCAGCCCTATGCCGACTACCTGCAATCTAAAATCATCAAAACAAATACGGCACCGAGTTCCACACCATGTTACATTCCCCAGGTACAGCAACTGTTAACAAATTTCATCACTCCAGCAGAGAGATACATCGCTGACCTTATTGCTACTATTAACACCACTACAGCCCCAAATGATCCTTGTCCTGCTCACTGGATCAGAACGATGCGTGCAGAACTCAGCCCAACTCTAGCCTACATCATGAAGAAGATCTTCACAACAGGAAATTTCCCAGAAACTCTTAAACGTCCATACGCCCCCTCCTGAAAAACAGCAAACTCGACCCAACAAGGATGGATTCATATTGCCCGATCTCGAGCATACCCCTTCTAGCCAAACTTATTGAGAAGGTTGTTCAAATGCAATTGCAGCAACACATTGACACATCATCCCCTCTTGATCCCTGCCAGCATGGATTCCGAGAATCCCATGGTGTAGAGACTCTACTCACCTTACTTATCAACATCTTATCCAGAGGTATCGATAAAATCGAAAATGGGTTTGTACTCATCTTCCTCGATATTGCTGCTGCATTTGATTCTGTTAACCATGTTCAACTCCTCTCTTGCCTTCAGGAAAAGGGAATTCAAGGATCGGCCTGGGAATGGTGTAAATCCTATCTAGCTAACCGTTGGCAACAGATACAGATAGGTTCCTCCACATCTGAACCATTCCATCAACAACGAGTACCCCAAGGATCCTCTCTATCTGCTTTACTATTCAACTTTTATATGCAACCTATTTGTGATATCATCCGTTCCTTTAATATATCAGTCTGATCTATGCAGATGACGTATTGATATTCACCCCAATCAAAATCATGCACCCGAACCTCTCCCCCCTAATAGATTGCTTCAACGCAATCACTGATTGGCTCTTATCTCAGAATCTACACATAAACTTTACGAAAACCGAGGTCCTATTCATAACCAAGAACAAGAACTTCTCTCCCCCCTCTTCATTGAAGGTACGTGATGCAGAGCTTCCATGTAAATCCGTGATACGCTACCTTGGTGTCACAATAGACTAACAACTCAACTTCAAAGAACACATAAAGAACACCACCAAGTCCATTTACAATAAAATACGGACACTAAGACACCTAAGACCTTTACTAGCCCCAGACAACTTCAGAACAATATTCCAGACACTTGTAACGCCACATTTCGATTATGCCGCCAACATCCTACACGGCCTCCCTAAGAGCACCCTCAATCCACTACAGATGGCAATGAATGCAGCAGCCCACATTCTCTGCAGCATCTCCAGAAAAGAGCATATCACGCCCATAGTTATGGAACAACACTGGCTACCATTACAATGTAGGATCACCTACAAGGTCCTACTCCTATCATTTAAAGCAATTAACCAGCTATCTCCCTCATCCCTCTCTGCACTCCTGACCATTACCCCTACAAACAGGCTAAGGAGGTCAATAGCTGCCAACACGCTGACTATACCACCTGAGTTTACTAAATGTACTCAAACAACTAGAAATAGAGCCTTTACACTCTGTGCTCCTAGGTGCTGGAACAATCTCCCACCTCATATCCGATCAATTGGTGACCTTTCACAGTTTAGAAAAGCCCTTAAGCACCACTTATCCTGCCTTCACTTCTTCCACCATAACCTAACACAATCACTACCGACACCTCAACTCACCCACTCAGCCTCTGACATACCAACAACATAACTCTGGACTATTTACAAAACAGACCCGCCCTCAGGCACACTCACAACGAGCATAGATTACAAGCCTCTTGCATTATGATTCCAACGTGCAATATAAAATGTAAATAGTTTTACAACAACCACTGTTGTTGGTTTGTATATAGTTACCCTTGTTACAGTCCCAAGTTACAATTCCTGTTACAATGTAAGCAAAAGACCGTTTGTTCTGATGCTAATTTTTGTTATTTGTAAACCGCACTGATACTAAAAAGTGCGGTATATAAGAACTATAAATAAATAAATAGTCCCTCTTCGGTTCTTCGTTTTCTGCGGAGCTGACAGGATCTATTCCCTGTCACCGCAGAAAATTCCATCTTTAAATTTGTTTTCTTGTAGTCGCGTTTGCCTACCGCACGACGCCTACCGGTACCGCCGGTTCTTTTATTTTCTTTCTTTTCAAAAAAAAACCTTAGGTTTTAGACTGTTTCTTTTCAGAAACTTTTCTCTTTGGTGCTAGGCGCCATTTTGGGCACTAGGCCCCATATTCCTAAAACATGGAAAAGCCAACTAGTGGTTTTAAAAAAATGTACTAAGTGTGGCGGTACCATTTCTGTCACTGACATCCATGATTGGTGTCTGAAATGTTTAGGACCTGAACATTCTCCAACTGAATGTCTCTCCTGTATGGGGATGACTAAAAGGGGAAGACAGAACCGGGCTGCAAAGCTCGGTACCCTCTTTTCTTCAGATGCCAGATCCATTGCATCGACATCTAAAGGGCCTCTTCCTCTCATGGATCTCAGGTAACTAAACATAAAAGCCGGTCCTCAAAGGGTAGCTCTCCTGCTAAGCATTGAGAGGCCATTGGCATTGCCCTTGAGGGAACCATACCGGCAAAACAGCCCCGGCGGGAGGCTTTGGCTTCCAAAGCATCGATGGGGCTTCAGGGATGTTCTCGAGGCTTCAACCTCGCAAGAACTGCATGTACCATGCTCAGGGGTTCCGGACGTTCTTACCGGTACCAATACCCAAGCATTGGCAGTGTCGATAGACCAGAGGTTCCTCGCTGTCGAGTGCAGCATCGCACCTCTTCTTTCAGCTGCGGTACCGGTGGTCCCACAGGCACCGGTACCGACATTGACACCGATGCCGGTACCGACACCGGTACAGACACCGACCCAGGTGGTAACTCTTCCCATGCCATCTCTGGCTGGAATTGTCAAAGCGGTACCGGGTCAACTTGGTGCCGACTTCGATCGGTACCAGGATAGTGCTTTGCAGGAGCATCGGGGTCAGGAGTACTTTGATTCCTCCGATTCAGAAGACTCTGACAATTCTGCTGGCACTAGAGGGTTTCTCCTAGAAGATCCCTTTTCTCCACAACGCAGAAAGTCACCTCCAGAGCACATGTCATTTCAGGATTTCATCGGTGATATGGCCAAAGGTCTTTCAATCACGGTAGCTCCTGAGGAGGAACCCAGAGCAAAGGAATTGGAAATTCTCCAATATCCTAAAGCTCCTAAAGAGGCAGCCACTCTGCCTATCCATGAAATTCTGCATAGTTTGATGCTCAGAATGTGGGAGACACCTCTGACTACTTCTCCTCACTCTAGGAGACTGGATACTATGTATCGAGTTCCGCCATGTCCTGGATTTCAGAAAACTCAGCTGCCACACCATTCAATGGTAGTGGAATCAGCCATGCGTAGGATGAAAAGTGCAAAGAGGCATGCATCCAATCCTCCAGGTCGTGAATGCAGGACCCTGGATGCTTTTGGGCGCAGAACTTTTCAAGCTTCCATGCTTTCAGCTAGGATCAGTTCATATATCCTATATATGGGAATGTTCCTCAAGGAAGTCACAGGAGATTTGGAGCTTATGAGCCCATTTGTCCCAGATGACAAGAGACAAGATTTTCTTGCTCTAGTTAAGCATGCTCAAGATGTCTCCAAGTTTGTTAATCGTGCAGCCTTTGACTGCTTCGAATGCATCAGCAGAACCTCTGCTATGCTATTGGCACACGACGGATTGCCTGGTTACAGGCATCAGACTTGGAGGCTTGGGTACAGGACAAGTTAGGCAACATTCCTTGCACGGGGGAGAATCTCTTCGGCAAGAACTGGCAGGAAAAGGCTAACGAGTTCGATGCTGACAATTCTACCTTTGATAGATTGTCAAAGTCTACAGCCACTCCAGCCAAAAGGAAGCCTTATAAAAAAACCCTCTTTTAGCAAAAAGAGGAAGTTTTATCCTTCCTATACCCAGCAGAGTCAGACTCCAGGTCAGGTTGCCCAAAAGGGACAAACTAGACAGCAAAAGAAGCCAAAAGGCCCGAGAGCCCAACCAGCTCTCCAGGTTCAGCCCCCTCAAGGGCTTTGACTCCTTCCTAGAGAGCTTTGCCTCCTTCCTAGAGAGCTTTGCCTCCCTACCTCTGAGGGATCCCCAACCCCCTAATATTCCGGGCAGGTTATGCCACTTTGTCAACAGATGGCATCAGATAACAGCAGAAGATTGGACTTTGTCCATTGTAGGAAAGGGGTTCAAGCTTCATTTTCACAGCATACCCCCTCCTACATTTCTAAAGCAATTCAATTCACAAACCTCTGCAGACAATCTGCTAGATCATGAGGTCTCCACACTTCTTGCCCAAGGGACAATTGAAGAAGCACCCATTCTTCAACGGGGTGCAGGGTTTTACTCCCCCTATTTTCTTATTCCAAAGAAAACAGGGGGACACAGACCCATTCTAGACCTCAGAGAATTGAACAAATATCTGTTTCAAGAGAAATTCAAAATGATTTCTCTAGGAACTCTTCTGTCATACCTTCAAAGGCAGGATTGGCTTTGCTCTCTAGACTTAAAGGATGCATACACTCACATTCTCATCCATCCAGAGCACAGGAAATTCTTACGTTTCCTTTTCGGGGGAAAACATTTCCAGTACAGGGTTCTTCCCTTTGGTCTGGCTTCAGCACCAAGGGTATTCACAAAATGTATGGCAGTAGTAGCTGCATTTCTACGAACCCTGGGGATTTTCATCTTCCCTTACTTAGACGACTGGCTCATTCGAGCCCTACAGTTGCAGAGGCCAGACTGCACTGTCCCGCACAATGCGAATCCTCCAATACTTGGGATTGGTAATAAACTTCTCAAAATCTCAACTAGTTACTTCCCAATGCCTAGAATTCATAGGAGCCTGTCTAGATACCAGACAGGCAAGGACTTTCCTTCCACAGGCCCGGTGTCTTCAACTAGCTTCTCAAGCAGCAGGCAAATCCTCTCTCACTGCTCGGGAGCTACTGCAGTTACTGGGACATATGGCATCCACAGTTCATGTAGTCCCATATGCTCACCTCCACATGCGAGCAGCTCAGTGGACCCTCTCCACACAGTGGACACAGGCCACGGGTCTTTTGTCGGACAAAATACTAATCTCTCAGTAACTAATTTTGTTCCTCCAATGGTGGCAATCACTAGAAAATCTGACAGTGGAGTCTCCTTTCCATCAACCCCTCTTTCAGGCCACCCTAACAACAGATGTATTACAGGTGGGTTGGGGAGCACACCTGAATCCTCTCTACCCAGAGCACCTGGACTCCACAGGAGGTTGGTTTGCACATAAACCTCCTGGAATTAAGAGCAATCTATTTAGCTCTTCGAGTATTCCACACCCAGCTCAGCTACAAGACAGTCCCTAGTCCATTTGGACAATCAAGTAGCCATGTTCTATGTGAACAAGCAGGGCGGAACAGGCTCTCTGTTGTTATGCAACGAAGCTTTACGACTGTGGGCCCTCGCCAGAAAGCATCAAATTCACCTTCTAGTGGTATATCTTCCAGGCATTCAAAACCTTTGGGCAGACAAACTAAGTCAAGTTCTGCTACCTCACGAGTGGTCCCTCCACCTAGACCAGGTGGCAAAGAGATTTCATCTCTGGGGCACTCTAGACATAGACCTCTTTGCAAGTCCACTGAATGCCAAACTTCCCCGGTTCTGTTCCAGAATTCCAGCTCACAGCTGTCAGGCAAGGGATGCCTTCCTCCTTCACTGGGGTCAGGACTTCCTTTATGCCTTCCCACCCATTCCCCTCATCCCCAAAACACTCTTCAAGCTTCAGAGAGACAGGGGTCGCATGATTCTCATAGCTCCAAGATGGCCACGCCAAAAGTGGTATTCCTTGCTTCTACATCTCTCTCAAGCAGCACCTCTGGAGTTAGGGCATGCTCCAGATCTCCTTTCCCAGGAGAACGGGACGCTATGGCATCCGAATCCCCAGTTCTGCACCTCACGGCCTGGTTGCTGAAGGCTTAGACCTCCAAGATTTCAACCTGTCCCAACAGGTAAAAAATATCCTTCAGGCTTCTAGGAAACTTTCCACAAGAAGATCTTATGCCTTCAAGTGGAAACGTTTTACTATATGGTGCTCCAAGAAGGGATTAAATCCCCTGGTCATACCCTTAGAATCGATACTAGAGTATCTCCTTCACTTATCGAATTCTGGTCTAAAGACCAATTCGGTAAGAGTCCATCTTAGTACAATTGCAGCTTCTTATAAGCTGCTGAATGGACAATCAATTTCCTCTCATCCACTCCTATCAAGATTGATGAGAGGCCTTTTATTTACTAAACCTCCCATCAAGCCACCACTGGTGGCATGGGATCTAAATCTAGTTCTCGGGCAGCTCATGAAGCCTCCTTTTGAACCTTTGGCCACTTCAGCCCTTAGGTTTTTGACCTGGAAGGTCAACTTCCTAGTTGCAATCACCTTTG
Organism: Ichthyophis bannanicus; assembly: GCA_033557465.1. Classification (NCBI taxonomy): domain Eukaryota; kingdom Metazoa; phylum Chordata; class Amphibia; order Gymnophiona; family Ichthyophiidae; genus Ichthyophis; species Ichthyophis bannanicus. Next base: position 245,521,356 of record CM066040.1, on the reverse strand, counting down.
CCCGTCGCATTAGTGAATTGCAAGCTTTAGTGGCTGATCCTCCTTATACTAGGTTTCATCATAAGGTTGTTCTTCAAACTCATCCACATTTTATGCCAAAGGTGGTTTCGCCTTTTCATTTAAATCAATCAGTTTATCTTCCTGTATTTTTTCCGAGGCCTCACGCCTCTAATCCAGAAAGAAACCTTAGCCTTTTACATACAAAGAATACAGCAACATAGAAAGTCCACACAACTTTTTATAGCTTTTGACCCTAGTCATTTGGGACTTCCAGTCTCCAAAAGAACTTTATCTAAATGGATTGCCCAATGCATATCCTTTGCTTATGAGAGTAAGGGTCTTCCTCTTCAGGACCATGTCACAGCTCATAATGTGAGAGCCATGGCAGCTTCTATGGCTAATCTCCACTCTGTGTCTATCGATGACATTTGTCGAGCAGCCACTTGTGCTTCGGTACACACCTTCATAGCCCACTACTGCCTGGATAAAGCCTCCCATCGGGAAGCCTTCTTTGGCCAAGCTGTTCTTCAAAATCTCTTTCAAACCTAAACCAACTCCTACCCACCAACCCTGGTAGGATGCCAGAGATCCATGGGAGGAAGGATTCCCACCTTCTACGGTGGCACCTTCCTGGGGCTATCTCCCGGGCATCTTCAGCTAGGGAGTCCCCATATGTGAAGACTACATTCCTGCTTGTTCTTGGAGATAGCGTAGTTACTCATCTGTAACAGGTAATCTCCGGGAACAGCAGGAATTTAGTCCTCACAACCAATGTTCCCTCTAATTTTCCGTAGGCTGTGTGCGCATAAAATATCAGCTGTGCAGCTTTTGAAGGAAGATTAAATTTTTGTGCGCCACATAACGATACTCGGAGTTATATACTTTAAAATTTGACTACACATCAGAATACAGTATGTACACCACATTGACTGCACTAGAAAACATTGTAGAACCTGTGAAAACCATAAATACATAACAACTTTTAAATTTTAAGATGTCTGTGTTGTTTTCTATCAGAACCAGAACCATAATTCTTGTGCGCTCTGTTGTAAAGTATGTGCGCTCGCTCAGCGAGGTGTGTGCGCGCGCACACGCGCACAGCTTAGAGGGAACAGTGCTCACAACCCACCCACCTCCCCTAGGAGTCGTCTCTCTATCTCTTTGTCTCTTTCTTCTCTCCCTCTATCCTTTCACTCAGCTGCAAACTTAACTGAAGAGGGACAGTTGGAAAGGTGGGAAGGCAGCGCATGTGCTGAGGGATGCTCCCAAAAGCGTTCCTATTGGACACTGGGCAGCGTTCCCACGCAGGCTTCTTCGGTACCGACGATACCCATATGTGAGGACTAAATTCCTGCTGTTCCCGGAGATCACCTGTTACAGGTGAGTAACTATGCTTTCCTTCCTAACCATATCTGTTTCCATTTATTCCAAAAACATAGGGTCTGGTATACATAAGGATTACTAACTCGGCCCCTTGCTTTTACATCCTTCGGAAGCCACATCCATTCCTCTATCTTCCCAGCCATCCACTCCTCTTCCTTAGTATGGACCCACTCCTTCACTTCATCCGCCTCCCATTCCAGAGTGACGCTCAGCTGTGCTGCCTCTAGATATCTTGCTATATCTGGGATAGCCTTCCCTCCTCTCTCCTTCCTCTTTGTAAAAATCCTCCATGCCACTCTATTGTTTTTCCCCCCTCCTATGGATTTCATAATTGTCCTCTGCAATCTTACCAAATACTTTTTAGACACCCATAAAGGCAAGGCCTTAAAAATATAAAGCCATTGTGGTAAAACCATCATTTTAAAAGCAGACATTCATCACATCCATGACAATTTCTTACTTTCCCACATTTCCAGTTCTCTCCATCTTTTTTTTCCATTCTTAAAAAATTTAACACAAACAAATCTGTTTCTTTGGCGGTTAAATTTATTCCCAGATATTTTATACTTTTTTTTTCCCATTCAAATGGGACTTGATCTTAGAAATTATCTGCTTTTGTGAGAACATAAGAACATAAGACATGCCATACTGGGTCAGACCGAGGTCCATCAAGCCCAGTATCCTGTTTCCAACAGTGGCCAATCTAGGTCATACGTACCTAGCAATATCCCCAAAAGACAGGTTCCACAATGCTTGTACTGGGTCAAGCATTGATATCCTGGGTCCCTTTTTAATAGTGGTTTATGGACCTTTCCTCCAGGAACTTGTCCAAACCTTTTTTAAACCCAGCTATACTAACAGCCCTTACTACATCCTCCGGTAACAGATTCCAGAGTTTGATTACACGTTGAGTGAAAAAAATATTTTCTCTTATTTGTCTTAAATAGTTTACCCTGTAGCTTCATTACATGTCCCCTAGTCTTTCTATATTCTGATAGCGTAAACAATTGATCCACGTTTATCCGTTCCACTCCATTCATTAATTTATAGACCTCTATCATATCTCCCCTCAGCCGTCTCTTTTCCAGGTTAAAGAGCCCTAACCTTTTTAGCCTCTCTTCATAGGAGTAGCCTTCCATCCCCTTCACCAATTTGGTGGCTCTTCTCTGTACTTTTTCTAATGATGCTGTGTCCTTTTTAAGATACGGTGACCAGAATTGCACACAATATTCAAGGTGCGGTCGTACCATGGAGCGATACAGAGGCATTATAATATCCTTTGTTTTATTCTCCATCCCTTTCCTTATGATACCTAGCATTCTATTTGCTTTCTTGGCCGCCGCTGCACACTGGGCGGAGGGTTTTAACATGTTATCCACGATGACTCCTAAATCCTTTTCCTGGGTGGTGGTTTCTAATGTGGAGCCTTGCATCGTGTAACTATAGTGTGGGTTGTTCTTTCCTAGGTGCATAACTTTGCATTTGTCCACATTAAATTTCATCTGCCATTTGGATGCCCAGTCTTCCAATTTATCCAGATCCTCCTGCAGTTTTCCACAATCCTCTTGGGTTTTAACAACTTTAAACAGTTTTGTGTCATCTGCAAATTTGATAACCTCACTAGTTATTCCCTTTTCCAGGTCATTTATGAATATGTCAAAAAGTAGCGGACCCAGTACAGATCCCTGGGGTACTCCACTATTCACCTTTTTCCATTGGGAATATTGGCCATTTAGCCCTACCCTCTGCTTTCTATCTTTTAACCAGTTCCCAATCCACAATAGTACACTGCCTCCTATCCCATGACTTTTTAGCTTCGCCAAAAGTCTCTGATGGGGGACCTTGTCAAAAGCTTTCTGGAAGTCCAGATACACAATATCAACCGACTCACCTTTGTCTACCTGTTTATGCACACCTTCAAAAAAACATATCAGATTAGTAAGACAAGATCTTCCTTGTCTAAAGCCATGTTGGCTGTCTCCCATTAGGCCATGACTATCTACATGCTGTGTAATTTTGTTCTTTATGATGGTTTCTACCATTTTCCCTGGTACTGACGTCAGGCTCACCGGTCTGTAATTTCCTGGGTCACCCCAGGAACCCTTTTTAAAAATTGGTGTTACATTGGCGACCCTCCAATCTTCAGGTATTACAGATGATTTTAATGAAAGTTCACAGATTACCAATAGCAGGTCTGCAATCTCATATTTCAGTTCTTTCAACACTCTGGGATGTATACCATCTGGTCCAGGTGATTTGCTACTATTCAGTTTATCAAAAAGTTGTAATATATCTTCCCGGTGTAGTGATACTTCTCTCAATTCCTCTGCAGTATCACCTTTAAATACCACTTCAGTCTTGGGTAACATCCCTACATCTTCCTCAGTAAAGACCGAAGCAAAGAATTCATTCAGTCTCTCTGCTATAGCCTTGTCTCCTCTTACTGCCCCTTTTACCCCTCTATCATCTAATGGTCCAATTGACTCTCTCACAGGCCTTTTGCTACGAATGTACTTGAAAAAGTCTTTATTTCGTGTTTTTGCTTCCGTAGCAAGTTTCTTCTCAAATTCCCGCTTTGCCTGCCTTATCAATGCTTTGCATTTAACTTGCCAGTGCTTGTGCTGTTTCCAGTTTTCATCATTTGGCTCTTTTTTCCATTTCCTGAAGGTTGCTTTTTTGGCAGCAACAGCCTCTCTGACCTCACCTTTAAACCATGCTGGCAGTTTTTTGGACTTTCTTCCACTCTTCTTAATGCGTGGAATACAGCTGGTCTGGGCTTCGAGGATAGTATTTTTAAATAACACCCAAGCTTGCTGTAAGTCTTTAAACCTTTGGAACTGCTCCTTTTAGTTTTTTCCTAACTATATTCCTCATTATATCATAGTCTCCCTTTTGAAAGTTAAAAGGTAGTACTGTGGATTCCTTTACTATCTGTCCTCCACTAATTAAATCAAACATGATCATACTATGATCACTATTGCCAAGTGGTCCCAACACCCTTATTTCTTGCACCAGATCTGGCGTTCCTCTAAGGACTAGGTCCAGTATGGCTTCCCCTCTGGTCGGTTCATGAACCAGCTGCTTCAAGAAGCAGTCATTTATTCCATCTAGAAACTTTATCTCTTTAGCTTGTCCTGCCGTGACACTGACCCAGTCGATACCGGGGTAATTGAAATCACCCATTATTACTACTCTGTTGTGACTTTTGTTAGCTTCCTTGATTTCTTTGAGCATTTCATCATCCATTTGTTCATTCTGGCCAGGCGGTCGATAGTATACTCCCACTGCCATCACCTTCCCCTTCATAAATGGAATTTCAATCCATAGAGATTCTACAGCAAATTTTGTTCCCTGCAAAACTTTAATCCTTTTTGACTCAATGCCCTCGGTAACATAGAGCGCAACCCCTCCACCAATTTGATCAGCTCTATCATTAAGATATAGTTTGTATCCAGGTATCACAGTGTCCCACTGGTTATCCTCCTTCCACCATGTGTCTGAGAGTGCAATCATATCTAACCTCTCATTTAGTGCTATATATTCTAACTCTCCCATCTTATTGTTTAGACTTCTAGCATTGGCATACAAGCATTTTAGAGACTGTATTTTATTCATATTTATCTGGCTATTGGTAGGCAGGGGTAATTTGGAATCTTTATGCTCTGTCTGCTCCTTACACAAGGGCATTTGGGCTACTATACTCCCTTTTGGAACCTCACTGCTTTTGGTAGTATCCTTCAAGGATACCTTTGTCCGAACCATGCGCTCCTGGGTGACTGTCGGTTTTCCCCTATTTTCTAGTTTAAAAACTTCTCTATCTCTTTTTTAAAGGTTAATGCCAGCAGTCTGGTCCCATCCTGATTAAGGTGAAGCCCATCCCTTCGGAAGAGCCCCCCCCTTTCCCCAGAATGTTCCCCAGTTCCTAACAAATCCAAAACCCTCATCCTTGCACCATTGTCTCATCCACGCATTGAGACTCCGGAGCTCTTCCTGTCTTTTGGGTCCTGCACGTGGAACAGGAAGCATTTCGGAGAACGCTATCCTGGAAGTTCTGGATTTCAACTTCCTACCTAAAAGCTTAAATTTAGCCTCCAGAACTTCCCTACCACATTTTCCTATGTCATTGGTACCAACATGTACCAAGACAGCAGACTCCTCCCCAGCACTATCTACGATCCTATCTAGGCGGTGCGTGAGGTCCGCTACCTTCGCACCAGGCAGGCATGTTACCAGGCGATCCTCACGTCCACCAGCCACCCAGCTATCTACATTCCTAATGATTGAATCACCAACTATAACAGCTGTCCTGACCTCCTTCAGCTGATTATATTCAATATCTCTAATTTAGTAGCATTTATCTTAAAGCCAGAACATTCCCCAAATTCCCTTAATATGTTGTATACCGATGCCACTGACTCTACCGGTCTTGTCATCATAAAAATCAAATCATCCGCAAAAAGTGAGATTTTACTGTATTCTATTCTTTTTTACCTCATTCCATTCTTTTTTTACCCCATGTACCTCCTGACATTCTCTTACCCGCTGTGCTAGTGGTTCCTTGGATAGAACAAATAAAATTGGGGAGAGTGGGCATCCTTGTCGTGTTCCTCTAAATAATTCTATTGCTTGAGTATATTCGCCATTAATGCGAATCTTTGCCATAGGGTGTGCATAGATAGCTTTAACACATTGCAAATAATTGCCTTCTATCCCCATACGTTCTAATACTTTAAAGAGAAAGGGCCACGACACTCGATCGAACACTTTCTCAGCATCTATGGTCAGTAAAACCATCTGTTCTGCTCCCCTTCTCCCCTCCCATATTGCATTTAGTACCCTCCTTATGTTATCCGTTGTTTGACATCCAGGTACAAAACCTGCCTGATTTTCATGCACTAACCTGGGCAGATATATCAGTATCCTATTTGCCAATACTTTGGTGAAAATTTTAAAATCTGTCCCTAACAGAGTTATCGGTCTATATCAGCGATGGCGAACCTATGGCACGCGTGCCAGCTGTGGCACGCGAAGGCCTTGCAGCTGGCACGCGGGAAGGTCCGCATTTAAAAAAAATAAAAAAAAAAGCTGTCTTCTGCCGCTTCCGGGGCCGCCGCGGCAGAATCGAGTGTGCCGCGGGGCCCCCCCTGTGCCTGGCAGAGCCTGCCCTCCAGATCCTGCCTTCCCCGGTATCAGTCCCTGTTTCCAGCTTGTCACACGCGCCGGCTTTCAGAGCGCAAGGGGAGAGTTTCTCCCTCGCTGCTCTGTTAAGCCCGCGGGGGCTGATGGGAAGTCCCATCAGCCCCCGCGGGCTTAACAGAGCCGCGAAAGGGAAACTAGTTCCCTTCGCGCTCTGAAAGCCGGCGCGTGTGACAAGCTGGAAACAGGGACTGATACCGGGGAAGGCAGGATCTGGAGGGCAGGTTCTGCCAGGCACAGGGGGGGCCCCGCGGCACACTCGATTCTGCCGCGGCGGCCCCGGAAGCGGCAGAAGACAGCTTTTTTTTATTTTAAATTTTGGCTGGGCTGGGCTGGGCTGGGCTGGGGGGGTTAGGAGTGGTGATGGGCGCTGGGGGGTTAGGAGTGGTGATGGGCACTGGGGGGGGTTAGGAGTGGTGATGGGAACTGGGGGGGGGGGGGTAGGAGTGGTGCTGGGTGCTGGGGGGGTTTAGGAGTGGTGATGGGCTATGGGGGGGGGGCTTAAACTAAAAATTGGGTGATGGATTAGGACTGGAAATGGGCTGGTGGGATTAGGACTGGAAGTGGGTTGATGGGGGTTAGGACTGATAATGGGCTATGGGGGGCTTAAACTAAAAATTGGGTGATGGGGGATTAGGACTGGAAATGGGCTGGTGGGATTAGGACTGGGAGTGGGCTGATGGGGAGGTTAGGACTGGTAATGGGCTATGAGGGGTCTTAAACTGAAAATGGGGTGATGGGGATTAGGACTGGAAATGGGCTGGTGGGATTAGGACTGGGAGTGGGCTATGGGGGGCTAGGACTGGTAATGGGTTGGGGGGGTTGCTAGGACTGGAAATGGGCTGAGTGGAAGGGGGCTTGAATTGCAAATAGCTGATGGGGGACGGGGCTTGGAATGGAAATGGGCTGAGGGGAAGTGGGGGGCTTGAACTGCAAATAGCTGATGGGGAGGGGGACTTGGAATGGAAATGGGCTGAGTGGAAGGGGGCTTGAACTGCAAATAGCTGATGGGAAGGGGGGCTTGGAATGGGCTCTTAGGGGAGGGAGCTAGGACAGGAAATGGGCTGATGGAGGGGCTAGGATAGGACTGGGAATTGGGTGTTGGGGGAGCTAAGTTTGGAAATGGGCTGTGGTGGGGGCTTGGATTGAAATGAACTCATGGAGGGGCTAGAACTGGACGTAGGCTCATGGGGGGCTTGGATTAGAAATGGGCTGAGTGATGGTGGGGCTAGGAAAGGACTAGAAATGGGCTGATGGGAGGCTGGTATTGGAAATGAGCTGATGAAGGGACTCGGATAGGATTGGAAATGGACTGATGGGGGGCCAGGACTGGAAATGGGCTGATGTGGAGACTAGAAGGGAGCGGATACTGGGTGGGGCTGGAATTAAAAGGGAGCTGATGTTGGGGGAGATTAGAAGGGGATGGGGCTGGGAGAGTGAAATGGAGAGGGGAAAAATATTTTGTGTGGGAGGGAAGAAAAATGTACAATTGGCCGGGTATTGGGAGACTAAAAAAGGAGAAAGATTATTATGTTAAAGCAGATGAAGAGAGAGAATGGAAAAAACTAGAAGAGAAGAAAGGAGAAATGGACAGCAGACGATGGAGAGATAGCAGAAGACACAAATAAACCAGAAGAAAGTGGCTGGAACAATTGCAACTGAAAAAAATGCACAAAAGGTACAAAGATATCTCTTTATTTTGAATTTATTAACTGGAATATGTCAGCTCTGGGAAATGTGCATCATTAGTGTCTGTGCTTTGTTTAGTACAAGAGGAAATTAATTTATAGTTTTATTTCAACAGTGTTGTTGTACATTCCAAGTTTGGCTTTTGGGGTTCCCAGTTTAATTATTGCCTTCCTGTTTCTAAATTGAATGAAATCATTAAAACATTATAAATTGCCAGTAAATTGAAATGAAAACCAAAGGATTGTGAATCAAATTGATTCTCTGACAATACAAAGATTCCAAACTTTACAAATGATGTTACATAGTTCAGGCAACTTTATAAAGAGTTTTTAGATACTAAAATCTTGTTGTTAAGGTTTAATTGACGTGCTGGCACTTTGAGGAAATTCTTTGGTTTTGTGCGGCAGTTTGGGCACTCGGGCTCAAAAAGGTTAGCCATCACTGGTCTATATGATCCACAGAGATTCGGGTCTTTCCCTTCTTTTGGTAATATTGTTATACCCGCTTTGCACATTGTTTCCGGGATTCCCCCCCCCCCTTTAAATGAGTTAAACAGCCTTGTCAAGGGTTCACTCAGCACCTCATTAAATGTCTTATTAAACTTATTTGTAAATCCATCCATCCCCAGTGCTTTTGTGCTGGTAGCGATTTGATCACTTCTGCCACTTCTTCCACCCTTATAGGTTCAGAGATCTGTTCTGATTCTCCCATTGTTAATCTAGGCAATCTTACTTGGAGATATTTATCTAAATCTTCCTGAGTGCTATTGCTCTCAGCAGTATATAATTGTTTATAAAATTCCACAAATCTTTCCTGAATTTGTTCCGCTTTTCTTAACTCTTTTCCTTTTGCATCTCTAATTTTGGTTATAAAGTTCTTATTCTGATGCTGTTTTAATTTATAAGCCAATAGTCTAGTAGGTTTATTACTTAGCTCAAAATACTGCTGCTTTATTTTATCCTGTACAAATTTAATCTTTGCTAACTGTAATTCACATAATTCTCTTCACTATTCTTAAATCCTGTATACTTTTATCATGTAATTTCCCTTGTTTTTGGAGACCCTCCAATTCCCGGAGCTTATTGTGCAGATTTTCTTTTTGTTCTCCCTTTACCTTTTTCATATAAGAGCCTATTGAAATCACCACCGCCTTCAAACAGTCCCACAGTATTCCAATTTTACAATCCTCCCTATCATTGAACTCCAAATATACCTTTATGGATTTTACAAGTTTCTGCACCACCTCCGGATTCTCTAATAATGACTCATTCAAAACCCATCCAGATCTCTTCCTCCCTCTGGTCCCTATATTAAGTTCAGTCCATACCAACAATCCGTCCACGTTCTTTCCCCAATCATACAGCTTTCCACTCCCGGCATCATCACCCTGGATACCCAGATCATATCCAATCTCGAGAAGGACTTGTGCACTGGTGAGTAAAATGTGAAATCTTTCTCCCACCCTCTCAATTCCCTCCAGGTATCCACCACTCCACATTAACTTTAACATGCGTCTACTTTTATCGCATCCTTCTATATTTCCCTTAGAATTATCCAGTTGGGGATTGATTGTCAAATTAAAATCTCCCCCCATGATCACTTGCCCTTCAGCAAATTGTTCTACCATGGAGGTTAATCCCTCAAAAAAGGCCCCCTGTGCCGAATTTGGTCCATATATATTCACTAATGTATACAATTGTTCCTGGATTTGTATCTTGAGCAATATATATTTTCTACCTTTATCTTGCTGTATGCCACATACAGAATATGGAATTCCCTCCTTTATCAGAATTCCCACTCCCCCTTTCTTCAATTAATCCGATTTGATGCATACCACAGTCCCTGAAACTTTTTATTTGCCACACTCCATCACTCCTTTTTAGATGTGTCTCTTGTATAAATATGATGTCACCCTTAATTCTATTTATTTCCTTAAACATTATTTGTCTTTTAACTGGCGAATTCAGGCCAGGTACATTCATAGTCAACACTCATCTCTAGGAACAAGCAGGAATAAGTCATCACATATGGGTACGTCGGTACCGACGGAGCCTGCGCGGGAAAGCTCCCCAGCTTTTCAAATGAAAAGCTTTTGGGGCCTCCCACTGCACATGCGCGCTGCCTTCCCGCCTTCCTGACCAGCTCTCCTCAGTTCTTCTTTTTCCGCGGAGCCAGCAGGTCGTGTTCCTGTCACCGCTGAAGAATTTGTTACTTTTGTTTGTTTCTTTAGACCGCGTACCTGCCTTCCCCATACCGAAACCGGTATCGCCGGTCTTTCTTTCTTTCTGTATAAAAAAAAAAAAAAAAGACTTTATTTTTCTTCAGCACAGCTTGGTACCCGGTGTTAGGCCTTAAGGCCTACACAATTTCTCCTCATGGAGAAGCCAGTCCCTGGTTTCAAAAAATGTACCAAATGCAGTGCTGTCATTTCTGTCACAGACACCCATGAATGGTGTCTCAAATGTTTGGGACCTGAGCACTCCATACCGGACTGCCCATCCTGCACCCAGATGTCTAAACGCGGTTTGCAGAACCGGGCTAACAAGCTCCATGTGCTGTTTCCTTCAGAAGCATCACAGTCGTCCAGGTCTTCCTCTCTGGATGGATCTCAGGTAACCAAAACTTCTGTGGGCAAATCCTCTAAAAGCAAATCTCTTTCTAAAGATCGAGAGGCTCTCAGTTCTGAGTTCGAGGATTCTGCCCAGGCCAAAAAACCCCGGCGGGAGGTTCCGGCCTCCAAAGCAATCATGGGGTCACAGGTTGACATCGATGGCACGGCCTCGACAGATCACCTGTTGGACTGCTCTGGGGTACCGGCCCATACCGGTACCGACATCCAGGCAGTAGTGGCGTCTATGGGCAGTACTGTCCAGACCATGCAGCAGGCCGTACTGGCCTTCATTAAGGCTGCGACGCCCTCGGTACCGATTTCATCGGTACCGACCCCGGTTCCGGTATCTACACCGGAACCGAGACCATCGACTTCTAAACGTCGATCGGTTTCGCATGGCGGATTCCGGCTTTCGCCCGGTACCGATCCCATGCCCGATACGCCCGATGTCGATACCGATCGGTATGCATATCGTACATTGGAAGCACAGAAAGAGTACTCAGATTCTTCTGATGAATTTAATTCCTCTGATGACTCTGCTGAGCTTACTCTTCCTGAGGAGCCCTCTTCTCCCAAGAGGAGGATGTCTCCTCCAGAGGATTTATCCTTTCAGGATTTCATTGTTGATGTAGCTAAAGCACTTTCTATTACTACATCTTCTGAAAGAGAACCCAGATCAAAAAAATTGGACATTTTAGGATACTCAAAAGCTCCTAAAGAGGCAGTCACTCTGCCTGTCCATGAAATCCTTCAAGAACACTTGATGGATTTGTGGGAGACTCCTTTAACACTGTCTCCCCATTCCCGCAGGTTGGACACCATGTATCGGGTCCCTCCTTCGCCTGGGTTCCAGAAAACTCAGCTGCCTCACCACTCCATTGTGGTGAAGTCTGCTATGAAGAAAATAAAGAGTCCTAAGAGGCATTCTTCTACCCCTCCAGGGCGAGAATGTAAGAACCTAGACTCTTTTGGAAGAAAGATGTTCCAGGCTAGTATGCTTATAGCCAGGATCAACTCTTATAGCCTTTATATGGGCATGTATCTTGGGCAACTTGCCCTAAAAATACAGAATTTTGCCCCCTTTATCCCTGATGATCAAAGGGCGGACTTCTTTTCTATGGTGACACAACTTTCAGAGGTCTCCAAGTTCTCCAACAGGGCAGCCTTTGATTCCTTCGAGGTTGCAGGCAGAGCTTCGGGAATTGCTATTGCAGCCCGACGTCTCGCTTGGCTCCAGGCTTCTAACCTAGAACCCTGGGTTGTAGAAGGCCTCAGGAATCTGCCCTGTACCGGTGAGAACTTATTTGGGGAAGACTGGCAGATTAAAGCTGCTCAAATGGATGCAGAAAATGCCACTCTAGATAGACTTTCCAAGTCTACTTCTACCCCTACCAAAAAGAAGCCTTTTAAAAGGCCTTACTATAAAAAGACCAGATTTCCCACAAATACTGGCCAGCAATCTGCTCAGCCTCGCCTTGCGGCTAAGCGTCAACAATCTAAGCAGGTAAAGTCAAAGCCTGCAGTGTCTGCTACATCCCAGCAGGCTCAACCCCCTCAGGGGTTTTGACTTCCCTCTAGAGAACTTGCCGTTTCTGGCTCTAGCACAGCCAGAGCCCCTCACCATTCCTGGAAGGCTAGCTCACTTTGCTCCCAGATGGGAGCAAATAACATCAGAGCAATGGGCCCTCTCTATTATCCGAGAAGGCTACAAACTTCATTTCTCCAGCCTTCCTCCCCATACCATGGTGAGGCAATTCAGTTCTCCCCCATCTCTTCTGACCCTGTTGGGTCAGGAAGTCTCTTCTCTTCTTGCCCAAGGGGCAATAGAGGAGGTTCCTCCTCCACAACAGGGGTTAGGTTTCTACTCCCCTTACTTTCTCATAACAAAGAAGACAGGGGGCTTCAGACCTATCCTAGATCTGAGAGAATTGAACAGGTTTCTATTCAAGGAGAAATTCAAAATGCTCTCTCTGGGCCTTCTCCTTCCATACCTTCAGAGTCAAGATTGGCTTTGTTCTTTAGATCTCAAGGATGCGTACACTCAGATACTCATCCATCCATCCCACAGAAAGTATCTAAGATTTCTGTTCCAGGGAAAACATTTCCAGTACAGAGTACTACCCTTCGGTCTGGCCTCTGCTCCAAGAGTATTCACAAAATGCATGGCAGTCGTTGCCGCATTTCTCAGAGGCATGGGAATCTTTGTCTTCCCATATCTGGACGACTGGCTCATCCGAGCTCTATCTCAGTCAGAAGCCCAGATTTCTCTGGACCGCACAAGGCGTATTCTTCAATATCTGGGACTTGTGGTAAACATTCCCAAGTCCCCAACTCATCCCTACTCAGTCCCTGGAATTCATAGGGGCCCAATTGGACTCCACCACTGCAAGGGCCTACCTTCCTCTGGTCCGAGGCCAAAGACTAATAAGCTTGGCCTCCCAGGCTCAGTCCAGAAGTCACTTGTCAGCCAAAGAAATGCTGCAACTTCTCGGCCACATGGCCTCCACGGTTCATGTGGTACCTTATGCTCGTCTCCATATGAGAGCAGCTCAATGGACATTGGCCACCCAGTGGTCTCAAGCATCGGGACTGCTGTCAGACCAGGTACTCACCTCAAAACGTCTGTTTTGGTCTCTCCAGTGGTGGACATCCTCCAAAAATCTGTTGTTGGGGACCCCCTTCCAACCTTCGTTGCCCCAAGCAACCCTCACAACAGATGCCTCCCAAACAGGGTGGGGAGCTCATCTTCAACATCTCTCCACTCAGGGATCTGGTCTCCCCAAGAGACCACCCTTCATATCAATCTTCTGGAACTGCGAGCAATCTTCCTTGCCCTCACAGTCTTCCATACCCTCCTTGCCAACCTGACTGTCCTAGTTCAGACAGACAATCAGGTGGCCATGTTTTATATCAACAAACAAGGAGGGACGGGCTCTCTGTCGCTTTGCAACGAAGCTCTCAGATTATGGGCCTTCGCCAGAGAGCACCAAATTCATCTTCTGGCAGTATATCTTCCAGGAGTTCAAAACTCTCGAGCAGACAGACTCAGTCGAGTTCTGCTCCCACACGAGTGGTCCCTACATATGGACCAAATACGCAGAATCTTTCAGGAATGGGGGACCCCGGACATAGACCTCTTTGCAAGTCCATGGAATGCCAAACTTCCCCGGTTCTGTTCCAGGACTCCGTGTCAGGGAGCTCAGGCCAACGATGCCTTTCTCCTGCATTGGGGTCAGGAATTCCTGTACGCTTTTCCACCCATTCCTTTGATTCCCAAGACTCTGTTCAAACTTCAAAGGGATCACGGATCCATGATCCTCATTGCTCCACGCTGGCCACGCCAAGTGTGGTTCCCTCTCCTTCTACAGCTCTCCCAGGGCTCCTCCCTGGACCTGGGAGCTGCACCAGACCTTCTGTCTCAGGAGCAGGGGACTTTGTGGCATCCAAACCCCAAGTCCCTACATCTCCGAGCTTGGTTACTGAAGGCTTAAGCCTTCAAGAGTTTAATCTTTCTCAACCAGTGAAAGATATCCTTTATGCCTCTAGGAAACCCTCTACCAGGCGTTCCCCTGCTTTCAAATGGAAACGTTTTTCCATTTGGTGTGCTCAACAGGGTCTTGACCCTCTGGCACTTCCTTTGAATTCTCTACTAGACTATCTCCTGCATCTTTCCAATGCAGGCCTCAAGACGAATTCAGTACGAGTCCATTTAAGTGCTATTACAGCATCCTTAAAACCTATAAATGGACAATCTGTTTCCTCTCATCCTCTTATTGCAAGATTCATGAGAGGCCTAACCCTCACTAAGCCTCCCATCCGGCCTCCTCCGGTAGCATGGGACTTGAATTTAGTTCTGGGTCAACTTATGAAGCCACCTTTTGAGCCATTGGTATCTACCTCCCTGAAATTTCTTTCTTGGAAGGTCCTTTTCCTTATTGCAGTCACTTCGCCTCGCCGCATCAGTGAACTGCAAGCTTTGGTGGCAAATCCACCTTATACCAGATTTCATCATGATAAGGTGGTCCTTAGGACGAATCCCCACTTTATGCCTAAAGTGGTCTCGCCTTTTCATCTTAATCAAGAGGTATATCTACCTGTCTTTTTTCCGGCTTCTCATGCATCCAGTGCAGAGAGGAACCTTCATACTCTTGACTGTAAAAGAGCTCTCGCCTTTTACCTCAATAGAACTCAGCCACATCGAAAGTCTTCTCAGCTTTTCGTGGCTTTTGATCCTTCTCATTTGGGACTTCCAGTCACCAAACGCACACTTTCCAACTGGATTGCTCAGTGTATTTCCTTTGCTTACCAGAGTAAGAACATTTCTCTGGAAGGCCATGTCACAGCTCACAATGTGAGAGCCATGGCCACTTCTATGGCTCATCTCCACTCTGTATCCATAGATCAGATCTGTCGAGCAGCCACTTGGGCCTCGGTGCATACCTTCACAGCCCATTACTGCTTGGACAAGGACTCCCGCCGGGATGCCTTGTTTGGTCAGGCTGTCCTCAAACACCTGTTCCATACTTAAACAACTCCTGCCCACCTTCCCAGAATGGATGCCTGAGATCCATCCGAAGATGGTTACCCTTGGAGGGGGATCTCCCAGGCATCTCAGCTAGGGAGTCCCCATATGTGATGACTTATTCCTGCTTGTTCCTAGAGATAGCACAGTTACTTACCTGTAACAGGTGATCTCTGGGAACAGCAGGAATTAGTCATCACAACCCACCCACCTCCCCTAGGAGTTGTCTCTCTATTCCTCTATCTTCCTGTCCTCTCTCTCTATTGTCTCAGCTTTAAACTCGAACTGAGGAGAGCTGGTCAGGAAGGCGGGAAGGCAGCGCGCATGTGCAGTGGGAGGCCCCAAAAGCTTTTCATTTGAAAAGCTGGGGAGCTTTCCCGCGCAGGCTCCGTCGGTACCGACGTACCCATATGTGATGACTAATTCCTGCTGTTCCCAGAGATCACCTGTTACAGGTAAGTAACTGTGCTTTATCTTATCAATTTATCCAACATATCAATTCTCCATTGCCTTTGTATATCCTCTTCCCACTCCCTTCCCCCCTTCCCCCTCCTTTTCCCTCCAATCCACCCTCTCTGTTAATCATACGAGGCATAATGTTCCCAGACCCGGCATCTCCTATGTATCCACTTCAACATATTCCTGCTAATTTTACATATTAAATCCTCTCATTATTACAAGTCACTTCATCTACACTCTAGTATAGACTAGTCGCTCCCATACTTATGATCACTTTTTACTGTCCACTCCTTCATCCTTTCTCCTCTGACTGGAGCATGTTCTTCTGCTGCTGCCGCAGTCGTTTGTCTCCTTGATTTGCCCCGCCTCCAGCCACCTTCTTCATTCGTTCTCCTCACCATTGTGGTATGCGGTGTACTATCCACAGCAGGTACCTCTAGCCAGCCCACTTTCCTTATCGCATTAGCAGCTTCTTCAGCCGTCTTCATATGTGCGGTCACTCCCTTGATACAAAATTGTTATCCAAATGGGAAAGTCCATTTATATTTAATTTGCTCATCTCTCAAACGTTTCATTATTACGGCCAACTCTCTCCTTTTCCTCATAGTAATTGCCAATAGATCTGCATACACCTCGATGCGCTGGTTCTCCCATCTGATCTCAGATACCTTCCTTGCTGCTTCCATTCCAGCATTTTTTGTTGCATATTCATGGAAGCATGCCACTATATCTTACTCGGCCATCTCTTTTTGGTCCCAATGCTCTATGGGCTCGATCTATTTTCCAGCTCAATACTTTTTCATCCATACCTGCTTTTTCCAGTAGGAGTGCTAATTTTCTCAACTAACTTTGTACAGTCCTCTCTTTCAGTGCTTTCAGGGACCCCTCTTATCCGTATATTTGCACATCAGGACCTATTTTTAAGGTCCTCTACTTTGGACCACAGCTCCTCTTGTTCTAGCTACATTACATCGGTTTTATCTTGGATTCCTTTCATTGTGCCTTCCTGCACCTCTAGTTTATTTTCCATGTCCTCCAGACGCTGCTCCACTTCTCTCACATCCACTCTTAGTTCTTCCATCCACGTCTGTACTTCAGATTTGAAATGTGCAAGATCTTGTCTAATGGTGGTAAACCACCCCTTCAGCTCCCCTCTCAGCTCTTCAAACTCACTTCCTTGGGCTGCTTCCACATTTTGTTTAGCACTTGTCTCTCCCTCAGTCACTGCACATGCCGCCGCCATTTTGCTCTTCCCCGCCGAGTTCCCTGCCGCGTTTTTATAGGCAAAGGATTTTAGATCCGCCGCACTTTTCTTCATTTCCTCGCTGTTCCGTACCTGCTCTCAAGGTCTTTGCTCTTTATCCGCACCTTTATTGTTCCCCTCGGAGTGCTTTATTTTGCAGGGATTTGCTCGTTCTCCCGGAGCTCCGTGTTTAAGCGGCCGTCCTGCCTGGTGACATCATTTCTTCTCGTCCTTGGCAGGTCTTAAGACAATTCAGCCAGAGTTCATCTTGGTGCCATTGTGGCCTATCTCCTCAGACCCCTTAGTAGCATACTTCATGGAGGGTCTTGTGCTGTCCAAGCCACCCATTATGCCGCTTCCAGTGGCCTACGACTTCAACGTGGTTTTAGCTGAACTTCTAAAGCCTCACTTCGAGCCTTTAGTGACCGCTTCTCTGAAGTTTCTCTCTTGGAAGATAATCTTCCTCATAGCTGTCATGCCAGCTCACCGAATCGGTGAACTGCAGGCTCTCGTGGTGGACCCATCTTATACTTGGTTCCATCCTGACGCTTCCTTCTGAAGGTGGTCTCCTCCTTCTATCCGACAGTCTGTAATCCTGCTGATCTTCTTCCCGAGACATCTCGAGTGGAAGCAACGCTACACACTTTAGGCTGCAAGCGAGCGCTGGCTTACCATTTGGAGCTAAGGTTCACAGGAAATCCTCTCAAATATTCATTTTCTTTGATCCAAGTCACCTTGGTCTACCCGTGACAAAGCGTACTCTATCCAGATAGATTGCAAGCTCTTTTGAGCAGGGACTGTCTTTTTGTGTTTTCATTGTACAGCGCTGCGTGCGCCTGGTAGCGCTTTATAAATGCTTAGTAATAGTAGTAGTAGATGGATTGCAGACTGTATCTCTTTTGCTTATGCACAAGCAGGACTTTCCCTGGAGAGTCGCATCACTGCTCATAATGTGCGCGCCATGGCAACCTCGGTTGTCAACCTTCGTTCTGTATCCATTGAGGAGATCTGTCGAGCAGCTACCTGGTCCTCCATTCATACGTTTGCTGCACATTATTGTCTGGACAAGGACTCCCACTGGGACGCTGTCTTTGGCCAAGCTGTACTCCAGCACCTTTTTGGAACTTAATATCAACTCCTACACTCCGTCGATTCCGCATTGTGTCCACACTCTTTGGCTCTATCCTTTGGCCTCAGGTATCACATTGCTGTTCCCCATGCCAGTCTGGTACCTGTGAGCTGTTGAGTCTCATGTGAAGACTGCATTCCTGCTTGTTCCTGGAGATAGTTTTGTTACTCACCTGTGGCAGGTGATCTCTGGGAGCAGCAGGAATCAGTCTTTTCAACCCACCCTCCTCCCCTAGTAGTTGTAGAGTAGTTTTATTTTTTTCATCTATTGCTCAGCTACAAACTCAACTGAGGAGAGAATTTGGGAATGCAGGAAGGCAGATGCACAGGTGCAGTGGACTGCTCTCAAAGGCTTTTCTATTTGATGCTGGTGAGCTTTCCTACGCGGGCTCTATCGATACCGACATCATCATTTTTGAAATTTGTAAATATTTAAATCTGTATATATGTTTAAACTATCTATATACCTAATCAGCATTTACTCAGCATTGTAACCCTTAAATTACCATTTTTATTATATACAGTTTAATGTTCACTGTAATTTCAATTGTTTGAATAAGTTTCAATGTAATGTTCAAGTTTTGTTCTATGTAAACCGCTTTGATTTTTCTGAAAGGCGGTATATAAAACCGTTCAATAAATAAATAAATAAAATCCATATGTGAAGACGGATTCCTGCTGTTCTGGAGATTACCTGATCTCCAGGAACAAGCAGGAATGAGTCTTCACATATGGGTACGTCGGTACCGACGGAGCCTGCGTGGGAACGCTACCCAGCGTCCAATCAGAAAGCTTTTGGGAGCATCCCTCAGCGCCTGCGTGCTGCCTTCCCGCCTTTCCAACTGTCTCTCCTCAGTTTTCATTTTTCCGCGGAGCCGGCAGGACGTCCTCCTGTCACCGCAGAAACTTTTTCCTTTAATTCTTGTTTTCTTGTGGTCGCGGCTGTTTTTCCCCCGCTACCGGTACTGCCGGTGGGTTTTTTCTTTTCTTTTTCTCAAACTCAGGGACAGTTTTTCCCTTAAAATTTTTTGGGTCTATAAGGCCTCTCCATCATGGAGCCTTCTTCTCCTAAGAAGTGCCTTAACTGTGGAAATACAGTTTTCTTTTTAGACTCCAATGACTGGTGTCTAACCTGTTTGGGTCCTGACCTTTTTTCCCCTGAACCATCAGGCTACAATACTGTGAGAAGAGATTCTCTATTTCGAGTTTCCCTCGATACCGTTTTCCCTCCCTGTGTCAGGGCACCGGCCATTTCTTCTCTACAGGATCAGGTAACCCACAAACAGTCTGTTAAGACTAGCCAATCCTTGAGTGGTAAGTCTCATGCCAAGCATGCTGACGGCCCCGGCCTTGCCCTCAAGACCCCATTGGCATTAAAACCCCGGCGGGAGTCTTCGGGCTCCAAAGCATTTCAGGGGTTTCAGGTGGTTCCTGGGGCTCACCCCTCACAGAACATACCTGAGCCATGCTCGGTGGTGGCATCCGCTTCGAGCTGTACCGATACCCCGGCATCGGCACCGGTGTTGTGATCTGCTCTTCACCAGGGATCATCATCTGGCGTTCTCGGTACCTTCAGGACCGACCGATACATCCCAGATTGACTTTCCAGTATCGGCAGTACCGCCGATACCACCACCGACGTCAGTACCCTCTAGGCATGCATCAATAGACTCGCTTCCTTTGATGCTGAGTCTAGAATCGATATCTAGTCTAGAAGACTGGGTACCGACGCATCTCGGAACCGACGTTTACCGATCCCGCATGCACGGTACCGAGGATAATCACCAAGGGTTTTTGGTCTCCTCGATACCGCTTGAGCAGCCTCCGCTGACTGCTTCGGTGTCGGCTTCGCCTTCGATTCCGGCACAGCTACCGGTATCGGTATCGATGTCGGTATCGGCAGTATCATCAGAACCAGCTCCTTCCATGCTTTTTTCACCTGGATCGCTCCTCTCTATACCTAGTTTGGAGTCGATACCTGGCATGGATGATACACTACTGACTGTCTCAACTCATAACTGCCAGTTCCAGTATCCATCCATTAGAGATCCTTTTCTGCACCGGACAGGTACATCCTCCGGTGCCCAGGCTACTTTTTAAACTTTAGCCTGTCCAGGGATGGTTCCCATCGGAGATCCTTCTTTTCAGAAATTTCTCCTTGACATGGCAACCTTCCTTAATATTCCTATCCCTGGCTATGAGTCTTCTCAAGGTTTTTCTTCAGAAAAGGAAAATATAATGCTTCCTTTACATCAGTCTTTGCAACATCTTCTTCTGAGAGCATGGGAAAAACCTTTAAGGGTTTCTTCACCTCCTACAGCAACTGATCTTCTGTATCAGGTGCCCCCCTCTCCAAGATTTCAAAAGCCTCAACTTCCCCATCATTCCATTGTAGTGGAATCAGCAATGAGGAAGGTAAAAAGCAAGAAAAAACATTCTTCTTTCCCGCCAGGGCGTGCATCTAGAACACTGGATGCCTTTGGACGTCAAACCTTCCAAACATCCATGCTGGCAACAAGGATTCTCTCGTATATTTTCTATATGAGTCTATCCCTTCAGGAGATCACAAAGAAATTATCTCTTTTGACTCCTTTTCTATCAGAGCCCAAGGCCGCAGACTATTCCTTACTACTTAGTCATAGCCAAAATATCTCTTGGTTTCTTTCTCGTGCTTCCCTAGACTCTTTTGAGTCTGTTAGCAGAACTCCTGCTATAGCCATAGGAGCACGTCGTAAAGCCTGGCTCCAAGCATCCGACTTGAATAGATGGGCACAACAAAGACTGGGTAATACTCCTTGTACTGGAGAAAATCTCTTCAATAAGGAGTCCTTACGTCAGGTTGCTCATTGCTCCACTGACTTTCCTGTTTCTGAGAGCCATCCTAAGCCCTCTCCTTCCTCAGCAGGTAGGAAATGCCCTACCAAACCTTCTTTCCCTAAAAGAAAGAGGTTTTCCTCTTCTCCTGCCCATCCTTCAGATGTTCCCAAGCAGGGGAAGTCTCGCCCTGGTCTGAAGAATCCAAACTCTAGCCAGGCTGAATAAACACAGTAACCATAGGTTTCTGATTAATCTTTTTATAACTACAGTTAACTTCTTTTCAGCAGAAGTTTTTCACTGTTTTTTCCATTCAAAACTCTGCTCAGGGATTCCTATTCTCAGGAAATCCATTTACTTTTCAATATGCTGAACTGTCAGGATTTTCATGTCTATAAGTTACAGGGTTTTCCACCTCTTCCTGACTAGAAGAGAGGTTTAACAACTATCATATGATAGTTTCAATGTACCAGCATGAATTTTTTCCTTCCATGGACTTACCATATGGTAAGTCATTCTTCAGCTTCTATCTCTACCCTCTTCTCCAGGGTTTTTCCCTGTAAGAGTGGTACCATACCATTGAAAGGCTTTTCTTGTCTTTCTTTTCACTGTAGAGTTTTCTTCTCCTGAGTAAACTCCCTTCTTTATTTGGGCAGCTCTGCAGACAGAGACAGCTTCTCTCTTTGTTCAGCCTGTTCTCTCTGTTTGACACAACCCGACTCTCTCTGTTGCCCTATTCAGTAGCTGCCCATGCAGGAGTTCCAGTAATTGACTACTGGTACTTTTCCACAAGCCCCAGTCTTGTCTTCCACCACTTCTGTCTGGCCTTAGTAGTGATTCCAAGACAGTTTTCTACATCTTTCTTGGATTATCTTTCTCACTACGGGCTTTTTACACTATCTTCTACCCTTGCCATCTCCATCCTCTGGGTTTGGCAACGTACTGGATTTGGCTGTGAATTTTCTACATCAGCCAGTTCTACATCCCAATTCTCCTGCATAATGCTCTCTGCAGTCCTACTGAGAAGCTTTCCACTATGGGCCCTTGCTAGAGAGCATACAGTTTTCTCTAATGGCTATCCATCATGGTTGAAAAATGGCTTCCTCAGTCATCCCCTATGACTGTGAGGGTTCTTCACACCCTACTATCTCCTTTTAAAAAAAAAAAAAAGAAGAGGGAACAGGACATAAGCCTTCTCCACGTGAAAGTCTAGGAGTTATCCCATTCCTACAGGGAATATACTCTTTTTTTTTTTTTTTTTTTTTTTTTTTTCCTTGCAGCTTGTCCTCATGGTAACCTAATCCGTCAAGGACAGCACATATTACTCTGGAAAACGCCTGATACCTCCTTTGTCCCTCACGTAGGTCAACCTGGTATCTCATTCTATGCGTTTCTGTCCTTTTACCATACTGGAGTTCCACAGGACTCCGGACTTGCTGTTTACAGACCTGATATTATCCTCTGTTTTTTCACGTAACCATCCTGGTTATTCACTGGATAGCATTCCTTTACCATCATCTCTGGGGGAATAGATTCTCTATATATCTTCTCAAGAAGGTTTCCCCTCCTTGTTCTTAAATGAATCTTTTCCCTTCACATCACCATGTGAATGTCCTGATATGCATAGCTCTGTCTGCTTAGTTGCAGACATCTATCTTAGACCTATATAGTCAGGTATATATATCTATATATATATATACCTATATACGTCTCTGTAGATGTATCTGTCGGTCAGTTAAGTGTGCATATGCTATCCCCTTTAGATCTCATTATAGATCTATATATATCTATACACCCGTGTATATATATATATATATACATACACATATATCTACATAGATATGTGTATCTGTCCAGATACTTCTTATAGGTAGATATGTATTTCCATACTTATCTCTGACTGTCTATGTTCATTAAGGTTTTTACCTTCCTGTATGTTCCTGACAGTGGGCTTGCACAGCTTCATACTGTTCCACAGTATGTTTCGGATATTATGCACACGACCACTGCTGTGGTACTGACAGCCCTACCGTATCCTAGGTTTACGTATCCCTGAAGCTCCATGCCCCAATGTCTTCCTACCTGGAAAGACATGGTGGATCTTTAGTGGATTTCAGATTCAAACATCTGTCCTTTCTGGGAGTATGGGGTTCTTCCCATACCCTTTCCTCCCTCAAGGACTAGGTCTGTTGTCCAGATCGGTCAGTCTTCCTCTTTTGCTCCTACCTCTGAATACCTCTGTAGCCAAAAGAGTTTCCAGCTTTCCATGAAGCTTCCCACTGAAGACCTGCTGTTTTTGTGCTACCCCAATTGAATCCTGGGGTCACCCCTCGCTTCCAGATGTTGACCTCCACCTTCACTCCAGTGAGGTCACCTTGAACATTGTTCTACTGGATCCCGAGTAGACTCCATCAGCCTCTCTACTTCATGCAATCCAGTAGGTGAGCGTCATATGGTGATTGTTCATTTCAATATATTTTATGATAATGATCATACATACAAGGACTCCTTGTTGGTAGTCCTTTCTTAGGTTAGCTGTTTTTTCTACAGCTCCTCCCTTTTCAACTCCTGCCCTCCATCCTCAGGATGCCTGGCCATATGAGGTTTAGCATGTTTTCAATCTTCAACATGTTAGGGCTCCAGGCATCTTAGCTTGGGAGTCCCCATATGTGAAGACTCATTCCTGCTTGTTCCTGGAGATAGCACAGTTACTTACCTGTAACAGGTGATCTCTGGGAACAGCAGGAATAAGTCTTCACAACCCACCCACCTCCCCTAGGAGTTGTATTTCTATATCTATCTTTCCTTTCCTCTTTCTCTCTCTTTGTCTCAGCTATGAAACTCAACTGAGGAGAGACAGTTGGAAAGGCGGGAAGGCAGCACGCAGGCGCTGAGGGATGCTCCCAAAAGCTTTCTGATTGGACGCTGGGGAGCGTTCCCGCGCAGGCTCCGTCAGTACCGACGTACCCATATGTGAAGACTTATTCCTGCTGTTCCCAGAGATCACCTGTTACAGGTAAGTAACTGTGCTTTACAGGTAAGTAATGATGCTTTGTGGAACTTGTGTGTCTTTTTGGGAAGCTTCCTGGTAGCTGAGACCTGGATTGGCCACTGTTGGAAACAGGATACTGGGCTTGATGGACATTTGTCTGACCCAGTATGACATTTCTTATGTTATGTTCTTATGAGATAAAGGCAGCTAAGTTTCTAGAAAACCTCTAAATTTGTTTTCCATGACTGACTCAGGGATTTCAACAAATTGAAGGACCTATTTTGAGGTCATCCAGCTTGTCTTTGAATTAGGGAAAAAGCCTGCATAAAGTTTAGCAAGTTCTGCAGTTATTGTATCCCTTTTTCCACAACTGCTAGTTGCTTTTCTGTCTGTGTTCCTGACTTGAAAGGTAGAGTTGATCTTTTCTAACTTATTGTAAACCTTATCAGATTTTGTTTCAAGGGCACTGATCACAGCTTGCATAATTTTTGCAACTAAGCTGGTATTAGCTATAAGTTCTGAAGTGCCACATGCATTTCTGATGTCCATCTTAGAAATGAGTTGTGGCAAAC
This sequence comes from Ichthyophis bannanicus, assembly GCA_033557465.1. NCBI lineage: Eukaryota > Metazoa > Chordata > Amphibia > Gymnophiona > Ichthyophiidae > Ichthyophis > Ichthyophis bannanicus. Next base: position 245,496,747 of record CM066040.1, on the reverse strand, counting down.
CCTCTTCCCTTCCTTTCGTTAAGAGATTGTCACCATCACCTATACTGTGCTCCGTTTTTATTAATTTGAAGGGTAGTGCATGAGCTGGCTATTGTGGGGTCACTCCGGTGGAGTGGAGAAAGTGTTAATATAAAAGATCTAAATGCTGGTAATTACACTGAAGTGAAGCCTTCAGAGGTATGTGTCGTCATATGTAAAAAATGTGAAGAACACACTTATCAGCAGGAGTACAGAGTAAAAAGCAACCATAAGATGTAAATATGCCAGCTTAGTATGACGTGAACAATTGGCCCTTTTTAGGTGTCAGCAGGACGGGGAGCTAAAAGAGATCTATTTCTTGGGAGCTGAGGGGTGGGGGGAGAATCAAACAAAAGAACAGAGTGAGCGGGGGCAAAGGTCAGATAATATAAATTTGACAAGGCCTAGGTGAACATGCCTAAGAAGGGTCAACAGAGATGGGCACAGATATGAGTAGAATAACATGGAAAATCACACAAGGGAGAGCTCCAGACAGCTGTAACAAAAATTAGGTAATTAGAAAAAAAATCTCTGGAACAGCAAATATGATTCTGAGCAAGGTTCTATATGTGATAGGACTAAATAGGCGATGAGTTCATCTCCTGTGAATTGAAGGCTGCGTAGGGTATGGACCTCTGGATTCTCTGTTCCCAGTAATCTCCAGGAACAAGCAGGAATGAGTCTTCACATATGGGTACGTCGGTACTGACGGAGCCTGCGTGGGAACGCTCCCCAGCGTCCAATCAGAAAGCCTTTGGGAGGATCCCACAGCGCCTGCTTGCTGCCTTCCTGCCTTTCCCAACTGTCTCTCCTCAGTTCTTCTTTTTCCGCGGAGCCAGCAGGTCGTGTTCCTGTCACCGCAGAAGAATTTCCTTGTTTTTTCTTTATTTCTTTTGTGTCGCGTCCGCCTTCTTCGATGCTGTACCGGTACCGCCAGTCTTTCTTCTTTTCTTCTTGTGAAAAAAAACCAAAACCTTTTTTCCGTTCTTTTTCTTCAGGTGCACTTGAGTTTTGGGCCTTAGGCCCAAAACATTTTTTCCTTAAATATGGAAAAGCCTGCCTCAGGATTTAAAAAGTTCACAAAATGTGGCGGTACTATTTCCGTCACCGACAGCCATGACTGGTGTCTAAAATGTTTAGGTCCTGACCATTCCATAACAGATTGTGTGTCCTGTTCCATGATGTCTAAAAGAGGTCGGCAGAACCGAGCTGCCAAGCTCAGTACCCTGTTTCCCTCTGATGCGGCTTCGGTGGCATCGACGTCTTCTAGGGCTGCTTCTTCCTCACATGGATCTCAGGTAACTAAACATAAATCCAGCCGGTCCTCGAAGGGTAGATCTCCTTCTAAGCATCGAGATGCCTCTGGCCTTGCCCTCGAGGATTCTGCACCGGCAGAATTACCCCAGCGGGAGGCTTCGGCCTCTAAAGCATCATCATCGGAGTTCCAGGATGATCTCGATGGCGTGGCCTCGACAGATCTCCTGGTGCCGTGCTCTGGGGTACCGGTGGCTTCCACCGGTACCGATTTCCAGGCATTGGCGGCGTCGATGGATCAGAGGATTCTGTCCATAGAACGCAGTCTGGCGACTTTCCTTGTGGCATCGATGTCCATGGTACCGCAACAGACTACTCCACTGGTACCGGCTCTAGCATCGCCATCGGTACCGATCCCGGTACCGGTAGCATCGACATCGGCATCGGTGTCCGCTATGCCGGTACTCTGTCCTCTGAAGCCCTCCGGTACCGATACCCCGGTACCGGTTATTCCCGATACCAATCCCGGTCGGTACAGGTATCGGGCTTTGCAAGAGCATCCGGACAGACAATACTTTGATTCCTCTGAGGATTCTGAAGAGTCGGTCGATGCAGTGATGCTTCTTCCACAGGAGTCCTCTCCTAAACGAAGGATGTCTCCTTCAGAGGGTTTGTCTTTTCAAGACTATCAGAGAGGTGGCTCGGGGTCTCTCTATTACAGTGGCACCTGAGACAGAGCCCAGAGCCAAGGAGTTAGATATTTTACAATATCCTAAAACTCCTAAGGAGGAAACTACCTTACCTATTCATGAGATTCTGTACGATCTCATGTTGAGGATGTGGGAAGCACCTCTAGCCACCTCTCCTTATTCTCGCAGGTTGGATACCATGTATCGTGTCCCTCCTTGTCCTGGTTTCCATAAAACTCAACTTCCTCACCACTCTATTGTGGTTGAGTCTACAATGAGAAAGATTAGAAGTGCCAAAAGACATGCCTCTAATCCTCCTGGACGTGAATGTAGAACCCTGGATGCTTTTGGAAGAAGAGTCTTCCAAGCTTCCATGCTTGCTGCGAGAATTAATTCTTATAGTCTCTACATGGGAATGTTCTTAAAGGAAGTCACTGACCATTTGCAGACTTTAAGTCCTTTTATGTTTGAAGATAAAAGGCAAGAATTTCTCACTGGGCTCAAACATGCCCAGGATATCTCCAAATTCTCTAACCATGCTGCTTTCGACTCCTTTGAATGCGTATGCAGAGCCTCAGCTGTTGCCATAGGTGCACGTAGGATTGCTTGGCTTCAAGCATCTGATTTGAAGATCTGGGTTCAAGATGAATTGGGAAATATCCCTTGTACAGGTGAGAACCTGTTTGGCTTTTGCTTGCCAATCCTTACCAATCAGATGGATGCTGAAAATTCTGCTTTGGATAGACTATCCAAATCCACAGCTGCTCCTGCTAAGAAAAGGTTGTTCAAGAAAACACCTTTTTCTAAAAAGGGAAGATTCTATCCTGCTTATGGTCAGCGGGCATCTTCTGCAGCTCTGTTCCCGTCCAAACGTCAGCAATCCTCCAAACAGAGCAAAGCAAAGGCTGCGAGGCCTGTTCCAGCCCAGCAACCTCAGCCCCCTCAGGGCCTTTGACTTTCTGCTAGAGAACTTAGCCTTCCTGGCTCTAGAAGGACCAGAGCCCTCCACCATTCCAGGAAGGTTATGTCACTTTGCTCCCAGGTGTGGGCAAATTACAGCAGAGCATTGGACACTCTCCATCATAAGAGAGGGGTACAAACTTCATTTTTCCAGCTTGCCCCCTCTCACAAGAGTGCACCAGTTCAATTCTCCAACCTCCCTTCTCAGCCTGTTGGAGCAGGAGGTTGCCACTCTTCTCGCCCAGGGGGCAATAAAGGAAGTGCCTTTTCAACAACAGGGCACAGGGTTCTACTCCCCCTGTTTTCTTATTCCAAAGAAAACAGGGGGCTTCAGGCCCATATTAGATCTCAGAGAGTTGAACAGATTCCTAGTCAAAGAAAAATTCAAGATGGTTTCTCTAGGAACTCTGCTGCCATACCTTCAGAGTCAGGATTGGCTTTGTTCTCTAGATCTCAAGGATGCGTACACTCTTGTTCTCATCCATCCAACTCACAGAAGGTTCGTTCGGTTCCTTTTTCAGGAAAAGCACCATCAATACAGAGTGCTCCCTTTTGGTCTGGCCTCTGCACCAAGGGTGTTCACGAAATGCATGGCAGTGGTAGCTGCTTTTCTGCGCACCCTGGGAATATTCGTCTTCCCTTACCTGGACGACTGGCTCAATCAGAGGCCAAGACTTCACTAACCTGCACAATGCGAATCCTTCAATATTTAGGGCTGGTAATAAACATCCCAAAATCCAATTTGATCCCTACTCAGTCCATGGAGTTTATAGGGGCGTTGCTGGATACCACAAGGGCAAGGGCCTATCTTCCCCAGGCCCGTTGCCTTAGCTTGGTGCAGTTAGCTTCTCAAGCAGAGTTGAAGCCCCTCCTAACTGCTCGAGAGATGTTACAGTTGCTAGGCCACATGGCATCCACCGTACATGTGGTACCATATGCTCGCCTTCACATGAGAGCAGCTCAGTGGACTTTATCCACCCAATGGACCCAGGCATTAGGCTGCCTTTCAGACAAAATAGCAAACACAAGTCGCCTCATTTTGTCCCTCCAGTGGTGGAAGTCCCTTCAAAACCTGTTGCTGGGGTCCCCCTTTCAACAGCCTCTACCCCAAGCAACTCTTACAACAGATACTTCTCCAGTGGGCTGGGGAGCTCATCTTCAGGACCTCTCCACCCAGGGCATCTGGTCCCCACAGGAGACTTGTCTTCATATCAATCTCTTGGAACTGAGAGCAATCTTCCTTGCTCTGCGAGTTTTCCACACCCTGCTCAGCCACAAGACAGTCCTTATCCACACTGACAATCAGGTAGCCATGTTCTATGTAAACAAGCAGGGAGGAACTGGCTCTCTGTCGCTTTGCAACAAAGCTCTGTGACCATGGGCTCTCGCCAGAGAGCATCACATTCATCTTCTGGCAGTTTATCTTCCAGGTGTTCAAAACTCTTGGGCGGACAGACTCAGTCGAGTTCTGCTTCCACACGAGTGGTCCCTACATATGGACCAAGTATCCAAGATTTTTCGAATTTGGGGAACCCCGGACATAGACCTCTTTGCAAGTCCGTGGAATGCCAAACTTCCCCAGTTCTGTTCCAGAACTCCGGCTCAGGGAACTCAGGCAAGGGATGCTTTCCTCCTTCACTGGGGTCAAGACTTCCAGTATGCCTTTCCACCAATTCCCCTAATTCCCAAAACCCTTTTCAAGCTTCAGAGAGACAGAGGCCACATGATTCTCATAGCTCCACATTGGCCACGGCAAGTGTGGTACCCTCTGCTTCTACATCTCTCTCAAGCTCCCTCCCTGTAGTTAGGGTCTGCTCCATACCTCCTCTCTCAAGAGGACGGAAGGTTATGGCATCCCAATCCCCAGTCTCTGCATCTCAGGGCTTGGTTGCTGAAGGCCTAGATCTTCAGGATCTTCATCTTTCTCAACAAGTGAAAGATGTTCTTTATGCTTCCAGAAAACCTTCCACTAGACGTTCTTACGCTTTCAAGTGGAAGAGGTTTACCATCTGGTGTTCTGAGAAGGGTCTTAACCCCCATGCCATACCTCTGGAATCGTTGCTGGAGTATCTCCTTCATCTGTCTAATGCAGGCTTTAAGACAAATTCAGTAAGGGTCCATTTGAGTGCTGTTGCAGATTCCCTTAAGCCTCTAAATGGACAACCTATTTCCTCTCATCCTCTTGTAGCAAGATTCATGAGAGGCCTCCTTTTAACTAAACCTCCCATCAGACCACCCCCGGTGGCATGGAACTTAAACTTGGTTCTTGGTCAGCTTATGAAGCCGCCTTTTGAACCTTTAGCTACCACCTCCTTGAAATACCTTTCTTGGAAGGTTATCTTTCTCATTGCAATCACATCAGCACTCCGCATTAGTGAATTGCAAGCACTCGTAGCTAATCCGCCTTATACAAGGTTCCATCATGACAAGGTGGTCCTTAGGACTAATCCACACTTTATGCCTAAGGTGGTCTCGCCTTTTCACCTCAACCAAGAGGTCTACCTACCTGTCTTTTTTCCAGGGCCTCATACATCAAGTGCAGAGAGGAATCTTCATACCCTGGACTGTAAAAAAGCTCTGGCTTTTTACTTACAAAGGACACAGCAACATAGAAAGTCTTCCCAACTCTTTGTTGCCTTTGATCCTTCTCATCTCGGACAACCAGTCTCCAAGAGAACACTTTCTAACTGGATTGCCCAGTGCATTTCTTTCGCCTATCAGAACAAGAACCTTTCTCTGGAGGGCCATGTCACAGCTCACAATGTGAGAGCCATGGCAGCCTCAATGGCTCATCTAAACTGTGTGTCTATCGACGACATCTGTCGAGCAGCCACTTGGGCCTCGGTTCATACCTTCACAGCCCATTACTGCTTGGACAAGGACTCCTGCCGGGATGCCTTGTTTGGTCAGGCTGTTCTTAAACACCTGTTCCATACTTAATCATCTCCTACCCACCATCCCTCATGGGATGCCAGAGATCCATGTGGGGAAGTGCAGCCCTGTTCCAGGGACACACAACTTCTGGGATCTCTCCCTGGCATCTAAAGCTAGGGAGTCCCCATTTGTGTAGACTCATTCCTGCTTGTTCCTGGAGATAGCACAGTTACTTACCTGTAACAGGTGATCTCTGGGAACAGCAGGAATAAGTCTTCGCAACCCACCCACTTCCCCTAGGAGTTGTATCTCTCTATCTTTCCTTTCCCTCTCTCTCTCTCTTTGTCTCAGCTTAAAACTCAACTGAGGAGAGACAGTTGGGAAAGGCGGGAAGGCAGCACGTAGGCGCTGTGGGATGTTCCCAAAGGCTTTCTGATTGGACGCTGGGGAACGTTCCCGTGCAGGCTCCTTCGGTACCGACGTACCCATATGTGAAGACTTATTCCTGCTTTTCCCAGAGATCACCTGTTACAGGTAAGTAACTGTGCTTTCTCTGTGTACCCCTTTTGTTGGGGAACCGTGTTTTCTGGCCAGTAAAAACTGCACAGAGGTTTCTCATTGTCGTGTGTGTTTTCTGACCAGTTTGTCTTGTGTAAAATTGTTCTTATATTGTGTGTCTGCAATACTGATTTTGTTTTTGTCCAGAATGCCTGTCGCACATTCTCTTACTCACTGTTACAGACAGGACAGAAGTGTGTACTTTTGTTTGCTATTTCTGAGTTAGGAAACAAGTCAGAATCATGCTGGGAGGAAGAGACACTCTTGCTTTTAGCGGTTACAAGATCAGTACCAAGATGAGAACAGAATGATCCTTCTTGTTTGCTGTGAGGAGAAGTGGCAAGATCTGTAATTCCAGTAGACTGCTTTTTCTTTGCTCTTAGTCTGTCTACTTCTGTAAGATAGGGAATAAATATAATAAAGGATCGTTTTGCAAAGAAAAATCTTTCAGATAGTAATACCAGGTATGAGTGCACTGTCCTGCATGAGGTGAGGTTTTATTGGGAGGTGGTAAGTCCCCCATATGTGTTGGTTTGTTCCCCTCTTGGATGGATGGAGGGTCTGTTTGGGAGCCGTCTGACCTGTGGTCCAACTGATCCTTCGCCTGTACAGTATTGCAGGGACATTGGTGGGATCAGATAGGTCCCTTGAGCTGAGGAGAAGCACTGCTCTCCCATGCTCAGCATATCATGTGACCTCATAGGAGGCTTTAAATGTTGATCCTTTTTGTGAATATTGTGATAAGGAAGCTTATCATAGCTCAGGAAGGAGCTATAGAAAAGGTGAAGTGACTCTGAACAAGCAACCTGTCAGTTCTGGTAGAAATAAGAAAACAGAATTTTCCCATAAAAGACTACCAGTCCCAGAATGCACCAGGTTTCCAACAGCCATTAGAGGAGCTGAAGTGGGGAAATGTGTGTTCAATCAGGAGGGCTATGAGGTAATCCCTAAGCACTCATCTCAAAGGGCAGGGCCTGATTCAGCACAGCTGCGCTGTGTTAGGGAGGAGCACTCATCTAAGCAGAATAAAGGTAGAGTTTATTCTACAGAGAATCAGCTTGAGCTTGATCATCTTCATCATCAGGAGGATCATCAGAAGCAGAAGCCAAACCGGACGGACAGAGAGGGAAAGAAACCCTTTGGAAGAAAGAGGAGAAAAGCCTTTGAGAGGTCTAGAAGAGTCCAGAGCAGTACGTATACTGGGAGGCATTCCAAGGGCCAGCATACACCATTGGACTGGGGAAAGCCAGAGGAATGGTGCTGCAGCTAGGAATCTCCAGACGGTACCTGTGAGAGAGACGGCTGCACGTGGAAGGGACCCTAAGACCCGTGCCAGAAGGTATGTGAAGAGAGATCCAGTGTCCAGGGATCTGGATTGGAAGGCTGGACATAAGAACTGGACTACATACTGGCCAGGCTATATAGAGAGGAACTCTAACAGCAATGGAAGCTCAGGTATGAACACTGATCTATGCCCTAGCTATAACCTTGAAAGACAGCAGGGAAACAAGTATTCTCCTGAAAGTGCTCAATTGGGAGATTCATCTGTGCCAATCCATGATATTGAACCCATGCTTGTTGAAGAAGAGGGGGTGATAGCAGATGAAGAATCTGTTTACATGGACTGCTCTCTGTCTAAACTCCTTTGGTGATTTTCTGTTATAAAGTACAGCAACCATCACAAAGAAATACAAACTTGTTCTTTAATCTACTCAGAAAAGCTCCTGAGTAGGATTTTTAGCCACGCAGTAGAAAGCAAGCCAGGTAAGGGGTTTCAGCTGGATAACTGCTAGCAATTGAGCCTTACCTAATTGCTTGTGAGCTCTGTGAGAATCACTTCTGAATCTATGTGGGAAGATATAAGAAGTTAACCTGAAAAGAACAGTTTTTCTCTTCTTTGTGGCTTTTGTTTGTTGTTTGATACATGCTAAGAGAATATTAGCTAAAGCCTACAGAAAAGACCAGTTTGTTACCAACCAGGTCTTATTTCTTTTGCTTTGATTGCCTGACAGTTCAAATGTTGTTTTCCTGATTTTGTTTTTTTCAAGTTTAACACTGAAAGCAAGTAACCTGATTTATGTGCTACCAAGCATATCTGTGTTGGGAGAAATAACCCCATAAATAAATATCTTATTGGCTTTACACTTGAGCACAACTAAAATTATTGTGAGCAGCTGTGTCAGGTGGGAATGGACTGCATTGCCCACAATCCCTTGCAAATCATATTGACATATGCACTTGCCAAGACTGTGAACATTCTCACCCAGGCAGCCGTCTGACAATATAGGTGTATTGTGATATGAGATGTTGGCCCCATGTTACTGCATCCTGAAACTCCTGTAGTTCATTATGGTCCCACACTGACATAATTAGCCTGGTCTCAGCTATTGCAGTCGTATTGTAATTTGTTGTATCACTTAAAAATAACAATAAAAGATAGATGTCTAAAACTGGTATTCTCCAAAATTAGAAACGTTTGTAGTAAATAACTACAGGGCTTAGATTCTTCGTAGGAAGAAAATTGTTAAAAAAAATAAATAGTGGTGAAAGCTTTGGGGAGCATGGCTCATGGAATTCTTTCTGATCCCTCCACGTGGGTATGTGCGTGTATGTATAGATATTTTGTCTCTGTGTGTCTTTGACTTAGAGAAGAGAAAGAAGGGATGGCTTTGTTCATGGAGGGTAGGATGTGTAGTTTTGGAGGGGTAGGTGGGCAGTTGAGGGCTAGATGGGGAAGGGTCAGTAGGGAGTAGTTTTGGGTTTAAGACTGTTGGAATGGAGTTTTAGTTTTGGGAGGGGTTGTTGAGGGAGGCTAGTTGTGTTAGTGGAGGTAATTTTATAGTAATCTTGAGGAATGGGTGTTGGTGGGTGGGGTGTTTGCAGATGAGGTGTGGAACAGAGAGGTATTTTGAAGGGAGGCATTTCCTACTTGCTGTGTTTAACTGTATGTAGGTTTCTATGCTGCTGAACCTGGAACTGCCTCTCCCATAGAAATGCATTGGTCCATATTTTTAGGGGCACTTAATTCTTTGGAACCTCCACTCCAATTTTGGCTCCTTTTAGAACATAATGTGACATCTCCAGGAACAAGCAGGAATGAGTCCTCACATATGGGTACGTCGGAACCGACGGAGCCTGCGCGGGAAAGCTCCCCAGCTTCCCAGAAAGGAAAGCTTTTGGGGCCTCCCACAGCGCATGCGCGCTGCCTTCCCGCCTTCCTGACCAACTCTCCTCAGTTCTTCTTTTTCCGCGGAGCCAGCAGGTCCTGTTCCTGTCACCGCCGAAGAAGATGTTATTTTAATTTGTTTCTTTGGCCGCGTGTCTGCCTTCCCCGATTCCGCACCGGTACCGCCGGTCTTTTTTCTTTATTTCTTAAAAAAACCCAAAAAAACCCATATCTTATTTTTCCCCACTTGGTGTGTTTGTTCTGTGAGGCCTCTAGGCCTTCACAGAATTCTCCCTCATAGAGAAACAAGCCTCTGGTTTTAAAAAATGCACCAAGTGTAGCGGTACTATATCAGTCACAGACACCCATGAATGGTGTCTTAAATGTTTGGGGCCTGACCACTCCATTCCGGATTGTCCATCCTGCTCTCTGATGTCCAAGCGTGGCTTACAGAACCGAGCAGCCAAGTTTCATATGCTGTTTTCTACAGATACTCCAGCATCAGCATCCTCCAGGTCTTCCTCTCCTGACGGATCTCAGGTAACCAAACATTCTTCCGGCAGGTCCTCAAAGGGCAAATCTCCCTCTAAGCATCGAGAGGCCCTTGGGCTTGACCCTGAGGACCCTGCCCCAGCCAAACAACCCCGGCGGGAAGCTCCTCCTATGGGGTTACAGGTTGACATCGATGGCACGGCCTCGACCGATCACCTGTTAGACTGCTCTGGGGTACCGGCCCATACCGGTACCGATATCCAGGCAGTCGTGGCGTCTATGGATAATACCGTTCAATCCATGCAGCAGGCCATAATGGCTTTCATTAAAGCTGCAACGTCCTCGGTACCGCACCAAGCGGTTCCGGTTCCGGTACCACAACCGATACCGGTACCCAGAGCATCCACTTCCACCAGGATACCGGTTCCGGTTCCCGGTTCCGGGGTTTATCCCGATACTGATCCGGTTCCGGGTACGCCCGATGTGGATACCGGTCGATACGCTTATCGATCTTTGGAAGCTAATAGACGATACTTCGAGTCTTCTGATGATTCCGATACCTCAGAAGACTCTGCTGAAATATCTCTTACTCTTCCTGAGGAGCCCTCTTCTCCAAAGAGGAGAATGTCTTCTCCAGAGGATTTGTCCTTTCAAGACTTCATTCTTGAACTAGCCAAGGGGCTCTCAGTTTCAGTAACCTCTGAAAAAGAACCTAGAGCAAAAAAATTAGATATTTTGAAATACTCTTAAGGTTCCCAAAGAGGCAGTCACCTTGCCCATCCATGAAATTCTTCAAGAACATATGATGGATTTATGGGAGACTCCTCTCACCTTATCTCCACATTCTCGTCGTTTGGACACCATGTATCGTGTCCCTCCTTCTCCTGGTTTTCAAAAAACTCAGCTTCCTCACCACTCTATTGTGGTACAGTCAGCTATGAAAAGGATAGAGTACCAAAAGACACACTTCCACTCTCCCAGGAAGAGAATGTAGGACTTTGGATGCTTTTGGTAGGAAAATCTTCCAAGCCAGTATGCTTATTGCCAGAATCAATTCATACAGCCTCTATATGGGCATGTTTCTGAAGGAGATTGCACTGAAGATGCGCCATTTCCTCCCCTTTATCCCAGAGGATAGGAAGGAGGAATTCCTTCTTTTGTTAAAGCATACCCAAGATGTTTCAAAGTTCTCCAACAGAGCTGCCTTTGACTAATTTGAGGGTGCTAGCAGAGCCTCAGGCATTGCCATAGCTGCTCGCAGAATTGCTTGGCTCCAGGCCTCTGACCTAGAACCCTGGGTCCAAGATGGGTTGGGCAATCTACCCTGTACAGGTGAAAATCTGTTTGGCAAGGAGTGGCAAATCAAAGCCACTCAAATGGATGCAGAGAATGCTGCTTTAGATAGACTTTCTAAGTCTACCTCTACCCCTGCCAAGAAAAAATCTTTTAAGAAGCCTTTCTACAAAAAGACCAGATTTTCCACAAATACTGGCCAGCAATCTTCCCAAGTTCGCTTTGCTCCTAAGCGTCAGCAATCTAAACAGGCCAGGGCAAAACCTGCAGGGACTGCTACAGTTCAGCAGTCCCAACCTCCTCAGGGTTTTTGACTTACTTCTAGAGAACTTAACTTTTCTGGCTCTACAACAGCCAGAGCCTCTCACCATTCCAGGAGGCTTAACTCATTTTGCTCCCAGATGGGAGCAAATCACATCAGAACAGTGGACCCTCTCTATCATCAGAGAGGGCTACAAACTACATTTCTCCAGCCTTCCTCCCCATACCATGGTGAGACATTTCAATTCTCCCCCATCTTTCCTGCACCTGTTGGGTCAGGAGGTGACCACCCGTCTTGCCCAAAGGGCAATAGAAGAGGTTCCTCTTCTTCAACAGGAGTCAGGGTTTTACTCCCCTTATTTTCTCATTCCCAAGAAAACAGGGGGATACAGACCCATTCTGGATCTGAGAGAATTAAACAAATTTCTATGCAAGGAGAAATTCAAGATGCTCTCTCTAGGTACTCTCCTTCCATACCTGCAGAGTCAGGATTGGCTTTGTTCTGTAGATCTAAAGGATGCGTACACACATATACTCATCCATCCATCCCACAGAAAATTCCTACGGTTTCTGTTCCAAGGAAAACATTTCCAGTACAGAGTACTCCCCTTCGGTCTAGCCTCTGCTCCAAGAGTGTTCACCAAATGCATGTCAATAGTGGCTGCATTTCTACGCACCCTGGGAATTTTTGTTTTCCCATACCTGGACGACTGGCTCATCCGAGCTCCATCTCAGTCCGAGGCTCAGACTTCCCTGGACCACACCAGACGCATACTGCAGTATCTGGGACTTGTCATCAATCTGCCAAAGTCTCAACTCACCCCTGCTCAGTCCCTAGAATTCATAGGGGCCTGGCTAGATACCACCACTGCAAGGGCCTATCTTCCTCAAGCCCGTTGCCACCGTCTAGTGCACTTGGCCTCTCAAACCCAGTCCAGAAGCCACTTGACTGCCAGGGAGATGCTACAACTGCTAGGCCACATGGCATCCACAGTTCATGTGGTGCCTTATGCTCGCCTGCATATGAGAGCAGCTCAATGGACTTTGTCCACCCAGTGGACTCGACTCAAGCATCAGGAGCTCTCTCAGACCAAATAGCAATCTCAAAACGTCTCTTTTGGTCTCTCCAATGGTGGATGTCCACCCAAAATCTGTTGTTGGGGGCCCCCTTCCAACCTTTGTTACCCCAAGCAACCCTCACAACAGATGCCTCCCAAATGGGTTGGGGAGCTCATCTCCAAGACCTCTCCACTCAGGGCACTTGGTCTCCACAGGAGACCACCCTTCATATCAACCTTTTGGAACTGCGAGCAATTTTCCATGCTCTCAAGGTCTTTCATACCCTCCTCAACAACATGACAGTCCTTGTTCATACCGACAATCAAGTAGCCATGTTTTACATAAACAAACAAGGAGGGACTGGCTCTCTGTCGCTTTGCAATGAAGCTCTAAGATTGTGGGCCTTCGCCAGAGAGCATCAAATCCATCTCCTGGCAGTATATCTTCCAGGAATCCAAAACTCTTGGGCAGACAGACTCAGTCGAGTTCTGCTTCCACACGAATGGTCCCTGCACATGGATCAGGTACTCAGAATCTTCCAGGAATGGGGAACCCCGGACATAGACCTATTTGCAAGTCCGTGGAATGCCAAACTTCCCCGGTTCTGTTCCAGAATTCCGTGTCAGGGAGCTCAGGCCAAGGATGCCTTCCTCCTTCATTGGGGTCAGGAATTCCTCTATGCCTTTCCACCCATTCCTTTGATTCCCAAGACTCTGTTCAAACTTCAGAAGGACCAAGGATCTATGATCCTCATAGCTCCACGCTGGCCACGCCAAGTGTGGTACCCTCTACTTCTGCATCTCTCCTAAGCCCCCTCCCTGGACTGGGAGCTGCCCCAGACCTTCTGTCTCAGGAGGAGGGGACTTTGTGGCACCCAAACCCCAAGTCCCTTCACCTCAGAGCTTGGTTACTGAAGGCCTAGACCTTCAAGACTTCAGTCTTTCTCAGCAAGTGAAGGATATCCTCCATGCCTCTAGGAAACCTTCCACTAGGCGTTCTTACGCTTTTAAATGGAAAAGATTTTCCGTTTGGTGTGCTCAAAACGGTCTTGACCCTTTAGCACTACCTTTAAATTCTTTACTGGAATATCTCCTGCATCTCTCCAATGCAGGCCTTAAAACGAATTCAGTAAGGGTCCATTTGAGCGCTATTGCAGCATCCCTTAAACCTCTCAATGGACAACCTGTTTCCTCTCATCCTCTTATTGCAAGATTTATGAGAGGCCTAACTTTAACTAAGCCTCCCATTCGCCCTCCTCCGGTAGCATGGGACTTAAACTTGGTTCTTGGTCAGCTTATGAAGAAGCCACCCTTTGAACCCTTAGCCACTACCTCCTTGAAATTTCTTTCCTGGAAGGTTATTTTCCTCATTGCAGTCACCTCAGCTCGCCGTATCAGTGAACTGCAAGCCCTAGTGGCTAATCCCCCTTATACAAGGTTTCATCATGATAAGGTGGTCCTTAGGACTAATCCCCACTTTATGCCTAAAGTGGTCTCCCCTTTTCATCTTAATCAAGAGGTATATCTACCTGTCTTTTTTCCGGCTCCTCATGCATCCAGTGCAGAGAGTAACCTTCATACTCTGGATTGTAAAAGAGCTCTTGCCTTTTACCTCCACAGGACACAGCAACATCGAAAGTCTTCTCAGCTTTTTGTTGCTTTTGATCCTTCTCATTTAGGACTTCCAGTCTCTAAAAGAACACTGTCCAGTTGGATTGCTCAGTGTATCACTTTTGCTTACCAAAGTAAGAACCTTTCTCTGAAGGGCCATGTCACAGCTCACAATGTGAGAGCCATGGCCACCTCTATGGCTCATCTTCACTCTGTATCCATCGATCAGATCTGTCGAGCAGCCACCTGGGCCTCGGTTCATACCTTTACAGCCCATTACTGTTTGGACAAGGACTCCCGTCGGGATGCCTTGTTTGGTCAGGCTGTCCTCAGATGCCTGTTCCATTCTTAATCAACTCCTGCCCACCTTCCCTGTATGGATGCCTGAGATCCATAGGAAGATGAGGAACCCTTCTGGGTCTCATACCCTTGGGGTGGGATCTCCCCGGCATCTTAGCTAGGGAGTCCCCATATGTGAGGACTCATTCCTGCTTGTTCCTGGAGATAGCACAGTTACTTACCTGTAACAGGTGATCTCTGGGAACAGCAGGAATTAGTCCTCACAACCCACCCACCTCCCCTAGGAGTTGTATCTCTCTCTCTCTCTTTCCTTTCCTCTCTCTATTGTCTCAGCTTTAAACTCGAACTGAGGAGAGTTGGTCAGGAAGGCGGGAAGGCAGCGCGCATGCGCTGTGGGAGGCCCCAAAAGCTTTCCTTTCTGGGAAGCTGGGGAGCTTTCCCGCGCAGGCTCCGTCGGTTCCGACGTACCCATATGTGAGGACTAATTCCTGCTGTTCCCAGAGATCACCTGTTACAGGTAAGTAACTGTGCTTTACATTGACTTCCATCTACCCCACCCCCATGCCATATTTCATCCCAGTCTGCTAAATATTTGGAGAGTTATTTTGCCCTGAAACAGATGAATAGAGAGGCAGCCTCGACCCCTTTTGTGTAATTTGTTCTAACTTCTTTTGGGTTGGAAAAAATAAAAAGTGGTAGTATTGTCTGCAGCATATAAGATTACAGATGCAGTTGTCTGCCTCCAGAGTGGAGCAGTGCAGCCATGCCATAGCTGGAACAGGAATCCTATATGAGTGCACCATCATGGTCCCTTTAAGATGGACTCTGTAGTACTTTTCATTTCTTTGTATGCTGTTTTCTGAGCACTTGGGAGCAGGACTGTTGAGTGTGTTACATTAAAAAATTAAATGAAAAAGAATATCATTGACTTTGAAAAAAATTAATTCATTTATTGTGCAAACTATTTATTTATTTATTTATTTATTTTTTGACCTAGTTCTAGCAGCATCCCCTGGGTTACCTGGCTTTGTAAATCCAGCAGTCAGCCCTGCCTTTTTGATGAATAACGTCCATCAGGTAAACAAATGAATGTTTGCATTAATGGTGACTTGATTATAAAATCTATACTACTTCAATGTTGTATTTAAGTTTTTATGGGCTTAACAATATTTAGCTAAACAATCTTCTAAAATCCTACCTGAAACATGCTTGTGATATTTGGTTCTTGTGAGTGCCTTCAGTGCTTGCTGTCTCTGTCTTTTGCATCTCCTGATCTGATTGGGATGTGCAGTATGTCTTGGGCTTGGCTGCAGTTCTGTATTTAGCTTACACCTTTTCACTAGTAGTGAGTTACATTCAGGTACAGTAGGATTTTCCTTGTCTCTGGAGGGCTTACAATCTAAGTTTGTACCTGGAGGCAGTGAAGGGTTAAGTGACTTACTCAATGCCATAGAGTATGATCCAGTGACCCACCTGCTTTTGTAGTCCCTGTGGCAGCCCCTCTCTCCAAAGGAGGTTTTCTTAATAGAAAACCTGTAAGCTGAGGAAATGACTCACAGCATCATGGTCTGTGACAACTACAGCTACTATCATCCTCAAAAGCAGCCAAACCCATGATATCCCATGCACCCAAGTTTGAACCTAAACTAGTCTATAAAGTCTACTCTGCTGAAGAAAAGTTGGACAGCTTAGGGTAATAGAGTGACTAGATTTAAAAAGAATAGTTTCATTTCAGCAGAGGTTTACTACAAATTAAGGTATTGATATTCAAAAGGTTGTCTGGAAAATGTTGGGATTACCTGGGTAAATCTTTGATTTTAAAATGTGTAACCTCCTCCACCTCACTGACTGCATAAATTTTGCTTTTCCAGCTAGTTAGCTGAACGAAATTTGTACAGGAGAACTTTAGTTCTATTTATTGAATAACCAGTCATCACCCTGCTAATTATCTGCCTTCAACTGATGTCCCTCGTGTACTGCATCCTGCTAGAGTTAGGCCAAGCAGGACTCAGGAGGTCTGTCTTAATGAAACTTTTTTCCCTAAATATTTGGGCAATGTGCTAGAGAAGGGATTTATTTATTTTATTTATTTACATCTCTTATATACCGCACTATTTGCGATCAGCGCGGTTTACATAGAACAAACAATATCCGACAATAAACAAGAGTCTGGTCATTACAATGAACAGGAGCAGTAAACTTGGATAACAGGGGAAACTATACATGTGTGGAACATTGAACAAGGTAACTGTATATATGAGAGGTGGAATTATTGTGTGATGAAAACAAATTTCTTATGTTTGTTTTTAAATAGATTGTAAGTGCTGCATATGTTTAGTAGCATGATGGAAATAAGCAATAATAGTAATTGTCGGTCATTGCTCCAGCACCATGTTTGATTCGGTTAGCACATTGATAGTTACATATCAAATTCTCAGTGGTACTGAGGCATCTAAGGGCCAAAACAAGGTGCAGTGAGTGGGAAGTGAGAAATGGGGTGTAATACAGGGAATTGTAGTATAATCTACAAATGTGGCCAAAACGGTTTACTTATTGTCCATGCTGGACCAGTCCACTTTAGTGGGTTATGTCCCATTGCCAGCAAATGGGACATAACAGACAGAATTAAGAGAAGCTCTAAGAGTTGATTTCACTTCTGTAATGGGAGCCAGTGCTGTTTTCTACTGTTCAGATATGCTTTCCTGGATCTCAATTTCTCCTTTTGATCTAACAGGATAACAGCAGCTTCCCTATGCTGGGTGGGATTCTTGGTCCTCATTAGTCAACTGGCCTGGAGGGCAAGTCTGGACAGGAGAATAATTTGGCCACCTTCAGGATTTTTCAGGTGTTAGAACCATTAGCAGAACAATTTATCTCCAGGAACAAGCAGGAATGTAGTCTTCACATATGGATATCATCGGTACCGACGGAGCCTGCGTGGGAACGCTCCCCAGCGTCCAATAGGAACACTTTTGGGAGCATCCCTCAGCACATGCACACTGCCTTCCCGCCTTTCCAACTGTCCCTCTTCAGTTCTTCGTTTTCCGCGGAGCCGACAGGACAGGACACATACCCTGTCACCGCAGAAAATTTCTTCTTTAATCTTGTTTTCTTGTGGTCGCGTTTGCCTCCGCACGACACCTACTGGTACCGCTGGTTCTTTTCTTTTCTTCTTTAAAAAAACCCCAAAAAAACCTCTGAATTGTTTCTCTTCAGAAATTTTTCTTTTTTCGGTGCTAGGCGCCATTTTGGGCATTAGGCCCCATTTTTCCTTAAAGATGGAAGAACCAGCTAGTGGTTTTAAAAAATGCACTAAGTGTGGCGGTACCATTTCCGTCACCGACACCCATGAGTGGTGTCTTAAATGTTTAGGCCCTGACCATTCTCCATCTGAGTATCTCTCTTGTATGGGAATGACTAAAAGAGGAAGACAGAACCAGGCTGCAAAGCTCGGTACCCTCTTTTCTTCGGATGCCAGGTCCATTTAATCAACGTCTTCAAGAGCCTCTTCTTCCTCCCATGGATCTCCGGTAACTAAACATAAAGGCCGGTCCTCAAAGGGTAGCTCTCCTGCAAAGCATCGAGAGGCCATTGGCATTGCTCTTGAGGGAACCACACTGGCAAAACAGCCCTGGCGGGAGGCTTCGGCTTCCAAAGCATTAACGGGGTTCCAGGATGCTCTCGAGGCCGAGGCCTCGACAGAAATACTGGTGCCATGTCAGGGGTCTCGGCCGCCTTCACTGGTACCAATACCCAGGCATCGGCAGCTTCGATAGACCAGAGATTTCTTGCTATCGAGCGTAGTATTGCAGCTCTCCTTACAGCTGCGGTACCGTTGACACCGATGGTTCAACGGGCACCGGTACCGACACCGGTACTGGCACGGGCGGTACCGGCCCTGGTGGGAATTCTTCCCATGCCGTCTTTGGCTGGCATCGAAAGATCGGTACCGGATCAACTCGGTACCGACTTCGATCGATACCGGGACCGTGCCTTACATGAACATCGTGATCAGAGATACTTCGAATCCTCTGATTCTGATGACTCTGATAATTCTGCCGGTACCAGAGTGTTTCTCCCGGAAGACTCTTCTCCCCAACGCAGAATGTCGCCTCCGGAGGACATGTCTTTTCAGGATTTTATTTGTGATGTTGCCAAAGGCCTTTCAATCACGGTAGCTCCTGAAAAGGAACCTAGAGCAAAGGAATTGGAAATTCTCCAATATCCTAAGGCTCCAAAGGAGGCAGCCTCTCTGCCCATTAATGAAATTCTTAATGATTTGATGCTCAGAATGTGGGAGACACCTTTGACCACATCTCCTCATTCTAGGAGACTTGATACCATGTATCGTGTTCCACCATGTCCTGGATTTCAAAAGACTCAGCTGCCACACCATTCAATGGTAGTGGAGTCAGCCATGCGTAGGATGAAAAGTGCAGAGACATGCATCCAGTGCTGGACTCTTGATACTTTTGGGCGTCAAACCTTTCAAGCATCCATGCTTTCAGCTAGGATCAGCTCATATATTTTATATATGGGCATGTTCCTTAAGGAGGTCACAGGAGATTTGGAGCTTATGAGCCCACTTCTCCCAGATGAGACAAGACTTCCTTACTCTTGTCAGGCATGCTCAAGATGTCTCCAAGTTTGTGAATCGTGCAGCCTTTGCTTTGAATGCATCAGCAAAACCTCTGCTATTGCCATTGGTGCACGACGGATTGCCTGGCTTCAGGCATCAGACTTGGAGATTTGGGTACAGGATAAATTAGGCAACATCCCTTGCACAGGCGAAAACGTCTTTGGCAAGAATTGGCAGGAAAAGGCTAATGAGATGCTGACAATATCACCTTAGATTGTCAAATTCTACAGCCACTCCAGCCAAAAAGAAACCCTATAAGAAACCCTCTTTCAGCAAAAAGTGGAAGTTTTATCCATCCTATACCCAGCAAAGCCAAGCTCACAGTCAAGTTGCCCAGAAGGGACAACAACAGCAATTCAAACAGCGAAAGAAGCCAAAGGGCCCGAGAGCTCAACCAGCTCCACAGGTTTAGCCCCCTCAAGGGCTTTGACTCCTTTCTAGAGAGTTTAGCCTTCATGCCTCTGAGGGGTCCAGAACCCCTAAATATTCCAGGCAGGCTGTGTCATTTTGCCAACAGATGGCACCAAATAACAGCAGAAATTGGACTCTGTCCATTGTAGGAGAGGGGTACAAGCTTCATTTTCACAGCATGCCCCCTCCTACAATCTTAAGGCAGTTCAATTCCCAGACATCTGCAGAAAATCTGTTGGATCACGAGGTCTCAACACTTCTTGCCCACAGGGCAATAGAGGACGTACCCATTCTTCAGCAGGGTACAGGGTTCTACTCCCCCTATTTTCTTATTCCAAAGAAAACAGGGGGACACAGACCTATTCTAGACCTCAGAGAATTGAACAAATACCTGTTCCGAGAGAAGTTCAAAATAATTTCTCTAGGAACTCTTCTGCCATACCTTCAAAGTCAGGATTGGCTTTGCTCTCTAGACTTAAAGGATGCATACACTCACATTCTGATCCATCCAGATCACAGGAAATTCTTACAATTCCTTTTCAAGGGAAAACACTTCCAATACAGGGTTCTTCCCTTTGGTCTGGCTTCCCCACCAAGAGTATTCACGAAATGCATGGCAGTAGTAGCTGCATTCCTGCGAACCCTAGGGATTTTTGTCTTCCCTTATTTGGACAACTGGCTCATTTGAGCCGTCTCGCACAATGCGAATCCTCCGATACTTGGGATTGGTAATAAACTTCCCAAAATTCCAACTTGTTCCTTCCCAGTCTCTGGAGTTCATAGGAGCCTGTCTAGATACCAGAAAGTCAAGGGCTTTCCTTCCACAGGCCCGGTGTCTTCGCATAGTGCAACTAGCTTCTCAAGCAGTGGGAAACTCCTCCCTAACTGCTCAAACTGCTACAGTTACTGGGACACATGGCATCCACAGTTCATGTAGTGCTCGCCTCCACATGCGAGCAGCCCAGTGGACTCTATCCACACAGTGGACACAGGCCACAGGGTGTTTGTCAGACAAGATAGCAAATTCTCATCGCCTGATCTTGTCCCTCCAATGGTGGCAATCACTGGACAATCTTTTAGTGGGGTCTCCTTTCCAACAACCCCTATTCCAGGCCACCCTAACAGATGCATCACAGTGGGGTGGGGAGCACACTTGCATCATCTCTCTACCCAGGGTACCTGGACTCCACAGGAGGCTTGTCTTCACATAAACCTCCTGGAATTAAGAGCAATCTATTTAGCTCTTCGAGTATTCCATGCCCAGCTCAGCTACAAGACGGTCCTAGTCCAAATGGACAATCAAGTAGCCATGTTCTATGTGAACAAGCAGGGCGGAACAGGCTCTCTGTCGTTATGCAACGAAGCTTTACGACTTTGGGCCCTCGCCAGAGAGCATCAAATCCACCTTCTCGTGGTATATCTTCCAGGCATTCAAAACCTTTGGGCAGATAAACTCAGCCGAGTACTGCTGCCTCACGAATGGTCTCTCCACCTAGACCAGGTGACAGATATTTCACATCTGGTGGACTCCAGACATAGACCTCTTTGCAAGTCCACTGAATGCTAAACTTCCCCAGTTCTGTTCCAGGATTCCGGCTCACAATTGCCAGGCAAGGAATGCCTTCCTCCTTCACTGGGGTCAGGACTTCCTCTATGCCTTCCCACCCATTCCCCTCATCCCCAAAACACTCTTCAAGCTTCAGAGAGACAGAGGTCATATGATCCTCATAGCGCCATGGTGGCCACACCAAACGTGATATCCCCTGCTTCTACATCTCTCTCAAGCTGCACCTCTTGAGTTAAGCTGTGCTCCAGATCTCCTTTCCCAAGAGAGCGGGATGCTATGGCACCCGAATCCCCAGTCCCTGCATCTCACGGCCTGGTTGCTGAGAGCTTAAATCTGCAGGATCTCAACCTTTCCCAACAGGTAAAGGATATCCTTCAGGCTTCTAGAAAACCTTCCACAAGACGATCTTACGCCTTCAAGTGGAAATGTTTCACTATATGGTGTTCCCAGAAAGGGTTAAACCCCTGGTGATACCTTTGGAGACGATACTAGAGTATCTGCTTCATTTATCAAATTCTGGTCTAAAGACCAATTCAGTAAGAGTCCATCTTAGCGCAATTACCGCTTCCTATAAGCCGCTAAATGGACAACCAATTTCCTCTTATCCTCTCATATCCAGATTTATGAGAGGTCTTCTATTAACAAAACCTCCCATCAAACCACCACCGGTGGCATGGGATTTAAATCTAGTTCTCGGGCAGCTCATGAAACCGCCTTTAGAACCTTTCGCCACTGCTACCCTAAATTTTTGGCCTGGAAGGTCATCTTCCTAATTGCAATCACCTCTGCATGTCGCATTAGTGAATTGCAAGCCTTAGTGACCGATCCTCCTTACACTAGGTTTCACCATAATAAGGTTGTCCTCAGGACTCATCCACACTTTATGCCAAAGGTGGTTTCGCCTTTTCATTTAAATCAAACGATTTATCTTCCTGTATTCTTTCTGAGACCTCATGCCTCTAATGCAGAGAAGAACCTTCACACTTTGGACTATAAAAGAGCTTTAGCCTTTTACCTACAAAGAACCCAGCAACATAGAAAGTCTTCTCAACTTTTTATTGCTTTTGATTCTAGTCGTTTGGGACTTCCAGTCTCCAAGAGGACTTTATCCAAATGGATTGCACAGTGCATGTCCTTTGCTTATGAGAGTAAGGGTCTTCCTCTTCAAGGCCATGTCACAGCTCATAATGTGAGAGCCATGGCAGCCTCTATGGCTAACCTTCACTCTGTGTCTATTGATGACATTTGTCGAGCAGCCACCTGGGCTTCGGTACATACCTCTACAGCCCACTACTGCCTAGATAAAGCTTCCCGTTGGGATGCCTTCTTTGGCCAGGCTGTTCTTTAAAATCTCTTACAAACTTAATACAACTCCTACCCACCAACTCTGGTAGGATGCCAGAGATCCATGGGAGGAAGCATGGCCCACCTCACCATAGGTGTCATCTCCCTGGGGTCATCTCCCTGGCATCTTCAGCTAGGGAGTCCCCATATGTGAAGACTACATTCCTGCTTGTTCCTGGAGATAGTATAGTTACTCACCTGTAACAGGTGATCTCCGTGAACAGCAGGAATTCAGTCTTCACAACCCACCCACCTCCCCTAGGAGTTGTCTCTCTATCTCTCTCTCTCTTTCCTCTCTCCCTCTATCCTTTCACTCAGCTACAAACTTAACTGAAGAGGGACAGTTGGAAAGGCAGGAAGGCAGCGCACATGTGCTGAGGGATGCTCCCAAAAGCGTTCCTATTGGACGCTGGGGAGCGTTCCTGCGCAGGTTCTGTCGATACCGATGATGCCCATATATGAAGACTAAATTCCTGCTGTTCCCGGAGATCACTTGTTACAGGTGAGTAACTACGCTTTACTGCTTCCTATTCTGAGAAGTATATGGGAGTTCCTTCATCTCCAAAAGAGAGGTTTTGAGCCCTTGGAAGAAAACCTTATGGGTTTACTCCCAGTTCTCCAAATGTTCCTTTTTCATGTCTTCCCTGGGCATAGTTTTCCTATGCAATCATGGGTCTGGATGGTAATACCTTAGGCATGAATGAGTCTCCCACATTTCACTTTCATGGTGGTCTCTACACATGTAGAGTTGCAATGTCCCCCCCCCCCCCCCTTCTCTAGAAAGTCCAGAAGCATCCAGGTGAATGGCTCTCCCCAGATATTTCCCGAGGGAAATGGCGCAGGGGACCGTATCCTAGTTAATTCTCTCCTTAGATGCAAGCCTTGTTGGTAGAGAGGGAGTTCTTTATCCAGGACCTCTTAGGAGGGAGCAGCTGGGAGTCAGCTAGGCCAGGGTCAGAGTTAGCAACCTAATTCTCGGGCAGTTCAGGATGCTAGCCTGATGAAGGTACTTTGGAGGAGAATGGGCTATATGACACTGCTAGATGAAAGGAACATACTTGGGTGTCCTAGCTTTCAGGTATTGGAGGAAGTAGACTGGCCTTAGGCTAGGGTGGAGTTCCCCATAGTCGGCACAGTCAGGGTGTAGTGGAATTTTGTTTGAGCTGACATTCTTCATATCCTGAAATAAGAGAACTGGCAGAAGCATCCTTTGCCCTATTAGGGGTCACATGGAACACCACCTCAAATGGACATCAAGTCAGCCCAGTAAAAAACCAGAAGAACAAGTTAGTTAACCAGAGGAGGAGGAGATCTCCTTCACTTTTCCCTTAGTCAGAGGATGCTTTCTTAAATGACCTCTTTCCATTCTGTCTTATGACCTTGGCCTTTAAGAGGGTACTTTTTTTTTCATAGGGAGGCTTCTCAGCACTGATATTTGTGACTTTTCATTTGGTATGAAGTAATTCCATGTAGTGATCCTAGTTCAGTTTGGAGCCTCTGTAAGCTCAGCTTTACAGAGAATGCAGTGTTTCCCTTTGAGGTTTTCATTTATCTAGTTTATATTCTCTGGGAACAAGCAGGAAGTCAGTCCTCACAATATGGGTGACGTCTGCGCGGAAACATCTTCCCAGCTTTCAAAGAAAGCCTTTAGGAGATGCACCACACAAGCGTAGTCTCCTTCCTGCACAAGGGTGCCATCCTGCTCAATCTCCTTTTTTCCGCAGAGCCCACCGGACGTATGTCTGATTTCCCCAGAAAAACTAGTTAATTTTCATCGTGCCGAAGGCTGCGGTACCATCTGCACTGGAGTCCAGGATGAAGTTCCTGGAGTGCAGCCTAACTACCTTCCTGGAGACATAGCGGACACAGTTGTCTGGCCCTTCCGGTTCGTCTACCTAGACCACCAGGACCTTGACTTTGAGGACTTCACCTGTTGTCAAGTCGATCCTCGTGAGCTTACAACCTCGACTTGATCCTCGACAGCGGTCTCTATCACGGTCGGGTTCCTCAGGCCATCGATCATCTTTGACCAGCAGTTGTGGCTCCGGCCATGCAACCTCGAAGGCCCATGGACCACCGGCCCTCGGCCCATCGCTGTCACGGCCTACCATCGAGTCCTCAACAGAGTACTCCAACTGGGAGTCGGAGGACGAGACATCTGGGCATTCTCAAGCCCCGCGATGTGCCATCTGACCCGTTGCCACCCGAGGCCAGGCTCTGGTCATCGCCCGAGGACGCAGCGTTCCTCGATTTTGTACGGGACATGTCAAAGGCATTGTCATTCCCCACTGACTCGGAGGAGGACCCTCAGACAGAGGATCTCGATATCCTCCAATATGAGTCCCTGCCAAAGGAGTCTGTCACTGTGCCAGTCCTGGCCATCCTGGAATGGCAGCTGCTCCGAATGTGGGAGTCACCGGCCTCGATGCCCATAAGCAGCCATCGACTCGACTCCATGTACCGAGTCCACCAGGGACCGGGCTTTAGGAAGGCTCAGCACCTGCACAACTCCATGGTGGTGGAGTCTGCTATGCATCAGCTTAAAAGCCAGAAGACGCATTTGTCTGTGCTCCTGGACAGGGAAGCCAGGGCTCTCGACACTCTCTGCAGAAAGTGCTACAAGGGCTCGATGCTAGCCTGTTGGATCCAGGCATACCAACTATATATGGGTATGTACCTGAGGGACCCGGGGAAGGAGTTCACCGGATTCTCCGCCGGCCTATCTGAGGAACCCCTTCAACTGTTCCAGAACCTGGTCAAAGGTGTCAATGACTGCTCTAAGTTTCTCAAACAGCCTATGACAGCTTTGAGTCCACAGCCCAGGTGGCCACAGCGGGCATCGATGCATGGCGCCAGGCCTGGCTCCAGTCCTCTGACCTGGAACAGTGGGTCCAAGACAAACTTATCGATGTCCCATGCCAAGGAGAAAATCTCTTTGATAAGCCCATGTCAGATAAGGCTGCAGAGCTAGAGTCTGCCTTCCTGACAAGAACTCAACTTTCTAAGAAATCCAACACTCTGCCCAAGCAGAAGGCCTGGGGGGGGGGGGGGGGGGAAGCCACCCAAGCCAACCCAACCCAAGCCAACCCAACCCAACCCAAGCCAACCCAACCCAAGCCAAGCCAACCCAACCCAAGCCAACCCAACCCTAGGAAGGGACCAGCTTACCAAGGCTATTAGCAGTAACAACCTCCTCAGGTTCCACAGCAGGGACAGCATGCCAAGGGGCACACACAGGGCCCCTGTAAGCAGAAGATTGCCAAGGCCCTAACACCAGCTCCGGCCCCATCTGGGAGATGTTTTTGACTACTTGGGCATAGCCCCTCTACCCTCAGGAGGTCAGCTGCCGATAAGGGAACGCCTGGTCTACTTCACTCACCAGTGGCCAAACCACCACCGATGCAAGGGTTGTCCAGATGGTCAAGGAGGGTTGCCTTCTCCACCTGGATCAGACGCCCCTTCTTTCTCCAGGACCAAGCAGGAAGTCAGTCCTCACATATGGGTGACATCGACGTCGATGGAGCCCTTGCGGAGCATTTCCCCAGCTTTCCATGAAAGCCTTTGGGAATGCAGGCACGCATGCGCGGTTCCCTTCCCGCCTAAAGGTGCCATCTTGCCTCAGTCTCTCTTTTTCCATGGAGCCCACCGGACATGTGTCCTAGTCATCCCGGAAAATAGTTTGATTTTTTGGCGATCCGTCGCTATTTTTCTTCTCTGGTTCGACGCCGGTTCCCCTCCTGCCGGGTTCGGTACACCGGTATCGAGCCCGATCTTCTTTTTTCGGTTTTTGCCTTTCGTGGCTGGCGTTCGTGCCCTTTTTTTCTTTTTCCGTGGAAGGCCGGTCCTTTGACCTCGCGGGGACTCTTTTTTTTTCCCCGATGGCTTCCAGTGGTTTTAAAAAGTGTGATCGGTGCAAGAAGCTGATGTCTCTCACCGACACACACGACTGCTGCCTTCGGTGCCTCGGTCCTGATCACGACCCTAAGACGTGTGGACCATGTGGGGAAAATGTCTTCCAAGGCACTGCGAAGTCGTCAGCACCAAAAGGAAAGGCTTTTTTCTGACTTGGCCTCTGGCCGGGCCCGGACCTCATCTGAGGCCTCGACATCTCGGGAATCGGATCCCGAGCACCGTCGTGGCTCCTTGGACAGGGGGTCCCCCTACCGGGAATGCAAGAGGAAGAAGAGGCTCGCGAGGGCGTCGTCGTAAGAGGTCCCTGGCTCCTCTAGGGCTAGGTCTGAGACCCCCGACCGTCGCCCCGGGCCCGTGGAACAGGAGAAGCCTTCCAAAGTTCCTCGAGTAGAGCCGGAGTCTGCTGGACACGTAAGTCCTGTAGTCCTCGTGGACTCTCCTCCCAGAGAGCCGACGTCGGGCCCTGCGCCGCCGGGGTCCAAGTCGGGGGCTGCTGCATCTCCTGAGCTGGGTCTCAGGTTGACAGCCTTGGAGAGTAGACTGTCTGCCTTCATGGAACAGCAGCGGGTACTGATGGCCAGCCTGTCTGGCGCATCTGCCCCGACCACCGGGACATCGATTTTATAGGAACAGGGAAGTCCTCAGGACTCATACAAAGTTCCTCCCCAAGGTAGTCTCCTCTTTCCACCTCAACCAGAAGGTGGTTCTTCCAACATTCTTCCCTAGGCCTCATGCAAGCCAGGCTGAAGCAGTTCTGCATACCCTGGACTGTAGGAGGGCTTTATCCTTCTACCTTGACCGTATGCAGGGACATAGAAGGGCTACTCAGCTCTTCATCTCTTTTGACCCTAATAATTTGGGGTTGGCTGTGTCCAAGCGTACCTTGTCCACCTGGGTGGCTGACTGTATCACCTGGGCTTACAGGGCGGCTGACCTTCCTTTGCAGGTTCGGGTCACAGCCCATTGTGTCAGGGCAATGGCTGCCTCAGTGGCTCATCTCCGCTCTGTACCGTTGGTAGACATCTGCAGGGCTGCAACTTGGTCTTCAAGCCAGACTTTTGCGACCCATTACTGTCTGGAGAGGGAGTCCCGTAGGAACAGTGCTTTTGGCCAGGCAGTACTCTGGAATCTCTTTGAGGTTTAGGCAACTCCTGCCCTCCTGCCTTTCGTTGGGCTACCGGTGGAGGTTCTGTCAGTGAAAAGCCTTTCTTTGATGCTGGGACTAGAGGGAGTTCTCTTGTTCAATTTGGGTTCCCTGGTAGCCCAGAGCTAGGGAGTCACCCATATGTGAGGACTGACTTCCTGCTTGGTCCTGGAGAAAGAGTAGTTACTCACCTGAAACAGGTGTTCTCCAGGAGCAGCAGGAATCAGTCCTCACAACCCTCTCTCCTCCCCTTGGAGTTGCAGTTGTACATAGCTAAGAACAGCACACAAAAATGTAAAATAAACTGTCATTTGACTGAGGCAAGATGGCACCTTTAGGCGGGAAGGGAACCGTGCATTCGTGCCTGCATTCCCAAAGGCTTTCATGGAAAGCTGGGGAAATGCTCCGCAAGGGCTCCATCGACGTCGATGTCACCCATATGTGAGGACTGATTCCTGCTGCTCCTGGAGAACACCTGTTACAGGTGAGTAACTACTCTTTCTTTCCAGGAGAGCCTTCCTCGCCTCCTCTTCACCAGACCCTGATCTGGCAGGAGCTCACAGGTCTACTCGAGGACAGGGCTGTGCAACCAGTGCTCCACTGCCAAAAGGGCAAGGAGTTCTACTCCCAGTACTTCCTTGTGTCAGAAAGAACCAGAAGCCTCAGACCCATCCTAGACCTGCGGAACGTGAACAAGTTCCTGGTGCGGGAGAAGTTCAGGATACTCTCTCTTGGAACACTGCAGCCCTACCCACAGCAGGGAGACTAGCTATGTTCCTTGTATCTAAAGGACGCTTACAACCACATCCTCATCCATCCCAGTCACAGACAGTACCTGAGATTCGTGGTTGAGGGTGACCACTACCAGTACAGGGTGCTACCCTTCGGGCTGTCCTCTGCATCCAGGGTCTTCACCAAATGCCAGGGCCTAATAGCAGCAAAGAGCTTTCAGTTTAAATTTAAAACACAGCAGAGAGCTTTCTGGTTAAATTTAGAACCCAAGACGACTCCTATCCAAGCAAGGGCTGTGGGACTCCCCCTGGAAATTGGTCACAGATTACCTTAGAAGCACAGGACAGGGTACTGTATAGCAGCCAGCTTTTAATAAGTCTTCTTTCCCTCCACGACATCCATCCACCCCTGAGATAATAGTAACTTTATAGGTGCTTAAACTTCTTAAAGGAAAGGAGATGCCATATTCACCTGTTTATCCTCATCAGGCATACATTAAGGACCTGAGATTAATTAAGCTTCAGGTGAACAAAGTACATTCAATGTATTAGGTATCGTTTTCTTAGTATAAGTATCCCCAGAAACCCTTAGTAAGTAAAGAACTTAAATATGTAAACACAACCTTAAAATTAAGATGCAGACGACTTCCAGTGACGGCATCGGGGCGAATGGCGGCATAAGACTCGGCTCTGCCGCCTAAGCCTGACGAAAAGGGGAATTTGCACCCCTGCCCGCATGGAGTAGGATGGTGAACGTGGGAGAGCAGTAGGAGAAGAGCCCCAGGCCGAGTTACAATAGCGGCGAAGCAGCGAGCCCCTGTCGGAGAGCGCGGAAGAGGAGATCGCGTGGCAGGCTGGTGGGACGGCCGCTGGAACAGCGAAGCTGAGGCCTATCCTGAGCTGAGGGGGCGGAAGGAGTGTGCAGAGCTGGAAAATCGGTGCTCGGGTGAGCAGCGACGTCCCCTGCGAGACCGCGTGCAGCGGGCCGAGGTGAGCCGGCAGATCTGAGAGGCGGCGGACCGGGAGGCTGAAACCTGAGCGGTGGAGAAGGGGGCAGGCAGCGGTGGCTGCAGAGCTGGAGAGAGGCCAGAGGACAGAGAAGCCGGTGAGGCGGCGGGAAGGCACTGCGGCTGGGATCTGAGCACCAAGCAGGGGAGAAAGTGTCGGTGGCCCCCCCCCCGGGTGGATTTGACACCATCCAGCCCAGCTAAGAGAGTTGAGAAGCCCTGGTGAGGGGGGAAGAGAGTAGAGCAAAGAACAGCCCTACAGCAGATAGTGGGGCCCCCACCTGCAGCTTCGATAAACGGCTGAGAGGCAGAGGGAGAGGCCCCTAGGGGACGCAGCTCCCTAAGCTTGGGGACCCAGCATTGTACGATATCAGCATGGAAAAAAATAAAGGCTCCCTGGCGGTACGCAAGAAACTGGCTGACTTTCGCTCCCCTTACGCGGCAGTCAAAGGCGGAAAAGAGGGGGAGAAGGAGAGCCGAACACAGGAGGGAGAGCCCACAGACCGGGGAGAGGGGCTGGATTGCGGAGCTAGCCCAGGGGATATCTCTCACCTGAAAACCTGGCTTATGGAGATGAAGGAAGAGATTAAAACGGAAATAAGCGGGGTGAAGCACGAACTCAAAGAGTCCATACAATCCCTGAGACGAGATATTGTGGACATTGGAAATAGAGTCGAGGAGATGGAGACTCAGCTGGAGCAACAAGGGGAGGAACTGGCGGATTTACAAAAGCGCGGGGGTGCACTCCAGCAAGCCCAGGAGGAACAGCAGATGAAGCTGGAGGACCTGGAAGACCGGTCAAGGAGATGTAACCTACGGATCCGGGGACTCCCAGAGGAACCTCAGTACCGCAACTGCGAAGAAGTCTTGCTAAAAATTTTCAAATCCCTGCTGTTAGCTGCAGATCCGCAGGGAGAGCTGCTGATCGATTCATCGCACATTGAGCGAGCCCACCGAGGCCTGGGCCCGATACGCAATAATAAACCCAGGGACATTGTTGTGTGCTTTAGCTCTTTCAAGATCAAGGAAGGACTGCTTCGAGCGGCAAGGAAAGCGCGCCAGATAGTTTGGGAGGAACACCATCTGGAGCTCTTCCAAGATCTCTCTGCAGGAACCCTACAACGCCGACGGCACCTCAAGGAGGTGACCGCGTATTTGCGCAAAGAGGATGTACGATACAAGTGGCTGTTTCCATTTGGGCTGTTGATCACCTGCAAGGGGAAGTCAAGGCGGGTGCAGAACAGGGAGGAGGCCTGGACTGTACTTAGAGACTTTGGCCTACCCAACATACCGGAAGGGGGAAGCCCACAGACAAGAGCACCGGCGGATGCTGTGAAGTCCCTCAGTCCACAGAGGAAAGCACAGAGATGGCACCGAGTTCCAATGTCAGGGAGTAGAGCGGCGCGCTTGAATAGAGAGAGCCCCGGAATACCAGCAGAGGAGAAAGGCGATGGCTGAATGAATGGACTCTGAGTTACCAAAGATGTATCAGTATGTTTTCTTAGTAATAGTAGAACTGGGTTACAGAAGGGGGGGGGAGATGAAGTTATTATCTGCTGGAGGGGGGAGGGAGGGGTTCGACTATAGGGAGGAGGAGGGAAGGAGGGCGGGGGGGAGGACGGAGGTAGAGGTTCGGAAGGGGAGCTGAAGGGGCTTTGGGTGTTGAGTTGGTATAGGGGGGAGGGGGAAGGGCAGACAGAGTCAGGCAAGGCCCGATTACTGGTCACCTCTATGGAAGACTATCCTCTCTTAAGGAGAGGGGAGAGGGTTGGGGGGGAGGGAGTGGGGAGGGGGGGGGCTGGGGGTTATAGGCTAGAGGGAGGGAAGAGGGGGGTGTGGGAGAATGGGTGAGCTTAAACTAGTCACATTAAATATGAAGGGGCTTAACTCACCGCTTAAGCGACGCAAATTGTACACAGAGTTAGCCCGCCAGAAGGCGGCAATAGTTATGCTTCAAGAAACGCACTTGACACGGGCAACAGAGCATCTGGTCAAGCCCAAAGGCTATGGGGTGTGTATTCAGGCTTCAAATACCGTGGAAAAGAAGAAGGGAGGGGTTGCTATACTCTTTGCATCTCGATTAAAGCTGCAGGTGCAGACGGTGGTAAGGGATGCGGAGGGGAGGTATGTGTTGGTGCGAGTGAAGGTGGGGAGTGTATGGTACTGTGTAGTGAATGTGTATGCACCGACTGGAGCACAACGAGAATTCTGGACAAAACTGAACGAGGAGGTGGGGAAGCAGGGGGATGGTATCCTTATATGTGGGGGGGATTTTAACCTTACATGGAACCCCACCCGGGATGCTACAGGGAAACGGGAGGGAAAGAGGGGGGATAGAAAGAGATATCGTAGCTTCGTGATACAGCACTGCCTAGTGGACGCGTGGCGACTGCAGCATCCTGGGAGGAGACAGTTTTCTTACTATTCGCCAGTACATGGGTCCTACTCACGTATCGATGCCATTTGGGTCTCGAAGGAGGTGGGGGGAACGATTACAGGGGCGGAAATGGAGTCCATTACCTGGTCAGATCACGCCCCGGTAGTGGTGAGCTTGCAAGTGGTAGAGGAAGGGACGGGGGTGAGGTTCTGGAGACTCAATGAGTCACTGCTGGAGGATGTGAGGGTCCAAGAGGATGTGGAGAGGGGGACCCGGGAATATTTCAGGCTTAACGCTAATGGAGAGGTTGCATGGGGAGGTATATGGGATGGGTACAAGGCGGTGATACGAGGCGTATTGCTCAAATGGGGGGCGCGGAAAAAGAGGGAGAGGGAGGATAGAGAACGGCTCTTGAGGGAACGGCTGTTGGAGCTGGAAGAATTGGATGGGAAAGAGAGGGGAGATACATATAGGGGACGGGTGTTGCTAGCGAGAGCGCAACTCAATGAATTGCAGGCGGAAAAAGATACGGTATCGGATGCAGCTTCTGAGGCAGGAGGTATTTGAAGGGGGGAATAAGGCTGGGAGGTATCTAGCGCAGAAGCTGAAGCAGCAGAAGCTTCGCTCTCATATATTAGGGGTTCGAAGGAAGGGCGGGGAATTGGTTACTAAAGATGGGGAGATTAGGGATGTTTTTAAGGAATACTATCAGGAGCTGTATAAAGCAAGGGACTTGCCACAGGTGGGGAGGGTGGGAATCTACCTTGACTCCATAGACTTGCCTACGTTGAGAGAGTGCGAACAGGAGGAAATTAACAAACCCATTCGGGCAGACGAAGTAGGGAGGGCAATCAAGCAGTTGAAATTAGAGAAAGCCCCAGGGTTGGATGGTCTGTCTGCCAGATTCTACAGGAAGTTCGGAGACCTGTTAATTGGGCCTCTAGTGAACGTATTTAACCAACCACGGGTGGGTGGGAACTTAGCGGACACAATGGGGTGGGCGGGTATAACCGTAATTCACAAGGAGGGAAAGGATCCGAAGGAGTGTGCCTCTTATAGGCCTATCTCCCTACTTAACCTGGATGCCAAGCTTTTAGCTAAGATTCTCACCACGCGCCTCAATAAAGTGATTGGAACATTGATACACCACGATCAGGCGGGCTTTATTCCTGGTAGACAGGTTGCGGATAATATCCGACAGATTTTAAACATTATCTGGGCAAGCGAGCGGAGAAAGGACGAGGCGCTCCTGCTCTCGTTGGATGCGGAGAAGGCCTTCGATCAGGTGTCTTGGCCTTTTCTATTCCAGGTGCTGGAGAAGGTGGGGCTGGGGGGCGAGTTTCTTGCTTGGGTGAAGGCGCTATATGCGCATCCAAAAGCATGTGTGAGGGTGAATGGGGCCCACTCGCAGTTTTTTGATCAAGGGAGGGGAACAAGGCAGGGATGCCCATTATCTCCGCTACTGTTTGCGATAGCAGTAGAGCCCTTGGCGCAGAGGATTAGAGAACGGGCGGATATATCTGGCATAAGAGTGGGGCAGAGTGACTATAAAATTTCCCTGTTCGCGGACGATATAATTCTAAGTATGGCAAGACCACAGGTCGGCCTCCCCATAGCTATGTGGGAACTGGAAGAATATGGTAAAGTGTCAGGGTTTACCATCAACTGGAACAAATCGGAAATCCTGAATTTGGCAGTCCCCAGCGAGGTAGTTACTGTACTGGCAAAGAAATACCCTTTCAAATGGGCGCGAGATAGTATCAGGTACCTTGGCATATGGATTAGCAATAACATTGATGAGCTATATAACTTGAACTATCGGAGGGTTCTGGGGAAGATAGAGGGCTGGTTGGATGGGTGGGGAAGGGGATACCTATCGTGGTTCGGGCGCATTGCAACGGTTTAAAATGATGCTTGTGCCCAGACTGTTGTTTTTGTTCCAGACGCTCCCGATATGGGTTCCGCCGACAACTTTGAAAAGGATACAACGGTTAGTTAACAGGTTCATATGGGTGCAGAAGCGCCCGAGGGTAGCACTGCGAGTATTGCAACGGACAAAAGAAGAGGGGGGGCTGGGGGTACCTAATATCTGCAAATATTACGAGGCAGCGCAACTAAAAACGGTTTATGACTGGCAAAGAGGAACATTGAAATCTTGGGTTCAAATGGAGCACGAGTTGGGGGGGGGGGGGGGGGGGGTTGAACTTGACCGGGGGATTTGGTGGGGGGCTAAGGGTCTTGACACACAGGCACTAAACCCCATGGTGGCGACTAGTTTGAAAATCTGGAAACGCAATAAGCCTCAGCTTGTTCCCGATAAAGGCTACATGCAGGGGATGCCTATCGCGGCCTGTTTCGAGCGGGGACAGGGTCCAGATGAGCTACTTTTACGTAGATGGGCACAAAATGGGCTGGAGTACATTCACCAAGTTATACACCCTCAGGGAATGCATCCGTTTGAGGGCATTAAGGATCTCTATAAGCTGAAAGAGAGTGATCATTTTGCCTATATACAATTAAGTTACTTTGTAAGGCAACCGAAGATATGGAAAGATCTCTGGGAAAAATAGAGGCTGGTTTGAGGCTCTGTGCTCGGGCCAGATGGGTCAAAAGGGGGTTTTGTCCAGAATTTATCGAGGCCTAATAGGGACTGGTGTATGCAAGTTACGCTATATGCTGCAATGGGAGGAGGATTTGGGGGTATGTTGGACAGTAGAGGCTTGGGAGAAGATACTCCAGACGATTGCTACTGTGTCCATAGCCACGCAAATTAAAGAAAATGCATATAAAGTATTATACAGATGGTATTGGACGCCAGTACGTCAATATCGAGCGGGGAGGGGAAGGGATGCCCTATGCTGGCGGGGGTGTGCGGAAAGAGGGGACTGGATGCACATGTGGTGGAAGTGTGATAAGTTACAGGGGTACTGGGAGCAGGTAATTGCGGTGATTCATGGCATGACCGGGCATAGTTTGCATGGAAGACCGGAGGCATGCCTGTTGCATCGACTGGATGATGATCTTTCGAGACGGGAGGAGGGGGTACTGCATCATTGTATTGCTGTAGCCCGTTGCGAGATCGCACAGCACTTGGGGGGACAGAGTACGCCACAATTGGCGGGATTTGTGCGAAGAGTGGCTGAGGTGAGCCTGATGTATAAATTAACAGAGTTGAGACGGGGGAAAGGAGGGCAAAGTGCGATATATTGGCAGGGGGTTTGGAGATGGTTGGAGGCATGGAGAGAGGGGGTGGGGGAGGGGGGGTTGGAAGGCGGAGGAGGACACCGCGTGTAGAGTTACGACTGAGATGCTTGGTGAGTGTGCAGTGGCATGTAGACTATAGGGGGTGCAGAAGGGGAGCTGGGGGGGGAGAGAAAGGCGGGGGAGGGATAGGTTATCATATGGTGGGGGGTAGTGGGGGATTGCTGGGGGGGAGGGGGGGAACTTTAGTGTAGTATATTTGCATTCTACTACAAGTTTTTTAGGCATAATACCCAGGTTGAGGTTTGCTTTTAGATTCTAATGTGTGCACGCTGTTTATTCTTTCAAATGGTTTGTATTTCTATCGTATAATTTCAATAAAAACAAAAATTAAAAAAAAAAAAAATTAAGATGCAGACAGCAGTCCAGCAGCGAGATGGGGGTTTTCCAGTCTTTTGCATTGAGGGTTACATGTATTATTTCCTCCCATTTGGTGAGAGGTCTTACGTGTGCACTAGGTGCAAGGAGTTCTTTGCTCTTAGGGAATGAATCTGATCTCTGGAAGCTAGAGTAGCAGACTTGGAGGGCTTAAGGAAGACAGAGAGGTACATAGACGAGACCTACAGGGATATAATCCTGAAGTCCCACCTCCAGTCTGTCAGCATCCCTGTTGCCATGGAGGAGAGAGGTCAAGTGACAGGAGAGCATCACCCTAGTGTGGCAGGAAGTGATCCTGTAGCTAGGCCTATCCACCAGGTGATGTAAAAACCTCTCCCACCGAGGACGTTTCTCCAGGGCCATGTGCCCATGAGGGAAGGGTTAGGACAGCTGTTATAATTGGTGATTCGATCATTAGACATGTAGATAGCTGGGTGGCTAGTGGATGTGAGGAACATCTGGTAACATGCCTGCCTGGTGCGAAGGTAGCAGACCTGATGTGCCACCTCAACAAGGTCTTAGTGTTGGGGAGGAGTCTGCTGTTTTGGTACATGTTGGTACCAGTGACATCCGAAAATGTGGTAGGGAGGTTCTGGAGGCTAAATTTAGGCTTTTAGGTAGGAAGTTGAAATCCAGAACATCCAGATAGCATTCTCCGAAATGCTTTCCATTCTACGCACAGGACCCAAAGGACAAGCAGAGCTCTGGAGTCTCAATGCATGGGTGAGATAATAGTGCAAGGATGAGGGTTTTGGATTTGTTAGGAACTGGGGAACATTCTAGGGAAAGGAGGGTCTCTTCCGAAGGGATGTGCTTTACCTTAACCGGGACGGAACAAGGCTGTTGGCATTAATCTTTAAAAAGGAGAGAGAGCATCTTTTAAACTAGATAATTAGGGAGAGCCGACAGTCGCCCAAGAGTGCATGATTCAGAACAATGTATCTTTGAAGGATACTACCAAAAGAATGAAGTTAGGGCATATTAGCAGAGAGGTTCCAATAAAGACAAAAGTAGCCCAAATGCCCTTGAGTATGGAGCAGACAGAGCTTAAAGATTCCAAATTACCCCTGCCTACCGATAGCCAGATTAATATGAATAAAATACAGTCTCGCAAATGCTAGAAGTCTAAAAAATAAGATGGGAAAGTTAGAATATATAGCATTAAATGAGAAGTTATATATGATTGCTATCTGAGACATGGTGGAATGAGGACTACCAGTGGGACACTGTGATACCTTGGTACAAACTATATCAAAATGATAGAGCAGATCAAATTGGTGAAGGGGTTGCGCTCTGTTAGAGAGGGCATTGAGTCACAAAGGATTAAAGTTTTGCAGGAAACAAAATTTGCTGTAGAATCTCTATGAATTGAAATTCCATGTAAAAAGGGGGAAAGTGATGCCATTGGGGGTGTACTATCAATCGCCTGGCCAGAATGAACAAATGGATGATGAAATGCTCAAAGAAATCAGGGAAGCTAACAAAAGTTACAGCATAGTAATAATAATGGGCGATTTCAATTACCCCGGTATTGACTGGTCATTGTCACAGCAGGACATGCTAGGGAGATAAAGTTTCTAGATGAAATAAATGACTGCTTCTTGGAGCAGCTGGTTCATGAACCGACCAGAGGGGAAGCCATTTTGGACCTAGTCCTTAGTGGAACACCAGATCTGGTGCAAAAGATGAGTGTTGGGGTCCCTTGGCAATAGTGATCATAGCATGATCGTGTTTGATTTAATTAATGGAGGAGGGATGGTAAGGAAATCCACAGTACTACCTTTTAACTTTCAAAAGGGAGACTATAATAAAATGAGGAAAATAGTTAAGAAAAAACTAAAAGGAGCAGTTGCAAAGGATAAAGACTTACATTAAACTTGGGTGTGTAAAAATACTATCTTGAAAGCCCTGACCAGCTATATTCCATGCTTTAAGAAAAGTGGAAGGAAGTCCAAAAAACTGCCAGCATGTTTTAAAGGTGAGGTCAGAGAGGCGGCTGTTGCCAAAAAAAGCATCTTTCAGGAAATGGAAAAAAGAGCCAAATGACAAACTGGAAACAGCACAAGCACTGGTAAGTTAAATGCAAGGCATTGATAAGGCAGGCAAAGAGAGAATATGAGAAGAAGCTTGCTGTGGAAGCAGAAACGCGTAATAAAGACTTTTTCAAGTACATTCGTAGCAAAAAACCTATGAGAGAGTCAGTTTGACCATTAAATGATAGAGGGGTAAAAAGGGCACTAACAGGGGACAAGGCCATAGTGGAGAGACTGAATGAATTCTTTGCTTTGGTCTTTACTGAGGAAGATGTAGGGATGTTACCCATGACTGAAGTGGTATTTAAAGGTGATACTGCGGAAGAATTGAAAGAGATATCGATACACTGGGAAGATGTATGACAACTATTTGATAAACTGAAAAATAGCAGATCACCTGGACCAGATGGTATACATCCAAGGGTGTTGAGAGAATTGAAATATTTGATTGCAGACCTACTATTAGTAATCTTTGAACTATCATTAAAGTCATCAGTAATACCTGAAGATTGGAGGATGGCCAATGTAACACTAATTTTTCAAAAAGGGTTCCAGGGGTGATCCGGGAAGCTACAGACCAGTGAGCTTGATGTCTGTACTGGGAAAAATGGTAGAAACCATCATAAAGAACAATATTACTGAACCTGTAGATAGTCATGGCTTAATGGGAGACAGCCAACATGGCTTTAGCCAAGGAAGATTTTGTCTTACTAAAATCTGTTATGTTTTTTGACGGTGTGAATAAAGAGGTATGGGATAGGAGGCAGTGTACTATTGTGGATCAGGAACTGGTTAAAAGATAGAAAGCAGAGGGTAGGGCTAAATGGCCAATTGGTTACATGATGCAAGGTTCCACATTAGGAACCACCACCCAAGAAAAAGATTTAGGTGTCATTGTGGATACCATGTTAAAACTCTCGGCCCAGTGTGCAGCGGTGGCCAAGAGAGCAAATAGAATGCTAGGTATCATGGAGGCGGAGCCAGCTGAGATTCAAGATGGCCGCATAAAAGCTTTGCTCCGAGGCCCCCGGTCGAGATTCCTGCAAATACCGTTGTATCGCTAACCCAATTTTGGCCATTATCTATTGCGGGTTTATCCTTAATCAACGGGGATAAGATGTCGAATATTAAACCTGCGAAATTGGATTTTACTACTCCCACAAACTCCGGATCCAAAAGGCCGAAATCAGACCCTCTCTCGCCCCACAAGATGGCCTCTCCTCGTGAATCGGAGGACTCACTGAAAGAAGTGCTCGGAGAAATTAGAGCGGTAAAGGGATTAGTAGTTGCAAACGGAGACGCCATTGCGAGGGTGCAAGCTGAGGTGTCCGAAATGAGAGCACAGATCCGGGAGCTTTCTGAGCGTATTGATAAAGTAGACGCAGAAGTAACTACGCACTCCGCTCAACTGGCCTGCCTTCATAAAACCGCCAAGAAAGTGGAGAGCTTAGAGCAACAGCTGGAGGACCTGAATAACCGGGGAAGGAGAAATAACGTGCGGTTAGTAGGCCTACCGGAGGGCGCTGAAGGGACGGATCTCTTCACGTTTCTTGGCAAATTGATCCCCTCGGCGCTGAACCTTAATTTTTCGGGGGCGCTCGAGTTTGAGAGGGCGCATAGAGTACCGGCGCAAATCAGTCTTCATGCGAAGGGCCCTCGGCCGGTGATCTTCTGTTTGTTAAAGCATCAGCAGGCCATGCAGATACTTGCAGCGGCTAAGGCTCAGGACTCTGTGTCTTATGAGGGAAAGCCCATATCTTTCTTTCCGGACCTGTGCAAGACCACGGTGGATAAGCGGCGGCGATTTTTGGCGCTGAGGCCACGATTACAACAGCTTCAAGCCCGCTATGGCCTCCTGTACCCTGCACGGCTCCGAGTCACCTACCACAACGTTACCAAGACCTATGATGACCCAAGGGAGGTTTTACAATTTTTGGAAGAACAAGAAGGCCTCAGGATGCAATAATCCGGTACCTGCTGCTAAGGAGGATCCTTTGCAAGATGAAGGACTGTGGGTTGTTGTGGCTGATGGGTTTTTGAGGTGTAGAAGGCTGAGTGGGTTTTGTCAAGTATTATGGCTTCTTGTTTCATTGTTTCTATAACTATGGGAACATTGTTGTATGGGTGGTGGCATAGGGGGAGGGGAGTGGGATCGACCCTACTCTTGCAGTGGGTGGTAAAGATGTGGGTGTCATAAATTTTCTGCTTTCTTATTTTTCTTTCCCTTTATTTTCCCTGTATGCATTTTATGAATGGTGGATCTGGGCTGATGATTAAGCTCTTTGGGGCTCTGTTTAATACTTTGTTTTAACACTTTGTTTAATACCTTAGTAGTATTACAGAAGATGAGGGAATGTGACGGAATGTACAGAAAGGTATAAGGTGGTGAATGCGATAAATCATTGCTAGTTATAGTGGGTTAATGATCTTTATTAAGGGGGGCAACGGGTGGTTTTCTTGGTACTCTACTGGCTCACCCAGGGTTTACCCCTGTAGTGAGGGGGGGATGTTGGGACCTTGCAAACCTCTCAATAATTGGATGTGGCACGAGGACGTTGCAGCGATGCTGGAGTGGTCCTCAGGCGGATGTGAGTATTTTCCCAGCCTAATCCATTATGTCCTCAATTAAAATATTATCCCTTAACGTAAAGGGCATTAAGAATCCTATTAAGAGAACCAAGATTCTAACGTATTGTCAAAAGCAGGGGGCCGAATTGGTGCTTCTTCAGGAAACGCATCTTACCAACAAAGAGTCTTTGAAATTGACAGGGAAGCATTACTCTCTCTTATCATATGCTGCTGCTTTGGGGAAGAAAAATGGGGTGGCGATACTTGTCAAACGCTCCAGTGCAATTCAGATGTTATCGGCCAGAGCTGATCCAGAGGGAAGATGGTCCTGTGTACAAATCAAACTTGATAACCGTCAAATGTTAATAGTTAATGTATATGCACCTAATTGTGACAACCCTAATTTCTTTTCCAATCTGGCAGAGGCGTTGATAGAGTTCTCTTTTCTTCCTGCCATTTTTGGAGGCGATTTCAATTTAGTCCTGGATCCTTTACTGGATTGTCAGCCTAGCCGAGTCTCCCGACGAAGTAAAGCCGCTGAGGTCCTTCTTTCTATGATGGAGGACATGGGGATGATTGATATCTGGCGGATTTGTCACCCCCAGGAAAGAGATTATACTTTTTACTCGACTCCGCATGGATCGCACTCGCGGATTGATTTTTTCCTGGTGTCACGGTCGGTGGCTACTGACATAAAGTGTGCAGAGATCCTAAGTACACATATTTCAGATCACGCTGCAATAATGCTGGAACTGGGGCCGCCAGTGGAGTCAATCAAAGGTGGCGGCTGGTTTTTCCCTAGATCGCTGCTGGCCGAGGAACCCTTTCGTCAATATGTCAAACAAGCCATTGAAGAATACTTCGTCATAAATTCACCTGAGGATACTTCCATCTGGGCGTGGTGGGAGGCTTTTAAGGCGTCCATTAGAGCCAGAATCTCCAGCTATGTAATAGCACATAAACGGAAGACGAAAAGAGAGCTTGCGGATTTGGATTCTCAGATCAGGGCAGGTGAGAGGCTGTTACAACGCCAACACTGTTCTGAGGTCCTCACTAGGCTTCAGCGCTTGCGATATCGATATAATATGTTACTAAGTACTGAGGTGGAACAGAAGATCTTTGAGCAGAATGCGAGTTATCACACAGAAATGAACAAGGCCGGCAAGCTATTGGCCGCTCATTTGAAGCCCCGTAAAGAGAAATCGCATATAGTATCTCTACAAGATGAACATGGAAATTCCCAGGAAGGCAATCTCCAGATTATGGAAATTTTCAGGCAGTTCTACTTGAAACTGTACTCTTCTGAAGGCGGTGGGGATGTCTCAGATGTTGAATATCTTTTGGAAGGGATATCACATCCAACAGTGGATGAGGCTCAGGCTGCCTTGCTTGGTAGAGATATAGCACAAGAGGAACTTCAGGAAGCAATGGCTGAAATGAAAAGCGGTAAGGCTGCGGGCCCTGATGGTATCCCGTGTGAGTTTTATCGAACATTTGCTTCCGAAATGTCTCCCCGTTTAATGACATATTTTCAATTGCTACAAGAACAAGACCCGGATATAGGAGCATTTGCGGAGGCCACGATAGTGGTACTTGCAAAGCCTGGAAGGGACTCGACTCTAGTGGGTAACTACCGGCCCATTTCTTTATTGAACGCTGATTATAAGCTTTACTCGGCCATACTGGCTAGACGTCTTAACAGAGTGCTCCACACGCTTGTCCATCCGGATCAATGTGGTTTTGTGGTGGGAAGATCTACGGCGGACAATTCAAGGCTCCTATGCTCCCTCCTGGATGTGGCAGAACACAGTGACTCGCCTTTCATAGGCCTGTCGCTGGACGCTGAAAAGGCTTTTGACAGACTGGAATGGCCTTTTCTTTACCGCGTGTTGGAATGGTTTGGATTACCTAGGAAATATATCAATATGATACAGGTGCTGTATGCTCACCCTTCTGCACGAATCCTAGCTAATCAGGAGTTGTCCAGGTCCTTCAGCCTGTGTAGAGGTACACGTCAAGGATGTCCAATGTCGCCCCTTTTATTTAACCTGGCATTGGAACCTTTGGCGCTGCTGGTGCGCCAATCCAGCGAAATTCGAGGCATCAAGGTTGCTGACCTCCACATAAAGCTCTCAGCTTATGCCGATGACTTATTGTTTTTTCTGCAACCACTCTCCATATCTCCCTTACTTAAGCTGATTGACAAATATGCGCAACATTCCGGCTATAAGGTGAACTGGTCGAAGTCAGTGGCCTTCCCTCTCAACACCAGAGCTCATAGTAGCCTCGTGCAGGAGTTTTCCTTTCAATGGGCAGCAGGGCCTATAAAATATTTAGGAGCTCACTACGTTGCTCCATTGGAGGAAACTGTGCGAATTAATGCGGATCGCGTAAAAGAGATAGCTCGAGCTTTTACATTACAATGGTCCCCACTCCATTTAACGTGGTGGGGACGGCTGGAATCCATCAAGATGGTGCTTATGCCAAAGATCAACTATATTTTGGGTATGATACCTATGATGCTCCCGGTCTACGTCTATAAGGAAATCGAACGTACTTTAAGTGCCTTTCTTTGGAACGGGAAGACTCCTAGAATAGCCCTAAGGAAACTGAAAGCGGGAAAAGAGAAGGGAGGGGTCCACTTCCCTGATTTCCGTTGGTATCATTTGGCGGCGATACTTAAGCAAGGCAGCCTTTGGGCGTCGGCTGAATCGCTTGCTTATAAGCCTACTTGGCTAGAATTAGAAGAGCGGCTCTGCTACCCATATCCGATGCGGCTCATTATGGGAATGAAATTTCCAGAGTCTTGTAAAAGGGGGAGTGTAGTTGTATCGACGCAAAGTGCAATTCAATCCTTTCTCCCGGTCATTGCAGCAGAGAATCCACCTTCTCTCACTTTGCCTATCTGGTACAATCCGGGGCTCAAGATTCAATCGTCCCCTTTTGCATGGTCTACATGGCAGAGCTGTGGCATTTGGACAGTGGGGCAAATGCTAGATGGTGGACAATGGAAAGAGTTTGCAGCTTTACACACAGAATTTGGACTGCCTTCCAAGTGCTACTTCCAGTGGCTTCAACTAAGGCATTGTTTCATGCAGTCGGGTATACAACCTGGAGAATGTGCCCCTAGTTGGGGACTAGAGAAGATTATGCTGGACTTGTCCTCTAAGAAAGGTGGAGTTACCACTATTTATGCGCTCTTTCGTGCGCAGGGACGGAACCAC
This sequence comes from Ichthyophis bannanicus, assembly GCA_033557465.1. Taxonomy (NCBI): domain Eukaryota; kingdom Metazoa; phylum Chordata; class Amphibia; order Gymnophiona; family Ichthyophiidae; genus Ichthyophis; species Ichthyophis bannanicus. The sequence continues at coordinate 245,453,617 of CM066040.1, read as the reverse complement.
CTACAGGGTTTAAGCAAACTCTGGGAAGAAGAAGTAGACTTACCTTGGACGCCAAAGTCATGGAGTTTGTTCTGGGGGCCGGTTATGCGCGCCTCAAGATCGGCGGCGCTTACCCAATCGATGTTTTTCTTTGCCCATAGGGCATTCATCACTCCTGTGAAGCTGGCTAAGTGGTCTCCAACTAAATCCTCCCTGTGCTGGTCTTGTCAGCAAACTGAGGGCACCATGAGGCACATGTTTTTTGACTGCACTTTAGTTCAGGGATTCTGGATATCAGTATGGGACAGGATTCAGAAGGTACTGGGTTACTCTGCTCCGTTAACGTGGCGCATTGTTGCGTTAAGATCGTTGGCAGACATCCCTCAATTAGATAAAGAACATTTCTTTATCCTGAACTTTATGATAGTCATCGCCATCAAAACAATATTATTTTGCTGGAAAGACGCTTCTAAGCTAACTTGGCTTCTTTGGTGGAACCAAGTCTGTCTTTTCAGCAGATACGAAAAGAATCAGGATAAAGCTCTTATCTTAAGAGGGAGCAGAGTTATTCCCAATAAATGGGTCGCTTTGGACCGTTTTGCAGACGCTGCAGCCAGTTAACTTCGTGCAATCAGAGAGGTTTGCAAGGTACGGGGTGGGTGGTTTAATGGTCTTTTGGGATGTTTGGTGTGTGTTTATGGTTTCGGTTATAGTGTATTGGTTATACTATGACTGTTGTTGATGTAAAGTTATAAAAAGATGTAATAAAAAAAAAAAAAAAAAAGAATGCTAGGTATCATAAGGAAAGGAATGGAAAATAAAACAAAAGATATTATAATGCCTCTATATTGTTCCATGGTGAGACCGCACCTTGAATATTGTGTGCAATTCTGGTCGCCGTATCTTAAAAAGGATATAGCGATTTTAGAAAAGGTTCAGAGAAGAGCCACCAAAATGGTAAAGGGAATGGAAGGATACTCCTATGAAGAAAGGCTAAAAAGGTTAGGGCTCTTTAGCCTGGAAAAGGGAATAACGAGTGAGGTTATCAGATTTGCAGATGACACAAAACTGTTTAAAGTTGTTAAAACCCAAGAGGATTGTGGAAAATTGCAAGAGAATCTTGATAAATTGGAAGACTGGGCATCAAAATGGCAGATGAAATTTAATGTTGACAAGTGCAAAGTTATGCACCTAGGGAAGAACAACCCAAACTATGGTTACACGATGCAAGGTTCCACATTAGGAACCACCACCCAGGAAAAAGATTTAGGCGTCATTGTGGATAACATGTTAAAACCCTCGGCCCAGTGTGCAGCGGCGGCCAAGAGAGCAAATAGAATGCTAGGTATCATAAGGAAAGGAATGGAAAATAAAACAAAGGATATTATAATGCCTCTATCATTCCTTGGTGAGACCGCACCTTGAATATTGTGTGCAATTCTGGTCGCCGTATGTTAAAAAGGATATAGCATTATTAGAAAAGGTTCAGAGAAGAGCTACCAAAATGGTAAAGGGGATGGAATGATACCCCTATGAAGAAAGGATAAAAAGGTTAGGGCTCTTTAACCTGGAAAAGAGACGGCTGAGAGGAGATATGATAGAAGTCTATAAATTAATGAACAGAGTGAAACAGGTAAACGTAGATTGATTGTTTACGTTATCAGAATATAGAAAGACTAGGGACATGCAATGAAGCTACAGGGTAAACTATTTAAGACTAATAAAAAAATATTTTTTCACTCAACGTGTAATCAAACTCTGGAATTTGTTTCCCGAGGATGTAGTAAAGGCTGTTAGTATAGCTGGGTTTAAAAAAGGTTTGGACAAGTTCCTGGAGGAAAGGTCCATAAATCAATTATTAAGAAGGGACCCAGGATATCAATGCTTGACCCAATACAAGCATTGTGGAACCTGTGTCTTTTGGGGAAACTGCTAGGTACGTATGACCTAGATTGGCCACTGTTGGAAACAGGATACTGGGCTTGATGGACCTTGGTCTGACTCAGTATGGCATGTCTTATGTTCTTATGATGGTAACTGCCTATCTCCACTTTCAAGGCGTCTTTGTCTTCCCCTTTCTGGATGACTGGCTCAGAAAAGGGGAGACAGCTACGAGGTACAGCAGGCCGCAGGCCGTACCATCAGTGTCCTGGATCACTTGAGCTTTGTAATAAACCGCCCCAAGCCTCATCTCACTCCTACGTAAAGCTTGGATACCCACCAGGCCAAGGCCTTCCTCCCCATAGACAGGACCTGGCCCCTTGAGGTTTTGATTGCAGAGGTACAGTGCCAGTGCTTAGTGCTGGCTCGTTCCATGCTCTGCTTCCTCAGCCACATGTCATCCATGGTGCATGTTACATCAGACGCCTGCCTCCACATGAGGGCGAGCCAATGGTGCCTCTGATCCCAGTGGTTACAGGCCACCGACTGCCTCGGACAAAGTGCACATGAACTGCCTGCTGGCAGAGTTGCTCAGCTAGTGGCAAGTGAAACAGCACCTATGGGCAGGCATGCTCTTCCAGATCTCCATCCTCCAGCAGGTCCTCATGGGCGCCTCTCGGCTGGGTTGGGGGTTGGGGAGCTCACTGTGGAGGCTGTAGGGCACTGGTCCAGGGTGGAAAGCCAACAGCAGATCAACCTCTTGGAGCTCAGGGCCATTTTTCTTGCCTTCCAAGCCCTCCGCCATTGCCTATTTATTTATTTATTTAGTGTACACTTATATCCCGCTACTTCCAGCGATCAGCAGCGGTATTCCAACAGAGAAATAGAGTGGCTGTACTGGCCAGAATTTACAATACACAGGATGATTAGTGGAAGAGGTACAGTTCACAGCACACAGTACACAGTATGATTAGTGGATAAGATACAGTTCACAGCACACAGGGTTAAGGTTTAGACAAATTGAGAAGGGAGTATTTACAATTAGTATTTACAAAAGCAGTTACATATTTACACAAGCAGTTACATGTTCACACATCAGTGAGGCTAGTGGTGGCGAGCTCATTGCTGACATGATTCATACATTTTCCTTTGTGGGTTCAATGAACCGAGAGCGTTGTGCTTATGTAGTGCTGAAGTGTGACTGGAATAGGTACGTCTTGAGTTGTTTTCTGAAGACCAGTAAGTCACTGCATGCTCTTAGATCGACTGGTAGCTTGTTCCAGAGTTGAGGTGCTATGAACGAGAATGCTCGGTTGCTGGTATGGACATTGACGTGCCTCATGCGGCCGGGGACCAGTAGGGTGTTGAGGCTCGGGGAACGTCTGCTCCTGTTATTTGTTTGGGCTGACACAAGTGAGCCGAGGTAAGAGGGCGCGATGTTATGGAGGAGCTTGAATGTGGTAACTATGATTTTATACTGTATTCGGGCACTGATTGGGAGCCAATGCAGGTCAATTAAAGTAGGTGTGATGTGATCCTTTAGTCTTGTTCCCGTTATGATTCTAGCTGCCACATTCTGCGCCAACTGGAGGATACTGATGGTCTTTTTAGGGAGCCCCTGAAGTATGGCGTTGCAATAGTCTATGTGAGGAATGATGAGGGCTTGCGCTAGGGTCCGGAAGTCCGCATGATCTAAGATAGAACGGAGTGGTTGTAGAATTCTTAACTTATGGAAAATGACCCGATTTGTAATTCTAAGATGCTTCTCCATCTTTAAGTTGCAGTCCAGCGTCACTCCGAGGTATTTAATTTCGTTTTTTGTTGTGTATACATTGCCGTTCATGGTTATTGTTGGTGGTGGGTTGAAGTCCGGTTTCCTGGATATGCACATCACTTCAGTTTTCTTGTGATTTATGGACATATTGTTGCGTCGCAACCAGGTTTGTAGCCAGGCCTATAGCATGAGCCGGACAACCAGGTGGCCGTGTTCTATGGAAGTTAGTGCCCTTTTTACCCCTCTATCATTTAATGGTCAAACCGACTCTCTCATAGGTTTTTTTGCTACGAATGTACTTGAAAAAGTCTTTATTACGTGTTTTTGCTTCCACAGCAAGCTTCTTCTCAAATTCTGTCTTTGCCTGCCTTATCAATACCTTGCATTTAACTTACCAGTGCTTGTGCTGTTTCCAGTTTGTCATTTGGCTCTTTTTTCCATTTCCTGAAAGATGTTTTTTTATTGGCAACAGCCGCCTCTCTGACCTCACCTTTAAAACATGCTGGCAGTTTTTTGGACTTCCTTCCACTTTTCTTAAAGCATGGAATATAGCTGGTCAGTGCTTTCAAGATAGTATTTTTAAACACCCAAGTTTGATGTAAGTCTTTAACCTTTGCAACTGCTCCTTTTAGTATTTTCTTAACTATTTTCCTCATTTTATTATAGTCTCCCTTTTGAAAGTTAAAAGGTAGTACTGTGGATTTCCTTACCTTCCTTCCATAGAACAAGCAGGGAGGTACAGGATTGTAGATCCTCTGCCAGGAGGCAGTAGCCCTTTGCTCTATGTGATCAGCCAAGGAATGCTCCTGAGAGTGGTTTACCTGCCAGGTCAGGACAATACCCTTGTGGACAGGTTGAGCAGGATCCTCCAGCCACATGAATGGCAGCTAGACCGCAGAGTAGAGCAACGGTTGTTTCTACTCTGGGGGACCCCTCCGATGGACCTCTTTGCCAGTCTGACCAGTGCTCAATTGACACGATTCCATAAGAACATAACATAAGAACATAAGATATGCCATACTGGGTCAGACCAAGGTCCATCAAGCCCAGTATCCTGTTTCCAACAGTGGCCAATCTAGGTCATACGTACCTAGCAGTTTCCCCAAAAGACACAGGTTCCACAAGGCTTGTACTGGGTCAAGCATTTATATCCTGGGTCCCTTCTTAATAATGGTTTATGGACCTTTCCTCCAGGAACTTGTCCAAACCTTTTTTTAAACCCAGCTACACTAACAGCCTTTACTACATCCTCCTGTAACAAATTCCAGAGTTTGATTACACGTTGAGTGAAAAAATATTTTCTTTTATTAGTCTTAAATAGTTTACCTTGTAGCTTCATTGGATGTCCCCTAGTCTTTCTATATTCTGATAACGTAAACAATCGATCTACGTTTACCCCTTCCACTCCGTTCATTAATTTATAGACTTCTATCATATCTCCCCTCAGCCGTCTCATTTCCAGGTTAAAGAGCCCTAACCTTTTTAGCCTTTCTTCATAGGAGTATCCTTCCATCCCGTTTTCCATTTTGGTGGCTCTTCTCTGAACCTTTTCTAATATCGCTATATCCTTTTTAAGATACGGTGGCCAGAATTGCACAAAATATTCAAGGTGCGGTCTCACCATGGAACGATATAGAGGCATTATAATATCTTTTGTTTTATTTTCCATTTCTTTCCTTATGATACCTAGCATTCTATTTGCTCTCTTGGCCGCCACTGCACACTGGGCCGAGGGTTTTAACATGTATCCACAATGACGCCTAAATCTTTTTCCTGGGTGGTTGTTCCTAATACGGAACCTTGCATCGTGTAACCATAGTTTGGGTTGTTCTTCCCTAGGTGCATAACTTTGCACTTATCCACATTAAATTTCATCTGCCATTTTGATGCCCAGTCTTCCAATTTATCAAGCTCCTCTTGCAATTTTCCACAATCCTCTTGGATTTTAACAACTTTAAATAGTTTTGTGTCATCTGTAAATTTGATAACCTCACTCGTTATTCCACTTTCCAGGTTATTTATGAATATGTCAAAAAGCAGCGGACCCAGCACAGATCCTTGGGGTACACCACTATTCACCTTTCTCCATTGGGAAAATTGGCCATTTAGCCCTACCCTCTGCTTTCTATCTTTTTACCAGTTCCTGATCCATAGTAGTACACTGCCTCCTATCCCATGACTCTTTAGTTTTGCCAAAAGTCTCTGATGAGAGACCTTGTCAAAGGCTTTCTGAAAGTCCGGATACACTATATCAACCGACTCACCTTTGTCCACCTGTTTATTCACACCTTCAGAAAAACATAACAGATTAGTAAGACAAGATCTTCCTTGTCTAAAGCCATGTTGGCTGTCTCCCATTAGGCCATGACTATCTACATGCTGAGTAATTTTATTCTTTATGATGGTTTCTACCATTTTGTCCGGTACTGACGTCAGGCTCACCGGTCTGTAGTTTCCCGGATCACCCCTGGAACCCTTTTTTAAAAATTGGTGTTACATTGGCGATCCTCCAATATTCAGGTATTAGAGATGATTTTAAAGATGATGGTGAAATAGACACCTTCAGACGTTGGTGTCTTTATTTCACCTCAGTCAGGAGGTGGTCCTTCCCCACCTTCTTTCCACGGCCTCATGCCAACAGGGTGGAGGCCGTCCTTCATACTCTAGACTGTAAGAGGGCCATGTCCTTTTACATACAGCGTACCCAGGGCTACCCTAAAGCCTCAGTTTTTCATCTCCTGTGATGCCTGTCACTGGGTGAGGCAGTGGCCAAGTGGACCCTGTCTACCTGGGTGGCGGACTGCATTGCCCTGTCCTACGAACAGTTCAGGCTCCAGCTGGAGCACTGCATCACGTTGCACGAAGTCCAGATGGCAGACATCTGCTGGGCCGCCACCTGGTCTTCAGTTCACACCTATGCAGCTTACTACTGCCTGGAGAGGGAGTCGCAACGACTTTCGGCCAGGTCGTAATCTTTTTGGGGTCTAGGCAACTCCTACCCCTCCGCCCCTTTTGTGTTCAGGCTACCAGAGTGAGGGTTCTCCCTGGGCACTGGTGTCCTTCCAGGGTCTGTCCTTCAGACTCACTTGCTGCTGCTCACGGCTTGCCCTGGTTTTCTGCAGGTTCTCAGTAGCCTGTAGCTAGGGAGTCCCATTTATGTGAGGACTGCCTACCTGCTTGTTCCCGGAGAAAGCGTAGTTACCAGTCGTAAGTGTTCTCTGGGAACAGTAGGAATCTGTCCTCACAACCCTCCCTCCTCTCCATAGAGTTGCCTTAGTTGTACCATTTTTTGCTATGTCATTGACTGAGCAAGATGGTACGCTTGGGCAGGAAGGGGACTACGCATGCGTGGTACATCTCCCAAGGCTTTCATTGAAAGCTGGAGAGATGCTTCTGCGTAGGGCTCCGTCGGCGCTGGCATCACCCATATGTGAGGACCGATTTCTGTTGTCCTCAGAGAACACCTGTTACAGTTGAGTAACTATGCTTCTCATGACATCTTTGTAAATTCTAAACCAATTTCTAAGAATTTTGATAATTACTGCAACAGCATACATCTAACGTACTTTAACACACACAACATATTGTTTCATATCCCAATCCCATTATGTTCTAAAACTTATAAACGTATAGGCTTCTTTTGGCTTTTTTCCAGTTTATTCTGAATTTTGGCCAGGCTCCTTTTGGGTGTGGATGGGTCCTGAAAGTAATGCACCATAGAGTCCTGCAGTCCATTGTGCAGTCAGGGTTGGGCAAGAGATGAGGATGTGGCCCAATGTTGACGTAAGGTGTGAGTAGAGGGGGTGGGGAGGGTGTTCAACAGAGGGGAAAAAAGCCAGATTTGTGGTTTCCAGGGTGGGGGGAGTGGGGTTGAGAAGATGACGAGTTATATAGGGGAATTCAGAGAGCTGTGGGGATATGTGTGTTTGAGAGACAGCTTTGGTGGAGTTTATGCTGGGTGGGGGGATTTGAGAGAGCACTAAGAGTATATGAGTTGGGGTTTCAGTGAACTTGAGTGGATGTGGTTTCAGAAAGAGCTAGAGGTGTGTGTTTTGGGGGAGTTGTGAGAAAAAGCGATGAGTGTGTGGGAAAAGTGAGGAAAAGAAGTTAGCCTTCATAAACTGAGAGATCACAGAAAGAGGGAAGACATATAGTATTTGGAGAAGCTAAGGGAAGATCGTAAAGTAGTCAGGAAAGCAAAGATGCAAATGGAATTGAAAATAGCTAATACAGTAAAACATGGCGAAAGAAACTATTTTTAGATATGTTAATGACAGGAGGAAGTGCTAGGGTGGCATTGTGAGACAAGGGTAAAGGGAAGGAATATGTAGAAGCTAATGAAGAAAAAGCAGATTTGCTTAACAAATATTTCTAGTCTGTGTACACAGATGAAATGCTAGAAATCGGACCTCAGAAAACAAACACAAATAGGAATGAAAGGGAGGTAGAACTCAAACAATTTTCAGAAGATTGAGTTCATAAGGAGTTAGCAAAATTAAATGGACAAAGCAATGGAGCCAGACAGGATCCATCCAAGGGTATTGAAAGAGCTGTGGGACCTTTTTGAATGCTGCTTTAGAGTTGGGAGAGATCCTGGAGAACTAGAGATGGGTTACTCTGGCTCCTATCCACAAAAGCAGAAGTAAGAAAGAGGTTTGTGTTTGGAGAGAGGCTTCTGTTTTTGCTGCTTTACCATCTTTAGTAATTGCATCCCTGCATAGACCAGCTGTGTGATCGCTCCTCCCCTCTGTGATCAGCATTGGAGGTAAAAGCTCAGTTCTCCTCCTGCAGTGTGTTTGGAGAGACAGCATGCTTTGCCATCTCTAGCGATTGTACCCCTGTGGAGACCAGCTGGAAGACTGCTCCTCCTTTCTGTGATCAGCCTTGGAGGTAAAAGCTGAGTTTTCCCATGGGACGCGGCCGCAGGCCTGTGACTGAAGGAGCGTGATTAAAGGGGCACGTTCTGCCCCTTTGGAGCAAAAAGGAGCACCGGAGGAAGCTCTGAATTGTTATGGGTAAGCAGAAGGCGAAGAACAAGTTACAGGTGGGAGGCATTTAAGGTTATTTCGGAGCTGCCTCTCCAATTGCCTGCACATTTACCACAACATTTTGTTTTGACTTTGTTGCGTTTGGTTCTAGAAAGAAATTATTTTTTCTATGCAGATTCTTTTTATTTACAGTTTTTTGGAATTGCTATGGGAGCTACAGTGGCCCCTTCAGTTGCTACTTTGTTTACGGCTGATTTTGAACAACGCTTTGTTTATTCATCTCCATGGTTTTCGGACATTTTATTGTGGAAGAGATTCTTGGATGATATTTTTATTTTGTGGAAGGGCAGTGCTTATTCTTTACAGCAGTTTATACAATCATTGAATCAGATGGATGATAACATAAAATTTACATTGAAGTATGATACAAATAGGATTGAATTTCTGGATGTATTAGTTATACAATCTGATCATGGTCTGACTACCTCATTATTTAGAAAACCGCTTCAGCATAATTTTTTTTTTTTTTTAGTGCCATTAAGTCAGTGTTGACTCATAGTGACCCAGCTACCTCTGGGTTTTCTTGGCAATGTATCACCGGAAGTAGATTGCCAGCCTTTTCTTCCGAAACAAACAAAAAATCGCTCATGTATCAGTATAGGTGACTTCAACTTTTTAACCCTTTCATACTCATTCAAAACATGTGTTCAAACTAGCGAGGTCTCAGACTCTTTGGCTCTGCTACCGGGACTCTCGTCCGTTACAAAGCAGGTTGCCCATTTGCATCAATGACCTCAAAGAACTTAGCAGGTGATAATATTCAGATAAACATTGACTTTTCACTAAATGCTCTATCTTTGCACTTATCTGAATCGCATAGATACACCCGCTCAGTTAGGACATTGTAAGGATCCTGACGCCCTTCACAGGTACCGCTCTCGCGTTTCATAACTGAACTTTCATCAGGGGATCACTCAAAGACAAATGTCCTTAGTTCTTCTTGTTAACGTTCTATAAAACAAACATAGCAAACTTACTATAATCCCATAACACCCAACCAAAAACAAACAACCCCTTATTCATATAATATCCCAACCACCCATAAACAAAAAGAGAAACATACACTAATAACAAATACCTAAAACACTAACTGCTGCCCGCATTTTACCGGTCATTACCACTTCTCTTCCCGGTTCAAATGAAACGCCACGCATGCGAACTGAACCACCCCTTCCATCTTTAAAGAGACACAAGACATTCAAAGCTCCAATGATTCCTCAATATCTATTAACCCCCTTTCAACCAGCAATTAAACCCACTATCTCTACATCAGGAGCCAGCACTTACAAAGTGCCTAATCCATGGATACACCCATGCATACTAGGTACGTTAAAACTACCACTGATTAAAATGATATCATAAGCAACTCGCCCAATCTACAGAAGCATTTAAACCATTCGGGACCACTGTGTTAAATGTAAATATCCACCACTGTTCACGTCTAATCAGTGACCGATCCATAGCCATACCATTCTCAGTCTTAGTTATTTGATCAAGACAACAAACCCTAAGTTGATCGTACTGATGGTGCTTCTGTATACAATGCTCTACTATAGGGGCCTCGCGCACACCGCATTTAATCCGACTCTTATGTTCTCTAATACGAACCCTAAACGCACGTGTGGTTTTCCCTATATAGACCAATCCACATGGGCAAAATATAGCATAAACTACACAAGTGGACCCACAAGTAGTGGAAGATCGTAATTCCCTTCGATGACCACTGTATTCAAAAATGGAAATTTCCAATGTAAGCGAACAAATGTCACAGCTGCCACAGCAGTGATGCCCTTTCGGTAAGATCTCCCGGGCAGTATCTTCCAGCGGTCGCAATACTGCCGGACTCAAAAGCTCTTTGAGATTCTTGTCTCTAGTCCAAACGCATCTGATGGATTTCTCCTGAAGCCCCGGAACTACCGTAAGAATAGTAGAATGCTTCTGAATGATACGCTGCAACGCCGAACTCAATGGAGAGTATCTCGTGGTGAAATTTACATGTGTAGAGTCCAGTTCCCTTGAAGTAACCGGACGCGGCTCCAACAACAGAGCTCGATGATTAAAAAGTGCTCGAGTGTATGCTCTTTTTACTATCTGATGGGGGGGGTATCCTCGAGACAAAAAGTCGGCAAATAGTCCTTTAGACCGTTGTTTATACTCTCGTATATCCGAACAGTTCCTGCGAAACCGCAGGAACTGGGAATATGGGAGACTTTCCTTAAGACCACGAGGATGCAAACTGCGAAAATGCAAAAATGTGTTCTTATCTACGGCCTTCTTGAAAACCGACGTTATCCACCCAGAGGGACCTATCATGATCTGCAGATCCAAAAACGTAAGGGTTTCTCTATGAAAACAGTGTGTAAAAGTAATGTTAGAATCCTGATGATTGATCCATTCAAAAAACTGATACAAGGATTCTTCTGTACCCCGCCACATCATGAAGATGTCGTCAATGTATCTCCTCCCTAACAATATCTGGGGAGTATATTGTGATGGAATGACCCACTGCTTTTCAAAAATCCCCATGTAGAAATTTGCAATAGATGGAGCGCATGTAGCGCCCATAGCTACTCCGGCGACCTGTTGATACAGGTCATCCTGAAAAAGAAAATAATTTCGCTGAATAGCTAACTGGGCCAAAGCCATGATTAACTTAAATTTGGGTTCAGATAGATCCCCTCGTTGATGGAGTACTTGACCAATCACCTGTAACGCTGCCTCTTGGGGAATATGGGTGTATAATGAGACCACATCTAGTGTGACCAACCAAATATCCGGACAATTCGACCATTGATCCATTCCCTTTAGGATTTGCAAAAAATGGGTAGTGTCTCTAACGTAGGAAGGTATAGTTTGTAACAGCGGCCGTATGTACGAATCAACATAGGCGGATAAAGGTTCAAGAATACTGCCCCTCGTAGAAACGATGGGACGACCTGGAGGAACCTGTGGATTTTTATGCACCTTAGGGACTATATAAAATTTAGCAGTGGTTGGAGCTACCACATTCAAAAAATTGTGCTCCTTACGAGTAATTAGACCATCTACTAAGGCCAATTGAGTTAATGTCTTGTGTCTCTTTAAAGATGGAAGGGGTAGTTCAGTTCACATGCGCGGCGTTTCATTTGAACCGGGAAGAGAAGTGGTAATGACCGGTGAAATGCGGGCAGCAGTTAGTGTTTTAGGTATTTGTTATTAGTGTATGTTTCTCTTTTTGTTTATGAGTAGTTGGGATATTATATGAATAAGGGGTTGTTTGTTTTTGGTTGGGTGTTATGGGATTATAGTAAGTTTGCTATGTTTGTTTTATAGAACGTTAACAAGAACAACTAAGGACGTTTGTCTTTGAGTGATCCCCTGATGAAAGTTCAGTTATGAAACGTGAGAGCGGTACCTGTGAAGGGCGTCGGGATCCTTAAAATGTCCTAACTGAGCGGGTGTATCTATGCGATTCAGATAAGTGCAAAGATAGAGCATTTAGTGAAAAGTCAATGTTTATCTGAATATTATCACCTGCTAAGTTCTTTGAGGTCATTGATGCAAATGGGCCACCTGCTTTGTAACGGACGAGAGTCCTGGTAGCAGAGCCAAAGAGTCTGAGACCTCGCTAGTTTGAACACATGTTTTGAATGAGTATGAAAGGGTTAAAAAGTTGAAGTCACCTATACTGATACATGAGCGATTTTTTTGTTTGTTTTTGGGGTGTTGCCAATCGTTCAGTGACTGACCTAATGTTTGGTGTAACTACAGCCTTTTCTTCCGATGCAATGGAGGGTAAAGTGACTTGCCCAAAGTCACAAGGAGTGCCAGTGGGAATTGAACCCTTGATCTTCTGGGTACTAGGCAGTTGCTCTAATCACTAGGCTACGCCTCCATAATACCCTCCTTAATTATACGAGTTTTCATCCTCCATCCTTAAAACAGAGACTTCCATTTGGTCAATTTTTAAGACTCCGACGTATTTGTTCCTACCCTCAGAACTTTGTTTCATGCACAAGAATTATGTCATCGTTTATATGCTCGGGATTATCCTAAGACTGTGGTTAATAGAGCCTATAAACGGACTCTGTATAACCACAGAGAATGGTTATTAAGCCCGCCTGTTCATTCTAAGGGGAAATGATCCTCGGAGGGTACGATAGTGGGGGTCTTGCCTTTCAATAAAAGGATTCAGACTGTGCAGTCTATTCTCCATAAACATTGGCATGTTCTCCATCTTCATGGGTGTTTCCAACAATGTTTGTGTTTGGCTTATACCAGAGGGAAGAATCTTCAGGACTGGTTGGTTCATGCTGTCCCAAGGATCCGGAGTGCCACTGAGCAGGCTGGGCATTTCCCATGTGGGCGATGCTCCTGCTGCTTGGGTTCTCTGGTTGGGGACACTTGGACTGACCCTAATACTCAGATTTGGTCATTTAAGTCTAATAGCACTTGTGATTCATCTTTTGTGGTATACTTACTACTTTGCCCTTGTGGTCTAAAATATATGGGTTGGACATCTCGGTCCTTTAAGAAACGTTTAGCTGAACATGCTTCACAGATCCGTACTACGGTACTTTCAGCTCCAATTGTGCAACATGCTTTACAATTTGATCATTCATTTGATAAATTTTCATGGAGGGTTATCGATTGGTTACCTCGATCTGCTACTGGGGGAAATAGACTGTCTCAATTGCAATACGTTGAACAACGTTGGATTTTTAGATTGGACACGGTCGCACCAAACGGTTTAAATCTGGAGATGGACTGGCATAGTTTACTGTAATTTTTTTCTTTAACCATCTGAGTGGCGTTTGCATATTTTGCTCTCTGCCCCTGATTGGCTAAGTAGTGAACATGTGATCGGCCAATGACGTCAGACGCCGGGTTTAAGTAACTTCCTTGTTTTGTTCTTTTGGCTATTATGCAGCTTTCTTTCTGTGGTGAAAAGCAAAAACCTGAAGCAGGGTCTTTAAATTTTGTGACCCGAAACACAGGACTGTGTCGTTGACCACTTCTACTTGGACTTTGCTTAAGTAATGATTGAAAAATAATGGCATTAGAATGTTGAATGGCCTCAATTGTTTTACTGCAAATATTGATTAAAAAGGACAAGGACCTCTGGTCAAAGTTATTTTTGCTTTTACTTTTGCCTGGAGGTCTAAGGTCAGACAAAATACTTTTTTCATCTCTGAGGAAGTTGTTCTTTTTCTACTTGGAACCTACCACTTTTTCTTTCTGATGGCTACCTCGATGGCAAACCTATGCTTTGTAGCCATTGACGAAATCTGCAAAGGATCTACTTGGTCTTTAGTACATACTACCTTTGCTGCTCACTACTGTCTGGACTGCCGGGATGCCAAGGTTGGTCAGGCTGTGCTCCAGCACCTCTTTCAGACTTAGGGCAACTCCTACACTCCGTCCCGGAACCTAATGATACCAAACATCCATGAATGATCCATGGCCTCTTCAACTCTGCCCTGAGACAAATCCACCATTTCTGATGTCATTCTCTCTGGCATCTGGGAGCTAGAGAGTCCCATATGTGAAGACTACATCCCTGCTTGTTCCTGGAGATAGTGTAGCTACTCGCCTGTAACGGGTGATCTCCGGGAACTGCAGGAATTTAGTTTTCACAACCCACCCTCCCCTAGGAGTTGTAGGTTTTCTTTCTCTCCTTTTCTCTCAGCTACAAGCTCACTGAGGAGGGGAGAGTTGGGAAGGTAGCGACGCAGGCGCAGTGGGATGTTCCCAGAAGCTTTCCTATTGGACATTGGGGAGCATTCCCACGCAGGCTCCATCGGTACTGATATCATCCAAATGTGAAGACTAAATTCCTGCTGTTTCTGGAGATCACTTGTTACAGGTGAGTAACTGTGCTTTATCTTCACACAGGCCATTCCAAATAAAAGGGACCAAACCTCATTTTCTGGAAGGTCTTAAACCTAAATGACCATGCAACTTGGCCACCTCTGCATCATGGAAAGAGCATCTCTAGAGTAAGGCACCAAAATCAGATTCAGTATTTTACTAATATTATATCCTGCCTGTCTTCCAGGCATAAAGCCAGCTTGATCTGCATGAACTAGTTTCATTATGACTGTATTCAGGCATGTAGCCAAAATATTAACCAGCAGTTTGTCAGTATTAAGTAACAAAATAGGGTGGAAGAATCCAGTTTTCTGGATCCCTACCCTCCTTAAGAATAAGCGATATTACCATCCATTTCATTGTCGTCGTTAAATCCTCCCTTTGCCGTACCATATTAAACACAGCCGGCAAGAGTGCCTGAAGTCTATTGTGGGGAAAGGTTTTATAAAACCTTGCTGAAAGGCCATTTAGGCCTAGAGTCTTGCCCAATTTAAGTGTATGAATTGTCGATCCAATCTCCTTATCTGGGGTCTCTCAAAAGAAGTCATCCTGAGGTCCATTAGGTGCACAAAGATTCACAAAAATAAATTCCCCCTGGCTTACCTTTACCTTATGCGAAATATAGTGACTCAAAGGAAATTGCTACCTATATCTTATGTTCTCTTTCTTTAAGAAAGTCAGCATACCATAAGATGTTAACCATTCATCGACTGTGCCCTCTACCTGACCAATCTGACTTCAGGGATATGTGTCAGGCACTACTAACCCCTATATGGGACTACTGTAATATAATATACCATGGACTTCTACTATCCATCATTCATCCATTACAAATAGCACAGAACACTACATCCAGACTTGTATCCAATGCTCCAAGAAGGGACCACATCACCCAAATCCTAGTGAAACTACGTTGGCTCCCTCTACTCTCTTGCATTTAGATACAAAGTTCTACATACCACATTTAAAATCCTCCACAACTCCTCAGCAGACATCCTATAAATATTAATTCAGAAACCACCAGAGAACAGAAGCAGAAGGAAAGATGTGCAGGACCTCCTAAACCATACCATGCCAACAGCTCAAATGCAACTAGTCTACCTCAAAAAGAGCCGCCTTCTATATGTGCCCATGGAATGGAACTCTCTACCTCCTGAGTTATGCTCATCCAACACCACCGCTGAATTTCGACGCAAACTAAAGACTTTGCTCTTCACAGAGCACTACGGCCCCTATACCTAAACCTCAAATGTGTTACGCCACCCATATCTCACAATCTATGTACACACCATAATTAGTTTGTATCTTGCTTTTTAATCCCCTACCTCCCCATCCCCCTTGTTTTTTGTTACGCTACAGTTCTAAAGTCTCTGTCTACCATTCAGCTCCACTTCTCTTCTGATAATACAGTAGCTGTTCCTGCTCCCCCCAACTAGCTGCATTCTTTGCCTCCAAAGTTCTTGCTCTGCGCTCATCACTCAGTGTGCCCTCCTCCCATAGGATCCCCCTCATCTTCTTCCTTCCACCATGGACGTTTCATTCCTTTAAGCCACTGAACTCTCTAAACTGATTTCTACATCGCACAAGACCTCCTGCCCCCTTGATTCTATTCCTTCATCGTGGTTTAGAACCTTTTCTAGCTCTCCTCCCTTTCATACTCACTATGCTTAATTCTAGCCTTTCCTCTGGAATCTTCTCCACTACTTGGAAACACACTCTGGTTCTCCCCTTCTAAAACAGCCATCTCTCGACCCACTTGATCTCGTCAGCTACCGTCCAATGTCTAAACTGCCATTCCTCTCAAAAAGTTTGGAAAAAAGCAGTTTTCTCACAATTATCACACCTTGACTCCACCCAGCTTCTTCACCCCCCTGTCAGTCTGGCTTTCATCCCAATCACAGTGTTGAAACTATCATGCTCTCACGCCTTAATGACCTGCATACTGCACATGACAGTGTTGACATCTCTTTAGCAGTTTCCCTTGATCTCTCAGCAGCCTTCAACTTAGTGGATCACTCTATCCTTTCTCATCTACATGATGCTGGTCTTCGGGGGACAGTATTTTGGTGGTTCCATTCCTTTCCCTTCTCGTGTTCTTTCTCTGTGCTCTCAGGTGGTACTGCCTCTGATCCTGTTTCTCTCTGCTGCGGGGTCCCCCAGGGCTCTGTCCTTGCTCCCCTTTTTATTCAATTTCTTTCTAGTCCCTCTCACTCTATTCATGTAACATTCTGGTCTGTCAGCATATTACGCCGACGACATAATCCTGCTTCATTATACTAATCCCCCAGCACCAGATCTCTCCACTCTCAATGATTGATTAGCTCAGGTCTCCAACTGTCTCATCACAAATTGTCTTTGTCTTGACCTTTCTAAAACACTTGCAATCTGGTTCACGTTTGGTAGTCTGTGTCTCCCAACAGCCCCTGTTCTCCCTAATTTTACGATTCCACTGGTGCCTTCACTTTGTTATCTCAGTGTTACTCTGGACACTGTACTCTCATTCCATGACCATATCTCACTCCTACCCGCTGGTCTTTCTTCTACCTCCGCCAGATACTAGGTAGAAAAGGCGATGGCAAAATCCAGAAGGATGCTTGAGTGCATAAAGAGAGGAATGGTCATCAGGAAAAAAAGGTGATGGTGCCTTTGTACAGGTCTACAGTGAAGCCTCATTTAGAGTACTGTGTACAATTCTGGGGACAGCACCTTCAGAAGGATATAAACAGCATGGAGTTGGACCAGAGGGTGGCTTCTAAAATGGGCAGTGATTTTTGTCATAAAGTATATGGGGCTAGGCTTAAAGATCTCAATATGTATACTTTTGGAGAAAGGGCAAGGATATTATAAAGCCTCTGTATTGCTCCATGGTAAGATTGCACTTTGAATATTGTGTGCAGTTCTCGTCGCCGTATCTTAAAAAGGATACAGCAGATTTAGAAAAGGTACAGAGAAGAACCACCAAAATGGTAAAGAGGATGTAAGGAATAACCCCTATGAAGAGAAGCTAAAAAGGTTAGGGCTCTTCAACCTGGAAAAGAGACGGCTGAGGGGAGATATGATAGAGGTCTATAAATTAAAGAATGGAGTGGAACGGGTAAATGTGGATAGATTCTTTATGCCATCAAAAAGTAGAAAGACTAGGGGGGACACAATGAAGCTATAATGTAACCGTTTAAGACAAAATATTTTCTCTTATTATTCACTCAACATGTAATCAAACTCTGGAATTTGTTACCGGAGGATGTAGTAAAAGCTGGTAGTGTAGCTGGGTTTAACAAAGGTTTGGACAAGTTCCTGGAGGAAAGGTCCATAAACTATTATTAAAGAGGACCCGGGAAATCCACTGTTTGCCCCAGTAGAAGCATTGTGGAACCTTTGTACCTTTTGGGAAACTTCCAGGTACTTGTGACCTGGATTGGCCACTGTTGGAAACAGGATACTGGGTTTGATAGACCTTGGTCTGACCCAGTATGGTATTTATGTTCTCTGGGAAATAAATGGCAGGATGTGACCCTCTTTCATTTGAAAGGAAGCTCTGTAATTGAGGGGGTCATAAGATAAAGGTGAAAGGAGATGACTCAGGAGTGATGTGGAAAAATATTTCTTTATGAAAAAGGGTGATGGATGCATGGAGATGAGAACTGTATCTGAATTCAAAAAAGCATGGGACAAGAACAGAGGATCTCTGCGGGAAGAGGAAGGGATTATAGAATTATTATTCTTATGGATGTGCAGACTGGATAAGTCATATGATCTTTCTCCAGGACCAAGCAGGAAGTCAGTCCTCACTTACGGGTGACGTCGGCGCCGACGGAGCCCTCGCGGAGCAATTTTCCCCAGCTTTCGCAGAAAGCCTTTGGGAATTGCAGCGCGCATGCGCGGTCCCCTTCCCGCCCAGGGATGCCATCTTGCTCAGTCTTCTTTTTTCCGCGGAGCCCTACAGACGTAGTTTGTTACCGCCGCTGAAAAAGTTGATTTCTTTAGTTTGATTTCTCGTTAAATTTTTTCTCGGTTCGTGTGTCCTCTTCCCGCCGGGCTTTTGAGCCCGTTCACGTTTTTTTTAAAAATTATTTTATTCCAACTGGCGTTCCTGCCACTTTTTCCTTCTTCCCTGGCAGCGCGGTCTTTCGACCTTGCAGGGGTCCTTTTTCCCCCGATGGCTGCCAGCGGGTTTAAAAAGTGTGATCGTTGTGTCAGACTCATGTCTTTTACTGACACGCATGACTGCTGCCTCCGCTGCCTGGGGGCCGAGCATGACCCTATGAGTTGCGGCCCGTGCAGCAGGATGTCCTCGAAGGCCCTGCGGAGTCGGCAGTCGCAAAGGGATCATATCTTCTCTGACTCCGCGCGGACCTCGTCAGAGGCCTCGACGTCTCGTGGCTCCGGCTCAGACCATCGTCGGAGTTCTTCTGAACGGGGCTCCCCCGGCCGGGAACACCGGCGGGAGAAGAGGCCCGCGAGGGTGGAGCCGGACGGCAATCCTGGTTCCTCGAGGGCCAGGTCGCTCAGCCCGGCCCGACTCCCCGGGCCCTCGGAGGGGGAGAGGCCTTCGAAGCTTCCTCGTCTCGAAGTGGAGACTCCTGGACACGTGAGTGATATAGTCCTCCTGGACTCCCCCACGGATAAACCAACGTCGGGCCCGATGCCGTCGGGGCCCGAGTCGGCGGATGCTGGGTCTTCTGAGCTTGGTCTCAGACTGACGACCTTGGAGCGCAGTATCTCTGCCTTCATGGACCAGCAGCGGGCATTGATCACCGGCCTCACCAGTGCATCTGCCCCGACCACCGGGACGTTGACGCCCAAGTCGACCCCGGAGGCCGAGTCGATCCTCGAGTCCATACGAGCTCGAGTCGAACCTCGACCTAGGTCTCCCTCGGCTTCCCGTTCGGGACCGAGGTCCTCGACGCCGGCCTCGGCGTCGGGGAGGAGGTCCCCGGGCCCCGCGCGCACGGAGCCGCTCGATTACTCCTCGGAGGAGTCGGGCTGGGACACGGAGGAGGACGAGTCACCCGGTTCCTTTCAGACCCGGTGCGTCCCCTCCGACTCGCTTGAGTCGGAGCCTCGGAGGCGGTCCCCCCCGGAGGATACCCGGTTCTCCAATTTCGTGAGGGATATGGCCAAGGCCTTGGCTTTTCCCGCGGATCCGGAGGAGGAACCCCGAGCCGAAGAGCTCGAGGCCCTTCAATATGACTCCCCCCCCTAGGGAGGCCTTTACTGTACCGGTTCCCCCGATGCTGGAGCAGCTTCTCTTCCGCATGTGGGAAAGCCCGGCCCTGACGCCGGTGTTGAGCAAGCGAGTCGATTCCATGTATCGAGTCCGCAAGAGCCCCGGGTTCCAGAAGGCGCAACTACCGCACCACTCCATGGTGGTGGAATCGGCCATGCATCGACTTAAAAGTCGAAAGATGCACTCCTCGGTGCCTCCGGGTAAGGAGGCCCGGAATCTGGATGCCCTCGGTAGGAAGTGCTTCCAGGGCTCTATGCTTGCTTTTCGGGTCCAGACATATCAGTTGTATATGGGTATGTATCTCCGCGACCTGGCGAAAGAAATGGCGGGTTTTTCCGCCGGTCTCTCCGAGGAACCCTTGCAGCGGTTCCAAGCCCTGTCCACAGGGATTCAAGAGTGTTCGAAGTTCATTTCTTGAGCGGCCTATGATGGCTTCGAAGCATCGGCTCGAGTAGCTGGAGCCAGCATCGGGGCTCGCCGCCAAGCTTGGCTTCAGTCCTCCGACCTCGAGCCGTGGGTGCAGGACAAGTTGGTCGATGTCCCTTGCAGAGGGGAAAACCCTCTTCGGCAAGCCCATGGCCGACAAGGCGGCGGAGCTTGAGTCAGAGACTCTCACGAGGACTCGCCTTTCCAGAAAAACCTCTGCTGCTCCTCAGAGGAAGAAGGGCTCGGGAAAAAAGCCCTTTTACCCGAGGAAGGTGTTCACTTATAAGCAGCACCACCCACACTATCAGGCCTCGACAACCCCTCATCAGGGGCAGCAGCCTAAGGGGCAGGGTAACGGATCCCGGAGGCAGAAAGCCCCCAAGCCCACCACGCAGGCCCCGGCCCAGCAGGGTGGGGGTTTTTGACTATGCCAGCATAGCCTCTCCCCCCCAGGGGCCCTCGCTCAGCACGGGGGGCCGGCTGACCCACTTTGCTCACAGGTGGTCAGCCGTAACATCCGATGCCTGGGTGTTGCGGGTGGTTCAAAAGGGCTACCTCCTACATTTTCACCACGTGCATTTCACCACGTGCCCCCCCCTACTTCCCGGGGGAGCCTCCCAGACCCCTGCTGCACAAGGACGTACTCCTTCAGGAGCTGCAAAGTCTGCTGCAGGAACGGGCGGTGGAGCCA
This sequence comes from Ichthyophis bannanicus, assembly GCA_033557465.1. Lineage (NCBI taxonomy): Eukaryota > Metazoa > Chordata > Amphibia > Gymnophiona > Ichthyophiidae > Ichthyophis > Ichthyophis bannanicus. The sequence continues at coordinate 245,432,741 of CM066040.1, read as the reverse complement.
GTGTCCCAGCATCTGTGCGGTCACGGTTTCTACTCGAGGTACTTCCTGGTGCCAAAGAGAACAGGAGGCCTCAGACCCATTCTGGACTTACGCAACCTCAACAAGTTCCTGCAGCGGGAAAAGTTCAAGATGCTTACCCTTGGAACCCTACTGCCCTACCTCCAGCAGGGAGATTGGCTATGCTCCTTGGATCTAAAGGATGCTTATACCCACATCCTTATTCACCCGGACCACCGACAATACCTAAGGTTTGTGGTGGCAGGGAACCATTATCAGTACCGAGTACTGCCCTTTGGCCTATCCTCCGCTCCCAGGGTGTTCACGAAGTGCCTGGCAATGGTGGCAGCCTTCCTAAGGCTTCAAGGCCTCTTCGTCTTCCCATACCTGGACGACTGGCTCATCCGAGCATTGTCTGCTCCAGAGGTCGCCCAGGCCACCCAGCGTACGGTGGCTCTGCTTCAGCACTTGGGCTTCGTCATAAACTTCGAGAAGTCCGCTTTGCTTCCCTCTCAGGACCTCGAGCTCATAGGGGCACAGCTGGACACTCGGCAGGCTCGTGCCTTCTTGCCTCTGGAACGGGCCACAGGCTTATGGCTCTAGCCGGCAGGTTCAACAGCGAGTCGCCGGCCCCTGCCAGACAGTTCCTGCAACTGCTCGGACACATGGCCTCCACGGTCCATGTCACTCCGAATGCCCGTCTACATATGAGACCTGCTCAGTGGAGCCTTCACACTCAGTGGCATCAGTCCACAGGGAGACTGTCGGACCTGATACAGATTTCCGACCGTCTGATCTCCTCCCTGCAATGGTGGCTTCACCTGCCCAACCTAGTGCTCGGCATGTCCTTTCAGTCGCCCCCACCGTCCCGGGTGCTCACGACAGATGCCTCCCTCCTGGGCTGGGGGGCGCATTGTCGGGGGACATGCACTCAAGGCCTTTGGACACCTTGGGAGGCCGCCCAGCAGATAAACTTTCTAGAGCTACGGGCGATCCGCCTAGCTCTGCGGGCCTTCTCTCACCTGACGTTCGGTCAGTCCGTACTGGTGCAGACGGACAATCAGGTTGCCATGTTCTATGTGAACAAACAAGGGGGCACGGGCTCCCTCCTTCTATGTCAGGAAGCCCGGAAGCTGTGTTCTTGGGCTGTCGATCACGACATCCTCCTCAAAGCGGTTTACCTGCCAGGGCAGGACAATTGCCTGGCAGACAAACTGAGCCGGATTCTGCTGCCGCACGAATGGAAGTTGAACCCCGCGGTGGCCCAGCAGATCTTCCGCCGGTGGGGCTCTCCCACTGTGGATCTCTTTGCCAGTCCCCTGAACAGGCAGCTCCCCAGATTCTGCTCCCGGCACCCTCACCCTCTTCGAGTGGCGCCGGATGCTTTCCTCATCCCGTGGTTCACGGGTCTGCTGTATGCCTTCCCTCCCACACCACTGGTGTCCCGGACCTTGTTCAAAGTTGTCCAGGACAGGGCCTCCTTGATCCTGGTAGCGCCCCGGTGGCCGAGACAACCGTGGTTCCCTCTGCTTCTACAGCTAGCGGTGGACACCCCTCTTCCCCTGGGGTTTCAGCCCGATCTCCTGACCCAGGATCAGGGTACTCTTCTGCACCCCAACCTCAGGGCCCTGCACCTGATGACCTGGCTGCTGAAAGGGTAGTCCTAGCCCCACTGCTGCTACCCCCGGAGGTGGAAGCCGTCGTCCTAGCATCTCGGCGACCTTCCACCCGGACGTCTTATGCCCTCAAATGGCGTCGCTTCTCGGTCTGGTGTTCTCAGCGATCTGAGGACCCCTTCGCCTGTCTAATATCGGTGGTACTGCAATATTTGCTTCACCTCTCCGATCTAGGTCTCAAATCCAATTCTGTCAGAGTCCACCTCAGTGCTCTCTCTGCACATCATTCACCGGTTGAAGGCCAGCCTCTCTCTTCGCACCCCTTGGTGGCGCGTTTCCTCAGAGGCCTACTTCTGCTTAAACCTCCGTTGCGCCCTCCAGCTCCTGATTGGGACCTCAACGTGGTTCTGCAAAGGCTTACTTGCCCGCCTTTTGAACCCATGGCTACCTGGCCTCTTCGTTTCCTCTCCTGGAAAACTCTCTTCTTGGTAGCCCTCACTTCTGCGAGGCGCGTAAGTGAGCTGCAGGTCCTAGTGTCGGAGCTTCCGTACACTAGGTTCTACAGGAATAGGGTGGTCCTGCGGACCCACCCTAAGTTCCTTCCAAAGGTGGTCTCCCACTTTCACATCAATCAAGAGGTGGTTCTTCCGACCTTCTTCCCCAGGCCGCATGCCAGCCGAGCTGAGACTGTCCTGCACACCCTGGATTGTAGAAGAGCCTTGTCCTTCTACCTTGACCGTACGCGGGAGCATAGAAAAGCGGTTCAGCTTTTCGTGTCTTTTGATCCCAATCGGTTGTGGGTGCCTGTCTCTAAGCGCACTCTGTCCACCTGGGTGGCCGACTGTATCGCCTGGACCTACGGGGCAGCCGGCCTCTCCTTGGAAAGTCGCGTCACGGCTCATCGGGTCGGGGCGAAGGCCACGTCCGTGGCTCACCTCCGCTCTGTTCCGTTGGCAGACATCTGCCGGGCCGCTACTTGGTCTTCAGGTCAGACTTTTGCGGCTCACTGCTGCCTGGAAAGGGAGTCCCGCAGGGACAGTGCTTTCGGTCAGGCAGTCCTCCACCATCTCTTTGAGGTTTAGGCAACTCCTACCCTCCGGCCCCGGTGTTGGCTACCAGCTGGATGCGTATTCAGAGAAGATTCCTTCCTTCTGTACTGCTGAGCTTCAGGAAGCTCTTTAGGCTTGAGGTCTCCGGTAGCCTTAAACTTGGGAGTCCCATAAGTGAGGACTGACTTCCTGCTTGGTCCTGGAGAAAGAGTAGTTACTCACCTGTAACAGGTGTTCTCCAGGAGCAGCAGGAATCCGTCCTCACTACCCTCCCTCCTCCCCTTGGAGTTGCAGTCATTCTTATTGCATATCTTGCAAATTTTTTACTGTCTTTCCGCTATGTCATCAGACTGAGCAAGATGGCATCCCTGGGCGGGAAGGGGACCGCGCATGCGCGCTGCAATTCCCAAAGGCTTTCTGCGAAAGCTGGGGAAAATTGCTCCGCGAGGGCTCCGTCGGCGCCGACGTCACCCATAAGTGAGGACTGATTCCTGCTGCTCCTGGAGAACACCTGTTACAGGTGAGTAACTACTCTTTATCTGCTGTCATTTTCTATGTTTGAGAATGAGCCAGAGGAGGTGTGTGCACATGGGAAGAGTTTGAGAAACAGAGTGATGGAGAGAGAACTGGATTTTTGCTGGTGGACGGGGAATGAGAGGCAACTTGTCCACGGGCGAGGTATATCAAGTTCAAGGAAATAAAATTGGGCAGAGAATACTTTAGAATTGAACATGCTAGGGACAGGAGGGGGGAGTACTCAAGCCTAGGGAAGAGGTTCAAACTAGCTGGAGAGTGAGACTACTTGGGAAAGGTGGGGGGAGTTGAGCCTGAGCAGGGAAAAATCTGGGGGAGGGGGGTCCGACCTAGAGTACGAAGGAGCCAGGCCTTTATGATGTGGGAATTCTACAAACAAAAGATTACAAATCAGAATGCAGAACTTTAAAATTGTGCACAGAATTTCTAAAAAATTTTCACAATTCCCTCCCCCAGGTGTAAAAGAATGAGAATTAAGTGTAGGTACATACATTTACAGCAAATCATAGAGGTGGCTCTGAACTTTCACAACAAGCACTCAATAAGTTGGTGTTCCTTCCTTGAATTTAATGTGTTGAGCCACCGGAAGCCAATGCAGTACTAGTTCTTTTTCTTTTCTTTTATATTTATGAAATTTTACAAACTAATTCAAGAAAGTTGCCAAAACATTCCTGCAGAAAAAAGAGCAGATACATTAGCAAATCTTCAATTACAGAAATACAAAGATATAAGTAAAGTAATTCATAAATGAAACAAAGTATCTGCCCACCCTAGCCCACAAAACATGAGAGGGGAGATATCACAAAAAAAATTTCAACCCAATATACCAAGAAAAGTAGGCAGCAAACTAAATCTGGATTCCTAGTTAAGCGAGCTCGGGTGAGGCACCAATGGAAGAGTCCAAGTGTCGAGCGTTAATGAAAGCTGTTAATTGAGAGGGCTCATAGAAAATATAAGAAATAGCGTGATACTTCACTAAACATTTACAGGGATGTTTTAAGAAAAAAAGCCCCCCCCCCCCCCTCCATTGTAAAACACCAGGACGCAGCAGGAGAAAATCCCTGCGACGTCTGAGTTTCCCTAGCTAAATCCAGGTAAATACACGGACCATTAACACTAAACAATAAATTCCGTTTCTGAAAGAAAAGCTTTAACAACCATTCTTCATCAGAAAGTAAGGTGAACGTTATTAGTAAGGTAGAGGGAACCTGAGAGTCAAAATCACATTGCTCCAATAAATCTGTAACATTCAAAATATTCCCTTGGTCTCGGTCCCCCCCTAAATTAACCAAACCAGGTGTTAATTTTTCCCTGGGTAAGTAATAAATCTCCAGGAACAAGCAAGAATGTAGTCCTCACATATGGGTATCGTCGGTACCGATGGAGCCTGCGCAGGAACGCTCCCCAGCGTCCAGTAGGAACACTTTTGGGAGCATCCCTCAGCACATGCGCGCTGCCTTCCCGCCTTTCCAACTGTCGCTCATCAGTTCTTCATTTTCCGCGGAGCCAACAGGACCTATTCCCTGTCACCGCAGAAAATTCCGTCTTTAAAGTTCTTTTTTGTGGTTGCGTCTGCCTACCGCACGACGCCTACCGGTACCGCCGGTTCTTTTTTTTTCCTAAAAAAAAACAAACAAACAGACCCTAGACTTTGACTGTTTCTTTTCAGAAACGTTCCTGTTTTTGGTGCTAGGCACCATTTTGGGCATTAGGCCCCATTCTTCCAAAATCATGGAAAAGCCAACTAGTGGTTTTAAAAAATGTATGAAGTGTGGCGGTACCATTTCCGTCACTGACACCCATAATTGGTGTCTAAAATGTTTAGGACCTGATCATTCTCCAACTGAATGTCTCTACTGCATGGGGATGACTAAAATAGGAAGACAGAACCGGGCCGCAAAGCTCGGTACCCTCTTTTCTTCAGATTCCAGATCCATTGCATCGACATCGTCAAGGGCCTCTTATTTCTCCCATGGATCTCAGGTAAATAAACACAAAAGCCGGTCCTCAAAGGGTAGCTCTCCTGCTAAGCATCGAGAGGCCATTGGCATTGCCCTTGAGGGGGAACCACACCGGCAAAACAGTCCCGGCGGGAGGCTTTGGCTTCCAAAGCATCAATGGGGCTTCAGAATGTTCTCGAGGCCTCAACCTCGCAAGAACTACCTGTGCCATGCTCAGGGGTTACGGCCGTTCTTACCGGTACCGACACCCAGGCATCGGCAGCGTCAATAGACCAGAGATTTCTTACTATCGAACGCAGTATCGCAGCTCTTCTCTTAGCTGCGGTACCGGTGGTCCCAAGGGCACCGGTGCCAGTACCGACACTGATGGTACCGTCCCCGATGGTAACTCTTCCCATTCCACCTCCGGCTGGAGTGGATAAAGTGGTACCGGGTCACCTCGGTACCGACTTCAATTGGTACCGGGATCGTGCTTTGCAGGAGCATCGGGGTCAGGAATACTTCGATTCCTCTGATTCCGAAGACTCTCTCAATTCTGCTGGCACAAGAGGTTTTCTCTTAGAAGATCCCTCTTCTCCCCAACGCAGAATGTCACCTCCAGAGGACATGTCATTTCAGGATTTCATCCGTGATATGGCTAAAGGTCTTTCTATCACAGTAGCTCCTGAAGAAGAACCCAGAGCAAAGGAATTGGAAATCCTCCAATATCCTAAAGCTCCTAAGGAGGCAGCTACTCTGCCTATCCATGAAATTCTGCATAACTTGATGCTCAGAATGTGGGAGACACCTCTGACTACTTCTCCTCACTCTAGGAGACTTGATACTATGTATCGAGTCCCACCATGTCCTGGATTTAAGAAAACTCAGCTGCCACACCATTCAATGGTAGTGGAGTCAGCCATACGTAGGATGAAAAGTGCAAAAGACATGCATCCAATCCTCCAGGTCGTGAATGCAGGACTCTGGATGCTTTTGGACGCAGAACTTTTCAAGCTTCAATGCTTTCAGCTAGGATCAGCTCATATATCCTATATATGGGAATGTTCCTCAAAGAAATCACAGGAGACTTGGAACTTATGAGCCCATTTCTCCCAGATAAGAGACAAGACTTTCTTACTCTGGTTAAGCATGCTCAGGATGTCGCCATGTTTGTCAATCGTGCAGCCTTTGACTGCTTCGAATGCATCAGCAGAACTCCTGCTATTGCCATTGGTGCATGACAGATTGCCTGGCTACAGGCATCAGACTTGGCGACTTGGGTACAGGACAAGATAGGCAACATTTCTTGTATGGGAGAGAATCTCTTCGGCAAGAACTGGCAGGAGAAGGCTAACGAGTTAGATGCTGACAATTCCACCTTAGATTGTCAAAGTCTACAGCCACTCCAGCCAAAAGGAAGCCTTATAAAAAAAACCCCTCTTTTAGCAAAAAGAGGAAGTTTTATCCTTCCTATACCCATCAGACTCAGACTCCAGGTCAGGTTGCCCAAAAGGGACAAACAAGACAACAAAAGAAACCAAAAGGCCCGAGAGCCCAACCAGCTCTCCAGGTTCAGCCCCCTCAAGGGCTTTGACTCCTTCCTAGAGAGCTTTGCCTTCCTGCTTCTGAGGGGTCCTCAACCCCCCAATATTCCCGGGAGGTTATGCCACTTAGTCAACAGATGGCATCAGATAACAGCAGAAGATTGGACTTTGTCCATTGTAGGGGAGGGGTACAAACTTCGTTTTTACAGCTTACCCCCCCCCCTACAATTCTAAAGCAGTTCAATTCACAAACCTCTGCAGACAATCTGCTAGATCATGAGGTCTCCACACTTCTTGCCCAAGGGGCAATAGAGGAAGTACCCATTCTTCAACAGGGTGCAGGGTTCTACTCCCCCTATTTTCTTATTCCAAAGAAAACAGGACACAGACCCATTCCAGACCTCAGAGAATTGAACAAATATCTGTTTCGAGAGAAATTCAAAATTCCAAAGAAAACAGGACACAGACCCATTCTAGACCTCAGAGAATTGAACAAATATCTGTTTCGAGAGAAATTCAAAATGATTTCTCTGGGAACTCTTCTGCCATACCTTCAAAGCCAGGACTGGCTTTGCTCTCTAGACTTAAAGGATGCATACACTCACGTTCTTTTCCATCCAGATCACAGGAAATTTTTATATTTCCTTTTCAGGGGAAGACATTTCCAGTACAGGGTTCTTCCTTTTGGTCTGGCTTCAGCACCAAAGGTATTCACAAAATGCATGGCAGTAGTAGCTGCATTTCTACGAACCCTGGGGATTTTTGTCTTCCCTTACTTAGACGACTGGCTCATCCGAGCCTCCACAGTGACAGAGGCCAACACTGCACTGTCTCGTACAATGCGAATCCTCCAATACTTGGGATTGGTAATAAACTTCCCGAAATCTCAACTAGTTCCTTCCCAATGCCTAGAATTCATAGGAGCCTGTCTGGAAACCAGACAGGCAAGGGCTTTCCTTCCACAAGCCCGGTGTCTTTGCATAATGCAGTTAGCTTCCCATGCAGCAGGCATATCCTCCCTCACTGCTCGGGAGCTACTGCAGTTACTGGGACACATGGCATCCATGGTTCATGTAGTCCCATATGCTCACCTCCACATGCGAGCAGCTCAGTGGACCCTCTCCACACAGTGGACACAGGCCATGGTTCATTTGTCGGACAAAATAACAATCTCTCATTGACTAATTTTGTCCCTGCAATGGTGGCAATCATTAGAAAATCTAACAGTAGGGTCTCCTTTCCATCAACCCCTCTTTCAGGCCACCCTAACAGATGCATCACAGGTGGGTTGGGGAGCACACCTGGATCATCTCTCTATCCAGGGCACCTGGGCTCCACGGGAGATTGGTTTACACATAAACCTCCTGGAGTTAAGAGCAATTTATTTAGCTCTTCGAGTGTTCCATGCCCAGCTCAGCTGCAAGACAGTCCTAGTCCAGACGGACAATCAAGTAGCCATATTCTATGTGAACAAGCAGGGCGGGACAGGCTCTATATTGTTATGCAACGAAGCTTTACGACTATGGGCCCTCGCTAGAGAGCATCAAATTCACCTTCTAGTGGTATATCTTCCAGGCATTCAAAACCTTTGGGCAGACAAACTCAGTCGAGTACTGCTTCCTCACGAGTGGTCACTCCACCTAGACCAGGTGGAAAAGATATTTCATCTCTGGGGCACTCCAGACATAGACCTCTTTGCAAGTCCACTGAATGCCAAACTTCCCTGGTTCTGTTCCAGGATTCCGGCGCACAACTGTCAGGCAAGGGATGCCTTCCTCCTTCACTGGGTGTCAGGACTTTCTTTATGCCTTCCCACCCATTCCCCTCATCCTCAAAACACTCTTCAAACTTCAGAGAAACAGGGGTTGCATGATTCTCATAGCACCACGATGGCCACGCCAAACGTGGTATTCCCTGTTTCTGCATCTCTCTCAAGCAGCACCTCTGGAGTTAGGCATGCTCCAGATCTCCTTTCCCAGGAGAACGGGATGCTATGGCACCCGAATCCCCAGTCCCTGCACCTCACTGCCTGGTGGTTGAAGGCTTAGAACTCCAGGATTTCAACCTGTCCCAGCAGGTAAAATATATCCTTCAGGCTTCTAGGAAACTTTCCACAAGAAGATCTTATGCCTTCAAGTGGAAACGTTTTACTATATGGTGCTCCAAGAAGGGATTAAACCCCCTGGTCATACCCTTAGAATCGATACTAGAGTATCTCCTTCACTTATCTAATTCTGGGCTAAAGACCAATTCGGTAAGAGTCCATCTTAGTGCAATTGCAGCTTCTTATAAGCCTCTAAATGGACAACCAATTTCCTCTCATCCACTCCTATCAAGATTTATGAGATGCCTTTTATTAACTAAACCTCCCATCAGGCCACCACTGGTAGCATGGGATCTAAATCTAGTTCTCGGGCAGCTCATGAAGCCGTCTTTTGAACCTTTAGCCACTACAGCCCTTAAGTTTTTAACTTGGAAGGTCATCTTCCTGATTGCAATCACCTCTGCCCGCCGCATTAGTGAATTGCAAGCTTTAGTGGCTGATCCTCCTTATACTAGATTTCATCATAAGCTTGTTCTTCGAACTCACCCACACTTTATGCCAAAGGTGGTTTCGCCTTTTCATTTAAACCAATCAATTTATCTTCCTGTATTTTTTCCGAGGCCTCACGCCTCTAATGCAGAAAGAAACCTTCATACTTTGGATTGTAAAAGGGCCTTAGCCTTTTACATTCAAAGAACACAGCAACATAGAAAGTCCTCGCAACGTTTTGTAGCTTTTGACCCTAGTCATTTGGGACTTCCAGTCTCCAAAAGAACTTTATCTAAATGGATTGCCCAGTGCATATCCTTTACTTATGAGAGTAAGGGTCTTCCTCTTCAGGACCATGTCAAGCTCACAATGTGAGAGCCATGGCAGCTTCTATGGCTAATCTCCACTCTGTGTCTATCGATGACATTTGTCGAGCAGGCTTCGGTACACACCTTCACAGCCCACTACTGCCTAGATAAAGCCTCCCATCGGTATGCCTTCTTTGGCCAAGCTGTTCTTCAAAATCTCTTTCAAACCTAAACCAACTCCTACCCACCAACCCTGGTGGGATGCCAGAGATCCATGGGAAGAAGGATTCTCACCTTCGACGGTGGCACCTTCCTGGGGATATCTCCCTGGCATCGTCAGCTAGGGAGTCCCCATATGTGAGGACTGCATTCTTGCTTGTTCCTGGAGATAGCGTAGTTACTCACCTGTAACAGGTGATCTCCGGGAACAGGAGGCATTTTAGTCCTCACAAGCCACCCACCTCCCCTAGGAGTTGTCTCTCTCTCTCTCTCTTTGTCTCTTTCCTCTCTCCCTATATCCTTTCACTCATCTTCAAACTTAACTGAGGGGGAACAATTGGAAAGGTGGGAAGGCAGTGCGCATGTGCTGTGGGATGCTCCCAAAAGCGTTCCTATTGGATCCTGGGGAGCATTCCCGTTCAGGCTCCATCGGTACTGACAATACCCATATGTGAGGACTAAATTCCTGCTGTTCCCCGAGATCACCTGTTACAGGTGAGTAACTACGCTATCTTAACCAAGTGCGGAATCAATTCCGGGGAGACCCCCAACACATCCACCAAATATTGTTTAAACATATCTCTAGGAGATACAGTAATAAGCTTTGGAAAATTAATTAATCTTAAGTTATGAGCTCTAGACTAATTGTCAAAATGTTCTAACTTAGCTTGCACAGAAGAAAAATTATTTTTAAATGCATCAGACTGATCTTCAAGAGCAGCAACTTTTCTCTGTGTCTCCACTGCTTCAGATTGTATGTTCAAGTCCCTCCACCACAACCGCTGAGTTATTCACCTTCTGAGCCAACAATGTAATCAGTGGCACGAAAGCTTCTCCCAAGGAAATAATTGCCTGCCAAATGGCCTCCAAAGTGAAGTTAACTGGACGCTGAAGGGAAAAAGCCAAACCCGGATCCGCGGGTGACAGAACAGCTTCTATTCTTGCTGGTGTCTCTCCTCCACGTCACATAGGAAACTCGTGCCCTGTATGCTCCTCATTACTTGGCACCGATGATGATAATGAGTGTACACTGGCTGCACACTCTGATTTCCGTAGTTCTTCCTCTCCTGGCCCTCTCAAGCGACCAGAAACTCCCTGCTTCGACAGAGAACCGAGCACTAGAAACCCCCTCAGGCAGGGGCTGGCCCTGGGACACTTTCGGCGCCGGACTCGCTGGGGAGAAAGATGATGCCGACGTAGCCTTCGAGTCACCTGACTCGAGTAAGGCTGGAGCTTGGTGTTCTTCCCCAGCATCCACCGGATTCCGGGCAGCGCGCAGAACAAAAGTGTCTAGAGGACCAAAGGAAACCGGCGTGGATGTAAGGGGGGTGAGAGGGCAACGACCCATCTTTCCCCTTACGTTTCTTTCCCATGAAGAAAAACGCGCTCACCCAGAACAGCTGGCTGCCGCCATCTTGTTGGACACTCCCCACCAATGCAGTACTAGTTAAAGAGAGATAGGGGCCTTCAGATGGGATCCAGTGAAGAGTCTCACAGCTGAATTCTGCATGGTCTACAAGGATCTTGATATGCAATCAGGAAGTCTTCCATAAGAACTGAACAGAATAACTTTGTATTCAAAAGATGTCTGTTCATTTAACCAAGTGTAGTTTAAAGAACTGCCAACTATAGCTTGGTCTTGATCATGTCTGGTTAGCTTGGAATAGAGTATCACACCCAAACTTCTTGCCATACATACTACAGACAATGTTGAAATCGTTCACCTCTATCCAAGGTATTGGCAGGAAGTCACTTGACATTGACTGATCAAGAGCAATTCATCTTTGGCTAAATTCACAGCAAGTCTGTGTTCACTAAGCCGTGAACAAATCAGCCCTAAACAATGTGAAACAATCTTGGATGCACTCTGGAGGCCCATTGATAAGCAAATTGGTATGTCAGCCACGTACGTCCAAAACTGCCACCCCTTAGAAATGTAGTTCTCAATCCAGTCCTCAGGGCATTCCTAGGGTCAGTCAGATTTTGAGAATTCCCACAATGAATATGCATCAGATAGATATGCATATATTGCCTCCGATGCATAGTTATTATAGATAACCTGTAAACCTGACTTGGCTGGTTGTGCCTTTTAGATTGAGTTGAGAACCACTGCCTTATGGTGTAGCATGTGGACCAAAGACCGCATATAAATGTCAGTAATGTCAAAATGGTATTCAGTTGTCACATCAAAGACCGAAGGGAATTAATTCCTTCAAATTTGCCAGAAAAATCTTCGGGGTGGCTTGAATATGCATGAGTGTTGCGTGTCCTGCCTCCATTATATGCAAATCCCCCACGCAAATTTCTCTCATGCATATTCATTGTGGTTATCCTGAAAACCTGACTTGCTAGGTGTGTCCTGAGGTCTGGGTTTAGAACTCTTGCTCTAAAGGCAGGGTGGAGGCATAACCTGTACTTCTTGTAGAGAGCAGAGCCTGGTTCTGGCTTGTGTTAAAGGACATGGTTAGAGGAGCTCTCTTGCTATACTATGAGGGAATATTTCCTCAGGAGATAAGTGCACTAGAGTCCTACTTGAGATGGTCTTTCCTTTTTTGGAACTTGATCCTTGACCTTGTGGCTCGGACCTCCCCTCTACTCTGTCCATAAGTTTCTCTTCAGAGGGTAGTATACCTCCTTTTTTTTTTGTTTGAATTCAGGCTCAGAACTTCTTACTGTAGGAAAGTCAGGTGAGATAAGAGAAGGGACCACCATTCTCAAGTTGGGCATAGACCTCTTTTTGTAGGTTCCCAGTTCTTATGAATTTGGGTGGTCTCCAAAAATGACACAGCCATCTCTAATGCATCAAATCTTCAGGAGTTAAAGAAGTGGTTGCCTTGGATCACACCAGCTGACATATGCAGGAGTCAGAGGGCAGATAAGCTTCTTGACAAGGGCACAGTGGTCCTTGTAGGCAGTATGAATCTCTTTCCAGCAGATAATGGCAGAATAGAGGCTTTGCCTCCTTTGCATGCCTACTCTAATGGGGTGATATTCAAAAGGGTTTTGCTGGTTAGCAGGACCTGTTAACTAGCCTAAACCCCACTGACCCCGATTTTCAGTGACACTAACCAGCTACTGCTGCTGAATAGTCCCACAGACCGCCCTAAAAAGGTTGCTTCGTTTCAGGGCGGTCCATAGGCAGAAGTGAGGCAGTCTTGGTGACCATCTGGTTGGTGTCCTAACTTAGTTTGGTTTTGCTGTGTGGTTAGTGGCTGAATATTGCTAGTAATAGGATAGTAAAATTTGAGCGATGCTGGATAGACTCTAATGCTGAATTCTTCAGTTTCATTTTTGCTTGTGGCGATCATGGCGCTTTAGTAGTGCTGACCGCCATAGGCTGAATAACTGGCCCTAAGGATTTAAGCTTGGGTGTTGAGGTCAGGAGAGTCTCCACCTTGGGCAGGAGAGTCCTGAGAATTGTCATGGCTTCTTCCTACCCAGTCTAGGTGAAGCTTGGCTATGCTCCACTGATCTAATATTCATAAGGAAGGTGAAATTACTCACCTGTTAATTTCCTTTCCTTTAATCCTTTTCAGACCAGTCCAGAATCTACGCAAGGTGACAGTTAAGAATAAAAACAGTGAGTGCATTGTTTCATGTTATGAAGTTATTTGGGGCTGATCTTACCCTCTGTTTCGGATATTATAGCTGATAATCTCCAGGAACAAGAAGGAATTCAGTCTTCACATATGGGTGACGTCTGTACCTCTGGAGTCCGTGCAGGAACGCTCCCTAGCATCCAGTAGGAAAGCCTTTGGGAGCAGTCCACTGTGCCTGCGCATTTGCCTTCCCAACTCCTCTCCTCAGTTCTTCGTTTTCTGCAGAGCCAGCAGATTGTTCATTCCTGCCACTGCTGAAAAACATTTCTTTTTAGGTTTAATACTGTGCTCTGCCTTTCGGTTGACGCCGATTCCATCAGTTTGACACTTCAAATCGTTTTCTTTTTCTATGGTATCCATTGCCAGCTAGGCCTTCGGCCTACATGTTTCTCTTCAAATGTTCTGATACAATATTGGTCACGGATAAACATGACTGGTGTTTAAAATGTTTGGGCCCCAACCATTTTACCAAACGTTTGTCCTTTGTGCCAACAAATGACAGAGAGGCCTACAGAATATAACCAAAGAGTATGGTTCGCTGTTCGTCCCAGACTCTTTCAGTGGCTTCCAAACATCAACCTCCTCGCATGGGTCTCAGATCTTGTCAAAGTCCAAGCATAAGAGTAAGACATTGGCATCAAAGACTGATATCGAGTCAAGATGAAAGTCCCACTATCGGCATTGAGGCTCACTGAAACTCACCAAAGGGTGCAGACCGGCCAGCCAAACAGCCCTGGTGGGAGGACCTGTCCTCCAAAGCACAAGAGGGGCTCCGGGATGCTCCTGAGGATTCGACCTCTGGAGAGCTGCCGGTTGTATGTTCTGAGATGGTTGCTCAAAGCTTTGTAGGTGACTCCATTTAGACATCGGCCATCTCCCTGGACCAGCGCATGCTGGCTCTCGAGAGGAGTTTGACTGCACTCCTGGCAGCCTCAGTACTGAATGTATCAACAGCTCCAGTAGTGCAGGCTTTGGCACCCTGCTTACTGCCAAGTGTATCAGCTACGATGCCGGCCCTCGAATCCGCACTTGTTGGAGCTCCTGAGGCTGATGACTCCATTAGCACCGACCGATCGTACCTGGTACTCAACAGGCTGATAAAGCTATAGCTATCGATGCCCCGACCTCTGAGCATCGGTATCAGCATTGACCCTCGACATCGATGAAGTTTCGGGGTCAAAAGCACAACCGCCAATACTTTGACTTCTTGTCAGACTCTGGCTCTCATGATTCCCAAGACCTTCCAGACATTCCTTTGGACCTGCTGCCGCCTCAAGAGCAGCGCAGGTCCCCATCAGAGGACATGTCTTTCCAAGAATTCGTTTGGGACATGGCAGCAGGGCAGCAGATCACCATAATCTCAGGGAAGGAACTGAGGGCAGAGGAATTAGAGATCCTCCAATACTCTCCTACGCCTAAAGAGGCAGCTACTATTTTGGTGCATTGCATCTTACAGGATCTCATGCTCAGCATGTGGGTGGCTCCCCTCATGTTTTTGCCCATCAGCAAAAGACTCAATACCATGTACCGAGTTCCATTGTGCCCAGGCTTTCAGAAGCCTCAACTCCCCCACCTTTCAATGGTGGTGGAATCGGCCATGAGCCGAATAAAGAGTTCAAATAATCATTCTTCCATGCCTCCAGGTAGAGACTCAAGGACACTCGATGCCTTTGGGCGTCTAATGTTTTCAGGCATGCATGCTGACCTCAAGGATTACCTCCTACATGCTATACATGGACGTGTTCCTAAAGGTTGTCACCAGGGATCTGGAGACATTTGCCCCCATGCTTCATGATGATAAGAGGAGTGCATTACGAGTGCTTATCAGACAAGATCAAAATACCCCTAAATTCCTTACCAGGGCCTCTTGGATGGTTTTGAATCAACCTGCAGAGCTTCAGCAGTATACATTGGGGCGTGAAGGATGGCCTGGTCACAGGCCTCAGATCTCGAAGAGTGGGTCCAGGACAAGTTGGCTAATATCCCATGTACTGCAGAGAACCTTTTTGGAAAGGGTTGGTGAGAAAAGGCCGGTGAGATTGAGGCGGCAGATCTCACCCTCAAATGCCTTTCCAGGAAGACGGTTGACCCCTCCAAAAAGAAGGCTCTTCCAAAGAAACCTATCCTTCCTATACATCTGCAGCTGCTTACCAACCTCAACAGCAACAGCAGCACCAGCAGGGCCCTCACCATGTCAAGATACCTAAGGCTCCTAAGCCCCAGTCAGCGATGCAGGCACAACCTGCACCTAATTTTTGACTGCTCCCTCTTCGGAGTCCCCAGCCCCTGAACATAGCAGGCAGACTCTGTTCCTATGCCCACAGGTGGCACTTCATCACTTCAGAACAGTGGACTCTCAACATTGTCCAAAGGGGGGTATCTGCATCACTTTGAAGATTTACCCCTCACTAGCTTCACAGGAGACTATCCCAGAAACTCCCTTCAGAGCACATTCTTGAAGGAAGAGTTGTCCACCCTGTTATTTCAGGTTACCATTGCAAGAGGTCCTCCCCGTCAGGAAGGCAAGGGCTTCTACTATCCATATTTTCTTGTCCCAAAGAAAACAGGAGGATTAAGGCCCATGCTGGATCTCCAAGACCTAAACAAATTTCTGGTCCAAGAAATAATTCAAAATGATTTTTCTAGGAACTTTTCTCCCATACCTCCAGAGGTACGATTGGCTATATTCTCTAGACCTAAAGGAGGTATACACGCACTTATTGAGCCATCCTCAGCACAGACAGTATCTGCATTTCAGGTTTCAACAAAACCACTACCAATACCAGGTACTGTCCTTTGGCTTAGCCTCCGCACCTCAAGTGTTCACAAAATGCATGGCAGTGTTTGCAGCCTATCCCCGCACTTTGGTAATCTTTGTCTTCCCTTTCTTAGATGACTGACTAATCAGGGGAGACTCCCCTCAGGAGGTAAAACTCTCCCTGCATTGCACCATCACCGTGCTCAAGTGTTTAGGATTTGTCCTAAACGTCACAAAGTCGCACCTCATTCCAACCCAAAGGCATGAGTTCATCGAAGCACTCTTGGCTACTCAACAGGCCTGAGCTTTCCTTCCGCAGGATCGCTTTGCTCGTCTCATTGAGCTCATAAAACACATACAGCAACAAAAAGTCTAGTAATAGCCTCTTGGGGCACATTGCCTTGACTGTCCATGTAGTCCGCTCTGCTCACCTACGCATGCAGCAAGCCCAATGCACTCTGTCTTTTCAATGGACCCAAGCAAAGGGGCATCTCAGAGACAAGATACACATCACCCCTCAACTAATCAGGTCTCTTCACTGGTGGTGGTCCCCACAGAACCTACTTGGTGAGTCACCTTTTCAGATGCCTCCACCTCGATGCACCCTGACAACGGTTGCCTCTAAACTAGGTTGGCGAGCACATCTGAATAACCTGACCACACAGGGTCTGTGGATGCTACAGGAATCTATGTTGCAGATAAACCTTCTGGAGCTGCATGCCCTAACAAATGCCTTTTGGGTTTTTCAGCGGTAACTTTCGGGCCAACAGATATTAGTCAGAACAGACAACCAGATTGCCATGTACTATGTGAATAAACAGGGGGGGGGAACAGGATCCTATCCTCTGTCACGAAGCATTTCACCTCTGTTTTTTTGGCATTGCACACCACATTCACCTCAGAGCAGGGTGGCAGAAAGATACAGAAATCTTTCACATTGTACTGGGAACGACAGGCTTGATAAAGAATAATTTCCATGTGCATCTTGATAAACTACCCATACCTGTTACGAACTCCAGAAGGAAGCTCTCTTTGGCACGGTGCAAGTATTTCACTGAGGATTAGCAGTAAATTTTAGAGACTAAGATAATATTCCACATACCCTGTCTTAAAAGTGAGGTTCACAACTGTCCTGGTATCCTCAAAATTAACCCATTTGGAGAAAATACTCCGGTGTACCTCCCGGGCGAACTCATTGTCCTTGCAGACAGACACAGCTGTATTCTTCATCCACATGAGTAGACCCTACATCGGGAGATGGCTGCTTGGATCTTCTGAGCGTAGGGAACCCCACTCACAGATCTCTTTGCCAATCAACAGAACATACAGCTTCCATTGTTCTGCTCACGGCTTCTGTCCCTGTACCGATAGGCCTCGGACGTCTTCCTTCTCCATTGGGGACAGGGCCAGCATTTTCGCCCATCTCCTTGATACCGAAAATGCTCTTCAAACTACAAACCAACAGGGGCTCTATGATATTCATAGCCCATTTTTGGCCCCGTCAACCGTGGTTTCCTCTGCTGCTTTGCCTGGCACAGATTCAACCCCTCAGACTCTGATGTACGCCAAACTCCTCTCCCGGGACCAAGGGACACTTCTCCATCCTGATCGTCATGCCCTTCACCTCACAGCACGGCTGCTGAAAGCGTAGTATTCACTGACCTTGAACTGCCACAAGAGGTCAAGGATATCCTGCTTGCATCATGCAAACAGTCCACCAGGTGATCCTATGCCTTTAAATGGCAAAGATGTGCCCTCTGGTGCTCCCCATAGGGCGCTGACCCCTTTGCCTGCCCAGTGGAATTCCTCTTTCAGTATGTCCTCCACGTCTCCTTGGCAGGTCTTAAGACTACCTCAGTCAGAGTTCATCTTAGTGCCATTGTGGCCTATCACAAACCACTGGATGAACAGTGTATCTCCTCAGACCTATTAGTTGCATGCTTCATGCGGGGTCTCCTGCTATCCAGCCACTCAGTAAGCCACCTCTGGTGGCTTGGGACCTCAACGTAGTTCTAGTTCAACTTTTAAAGCCTACCTTCAAGCCCTTAGCAGCCGCTTCACTGAAACTTCTATCTTGGAAGGTAATTTTCCTCATAGCAGTCACGTCAGCTTGCCACATCAGTGAACTGCAGGCTTTTGAGGTGGATCTACCTTATACCCGGTTCCATCATGACATGGTGGTCCTCCGTACCCATCCACGCTTCTCTCCGAAGGTAGTCTCCTCCTTTCACATGAACCAGTCGGTAATCCTACCAATTTTCTTCCTGAGACCACATGCGTCTTGAGCGGAAGCAGCGCTACGCACTTTAGACTGCAAGTGAGTGCTGGCTTACTACCTAGATAGAAGTAATAATCTCCAGGAACAAGCAGGAATGTAGTCTTCACATATGGGTATCATTGGTACCGACAGAGCCCGCGTGGGAACGCTCCACAGCGTCCAATAGGAAAGCTTTTGGGAGCATCCCACAGCACATGCATGCTGCCTTCCCACCTCTGTACCTCTCTCACTTCAGTTTTATGTTTTCCTCGGAGCTGACAGGACACAGTACCCTGTCACCGCAGAAAATCTACCTTTATTTCTTGTTTTTTGTGGTCGCATCTGCCTTCACTCGACACCTACCGGTACCGCCAGTTCTCTTCTTCCTCTTTCTAAAAAAACAAAAAACAAACAAAAAACCCCATGTATTTTTCTTCAGGGTTTTTCCCTATTTTTGGTGCTAGGCGTCATTTTGGGCACACGGCCCATTTTTTTCTTCAAGCATGGAGAAACCAGCCAGTGGTTTCAAAAAAGGCTTAAAATGTGGCGGTACCATCTCCGTCACCGACACCCATGATTGGTGTCTAAAATGTTTGGGTCCTGAACATTGTCCAACAGAGCGTCTCTCATGCACGAGGATGACCAAGAGGGGCAGGCAGAATAGAGCTGCAAAACTCTGTACCCTTTTTGCCTCCGACACGATGTCAGTTGCATCAACATCTTCCAGGGCTTCATCTTCCACCCATGGAACTCAGGTAACCAAAAGTAAAACTAGCCAGTCCTCGAAGGGAAAATCTCCTTCGAAGTATCGAGATGCCTCGGGCATTTCCCTCGAGGATACTTCACCAGCAAAACAGCCCCGGCGGGAGTCTTTGAGCTCCAAAGCATTAATGGGGCTCCAGGATGTTCCAGAGGCCTCAGCCTCTGCGGACCTACTGGTGCCATGCTCTGGGGTCGTGGCCGCATCCATCGGTACCAGCACCCAGGCATCGGCAGGAGCGATGGATCACAGAATCCTCGCTATCGAACGCAGTCTAGCGGCCCTCTTAGCAGCCTCGGTACCGCTAAGACCGCAACAGACGGTTCCACAAGTATCGATACCGACATTGGTACCGGTACCGACAACACCTGCTTCGACAGGACTGCTTCTCCCCATGCCGATGTCCGGTATCGGGGATCAGGAACCGAGACACTTCGGTACCGACTTCGAGCGGTACCGATACCATGTGTCACAGGAGCACCCGGTGCTTGAGTCTTCTGATTCCAATGACTCTGATGATTCTACCGGTATCAGAGTGAATCTATTAGAAGATTCAACTCCCTCTCCTCAACGCAGGATGTTTCCTCCAGAAGATATGTCCTTCCAGGACTTCATACGTGATTTAGCAAAAGGCCTTGCAATCACTGTTGTTCCAGAAAAAGAACCTAGGGCAGAGGAATTAAGGATTCTACAATACCCTATGGCTCCCAAGGAAGCAGCTATGCTTCCCATTCACAAGATCTTACATGATCTGATGTTGAGAATGTGGGAGACTCCTTTAACAATATCTTCACATTCCCGATGCCTGGACACTATGTATCGAGTGCCAAGTTGTCCTGGTTTTCAAAAAACTCAGTTACCACACCATTCAATGATAGTGGAATCGGCTATGCGAAGAATCAAGAGTGCAAAAGCACACTCTTCTAATCCGCCAGGCCGTGAATCCAGGACACCCGATGCCTTTGGCTGTCGATGTTTTCAGTCATCCATGCTGGGAGCCAGGATCAGTTCCTACATTCTGTATATGGGAATGTTCCTGGAGGAAGTCACAAAGGACTTGGAGCTCATTAGTCCTTCTGTCTCAGAGTTAAAAAGAGCAGACTACCTTATTCTGGTCAAACATGCCCAGAATGTGTCTAAATGTATGAACCATGCTACCTTTGACTGTTTTGAATGTCTTAGCAGAACCTCTGCTATATCCATAGGAGCACGTCGTATTGCTTGGCTTCAAGCATCAGACTTGGAACAATGGGTGCAAGAAAAACTGGGAAACATTCCTTGCACAGGAGAAAATCTCTTTGGTAAGGACTGGCAAGACAAGGCTAATCAGCTTGAATCTGAACAGATTGTCAAAGGCTACAGCCAACCCAACAAAAAAGAAAACATTCAAGAAACCTTTTTTCAGTAAGAAAAAGAAGTCTTACCAATCTTGCACCTATGAAACTCGCTGTCCACTTCATGTTTCCCAAAAGGGATAACAGAACAGACAGCAGAGAAAGCTACAAGCTCAACCGGCTCAACAGACCCAGCCCCCTCAGGGTCTTTGATTTCCACCTAGAGAACTTAGTCATTCTGCCCCTAAAAGGTCCAGAACCCTTGACCATTCCAGGCAGACTATGCCATTTTGTCAAAAGATGGCAACAAATAACATCAGAAAATTGGACTCTGTCCATTGTAAGATTGGGATACAAGCTTCATTTCCTCAACTTGCCCCATCTACAATTCTGAGACAGTTCAATTCTCAGAGCCCTGCCACCGACCTCTTGTGTTATGAGGTCACGTCATTTCTGGCTGAAGGAGCAATCGAAGAAGTGCCCATATCCCAACAGGGGACAGGGTTCTATTCCCCCTATTTTCTTATTCCAAAGAAGACGGGGACACAGGCCTATACTAGACCTCAGAGAATTAAACAAGTATTTGTTCCGAGAAAAGTTCAAGATTTCCCTCAGAACACTTTTACCATATCTTCAAAGTCAAGGCTGGCTATGTTCTCTAGATCTAAGAGATGTGTACACGCATATTCTCATCCACTCGGATCACAGGAAGTTCTTTCGATTCCTGATGCAAGGAAGACATTTCCAGTACAGAGCTCTTCCTTTCGGACTTGCCTCTGCTCCGAGTGTCTTCACAAAATGCATGGCAGTGGTAGCAGCATTTATGAGGACTCTAGGAATATTAGTCTTCCCTTAGACGATTGGCTCATTCGAGCATCGACAGCTCCAGAGGCCAGCTTTGCTCTCTCTTGAGCAATGACAATTCTTCAATACTTGGGGTTGGTCGTAAACCTCCCAAAATCTCATCTCACCCCCTCTCAATCTCTAGAATTCATAGGGGCTCGTCTAGACACACGGCAGTCAAGGGCTTTCCTGCCCACGCTGTCTACGTATAATACAAGTGGCATCTCAAGCATCTATGAAGGTATTCCTTACTGCTCGGGAGATGCTTCAACTGCTGGGACACATGGCATCCACTGTCCATGTGGTTCCCTATGCTCGCCTGCACATGCGAGCAGCACAGTGGACCCTTTCCTCTCAGTGGTCACAAGCCTTGGGTCGACTAACAGACAAAATCAGAACTACCACACGGCTGATTTTGTCCCTGCAATGGTGGCAATCCCTGGAAAACCTCCTTGTAGGCTCTCCTTTCCAGCAGCCTCTAGGCCAAATCACTCTGACGACAGATGCGTCCAAGATGGGTTGGGGGCCCACTTGCACGATCTCGCCATTCAGGGTCTTTGGACCTCACAGGAGGTTTCCCTTCACATAAACCACCTAGAGCTGAGAGCCATTTTCATTGCTATTCAAGTCTTTCAGGGCCATCTCAGCAACAAAACAGTTCTGGTCCAAACCGACAATCAGGTAGCTATGTTCTATGCGAACAAGCAAGGCAGAACAGGCTCTCTGTCACTATGCAACGAAGCTTTGCGAATATGGGCCCTCGCCAGAGAGTTAGAAATTCACCTGTTTACAGTATACCTTCCAGGCATTCAAAACTTGTGGGCAGACAAGCTCAGTCAAATACTGCTGCCACACAAGTGGTCCCTCCACTCATACCAGCTTGCTTGAGTGTTTTGAATATGGTGAACCCCAGATATAGACCTTGTTGCCAGTCCACAGAATGCCAAACGTCCCTGATTCTGTTCCAGAATCCCAGCTCACAACTGTCAGGCAAGAGATGCTTTCCTACTCCACTGGGGACAGGACTTCCTCTATGCCTTCCCACCCATTCCCCTCATTCCCAAGACTTTATTCAAACTTCAGAGAGACAGAGGTCGTATAATACTCATAGCTCTACATTGGCCACGCAAACATGGTATCCTCCTCTTGTGCATCTCTCTCAAACTACTCTTTTGGAGTTGGGGAATGCTCCAGATCTCCTATCGCAGGAGAACGGATCTTTACTGCATTCCAATCCCCAGTCCCTACACCTCAGGGCCTGATTACTGAAAGCCTAGAATTCCAGGATGTTAACCTTTCTCAACAAGTAAAGGATATCCTCCTGGCTTCCAGAAAACCCTCCACAAGGCATTCCTACGCTTTCAAGTGGAAAAGGTTCTCTATCTGGTGTTCACAAAAGGGACTTAACTCCCTTTTAGTACCTGTAGAGTTGCTACTAGAGTATCTTCTACAATTATCAACTTCTGGTCTGAAGACCAATTCAGTTAGGGTCCATCTTAGTGCTATTGCTGCTTTTCATAAACCTTTCGATGGACAACCTATTTCCTCTCATCCACTTATATCAAGATCTATGAGAGGCCTGCTTTTAACAAAACCTCCCATTAAACCACCACCGCTGGTATGGGATCTAAATCTTGTTATTGGTCAGCTTATGAAACCACCCTTTGAACCTTTAGCCACTTCAGACCTAAAGTTTCTTTCATGGAAAGTTTTTTCCTAATTTCCTAATCACTTCTGCAAGACGCATTAGTGAACTACAGGCGTTAGTGGCTGACCCTCCTTATACAAGGTTTCACCATGATAAAGTAGTCCTCAGGACTCATCCTCACTTTCTGCCAAAAGTGGTTTTGCCTTTTCATTTAAACCTGTCGGTTTATCTTCCTATATTCTTCCCTAGGCCTCATGCCTCTAGTGCGGAAAGGAATCTTCACACATAGGATTGTAAAAGAGCCTTGGTTTTTTATCTCCAAAGAACTTAAGCCACATAGAAAATCATCTCAGCGTTTTGTGGCTTTTGACTCTAGTCATTTGGGACTTCCAGTTTCTAAAAGAACTCTGTCAAATTTGGATTGCAGATTGCATATCCTATATATATCAGAATAAAGGACTTTCTCTCGAGGGCCATGTCACGGCTCACAATGTGAGAGCAATGGCAGCCTCAACGGCTAACCTTCGTTCTGTCTCTATTCCCTACTCCCTTACATCCTGCATTAGTGATCTTTAAACAGCTGGTATTGCAAGATCTAGATCAGCTGGAACAACATAGTAAACATCAAAGGCAGGTCCTCCCGCCACCCGAAAGGAAAGCTCTATACGAACTAAGAGATAGACATGATATTGTGATAAGGAGGGCAGATAAGGGAGGGGCAGTGGTTGTTTTAGATCGCGATTTCTATGTGGAAGAGGCGTTAGCACAACTACAGGTGGGTACTACTTATAGAGTGTTGACATATAATCCAACTGCACAATTACACTTGACAATTAAAGCCATTACTCAAGAAGCGCTGCAACTAAAATTGATTTCCTCTAAAGAATTTAATTTTCTGAATGTGACTTCCCCGTCTATAGCCAAATTTTATACGGTTCCAAAAATCCATAAGAACAGGCAAACCCCCCCAGGTAGACCTATAGTGTCTACCAGGGGAAGTATACTGGAACCATTGTCTATGTATTTAGACTCGTTTTTACGCCCTTTACTTCCCCGCATTCGATCATATCTTAAGGATACTACACACTTTTTGAATGTGGTGGAAGGATTGGCGAGTTGGGCAGGTCATGAAGATATTTGGTTGGTGACGTTAGACGTTTCTTCACTATATACAAATATACCGCAAGAGGGTGCAATACAGGTTATTGAGAAAACATTACTCTCACGGGGGGATTTATCAGCTCCACATATTGAATTTCTATTGGAACTAGCTAAGTTAGCCATTTATCAGAATTTTTTTTACCTTTGAAGGAAAGATTTATCAACAAACCTCAGGGGTAGCTATGGGGGCAACATGTGCAGGGGGCGGTGGCAAACATGTGCAGGGGGCGGTGGCAAACTTTTATATGGACAATTTTGAAACCTATCATGTGTCCCAGTCCCCGTATATATCGAACATAATAATCTGGAAAAGATATATCGATGACATTTTTATGTTATGGCAAGGGACTGCTGATGCCCTTACACAATTCTTACAGTGGTTAAATACCCGGGAGAGTAATATAACATTTACATCAGTTAGTCATCAAGATTGTATTACCTATCTGGATGTTCAGGTTACTAGAGGTATCTACAGATGGAACACATCCATTTTTAGAAAAATTACTGATCGGAATACATTTTTGGAATTTTCTAGTAAACATCCCCACAATTTAAAACAATCTTTGCCATTTTCGCAGTTTTTACGATATCGCCGAAACTGCTCAAGCACAGATGACTATAAACAACAGGCTAAAATCTTGAAAAGAGATTTCCTCAGTAGGGGTTACCCACCTGTGGTCGTACGACAGGCCTACCGTAGAGCCTTGTTTAATCATAGGGCTAGCCTATTACATCACCCATCTAGTTCTGGGTATAAGAGGGAGGATCATGAGAATGTCAATTTTATTACAGCATATACTCCGTTGAGTTTGAGCTTACAAAAGATCATCAATAAGCATAAGGCCGTCTTGAATATAGTTCCTGGTTTAGAAATGAAAAATATAAGATGTGTTTGGAAACGAGGGCGAAATTTGAAGGAATATCTGAGCCCGGCGGTACTTCCCTCTACCATGATTAATCAAATTGTTGAAAAACAAGGAGGCCATAGTAGCTGTGGTAACTGTGATATGTGTGGTATCATGGTAGAACAAACACAGTTTACCCATCAGGGTATAATTTTCTACCTTAAAACAAGGACCGCATGTGATACTACAGCGGTGATTTATGCTATCATATGCCCATGTGGGCTATATTACATTGGTAAGACGATTCGATCCCTGCGAGTTAGGTTGCGAGAGCATAGGAGTAGACTAAAATGCCGCCGGCTAGAAGCCCCGATTGTTGCACACTGTCTTTCCTTAGGACACACTTTCGATCAGCTTCGCAGTTTTGTGATAGAACAAATACAAACATCAAGGCCAGGCAGGACGCTGGATGAAACCTTGCTATTACGAGAGCAATGGTGGATACATAAATTACAGACGGTTATTCCGAAAGGTTTAAATGTATCAATAGAGTGGTCTACTTGTTTCTAAATAAGTCTAATACACTGTTCGAGACAAGGTAACTTGGATCGTGAAATGCGAATAATGTTTTAATGAAAACATTTCTGTAATGGGTTATATTAGGTATTAACCCTGAATTGAACGTTAGTGGCTGTTAGAAATCCTCGTACTTCAAAAATCATGAGAATCAGGTGGGACCGAATTTCCCGTTGAAGTTCTTCCGGGATATTCAGGGGTTTAAAAGTAGAGTGAGGATTACCATCACACATGCGCGGCGTTCCTCCGTAATTGAAAGCAGGAGGATAAACGCGGGCAGCATCATAGAATGTAAGTAGTGGGTATTTTTAGAGAGATAATGTAGGTGATTTTAGTGTGTATTTATGAGAGTCATAGTTTAAATTATTGTTTTATAATTAATTTGTAGGATAAAGGTCTCCTGATGAAAATATGTTTTGAAACGCCATAGAGGCGCCAGAGTTGAGCGTCGAGACCCGAGACCCTGGAGATTAAAGTTATAAATCAGTACTTCAATATACTACAGTTTACCTGGGAATCACTTTGAAGATTAGAAAGAGTTGCATATTGAATATTGAATGATATGTTTCTTTGAAGAAAAACCTGGGATATACTGTGGTTTCAACACACGTTGATGAAATTTTAGAATTATGAGAAAAACCAATAAAGCTAATTTCTTACATAAGTTACCTTTTGGACGTATCATTTTTTGAAGAGCTGTCTCTATTGATGACATCTGCAAAGCAGCCACTTGGACTTCGGTACATAGCTTCATAGCCCACTATTGCTTAGAGAAGGACTCCCGTCGGGATGCCTCGTTTGGCCATGCTGTTCTACAACATCTCTTCCATGCTTAATACAATTCCTACCCACCATCCACAGTTTGGATGCCTAAGGTCCATGGGAGGAAGCATGACCCATCTCATCTGGGTTCGCAGCCTGCTGGGGTCACCCCTTGGCTTCTTTCAGCTGGGGAGTCCCCATATGTGAAGACTTACATTCCTGCTTGTTCCTGGAGATAGCGTAGTTACTCACCTGTAACAGGTGATCTCCGGGAACAGCAGGAATTTAGTCTTCACAACCCACCCTCCTCCCCTAGGAGTTTGTCTCTATCTCTCTCTTTCTCTACTTCTCTCCTTTGGTCTCAGCTATAAACTCAACTGAAGTGAAAGAGGTACAGAGGCGGGAAGGCAGCACGCATGCGCTGTGGGATGCTCCCAAAAGCTTTCCTATTGGACGCTGGGTAGCGTTCCCGCGCAGGCTCCATCGGTACCGACGATACCCATATGTGAAGACTAAATTCTTGCTGTTACCAGAGATCAACTGTTACAGGTGAGTAACTACGCTTTCACAGAAAATCCTTTTAATTATTCATTTCTTTTGATCCCAATCACCTTGCTTTACTAGTGACAAGTTGGACTCTCTCCAGATGGATTGTGGACTGTATCTCTTTAGCTTATGCACAAGCTGAACACTCCCTGGAGTGTCATGTAACTGCTCATAATGTGTGGGCCATGGCAACCTCAGTTGCCAACCTCCGTTTGGTATCCATTTACGAGATATGTCGGGCAGCTATCTGGTCCTCCATTCATACACCTTTGGAGCAGGTGTAAATTTGTATGCTACAGGGGCTTGTTCCGAGCACCTGCTTTCTAAAGGCACTTAGGTGCTTATGTTGCTTTTATAAATAGACTTAAAATAAGTGCCTTTTTCCAACTTTGACATAGGTTCCTTTTTATAAAATATGCCTCCCTGCAAGGGGGGAGTGAAGTCAGCTCTAAGCTTTTTTTCTGTCTCTATGTGATTCTACTCAAGA
Organism: Ichthyophis bannanicus; assembly: GCA_033557465.1. NCBI lineage: Eukaryota > Metazoa > Chordata > Amphibia > Gymnophiona > Ichthyophiidae > Ichthyophis > Ichthyophis bannanicus. The sequence continues at coordinate 245,405,425 of CM066040.1, read as the reverse complement.
TCATTCAGGAGAGACTGCCTGAAGTGCAAGCAGGGTTCAGGAAAGGGCGAGAAATGAGACGTTATCGCGGATGTGAGATGGATCCTTGAAAAGACAAAAGGATACGAGAAGAATATCCATATTTATTTAATTTATTTAACACACATTTTTATACCGCATCTTCCAGAGATCAGTTGCGGTGTACAAACAACAACATTTAACAAAGCTAAGTTTGTTTTACATAGAACATCTTAATTTTACATAGAACATCTTAACATATCAAAAATAAACAAAAGGTGGAGTATCTATATACGTAAGACAGTACATAACTGATACAACTATATACATGCGTAGGTATTAGGGCATAAGAGATAGGATCGTCAATTCGTTAGAGCTGAGTGTTGTCCATTTAGGTGGGAGGTTTGTGCTTTAAGTGGTCATTTACCTGATTATCCTTTGTCTATGTTGAATGCAAGGTTTTCCATGGTATTGTAGTGTTTAGTGAATAGATAAGTTTTTAATTTTTTGCGGAATTCCAAGATCTCTGTTAGTGAACGTAGATCCTCTGGTAGGGAATTCCAGATAGTTGGGGCTATGTGTGAGAAGGCTCTGTTGTTGGTCAATTTATGAGCTTTTATGAAGTCCTTCGGGGTCTTTAATTTATTTAACTGTTCTTTTCTATTAGTAGGCTTAGGTGTTTCTTTGCATATTAGATTACATAGGGTAATCGGCGCCATGTCGTTTAATGCTTTAAATGAGGTTATTATTGTTTTGTATATTATCCTGCTTTGTATTGGTAACCAGTGAAGTGATGCAAGTATAGGTGTTATGTGTTGGAGAGAGTTTATTTTTAGTATAATTCTTGCTGTTGCATTTTGGGCTAATTGAATTCTTTTAATGTTCTGTTTTGAAATGCCTATAAGTATTAGGTTGGCGAAATCAAAGTGAGGGGTTATGATAGCTTGTGTTATATTAATGAAATCTTGTACAAATACAAGCGGACGTAGTTGTTTGAGAATTTTAAGCTTGAAATAGATTTTCTTTAAAGTGTTTCTAATATGGGTTTCCATTGTAAGGTGTGTATCTAGGATAACACCTAGATATCTTATTTCATTTTTTATTTTAATTTCTTGCTCTTGTAGTGTTATATGGGTAGGATGGATAAATGATTGATTTTTTGTTACGATTAGGACTTCAGTTTTGGCATGGTTTGTGTGAAGGTTTTGAGTTTTTAGCCAAATTGTGATTTCATTATAGCAGTCTGAGAGGAGTTGTAATGGTATGTTAGGGATTGTAAATGGAATGTACATCATAATATCGTCTGCATAGAGGTGATAATGTACTCCAAATTTTTTAAAGATATTGCAAACCGGCTTTATGTAAATGTTAAAGAGTAGGGCTGAAAGAGCAGATCCTTGTGGTAAACCTATTTCTTGGTTATATGTCGTTGAAGTTTGATTACCTATTCGTACATTTTGTGTTCTGTTGTTTAAATAGGAAGTGAACCAATTATGTACTGTGGAGTTTATGCCTATCTGTCTTAGGTTGCTGAGCATTATTGAATGATGAACACTATCAAAGGCTGCTGATATGTCGATAAAGAGGAGGATGAATGCTTGTTTATGATTATCGATTCCTCTTAGGAGAGTATCAATTAATACTGTTAGTAGTGATCTCCAGGAACAAGCAGGAATAAGTCCTCACATATGGGTACGTCGGTACCGACGGAGCCCGTGCGGGAAAGCTCCCCAGCTTCTTAGAATAGAAGCTTTTGGGACCTCCCACTGCACATGCGCACTGCCTTCCCGCCTTCCTGAACAGCTCTCCTCAGTTTCTCTTTTTCCGCGGAGCCAGCAGGTCGTGTTCCTGTCACCGCTGAAGAAATTGTTATTTTATTTGTTTCTTTAGACCGCGTACCTGCCTTCCCCATACCGATACCGGTATCGCCGGTCTTTTCTTTCTTTCTTTAAAAAATTATAATTCTTTTTTCTTATTTTTTAGCTTTTTGGTCACTTCAGAGAGGCCTCTCGGCCTACTCAATTTCTCCTCATGGAGAAGCCAGCCCCTGGATTTAAGAAGTGTACCAAATGTAATGCTGTTATTTCAGTCACAGACACCCATGACTGGTGTCTGAAATGTTTGGGGCCTGACCATTCCATACCGGACTGCCCATCTTGCTCCCACATGTCTAAACGTGGGCTGCAGAACCGGGCCAACAAATTCCATGTGCTGTTTGCTTCAGAGAATACAGCATCACAGTCATCCAGGTCTTCTTCTCCGGATGGATCTCAGGTAACCAAACCTTCTGTGGGCAAGTCCTCAAAGAGCAAATCTCCTTCAAAGCATCGAGAGGCTCTTAGCTTAGAACTTGAGGACCCTGCCCCAGCCAAACAACCCCGGCGGGAAGTCCAACTTCCAAAAACGCCAATTCAGGGGTCTCAGGTTGATATCGATGCTACGGCCTCGACAGATCACCTGTTAGCCTGCTCTGGGGTACCGGGTCACTCCGGTACCGACATCCAGGCAGCTATGGCGTCCATGGGCGATACTGTACAGTCCATGCAGCAGGCCGTCATGGCTTTCATTAAAGCTGCAACGCCATCGGTTCCGCTTTCAGCGGTTCCGGGCCCGATACCGGTATCGTCCGCCATGCCGGTATCGAGGCCGTCCACCTCTAAACGCAAGTCGGTACCGTATGGGCTTTCGCTCCATACCGGTTCCATACCCGATACGCCCGATATCGATACCGATCGGTACGCGTATCGTGCGTTAGAGGAAAGCACCGATTCCTCTGAGGATTTTCACTCCTCTGATGATTCTGCTGAGTTTTCACTCAACTTACCTGAGGAGCCCTCTTCTCCTAAAAGGAGAATGTCCCCTCCAGAGGATTTGTCCTTCCAGGACTTTGTTTTAGATATGGCTACAGCCCTTTCTATTACCACATCCTCTGAAAAGGAACCCAGATCCAAAAAACTGGATATTTTGGGATACTCAAAGGCCCCTAAGGAGGCAGTTACCCTGCCTATCCATGAAATCCTTCAAGAACAACTGATGGATTTCTGGGAAAATCCTTTGACTTTGTCTCCTTATTCCCGTAGGTTGGACACCATGTATAGGGTCCCTCCTTCTCCTGGTTTCCAAAAGACTCAATTGCCCCACCACTCTATTGTGGTGAAGTCTGCAATGAAGAAGATTAGGAGTACCAAAAGGCACTCTTCCACCCCTCCAGGACGGGAATGTAAGACTTTGGACTCTTTTGGTAGGAAAATTTTCCAGGCTAGTATGCTTATAGCCAGGATTAATTCCTACAGTCTCTATATGGGCATGTTCCTGGAGGAACTTGCCAAAAAGGTGCGGCATTTTGCCCCCTTTATCCCTGAGGATAAAAAGCAGGGATTCCTTTCCCTAGTGAAACAACTCTTAGAGGTTTCTAAGTTCTCTAATAGGGCAGCATATGATTCCTTTGAGGGAGCCAGTAGGGCTTCGGGCATTGCTATTGCAGCCCGACGTCTTGCTTGGCTCCAGGCCTCTGATCTGGAACCTTGGGTTCTAGATGGCTTACGGAATCTGCCCTGTACAGGTGAGAACTTATTTGGGGAAGAGTGGCAAATCAAAGCCACCCAGATGGATGCTGAAAATGCCACCTTGGAAAGACTTTCAAAGTCCACTTCAATTCCTACTAAGAAAAAGTCTTTTAAAAGGCCTTACTATAAGAAGGCCAGAGTTGCTTCAAATACTGGCCAGCAGTCTTCTCAACCTCGCTATACTGCTAAGCGTCAGCAATCCAAACAAGCACGAGCTAAGCCTGCAGCAGCTACTGTAGCTCAGCAGGCTCCAACCCCTCAGGGGTTTTGACTTGCTCCTAGGGAACTTGCCACTTCTGGTTCTAACACAACCAGAACCTCTCACCATACCCGGAAGGTTGGTTCACTTTGCTCCCAGATGGGAACAAATCACAACAGAACAATGGACCCTCTCTATCATTCGAGAGGGTTACAAACTTCATTTCTCCAGCCTTCCTCCCCATCATATGGTGAGACCATTCAATTCTCCCCCATCTCTCCTAACCCTGTTGGGTCAAGAGGTTTCCTCTCTTCTTGCCCAAGGGGCCATAGAAGAGGTTCCTCTTCCTCAACAAGGGTCCGGTTTCTACTCCCCTTATTTTCTCATTCCAAAGAAGACAGGGGGATTCAGACCAATCCTAGATCTGAGAGAATTGAACAAATTTCTCTTCAAGGAGAAATTCAAAATGCTGTCTCTCGGCATTCTCCTTCCTTACCTCCAGGGTCAGGACTGGCTTTGTTCTCTAGACCTACAGGATGCGTATACACATATACTCATCCATCCATCCCACAGAAAGTATCTTCGCTTTCTGTTTCAGGGAAAACATTTCCAATACAGAGTACTCCCCTTCGGTCTAGCCTCTGCTCCAAGAGTATTCACAAAATGCATGGCAGTCGTAGCCGCATTTCTAAGAGGCATGGGAATCTTTGTCTTCCCATATCTGGACGACTGGCTCATCCGAGCTCCAACTCAGTCACAGGCCCAGATTTCCCTGGACCACACAAGGAGCCTTTTGCAGTATCTGGGACTGGTAGTAAACCTTCCCAAGTCCCAACTCATCCCTACTCAATCTCTAGAATTCATAGGGGCCCAGTTGGACACCATCACTGCAAGGGCCTACCTTCCACATGTTCGAGGCCAGCGCCTCCTGAGTTTGGCCTCCCAAGCTCAGTCCAGCACTCACTTGACAGCCAGGGAAATGCTACGCCTACTGGGTCATATGGCCTCCACAGTGCATGTGGTGCCCTATGCTCGTCTTCATATGAGAGCAGCTCAATGGACCCTGGCCACTCAGTGGACTCAGGCGTCAGGAGCGCTCTCAGACCAAATACAAACCTCCGATCGTCTGTTTTGGTCCCTCCACTGGTGGACTTCCACCAAGAATCTGTTGTTGGGGGCTCCATTTCAACCATTGCTACCCCAAGCAACCCTCACAACAGATGCCTCCCAAACAGGGTGGGGAGCCCATCTGCAAACTCTCTCCACTCAGGGCACTTGGTCTCTACAGGAGACCACCCTTCATATCAATCTTCTGGAACTGCGAGCAATTTACCTTGCCCTCAAGGTCTTCCACTCCCTCCTAGCCAACCTCACTGTCCTAGTTCAGACGGACAATCAGGTGGCCATGTTTTACATAAACAAACAAGGAGGGACGGGCTCTCTGTCGCTTTGCAACGAAGCTCTAAGACTATGGGCCTTCGCCAGAGAGCATCAGATTCACCTGCTAGCAGTGTATCTCCCAGGAGTTCAAAACTCTCGGGCAGACAGGCTCAGTCGAGTTCTGCTGCCACACGAATGGTCCCTACATTTGGACCAAATAAACCGAATCTTTCAGGAATGGGGGACCCCGGACATAGACCTCTTTGCAAGTCCGTGGAATGCCAAACTTCCCCGGTTCTGTTCCAGAACTCCGTGTCAGGGAGCTCAGGCTACGGACGCCTTTCTCCTGAATTGGAATCAGGCATTCCTATATGCCTTTCCACCCATTCCTTTGATTCCCAAGACTCTGTTCAAACTCCAGAGGGATCATGGAACTATGATCCTCATAGCTCCACGCTGGCCACGCCAAGTGTGGTTCCCTCTACTTCTACAGCTCTCCCAGGGATCCTACTTGGATCTGGGAGCTGCGCCAGACCTCCTGTCTCAGGAGGAGGGGACTTTGTGGCACCCAAACCCCAAATCCCTTCACCTCAGTGCTTGGTTACTGAAGGCTTAAACCTTCAAGACTTTCATCTTTCCCAACCAGTGAAAGATATCCTTTCTGCCTCTAGGAAACCCTCTACCAGGCGTTCCTATGCTTTCAAATGGAAACGTTTTTCCATTTGGTGTGCTCAGCAGGGTCTTGACCCTCTGGCACTTCCTTTGAATTCTCTTCTTGATTATCTCCTGCATCTATCCAATGCAGGCCTCAAGACGAATTCGGTAAGAGTCCATTTAAGTGCTATTGCAGCATCCTTGAAACATATAAATGGACAACCTATCTCCTCTCATCCTCTTGTTGCAAGATTCATGAGAGGCCTGACTCTCACTAAACCTCCCATCAGACCACCCCCGGTCGCATGGGATTTGAATCTAGTGCTCGGTCAACTTATGAAGCCACCTTTTGAGCCAATGTTTTCCACCTCCTTGAAATTTCTTTCCTGGAAGGTCATCTTCCTCATTGCAGTCACTTCGGCTCGCCGCATCAGTGAGCTGCAGGCTTTAGTGGCTAATCCACCTTACACAAGATTTCATCATGATAAGGTGGTCCTTAGGACGAATCCCCACTTTATGCCTAAAGTGGTCTCGCCTTTTCATCTTAATCAAGAGGTATATCTACCTGTCTTTTTTCCAGCTCCTCATGCATCCAATGCAGAGAGGAACCTTCATACTCTGGATTGTAAAAGAGCTCTCGCTTTTTACCTTAATAGGACTCAGCCACATCGAAAGTCTTCTCAACTTTTTGTGGCCTTTGATCCTTCCCATTTGGGACTTCCAGTCTCCAAGCGTACACTTTCCAATTGGATTGCTCAGTGTATTTCTTTTGCTTACCAGAGCAAAAACATTTCTCTGGAAGGCCATGTCACTGCTCACAATGTGAGGGCCATGGCAACTTCTATGGCTCATCTGCACTCTGTTTCCATAGATCAGATCTGTCGAGCCGCTACCTGGGCCTCGGTTCATACCTTCACAGCCCATTACTGTTTGGACAAGGACTCCCGCCGGGATGCCTTGTTTGGCCAGGCTGTCCTCAAGCACCTGTTCCATTCCTAAACAACTCCTGCCCACCTTCCCAGAATGGATGCCTGAGATCCATACGAAGATGGCGAACCTTTACAGGGGATCCCATGCATCTAAGCTAGGGAGTCCCCATATGTGAGGACTTATTCCTGCTTGTTCCTGGAGATAGCACAGTTACTTACCTGTAACAGGTGATCTCTGGGAACAGCAGGAATTAGTCCTCACAACCCACCCACCTCCCCTAGGAGTTGTATCTTTTATCTATCTATCTTCCTGTCCTCTCTCTGTTGACTCAGCTATAAACTCGAAACTGAGGAGAGCTGTTCAGGAAGGCGGGAAGGCAGTGCGCATGTGCAGTGGGAGGTCCCAAAAGCTTCTATTCTAAGAAGCTGGGGAGCTTTCCCGCACGGGCTCCGTCGGTACCGACGTACCCATATGTGAGGACTAATTCCTGCTGTTCCCAGAGATCACCTGTTACAGGTAAGTAACTGTGCTTTTCTACTCCGTGGCGGGGCCGAAATCCATATTGTTGTTCGTCAAGTGGGTAAGAAGTGTCTATGTATTCTTGTGTCTGTAATTGCACTACTTTTTCTATTATTTTGGCCAAAAATGGGATGCTAGAAATGGGCCTGTATGATGCTGGGCATGTTTTATCTAGTTTGCCATTCTTTAGGATTGGGCGTATTTGTGCATGTTTGAGTGATTGAGGAAGGTAACCTTGGGATAATGAGAGGTTGACTATTGGGAGAATGAAGGATAGTAAGGTAGGCAGAGTGTTTTTTATCCATGACACTGGGCATGGGTCTAAATAAGAGGTGGTGGTATTGAGTCCTGATATGATAGTTTTTAATGTTGTTCTTGAAATGGGGTAAAAGTCTGACCATTGGTCAACAGGTTGGTGAGAGTTGTTGATTGTATCAAAAGGCATTTGAGGTTTTTTTTATTTATCTTGGTAGTGATTAGCTAGTATTTGTACTGAGATGTCGGTGATTTCGTTGCTAGAATTTTGAGCGTTATTGGTAAGGTTTCTGACAATAGAGAATAGTTCTCTAGGTCTGTTATATGATTTTGATAAGGTTGCAGCGTAGTGGTTTTTCTTTGTACTATCGAGTGTTTCTTTATATTTTATGAGATGGTTATTGTATATTTCCTTATGTATAGTCAACTTAGATTTTCGCCATTTACTTTCGTGTTTTCTTAGTTCTTTTTTCATTTGTTTTAATGTGTTATTGAACCATGGTGTGTTGTTGGTTTTGGGGTGTATCCTTTGTTTATTTATGTGATTGATTTTGGCTGCATTATTGATGGTATCATACCAATTTTTAACAGCATCATCTAGGTCTGATGTGGATGGTAGAAGGTGGGGAATTGTTAAATCGAGGAATTCAGTTTCATTAAATTTTTTAAATTTTGATGTGGGGCCACTTAATGTATAGCTTTTGACATTAGTAGTATGATATGTGAAGTTTGTTTTGATTATATAATGATCAGACCATGGTGTCTCTGTGAGTACTATGGAATTTAGATTCATTAGTTTGAAGAGTGAATCGGGAAGAAAGATCAGGTCTAGTGTTCCTCCTTTTATGTGTGTTGCGGTATTTATTATTTGATGATAATCTATATCTGATAAGGCATCCATAAATAATTTGGAGTTTTGTGTTGATAGTGATGGTAAGTTGAAGTCGCCTAGCATGATTATAGGGTTTTGTTCGGTAGATGAGCTAAGGAGATCAATAAATGAGTCCAGACAATCTGCACTTTGGTCTGGAGGTCTATAAATTAAACAAATTTTCATGAGGCCAATTTTTATCAATAATGTGTCTATGTTATTAGAGATATTTGATTGAATTGATTTGGCTTTTAGTATCTTTTTTGTCATCATTAAGACTCCTCCACCTTTTTTGTTGGATCTATGTTTGTAAAAGAGGTCGTAGTTTTCATTATCAAGTTGGTTTAGGTAGACTGTGTCCGTTTCAGAAAGCCAAGTCTCTGTGACACATAATATGTCTGGTTTAGAGTCTGTTATTAGATCATTAAATATAGGGAGTTTGTTTTTCATTGAGCGAGCATTAATAAGTATGCATGACAGTGAGGATGTGTTTGAGCAGGTTTCCTTGTAAATTTGGGATGAGTTTGTTTGTTTTATGTGTATTAGTCTATGATAGTTTATTTTTGGATAGTTATTTGGGTGATTGTGTCCAATATGGTTGTCATATCGAGGTTGGGTGTGTATTATGGGAATGGTCATGTAATTTTTGATGTTTAGGCTTAGTGATAGATTAATTATTAATATTGCTAAAAGTATACAAGTGTATGATATTCTTAGAAACATGATGTTGTGGTGTGGCAATGCAAGTGATAGTGCGGCCATGGCGTAGGATGCCGTGTTGTCAGTAGATCGTAGAGGGTCAGGTTGAGCCTTTAGTGTGGGCAGTTGGTGGCAAGTTACTGACTACAGTAATTGAGAGGTAGGCAAGCAGTATGGCTACTGATAACAGGTTACTGACTATGGTAATTATGAGGTAGACAAGCAGTAAAGTTCTTAGCAATTGGTAACAGTATACGGACTACAGTAATTATGAGGTAGACAATTATGAGGTAGATAAGCAGTGATTATGAGGTAGATAAGCAGTAATTATGAGGTAGACACTGGTAACAGGTTACTGACTACAGTAATTATGAGGTAGACAAGCAGTAAAGTTCTTAGCAATTGGTAACAGTATACTGACTACAGTAATTATGAGGTAGACAATTATGAGGTAGACACTGGTAACAGGTTACTGGCTACAGTAGTTATGATGTGGACAGGCAGTAAAGTTCTTGGCAACAAGTTATTGGTTACAGTAGCCCTTAGATAGATAGGGGGTAAGTGTATTAGCAACAAGCTGATGAAACCAGTATACTGTAGTGCTAGCCGACGGGATTTGTAAGATGTGGTTCTAGCAACAGTGGAGAAGAGTTCGAGCTGTTGGCTACAGTTTAAGTGGTTATAAGAAGTTGCTGCTGGTTACCTTGAGGCGGCTGGGAATGGTACTGCTGTCGGGAAAGTTATCGCTGATGAGGATAGCGAGCTCAACCCTGAGGAGCTCAAGCAGTTGGTCAGTCGACGCGATGATTAGATGGGTGTTTTCGGGGAGGCCACTGCCTAAGGGCCACGCCAAAGGGCCCTCTTGCGCGGCCCTCAGGCGCGGGCCCGCAGAGCGCGGGCGCGCCTGCTGGCGTTTGCTTTTAAAGGTTGCAGGCAGCTGCCCCGATTGGGTAGCCTGCCTGGAAGATGGCTGCCGGAGCTGCGGGCGGAGAACTCGATCCCCCTGAGGGGAGAGCAGGCTTCGGTGGTGTCTGCCGGCTGTTTTCCCGCGCCTGCTGGCGCTTGCTTTTAAAGGTTGCAGGCAGCTGCCCCGATTGGGTAGCCTGCCTGGAAGATGGCTGCCGGAGCTGCGGGCGGAGAACTCGATCCCCCTGAGGGGAGAGCAGGCTTCGGTGGTGTCTGCCGGCTGTTTTCCCGCGCCTGCTGGCGCTTGCTTTTAAAGGTTGCAGGCAGCTGCCCCGATTGGGTAGCCTGCCTGGAAGATGGCTGCCGGAGCTGCGGGCGGAGAACTCGATCCCCCTGAGGGGAGAGCAGGCTTCGGTGGTGTCTGCCGGCTGTTTTCCCGCGCCTGCTGGCGCTTGCTTTTAAAGGTTGCAGGCAGCTGCCCTGATTGGGTAGCCTGCCTGGAAGATGGCTGCCGGAGCTGCGGGCGGAGAACTCGATCCCCCTGAGGGGAGAGTAGGCTTCGGTGGTTATGTGTTTTATTGACTAAAACAAGCTTTTGACTGTGTGAACCATGAAAAATTCTGGGCCAAGTTGAGAAGCATGGGTATACAAGAACCCACCTGATTGTTCTCTTGCACAAACTTTACATTGAACAAGATGCAACAGTTTGAACAGAACTAGGAGAAACAGAATGGTTTAAAATCAGCAAAGGTGTACGACAAGGCTGCATGCTTTTCCTCCTACCTGTTTAATTTATATACAGAACAAATCATCAGTGAAGCCGGATTGTATGAAGACAACCAAGGTATGAAGATTGGTGGAAGACTCAACAACCTTCACTATGCTGATGATACCACATTACTGGCTGAAAGTGAATACGATATGAAACATTTGCTTCTAAAGATCAAGTAATATAGTTTTAAAATGGGTCTGCACCTTAACATTAAGAAGACAAAGATCCTGACAACTGGCAAAATCAATAAGTTCATCATTGATGGAGAAGAAATTGAAATAGTTTATAGCTTTAACTTGGCTCAACAATCAATAAAGAAAGGACTAGCAGTCAAGAATCTGACATATTGCTCTTGTTAGAATGGCTATTAAGGACCTAGACCAGATTCTCAAGAGCAAAGATGTCTCTCTCCATGCAAAGATTCGACTTGTCCAGGCCATGGTATTTTCAATAATGTCATATGGATGCGAACTTTGGATAGTGAAAAAGGTAGACAGGAGGAAAATTGTTGCCTTTGAACTATGGTGCTGGCGACGAATACTGTGTATATCATGGATTGCCCAAAGAACAAACCAGACAGTACTAGAGGAGATCAAACCTAAGCTTTTCTTAGATGCTCAGATGACAAGACTTCGACTTTCATACTTTGGACACGTCATGCGAAGAGAGAGATATCATTGGAGAAAGACACAATGTTTGACACTGCACACGACCATGGTTCCATCTCTATTGCTGTTTCCCTCGACCTGTTCTCTACTTTTGATCTCGTTGACCACCGCACTTTACTCTCTCGTCTCCACGACACTGGGATCTCGGGCTCTGTTCTCTGCTGGTTCCGCTCTTTTTTGACTAACAGATCCTTGTCTGTTATCTCCGGTTCCTCTTCCTCTCCTACTCACCTATGGTGTCCCTCAGGGTTCTGTTCTGGCCCCTCTTCTGTTTAATGTTTTCCTCGCCCCCCTCACTCTCTTGGTTCAGCAATTTAGTGTTTCCGCATATTACTATGATGATGATATCCTCCTCCTTTACCACACCAACCCACTCTCACCTGATATCTCCCCACTCAACTCCTGTCTTTCCTCCATTGCCTCCTGGATGTCCACCAATTTTCTTCATATCAATCCCTCCAAAACTCTGGCCATTTGGTTCACTCTCGGTGGGCCCATTCCCTCTGTCTTCCCTCTTCTCTCTTCCTCTCCCATCCCTGTTGTCCCCTTTCTGCGCTACCTAGAGGTTATCTTGGATTCAGCTCTGTCCTTTCACGAACATATTTCTTTTGTAGTTCAACGCTCCTTCTTCTCTCTTAGACAGCTGCGTGCCATCCGTCCCTTCCTCCCTGTCTCCTCATTGACCACCTTGCTCCTTTCTCTCACTCTTTCTCGCCTAGACTATTGTAACATCTGTTTTGCCAGACTCCCCCAATATCAAGTACGAAGGTTGCAGCTCATCCAAAACACTGCAGCTCGGCTTATCACGCATGCTTCCCATTACGACCACATCACTCCCCTTCTTATTGGTCTCCACTGGCTTCCCATTCCCTATTGGATCCAGTTCAAAGTCCTCACCTTTATTCATAGGGCCTTATACACTGGTGTCCCCCACTATCCCTCTGACCTAGTTCGTCTTCACGTCCCCCAACGTTCCCTCCGTTCTATCCATGCCAACTGCATGTTTCTCCTTTCTCCCGCTTCTGCCCGTCTTGAATCTACCCGTTCATCCGCCGCCTTCTTCCTTGGCCCCAGGCTCTGGAACTCGCTTCCCCCCACCCTCCGCCTTGAGTTATCATTTACCAAATTCAAAACCGGATTAAAATCTCACCTCTTCTGTGCGGCCTATGACCTCCCACCCCCTCCCTCCATCCTCACGGCCCCTCCTTAAGCCCATTCATTGTGTCTTGTCTGTCGGTCTGTCTATCTGTTTTTTTTCAGCCTGCTTTTTTGCCTTCTCTTTACCTTTGATTCTGTCCCTTTCCAATGGAGTTCTGTTTCTTCTATCCCTCTTTTTCCTGCAACAACTTTGATCTAGTCCCTGTTTTTGCCTATTGTAAACCGCCCTGGTACCCATGGTGTGGGCGGTATATAAAGAAACAAATAAAGATAAAGACAAGGGAGAAGATCACCATAAAAGAGGAAGGCCAGCAATGAGATGGATCAATACAGTAACAGCAGCTATGGATACCACTCAATCAACAATGAGCTGCTTGGTTGAAGATCAAACAAAGTTTAGGCCAACTATCCAGAGGTTTGCCAGGAGTTGACACCGACTTGACAGCACTTAACAACATGTGCTGACAGGACATAACCTATTTATCTGGACTGATTTTGCAGGACTAAAGTAAAGAACTTTAACAAGTAAGTTTAAATTTCACTTCTGTCATGGTGGTGAAAGCACACATGCTTGTGGGGATGTAATTCTTTAAAGGATTTTCCATGTGTAAAGCCTGTTTGACATGCATAAAAATTGCACGTGTGGAAAGTGTGCGCGGCCTTTTATGCAATTTGCATGTACTACTACTACTAAGCATTTGTATAGCGCTACAAGTCATACGCTGCGCTGCACAGACATGTAAGAGACAGTCCCTGCTCATCAGAGCTTACAATCTAGTCAAGACAAACCCAGAAGGTGTAGGCAAGGATAAAACAAGGGGGAAAGAAAAAGGAGATCAGGTGTTTCAAGATCCAAAAGCAGCAGCGAAGAGGTGAGTTTTCAGCCTGGATTTGAAGACACAGGTAGTTTGTTCCAGGCATAAGGTGCAGCAAGGTGAAAGGAGTGAAGTCTGGAGTTAGCAGTAGAAGAGAAGGGTACAGGTAGAAGCAGTTTGCTAGAAGAGCGGAAGGTGTACCCAAGAGCATAGTGTTGGCGGAACAGAGACAGCATTGCAGTGTGTGCATATATTTTGTAAAATACATGCACATGTAACTATATGCATACACGGCAATGCAGTCTCTGTTCTGGCCAAGCTATGCTCTTGGGTACACCTATATGAAGATCACACAAAAAGCAGCACACACATTTGTGTGCTACCCCAGGGGGGCTGTTTCTGGGAGTCTAATAGCACATAGGTGCCTATATTGCTTCTATAATGTATGCATCCTTTTTAAAACCAGGCTCATACAGCTTTGGAAGGACACAGTGTTTCCTAATGTGCTGTCTTTACTTTTTTGTTTTTCTCCTTTTTCTTTTCCTTTTGTATGTAATGTTTGATCGTAGGCTGGAATTATGCACAAGAAATATATACCTTATTTGCCCTGGGTTTTGAAAATGGTGGTTTAAACTGTTCTGTCTTTTTAGTTTATAGTCATGTGGGATATTGCTTTTCATTTTCTTGCGTCCTTTAATGATTGTCCCTTTGGAATTTTGCAGAAATTGGATATAGATAATACATGTAGCGTTCTTCTGCAGAATATCTCCCAGTTATACATGGCACAGCAACAGTTACTGAAGATAAAAAGCAGCCAGACTAACAATGTAAGCGTGGAAAGACATCTTTTATTTTTTCAATTCACATGCTAGCATTCATTTTTAAAGAGAAACCTTAAAGAGTTTGGTGAGAAATGCAAGGATGTAAGCACTCAAATTCTCCCTTTTACTTTTGCACTAGAAACCTGGCTTACTTGGGGAAGCCCCAGCAACTTTATCGCAGAAGGCTCTGGGATTAGGATCAACATCTCCAATGAATGCAGAGATGGCACATCAAACAGAAGCACCGAAAGGTATCGGTAAAAACCAGAAGATTTTGGGTACTTGATATTTTGATATAGTGCCCACTGCTGTGATGCAAGTCCCACCAAAGAAGAGAGATTGGCAGAGGAAAAGGAAGGAAGAGGAACTGGTTTGAGGTATGGGGGAGGAAACAGCTTAGGAGGAAGAGAGAGCAAATGTTAAAATTTTGTGGAGTGGGGGAAGGAAAGAGGATGAATTGTAAGGGAAAAATAATTTTTACTCCTCTCCTATAAAGTTGGTTGCTTAGATTTTCTAAATATTTTTATGTTCCTGGCTATAATAGCAAGCTGAGTTTATTCCTCTCTTGCCAAAACATAAACTGAATTGCAGTGGAGTTTACATAACCAGTTGAAAGAGTTCTAGCACAAGTGGCTTGTTAACTTGTTAGTAATGGAGGATACATAGGCTCTGCACAGCATTTTAGAGGCTAGCAGGATTCTGCCATCTTGAGACCTTTTGAGTAGGATGAATTTCCTTTGCTGAAATAGCCTGTATTAGTACTAAACAGGAAACCCTCCCATCTGTACTTTGGTGAGTAGGTGGCACAGGGAAGAAATGGAGAGAACCAAGATAAATGCCCTATGCTTTGTATATTTTGTCATTTTACCTACTGTTGACAAACAATCACTTTCATATACAGAGCTATGCAGCCACTGAAATGAAGGGACTTGTCAAAAGTATAATTAGAGTATGCACAGCAGTTTTTACTGGGTAAATGGCTTATTTTTATTCTTTATCTTAAAAAAGACTTTGTTTTGGAAACAATCAAAATTCCTGCAGCAGTGATCTATGTAAGTGGAAGCAGATGGAGACATCTTAGATAGTGTAGCATCTGATTGGTTTGGATAGTGCAGCATGTGATGTTGCCGTGTTGCAGCCATTTGTGACTTTTCCATATGTAAAAATAAGGGTCAACAAGCAAGCTGTAGGTAATAACTTTTTACTGGACTAATTTAGTATATCTGTAACTAGCTTTTGAGCGTTATCCTCTCTTCATCAGGTTAGTGAAGAAACAGTATAGTTATATTGGATTTAAGTAGTACAGACATGGAGGCCAATATCCTAAACACATGAAAGATTTCACAGGTTAGTGGCTGATTTCTACAAAATTTTGTTAAAGATGCAAATAAGCTCCTTGTTATCTACTTCCATAGCAAACATTTACAGGAACTATTTTCATGTGTTGACACAGCTAGGAATTTCGTGCATTCCCAGCCATGGCAACGCGCACACGTGCACAAAAAAGTGCTCTCCGTGTTGCCCTGGCCTTCACATAAAGGGGCATTAGGAACTATGTTGCAGCTTCCTCTCCCTCAAGAGGATGCAGAATTCTGGGCACCTTCCTTTCCCTTCTCTCTCCTGCTATGTGGCAAGTTGTGATGTGAAGTAGCCTGTGATAAAGGTCCCTTCTGTGTTAATGCTCTGGGACAGAAATCCAGCGCTAAACTCTTTCATCGGGAATTTGCCAAGATGCTGCATGGAAAGCAGTGTTGCTTGCCTGTAACAGATGTTCCCATATCGTCCTGCTAGACCAGTCCAGACAAGTGGGTTGTGTTCCCCTACCAACAGATTGATAGACAAAGAACCAATGAAATACCCAGGTTTCAATGACATCACTCCCATGCCTTTATCCACTTCAGCAGCCAGAGGTCTTTTCAGTATTTCTTTGTCTCCAGCAGATCGTGGGTGGATTTTCTACACCCTGAAGAAGACCTGAATAATTGAGAGGAAAAGATTGATTTAAACGCTTGTGAACGACAACGTTGAGAGCAGCTCGCTCTCTTGAGCACAACATGAGAGGCTCCACTAGACTGTGGTCTTTTCGGTGACCATGGGAGGAGGGAAAATCTGTTCAGCTCCACACTCTTATCCTATTGAGGGCCTGTTGAGCAGCCAGAAAATTGGAAGGCTCTGGAAGAGTTCAGCAGCCTCGCACAACCTCAACGCCCCCCCCCCCCCCTCCTCTTCCTCCTCCTCTGTCCTCCCTGCTCTCTCGAAAAATGCAGAAGGCTCGCAGAGGAATCTCCTTGCCAGCCACCTTAAATTCAGTGCCTACAATGCAGAGAAACAGTTTCAGTGGCATTTAGCCCGGGAGGATTTCTCCCTGGGGCTCTCAAGGAGTGAGTACCAAGGCTTGATCTCCTCATTGTGCTTGTTGGGGGCTCCCGATTCTGTCCATCTGGGGTGCAATTCAAGGTGGGCCGCTGGCAACTGTTGGTGCAGTGTGGGGGTTTCTTGCTGTTTTATGCACATGTTAGTAGCATCTTTTACTATTGTATACCTTGTGGTTGCGCGATCTGTGCATGCGTTCCACCCAAGCAGTTCCAAAGTGCGCTTCTACCCAAGCGCCCATAACACACATTGCTGTATAAGCGCTGTCAATGAGTGCCTTTTGAGCCCCACAACCTTGGTGTGTGCCATTGTGATAAGTGTCTTAACTCTGTCTTCTTCCAGGAAACATTGTTTGGCCTATTTCAAGCGAGTTGCCTAATCTCTGGCTTCTGGACTCTGCTCTTCCTGCATGACAGCTTCTGAGTTGTCCTTGAAGGGCTTGCTCCTCCTCTCCCAGTTGGAGGATGCATTTAGTCCAGCCTTACCTGCCTTAGGTCAGGATGGTGACAGATGGCACTGTGGGCAAGGATGTGCAGCCAGTCGTGCTGTGGGCTGCCCCCTGTCCTCTAAAACTTCAGCAGTGACTATGTCCCCTGCGGAGGAGAACTTCCGGCATTCGGAATGTCTTCCCTGGAATTCTTTTTTTCTTTTTCCAACAGGCCTGGTATTTCTGGCATGGAAATTGACTGTGTGCCTTCTGGGTTCCCCAGAGCGCAGTCTTGTGAGGGGCAATCTGAGAGTGGAAGCCCTGTTCGATTGCCTTTGGATAAGCGTCCCCTGGAGATGTGGATCACCTGGAATCTGTACAAGACTTGGGATGTGACTTGGATTCAGATTGTTTGGTTTTGGGCTCTGATGTGGACGAAGAAATATTCTCACCTTTGGAGGATTGTGAAAAGGCCGGTGTTATCCGCCTCTTCCGGAAGGAGGAACTGGCAGCTTTGATTGCCTGGGTCTCATCCACCTTGATTTTGGCGGATGCTGCAGACACGGAATTGGAGCCAAAGGTGCATGTGCTCCTACAAGGGGTGCGGAAATCCACTACTGTCTTCCCGTTCCCAGAGGTGATCAAGGACATGATCCGGTTGGAGTGAGACTCCCCCCAACTCCCTGCCTAAGGGGTTAAAGATACATAAGAAGATATACGCTCTCCCAGAGAAGGGGAATGCATTGTGTGGTTTGATATTCCCAAGGTGGATGTACAGGTCACGGCAGTTACCAGATGGACCATATTCCTGTGGGTGTGGTCTTCAGAATTGCACACAATTATTCCAAATGAGGTCTTACCAAAGACTTATACAGAGGCACTATCTCCTCCTTGCTGGCCATTCCTCTCCCTATGCACCCAAGCATCCTTCTGGCTTTCACCTTGCCTTTTCTACCTGTTTAGCCACTTTAAGGTCATCAAAAATAATCACTTCCAGGTGGGCAGAAGTACTTTGCCCCCTATACTGTACCACTCTTGGATTTTTGCACCCAAATGCATGGCCCTGCATTTTTTTAGCATTAAATCTCAGCTGCCAAATTCTCAACCATTCTTCAAGCTTCGCCAGATTCCTCCTCATGTTATCTACTCCTTCCTGCGTGTCATATCTATTACATATTTTGTTGTCATCTGCAGAGAGGCCAACCTTACCCGACAGATCTTCTGCAGTATTACTAACAAAAGTGTTAAAAACAATTAGGCCAAGGACAGATCCCTGTGGCACACTACTGGTAACATTCTTCTCCTCAGAGTGAGCTCAGTTCACCTGCACCTTCTATGCCTCTGAAGAATCCAGAATGCAGTAACACTTCTACATTATATGACCTATACTGGATATAAATGCACAAGCAATGATGTAACAATTAGGTGACAATAAATTGGAGGGAGCAAAGTTGGCAATCACTTAGCTTCATAACACTGTGTCAGCTCCATCCCCTGGTCCAAAAAACATGGCTTGACAAAGATTATAATAGATTCAATCTTGACCGTGGCTGTCTGTTTTACCAGTATCATGTCTTCATCAGAATGAGCAGTCACCCTATTCAGAAGATACTTGACTGTGATACCGGCGAAACCAGAGCTAAGACAGCTTTAGGAAGCTAAGTGATTGCTAACTGTGCTCCTTCCAGGTTATTGTTGCCACCTAATTGTTTCATCATTGCTTTTACATTTATATTCAGTATGAGTGATACACTGTAGTGGTGTTACTGCATTCTCCAGGACCAAGCAGGAAGTCAGTCCTCACATATGGGTGACGTCGGCGCCGACGGAGCCCTCGCGGAGCAATTTTCCCCAGCTTTCAAAGAAAGCCTTTGGGAATTGCAGCGCGCATGCGCGGTCTCCTTCCCGCCCAAGGGTGCCATCTTAGCCAGTCTTCTTTTTTCCGCGGAGCCCTACAGACGTACCTGTCGTGTCCCCGCGAAAAAGTGGATTTTGATTATATATTTCTCTTTTTTCCTTCGGTTCGACGCCGGTCTTTTTCCTGCCCGGACTCGCGACGCCGTCACGAGTCCTTCTCTTATTTTTCGGTTTTTCTGATTTTACTCAGTTTCGTTTTCGGTTTTTCCCCCGATGGCTGCCAGTGGTTTCAAGCGGTGTGGTCAGTGTGACAGAAATATGTCACTCACTGACACACACGATAATTGCCTCCGCTGCCTGGGCCCGGATCATGAAGAAATGATCTGTGGGGCCTGTGGCAAAATGTCCTCCAAAGCCTTGAGAAGTTGGCGGCACCAGCGGGATAGAATCTTCGCTGATCCCAGCCGTACCCGGACCTCGTCGGAGGCCTCGGCGTCCAGAGGTTCCAGCTCTGAACATCGCCGAAGCTCCTCCGACAGGGGTTCTCCCTCCGGGGACCATCGACGGAAGATGAAACCCGCGAGGGCGGCGTCGGTGGACGCTCCTGGCCCCGCGAGGGCCAGGTCGCATAGCCCCGATAGCCATCCCGGGTCTTTGGAGAAGGAGCACCTCCCGAAGCGACCTCGCCTGGAGTCGGAGTTGCCTGCTCGGGTAAAGTCCTGTAGTCCTCCTGGACTCGCCTCCGAGACTGCCGACGTCGGGCCCGACGCCGTCGGGGCCCGAGTCGGGGGCTGCTGGGTCACCTGAGGTCGGACTCAGGTTGACGGCCTTGGAGAGCAGACTGTCTGCCTTCATGGACCAGCAGCGGGCACTGATCGCTAGCCTCGCTGGCGCCGCTGCCCCGACCGCCGGGACGTCGACGTCTAAGTCGACCCCGGAGACCGAGCCGATCCTCGAGTCCATGCGAACTCGAGTCGATCCTCGGTCGAGGTCACCCTCGGCCTCCTGTTCGGGACCGAAGTCGTCGACGCCGACTCCCTCGGTGTCGGGGCGGCCGACGTCTGCGCCGCCGACGTCTGCGCCCGCCCGAGCCGACCCCTCCGATTCCTCCTCGGAGTCGGTCTGGGAGTCTGAAGAGGAAGAGTCACCTGATTCCTTTCGGACTCGGTGTGTCCCCTCGGACTCGCCTGAGTCCGAACCTCGGAAGCAGTCCCCCCAGGAGGATGCCCGGTTCTCGGACTTCGTCAGGGACATGGCCAAGGCTTTGGCCTTCCCTGCGGATCCCGAGGAGGAGCCTCGAGCCGAAGAGCTCGACGCCCTCCAGTATGACTCTCCCGCCAGGGAACACTTTACTGTACCGGTTCCTCCCATGCTGGAACGGTTACTCTTCCGCATGTGGGAGAGTCCGGCCTCCTCGCCGGTCTTAAGCAAGCGGGTCGATTCCATCTATCGAGTCCGCAAGAGTCCTGGCTTCCAAAAAGCACAGCTACCACACCATTCCATGGTAGTGGAATCGGCCATGCATAGGCTTAAGAGCCAAAAGATGCACTCCTCGGTGCCCCCTGGCAGGGAAGCCCGTAACCTGGATGGCCTTGGTAAGAAGTGTTTCCAGGGCTCTATGCTTGCTTGTCGTGTCCAGACCTACCAGCTCTACATGGGCATGTATCTCCGAGACCTGGCTAAAGAGCTAGCCGGATTCTTCGCTGGATTGTCCGAGGAACCTTTGCGGAGGTTCCTGGCCTTGACAACTGGTATTCGGGAATGCTTCAAATTCATGTCCCGAGCAGCCTATGATGGCTTTGAAGCATCGGCTCGAGTGGCCGCAGCCGGCATCGGTGCCCGCCGACAGGCTTGGCTTCAGTCGTCTGACCTTGAACCCTGGGTGCAGGACAAGTTGGTCAATGTCCCCTGCCGAGGTGAAAACCTCTTTGGCAAACCCATGGCGGAAAAGGCTGCACAGATCGAGACGGAGACTCTCACCAGGACTAGGCTTTCTAGAAAGACCTCCGCCCCTTCACAAAAGAAGAAGGGCTCGGGAAAGAAGTCCTTTTACCCGAGAAAGGCGGCTGCCTATAAACACTACCCTCAATATCAGGCCTCCGCAGCTCCCCAACAGGGCCAGCAGGCCAAGGGACGGGGTAACGGGTCCCGTAGGCAGCAAACCCCCAAGCCTGCACCACCAACCCCTGCTCAGCAGGGTGGGGGTTTTTGACTTCATCAGCATAGCCTCTCCCCCTCCGCTGGCTCCTCCCAGCACCGGAGGCCGGCTGGCTCACTTCGCCCACAGGTGGTCCAACATCACTTCAGATGCCTGGGTGCTGCAAGTCGTCAGAGAAGGCTATCTTCTCCACTTCCACCAGGTCCCGCCCTCCTATTTCCCGGGAGAACCTCCCCGACTCCCTCTGCACAGGGACTTACTCCTTCAGGAGTTAGCAAGTCTTCTTCAGGAACAGGCTGTGGAACCGGTGCCCCACCACCTGAGAGGTCAAGGCTTTTATTCCAGGTATTTTCTAATACCAAAAAGAACGGGAGGCCTCAGACCCATCCTGGACTTGCGCAACCTCAACAAGTTCCTCGTGCGGGAAAAGTTCAAAATGCTTACCCTTGGAATCCTTCTGCCCTACCTCCAGCAGGGAGATTGGCTATGCTCCTTGGATCTAAAGGATGCCTACACGCACATCCTCATCCACCCAAGCCACCGCCAATACCTAAGGTTTGTGGTGGCAGGAAATCATTACCAGTACAGGGTACTGCCCTTTGGCCTGTCCTCCGCACCGCGAGTGTTCACAAAATGTCTCGCAGTGGTGGCGGCCCATCTCCGGCTTCACGGCCCCTATGTTTTTCCGTACCTCGACGACTGGCTCATCAGAGCACCGTCCGCTCCGGAGGTCACCAACGCCACACACCGCACGGTGACTCTTCTGCAGTACTTGGGCTTTGTCATAAACTTCGCAAAGTCCACTTTGCTCCCCTCACAGGATCTCGAGTTCATCGGCGCAAGGCTGCACACTCCTCAGGCGCGAGCTTTCCTGCCTCTCGACAGGGCTCAACGGCTCATGGACCTAGCCGGCCGTTTTCGCAGCCAGTCCCTGGTCTCCGCCAGGCGCTTCCTGAGACTACTCGGCCATATGGTTTCCACCGTCCATGTGACCCCCAATGCCCGCCTGAATATGCGGCCTGCTCAATGGTGCCTTCGCAAGCAGTGGCAACAAGCCACGGGCGGCCTAGCCGACTTAGTGCGCGTCTCCAGGCCGCTGGCCTCTTCTCTCCAGTGGTGGCTTCATCGGCCGAACCTGGTACTCGGCATGCCTTTTCAGTCACCTCAGCCGGCTCAAGTGCTGACGATAGATGCGTCCCTCCTGGGTTGGGGAGCACATTGCCAAGGGGCATGTACTCAGGGTCTCTGGACCGCGTGGGAGTCTGCTCAGCAGATCAACTTCCTGGAGCTCAGAGCAATCCGTCTGGCTCTCAAGGCTTTCTCCCACCTGACTTCTCACCAGTCCGTCCTTGTCCAGACGGACAATCAAGTGGCCATGTTCTACGTGAACAAGCAGGGGGGCACGGGCTCCTTCCTTCTCTGCCGAGAAGCTCAGAGGCTCTGCTCTTGGGCCGTCTATCACGGCATTCTTCTCAAAGCAGTCTATCTCCCAGGCCAAGAAAATTGCCTGGCGGACAAACTCAGCAGGATCCTCCAGCCGCACGAGTGGCGCCTGGATCCCTTGATAGTTCAGAAGCTCTTTCTAAAGTGGGGCCTCCCCACGATGGATCTCTTTGCCAGTCCTCTCAACCGGCAACTTCCTCGCTTCTGCTCTCGTCAGCCACATCCCCTTCGAGTTGCGGCAGATGCTTTTCTACTCTCATGGTCGGAGAGCCTGCTGTATGCTTTTCCTCCCATCCCGCTAGTCTCTCGAACTCTTTTCAAGGTTCTCCGGGACAAAGCTTCCATGATCCTGGTGGCCCCTCGCTGGCCCAGACAGCCGTGGTTTCCACTCCTGCTGCAATTAGCAGTAGAGGATCCATTCCCTCTGGGGTTTCAACCGGATCTCCTCACCCAGGATCAGGGATCTCTGCTACACCCCAACCTCAGATCTCTCAATCTAATGGCCTGGCTGCTGAGAGAGTAGTCCTTGCTCCCCTTCTCCTGCCGGCGGAGGTGGAAGAGGTCGTCCTAGCTTCTCGGCGACCTTCTACCCGAAAATGCTACGCCCTTAAATGGCGTCGTTTTTCCGTTTGGTGCTCCCAGCAGTCTCAGGATCCCTTCTCCTGCTCGGTGTCAGTGATCTTGCAGTACCTGCTCTACCTCTCTAATCTGGGACTTAAGTCCAACTCCGTCAAAGTTCACCTCAGTGCTCTTTCAGCACATCATGTGCCGGTGGACGGCAGACCTCTTTCCAGCGACCCTCTCGTAGCGAGGTTTCTCCGAGGTCTCCTTCTACTTAAACCACCTCTGCGCCCCCCAGCCCCTGACTGGGATCTGAATGTGGTGTTACAGCGGATCACCTGTCCGCCTTTTGAACCTATGTCTACCTGTTCTCTCCGTTTTCTTTCTTGGAAAACTTTATTCCTGATAGCCCTCACTTCCGCTAGACGCGTAAGTGAATTGCAGGCCCTCGTGTCTGATCCCCCTTACACTCGGTTCTACAAAAATAGGGTAGTCCTACGGGCTCACCCAAAGTTTCTTCCAAAAGTGGTCTCCCCTTTCCACATCAATCAGGAGGTGGTACTTCCGACCTTCTTTCCCAGGCCACACTCCAGCCGAGCTGAAATGGTCCTGCATACCCTGGACTGTAGAAGGGCATTGAACTTCTACCTTGACCGTACGCGGGAGCACCGTAAAGCTGCTCAGCTTTTTGTGTCTTTTGACCCCAATAAATTGGGGCTCCCGGTCTCCAAGCGTACTCTGTCCATCTGGGTTTCTGACTGTATCGCTTGGGCTTATGGGGCAGCCGGACTCTCGTTAGAAAGTCGAGTCACGGCTCATTGTGTTCGGGCGAAGGCTACGTCAGTGGCTTACCTCCGCTCTGTTCCGCTGGCAGACATCTGCCGGGCCGCTACTTGGTCTTCGAGCCAGACTTTTGCGGTCCATTACTGTCTCGAGAGGGAGTCCCGCAGGGACAGTGCTTTCGGACAGGCAGTCCTCCGAAATCTCTTCGAGGTTTGAGCAACTCCTACCCTCCATCCCGGATGTGGGCTACCGGTGGGTAATAATTTAGTGAAGATTCCTTCCTTCTGTGCCGCTGAGATAGAGGGAGCTCATTTTTGTGCTTAGGGTCTCCGGTAGCCTTAAGCTTGGGAGTCCCATATGTGAGGACTGACTTCCTGCTTGGTCCTGGAGAAAGCGTAGTTACTCACCTGTAACAGGTGTTCTCCAGGAGCAGCAGGAATCAGTCCTCACAACCCTCCCTCCTCCCCTTGGAGTTGCAATCATCTGCTTAAGTTTTTTGCAAATTTTTATGCTGTCTTTTAGCTATGTCATCAGACTGGCTAAGATGGCACCCTTGGGCGGGAAGGAGACCGCGCATGCGCGCTGCAATTCCCAAAGGCTTTCTTTGAAAGCTGGGGAAAATTGCTCCGCGAGGGCTCCGTCGGCGCCGACGTCACCCATATGTGAGGACTGATTCCTGCTGCTCCTGGAGAACACCTGTTACAGGTGAGTAACTACGCTTTCAGTGAGTTCAGTATAACATTGGATAGCACCTTTAATCTGTATACATCAATAGAGTTATGATGACGTAATTAACTGTAGCAGGGTAGATGTCTATCTCCAGGAACAAGCAGGAATGTAGTCTTCACATATGGTTATCGTCGGTACTGACGGAGCCTGCGCGGGAACGCTCCCCAGCGTCCAATAGGAAAGCTTTTGGGAGCATCCCACAGCCCCTGCGTGCAACCTTCCGCCTTTCCAACTGTCCCTCTCCAGTTTATGTTTATGTTTATTAAAATACTTTCTATACCGCCCCATACCAATGACGTCTGGGCGGTTTACAAATTAAAAGAATAAAATACTTCGTTTTCCGCGGAGCCGACAGGTCACACCCTGTCACCGCAGAAAAATGTTGTCTTTAATCTTTGTTTTTGTAGTCGCGTCTGCCTTCCTTCGACGCCATACCGGTACCGCCGGTTCGTTCTTTCTTTCTTAAAAAAAAATAAATAAATAAAATTTAGTTTCTGAGGTGTTTTACTTTAGAAACTTTTTTTCCTTGGTGCTAGGTGCCATTTTGGGCACTAGGCCCAATTTTTTCCTTAAAAATGGAAAAACGTATTTCAGGTTTTAAGAAATGTTCTAAATGTGGCAGTACTATTTCCGTCACTGACACCCATGATTGGTGTCTCAAATGTTTAGGTCCTGACCACTCTATTTCAGAGTGCCACTCCTGTGGAATGATGTCAAAAGGGGCCGGCAGAACCGAGCTGCTAAACTTAGCACCCTTTTTCCCTCAGACGTGGCGTCTCTTGCATCGACGTCCTCCAGGGCCTCATCTTCCTCCAATGGATCTCAGGTAACTAAACATAAATCTAGCCAGTCCTCAAAGGGTAGATCTCCTAAGTATCGAGATGCCCCTGGCGTTGCCCTTGAGGAATTTTCACCGGCAAAACTGCCCCGGCAGGAGGCTTCGGCTTCCAAAGCACTAATGGGGCTCCAGCATGTTCTTGAGGCCTCAACCTTGGCAGAACTACTGGCGCCATGCTCTGGGGTTCCGGCCGCTTCTACCGGTACTGATACCCAAGCATCGGCAGCATCGATAGACCAGAGATTCCTTGCTATCGAACGCAGTCTAGCGGCTCTTCTCACGGCTTCGGTACTGTTGAAACCGCTTCAGACACCTCAGCCTATACCGGTACTGACACCGGTACCGGTAACAACTGCATTATCATTGGCGGGTATGCCACCCATACCGAGTCATGCGTATGTCTCCGGCATTGACAGATCGGTACCGGAACAACCCGATACTGACTTTGATAGATACCGGTACCATGCTTTCCACGATCACCGGGATCAGAGGTATTCTCCAGGACCAAGCAGGAAGTCAGTCCTCACATATGGGTGACGTCGGCGCCGACGGAGCCCTCGCGGAGCAATTTTCCCCAGCTTTCAAAGAAAGCCTTAGGGAATTGCAGCGCGTATGCGCGGTCCCCTTCCCGCCCAAGGGTGCCATCTTAGCCAGTCGTCTTTTTTCCGCGGAGCCCTACAGACGTGGTCTTCCAGTCCCCGCAGAAAAGTTGATTTTCTTCATTTATTTTCTATTTTTTCTTCGGTTCGACGCCGGTCTCTTTCCTGCCCGGACTCGCGACGCCGTTGCGAGTCCTTCTCTTATTTTTCGATTTTTCTGATTTTTCTTGTCAGTTTCGTTTTTCGGTTTTTCGCTGGCAGCCCGGTCCTTTGACCTTGCAGGGGCCCTTTTTCCCCCGATGGCTGCCAGTGGCTTCAAAAGGTGTGTTCAGTGTGACAGAAACATGTCCCTCACTGACACACATGATCATTGCCTCCGCTGCCTCGGCCCAGATCACGAGGAACTGATCTGTGGGGCCTGCAGCAAAATGTCCTCCAAAGCCTTACGGAGTCGGCGGCATCAGCGGGAAAGAATCTTCGCAGATCCCACCCGTACCCGGACTTCGTCGGAGGCCTCGGCGTCCAGAGGCTCCAGCTCTGAGCATCGCCGGAGTTCCTCCGACAGAGGTTCTCCCTCGGGGGACCATCATCGGAAGACGAAACCCGCGAGGACGGCGTCGGTGGATGCTCCTGGTTCCGCGAGGGCCAGGTCGCATAGCCCCGATAGCCGTCCCGGGTCTTTGGAGCAGGATCGTCTCACGAAGCGACCTCGTCTGGAATCGGAATCGCCTGCTCCGGTAAGTCCTGTAGTCCTCGTGGACTCGCCTCCGAGGGGGTCCGACGTCGGGCCCGACGCCGTCGGGGCCCGAGTCGGGGGCTGCTGGGTCTCCTGAGTTCGGACTCAGGTTGACGGCCTTGGAGAGCAGCCTGGCTGCCTTCATGGACCAGCAGCGGGCACTGATCGCTAGCCTCGGTGGCGCCTCTGCCCTGACCGCCGGGACGTCGACGTCTAATTCGACCCTGGAGACCGAGCCGATCCTCGAGTCCATCCTCGGTCGAGGTCTCCCTCGGCCTCCCATTCGGGACCGAGGTCGTCGTCGCCGACTCCCTCGGCGTCGGGGCGGCCGACGCCTACGCCCGCCCGACACGACCCCACCGATTCCTCCTCGAAGTCGGCCTGGGAATCTGAAGTGGAAGAGTCACCTGATTCCTTTCGGACTCGGTGTGTCCCCTCGGACTCCCCTGAGTCTGAACCTCGGAAGCAGTCCCCCCCGGAGGATGCCTGGTTCTCGGACTTCGTCAGGGATATGGCCAAGGCTTTGGCCTTCCCTGCGGATCCCGAGGAGGAGCCTCGAGCCAAAGAGCTCGACGCCCTCCAGTACGACTCTCCAGCAAAGGAGCACTTTACTGTACCGGTTCCTCCCATGCTGGAATGACTACTCTTCCGCATGTGGGAGAGTCCGGCATCGTCGCCGGTATTAAGCAAGCGGGTCGATTCCATATATCGAGTCCGCAAGAGCCCTGGCTTCCAGAAAGCACAGCTACTGCACCATTCCATGGTGGTGGAATCGGCCATGCATAGGCTCAAGAGCCAGAAGATGCACTCCTCGGTGCCTCCCGGCAGGGAGGCCCGCAACCTGGATGGCCTCGGTAAGAAGTGTTTCCAAGGCTCTATGCTTGCTTGTCGGGTCCAGACCTACCAGCTCTACATGGGCATGTACCTTAGAGACCTGACTAAGGAGATAGCTGGATTCTCTGCTGGACTTTCCGAGGAACCTTTGCGGAGGTTCCTAGCCTTGTCCACTGGAATTCGAGAATGCTCCAAATTCATTTCTCGAGCAGCCTATGATGGCTTTGAAGCATCGGCTCGTGTGGCCGCAGCCGGCATCGGTGCCTGCCGACAGGCTTGGCTTCAGTCGTCTGACCTTGAACCCTGGGTGCAGGACAAGTTGGTCGATGTCCCCTGCCGAGGTGAGAACCTATTTGGCAAGCCCATGGCTGAGAAGGCTGCGCAAATCGAGACGGAAACTCTCACCAGAACAAGGCTCTCTAGAAAGACCTCTGCCCCTTCCCAAAAGAAGAAGGGCTCGGGGAAAAAGTCCTTTTACCCGAGGAAGGCGGCTGCCTATAAACACTACCTTCAGTATCAGGCCTCCTCAGCTCCCCAACAGGGTCAGCAGGCCAAGGGACGGGGTAACGGATCCCGTAGGCAGCAAGCCCCCAAGCCTGCACCACCGGCCCCTGCTCAGCAGGGTGGGGGGTTTTGACTTCATCGACATAGCCTCTCCCCCTCAGCTGGTTTCTCCCAGCACAGGAGGCCGGCTGGTCCACTTTGCCCACAGGTGGTCCAACATCACATCAGATGCCTGGGTGCTTCATGTTGTGCGAGAAGGCTATCTTCTCCACTTCCACCAGGTCCCTCCCTCCTATTTTCCGGGAGAGCCTCCACGACTCCCTCTGCACAGGGACTTACTTCTTCAGGAGTTAGCAAGTCTTCTTCAGGAACAGGCTGTGGAACCGGTGCCCCACCACCTGAGAGGTCAAGGCTTTTATTCCAGGTATTTCCTAATACCAAAAAGAACAGGCGGCCTCAGACCCATCCTGGACTTGCGCAACCTCAACAAGTTCCTTGTGCGGGAGAAGTTCAAGATGCTTACCCTTGGAATCCTTCTGCCCTACCTCCAGCAGGGAGATTGGCTATGCTCCTTGGATCTAAAGGATGCCTATACGCACATCCTTATCCACCCAAGCCACCGCCAATACCTAAGGTTTGTGGTGGCAGGAAATCATTACCAGTACAGAGTACTGCCCTTTGGCCTATCCTCTGCACCACGAGTCTTCACAAAATGTCTCGCAGTGGTGGCGGCTTATCTCCGGCTTCAGGGCCTATATGTCTTTCCTTACCTAGACGACTGGCTCATCAGAGCATCGTCCTCTCAAGAAGTCACACAAGCCACGCACCACACTGTGACTCTTCTCCAGTACTTGGGCTTTGTCGTAAACTTCGCAAAGTCCACTTTGCTCCCCTCGCAGGATCTCAAGTTCATCGGCGCAAGATTGCACACTCTTCAGGTGCGAGCTTTCCTGCCTCTCGACAGGGCTCAGCGGCGCATGGACCTAGCCAGCCGTTTTCGCAGCCAGTCCCTGGTCTCGGCCAGGCGCTTTCTGAGACTACTCGGCCATATGGCTTCCACCGTCCACGTGACCCCCAACGCCCGCCTGAATATGCGGCCTGCTCAGTGGTGCCTTCGCAAGCAGTGGCAACAGGCCACAAGCGGCCTCGCCGACTTAGTGCAGATCTCCGGCCCGCTGGCATCTTCTCTGCAGTGGTGGCTTCATCAGCCGAACCTGGTACTGGGAATGCCTTTTCAATCTCCTCCGCCTGCTCAAGTACTGACGACCGATGCTTCTCTCCTGGGATGGGGAGCGCATTGCCAAGGGGCATGTACTCAAGGTCTCTGGACCTCGTGGGAGTCTGCGCAGCAGATCAACTTCCTGGAGCTCAGAGCAATCCGTCTGGCTCTCAAGGCTTTTTCCCACCTGACTTCTCACCGGTCCGTCCTTGTCCAGACGGACAATCAAGTTGCCATGTTCTACGTGAACAAACAGGGGGGCACGGGCTCCTTCCTTCTCTGTCGGGAAGCACAGCGGCTCTGCTCTTGGGCCGTCAGCCACGGCATTCTTCTCAAGGCAGTTTATCTCCCAGGCCAAGAAAATTGCCTGGCGGACAAACTCAGCAGAATCCTCCAGCCGCACGAGTGGCGACTGGATCCCTTGGTTGATAAGAAACTTTTTCTGAAGTGGGGCCTCCCCACTCTGGATCTTTTTGCCAGTCCTCTCAACCGGCAACTTCCTCGTTTCTGCTCCCGGCAGCCACATCCCCTTCGAGTAGCGGCGGATGCTTTTCTGCTCTCATGGTCGAAAAGCCTTCTGTATGCCTTTCCTCCCATACCGCTAATCTCACGTACTCTTTTCAAGGTGCTCCGAGACGAAGCTTCCATGATCTTGATAGCTCCTCGGTGGCCCAGACAGCCGTGGTTTCCACTCCTGCTGCAACTGGCGGTGGAGGCTCCGTTCCCTCTGGGGTTTCAACCGGACCTCCTAACACAGGATCAGGGGTCCCTGCTACACCCCAACCTCAGATCTCTACATCTAATGGCCTGGCTGCTGAAAGGGTAGTCCTTGCTCCCCTTCTACTGCCGGCAGAAGTGGAAGAGGTCGTCCTCGCTTCCCGGCGACCTTCTACCCGCAAATGCTACGCCCTTAAATGGCGTCGTTTTTCCGTTTGGTGTACCCAGCAGTCTCTGGATCCCTTCTCCTGCTCGGTGTCGGTGGTCTTGTAGTATTTGCTCTACCTCTCTAATCTTGGACTTAAGTCCAACTCCGTCAAGGTTCACCTCAGTGCTCTTTCAGCACATCATGTGCCGGTGGACGGCAGACCTCTTTCCAACGACCCTCTCGTGGCAAGGTTTCTCCGAGGTCTCCTTCTCCTAAAACCACCTCTGCGCCCGCCAGCGCCTGACTGGGATCTGAATGTGGTTTTGCAGCGGATCACCTGTCCGCCTTTTGAACCTATGGCTACCTGTCCTCTCCGTTTTCTTTCTTGGAAAACCTTATTCTTGATAGCCCTCACTTCCGCTAGACGCGTAAGTGAACTACAGGCCCTCGTGTCTGATCCCCCTTTCACTCGGTTCTACAAAAATAGGGTAGTCCTACGGACTCACCCTAAATTTCTTCCAAAAGTGGTCTCCCCTTTTCACATCAATCAGGAGGTGGTACTTCCGACCTTCTTTCCCAGGCCACACTCCAGCCGAGCTGAAATGGTCCTGCATACCCTGGACTGTAGAAGGGCGTTGAACTTCTTCCTTGACCGTACGCGGGAGCACCGCGAAGCTGCTC
The DNA here is from genome assembly GCA_033557465.1 of Ichthyophis bannanicus. Classification (NCBI taxonomy): domain Eukaryota; kingdom Metazoa; phylum Chordata; class Amphibia; order Gymnophiona; family Ichthyophiidae; genus Ichthyophis; species Ichthyophis bannanicus. The sequence goes on along the minus strand of CM066040.1, from coordinate 245,374,608 downwards.
AGCTTTTCGTGTCTTTTGACCCCAATAAATTGGGGCTACCTGTCTCCAAGCGTACTTTGTCCATCTGGGTTGCTGACTGTATCGCTTGGGCTTATGGAGCAGCCGGACTCTCGTTAGAAAGTCGGGTCACGACTCATTGTGTTCGGGCGAAGGCTACGTCAGTGGCTTACCTCCGCTCTGTTCCATTGGCAGACATCTGCCGGGCCGCTACTTGGTCTTCGAGCCAGACTTTTGCGGTCCATTACTGCCTCGAGAGGGAGTCCCGCAGGGACAGTGCTTTCGGACAGGCAGTCCTCCGAAATCTCTTCGAGGTTTGAGCAACTCCTACCCTCCATCCCGGATGGGGGCTACCGGTGGGTAATAATTCAGTGAAGATTCCTTCCTTCTGTGCTGCTGAGCTAGAGGGAGCTCATTTTTGTGCTTAGGGTCTCCGCTAGCCTTAAGCTTGGGAGTCCCATATGTGAGGACTGACTTCCTGCTTGGTCCTGGAGAAAGCGTAGTTACTCACCTGTAACAGGTGTTCTCCAGGAGCAGCAGGAATCAGTCCTCACAACCCTCCCTCCTCCCCTTGGAGTTGCAATCATCTGCTTTAGTTTTTTTGCAAATTTTTATGCTGTCTTTTAGCTATGTCATCTGACTGGCTAAGATGGCACCCTTGGGCGGGAAGGGGACCGCGCATGCGCGCTGCAATTCCCAAAGGCTTTCTTTGAAAGCTGGGGAAAATTGCTCCACGAGGGCTCCGTCGGCGCCGACGTCACCCATATGTGAGGACTGATTCTCCAGGACCAAGCAGGAAGTCAGTCCTCACTTATGGGTGACGTCGGCGCCGACGGAGCCCTCGCGGAGCAATTTTCCCCAGCTTTCAAAGAAAGCCTTTGGGAATTGCAGCGCGCATGCGCGGTCGTCTTCCCGCCCGAGGGTGCCATCTTAGCCAGTCTTCTTTTTTCCGCGGAGCCCTACAGACGTCCCCGTCTTGTCCCCGCGAAAAAGTTGATTTTCTTCTTTATTTTATCCTTTTTTCTTTCGGTTCGACGCCGATCGTTTTCCCGCCCGGACTCGCGACGCCGGTCTCGAGTCCTCTTACTTTTTTCGGTTTTTCTGACTTAGTCAGCTTTCGTTTTTCGGTTTCCCTGGCAGCCCGGTCCTTTGACCTCGCAGGGGCCCTTTTTCCCCCGATGGCTGCCAGTGGGTTTAAGCGGTGTGGTCGGTGTGACCGAAATATGTCACTGACCGACACACACGACTTTTGCCTCCGCTGCCTGGGCCCGGATCATGAGGAACTGATCTGTGGGCCCTGCAGCAAACTGTCCTCAAAGGCGTTGAGAAGTCGGCGGCATCAGCGTGAGAGAATCTTCGCTGACCCCAACCGTACCCGGACCTCGTCGGAGGCCTCCGTGTCGAAAGGCTCCAGCTCGGACCGTCGCCGGAGCTCCTCCGACCGGGGTTCTCCCTCCGGGGACCATCGTCGGAAGGAAAAACCCGCGAGGGCGGCGTCGGTGGACGCTCCTGGTTCCGCGAGGGCCAGGTCGCATAGCCCCGACAGCCGCCCCGGGTCCTTGGAGAAGGAACACATCCCGAAGCGACCTCGCCTGGAGTCGGAGATGCCTGCCCGGGTAAGTCCTGTGGTCCTTCTGGACTCGCCTCCGCGACAGCCGACGTCGGGCCCGACGCCGTCGGGACCCGAGTCGGGGGCTGCTGGGTCACCTGAGCTCGGACTCAGGTTGACGGCCTTGGAGAGCAGACTGTCTGCCTTCATGGAACAGCAGCGGGCACTGCTCGCTGGCCTCGGTGGCGCCGCTGCCCCGACCGCCGGGACGTCGACGTCCAAGTCGACCCCGGAGACCGAGCCGATCCTCGAGTCGATGAGAACTCGAGTCGATCCTCGGTCGAGGTCACCCTCGGCCTCCCGTTCGGGACCGAGGTCGCCGACGCCGACTCCCTCGGCGTCGGGGCGGCTGGCGCCACGCCCTGCACGGGCCGACCCCACCGAGTCCTCGTCGGAGTCGGTCTGGGAGTCTGAGGAGGAAGAGTCACCTGATTCTTTCCGGACTCGGTGTGTCCCATCGGACTCACCGGAGTCCGAGCCTCAGAAGCAGTCCCCCCCGGAGGATGCCCGGTTCTCGGACTTCGTTAGGGATATGGCCAAGGCTTTGGCCTTCCCTGCGGATCCCGAGGAGGAGCCTCGAGCCGAAGAGCTCGACGCCCTCCAGTATGACTCTCCCGCGAGGGAACACTTTACTGTGCCGGTTCCTCCTATGCTGGAACGACTACTCTTCCGCATGTGGGAGAGTCCGGCCTCCTCGCCGGTCCTGAGCAAGCGGGTCGATTCTATCTATCGGGTCCGCAAGAGCCCTGGCTTTCAAAAGGCACAGCTGCCACACCATTCCATGGTAGTGGAATCGGCCATGCATCGTCTTAAGAGCCAGAAGATGCACTCCTCGGTGCCTCCTGGAAGGGAGGCCCGTAACCTGGATGGCCTTGGCAAGAAGTGCTTCCAGGGCTCTATGCTCGCATGTCGTGTCCAGACTTACCAGCTATACATGGGCATGTATCTCCGGGATCTGGCTAAAGAGCTAGCCGGATTCTCCGCTGGTCTCTCCGAGGAGCCCTTGCGGAGGTTCCTAGCCTTGTCCACGGGCATTCGGGAATGCTCAAAGTTCATGTCCCGAGCAGCCTATGATGGCTTTGAAGCCTCGGCTCGAGTGGCCGCAGCCGGCATCGGTGCCCGCCGACAGGCTTGGCTTCAGTCGTCAGACCTTGAGCCCTGGGTACAGGACAAGTTGGTCGATGTCCCCTGCCGAGGCGAAAACCTCTTTGGCAAGCCCATGGCGGAAAAGGCTGCACAAATTGAGACTGAGACTCTCACCAGGACCAGGCTTTCTAGGAAGACCTCCGCCCCTTCCCAGAAAAAGAAGGGCTCGGGGAAAAAGTCCTTTTACCCGAGGAAGGCGGCTGCCTACAAACAATACCCCCATTATCAGGCCCCTGCAGCTCCCCAACAGGGCCAGCAGGCCAAGGGATGGGGTAACGGGTCCCGTAGGCAGCAAGCCCCCAAGCCTGCACCACCAGCCCCTGCTCAGCAGGGTGGGGGCTTTTGACTCGCTCAGCATAGCCTCTCCCCCCCCGCTGGTTCCTCCCAGCACCGGAGGCCGGCTGGTTCACTTCGCCCACAGGTGGTCCAGCATCACCGCAGATGCCTGGGTGCTTCAGGTCGTGCGAGAAGGCTACCTTCTCCACTTCCATCAGGTCCCTCCCTCCTATTTTCCGGGAGAACCTCAGCGCCCCCCTCTGCACAGGGAGTTGCTCCTTCAGGAGTTAGCAGGTCTTCTGCAGGAACAGGCGGTGGAACTGGTGCCACACCACCTGAGAGGTCAAGGCTTTTATTCAAGGTATTTCCTGATACCAAAGAGAACAGGGGGCCTCAGACCCATCCTGGACTTGCGCAACCTCAACAAGTTCCTTGTGCGGGAGAAGTTCAAAATGCTTACCCTTGGAATCCTTCTGCCCTACCTCCAGCAGGGAGATTGGCTATGCTCCTTGGATCTAAAGGATGCCTACACGCACATCCTCATCCACCCAAGCCACCGCCAATACCTAAGGTTTGTGGTGGCAGGAAATCATTACCAGTACAGAGTGCTGCCCTTTGGCCTGTCCTCCGCACCTCGAGTCTTCACAAAATGTCTCGCGGTCGTGGCAGCCCATCTCCGGCTTCACGGCCTCTATGTCTTTCCGTACCTCGACGACTGGCTCATCAGAGCAGCGTCCGCTCAGGAGGTCACCAGCGCCACGTGCCGCACGGTGACTCTGCTGCAGCACTTGGGCTTTGTTATAAACTTAGAGTCGGCTCAGCAGATCAACTTCCTGGAGCTCAGGGCGATCCGCCTAGCTCTCAAGGCCTTCTCCCACCTGACTTCCCAACAGTCCGTCCTTGTCCAGACGGACAATCAAGTTGCCATGTTCTACGTGAACAAGCAGGGGGGCACGGGCTCCTTCCTCCTCTGTCGGGAGGCACAGAAGCTCTGCTCTTGGGCCGTCAGTCACGGCATTCTCCTCAAGGCAGTTTATCTCCCGGGCCAAGAAAATTGCCTTGCAGACAAACTCAGCAGGGTCCTCCAGCCGCACGAGTGGCGTCTGGATCCCTTGGTAGTTCAGAAGCTCTTTGCCAGTCCTCACAACCGGCAGCTTCCTCGCTTCTGCTCTCGTCAGCCATACCCCCTTCGGGTTGCGGCGGACGCCTTTCTGATCTCGTGGTCGGGGAGCCTTCTGTACGCTTTCCCTCCCATCCCGCTAGTCTCTCGGACTCTTTTCAAGGTTCTCCAAGACAAAGCCTTCATGATCCTGGTGGCCCCTCGCTGGCCCAGGCAGCCGTGGTTTCCGCTCCTGCTGCAACTGGCGGTGGAGGATCCGATCCCTCTGGGGGTACAACCGGATCTCCTCACTCAGGATCAGGGGTCCCTGCTACACCCCAACCTCAGGTCTCTCAACCTCATGGCCTGGCTGCTGAGAGGGTAGTCCTTGCTCCCCTTCTCCTGCCGGCGGAGGTGGAGGAGGTCGTCTTGGCTTCGCGACGGCCTTCTACCCGCAAATGCTACGCCCTTAAATGGCGTCGCTTTGCAGTCTGGTGTACCCAACAGTCTGAGGATCCCTTCTCCTGCCCGGTGTCGGTGATCTTGCAGTACTTGCTGCACCTCTCTAATCTGGGACTTAAGTCCAACTCCGTCAAAGTTCACCTCAGTGCTCTTTCAGCACATCATGTGCCGGTGGACGGCAGACCTCTCTCCAATGACCCTCTCGTAGCGAGGTTTCTCCGAGGTCTCCTTCTACTTAAACCACCTCTGCGCCCGCCAGCGCCTGACTGGGACCTGAATGTGGTTTTACAGCGGATCACCTGTCCGCCTTTTGAACCTATGGCTACCTGTTCTCTCCGTTTTCTGTCTTGGAAAACTTTGTTCTTGATAGCCCTCACTTCCGCTAGACGCGTAAGTGAAATGCAGGCCCTCGTGTCTGATCCCCCTTACACTAGGTTCTACAAGAATAGGGTAGTCCTACGGACTCACCCAAAATTTCTGCCTAAAGTGGTCTCCCCTTTTCACATCAATCAGGAGGTGGTACTTCCAACCTTCTTTCCCAGACCACACTCCAGCCGAGCTGAGACGGTCCTCCATACCCTGGACTGTAGAAGGGCTCTGAACTTCTACCTTGACCGTACGCGGGAGCACCGTAAAGCTGCTCAGCTTTTTGTGTCTTTTGACCCCAATAGATTGGGGCTCCCGGTCTCCAAGCGTACTCTGTCCATCTGGGTGGCGGACTGTATCTCTTGGGCTTATGGGGCAGCCGGTCTCTCCTTAGAAAGTAGAGTCACGGCTCATTGCGTTCGGGCAAAGGCCACGTCAGTGGCTTACCTCCGCTCTGTTCCGCTGGCAGACATCTGCCGGGCCGCTACTTGGTCTTCGAGCCAGACTTTTGCGGTCCATTACTGTCTCGAGAGGGAGTCCCGTAGGGACAGTGCTTTCGGACAGGCAGTCCTCCGTAATCTCTTTGAGGTCTGAGCAACTCCTACCCTCCATCCCGGATGTGGGCTACCGGTGGGTGATAATTCAGCGAAGATTCTTTCCTTCTGTGCTGCTGAGCTAGAGGGAGCTCATTTTTGTGCTTAGGGTCTCCGGTAGCCTTAAGCTTGGGAGTCCCATAAGTGAGGACTGACTTCCTGCTTGGTCCTGGAGAAAGCGTAGTTACTCACCTGTAACAGGTGTTCTCCAGGAGCAGCAGGAATCAGTCCTCACTACCCTCCCTCCTCCCCTTGGAGTTGCAATCGTCTGCTTATGTTCTTTTTGCAAATTTTTATGCTGTCTTTTTTAGCTATGTCATCTGACTGGCTAAGATGGCACCCTCGGGCGGGAAGACGACCGCGCATGCGCGCTGCAATTCCCAAAGGCTTTCTTTGAAAGCTGGGGAAAATTGCTCCGCGAGGGCTCCGTCGGCGCCGACGTCACCCATAAGTGAGGACTGATTCCTGCTGCTCCTGGAGAACACCTGTTACAGGTGAGTAACTACGCTTTCCTGCTGCTCCTGGAGAATACCTGTTACAGGTGAGTAACTACGCTTTTTGAATCCTCTGAGTCTGAAGACTCCGAAGACTCTGCCAATACAAGAGTACTTCTCCCCGAGGATTCCTCTTCTCAGCGCAGAATGTCTCCGCCAGAGGATATGTCATTTCAGGACTTTATCCGTGATGTGGCCCGAGGCCTTTCCATCAAAGTAGCTCCTGAAAAAGAGCCTAGGGCAAAGGAATTGGAAATTCTCCAATACCCTAAGGCTCCCAAAGAGGCAGCTACTCTGCCTATTCATGAGATTTTACATGAGCTTATGCTAAGGCTGTGAGAAACACCTTTAACCACATTTCCTCTTTCTCGAAGACTCAATACCATGTATCGAGTTCCACCTTGTCCTGGCTTTCACAAAACTCAATTACCACACCATTCAATGGTGGTGGAATCAGCCATGAGAAGGATGAAAAGTGCAAAGAGACATACATCCAATCCTCCAGGTCGTGAATGTAGGACTTTCGATGCCTTTGGGCGTCGATGCTTCCATGCTCTCAGCTAGGATCAGTTCCTATATCTTGTATATGGGAATGTTCCTTAAAGAGGTCACAGGAGACTTGGAGCTTATGAGCCCCCTCCTTCCTGATGACAAAAGGCAAGACTATCTTACTCTAGTCAGACATGCTCAGGATGTTTCCAAGTTTGTAAATCATGCAGCCTTTGACTGTTTTGAGTGCATAAGCAGAACCTCTGCTATTGCCATTGGTGCACATCGGATAACCTGGCTTCAGGCATCTGACTTGGAAATTTGGGTACAGGATAAATTAGGAAACATTTCTTGCACAGGAGAAAATCTCTTTGTCAAGAATTGGCAGGAGAAGTCTAATGAGATAGATGCTGACAATATCACTTTGGATAGATTGTCCAAATCTACAGCCAATCCTGCAAGGAAAAAATTATCTAAGAAACCATTTTTCAATAAGAAAAAGAAGTTTTATCCTTCCTATACCCAACAGGGACACCGTCCAGGTCAGACTGCCCAAAAGGGACAACAGCAACAACCTAGACAACAAAAGAAGCCATAAGCTGCAAAACCTCAGCCACCTCAGCATGCTTAGCCTCCTCAGGGGCTTTGACTCCTCTCTAGAGAACTTTGCCTTCCTGCCTCTGAACAGTCCAGAACCCTCGACCATCCCAGGCAGGTTATGTCGTTTTGCCCAGAGATGGTACCAAATAACAGCAGAAAATTGGACTCTGTCCATTGTACAAGAGGGGGTACAAGCTTCATTTTCATAGCATGCCCTCTCCTACAATTGTAAGAGAGTTCAATTTTCAGACGTCTCTCGACAGTCTCTTAGGTCAAGACGTCACAATGCTCCTTGCTCAAGGAGCAATAGAGGAAGTACCCATTCCTTATCAGGGTACAGGTTCTACTCCCCCTATTTCCTTATTCCAAAGAAAACAGGGGGACACAGACCCATTTTAGACCTCAGAGAATTGAACAAATATTTGTTCTGAGAGAAGTTCAAAATGGTCTCTCTAGGAACTCTGCTGCCATACCTTCAAAGTCAGGATTGGCTTTGTTCTCTAGATATCAAGGATGCGTATACTCATTTTCTCATCCATCCAAATCACAGGAGATTCCTCCGATTCCTGTTTCAAGGAAAGCACTACCAATACAAGGTTCTTCCCTTTGGCCTGGCTTCTGCGCCAAGAGTGTTCACAAAATGCATGGCTGTGGTAGCAGCATTTCTCCGCACTCTGGGAATATTCGTCTTCCATTACTTCGACGATTGGCTCATTCGAGCCCCTACAGTGCCAGAAGCCAGCTCTGCTCTGTTTTGCACAATCTCCAGGAACAAGCAGGAATGTAGTCCTCACATATGGGTATTGTCGGTACCGACGGAGCCTGCGCGGGAACGCTCCCCAGCGTCCAATTAGAAAGCTTTGGGGAGCATCCCACAGTACCTGCGTGCTGCCTTCCCACCTTTCCCAACTGCCTCTCTTCAGTTCTTCGTTTTCCGTGGAACCAGCAGGTTGTTTTCCTGTCACCGCAGAAATCATCCAATATTTTCATCTTTTTTCTGATAGCGTCTGCCTTCCTCGACGCTATACCGGTACCGCCGGTTCTTTTCTTCTTCGTTTTCTAAAAAAAAAAAAAAAAATTATATTTTTCCTTCTAAATTTTCCTCTAGGGCGCCACGCGCCATTTTGGGCACTAGGCCCAAAATTTCCTCAGTATGGAAAAACCCGCTTTTGGGTTTCAAGAAGTGTTCAAAGTGTGGCGGTACCATCTCCGTCACCGACACTCATGAGTGGTGCCTTAAATGTTTAGGTCCTGACCACTCCATCTCGGAGTGTGTTGCCTGTGGGATGATGTCCAAGACGGGTTGGCAGAACCGAGCTGCTAAGCTTAGCACCCTTTTTCCCTCCGATGCAGCATCCGTGGCATCGACGTCTTCCAGGGCTTCCACTTACTCTCATGGATCTCAGGTAACTAAACATAAATCTGGCCAGTCCTCAAAGGGTAGATCTCCTTCCAAGTATCGAGATGCCTCTGGCGTTGCCCTTGAGGAACTTGTACCGGCAAAATTGCCCCGGCGGGAGGCTTCAGCTTCCAAAGCACTATCAGGGCTCCAGGATGTTCTCGAGGCCTCAACCTTGGCAGAACTACTGGTGCCATGCTCTGGGGTACCGGCTGCTTCTTCCGGTACCGACACCCAGGCACCGGCAGCGTCAATTGACCAGAGATTCCTGGCTATTGAGCGCAGTCTGGCAGCTCTCCTTGCGGCATCGGTGCCTTCAGGACCGCTTCAGACGGGACAGCCGGTATCGACACCGGTTCCGGCAGCGATATCAGTACCGGTACCGACAGCATCGACATCGGCAATGGTGTTACCGACACCGAGTCATGCTGTTTCCTCAGGTATCGACAAGCTGATACCAGACCCCTCCAGTACCGACTTCGATCGGTACCGGTATTGTGCTTTACAAGAGCACCCGGACAGAAGATATTTTGAATCCTCCGATGATTCTGAGGATTCTGATAGCTCTGTCGATGCCGGACTACTTCTCTCTGAGGAGCCTTCTTCCCCTAAACGTAGGATGTCTCCTCCAGAAGATATATCTTTTCAAGATTTCATCAGAGAGGTGGCTAGAGGTCTTTCTATCACAGTGGCTCCTGAAACAGAGCCCAGGGCAAAGGAGATGGAGATTTTGCAGTATCCTAAGGCTCCTAAGGAAGCTGCTACTTTGCCCATTCATGAGATCTTGCATGATCTCATGTTAAGAATGTGGGAAACACCTCTTACCACCTCTCCTCATTCCCATAGGCTAGATACCATGTATCGAGTGCCTCCTTGTCCTGGCTTTCAGAAAACCCAGTTGCCACACCACTCCATAGTGGTTGAGTCAGCCATGAGAAGGATCAAAAGTGCAAAGAGACATGCATCTAATCCTCCAGGACGTGAATGTAGGACTCTTGATGCCTTTGGGCGTCAAACTTTCCAAGCTTCTATGCTTTCTGCCAGGATTAGTTCCTACATCCTATATATGGAAATGTTCCTTAAGGAGGTCACAGGAGATCTAGAGCTTATGAGCCCCCTCCTTCCTGATGACAAGAGGCAGGATTACCGTACGCTTGTCAGACATGCCCAGGATGTCTCTAAGTTTCAGTCGTGCAGCTTTTGACTGCTTTGGGTGTATTAGCAGAACCTCTGCCATTGCCATAGGAGCTCACAGAATTGCCTGGCTCCAGGCTTCTGACTAGAGCTCTGGGTACCGGACAAACTGGGCAATATCCCCTGTACTGGTGAAAACCTCTTTGGCAAAAATTGGCAAGAGAAAGCTAATGAGCTGGACGCTGATAACACCACTCTAGATAGATTATCTAAAGCAACAGCTGATCCTGCAAGAAGGAAATCCTACAAGAAACCATTCTTCTCTAAGCAGAACAGGTTTTACCCCTCCTATATCCAGCAGGTACATTCTGCAGGTCAATCTGCCAGAAAGGGACAACAGCCCCCAAAGCAAAGGAAATCAAAGCCTGCTAAGCCTCAACCGGCCCAGCAGACTCAGCCTCCGCAGGGGCTTTGACTCCCATCTAGAGAACTTGGCCTACCTGGCTCTGAACGGGCCAGAGCCTTCCACCATCCCAGGAAGGTTGTGTCACTTAGCCCCCAGCATGCCCCCTCCTACATTGTTAAGACGGTTCAGTTCTCAACCCTCCCTCAACACTCAGTTGAGTCAAGAGGTCAATTTACTTCTTACCGAGGGGGCAATAGAGCACGTGCCCATGTCCCAGCAGGGCACAGTGTTTTACTCCCCTTATTTTCTTCTTCCAAAGAAAACGGGGGGGGGGGGGGGGGGAACAGACCCATTTTAGACCTCAGAGAACTGAACAAATTTCTGTTCAAAGAGAAATTCAAAATGATTTCTCTAGGAACTCTACTGCCATACCTTCAGAGTCAGGATTGGCTTTGTTCTCTAGATCTCAAGGATGCGTACACTCATGTTCTCATCCATCCAACTCACCGAAGGTTCCTTCGGTTTCCTTTTCAAGGAAAGCACTACCAGTACAGGGTGCTTCCTTTTGGCCTGGCCTCAGCACCAAGGGTGTTCACGAAATGCATGGCTGTAGTGGCAGCATTTCTCCGCACTCTAGGAATATTCGTCTTCCCCTACTTGGATGACTGGCTCATTAGAGCCCCATCAGAATCAGAGGCCAGAATTTCTCTAGCTTGCACAATGCGTATCCTCCAGTATTTGGGCCTAGTCATAAATATCCCAAAATCCAGCATAACTCCCACTCAATCTCTAGAGTTTATAGGAGCTCTGCTGGATACAAGAAAGGCAAGGGCCTATCTTCCACAGGCTCGCTGCCTTCGTATTGTGCAGCTAGCCTCCCAAGCAGTGTTAAAAACTCATTTCACTGCTTGGGAAATGTTACAACTACTAGGCCACATGGCTTCTACGGTACACGTAGTTTCCTACGCTCGCCTTCATATGAGAGCAGCCCAATGGACTCTATCCACTCAGTGGACTCAAGCATCAGGCTGCCTGTCAGACAAAATAGCAAACACAAGTTGCCTTATTTTGTCCCTACAATGGTGGAGGTCAACCCGAAACCTGTTGGTGGTGTTCCCTTTCCAGCAACCCCTACCACAGGTCACTCTAACAACAGACGCCTCACATGTGGGTTGGGGAGCTCATCTCCACCCAAGGCATCTGGTCTCCACAGGAGACTCACTTACATATCAATCTCCTAGAACGCAGAGCAATCTTCCTTGCTCTTCGAGTGTTCCATACCCAGCTCAGCTACAAGACAGTCCTAATTCAGACGGACAATCAAGTAGCTATGTTCTATCTGAACAAGCAGGGGGGAACAGGCTCTCTGTCGCTTTGCGACTATGGTCCCTCGCTAGAGAGCATCAGATTCATCTCCTTGCGGTGTATCTGCCAGGCATTCAAAACTCTTGGGCAGACACTCAGTCGAGTTCTGCTTCCACACGAATGGTCTCTCCATGCAGATCAGGTAGCAAACATTTTTCAAATTCGGGGAACTCTGTACATAGACCTCTTTGCAAGTCCATTGCATGCCAAACTTCCCCGATTCTGTTCCAGAATTCCAGCTCAGGGATCTCAGGCCAGGGATGCTTTCCTCCTCCATTGGGGTCAGGACTTCCTATATGCCTTTCCACCCATTCCCCTAATTCCCAAGACCCTATTCAAGCTTCAGAGAGACAAGGGCCACATGATTCTCATATCTCCACATTGGCCACGGCAGGTGTGGTACCCTCTGCTTCTACATCTCTCTCAAGCCCCATCTCTGGAGTTAGGATCTGCTCCAGATCTCCTGTCTCAGGAGGATGGGATTTTGTGGCATCCCAATCCCCACTCCCTGCGTCTCAGGGCCTGGTTGCTGAGAGCATAGACCTTCATGGCCTTAACCTTTCTCAACAAGTAAGGGATGTCCTTTATGCTTCCAGGAAACCTTCCACAAGACGTTCTTATGCGTTCAAGTGGAAAAGGTTTTCCATATGGTGTTCGCAAAAGGGTCTTCAGCCCTCTGCGATACCTCTGGAATCACTACTGGAATATCTCCTTCATTTATCTAATGCAGGACTTAAGACTAACTCAGTAAGAGTCCATTTAAGTGCTATTTCAGCTTCTTTAAAGCCTCTAAATGGTCAACCTATTTCCTCTCATCCTCTCATAGCGAGATTTATGAGAGGCCTTCTTCTAACTAAACCTAACATTAGGCCACCTCCAGTGGCATGGGACCTGAATTTGGTTCTGGGGCAGCTCATGAAACCGCCCTTTGAACCTTTAGCTACTATCTCCTTGAAATTCCTTTCCTAGAAAGTTATCTTTCTCATTGCAGTCACATCAGCACGTCGCATCAGTGAATTGCAAGCATTAGTGGCTGATCCTCCTTACACGAGGTTTCATCATGATAAAGTAGTCCTTAAGACTCATCCACACTTTATGCCAAAGGTGGTCTCACCTTTTCATTTAAACCAGGTGGTTTACCTGCCTGTATTTTTTCCAAGGCCTCATTCTTCAAATGCAGAAAGAAATTTTCATACTTTGAACTGTAAAAGAGCACTTGCCTTTTACTTGCAAAGGACACAGCAACATAGTAAGTCTTCCCAGCTTTTTGTTGCTTTTGATCCTTCTCATTTGGGACTTCCAGTCTCCAAGAGAACATTATCCTACTGGATTGCACAGTGTATTTCTTTTACCTATCAGAGTAAAAATCTCTCTGGAAGGCCATGTCACAGCTCACAATGTGAGAGCCATGGCAGCCTCAATGGCTCATTTACACTCTGTGTCTATTGACATCTGTCGAGCAGCTACTTGGGCCTCGGTTCATACCTTCACAGCCCATTATTGCTTAGACAAGGACTCCCGCCGGGATGCCTTGTATGGTCAGGCTGTTCTACAACACCTGTTCCATACTTAATCAACTCCTACCCACCTTTCCCGGTAGGATGCCAGAGATCCATGGGGGGAAGTGGAGCCCCTTCACATGGCACACAACTTCTGGGGTTCTCCCTGGCATCTGTAGCTGTGACATATGTGAAGACTACATTCCTGCTTGTTCCTGGAGATAGCATAGTTACTCACCTGTAACAGGTGATCTCCGGGAACAGCAGGAGTTTAGTCTTCACAACCCACCCACCTCCCCTAGGAGTTGTATCTCTCTTTTCTTTCCTTTCCCTCTCTCTCTCTCTCTTTGTCTCAGCTTTAAAACTCAACTGGAGAGAGGCAGTTGGGAAAGGCGGGAAGGCAGCACGCAGGCACTGTGAGATGCTCCCAAAAGCTTTCTAATTGGACGCTGGGGAGCGTTCCCGCGCAGGCTCCGTCGATACTGACGATACCCATATGTGAAGACTAAATTCCTGCTGTTACAGGTGAGTAACTGCTTTTTAAGTTCTGCATGAAGGTGCAGCTTTTTTTCTTCGGAGACCATATCACTGATGCCATTGTCTGTTTTAAAAAGAAATCTAAGGGAACCTAATGAATCATAATTATTTTTCTACATACTCATGAGTGGCATCTGCAGCAACATTCATTTTCAGCAGCTCTGTTCTAAATCCTCTTTAACAGAAGGATTTCTTCTTTTATGATTAACTGCAGCAACTGGCCTGATGTCTGCCCCAAAGCCAGCAACAGGAATGGATAGGGTGCCCTTCTTTCCCAGTCAGCCTTTGTCAGGACTGCCACAGAATGCATCGTCGACTACAGGTGCAGAGGAAACTGTTCCAGGGTCACAGACTTACTTCCAGAATTTCACAAGTTTCCCTGCCGGAGTCTTGCCAGCTGGACATCCCCATCTTCAAAGTCAGCCCAAAAGCACCAATGTGAGTTCGGGGGTAAGAAAAAAAACTGAAGATATGCTGCTCTCAGTTGGAAATAATTTCCAGTTGTAATGCATATTTACTGTATACTGAGTAATGCAGTGGATTCCAGAATAATTCGCATCATGTAAAAAAAATAAAATTCATGAGATTTTTTTTTAAAACTGAAAATTACACATATAAGCTTTTTCCATGTATGTATGCAATTTCCTTCCCAGCTGCTGATCATGGATTCATCTCAGTGTTGTACGGTTTTGCTTGGACATGTGTTATCATAATACATATTTTCATATCATCCTGCTGGGCCAGTCCAGTTGCGTTGTATTCCACTACCAGCAGAGGCCAGAGTGGAATCCCCTAGCCCTCTTGGTGCATATAGTCCCTTCCATGATGTCTACTCCCTCAGTATCTCAGTTACCACTCCCTCTAACCTAGAGAGTGCGAATTGAGCCAGATAGTGCTTGAGAGGATCCTGAATAGGTGGTGGCGCGCTCCAAGATGGATCTTGTGGAGATGTTTCAATGCCAAGGTTCTTCAGCCTCCGCAAGAAGGCAGATTCCCATCTGCTGTACATATTTCATCTGTGTGCTCTCGTAGGATGAGTTCTTCATCATGTTGAGCACCATTAAGATCCGGTGATGCTGGTGGCACCAGATTGACTGAGGAGGCTGTGGTATGCAGATCTGATATGCCTCTGGCACTAATCCCCTCTGTAGCTCCATCAGGGCAAGGGCCAATCCTTCTAGATGTTCCTTATCGTCCCTCCAGACCTGTCCTTCATCTCTGGGGTTGAGCATCTCTTCCAGTAGCTTGGAGGCTGAAAATGTCATCTTTGAAGACTGCAGTATAAATACCGGAGGGACCACCCACCAGCTCTAATCTATTCAGTTTCCAAGCAGCTGGAGGAGGTGGTGAGCCAGGGTGCTGGACTCGCTAGAGGGACAACTAAGGAGAGTTAAGCAGGTTTAGTTTAGTGTTAGTGTTTTTAGCCTCCCAATTTCATTTTGATTGGTCTCCTGCATTTAAAGCTTCAAGAAGATTAGAACAAAGGAGCGCTGTGGAGAGGCTCCGTCCTCTCCTCTCCCCTGAGTGTGGGGTGTGGCGGCTCTCCTGGGGTCCAGAATTTTGCTGGCTGGCTCCTGAACCCAGAGCTACGGCGAGGAGCCGATTGAGGGCTGCAGAGGCACACTGAAGTGAGCACACCATCCCGAAGGGGCCCCCCCCCCCCGATGCCGAAGCTGCGATTCCGGCTGAGCACGGGAGGAGGAGAGAGCCAGCGAAACAGATGTCTGAGGAGAGATACTATGGCAATAAGAGTAGTGTGCCCTCAGGGGATTTGTGTGCTGTGTGGAAGAACCGTTAATGTTGGTTTTTTGGTGGGGCTGTGCAGTCTATTTTCGTGGGGCAGGCCCAGCCGCGTGGCAGCAGCGCGGGAAGGGCAGAAAAGCAGAACAGGGTTTTTTTTTTGTTCCTTTCACTTTCTACCTCCGTTGCTCTCTCTCTCATAGGGCGCATCTGTGGAGCCTGGGGGGGGGGGGGGGTTGGTTAGATGATTCAGTAGTAAAAAAAAAAAAAAAAAAAAAGTGAAGGAAGAAAAAGTTGAGTATTTGCCCAGGGAGTTGGGCAGCTTATCTGCCAGGCACGTTGCAAGCTGTTCCCAGCCAGCATGCCCAGTGCCTGGTGTGTGATACTAGGCGAGGGGCTGTGTCAGAGGCTGGCATTTATAGAGGGTGTGAGCAGGAGGCAACCTCTATGGAACAGGCCTTAGGGGGACAGTCTGGAGCAGCAGAAACTGTCTTCGGTTAAATAGCCGCAAGACCCTATGTTCGCCCCGTTGCCGTCACAGGAATCAGCGTCCTGTTTCTTGGCCACTTCCGGTTTCTCTCTCCCACAGACTCTGGGTCAGGTAGGGATACCAGCTGTGTTCTCCCCCGAGTTTGTCCTTCTGCTTCACCAAGCGTTCTGCTTGTGCCAGCAAGGAAAAGGAACGGGTCCTTTACAGGCGGAGTGCGGAAAGAAGCAGCTGGGGGCTCTTGCGGGGGCTGAATCGGAGACAATCCCCACGAAGAGGTCAAGACACTGAAGAGGGACCGGATCCATCTCCAGTGTCAGAGGGTCTGGAAGGTGAAAACCATGATAGAGTAGGATGTCGAGGAGGACTTGGAGGATGGCGAAATCCCGGAGCACAAGGGGTGGGCGAAGGTTGTTTGGGTGTTCCGCAGGGAGGAATTACCGACACTCATCGCAGAATCCCTTGCTCTTAATATGCCCAGTAGTCTTCCGATGGAGGACGACTCTTTTGGAAGATTCCTTGCTGCAGGCTGTACGGAAAACTCAGAGGGCTTTTCCTGTTCATAGAGTAGTCCGTGAGATGATCCAAGAAGAGTGGGATATGCTGGAAGCGGGCCTCAAGGGATCACGGTCTATGGCCTGACTCTATCCCTTGTTGGATCAGGACCACGAGCTCTTTTGGCTGCCGAAGGTGGATGCGGCTGTTTCTGTAGTCACGAAGAAGACTATTCCGGTGGAAGGCAGTGTGGCCCTCAAGGATGTCCAGGATAGGAATTGGACACCTTGTTGAAGCAGGTGTTTAACATTAATGCCCTCTCGCTTCAAGCCTCCATTTGTGGGGCGTGGGTCGCTAGGGCCTGCCTCTGGTGGTCCCAGCGGATGCAACAGGGGGAGCTAGCAGTGGAAGCTGGAGAGGCCGGCCAGGTTGGAGTAGGATGTGACATATTTGGCGGATATCTATTACAACCTTATACGAGGTCTCGTGAAAAGTATGATGTCGGTGGTAGCAGCTCGCCCGCTATCTCTGGTTGCATAACTGGGCGGTAGACAGTTCCTCCAAGGCCTGGCTGAGCAAATTCCCTTTCGTAGAAAGCTGCTTTTTGGGGAGGACCTGGACAAATTGATGAATGACCTGGGCGAGTCCAAGGGCAGTCACTTGCTGTAAGATAAGCAAAAACGGAGCCGTCCTTCTACAGCGCCCAAAGGGCAACAGTGAGAGTTTAGGCATTTGCGCTCCTCTCGATTTAACAAGGGAAAATGCCCTTCCAAGGGCCAGGGGTTTCGAGGAGCAGGCAGAGATTTTGCAGCCTCCTTGTCCTCAGGACTCAATAAATCATAATAAAATGAGGGGGGCCCAGGTGGCAGTGCAGCCCATAGGGGGTCGACTGCGAGAGTTCTACCCTGCCTGGGTCCAAATCACGTCCAACCAATGGGTGCTTGAGGCCATTCAAGAGGGGTATTCCCTTGAACTCCAGCGCCCGTTAACCACTTTCTTTGTGCAGTCTCCCTGCAGGGTTCGGCCAAGGTGGCAGCGGTGTGGGACACCTTGAAGCGGCTGTTGCAGCTAAAGGCCATAGTGCCGGTGCCCCAGGACCATTATGGCTGTGGTCGGTACTACATTTATTTTGTGGTGCCAAAATAGGAAGGCTCCTTCCGCCCGATCCTTGATATCAAGTGAGTAAACCGCTGTCTGCAAGTATCACATTTTCACATGGAGACATTGCGGTGTGTCATAGTGACAGTCCAAAAAGGAGAGTTCCTTACGTCTTTCGACCTGTCAGAAGCATGCCTGCACATTCCCATACAGCAGAGCATCAGCAGTTCCTCAGGTTTGCAGTCCCTATGGAGCATTTCCAGTTTCGGATGTTACCATTCGGTCTGGCAACAGTAACACGCACCTTCACTAAGGTTGTGGTGGCGGTGGCAGCATTTCGGAAGGAAGGGGTCCTTGTGCATCCATACCTGGACCGACTGGCTGATTCGGGCAAAGTCGAGAGAAGAAAGTGAGGAAGTCATAGCCCGGGTGGTTCCATTTCTGCAAAGTCTAGGCTGGTTGGTCAATGTGGCCAAGAGCTGGCTGACCCCCCTCACAGGACCTAGAGTACCTTGGGGCACGTTTCGATACGCACGCGGAGAAGATGTTCCTTCTGGTATAGCGGGCTCTGGGGCTTCGCAGGCTGGTAAGACAGTTTCTGGTCGGGTCCGCATCTACAGTCTGGTACTTTCTGCAGCTCCTGGGAACCATGGTAGCCACTATCGAACTGGTCCCATGGGCAAGGGCCCACATGCAGCCTCTACAGAGAGCCTTGCTCCGATGGTGGTCGCACCAGACGCATTTCTTGTTGCAAAGACTCTCCTGTCCGCCAGAGACCAGGCGAGCGCTCAGATGGTTGCTTCAACCTGGAGAGCAGTATGCTGCTCAAATCGCTGTCATGGGTCCCGCTAATGATGGGCGCCAGTTTGTCCGGCAGGGGAGCTCATTGTGAGGGCCACTTTGCTCAGGGATGGTTGAGTGCTTAGGAGATGAGTTAGTCCATCAACAGGTTGGAGATGCAGGCAATGGTCCTGGCACTCCAGAAGTTCCAACCCTGGTTGCAGGGGAAGGCGGTGCAAGTGCTTTCAGACAATGCAATCACAGTAGCCTACATCAATTGCCAGGGGCACATGAGCAGCATACGCATGGAAAAGGAAGCCGGCGGTCTGTTGTGCTGGGCCGAGGTACACCTTCAGGCTCTGTTGGCAGCACATGTGGCAGGGGTCGACAACATGACAGTGGATTATCTAAGTCAGGTGCTTGTGGACCCTGGGGAATAGGTGCTCAATCAAGAGATGTTCACCCACATAGTGCACTGCTGGGGCATTCCGGTGCTGGACCTGATGGCAACCTTTGAGTCCGCAAAGGTCAGTCATTTCTTCAGCCGACGGCTAGAGAGGATGTCAGAAGGTCTGGATGCTCTGATACAGCAGTGGCCCAAGAAAGGACTTCCGTGGACTCTTATAGGGCGGATCATACAGAGGATCGAGGCTCACATTGGATGTGATTCTCAGCGCTCCAGATTGGCCAAGGTGCCCAAGGTACGCAGATCTCATGAGGCTCCTGGAGAGTTGGCTGTGGTGTCTCCCAGTGTGAGAGGATGTGCTAATGCAATGGCTGGTGCGCATGCCGCAAGTGGATTGATTCTTGTTTTTGGCCTCAGACTTTGAGCAGTGGGTGCAGGAGAAACTCCTGGACGTACCCTGAATCAGCGAGCAGCTCTTCGGCAAGCCGATGGAAGACAAGGCTGCGGAGATAGACTGAGTTAGTTACCATAACCCATTTCTCACGCAAGACCTCCACCCTCTCTCGGAAGAAGCAACAAGCCAAAAAGTCCTTCTTCCCGAGAAAAGGCCTTCCTTATCGTGGCTACCCGTCAAACCTGCCTACTCCCGCGCCAACCACACCAGCTCAAGGGAAGTCCAACCAGGGTCATCGAAGGCCAAAAGGGCCCAAGGCCCAAACCCAGGCTCCACCGCAACCCACACAGGGGTTTTCACGCTATGCGCATAACCTCTCCCCCCCCCCCCCCAGCCACTCAGCAGCCGGTCGAGGGACGCCTGTCCTCCTTCGCCCCTCAGTGGACTTCCATCACCTCGGACGCTTGGTTCCTCCGGGTCATCCGGGATGGCTACTGCCTACGCTTAGACAGGCTTCCCTCTCCCTTCTCCCTGGCCGAGCCTCCTTGACTCCCCGTGCACCAGGTCTTCCTGCAGCGGGAATTAGTCAACCTTCTCGCCCAGCGGGCGGTTGAGAGGGTGCCGTCGCACCTTTGAGGTCAGGGCTTCTATTCCCGGTACTTCCTCGTCCCGAAAGTTAAACAAGTTCTTGGTGTGGGAGAAGTTCAAGATGTTATCCCTTGGCGTTCTGCTGCCCTTCCTCTGGCAGGGCGACTGGCTATGCTCCTTGAACCTAAAGGACACTTACGCTCACATTTTGATTCACCTCCAGCACAGGCAGTACCTGCACGTCAGGGTGCGGGGAGAGCACTTCCAGTACAGGGTGCTCCCCTTCGGCCTTGCATCCGCCCTGAGGGTCTTCATGAAATGCCTCTCTGCGGTTGCTGCCTGTCTCAGGCGTCAGGGCATCCCGGTCTTTCCGTACCTCGACGATTGGCTTGTCACGGGTCCCTCGGTCGAGGAGACTCGTTTAGCAGCATCGCGCACGATCCTGCTGCTCGAGGGCTTGGGTTTCTTGGTCAACTACCCCAAGTTCCACCTCAAACCAGTGCAGGCCTTAGAATTCATTGACACATACCTCGATACTCAGCTGACGACCACATTCCTACTGGCGGATCGCGCCACCCGCTTTCGAGCCCTGGCAGCCCAGGTCCAGAGCACTCCTCATGTCGCAGCCCAAATGAAGCTGCGCCTCCTGAGCCACATGGCCTCCACCATCCATGTAGTTCCTCATGCCTGCCTTCACATGCGGACAGCTCAGTGGCGCTTCAGCGCTCAGTGGAACCCGGCCGTCGGCCACCTCAGGGACCCCATGAGGGTCTCCTACAGCCTTCGCCTATCCCTTGGCTGGCAGCAAAACCCCCGCAACCTTCTCTGGGGATTGCCCTTCCAGGCTCCAAAGCACGACGTAGTGCTGACAACAGATGCCTCCCTGCTGGGATGGGGAGCCCACTGCGGTGCACTGTGCATGCAGGGGCAGTGGTAGCCTGAGGAGGCTCAGCAGCAGATAAACCTGCTCGAGCTCAGGGCGGTCCGGTGGGCTCTAAGGGCTGTCTAGGTTCACCTCAACGGGAGGTCGGTGCTCGTACAGACAGACAATTGTGTGGTGGTGATCTACATTAACAAGGAAGGGGGCACGGGTTCACGCTCCCTTTGTCGGGAAGTAGCCCTCCTCTGCTTCTTCGCCTTTCGCCGGGGGATGCCCCTCAGGGCAGTCTACCTCCCAGGCCAGGAGAATGTCCTCGCCAGCAGAATCTTCCTCCCTCATGAATGGCGTCTAGATCCGGGGGTGGTTGGCTGGCTGTTTCATCAGTGGGGGATCCCTGCCATGGACCTCTTTGCCATCCTGTCGAACGCACAGCTTCCCTGCTTCTGCAGCCCCGTACCACACCCGAACAGGGAGGGTCCGGATGTGTTCCTTTTCAGCTGGTCCTCCGGCCTGCTCTATGCATTCCCTCCTACTCCTCTAATCGCGAGGACCCTCCATAAAGTCCAGCGGGACCGGGCATCGATCCTCGTAGCGCCCTCGTGGCCTCGACAGCCCTGGTGCTCGCTCCTGCTCCAGCTGTCGACGGAGCCGTTAGTTGCATCCGAACCTAGCCTCCTTATCCCTCACGGTCTGGCGACTGAGCGGATCTCTCTAGCCCCGCTAGACCTCCCGGAGGAAGTCGAGGGTGTCCTCCTCACGTCGAGGAAGATCTTGACTAGGAGAGCTTATGCCTGCAAGTGGCGATGCTTCTCGTTCTGGTGCTCCGAGCTCTGGATCAACCCATTCTCTTGCCCCACGCGGCGGATCCTTCAGTATCTTCTCCACCTTTCAAAGAAAGGCTCGAAGTCTAATTCCGTCAGGGTGCACCAGATCGCCATCTCAGCGAATCACCTCCCCGTTGAGGGAAAACCCCTCTCGGGGCAGCCCTTGGTTTCCCGCCTTATGCAGGGTCTCTTGCTGTCCAAGCTGCCCATCCGGCCTCCCCCGGCAGAATGGGACATGAATGTAGTGCTCAGGCAGCTTATATGTTCACCCTTCGAGCCAATGGCGACGTGCTCACTCCAGCACCTATCCTGGAAAGTGGTCTTCCTGGTGTCTCTGACCTCGGGCCGCCGGGTCAGTGAACGCCAGGCTCTCATGTCTGATGCCCCTTACACTAGATTCTATAGGAATAGGGTGGTCTTCCGTACCCAAACCAAGTTCCTGCTGAAGGTAGTCTCGGATTTTCATCTCAACCAGGAGATAGTCTTACCGACTTTCTTCTGAGACCCCATGCCGAGCAGGCGTCGGCGTTTCTCCATACACTCGTCTGCAAGAGGGTTCTTGCCTTCTATCTGCAGCGCACCCAGGCTCATCACAAATCTGGCCGGCTCTTTGTGACTTACGATCCCAACCGACTGTGGGTGGCAGTCACCAAGCGCACTCTTTCCATCTGGGTGGCGTACTGTATCGCCTTCGCCCATACGAAGGCGGGTGCCCCTTTGAATCGATGAGTCACCGTGCACAGTGTCCGAGCCAAGGTGGCTTCAGTAACCTCGCTGCACTCGGTGCCCCTGTGGGACATCTGCCAGGTGGCGACCTGGTTCTCAGCGAACACCTTCGCTGCACACTACTGCCTGGAGAGGGAGTCCCGTTGGGACAGCGCCTTTGGCTAGGCCGTACTCCATAATCTGTTTGGGGTATAAGTAACTCCTGCCTTCCGACCCTTCTTCACGACTACCGAGGGCTTCGCCACGAGGACCTGAGGAATCGGGCTCCTGCGGGCATCAGCTTCTTCTCCTGACCTCACGGAGGCATTTTTTGCTTACAGGTTCGGTAGCCTGTAGCTGGGGCATCCCATAAGTGAGGACTGACTTCCCTCCCACCTCCCCTGATGAGTTGCTA
Source organism: Ichthyophis bannanicus (assembly GCA_033557465.1). Taxonomy (NCBI): domain Eukaryota; kingdom Metazoa; phylum Chordata; class Amphibia; order Gymnophiona; family Ichthyophiidae; genus Ichthyophis; species Ichthyophis bannanicus. The sequence goes on along the minus strand of CM066040.1, from coordinate 245,352,325 downwards.
GATTTTTATCCTTCCCTTGCCATCTGCTTGGTAGGGCTCAAGCTAAGGGACCTGACGGAGTAAGATGGCACCCTTGGGTGGGAAGAGGACCACGCATCCGTGGTAGCAATCCCAAAGGCTTTCTTTGAAAGCTAGGGAATTGCTCCATGCGGGCTCCGTTGGTGCCAACATCACCCCATAAGTGAGGACTGATTCCCGCTGTCCCTGGAGAACATCTGTTACAGGTGAGTAAATACGCTTTATACTAATTCCTTATCCTGCTATTATCACTAAACCTTGTCCAAAAACTGGCTCTTGGTTTTACTAATAAATCTTACATGGAGAGCTGGCAGAAAAAAGTCTTTCAAAGGCTCAATGGCTCAGTAACTAAATATGAGGAGAAAATACCTCAGCACACATTAAATTTCCCTCTATATAGTAGTAATCTGCCTAAAGTTTTTTTCTCCTCTTATTTAGTTACTGAGCCATTGAGCCTTTGCGAGACTTCTTTCTGCCAGCTCGCCATGTAAGATTTATTAGTAAAACCAAGAGCCGGTTTTAGGACAAGGTTTAGTGATAATAGCAGGATTATTTGACTAGGAGCTTTTTTTCCGTGTGATTTGACTCACTCATAGTGCAGTGTTGGGTGTTTTTTTTAGTTTTGCACATACCATGATAGTCATGAACCTCACTTCTAAGCCAGGATATAAGCATGATCTCAGTGTCTCATATGTACTGCTAATTGTTTTGTGCAGGCTTTGCTTACTAATCAGACATCACTTTTGGGAGAACCTCCCAGAGATTTCCGACTTAGTACCAATCCGTACTTGAACTTGGCCAGTGTGCTGCCCAGTCTGTATCTTCCAGGTAAGCAGACTAGATAAGCCATGTGGTCTTTTTTTGCTGTCATGTTTCTATGTTTCTAAGCAGTAGATCTGCAGATCCGTTCAGCAGCTTGTTTTTCATATGGAACATGTCAAGGCAGTGAGGTAGAAGCAGCAGTGCCACCTTTTATTATATGGGTTTCAGCCTTCATGTGAGTCGGAGGAGAAATACTACGGTAAGGGAGTTGAACCATATGCAGCTGGGGTTTTTTTTGTTTGTTTTTAACATAGTTCTGGCTTAATTAACTAAGATTATCAGAAAACCCTCTATTTCCCTTCCAACAGATGAGAACTAATGGTTTGACGTTGTCCTGTATAGGGTCTTGTGTAGTTCATCACCAGCCAGTATTTCTCAGTCTTCAACAGTTGGAGGATAGTTAATTCTGTGCAGACCTTGGCTGGTCTGGATGGTCATGAGAGGAATGCCTGGGCAAGGCAAGGCAAGAAGACTTGGTTCAGCTGTGGCTGTTCTGGCAGCCCAAATATGCAGAAAATGGTGGTTCCAGGTCCCTCCCTCCCCACCTCCCAACTCCCAGCCTGCCCTCTTTTTGGCCAGAAACATCTTGTGGGGGCTTTTGTCCTGTTGCTTCTTTCCTTCTCTCCCGGCTTGTGGGAATGGCCCAGGGGGAAGTCTAGTCAGCAGCACTTAATAAAGCACTTAAAAAAAAAAAAAGAAGCTAAAAGGAGCAGTTGGGCTAAAAAGGGGATTCAGCCTGGAGGTCCTGGAGGTAAGTTTGTGCCGACTGGTATTAAGGAGGAAGGGACCGCAGCCAATGTTGGGATAGGCCAGGGGAAGGCCGAGCGCAGCTGGGGTGGTGCACCAAGGGCAACCGCTAGTTTCAAGCTAAGCCACGTCTGCGGTTGTGAAAAAAAGTAAAGTTTTCAGCTGCTTCGGCTTTGTGGGATTGAATTATGCAAAGTAATGGAGAGGGTGATGCAGGGTAGGAGGGACCAGCAGGGCAGTTTGGAGAGACTCTTCCGTGGACATATTCAACTCGTTTTTGGCAGGCAAAGGTGACACTTTACCCTGGCCAGAAGCTGTCAAGGCAAGGTAGCTGGTTCATCTATTTTATAGCTTGTTTGGAGAGACAAGAAATGTTGGGCTCTTCGATGTACAAAAGCCATAGATTCTGGCCTTTAGAAGATAGGAGTGCTGGAGTTGGCTGGATCCGATTCTTATAGCCCAGAGATGTGACACTTGGTAGTACCAGTCCTTTCCTCTCCCCCCTGCAGCCATTTGAGAAAGATGGGCTGCACTACCTTCTGATCTCACCTACTGTTGGAAGGGGGCCAGATCTGGGTTTCTTGGCTGCGTGGTAGACTGTTAAATAAAGAGAGAAAAGCACTTGAAAAGCAGCTGAGGCAGCCATATAATGCTAGAAACTGCAGATGCTTTTTGAGGGGGGAAGGTATTTTGATTGACCCCAGGGATTAGCAGTGTGAGCCACTGAAGGTAGATAGAAGTCTAGATACTGCTTGGCTGGTGGTAAGCCGCTGTTGAGGTGGTAATGTAAGCCGTTCGTGCCTCGTGTGAGGGAGAGCAGCAAGCTCACATCATCTATCACTGTAAATAGTTGACTACATTATATGTACAAAGTTTCCCAAAGTTTAAATCCTTGTTACTTTCCCTGTTGTATGTAAACTCAGGACAGTCCATTACTGTCCGAGAGTCATTTTGTTCACTGTAAACCGCACTGATGATAAAGAGCGCGGTATAAAAGAACTGTTAAATAAATAAATGGTCCCAGAGGAGACTAATGCCAGTGGAGTGGCATCAGGGGAGCAGTTTGCATCATGGCATTTGATAGTGTGTGTCCGTCAAGGGCAGCTCCCTGCTCTAGAGAACCTGGAGGAAGCTTGGGATGATGGGAGGAAGCTTGGAGTGGAGGAGTGGCCTAGTGGTTGGGGCAAGGCACTTCAGGCCGGAAGGTCGGGGGTTCAAATCCCACTAGAGGACAGCAACCTTGGGCTGGAAGGACTGGGGTTTCTAGTCCCACAGGTGCTCCTTGTGGTCTTGGGCAAGCCACTTAACCCTCCATAGCCCATGTTCCCTGTAAAATAGTTATCTCCAAGTTATTATGCCCTGTTCAATGTAATTTCAGTTTGTTCAATGTAAACCGCACTGATGCAGAATAGCGCGGTATATAAGAGAATGTAAATAAATAAATAAATAGATACACAACCTTTAATCTGCACAAAGTGTTCCCAACGTATTGGCAATCACCATTTACAAGTGCCATTTGTGGTGTTCTCCAGTGCAGCGTTAAAGCTCTGAAACTTGTAGGTCATGCTGCAGTGTGTTGTGCAGATTTCTGTCTGTGGTGAGCAAGCGCATGCCCTTTGACAGGGCTTTGAACGTGGAATGCAGAGGAATTTTATGGGATTGATTTTCAAAGTCTAGCTCTATATCCTACTTATGCACCTGGCAAATACTACTACTACTACTACCTAGTGCTACAAGTTGTACACAGCGCTGCACAGACACCTGTAAGGCAGTATTATACCTCTGATCACCTAATGTTCTATTATCCAGGTTGTAGCCTCTTCCGCCCTGGAAAGTCACTCTTTGGTTCTCAACAGCCCCATAGGGTAGGTACCCTTTTTTCAGCTGCTTCCTATGCTGAGCTTATGGGATGGTGTGATATAGGGCAGTGGTTCTCGGACCCTTTTGCTGCAAGGCCCACATTTAAGATTCAAACATTTTTGCGGCCCACGTGTTAAATAAAGTTAATAAACTAATAAAGTGCTTTATATTTATACTATAAATATAACTTTATAAAGTATTATGTTATATTTTTCTCTACATATTTGACTGCATATTGATTGGTACACAAAAGTTCTTTTCATTTATGTATATTCTCCAGGACCAAGCAGGAAGTCAGTCCTCACATATGGGTGACATCAGCACCGACAGAGCCCCCGTGCGGAGCATTTCCCTAGCTTTCAAAGAAAGCCTTTGGGAATGCAGCGCGTCTGTGTGGTCCCCTTCCCACCCAAGGGTGCCATCTTGCTCAGTCTTTCTTTTTCCGTGGAGCCCGACGGACGTGAGTTTGTGTCACCCGGGAAAAGTTGGGGTTTTTTGGCGATTTTCGCGTTACTTTATCCGGTTCGACGCCAGTTCCCCTTCCCACCTGGGCTCGGTACACCGGTATCGAGTCCGGACTTGCGATTTTCGTTTTTTGTCCTTCGTGACTAGCGTTCGCGCTCTTTTTGTGTTTTCACTGGTAGCCCGATCGTTGGACTTTGCAGGGGCCCTTTTTCCCCCCAATGCCTGCCAGTGGGTTCAAATAGTGTGATCGGTGCAAGAAACTTATGTCTCTCACTGACACACATGACTGCTGCCTCCGATGCCTCAGGCCCGACCATGACCCGCTGGCCTGTGGCCCGTGCGGCAAAATGTCGTCGAAGGCGCTTCGGAGCCATCAGCATCAATGTGAGAGAATATTCTCTGATTCCGCGTCCGGCCAGGCCCGGACTTCGTCAGAGGCCTCGACATCTTGGGAGTCCGACCCAGAGCGCCGTCAGGGGTCCTCTGAAAGGGAGTCTCCCTCACGGGAGCACCGAAGGAAGAAAAAGCTTGTGAGGGTGGCGTTGGTGGAGGCTCCTGGTTCCTCGAGGGCCAGGTCGCGTAGCCCTGACCGCCTCCCCGGGCTCTCGGAGTCAGAGAGGCCTTCCAAGCTACCTCGTGTGGAGCCGGAGTCCCCGAGTCACGTAAGTGGAGTTGTCCTCATGGACTGTCTTCAGGGGGAGCCGACGTCGAGGCTGCCGAGTCTCCTGAGCTTGGACTCAGGTTGACGGCCTTGGAGAGCAGCTTGGCCGGTGCATCTGCCCCGACCACCGGGACCTCAACGTCTAAGTCGACCCCGGAGACCGAGCCTATCCTCGAGTCGATGAAGTCTTGAGTCGATCCTTGGTCAAGGTCCCCCTCGACCTCCCGTGCGGGGCCGAGGTCCTCGATGCCGACACCCTCGGCATAGGGGCGGGTGGCACCGAGGCCCACATGGCCAGAGCTGCTCGACGACGACTCGGAGGAGTCGGAGGACGAGGAGTCCCCCGGACACCTTCCGGACCTGGTACGTCCCTTCGGACACCTTCCGGACCCGGTACGTCCCTTCGGACTCACTGGAGTCTGAGCTTAGGAGACGGTCCCCCCCCCCCCCCGAGGATACCTGGTTCTCGGACTTCATGAGGGACATGGCCAAGGCCCTGACCTTCCCTGCGGACTCCGAGGAGGAGCCTTGAACGGAGGAGCTCGATGCCCTCCAGTATGACTTTCCTCCGATCCTGGAATGGCTGCTGTTCCGTATGTGGGAGGCACTGGCCTTGACGCCGGTTCTTAGCAAACGGGTCGATTCCATTTATCGAGTCCGTAAGAGCCCTGGGTTCCAAAAGGCGCAGCTACCGCACCATTCCATAGTTGTGGAATCGGCCATGCACCGTCTGAAGAGTCAGAAGATGCACTCTTCGGTGCCCCCCAGCCAGGAGGCCCGGAACCTGGATGCCCTCGGTAGAAAGTGCTTCCAGGGCTCTATGCTGTCTTGCCTTGTCCAGACCTACCAGCTGTACATGGGCATGTACTTAAGAGACCTGGCAAAGGAGATTGCCGGGTTCTTAGCTGGCCTCTCCCGAGGAATCTTTGCAGAGGTTCAAGGCTTTTTCAACAGGGATCCGAGAGTGCTCGAAGTTTATCTCTCGAGCAGCCTATGATGGCTTTGAGGCTTCGGCCCGGGTAGCCGCGGCTGGCATCGGTGCACGCCGTCAGGCCTGGCTACAGTCATCGGACCTGGAGCCATGGGTGCAGGACAAGTTGGTCGATGTCCCCTGCCGAGGTGAAAACCTTTTCGGTAAGCACATGGCTGAAAAGGCTGTGGAAATCGAGACTGAGACTCTCACCAGGACAAGGCTGTCCAGGAAAACTTCTGCTCCTCAGAAAAAGAAGGGCTCGGGGAAAAAGCCCTTTTTCCCAAGGAAGGGTGCTGCCTACAAATCCTACCCTCAATACCAGGCCTCTCCAGCTCTCCAACAGGGCCAGCAGGCCAAGGTGCAGGGTCATGGGCCCCGTAGGCAGAAGACCCCCAATCCGCCACCTCCAGCTCCTGCACAGCAGGGAGCAGGATTTTGACTCCCACAGCATAGCCTCTTCTCCACAGCTGGCTCCACTCAGCACAGGAGGTTGGCTGACCCTGTATGCCTACAGGTGGCTAGCCATCACAGGTGATATCTGGGTCCTCAGCATAGTCCAACAGGGCTACATGCTCCACTTCCACCAGATACCCCCCCTCCTACTTTCCAGGGGAGCCTCCAAGACTCCCTCTGCACAGAAACCTCCTCCTGCAGGAGTTGGCAAGTCTTCTAAAGGATCAGGCGGTGGAATCGGTGCCTCACCACCTGAAAGGGCAAGGCTTCTACTCCAGGTACTTTCTGGAACCAAAAAGGACAGGAGGCCTCCGGCCTATTCTAGACTTGCAAAACCTAAACAAGTTTCTGGAGAGGGAAAGGTTCAAGATGCTTACCCTTGGAATACTGCTGCCCTACCTCCAGCAGGGAGAATTTCTATGCTCCTTAGACCTAAAGGATGCTTATACGCACATTCTCATTCACCCAGACCACAGACAATATCTCAGATTTGTGGTGGGAGGAAACCATTTCCAGTACAGAGTACTTCCCTTTGGCCTAACCTCCGCCCCCAAGGTTTTCATCAAAAGCCTGGCGGTGGTGGTGGCCTATCTCAGAAATCAGGGAATGTTTGTCTTGCCATACCTGGACGACTGGCTCATCAGTGGTCAGTCTCTCCAGGAGGCCAGACAAGCCACTCTTTGCACTGTCTCTCTTCTCCAGCATCTGGGCTTTGTCATAAACCACGCAACGTCCACTTTGCTCCCCTCACAGAACTTAGAGTTTATAGGGGCAAGATTAGACACTCTGCAGGCGAGGGTTTACTTGCCCGAGGATAGGGCCCACAGATTGATGGACTTTGCCAACCAGTTCCAAAGCCATTCTCAGGTTTCCGCCAAGCAATTCCTGCAGCTCCTGGGCCACATGGCATCCACAGTACATGTGACTCCGAATGCCTGTCTGTACATGCGGGCTGCTCAGTGGTGCCTCAGGGCTCAGTGGGTGCAGGCCACAGGCAACCTCCTAGACAGAGTGAAAGTGTCCAAACCACTCTTGGACTCCATGCAGTGGTGGCTACATCTCCCAAACCTTCTCATTGGGGTACCCTTTCAGGCCCCAGCGCCCACCAGGGTGCTTACCACCAATGCTTCTTTAACGGCCTGGGGTGCACATTGCCAGGGAACGTGCACTCAAGGCCTCTGGTCTCCTCGGGAGGCCAAACAGCAGATCAATCTTTTGGAGCTGCGAGCAATCCGCTTGGCTCTACAGACGTTTTCTCATGCCCTCTCTCACCAGTCTGTCTTAGTTCAGACAGACAATCAGGTAGCAATGTTCTATGTAAACAAGCAAGGGGGCCCAGGGTCCAGACCCCTATGTCAGGAGGTGCAGGCCCTTTGCTCCTTTGCAGTCAAACAAGGCATGTTTCTCAAAGCAGTTTATCTACCTGGTCAGGAGAACTTCTTGACAGACAAACTAAGTAGGATTCTCCAGCCTCACGAATGGCAGTTGAATCCACTGGTGGTCCAGCAGATCTTCCTATGATGGGGACTTCCATCCATCGATCTCTTTGCCAGTCCACTGAACCGTCAGCTGCCCAGGTTTTGCACCAGACAGCCGCATCCCCTGAGAATGGCAGCAGATGCTTTTCTGATCTCTTGGTCTATGGGCCTTCTGTATGCGTTTCCTCCCATGCGCCTGGTGGCCCGAACTCTGTTCAAGATTCCACGGGACAAGGCCTCGGTGATTCTGGTAGCCCCCAGATGGCCGAGGCAACCGTGGTTTCCACTTCTGCAGTTGTCGGTGGAAACTCCATTCCCTCTGGGGTTGCAACCCGATCTCCTGTTTCAGGATCAGGGTTCCCTTCTGCACCCCAATCTCAGATCCCTCAATCTGATGGCCTGGCTGCTGAAAGGATAGTGCTAGCTCCCTTACTTCTACCTAGGGAAGTTGAGGAGGTGGTCTTGGCCTCGAGGAGGCAATCCACCAGAAAGTCCTATGCACTCAAGTGGCGCAGGTTCTCAGGGTGGTGTGCTCAACACAATGAAGATCTTTTCTCCTGCCTGGTGCCAGTAGTGCTACAATACCTGCTTCACCTGTCAGACCTAGGCCTTAAGTCCAACTCTGTTTGGGTCCACCTCAGTGCTCTTTCGGCACACCACTCACCGGTGGAGGGACAGGCGCTGTCGGCTCAACCCTTGGTGTCCCGATTCCTCAGAGGCCTGCTTTTGCTCAAGCCTCCTATTCGTCCCCCTGCCACTGAGTGGGACTTGAACATGGTCGTGCAACAACTTACTCGCCCACTGTTTGAGCCAATGGCTACTTGTCATTTACGCTTCCTTTCTTGGAAGGCGCTCTTCCTGGTAGCTCTTACCTCGGCCAGACGTGTGAGTGAACTACAAGCTCTGGTTTTTGATAGACCATACACAAGGTTCTACAGGAACAGGGTGGTCCGTCGGACTCATCCGAAGTTCCTTCCAAAAGTTGTCTCCTCTTTCCACCTCAATCAGGAGGTGGTTCTCCCGACATTCTTTCCCAGGCCGCATACCAGCTGGGCTGAGACAGTCTTGCATACTCTGGACTGTAAGAGGGCGTTGTCCTTTTACATAGAACGTACAAAGGGGCATCGAACGGCTACTCAGCTCTTCGTATCCTTTGACCATAATAAATTGGGGTTACCTGTCTCCAAGCATACGTTGTCCACTTGGGTAGCAGATTGTATCGCCTGGGCGTACAGGGCAGCCAGCCTCTCCTTGCAGGGTCGAGTCACGGCCCACCGTGTGAGGGTGAAAGCCGCATCAGTAGCTCATCTCTGCTCTGTTCTGTTGTCAGACATCTGCCGGGCCACTACTTGGTCTTCAAGCCAGACTTTTGCAGCCCACTACTGCCTCGAGAGAGAGTCCCAAAGGAACAGTGCTTTCGGACAGGCGGTACTCTGTAATCTCTTTGAGGTTTAGGCAACTCCTGCCCTCCGGCCCTTGTGTTGGGCTACCGTACGGGGGCGTTCTCAGAGGATGTTCTTATCACGGATGCTGAGGCTCTTGAGAGGGAGCCATTGTTTCAGCTTTGGGTTCCCGGTAGCCTATACCTGGGGAGTCCCATATGTGAGGACCGACTTCCTGCTTGGTCCTGGAGAAAGAGTAGTTACTTACCTGTAACAGGTATTCTCCAGGAGCAGCAGGAATCAGTCTTCACGACCCTCCCTTCTCCCCGGGAGTTGCAGTCATATATTTTATTTTGTTTTTTGCTGTCTTTTAGCTATGTCATCAGACTGAGCAAGATGGCACCCTTGGGCGGGAAAGGGACCGCGCAGGTGTGCTGCATTCCCAAAGGCTTTCTTTGAAAGCTGGGGAAATGCTCCGCATGGGGGCTCTGTTGGCACCGACGTCACCCATATGTGAGGACTGATTCCTGCTGCTCCTGGAGAACACCTGTTACAGGTGAGTAACTACTCTTTGTTAAAGATGGCACCGTTTCCGATTGGATAGCATGTCTATTCTGGCTGGAATGTTTGACAAACACACTCGAAGATCATCCTCCACGTTCATTCTTGACCGATATTTGGTTTTCATGGCAGTCAATGCAGAAAATGAAACCTCGCATTAATAAGTTGTTGAAAAAGGTAGAAGAACTTTCATTGCCAGGGCTGACAACAACGAATAGTCCAGCGAAACAGTGCATCAAAAGGAAGAGATATCCACAGCGGGGTCGTTAAATTTGATTTGTAATGTGCGATCGCTAGACAGCTCTGTTAATTCTTCTTGTGCACGACCAGTTAATTCAGAGAATGCACAATGAAAAGGTTTACAAATCCAGTCGTAAGCTTCAATGTCTTGGGAAGTGAAGTATTTGTCGCAATATTCAACACGTGATCGCTTATCGCACCAGTAGCCTGTGTTTACTCCGCCCTGCCCATCTTTGATTGGAAAGGTTACCTGCGTGCAGCGTCAGCTGCCTGATTTTCCAGCTGATACACTGAAACTGTTCTAACAGCTGCAATGTGGACATCCTAATAAAGCGATCTACAATTCTGTGGCGTGCATCCGTGAAGTCTGCTGCTATACATTGCATGAAAAATGCAGATTAATTTTTTATTTTATCTACTTTTTTCGCTAATTTCTTGCTGCTTTGAGACTTCAGCACGGCCCACAATACTCCCTGTCACGGGCCACCTTTGGACTGCGGCCCACGAGTTGAGAACCACTGATATAGTGTGACTTTTGCAAGAATGGGCTTATCTGCTTCTTTATGAATGGGGTTCAGCAAGGGGCTTTCCCTCCCCTAAACACAGAAGGAGCACAAGGACCATGATGCAGTACATCAGAAGGTCATGTGACCTCTTTCTTTGGTAAGTGTGGCACCGAGGTGTCCTTGGAGACTGGCTGCTGCAGGGTTGGACAGAAATCTCTGCATGTGCAGTGGCTGATCAGTTTCTGGCATTGGTGGCCTGTTCTCCAACATGACAGAGGTAACTGGTACCAGAAATAGTCCTATATTGCTTTGGACCATAAACCGCAGTTGTTTTCATCTGCCTGAAACACACATTTCAATTAACCATTCCAGGTCAGGTCATCAACTCTCTTTTGATGTTGGTAGAGCCTTGTGGCTTAGTGTCAAGATGCAGAGTATTGTTCTGCTTCAGTCTTCCTTTCTGGAAGAAGTGGCTGCACTAATAAAGGCAGAAAATGCATCTTTCACAAAATTCAGATCACAAAAAGAGTAACACAGAAAAAAATAAGAGTAGCATAAGCAAAGGCGAAAGAAAAGATGGCTGAAGATGTGAAACACAGACACAACTTTTTTCAGGTATATTCGGGAGAAGACAAAGACCAGAGGTGGAATTGCAATACACAAAAGTGCTGAGGACAGATTCATGGAAAGCGACATGAGAAAAGCAGAAATGCTAAACAAATACTTCAGTTCTGTATTCACAAAAGAAAATCCTAAAGGACTATGGTATGATTTGGCGAATATACAAATGGAAATGGAGTAGATATCACACTATTCACAGAAAATGCTGATGTTTTTGAACAGGGCATGCCTTAGGTGATCTCAACACTTGCGGCAGTCTGGCCAGTTGGAGCAGGAAAGTACAATGGAACTAGAGCGTTTGGAATCAGGGTCAGCTTATTTGGCGGATGTGCACTACGACCTGATCAGAGTGTTAGCAAACAGCATGGCTTCGCTGGTGGCCGCCCGGAGATCCTTGTGGCTTAGGAATTGGTCGGCTGATGGATCATCCAAGTCGCGACTTAGTAAACTCCCGTTTAAAGGAAAGCTGTTGTTTGTAGAGGATCTTGACAAGCTGGTTAAAGATTTAGGGGAGTCCAAAGGGGGTAGGCTCCTGGAGGACAAGCCTAAGCAAGGCAAATTCTCTCCAGCCTTTCGGAGTCAGTTTAGAGATTTCAGGAGATGTCGTACTTCTCATTTGGGTGGTTTCCAAAGGGGAAGATTTGCTTCTCAGACCCAGGGGTTTCGTGGGTTTCTTGGAGCCAGTAGAGGATTTGCAACAGCGTCTGCTGGTGCCGCTCGAAAGCCACAATGAAAGGAGGCGGGTCCTGGCAGAAAGTCAACTGATAGGTGGAAGACTTCAGGGTTTTCTCTCTGCCTGGCCCCAAATAACGTCCGACCAGTGGGTACTGGAGATCATTCGAGAAGGTTATGCACTAGATTTGGCGAAGCCTGTGCTGGACTCCTTTGTGATGTCCCCCTGCAGGGGTCAACCAAAGACCCTAGCAGTTCGGCAGACCCTAGACCAGCTTTTGTAGTTGGGAGCCGTCGTACCGGTGCCGCTTGCGGAATACGGCGTGGAACGATACTCCATTTATTTTGTGGTGCCAAAAAAAGACGGATCCCTTCGACCAATCCTGGACCTCAAAGGGGTAAATCGCTGTCTTCGCGTGCTGCATTTCAGAATGGAAACGCAACTGTCCATCATTGTAGCGGTACGTCGGGGAGAGTATCTGACATCCCTCGATCTTACGGAGGCGTATCTACATGTCACCATCAGAGCGGCTCATCAAACGTTCTTACGGTTCGCGCTCCCGTGGGGACATTATCAATTTCAAGCATTGCCCTTCGGTCTCGCAACAGCTCTGCGGGTTTTCACCAAAATCATGGTAGTGGTGGCGGCGGCCCTGCGCAAAGAAGGGGTCTTAGTTCACCCATACCTGGACGATTGGTTGATTTGGGCAAAGTCCAAAGCAGAGAGCGAGTGGGCTACGAAGAAGGTGGTACATTTTCTACAGGGGCTTGGCTGGGTGGTCAATCCAGTCAAAAGCCATCTGGTTCCGTCTCAAGTTCTCGAGTATCTGGGAGTACAGTTCGACACTCAGAAAGGGGCGGTGTTTCTGACGGAGCAGAGAGCCCAAGTATTTCAAACGCTGGTGCGTGAATTCAGGTCCGTCCCAGCACCCACTGCATGGAGTTACCTTTGGGTGCTGGGGACAATGGCGGCGACGTTAGAGGTAGTTCCGTGGGCCAGATTTAATATGCGACCGTTGCAGCGGTCGTTGCTTCGCCGGTGGTCAAATCAGTCTGACTCCTTGAGCAGACGTCTCCCTTGCCCTCTTCGGGTCAGACATTCCCTTCGGTGGTGGCTGTTGCCCACGTCCCTGCGAGCGGGTATGCTCCTGGAGCAGCCGGAATGGATCCCACTACTGATGGATGCATGTCTGACAGGGTGGGGAGCGCATTGCAGGGAGGCCTTCGCGCAAGGCGCATGGTCGACGGAAGAGAGCGGATAGTCCATCAGTCGGCTGGAGCTGAGGGCACTGTCCCTGGCCCTGCAAAGGTTCGAAACGGCGGTGGCAGGGCGAGCGGTACGTGTGCTGTCTGACAATGCTGTGACAGTGGCCTACATAAATTGGCAGGGCGGTACAGGAAGTGTGGCCATGGAAGCAGAGGCAGAAAGGCTGTTCTCTTGAGTAAAGACACGCTTGCAAGCAATCTCGGCGGCCAACGTTGCAGGAAAGGACAACGTGATGGCGGATTTTCTCAGCAGAGTCCTCATGGATGCTGGAGAATGGGAGTTGCATCCAGACGTGTTCGCGCAAATTGTTTGCCGGTGGGGAACGCCAGTCATGGCAACATACCGGTCGGCAAAATCGAGCCGATTCTTCAGCAGGCGACGGGAGACCATGTCGGAAGGAATCGACGCCTTGATTCAGCCTTGGCCATCGATAGGTCTCCTCTGTCTTCCCGCCGTGGGCACTCGTCGAGCGCCTAGTTCAGTGCATTGAAGCGCATGCGTTTCGAGTACTGTTAGTGGCTCCGGACTGGCCGAGGCGCCCGTGGTAAGCCGATCTCATGAGGTTGCTCGACGGGGTTCCTTGGAGATTGCTGACGTCAGGGGGGGACTGTTGATGCAGGGTCCATTGCAAATGCCACAGGCGGATGGGTTATCGCTTACGGCCTGGCCATTGAAAGGGCACGGTTAAGGAAGAAAGGTTACTCCACATCTGTCATTGCAACATTGCTTCAGGCGCATAAACGGTCAACATCGTTGGCTTATGTGCACATATGGCGCGTGTTTGAAGATTGGTGCTCGAGGCACCAGGTCTGCGCCGCTACAACGTTCGTGCCTTTGGTGTTAAGTTTCCTGCAGGATGGATTCGAGAAGGGGTAGGCAGCCAGTTCTTTGAAGGTTCAATTGGCGGCCCTATCATGTTATAGAGGTAAAGTCCAAGGGGTGTCCCTTGGGGCTCATGTCGATGTGGTGCAATTCCTTACTAGGATTCAACCTTCTCGTAGGATTACGGTTCCGCCGTGGGACCTAAACTTGGTTTTGGGGGCACTGGTGAAGGAGCCTTTTGAGCATCCGTCCGTCAAGGATTTGACTTTGAAGACGGTGTGTTTGGTGGCCATCTGTTCGGCACGTCACATTTCGGAATTGCAGGCCCTATCATGCCGAGAGCCTTTTTTGTGTTTCAAGTGAGAAGGTGGTTCTTCGGCTGGTCTCATCGCTTTTACCGAAGGTGTCATCGCCGTTCCATTTGAATCAAACGGTGACGTTGCCGGTCTTATAGTCAGGAGCGGCTCACGGGACCGAGCAAAGTTTACGGTGCTTGGACATAGAGTACTGCGTAGATACTTAGCAGTCTCTGAATCTTACCGCAAATCAGACCATCTCTTCATGGTGTTCGGAGGTCCAAGGAAAGGGGAAGCGGCCGCGAAAGCCTCCATTTCCCGATGGATTAAGGAGACGATTGTGTCAGCCTATATTTTGCAGGATCGTCCAGCCGCCGGTGGGCTTGCGAGCTCACTCCACTAGAGCGTAAGCAGCTTCCTGGGTGGAACATTCTCTTGTTCCGCCAGTGGAGATTTGTAGAGTGGCCACTTGATCCTCTCTTTACACTTTCAGCAAGCACTACCGTTTGGATGTCCTAGCAACAAATGATGCCTGTTTCGGGTCGGCGGTGTTGCGTGCCTGCTGGAAGGGCCCCTCCCGTTAGTACTGCTCTGTTACATCCCAGTGGTGGAGGACTAAACTGGAGGGACGATAAGGAAATCGAAATTACACTTACCTGGTAATTGTAGTTCCTTGAGTCACTACAGTTTAGTCCTCATTCCTGCCCAGGGAGTAATTTACTTATCAGGGCAAGTTCAAGGGAGTGAGATGCAAGTTCTACAGGTGAGTGTGGTTTTCATGAGGCTTTCAGTCGTTCTGATTCTCTTCTCCTCGACCTGTCGTTGCTTCCTCTTCAGGGTCTCTGGTTCGGCAGGGGGAGGGGAGAAGAAGGAAAAATAAAAAAACAAAGAAAGATTCCAAAACATAAAATAATCCTTACTCTTTCATTTGAAAGAGAGGGTTAGTGGGTTGATAAGTTACCGGTTGTACCTTTAGTGGGATTTTAAGATTGTTATTGTAATGCTAGCTGCTTGTTTGTTGCTCTTTTGAGTTTGCTTTGTCAATAGTTCACTGGGGCTGATGGGAGATTACACCAGGCTATATCCAGTGATGTCACGAGTTTGACATGTCCAGTCTTCAAGCTGCAGGAGGAGGTGCACTACCCAGTGGTGGAGGACTAAACTGTAGTGACTCAAGGAACTACAATTACCAGATAAGTGTAATTTCAATTTTTTATGCAACTTTTCATTTTAGTCAAAGCGGTTTACGTTGTAACTTAAACTTGGTAATGTACATTAAACAGGGACATTGATAACTTGGATTCCTCTGAGGCAATGGAGGGTTAAGTGACTTGCCCAAGGCCACAAGGAGTGCTAGTGGGAATCAAACCCTGGCCTTTTGGTTCCCAAACCAGTACTCTAGACTATAGAAATACTGGCTGATGATAGACTATGCAGGACCCTATATAGGGTGATGTCATCAAACCATTCGTTTTGTCTCCATCTGCTGCTAGGAGAGCATAAACCCACATGTCTAGAGTAGTCTGAAGGGATCCAGGGAAAGAAAAGTAGCAGGTAAGACCTAATTTCATCTTTTGTGGAAAACAAACTCAGCCCTGATGGTTCAGTTCTCATATTGTAATACGTGTTCTGTCACTGCAGTGCTGAAGTTGCTGCTCTTCCTGGTTAAGCCACATTTGTGGTAGCATTAGCCACAATATTATAGCATTGCACATGGGATGCTTGTGCTCTGAGGGTCAGTAGTTCTTTATGTTGTAAATCTATAAGCCAAAGCAGTTATGTAGTATCTGTAAAATCTTTATATAAATCTCTGACAAATCCATTAAACATCAAAGGGTAAGTTTGTTGTAGACTTGGCATATATGCTGTCAGCCAAGGAGCTGCCCCCACCCCTGCTCTCATCACCTTTAAAAAGGCGGCTCTAGATAAGGATATTTCTGCTAAATAGACTGCCAATTGACTCTAGATTTGTCAACAAGATTGATAGTCTGGGGTTTACACCACGCAGGGACATAAAATTCAGATTTACCAATTGCATGCCCTAGGCAAAGTAAAACTAGAAGTCCATGCATGCAGTGGTATACAAATTTGTTCTTAAGATGGCAGCCCTACTACTATAGTGTTTTTTTTTTAAACACAAGAGCCCTGTATGGAACTGCAGACACTCAGAGATGTATTTATTCTTACAAATATATTTCTGTTCCTGACTATCATTAGATGTGGTTTACAATCTAAAATCAAATTGCAGTAGAATTCAGAGTAGATAGAAAATTATGTGAAAACCAATCAGAAACTGTAACTAAAGATGGATTGATTTGGGTATCGCTGTAAAATGGGGGGGGGGGGGAAGAGTCCAGCCTTGGTATTTTCTAACGGTGGATCTTCCATGTATTGTGATTCTTTCTTGTGTTCTACCAGCTCATGAAATAGTGAGAGAAAAATACTCTATCCTCTCACACACTCCAGTTCCTGTGATGTATAGTACTTACTCATACCCTGTGGTTAAATAAAATATGAGCAACCCCCCCCCCCCGGGAGAGCCTGAATTTGTTGGATCTCAAACTATGCAATATCGGGCCTGCTCAGTACCTTGACGGGGAACTATTAGAGAAGGCCAGATGCAAGAAGGTCATAAGCACCATGGTGTAATCATAATCACACAATCCTCAGCATTCAAAAATAGGTAGAAAGTGGATTTAAAGCACAAACAAAAAAAAAAATCTGATCAGAATTTGCTATCCAGAAAAAAACACCATCTTGGAAAATCCCAGCTTCCTGTCAGTTGTCCTCTGAGAGGTTGGAAAGAGGGAGATATGTTGTTGCCTGGCTTTTGGTTACTTAAAAAAATAACATATACGATGATTAGGTTTTAATTAATTTACCCTCACTCATTTGATAGACTGCTATTCAAACACATAATTGAATATTAAATTGATGTACAGAACCATAAAAAAATATACATTGATCTCTAAAGGGAAAAAGAGGCTGTTGTAGTGGTTGATATGGAAGGGCAGACTAGATAGGCCATGTGGTCTTTTTCTCCCGTCATATTTCTGTTTCTATGATACAATACGTAAAACTAAGGGATACGTTTACTAAAGGTTAGCGCATTAAATGCAACTGCACCCATAGAAATAAAAGGGCTGTGGATACTTAACATGCGTTCATTTATTAATGTGCATTAAAACCTTTAATAAACATGCCCCTAATAAGTGAGAGAATGAAACAATAGCCTAGACTTGAACAAATAAACTGTAAATACAAGAAAGGGGAAAGGCTTCAGTTGACATTTGAGTATATTCATGTAATACATTCTTTCATCTAGATTTTTCTTTCTCTTATTCTTAAAATATTAGTATTGAAACTATTTGATATATTCTTTGTTAGCCATTTTTGATTTGAAATAGATCTTGGTGCTGCTGTGCCGACCATCATCAGCCTCATATGAAATAAGCGGTGCACAAAAACCTGATGTGTGAACTGAGCGAAAGAGATTTCAAAAAAACGGTGTGGCTCAAAAAAAATTATACCCAAAACTTTTTAAAAATATGTGAAATATGCAGTTGTGGTCAACATTATTGGCACCCTTGCATTTTACGTATGTTGTGTACAATGAGAAATAATTGGAAATGTTCCAACTGTATGTCATAATATTTTAATAGTATGTTCAAAAGTATACAACAAAAAAAGACATCTGTGCAACTTAGACATAGTAATTTCTGAGAAAAAAATGAAACATAACCTGGACAGCAATAATGGCATCTTTCACTAGTATGCGGTTGCACAACCCCTGGCAGTGATAACAGCCTCCAAACGTTTCTTGTAGCCATCTATAAGTTTCGTACATCTGTCTGCTACCACCAGTCTTCAACTATGATTTGTTCCAGCTCATGAATGTTTCCAGGATTCCTTTTACCAGTGGCAGATTTCAGCTCTTTCCAAAGGTTCTCGATTGGATGGAGATCAGGATTCATTGCTGACCAGTTTAAAACAATCTCTTTGTTCCTTTCTAATCATTCTTTTGTACTTTTAGATGTATGTTTTGGGTCATTGTCCTGCTGGAGGGCCCATGACCTTCAACCCAGACTTAGCTTTCTGACACTAGGTAGCACATTTTGCACAAATACCTTGGTAGTCCTCTGACTTCATGATTCCTTTAATATGTTCCAGGCCTCCAATTCCCGAGGCAGCAAAACAGCCCCACAAAATTATGGAACCTCCACTGTATTTAAATATATGAAAGGTGATATTTTTCTCTTTATAAGCTTCATTTCTTCATCTGTAAATGTATCACTGGTCTGCATTGCCGAAGAGCTCAAGTTTTTTGTTTCATCTGTTCACAGAACATTTTCCCAGAAGGATTGTGGTTTCTCAAGGTGGGTTTGGGCAAAGGTCAGGCTTGCCTTTTCATGTCTGTCTTTGAGCAGTGGGGTCTTCCTTGGTCTTTGTCCGTGAAGTCCTTTGTTTAGTGCACGGCGTATGGTGCGGGTTGAAACCACCAATCCAGATTGCTCCAGGTCAGCCTTTAGCTCTTTGGATGTTGTACGTGGCGTTTTTCCAACACCTCGTACTAACCTTTGAAGACTTATTGGATTAACTGCCCTTTTCTTGCCACATCCTGGGAAGCTCTTGACAGTTCCTTGAGCAGAAAACTTCTTAATAACTGCGAATTGTAGACACAGGAATCCCAAGATCTTTGGAGGTGGCCTTGTATCCTTTTGAAGTTTGATGTTTGGTGGTAATGGCTTTTCTCCAGGAACAAGCAGGAAGTCATCTCTCACATATGGATGATGTCAGCACCGACTGAGCCCGTGCGGAGCATTTCCCCAGCTTTCAAAGAAAGCCTTTGGGAATGCCACCACGCATGCGTGGTCTCCTTCCCATCCAAGGGTGCCATATTACTTGGTCTCTTTCCAAGTCATCCTGCTAGACCAGTCCAGACAAATGGGTTAAATCCCCCTGCCAGCAGATGTTGGAGACAGAAAAACTACCAGAAGCTTGATTGATTTGGTTGAGCCCTGGTAGACATATAGCTGTACCCCTAGAGGGTCGCCCTCAGTATTTTCTGTCTCCAGCAGATGCTAGTGGTGTTCTTTGTTTCTCTTCAGGTTTTCTTTTAAGTTACTAATTTCAGCTGGACGTTTTCAGGGAGCACAGGTGGTGCCCCTCTGAAATTTCCCAGCTCATCACCTTGGGGATCTGGTTGATCTCCTGGTCAAGAGGACTAGTCGAGCTCCCATTATGCAAGAGGAAGGCCGCCTCCTGATCAGGAGGACCTGGTAGGCCGGCAGCAGTGGGGGAGCCTTCATTGCTCTTATAGAGCTTAGCTACAGCAGCAGTTTTTGGTCAGCCTTCTTGCAGCATCTGCCTTGGCTCCCCTGCTCTACTACTCCTGCGATCGCATGGGGCACAGTGAGTAAGTTCCACCCCCCCCCCCCGCCCCGGTTCTGCTGCTCTTCTTTACCTTCTAGGATACGGAGGCTCCGGGTGCTTGTACAGCGGGGGTTCCAGCAGGCCGGTAGCAGGGAGAGCCTTTTTATTTTTGATAAGCGCTCTGTCAGTCTCTTTCAATACTGCTCCTGCCTTGGCTCTCCTGCTTCTCCAGGAGGACACAGGGAGTTTGAATCCCCTCACCCCCTCCGTTTTGAGCTCTGGGTCATGCTGCCACTATCGCAGAGACACCGTGTTTTTTTCTTTACCTCGAGACTGCTGCAGCTGCACTGCCCTGCTTTCCGCACAGCTGTGTTTCCGTTTCTCTGCTTCCCACCTTTTTGTTCGGACTGGTCCGGTGTGTGCGGCAGCCATTTCCTCAGCCATGGGGGTGCAGCGTCCATTTTAAATGTCAGAGCCACGCTGCATTCTCAGCCACAGTGGCTGGTTTGGAGCGGGAAAGTTAGCTGTGCAGCTTGTGAGAGCTGCAGCGTTTTCTTTTTCCTTTTGTGTAACAGTATTTCAGGGGAACGTTTTATTTATAGTGCCCTCCTCCTTTAGAAGTGCACTGTCTACAGCTACAAGCGGAAACACTTACATCAAAGGGTGTGCTTGACCTGTTCCACTTACCCTGGTGAGTCTTCTCGTACAGTCAGTAGGCAGCGATGGGGGGTCCAGCTGCTCTGTCACCCCCAGTGGTCTCCAGGCTCGCTCCTCCCTGCCATCGCCTCTCTGCCGATCCTCCTCCTCAGACACTGCTGCCTCAAAACCCATCTCAGTCTTCTCAGAACCAAGATTCACAACAGTTTCTAGTACTCCTTAGGCTTGGACCCTTGGCACGTGGGGCCTGTTCAGTCCACAGAACCTCGCTAGACTCTACGTTGGGGTCCCGGAAACGTTCTCAGAAGGAGTGAGTCCTTAGGAACATGGGGCATCCTCTCAAGGAACTTTTCTTGGGCTGCGGCCACCTGTGCACCTGATTTCCCAGATGAAGAAGCCTTGTCAGCCAAGGATAGCCTGGGTGCCTGACTGGGAGGATGGTGAGCTGACGAGCAAGACAGCACACAGGATATCCGCCTGTTCCGCAAGGATGAACTCCCTGCTCTTATGGTTCAAGTAGTGGACGGTTTAAACCTCACCGATCCTCTAGAGCACAGTCAGCCTCAGGCGCTCTCTCAGGCCGCTTTGATCCTGCAGGGCATTCAAAAGCCTTTTCTCACCGGAGCTCTCCTGTGGGGCATTCTAAGGCTTGCCAGGGCCTTCTTTTTCCTGCCAGGACTCTCCTGCGGGGCAGTCAGAAGCCCGCCAGGGTCTTCCCTTTTCCACCGGAGCCTTAGCAGATGATATCTCAGACATATGAGTCACCTGATGCGTATGACTCGCCATCTGGGACAGCACTACCTTGGGGACAGCATTATCTTTGGTCTCTAGCGGATCTGGATAGGTGCTTTGCATATCCAAAGATGGCTACTCTGGTGACTGCCGTCACTAAGCACATTGCTATTCCAGTTGAAAGGGGTGCAGCTGTTTCGGATCATTAGGATAGGAAACTCCACTCGGGCATCAGTTCGTAGAGGTCTGGCGGCCTATACCCTCCTACATTGCTCTAGCTTTGTCAATGGTCTGCTGATCCAGCCTTTAAGGCACGCCTCTCTAAGCTCCCCTTCCAAGGCAAGTGGCTCCTTGGTGAAGACCTTGACAAGCTTGTCAAGGACCTGGGGGAAGTCAAGCCACAGTGGCTATTGGAAGGCAAGCCGCAGTCCTTTACACACCGCGGAAAGGCCTTTGCTGTGACTTCATGCCGGTCAAAGGTCACAATCCTTCGGGGAGTCAGGAAAGGACGAGATACCTATGTCACCACCAATACGAGGAGGGCGGATGCTTTTCCCAGCAGTGAGCTCACATGGCCTTCGATCAATGGGTCCTCAACATCGTCATCCAAGGCTATGCTCTCCCATCCAAGAAGCCTTCCTAGTTTCGCCCAGCAGAGCATCCCGAAAGAGGGCAGCCTTACAATTCACCCTCTAACGTCTACAGTTTCTTTGAGCCATTCGACCAGTCCAACTCGCAAAGAGGGACTCTGCTCATTATTCCATTTACTTTGTGGTATCCAGTAAGGAGGGGTCCTTTCAGCAGAGTCTGGGCTCAAGGAGGTCCATTGGGCCCTTCATGTACCCGTTAATCACATGAAAATGATATGTCCAATAATTCAAGCAGCCCTTATGGGATAATTCCTTGCCTCGTCCAGCCTAGCGGAAGCATATTTACATATTCTTCTCCGGGAGGATCACTGGCATTTTCTGCGCTTTGCCATGCTTGGGCAACATTTTCAGTTTTGCGTTCTGCCATTTGGCCTGATGACTGCAAAGTCATTGTAGTGGCCGCGGCAGCCTTCCGCAGACAGCACATTCAAGTCCTCCCATGCTTGGACGACTGGCTCATTCACGCAAGTTCCATGTCGGAAGCCAGTCAGACAGTCTCCTGGCTGGTCACCTTCTCGGAGAGCCTCGGTTGAGTGGTCAATTATTCCAAGGGTCACCCCAAACTTGGAGTTTCTTGGGGCACTAGTCGATATCTGGCTGGGCAAGGTATCCCTGACGCAAGAACATTTTCTCAAGCACTCTGCACACCTTCAACTCTTTCTCCTACAGAGCTGTGCACGCGTGTGTGACTGTCTTCAGACCCTAAGGTCCACGGTGGCCACTATCGTTTATCCCATGGACCAGAGCCCACATGTGGAGCCCTCAACACTCCTGTCCGTCCCTGTTTTCCGTGGTCTGACTGTTGCCTCTCCCCCCTTACGCTACATGACGCAGTCTTCTATGGTGGCATTCAACGGCCCATCTGCTTTGGGGCATTCTCTTGCAGACTGGTTGCTGGATTCTAGTAAACACTCAGGCCAGTCTCTCGGGTGGCGGAGCACTTTGCCAGTCCCAGACGGCTCAGAGGACCTTGTCGCCTCAGGAGGCATGCTGGACGATCAACTGCTTAAAAGCCCAGGCGGTCCGCCTTGCCTTGCTGTACTTCTGCCTTTCCTTCAATCCCAGGTGGTCTATTTGCCAACAGTGCTATGACGGTGTCCTATTTAAACTGACAGCGCAAAACAAACGGTCTGGGAATGGCCAGGGAGATGGCTCTTCTCCTTCCCTGGATGGAGTGTCATCGACAAGTCGGCACAGCACATTGTGGGGATGGACAGCGTACAAGCAGCTTACGTCAGCTGTCATATTGTAGATCCCGATAATTGGGAACTAGCCTCCTGGGCATTTCCACAAATAGTTCGCACCTGGGGGTTGCCCACAGTGGATCTAAGGCCGTCGGCACAGAACGCCAAGACACAGGCCTTTATCAGTTGATGGAAGGAGCATGGGCCTTGGGGCCTGGACGCATTAGTTCAATCCTGGCGTTTTGCTCCCCTGTTGTGCATGTTTCCTCCTTGTGTCCTGCTTGGGAGGGTTCTCTGTCGGATCAAAGCTCATTGTGGCATGGTGATCTTTGTGTCATGCGACTGGCCTCAGCAGTTGTAGTATGCTGATCCTGTTTGACTAACCCAGTCATCTCCCTTCCTCAGAAAGGTCTCTTGCGGCAAGGTCCAATCACCATGGCCGATACTGCTCCCTACTCGCTTATGATCTGGCGCTTGAAAGACGCTGGGTGAGTTACAGAGGTCACTCGACACAGGTAGTGGCTCTCCTGTCCAAGGCAGGATGGCCCGTTACATATTTAGTCTATATGAGAATGTAGCATCCTTGAGTCTTGGTGCTTTTGGCAGCGCCTTTCAAATCCTGGACATTCTGTAATTCCTTCAGAACGCTCTCAACTCTGCTCTGGCCCTAGGCTCTCTCTGGGTTCACGTCTCTGCATTAACCTGTTTGAAGGGCGCTCAGTGGTGTCTCCTGCAGAAGTTGCTAGCTTTCTCAGGGGTATGTGGGTGCTTGGTCCTCGGGGGCCTCATCCGGGCATCCTTCGAGCCACTCACATACCTCATTCCGGGACTCGTCCTTCAAGACAGCATTTCTAGTAGCCATTAGTCTTGGCCAGGAAAGTCTCCTCGTTGCATGTCCCTCTGGGTGCTGCCTTCCATCCTGCCTAAGGTGGTTAAACCTTTTCACTCATACTGGATGATTTTGTTTTCTGCCTTTCAAGAAAACAATGTGGGCATCAATATAGGACTTCGCATCATAGATCTCAGTAGGGTGCTACGGTGCTCTCCGGGGTCATCAATTCCTTTCGCAAATCCGATCTCCATTTGTACTGTTTGCGGGGACTCAGAAGGGCCTTGCGGCCTCCACAGCCTCCATTACAAATGGCTCTGCACAACAATTGAGTCGGACTACATCCTCCAGGGTAAGCTGGTGGCTGTGGGGCTCACAGCCCGCTCTACCCGGTCTCAAGCAGCACCATGAGCAAAGGGCTCACAACCTGTGCACCATCGCCTTGATCTCCAAGCATGCGATGTGATGCAATTTGGTGCCAGTGTGGTGCCAGCTGCTGTCTCTTCCAGCCCTGAAGTGGGTTAGCTTGGGTACTTCCCATTTGTCTGGACTGGTCTAGCAGGATGACTTGGAAGGAGAAATTTCACTTACCGTTAATTTCCTTTCCTGGAATCCTGCTAGACCAGTCCAGGACCCACCCGTTCTGGATACTTTTAGATAGCCTATGCTCACATTCTTATGTTGCAGTTCATTCGTTGACGCACCTCATAGTAACATAGTAAATGAGAGCAGATAAAGACCAGTATGGTCCATCTAGTCTGCCCAGTAAGCTAGCAAGAGTAGGTGCACCTGCCGCTCCGTGCAGGCCACCCCTTCCCATGTCTTTGTTTAGGGGTGAACCCACTGCTCCGTGTAAAACACCCCTGTTTGTTGAGAATTTAGATAGTTAAGTTTATCTTGATTTTATCCTGTTGCTCATGAAGGGTTGTTGCTTCATGTCACTTCCTTGACAACCTAGCTACTGCTTGCTATAGGCCGTATATCAAATAAAATGAACTATAATCTATAGTTCTGGCCGTTGCATGAGAGCAGCGCTCAGTTGTTCGGGTATTATGCCTTATTCACTGACTCATGGTTTTGTCAGAGTATACTGAGGGCGACTTCTAGGGGTACAGCTATATGTCTACCAGGGCTCAACCAATCAAGCTTCTGGTAATTTTTCTCTGTCTGCAGCATCTTCTGGCAGGGGGACTTAACACATTTGTCTGGACTGGTCTAGAAGGATTCCAGGAAAGGAAATTAACGGTAAGAGAAATGTCTCCTTTTCCACAGAGCCTTTTGGACATGCGTCTCGTCCTTGGAAAACGTTTTTGAAATCCTAACTCTGTTTTTGCTTTTCCGGCCTTCGCCAGTCCTCTTCCTGCCATCCCGAGCTCTGTTGCTTAGGCTCTCGATCTCGGGATTCCTTGTTGCCTCCTCAGGCCCGACGGCACTCCGACCAGGGGTTGCCTGAGCGTGAGTAGAAGAAGAAGAAGGCTGCGAGGACACTGTCGGGGGGGTGCCAGACAAGCGTAAGGGTCACGCGCCTGGTGTCTCAGCCCCCTTGGCAGATCCCAGAGTCGGAGAGGGAGTGGCCCAGAAAGGTAACTCGAACTGATACGGAGGCCTCCGATGATAGTGCCCGGTCCTCTGAGGGTCGTCCTGGCGAGGACCCCCTCTCCTCCTTGGCACCTGACACGGTCACTCTGGTGTCACAGGGACCCACTCCCGAGTGGGAGGCCCGAATGCTGGCCTTGGAACACAGTGTTTTTCCGTTCCTCGCTGCTCAGCAGGTGCTGGTGCCAGGCCCCGCCGGCATGTGCCTCCAGATCGCAGGGACCTCGACTTCGAGGACTCCCCAGGCCGCTGCAGTGACCTCCAAGAGCCAGAGGCCTCAGAGTCCTCGGCAAGGGTCTCGATCTTTGTTCCAGTCTTTGGGTGTGAGATTTTTGCAGGCAAGTGTCTCTGGCTCCAGGCAGGCATCGGCCTTGGAAGCCCGGTGCGGGTCATTGACCCTTCTCGGTCTGCCCGACCCCGAGTCCTCCATGGACTACTCCGACTGGGAATCTGAAGGGGACACCTCCCCGGAAACCCGGTTCCACCCGGACTTTCCCTCGGATCTCTCTCCACTAACCCCGAGGACACTTCCTTCTTGGAGTTCATCCGGAATATGGCGCAGGTCCTGGTGCTCGCCACCGAGTAGGAGGAAGAGCCACACACAGAGGAGCTCGATATCCTTCAATATGAGGCTCACCCGAAGGAAACCCTCATGGTCCTGGTTCCCTCCATCCTCAACTGGCTCCTCCACCACATGTGGGAGACCCTGGCTTCTGTCCCTATTGTTAGCAAGCGCCTGGATGCTATGTATAGAGTCCAGCGGGGGCCAGGGTTTCGGAAAGCCCAGCTTCCCCACATCTCGATGGTGGTTGAATCAGCCGTGCAGAAGAGCCCGAAGACTCATTCTTCGGTCCCATCGGGCAGTCTCGTACCCTCAACGCCCTCGGGCGCAAGGCTTACCAGGGCTCCATGCTGGCATGCAGCATTCAGGTTTACCAATTGTACATTGGGATGTTCCTCTGTGACCTTGCTAAGGAGCCCGGAGGCTTTGCGGTGGGCCTCGACTGAGATCACCTCCGCCATTTCCAGGCCTTCTCAAAGTCCGTTGGAGAGTGTTCTAAGTACCTCTCACGGGCAGCATACGACGGCTTCAAGTCCTCTGCCTGGGTGGCAGCTGCTGGCATCGGAGCCTGCCAGCAGGCCTGGTCCAATCCTCAGAAGAGTGGGTCCAGGAGAAACTGCTGGATGTCCCTTACCTTGGGGAACAACTGTTTGGCAAGCCCATGGGAAGACAAGGCAACAGAGATTGAGGCGGAGTATGTGACCCGTACTCGACTCTCCTGGAAGACCTCCTCCCTCCCCAAGAAGAAACAGCAGGGCAAGAAGCCTTTCTTCCACCGGAAGGAGCTCTCGTATAGGGGCTACTTGCCGGTGTCGACCCCTGCCCATGGTGGCCAGGGAAAAGGCGCGGCCCATGGCCCTCGCAAACTGAAGGGTCCCAAGACCCAACCACCAGCGCCGGCTTAGCCGGCCTTGGGGTTTTGACGCCATCGGCATAGCCTCTCGTTTGCTGGCAAATCAGCTTCCAGTTGGGGGGCATCTGGTCCACTTCACCCTCAGGTTGGAATCCATCACCACTGAAGCCTGGGTTCTCCAGGTCATACGGAAGGGCTATCTCCTCAATCTGGACCAGCTCCCCCCTCGGTACTTCCCTGGGGAACCATGGCGTCTTCCTCTGCACCAGACCCTCAGGAGCTAGCAGGCCTTCTCAAGGACGGGGTGATGGAACTAGTCTTACCACACCTTAGAGTACAGGGGTTTTACTCCCTATACTTCCTCGTCCTGAAGAGAACAGGGGGCTCAGACCCATCCTCGACCTGCAGAACCTAAACATGTTCCTGGTGTGGGAGAAGTTCAAGATACTCTCCCTTGGAACACTGCTGCCTTATCTCCAGCAGGGCGCTTGGCTATACTCCCTGGACCTAAAGGATGCTTATACTCACATCCTTGTCCATCCCAAGCACAGAAGGTACCTCCGCTTCATGGTACAGGAGAACCACTACTAGTACAGGGTGCTCCCCTTCAGCCTCGTGTCCGCCCGCGGGTCTTCACAAAATGCATGGTCGTGGCTGCATCCCACCTCCAGTTGCAGGGCACCTTTGTCCTTATCTAGACAACTGGCTCATGATAGGGTGCACGGCCTCTGAGGTTCGTCAGGCCACAGACCGCACCATTCACCTTCTGGAGCACCTGTGATTCATGGTCAACTACCGAAAATCCCATCTCTCTCCGGTGCAGTTCCTGGAGTTCATTGGGTCATACTTGGTCACTCTGCGGGCCATGGCCTTCCTTCCCCAGGACAGAGCAGACTGCCTCGTGTCCCTGGTGTCCAACATGCAATGCCACAGCATGGTCTCGGTTTGGTCGATGCTTTGCCTTCTCTGCCACATGGTCTCCATGGTCCATGTCATACCCCACACCCGCCTCAACATGCGGGTGATGCAGTGGTGCCGTGCACATTTGACCTAGGCGACAGGCCGACTTCGTGACCTCATCTTGGTCACACCCTGCCTGGCGGAGTCCCTGACCTGGTGGCGGGATACGCGGAACCTGCTCTGAGGCATGCCCTTCCAGATGCCGACGCATCAGGTGGTCTTGATGACGGATGCCTCCCTGTTAGTCTGCGGGGGTCCCACTGTGAGGAACTGCGCATGCAAGGGACTTGGTCCCCCTGAGGAGACTTGGCAACAGATCAATCTGCTGGAGTGCTCAAGGCCTTCTGGTACCACTTGCAGCACCGAGCGGTGCTTGTCCAGACAGACAACCAGATCACGATGTTCTATGTGAACAAACAAGGGGGCACCGGCTCTTACAGCCTCTGTCTGGAGGCGATGGCTCTGTGCTCTTTTGCAGTGAGCCTCGGCATCACCCTCTGGGCCACCTATTTCCCGGGCCAGGACAACATCTTGGCAGACCAGCTAAGCAGGGTCCTCCAGCCACATGAGTGATGCCTGTGTCCCCGGACAGCACAGCGGCTCTTTCAGCATTGGGGGACTCCAGACCTAGACCTATTTGCCAGCCCTGCGATCTCACTGCTCCCCTTGGTTCTGAGGCCCCTTTCCTCACCCAGGCAGAGTGGCTCTGGATGCCTTCCTCCTCCTTATGGACCCCTGGTCTGCTGCATGCCTTCCCCCCATGCTGCTCATTGCTCGGGCCCTTCTCAAGGTCCAGTGGGACAGGGCCTTGGTGATCCAAAGTGGCCCAGGCAACTGTGGTTCTCTCTGTTACTCCACCTCTCGACGGAGCCCCCAGTTCTTCTAGGGGACTCGCTGGTGCTGCTGATGCAGGAGGAGGGTCTGCTGCTTCACCCCAATTTGAAGTCTCTCTCCCTCACAGCTTGGCGGCTGAGTGGTTCGCCCTAGCCTCCTACCATCTCCCTATGGAGATTGAGGACATTCTTCTGGCCTCATGGAAGGATTTGACCAGGTGGGCGTATTTCTTCAAGTGGAGCCAGTTCTTGGTGTTGTGCTTGCAGGTCCGAGCGGACCCATTTTCCTGCCCCACCCGATTGGTCCTGCAGTACCTTCTTCACCTCTCGCAGTCTGGGCTGAAGTCTAACTCGGTCAGAGTTCACCTGAGTGCCATCTCAACGAACCACCACCCCATCGAGGGAAAACACATCTTGGGGCAAACCCTGGTCTCCTGCTTCATGCGGGGCTTGCTCCTTTTCCATGCTTCCCACCTACGCTCCGCCTGCAGAATGGGAACTCAATGCGGTTCTCATGCAACTCTCCAAGCTGCTCTTTGAACCCATGGCTACCTGCTCGCTGCGGAAGCTGTCATGAAGGTGGCCTTGCTGGTGGCTCTCGCCTCTGCCCGGAGAGTCAGCGAACTCCAGATGCTGATGGCTGAGGCCCTGTACACGAGGTTCTACAGGAACAGGGTGGTCCTGTGTTCTCACCTAAAGTTCCTCCCGAAGGTTGTCTTGGATTTCCATCTCAACCAAGAGATAGTGCTGCCCACCTTCTTCCCAAAGCCCCACACCGACCAGGCATCAGCGATTCTCCACATGCTGGACTAGAGGAGAGCGTTCTCCTTCTACCTGCAGCGGACTCGGGACCACCACATATCCGGGCAGCTCTTCATCTCCTATGATCCCAGCTGCCTGGGACTGGCAGTCACCAAGTGAACCTTGTCCATCTGGGTGGCAGAGTGTATCGCCTTTGCCCAGGCCCAGGCCGGGCTTCTCCTGGATCGCTGAGTCACGGCGCACAATGTCTGAGTGATGGTGACGTTGGTCGCTAGCCTGTGCTCGGTGCCGCTGGCAAACATCTGCCGGGCTGCTATCTGGTCCTCCGCTCACACCTTTGTGGTGCATTACTGTCTGGAGAGGGAGTCACGTCGGGACAGCGCCTTTTGCCAGGCTGTACTTCGTAACCTGTTCAGGGTTTAAGCAACTCCTGCCCTCAGACCCTTCTTGTTCCGGCTACCAGGAGCATGGCCACTCAGGGACTCGGGGTCCTCAGGCTGACTTCAGTTTCACTGGCGACTGCTCAGGCTCTGTCATGATTTTTTCCTACAGGTCCTCGGTAGCCTGTAGCTAGGGAGTCCCATATGTGAGGACAGACTTCTGCTTGTTCCTGGAGAAAGCATAGTTACTCACCTGTAACAGGTGATCTCCAGGAACAAGCAGGACTGTAGTCTTCACATATGGGTATCGTCGGTACCGACAGAGCCTGCGCAGGAACGCTCCCCAGCGTCCAATAGGAAAGCTTTTGGGAGCATCCCACAGTGCATGTGTGCTGCCTTCCCGCCTTTCCCAACTGTCCCACTCCAGGTCTTCGTTTTCCACGGAGCCGACAGGTTGCACATCCTGTCACCGCAGAAAAAAAATTCCCTTCTATTCTTTTTTGTGGTCACGTCTGCCTTCCTTCGACGCTACACCGGTACTGCCGGTGGTTCTTTCTTTTTTAAAAAAAAAAAAACAAAAAACTTTCTGGAGTCTTTTCCAGTTATTTTCTCCTTAGGTGCCACATGCCATTTTGGGCACTAGGCCCAACTTTTTCCTTTACAATGGAAAAACCCGCTTCGGGTTTTAAAAAGTGTTCTAAGTGTGGCGGTACCATCTCCGTCACCGACACCCATGAGTGGTGCCTCAAATGTTTAGGTCCTGACCACTCTATTTCGGAGTGTGTTGCCCGTGGGATGCTGTCGAAAAGGGGCCGGCAGAACTGAGCTGCTAAACAGCACTCTTTTTCCCTCCGATGCAGCCTCCGTGGCATCAACATCTTCCAGGGCTTCATCTTCCTCCCATGGATCTCAGGTAACTAAACATAAATCTAGTCGGTCCTCAAAGGGTAGATCTCCTTCTAAGCATTGAGATGCCTCTGGCTTTGCCCTTGAGGGACTTTCACCGGCAAAATTGCCCCGGCGAGAGGCTTTGGCTTCCAAAGCAGTAACGGGGCTCCAGGATGTTTTTGAGGCCTCAACCTCGGCAGAACTACTGGTGCCATGCTCTGGGGTACCGGCTGCTTCATCCGGTACCGATACCCAAGCATTGGCAGCGTCGATAGACCAGAGATTCTTGGCTATTGAACGCAGTCTGGCGGCTCTTCTCATGACCTCGATGCCCCTGAAACTGCTTCAAACAATTCAACCGGTACTGGCACCGACTGCATCGACATCGGCGGATATTCTACCGCGACTGAGTCATGCATCTCTGTCCGGTATCGACAAGTCGGTACCAGACCCCTCCGATGGCAACTTTGATCGGTACCGTGCCTTGCACAATCACCCGGATCGGAGATACTTCGAATCCTCGGATGAGTCTGAAGACTCTGAAAGCTCTGCCGATACCAGAGTACTTCTTCCTGAGGATTCTTCTTCTCCTCAGCGTAGGATGTCTCCACCAGAGGATATGTCCTTTCAGGATTTTATCCGAGATGTGGCCCCGAGGTCTTTCCATCACAGTGGCTCCTGAAAAAGAGCCTAGGGCAAAGGAATTAGAAATCCTGCAATACCCTAAAGCTCCCAATGAGGCAGATACCTTGCCTATTCATGAGATCTTGCATGATCTCATGTTAAGGATGTGGGAAACACCTCTAACCACATCTCCTCACACTCGAAGACTCGACACCATGTATTGAGTTCCTCCTTGTCCTGGGTTTCAGAAGACTTAATTACCACACCATTCCATGGTAGTGGAGTTAGCTCTGAGAAGGATAAAGAGTGCAAAAAGGCATGCATCTAATTCTCCAGGACGTGAGTGTAGGACCCTTGATGCCTTTGGATGTCGAACCTTCCAGGCTTCCATGCTTTCTGCTAGGATCAGTTCCTATATGGGAATGTTCCTTAAGGAGGTCACAGGAGATTTAGAGCTTATGAGCCCTCTCCTTCCTCATAAGAGGCAAGATTACCTTGCCCTTGTCAAACATGCTCAGGATGTTTCCAAGTTTGTGAATCGTGCAGCCTTTGACTGCTTTGAGTGCATAAGCAGAACCTCTGCCATTGCCATAGGTGCACGTAGGATTGCCTGGCTCCAGGCATCTGACTTGGAAATTTGGGTACAGGATAAACTAGGGAATATTCCTTGCACAGGAGAGCATCTCTGGCAAGAATTGGCAGGAAAAAGCTAATGAGATAGATGCTGACAGTATCACTTTGGATAGATTATCTAAATCTACAGCTGATCCTGCCAGGAAAAAATCCTATAAGAAACCATTCTTCAGTAAGAAGAAGATGTTTTATCCCTCCTATACCCAGCAGGGGCATTGTTTAGGTCAGTCTGCCCAAAAGGGACAGCAGCAACAAGCTAGACAAAGAAAAACAAAAGCAGCTAAGCCTCAACCAGCTCAGTAGAATCAGCCTCCACAGGGGCTTTGACTCCTGTCTAGAGAACTTTGCCTTCCTGGCCCTGAACGGCCCAGAACCTTCCACCATCCCAGGAAGGTTGTGTCATTTTGCCCCCAGATGGGAGCAGATAACAGCAGAAAATTGGACTCTGTCTATTGTAAGAGAGGGGAGCAAGCTTCATTTCCTCAGCATGCTCCCTCCTACAATGGTAAGACAGTTCAATTCTCAGACCTCTCTCAAGGATCAGTTAGGTCAAGAGGTCACTGTGCTTCTTGCCCAAGGGGCAATAGAAGAGGTACCCATTCTCCAACAGGGTACAGGGTTTTACTCCCCCTATTTCCTTATTCCAAAGAAAACAGGAGGACACAGACCCATTTTAGACCTCAGAGAATTGAACAAATTCCTGTTCAAGGAGAAGTTCAAAATGATTTCTCTGGGAACTTTGCTGCCATACCTTCAGAGTCAGGATTGGCTTTGTTCTCTAGATCTCAAGGATGCGTACACTCGTGTTCTCATCCATCCAACTCATCAAAAGTTCCTTCGCTTTCTGTTTCAAGGGAAGCACTACCAATACAGGGTTCTTCCTTTGGGACTGGCCTCTGCACCAAGGGTGTTCACAAAATGCATGGCTGTGGTGGCAGCATTTCTTTGCACCCTAGGAATATTAGTCTTCCCTTACTTAGACGACTGGCTCTTTCAAGCCCCTTCAGATCCAGAGGCCAGGGTTGCTCTCTCTCTCACACAATGCGCATCCTTCAGTATTTGGGACTTGTCATAAACTTCTCAAAATCCAACCTTGCTCCCACTCAGTCCCTGGAGTTTATAGGAGCTCTGCTGGATACCAGACAGACAAGGGCCTACCTTCCACAGGCCCGCTGCCTTCGCATTGTGCAGTTAGCTTCCCAAGCAGTGTTAAAACCTCACCTCTCTGATCGGGAAATGTTACAGTTGCTAGGCCACATGGCATCCACTGTGCATGTGGTTCCTTATGCTCGCCTCCATATGAGGGCAGCCCAGTGGACTTTATGCACTCAATGGACTCAAGCGTCAGGTTACATGTCAGACAAAATAGCAAACTCAGATCGCCTTATTTTGTCCCTCCAATGGTGGCAATCACCCCAGAACCTTTTGGTGGGGTCCCCTTTTCAGCAGCCCCCACCCCAAGACACTCTAACAACAGATGCCTCACAGGTGGGTTGGGGAGCCCACCTGCAAGGCCTCTCTACCCAAGGTACCTGGATTCCACAGGAGACCTATCTACACATCAGTCTCCTGAAACTCAGAGCAATCTTCCTTACTCTTCGAGTATTCCAGACCCAGCTCAGCTACAAGACGGTCCTAGTCCAAACGGACACTCAAGTAGCCATGTTCTATGTGAACAAGCAGGGCGGAACAGGCTCTCCGTCGCTATGCAATGAAGCTTTGCGACTATGGGTCCTCGCCAGAGAGCATCAGATTCATCTCCTTGCGGTGTATCTTCCAGGCATTCAAAACTCTTGGGCAGACAGACTCAGGCGAGTTCTACTTCCACACGAATGATCTCTCCATGCAGACCAGCTGGCCAAAATTTTTCAAATTTGCGGAACCCCGGACATAGACCTCTTTACAAGTCCGCTGAATGCCAAACTTCCCCGGTTTTGTTCCAGAATTCCGGCTCAGGGTTGTCAGGCCAGGGATGTTTTCCTCCTCCTCCATTGGGGCCAGGACTTCTTGTATGCCTTCCCACCCATTCCCCTAATTCCCAAAACCCAGTTCAAGCTTCAGAGAGACAGAGGTCATATGATTCTCATAGCTCCACATTGGCCACGGCAAAAGTGGTACCCTCTGCTTCTACATCTCTCTCAAGCTCCATCTCTGGAGTTAGGATCTGCTCCAAATCTCCTTTCTCAGGAGGACAGGATGCTGTGGCATCCCAATCCCCAGTCTCTGCATCTCAGGGCCTGGTT
Organism: Ichthyophis bannanicus; assembly: GCA_033557465.1. Taxonomy (NCBI): domain Eukaryota; kingdom Metazoa; phylum Chordata; class Amphibia; order Gymnophiona; family Ichthyophiidae; genus Ichthyophis; species Ichthyophis bannanicus. The sequence goes on along the minus strand of CM066040.1, from coordinate 245,318,722 downwards.
GCTGAAAGCCTAGAACTTCACGGTCTTAACCTTTCTCAGCAGGTAAAGGATATCCTTTATGCTTCCAGGAAGCCTTCCACAAAACGCTCTTATGCTTTCAAGTGGAAAAGGTTTACTATATGGTGCTCGTAGAAGGGTCTTCACCCTTTTGCGATACCTCTGGAATCATTACTGGAGTATCTCCTTCATTTATCTAATGCAGGGCTTAAGGCCAATTCAATGAGAGTTCATTTGAGTGCTATTGCAGCTTCTTTCAAGCCTCTAAATGGGCATCCTATTTCCTCTCATCCTCTCATAGCGAGATTTATGAGAGGCCTTCTTTTAACTAAGCCTCCCATTAAGCCACCACCGGTAGCATGGGACTTAAATTTGGTTCTGAAACCACCTTTTGAACCATTAGCCACTACCTCTTTGAAATTCCTTTCCTGGAAGGTCATCTTTCTTATTGCAATCACATCAGCACGTCGTATTAGTGAATTGCAAGCATTGGTGGCTGATCCTCCTTATACAAGGTTCCATCATGATAAGGTAGTCCTTAGGACTCATCCACATTTTATGCCAAAGTTGATGTCACATTTTCATTTAAACCAGGCTGTTTACCTTCCTGTATTCTTCCCAAGGCCTCATGCCTCAAATGCAGAAAGTAATCTTCATACTTTGGATTGTAAAAGGGCTCTGGCCTTTTACTTGCAAAGGAGGAACGAACAGAGCAAGAGATGTGGGTTGGAACCAGACTGCTTTATTGAAAATTAGTCCCTACGCGTTTCGGCTTGCGCCTTCTTCGGGGGACATACAGCTACCAAAGAATAAACAACAAATAATATTAAAATCGGAGAGGACAGCATATTTCACAATGAGTAATTAATACATAGATACATTCAAAACAATAAATTAAGAAACATCAAAACGCATTACCAAATATATATTAAAAAAAATATATATATATTGGAAACCATATTGAAAATAAATTTAAAATTAAAACAATAATTATTAAAATTAAATTAAAAATAAAATTAAAAACAGAAGGGCCGAGACAAAAACCAACAATCGTATTGACCATTTACGGGTTATGGTGCGAAATCTGATACTTTTATTATATTTATATGTATAATATATATATATAAGAAACAATGGTGAGAACAATTAAAAAATGAAAAAATGAATGTATAACAATCATATATGCTAAGCCAAGACCAAAAGAAAATGAATTAAGAATTTAGATTACTCCAGATATATAAATAATATATGGTAACAATAAATATAAATCTGATAAAAGAATAAATAAATAAATAATACACTCATAGATAAAACAAAAATAAGAATAATAAATATAATAAATACATAAAATAATAAAAAAGATAATAAAAATATAGATATGAATAAAAAGTAAAAAATAATGGCAAGAAGATGATTAAAATTATATATAAAACCTACCAGTGCTGTGTCAGATGGAGTGTCTCATTGAGACAGTTTTTCAAATCACTCTAATGATAGCTGAAGAGAAAAGAGCTTACACCTTTTAGAGTGAATTATACAACCAATAATGAATAATCTGAAGTTAAACATTGCATAAAAATACAATTATAGAGAGGAGTGCAAAATACAAAGAACATGTGTGTATGTATGACACTAAGTGGGATATTATATTCTGGAGATGAATTTAGTAAAAAATGGAAAGCTAAATGAATCTATATATAAAGCTGAGCAATCTATTATCATCCAATTTGGATACATATTAAAATGAATAAAAGAAATGCAAGACTTAAGAGAGATAATGTGATACAGAACTGTAAAAAGGATAAATGGTAAGAGACAACTTTAATTTCAATACATATCGAATATTAAAGAACTGGCCAACATTGGAAGAGGAGGAGTGGTGTGCTCATCCTGGGTAATAGAACATTTTTAGTCAAAGCATGATAACAATGAAGACCAACCTAGTTGTAGGAATCAATACTGGTGAAAAAAAACGGATCATTGTCCCGATGTTAAAAATAAAAGTGAAACCACTACCTGGCCGAAGTGTCAAAAGTGTAGAAAACTGAAAGTGACGTGATAAGCTAAGTGAATTCATATAAATCAAAGTGCACAGTAACAATGAAGTATGTGAGATTGTAGGTTAATTATTAATATTAAAGAACCGGCATGTGAGACTCAGTGTAGGAGTAGCTGCAAACAAACGATCATTGTCCCGATGTTAAAAACGAAAGTGAAAACGCTACTTGGCCGAGGTATCAGAAGTGTAAAAAACTGAAGGTGACTTGATGAGCTTGGTGGATTATTGTAAATAAGAGTGCACTGGAACAATAAGAGATACAATATGTGATATTGTAAGTAAATTTTAATACATGTAAAGCTTAACTGAGTGCAAAGGAATAGCTACGAACAATCGATGTAAAATGAAGTCTGTAAAAGGCAGAACGAAGGAAACACAATGTATTCAAGTCTGTAATAAAATTGATGTTATAGACAAACCGTCTAAAGAATTTAAAATAGACAGATCTGAACATGAACTCACTATTTATCGTGGATACGACGTATGTGATCTTTCTTGTGAGCCACAAAGACTTATGTGCTGAGTACAGGCACGGCATACAAACAGTAATGAGAGAGAGCTCAAAGTGACAACCAGTCTATATAAACGCTGTGTTTCGCGCCTTTTTGGATGACGTCAAGAATGTGGGCGGAGTCATGAACACACCGAGGAAGGGAAAGCAAACCACAACAAATCCAATTAACCAAAAAATAACTGATGAGCAGCCAATGGGGAAGGGAGAGATATTGTTACTGACTTCGATGTAGTGAAAGGAATAACACAAGGTATTAAGAAAATCTATGGGGATTCTATTCCAGGAAGTGTCAAATAAGAAAACTAGTATATAACCAGTTGGACATTAGTTGATAAGATGTTATGACGTCCATATAAAATCTATCAGTGTTACAAAAAATCGTGGTAAAAATTAAAAATAATAAACAATGAAAATAAAAATAATAAAAATTATTAAAAATTAAAAATAGAAATAAAAATAAAAATAATAAAAATAAAAATGTTATAAAAATAATGATAAGAGATGATGGTATATAAGTCATATGTCAATGTGTGCCATTTCTATTAATGTAATAATGATTATAAAATTACTAAAATTAAAAATATTAATAAATTATTTTAATTAAATCTAAACACTAAAATATTAAGAAATTGAAAAATAAATATAGTAAAAATAGAAAATAAATAAATAAATAATATTAATTAAAACATAATAAAAGTATAAAGGATAAATAAAATATTTTTGATTAATAAATAAATTAAGAAATTAATTTTAAGTAAAAATAAAAAGAAATGAAGAAACCACAATTGTATAATATACCCAGTCAAATTTACAAATAGAAATTAAATAAAGAATGATAATAAAAAATAATAAATAATAAGTAATAATAAATAAAAAATAAAATATTAAAGGTGAATAATGAATAATAATGAAATAAAACAATAGTGTAATAAAGGATACTAAATATAGAGAAATAATATATAATAATAAAAAATAATAATAAATAAATGATGAAAAAATAATAAAAAAAAAATAAAAAAAAAAATAAAAATCAGAGATAAATTATAAATGAATAAAAAACCACGTCCATTCAATAAAAAAAGTACTTCATAAGAAGACAGAAAGGTCACTTTCTTGATTAAGACCCGCAGGTTCTAAGCTATTGAATTCGAAAATGAATCGTTGTTCCAATCTGAGAAGAGTATTGTTAATGTCACCTCCACGCCAGTGCGGAATAGCGGTCTTGATGACCAGGAATTTAATATCACTGATCTTATGGTCCTTTTCCAACCAATGTGATACGAGTGGCTTTTCAACAAGTTGTCTCTGGATATTACTTCTGTGTTCAATTATGCGTGTCCGTACTTGTCGTAAGGTTTTGCCAATATAAATCCTGTCACATGGACATAAAATGAGATAGATAACATTGATAGTTTTACAATTAGAGTAATGATTTATGAAAATCTTATGGCCCGTAGATTGATGTGTGAAACAATCTTTAGTTATAATGGCATGAAGACAGACAGAACAATTACCACAACTATAATGACCTTTTACCTTGAGAGTGGGACGAGAAACAGTCAGAGCAGAGGGAACAAGGAAATGACTCAAATTGAATGACCGTTTGTAGGATATCATTAAACGTTTAGATTGAAAGGCAGGTAAGAGGGAGAGAAGATTCCATTCTTGCTTAAGAATGTCCGTGATGGTCTTAGAGTATGATGTAAAAGTGAGAGGACAGGTGATACTGTCAATTTGTGGACGTACTGTGTTCTGTAGTAGTGTTGGGCGATTTGTGGCAGATGCTCTCTTGTATGCTCTATGGATACAGTCTTTAGGGTAGCCACGCTGTTCAAACCGGCGGTGTAAATCTGTAGCATGTTTTTCAAAATCAATATTGTTGGTGCATAATCGTTTAATTCTGAGGAATTGGCTAACCGGGAGATTCTGTTTGAAGGCAGTATTGTGACAGCTATCATACGTGAGAAAGGTGTTTCTATCACTAGATTTCCTATATAGATCAGTAATAAAACCCTTATCTGATTTTTTAATCATAATGTCAAGGTATGGTATGGAATCTAAGCTGTATGTACCCTCAAACTGCAGATTGGGATCTAGTGTGTTAAGCCAAGTATAAAAAGAATGTAAGATATCTTCAGGGCCATTCCAAATAACAAGCACGTCATCTATATAACGTTTCCAAAGACAAATATACTTTTTATATGGATGGAAGGTTAAAAATTTATTCTCAAAATCGGATACGTAAAGATTAGCAACGTCAGGCGCCATGGGCGAACCCATGGCGACGCCTTTCACCTGTCTATAGAAAAGACCTCTAAAGATAAAATAATTTTCTGACATAACTAGAAAAGCCATCTGAGTAAGAAAAAACGTGGGAGTGCGAACCGGTTTTGGTCTTTGGATTAATACGTTGGCAAGAACTTCTAATTCTGCTTGTTGGGGGATGTTTGTATAAAGAGAATTAATGTCCAAAGTTAGTAAGATGAGACCTTCATGGTAACCTTGAAATTCATTGAGGATATTTATAATGTGAGTAGAATCCCTGACATAAGAGGGTGCTTGGGAAACAAATGGACGCAAAAACTGATCTAGAAATTTGGAAAGAGGTTCAAAAAGTGAACCATTGGCTGAAACAATTGGTCTACCGGGAGGATTTTGCATTGACTTGTGTACTTTCGGAAGCATGTAAATAGTAGGTATTATAGGGTGGGTGACAGTGAGAAAAGTGATTTCTTTGGAGGTTAAGTATCCAGCCTCTTTGCCAATATATAGTAGACTGTCCACTTTCTGTTGTAACATATTCGTGGGATCATCAAAAATCTTCAAATAAAATGTGGTGTCATTCAGCTGGCGGTTGACTTCTCCTATATACGCGTTCCTATCCTGTACCACAATGGCCCCACCTTTATCAGCGGGCTTTATTATTATACTTTGATTAGACTGAAGGCCCTTTAGTGCTAATTTCTGCGAAACTGTGAGGTTGTAGTATAAATTCTTTTGTTTAGTGTTGTACATTGTATTGACTCTCGAGAGAACAATATTCTCATAGGCCGTAATCATGGGATCCGAATTGGACGGAGGGACCCAAGTAGACAGTTTCTTAACTATAGAGGGATCAATGGTAAGAGAAGGGTTTTTTGCAAAATAATCTATGATCTTGAGCTTTCGGAAAAACTTATAAAGTTCTACGTGTGTCAAAAACTTATCATGTCGTTTGGTAGGGACAAAGGAGAGACCCTTATTCAAAACTTGAAGCTCAAGGTCAGTTAACTGGTAGGTGGATAAATTAATCACTGCATTCATAAGTCCCAATCCAGGTGTCTTTTTGCCATCATGCCTTGACTGTGTGTTCTTTCCCGTGGAGAGTATTGTCTTGTTTGTTGATTTCTGTATCTCGGTTGTCGAAGTGGGGGTGATCTTGGAGATGCATTTCTTCTGCCTTTTGCCCATAATGCGTCCATATGAAAATCCCGCTTGTGATTATGTTTATGGTGATGTGCAGTAGGGGAACGTGGTTGTGTAGGAAATAGAGTGGCAGAAGCATCAATGTTGTCTTTGGAATGGTGTCGTGATCTTTTGGTGCTTCTTTCTAATTCTGGAGTAACCGATAGAGATCTACGTCTTGTTGGTTGTTTATCCTTATTGTTAGTTTTGGATATGTGACGTGGTGACCTCGAGGAGTGGTATGGTCTAGGTGATCTACGTGGTCTGGGTGACTTATGTGGTCTCCTAAATGAAGTGCTTCTCTTCCTATCATTATGGTCTGACTTACTACAGGTCCAGTAATAAACAGTGTTTTGTTTGTAGTCATCATCATCTCTCTTAAGTTTTTGGATCTTGGCTTCTTTAATAGATTGTCTATAGTCTAAATTGTGTTTATCAAACTTACTTTTCTCCAAGTCAAACTGTATATCTTTCTTTTTAAGATTATCGATTTTTAAATCTATCTGTGGTTTAAGTGACTCGGTCCTTCGTTTAGATGTATTAATTAAAAGGATCATCAGATCCAATGAGCATTTATTTAAAATTTTTATCCAATTAGTCATAAAAACCTCATCATCCTTAAACATCCCGGTGCCTTCTGCACCCTGAGTCCTCTTGGGATAGTTTTTCTTCTGCAGTATTCAAGTAAGGAAGCTGCATGTAGTTCTTCTCGAACATACTTCTGCGTCAACCAAACCAGTTCTCTCCATTCATCTTCCAAATTGGGAACTGTCTCTTCTTCCGTGTAGAAGGGGTCCTCGGAGAGTAAACCTTTAAGGTCATCCTCTTTATAGCTCAAAACCCCTTGCCAAGGAGAGAACATGGCTCCAGCAAGTAAGGAGGCAGAGGGAGGAGCAAACCTCTTGCAGACCAAGGAGGAACGAACAGAGCAAGAGATGTGGGTTGGAACCAGACTGCTTTATTGAAAATTAGTCCCTACGCGTTTCGGCTTGCGCCTTCTTTGGGGGACATACAGCTACCTAAGAATAAATAACAAATAATATTAAAATCGGAGAGGACAGCATATTTCACAATGAGTAATTAATACATAGATACATTCAAAACAATAAATGAAGAAACATCAAAACGCATTACCAAATATATATTAAAATATATATATATATATTGGAAACCATATTGAAAATAAATTTAAAATTATCTGTCTATTTTAAATTCTTTAGACGGTTTGTCTATAACATCAATTTTATTACAGACTTGAATACATTGTGTTTCTTTCGTTCTGCCTTTTACAGACTTCATTTCACATCGATTGTTCGTAGCTATTCCTTTGCACTCAGTTAAGCTTTACTTGTATTAAAATTTACTTACAATATCACATATTGTATCTCTTATTGTTCCAGTGCACTCTTATTTACAATAATCCACCAAGCTCATCAAGTCACCTTCAGTTTTTTACACTTCTGATACCTCGGCCAAGTAGCGTTTTCACTTTCGTTTTTAACATCGGGACAATGATCGTTTGTTTGCAGCTACTCCTACACTGAGTCTCACATGCCGGTTCTTTAATATTAATAATTAACCTACAATCTCACATACTTCATTGTTACTGTGCACTTTGATTTATATGAATTCACTTAGCTTATCACGTCACTTTCAGTTTTCTACACTTTTGACACTTCGGCCAGGTAGTGGTTTCACTTTTATTTTTAACATCGGGACAATGATCCGTTTTTTTCACCAGTATTGATTCCTACAACTAGGTTGGTCTTCATTGTTATCATGCTTTGACTAAAAATGTTCTATCACCCAGGATGAGCACACCACTCCTCCTCTTCCAATGTTGGCCAGTTCTTTAATATTCGATATGTATTGAAATTAAAGTTGTCTCTTACCATTTATCCTTTTTACAGTTCTGTATCACATTATCTCTCAAGTCTTGCATTTCTTTTATTCATTTTAATATGTATCCAAATTGGATGATAATAGATTGCTCAGCTTTATATATAGATTCATTTAGCTTTCCATTTTTTACTAAATTCATCTCCAGAATATAATATCCCACTTAGTGTCATACATACACACATGTTCTTTGTATTTTGCACTCCTCTCTATAATTGTATTTTTATGCAATGTTTAACTTCAGATTATTCATTATTGGTTGTATAATTCACTCTAAAAGGTGTAAGCTCTTTTCTCTTCAGCTATCATTAGAGTGATTTGAAAAACTGTCTCAATGAGACACTCCATCTGACACAGCACTGGTAGGTTTTATATATAATTTTAATCATCTTCTTGCCATTATTTTTTACTTTTTATTCATATCTATATTTTTATTATCTTTTTTATTATTTTATGTATTTATTATATTTATTCTTATTTTTGTTTTATCTATGAGTGTATTATTTATTTATTTATTCTTTTATCAGATTTATATTTATTGTTACCATATATTTATATATCTGGAGTAATCTAAATTCTTAATTCATTTTCTTTTGGTCTTGGCTTAGCATATATGATTGTTATACATTCATTTTTTAATTGTTCTCACCATTGTTTCTTACTTTTATTATATTTATATGTATAATATATATATATCAGATTTCGCACCATAACCCGTAAATGGTCAATACGATTGTTGGTTTTTGTCTCGGCCCTTCTGTTTTTAATTTTATTTTTAATTTAATTTTAATAATTATTGTTTTAATTTTAAATTTATTTTCAATATGGTTTCCAATATATATATATATTTTTTAATATATATTTGGTAATGCGTTTTGATGTTTCTTAATTTATTGTTTTGAATGTATCTATGTATTAATTACTCATTGTGAAATATGCTGTCCTCTCCGATTTTAATATTATTTGTTGTTTATTCTTTGGTAGCTGTATGTCCCCCGAAGAAGGCGCAAGCCGAAACGCGTAGGGACTAATTTTCAATAAAGCAGTCTGGTTCCAACCCACATCTCTTGCTCTGTTCGTTCCTCCTTGGTCTGCAAGAGGTTTGCTCCTCCCTCTGCCTCCTTTTACTTGCAAAGGACACAGCAACATAGAAAGTCCTCTCAACTTTTTGTTGCTTTTGATCCTGGTCATTTGGGGCTTCAGTCTCCAAAAGAACACTGTCCAACTGGATTGCACAGTGTATATCTTTTGCCTGTGAGAGTAAAAACCTTCCTCTGGAAGGCCATGTCACCGCTCACAATGTGAAAGCCATGGCAGCCTCTATGGCTCATCTTCACTCTGTGTCTATCGACGACATCTGCCGAGCAGCTACTTGGGCTTCGGTTCATACCTTCACAGCCCATTACTGCTTAGACAAGGACTCCCGCCGGGATGCCTTGTTTGGTCAGGCTGTTCAACACCTGTTCCATACTTAATCAACTCCTACCCACCATCCCTGGTAGGATGCCAGAGATCCATGGGGGGAAGTGGAGCCCTTTCACAAGGGCACACAACTTCTGGGGTCTTCTCCCTGGCATCTGCAGCTAGGCAGGCCCTATATGTGAAGACTATGTTCCTGCTTGTTCCTGGAGATAGCATAGTTACTCACCTGTACCAGGTGATCTCCGGGAACAGCAGGAATTTAGTCTTCACAACCCACCCACCTCCCCTAGGAGTTGTATCTCTCTATTTCTCTCTCTTTCTCTCTTTCCCTCTCTTTTGTCTCAGCTTTAAACTCAACTGGAGAGGGACAGTTGGGGATAGGTGGGAAGGCAGCACGCAGGCGCTGTGGGATGCTCCCAAAAGCTTTCCTATTGGACTCTGGGGAGCGTTTCCGTGCAGGCTCCGTCAGTACTGACAATACCCATATGTGAAGACTAAATTCCTGCTGTTCCCGGAGATCACCTGTTACAGGTGAGTAACTATGCTATTTCCAGGGACAACAGGAATCAGTCCTCACAACCCTCCCTCCCCTTGGAGTTGCCGTCCATTTTGCCATCTTCTTGGTGGGACTCTAGCTATGGCACCTGACTAAGATGGCCCCCTTGTGCGGGAAGGGGACCACGCATGCATGGTGACATTCCCAAAGTCTTTCTTTGAAAGCTGGAGAAATGCTCCATGTGTGCTCTGTCTGTACCGACGTCACCCATATGTAAAGACTGATTCCTGCTGTCCCTGGAGCACACCTGTTACAGGTGAGTAACTACACTTTCTGATGGTCTAAGGCAGCTTTCTTGTCTTTATCATTGTGAACATGGAACAGGGAGTGAAAATGGTCATTTCAAACACTATCATTCATTGGTTGATTCAAGTCGTGTGAGTACTGACATTTGCTCACAGATGCATCTTATTTTACTACAGTGAGAATGTGGTTCTTCAGCAATTTGAATTGTTTATAAGGGTGCCAATAATCATGTCCTGGCAATGTCTTTTTTATGTTATTTCCTACTATTTCCTTTTTTAAGTGGTCTTATTTTATTTGATTCTTTTGTGTCAAATGTGTACCTATATAGTCCAAAGCCATTTCACTGGCCACTTTTTTTTAAAGGAGATTGGACATTAAGGGGTTGAACTGCAAGGGTGCTAATAAGGTTGACCACAGCTGGAACAAATGAGTAAGGTGACCAAGATGAAATAGTAAAATAAAAGTCAAAGCTCAGAATAAGTTTAGGTAGTAGTGCAGCAGTAGGGGATGTCTTGCTCTAGAGCAACCTATGATTATGTTTTGAGTTAAAGAACAAATGGCAGCTCCTACAGCTGGATTTACAAGTATAGAAAACAGTTATTGAAAATATGATTAATTTTGAATAGAAACATGAATATTTGGCACTAGGCTGCATATAGATCTAATGTCTGTATTAATTGTAAATGAAATTCCTCAACTTTGCTTTGACAGCAGTCCAGCCTAATAATCCTTACAATCAGCAGCAGACTGGAATTGTAGGCAGCACATTGGACACTGTAGTCTCTCAGGGATCCTCACAACCTATGCTGGAAAACTATTTTAACTATGGTCAACAATATGGAGACTACACACAGGTATGATACCCTTAGTGCTTTTTTTAGCAGTTCTGTTCATGTGTACTGCATAGTATTTTCAGTTCCTCAAAAATAGAACAGGTATTTCATTCAAGCTGTTTTGTATACAGAAAAATCCCAAGTGGCTAAAATCTGGCACCTGGGTCCCACTGCTAGAGCCATGGGCAGCCCCACTATCAGTCTGCATAGAAGCACGCCACATAAGAAAGAGGAACAGAAGGGAGCTATAGATGCTGGCTCTAAGTATAGGGATGAAGAGACCAGATGCAAGACAGAGCAATAAGAAGGGAAAAATGCAAATTAGAAGGAAAAAAATATCTGGTACGTAAGTGTTTGAAATATTTTTTCTCTGAGGACAAGCTGGTAGCAAGTCCTCACAGATAGGAGGATGCCATGCAGTGGAGCCACTTCAGCTTTGAATAGTTCCCCAAAGCTTTTAAAAGACCAGCGTGTATGAGTTCAACTACCCACCTGTTGTGTGGGACCTTGTCAATCTTTATTTTTTCCATAGAGCCAAATGGACATCTCTCTCATTTGTTTCAGATTTTGAAGTCCATTTCATCTTTTCATGTTTCTTGCTGTTGTAACTCTTACAAACATTTTCCTTTTTAGCTGTCTTTAGTTAGGCTTTTGGATGTTGTAGCTTAGTGGCTAGAGAAGTGGCATAGTGACCAAGCGACCAGAGTTTGATTCCCTCTGGCACTCCTTGTGGCCTTGAGCAAGTCACTTTACCCTCCATTACCTCAGAAACAAAGGCCTGGCAGTCTGCTTACGATCACGCCTTTCCAAGAAAATCCAGGGGCTGCTGGAATGCCAGGAGTCTGCATTGACTCTACTACTATTACTGAACATTTATATAGTACTACAAGGTGTATGCAGTGCTGTACAGATACGTATATAAGACTGTTCCTGCTCATCAGAGCTTACAATCTAGCTAAGACAGTCAATACAACAGCTGAGGACAAGGATGCAACTAGGGAAAGGTAAAGAGATGCATAAGAGACTGAGCGGATAAGGATCCAAAAGCAGCCTTAAAGATGTGAGCCTTTAGCATGGATTTGAAAAGGGGCAGAGATGAGGCCTGACGTACAGACTTGGGTAGTTTGTTCCAGGCATAAGGAGCAGCAAGGTGAAAGGATCGGAGTCTGGAGTTGGCAGAGGAAGAAAAGGGGACCGAGAGAAGCAGTCTGCCAGAAGAATGAAATTGACTCAACTACAAGCATTGCATTTCAAAATAAAGTAATTTAATTGTACTTTGGCTATTTTTTTTCTAGTGACACGTGCCATAAGAGAGCCCCCAAAAACGTTTAGGAAGTGTTGACTGTGCAGCAAGGCATATCTAGTTTGTATATTCATAACTGATGCTTGCAGTGCCTGGGATCAAATCAAAAATATTCTCAATGTCATCTTTGTTCTCAAATACCAAAAAGAGGGATTCAGAGCTATGAAGAGCAATGTGAGAAAAATGTATGGTGCACTTAAGTGCAGTCTATCAGGATCAGAAGTTTTGATCTTGAGGGGTCAAGGAACTACACCAGACGACAGGAGTGCATTGAATATCGGAGCCAACCAGGACCAGACATTGACAGTCTGAGCAAGAGGGAAAGATTTGATCACTTCTTCATCAGTGCTGGGACTTGCAATGTTGAGTGCATGGTGGAGGCCAAGAATATTGATATGATACCCCATCAGGGCATGATATCATGAGTGCTGAGGTACTAGCTATGGCAGTGTATCCTTGTAGTTGCCTCACATGGAGGATTGTTCATCATTTTTATTGCTGGTAGGGTTGCAACAGCCTTCAGAGGACCAGAGACCAAGCCATAGGTACTCCCTAGGTGACTCAGGAAGACATGGCCTCACTTACTGGACCCCCTCTGTATTGGCACTCTTTTGAGGAATAGCTAAACTGGAAGATTGATAAGACTAGAATAAGTCCTTGATCAACATGACATCTTAGCTTCTTTGCACCAGTATAGAGGATCTTTCAGCCAGTCATGTAAACTTGTGCGATTTCTGGAGAAAATTAATCAATGTTGAAACCTCAAAGGACTTTAGTGTCTGTCTGTCTGCACTGGCATTTATCTTTAGTGCATTGGGAGAGGAAATTTTCCCAGGGCACCGGATATCTCTGTCTAGAGCAGTGCTTCTCAAGCTTTTTTCCGGGGTGACCCCATTTTAACAGAAGAAAATTCATGTGACCCCGGATACTAATCAGGTAAAATTATTACTTGGACAACATAAATATAAACACACAAATATGTAAATATATGCTTTTTAAAGTAATTATTCAGTGTACTCAATATGCCTGACACACATGGGCTTCAAAGTTATGAGACAACTTCTTGAACATTTGCAGTATGGGCAGGGCTGGTGTTACATTCGGGAGGCCCAGGCAGAAACTGATGAGGGGCCCCAAAGTCCACCTGCAGGCTATGCCTCTCAGCCTGAGGTAGACTTGGGTCCCTTTTTGGCATGGAGACCCAGGGCAATTGCTCTGTTTGCCACCCCCTAATGCCGACCCTGAGTGTGGGGGCTGAGCATCTGGGGAGCAGTGTGTGTGTTTGTTTATGTGGAGGGGTTGAGTGTCTGGGAGCAGTGTGTGCATGTGTGTACAGATGTATGTATGTTTACCTTTATTTGATATTCTGCAAATATGAGCAAACTATGTGGTTTACAATAAAAGCTTTTATACAGAAACCAGGAAAAGAATGCCAATTCTATTGACAGGAAAGGTATGTAGAGAGAGAGCAGATGACAGGGAGGGAACTAGATGATATGGAGGAAAGGGGAAAGGATGGGGGATGGATAAGGCTGTGCCAAACCTAACACGAGGGAGTACAACTCAGAACGACGCCATTGATGATCCAAATGCTTACTCAAACCAATGAGTTTTCAGTGCTTTCTTGAAGCTTGTCAGCTTTGGTTCAACCCATAATGAAATGGGTAAGCTATTCCATAGGGTGGGAGCTGCGACAAAGAAGGCGGCTCTTCAGGTGGACTCATACATGATTAAAGAGGGAGCTGGAATATGTAAAAGGAGACCATGAAGGGAGTGGAGGGCCCAAGCAGGGGCATGAAGTGTGACCCAAGGAGGAAAGGTTTTCAGGGGTTGCATCATGGATAGCCTTATAAGTAAATGTCAGGATCTTGAACAGAATATGTGAGGTAACAGGGAGCCAATGATATTGCATGAGTAGTGGGGTTACATGGTTGAATCTCCGGGCACTGGTACTTACAGCCATGTTTTGCACTGTCTGTAAACTCTTGAGTTGATACTGGGGAAGCCCTAAGTAGTCAGTATTGCAATAGTTCACATGAGAGATAACCGTAAGAAGCACAACTGTGGTTTGTGCTGATTGATCCAGGAAAGGTTGAATAGCTGTGAAATGGAGCGCAAAGAATGATATCTTAATGACTCAGACCAACTATTTAGATAAAGATGATTCGGAATCCAAAAGTATACCTAGATATTTGAAAGTGGATTGTAGTCACAGGGATACCTTCAAGAGCTGGGCTTTTGGGAGAACCCATGAACTAAGTAGCTATTGTCTTAGCTGGGTTCAGTTTCAGTGAATTACTTTGAAGCCATGAGGCAATGCTTTCCTGGCATAACCAGAGAAATATCCAGCAAGACTTCATCAGTGGAAAACAGCAACAAGATATCGTCCACATAGATAGTTAGAGATTCCAAGACTTTATATGAGTGACGAGGGCTAAGAAAAATAATAGAGCATAGGTGAGCATATCAACCCCTGGGGTACTGCATAAGGAAGGCTACGTGGCAATGACGATGAATTGTGAATCTGAACCTGAAAAGAGTGATCCTAAAGGAAGGAGAAAAATCAGGGAAGTACGGAACCGCGGATACCAGTATTATACAAGTGAGTAAGTAGCAGATTATGATTTCTCATGTGAGGGATAAGTGACCAGGGACTGTGTGTATTTCTGAAACTAAAGAAAACACAGCTTGCTAGTGGGCTTTGAGATCATAAGAATATAAGAAATGCCTTACTGGGTCAGACCGAGGTTCATCAAGCCCAGTATCCTGTTTCCAACAGTGGCTAATCCAGGCCACAAGTGCCTGGCAGGTTCCCAAAGAAGCACACAGGTTCCACAGTGCTTGTCACGAGGAAACAGTGGATTTCCCGAGTCCTCTTTAATGTTTTATGGATCTTTCTTCCAGAAACTTGTCCAAATCTTTTTTAAACCCAGCTACACAAACAGCTTTTACTACATTCTACGGTAACGAATTCCAGGGTTTGATTACTTGTTGAGTAAAAAAAATATTTTCTCTTATTAGTCTTTAATGGGTTGCATTGTAGCTTCATTGTCTCCTCTAATCTTTCTACTTTTTGATGCGTAGACAACCGATCTACGTTTACCCGTTCCACTCCATTTATTAATTTATAGACCTCTAACTTATCCCCCCTCAGCCGTCTCTTTTCCAAATTGAAGAGCCCCAACCTTTTAAGCCTCATTTCATAGAGGTATCCTTCCATTCCTTTTACCATTTTTGTCGTTCTTTTTTGGACCTTTGCTGATTCCACTATATCCTTTTTAAGATATGACCAGAATTACACACAATATTTAAGGTGCAGTTGCACCATGGAGCAATACAGAGGCATTATAATATCCTTTGTTTTATTCTCCATTCCTTTTCTTTTAATTCCTAGCTTTCTATTTGATTTCTTGGCTGCAGCTGCACACTGGGTGGAGGGTTTCAATGTATTATCCATGATGATGCCTAAAGCTTTTTCCTAGGTGGTAGTTTCTAAGGTAGTACCTTGCATCGTGTAACCATAGTTTGGGTTGTTTTTTCCTAGGTGCATAACTTTGCACTTGTCCACATTAAATTTCATCTGCCAGTTGGACGTCCAGTCTTCCAATTTTTCAAGGTCCTCTTGCAGTTTTTCACAATCCTCTTGTGTTTTAACTTTGAATAATTTTCTATCATCTGCAAATTTGATCACTTCGCTCATTTATTCCTATTTCAAGGTCATTTATGACTGCTAAAAAACATTGGCCCCAGCACAGATCCATGAGATACTCCTTATCACTTTCTCTCCATTGAGAAAATTGGCCATTTAGCCTACTCTATGCTTTCTATCTTTTATCCCATTCCTGATCCACAATACTTCACTGCCTCTAATCTCATGACTTTTTAATTTCGCCAAGTCTCTCATGAGGGACCTTGTCAAAGGCTTTCTGAAAATCCAGATACACTATATCAACTGGCTCACCTTTATCTGTTTATTCACAACCTTCAAAAAAATATAACAAATTAGTAAGAAAAGACTTTCATTTGCTAAATCCATGTTGGCTTTCTCCCATTAAACTATGGCTATCTGTATGTTCAGTATTTTTTTTTATAACTGTTTCTACCATTTTGCTCGGTATTGATGTCAGACTCACTGGTCTGTAGTTTCCTGGGTCACCCCTGGAATCCTTTGTAAATATTGGAGTTACATTGGCCACTCTCCAAACCCCTGGTTCTACATGTGATTTTAATGATAGATCACAGATAGTAGGTCTGCAATCTCATATTTGTTGTTTCAATATCCTTGGATGTATACCATTCAGTCCAGGTGATTTGCTACTCTTCAATTTATCAAACAGTTGTAATACATCCTAATATATTTACTGATATTTTTTTTCAATTCTTTCACTACATCACCTTAATATACCATTTCAGGCATGGGTAATTTCCTTACCTCATCTTTAGTAAAGACTGAAGCAAAGAATTCATTCAGTCTCTCCACTATGGTCCTGTCATCCCTTAGCGCCCCCTTTACCCCTCTATCATCCAATGGTCCAACTGACTCCCAGGTTTTTTGCTATGATTGTACTTGAAACTTTTTTATGGGTTTTTGCTTCCATGGCAAGCCTCTTTAAATATTCTTTGCCTGCCTTATCAGTGCCTTGCATCTAACTTGCCAATGCTTATGTTGTTTCAAGTGTTCATTAGGATCCTTTATCTGTTTCCTGAAGGATTCTTTTTTGGCAAAAGCCTCTCGGACCTCACCTTTAAACCATGCTGACAGTTCTTTGGCTTTCTTTCCACTTTTCTTTTTATTGCAATTTTAAATAACAATAAAAGAACAATTATCACAAAGAAAAATGCAAAGAAAAATCAAAGGAAAAAGAAAAACTAGAACAATCCAGCTTTCTTAATTAACACATAAAATGCATACAAGTCCAGATTAAGGAAGAGAGAGAATCCCATTAAGGGAAAAAAAAAAAACCTTCAAGGTCAATAAAACCACTTAAGAAAAAACAAGGCAGCATATCATTTTAATTTCATTTACCCCCATATACTAACTTGTCACTACAGAAATTTGAGACTCATGCTTACTAAGGAAATCTATCAAATGATCTGGGTCAAAAAAGCCATAACTTTTCCCTCTATGACGAACCACACATTTGCATGGGAACTTAAGAAAAAGTGTAGTTACCTCACCTGTAGCAGGTGATTTCCAGGAACAGCAGGAATTTCATCCTCATGTATGGGTGACCTCAGTTACCGACAAAGTCTGTGCGGGAAGCTCCCCAGCTCCCAATGAGAGAGCCTTTGGGAGCTGTCCACTGCACCTGCGCTGCTGCCTTCCTGCTCTTCTAACTGACTTTCCTCAGTTGAGTGTATAGCTGAAGAGAAAAGAAAGCAGAGAGAGCCCTACAACTCCTCAGGGAGGTGGGCGGGTTGTGAGGACTAAATTCCTACTGTTCCCGGAGATCACCTGCTACAGGTGAGTAACTGCACTATCTCCAGGAACAAGCAGGAATGTAGTTCTCACATATGGGACTCCCTAGCTCCCAGATCATGTGATGGTTAGTACTAGGTTTGTTACCTTGATAGCCCTGGCACATAGATCTGGATTGAAGTGGGCGGGGGGTAGGAGTTGTGTTAAGTCCCAAAGATATCATAGGACCGCCTTGCCGAAGGCCACATCTTGGCGGGAGTACTTGTCCAAGCAGTAGTGCGCTACAGAGGAATGGATGGAGGACCACGTAGCAGCTTGGCAGATTTCAGCAATATACTACGCGGAGGATCGCCACCGAGGTGGACATTGCTCAAACGTTGTATGCAGAAACGTGCCCAGCGAGGGAGAATCCTGCATTTTTGTAGCAGAGAGAGATGCAGTCCGCTATCCATGATGATAGCGTATGTTTAGAGACGAAGTCCCAGATGAGCTTGATCAAAGGAGACGAAAAGTTGAAATGACTTCTGATGGCCTCTGTTCTTTGTATGTAGAAAGCCAGGGCTCTTTTACAGTCCAGAGTATGCAGAGTGGCTTCCGCCCTGGAGGTATGTGTTCTGGGAAAGAATACTGGAAGGATGATTGATTGATATGGAAGATAGAGACCACTTTTGGGAGGAAGTGAGGGTGAGTTCATAGAATCACCTTGTTGTGGTAGGGGGCATGAGCCACTAGGGCCTGAAGTTCACTGATGCGTATGGCAGATGTTAAGGCTATGAGGAAGAGGACTTTCCAAGAAACATAGCAGAGTTGAGCCGTGGCTAATGGTTCGAAGGGTGGTTTGAGCAGTTGAGCTAAAACGACATTGAGATCCCATGCCACTGGAAAGCAGTAGACCGCTCATGAATTGAGTGACTAAGGGGTCGGAGGAGATGGGTTTCCCATTCACCGGGTCATGAAAAGCTGAGATTATACTTAGGGTGGACTCTTATCGAGGATGATCTGAGGCCTTGAGAAGAGAGGTGCCAGAGGTAGTGGAGTAGTGACGCAACAGATGTTCGAAAAAGATTGTGCGCATTTTGGGAACACCATGCGCCGTATCTGTGCCACTTTAGCGAATAAGCTTTTCTTGTGAAGGTTTCCTGGAGCAGAGGAGGATATTTTTGACCTCTGTGGAGAGAGGAAGATGACGCAATGCTAAGCTTTCAAGAGCCATGCTGTCAGGCGAAGGGATCGAAGGTTGGGGTGGCGAAGCATGCCGTCGTCCTGAGAGAAGAGACCCGGACTGGATCCCATCTGGATTGGTTGGGTTTGTGAGTGTTGAAGGGGGAGGGGGAACTAGGGTTGGCGGGCTCAGAAAGGGGCTTTGAGAATCACATATCCCTTGTTCTCTCAGAGTTTGAGAAGTGTTTTCAGGATCAGGGGCGTTATCGGGAACGTATAGAGAAGTCTCCGATTCCAAAGAATCATGAAGGCGTCGTTGGACAGACTGAGGTTGGTTGGCAGCTTCGAGCAAAAGCGGGGAAGTTTGGCATTGCACTGAGAAGCAGATAAGTCTATCCACAGAGTTCCCCAATGTTTGAATAGGCGGTTGGCCACAGTCTGGTCTAGGGCCTATTCATAAGGATGGAGCAGCCTGCTGAGTTTGTCCGCCTGCAGATTGTCCTGACCTGTAATGTAGATTGCTCTGAGCAGTTTGTGATGCTGGATGGCTTGGTCCCAGATGTGGCACGCCTCCATGCAGAGGGGAAGGGAGCCTGTACCCCCTTGTTTGTTGATGTAGAACATGGCGACTTGATTGTCTGTTCATACCAGGACAGAGCTGTTGGCGAGAAGATGCTTGAAGACTTGGAGAGCCTTCGCCCCTGCTCGAAGTTCCAAGAGGTTTATCTGTTGTGTGGAGAGTAGTCCCGTGGTCTTGCGTGGAGAGAGTGTCCAAGTGAGCTCCCCAGCTGAGTTTGGACGCATCCGTTGTCAGGGTATGTTGGGGCTGAGGGAGGCGGAATGGAGATCCTTTGAGGAGATTGTCAGAGGCTGTCCACCATTGGAGCGATTGTGCCATATGTGGTGAAATGGTAATGGATGCATGCAGACGTTTGTCGCATGTGCAGCCCGGCATTCGGAGCTACGTGTACTGTGGCCAAGAAGCTGTAGGAAGGATCTTGCCGGTGCTGACTGGCGTTGCCACATTGTTTCTCTTAGGAGTATGAGTTTCTGCATACGGTCTTGTGGAAGGAAAGCCTTGCACTGGACGGTGTCCAGGATGGCTCCAATGAACTCCAGACGTTGTATTGGAATTGGCTGTGATTTTAGAAAGTTAATTACAAAGCCTAGGGACTGTAGTTCTGTGGTTTTGTGCTGTGCTGAGGAGAGCTCCCTAGGCGAGTCGGCCTTTATGAGCCAATCATTTTAAGTAGGGGAAGACGTAGACACGGCTGATCCGAAGGTGAGCCCCCACGATGGCCATGCGCTTTGTGAAGACTTGCATTGAGGCAAGGCCGAAGGGGAGCACCCTGTATTGATAGTGTATTTCTTGGCACACGAATCACAGCTATACTGCCTGTGAGAAGGGTGGATTAAAACATGTGTAGGCATCCTAGAGATCCAGGGAGAAAAGTCAGTCATTTTGCTGCAAGTGAGGAAGAAGGGTCCCCAAGGAAATTATCTTGAATTTTATTTTACGAGGAACTTGTTGAGATCTTGGAGGTCTATGATGGGCCTGAGGCCTCCTGATTTCTTTGGAATGAGGAAGTAGGGAGAGTAGAATCCCTACGATGTTCCTGTAGGGGGACCGTTTCGATGGCCCCGTGAGAGAGGAGTGAGGTGATCACCTGATGTAAAAGGGGGTCAAGAGAATTTTTGGATAGGGCTTGCTGTTTGAAACGATGAGGGGGTAGTTCTTTAAAGTTGAGACTGTATCCCTTGTGGACGATGGACAGTGTCCATTTTTCTGTGGTTATAGTCCTCCATTGCGAGATGAACCTTGAGAGCTTTCCTGGAATGGACTCGATGAGACTGGCCATGTTCCCCGTGTAGGAGTCAAAAGGATGGTGTGGAGGCAGCTGATTGAGGTTGAGCTGTTTGCTTAGTCAACGGTGGCTTTTTGGCTTGCTTAGCCCCTTGCTGCTTGTGTTGTGGAGGGTAGGCTGGTTGGGAGTAGGTTGGATAGTATCTCCTCTTTTTCAGATAGAAGGCCTTTTTTGTCTGAGCCTTCTTTTTGGAGGGATCCGAAGTTTTATGTGACAACCTCTTAAGGATGGTGTCGTCGGTTTCAAGTTCTCCCACCTTTTTCCTCCAGTTCTTTCCAAAGAGGTTTTCACCTGTTCAGGAGATATTGGCCAACTTTTCCTGCACTCACTGTTCTAAGTCGGATACCTGGAGCCAAGCCATCCGCCTCGCCCCTATGGTTATGGAGAAGGTTCTGCTATTCGATTCAAAGGCACAGAAAGCTGCTGTGTTTATGAACTTGGAGATGTTTTGACTGTGGGTGAGGACTGCTTGAAAAGCAGGGCGCTTCTCTTCAGGGAGGAATGGCAAGAAGCCCTCCCAGTCTTTAACTCTTTGAGGAACATCCCCATATACAAGATGTATGAGTTGATTCTGCTGGCGAGCATGGAGGCCTGGAAGGTGTGCCTCGAAGGAATCAAGGGTTCTGTATTCGCGTCCCAGAGGAACCGAGGCATGGTCCTTAGCACTCTTAATGTGCTGCATGGCGGACTCTACCACAGTGGAGTGGTGTGGGAGTTGCTGTTTCTGGAAGCTAGGGCACGCGGGAACCCATTACATGGTATTGAGACGTCGACTTATTTATTTATTTATTTATTACAGTTTCTTATATACCGCGCTATTTAGAATCAGCGCGGTTTACATCATAACAAAACGACCATAACGACAAACTGTCAGGTTTTACATTGAACAGGAGTACAAACTTGGATAACTGGGTTAACTATATACATAAACTATTTACACTGCAGTGTGAGGGCATTTCTGGATTGGGTCATTTCTTGGAGGGGATATCTAGTTCAGTTGCTGTCTGGGAAATATTGGCAGAAAAGGTATGTTTTGAGAGCCTTTCTGAACTGATATAGATTGGTAATGGCTCTAATGTCAGGGGGTAGGGTGTTCCAGCATTTTGGTACATAAAAACTGAATGCCCTGTTTGTGGTGTTCGTGTTGGACTTTGTTGAAGCCTTTGGTATTGCTAGCAGGTTTAAAGCTGATGTTCTTCTTGCTCTGTTGGGGGGGACCATGTGGATTAGATTCGTGAGTGAGAGGGATGAGGTGCCTTTGATTGCCTTAAATGCTAATACAAGGGATTTGAAGGTGATTCTCCCGTGAATTGGTAGCCAGTGTAGCTGTTTGAGAATAGGAGTCACGTGGTCGTTTCTGGATGCACCGTAGAGGACCCTAGCTGCGGCATTCATGGCCAACTGTAAGGGGGTTAGTGTGGATTGGGGGAGACCTTGTAGGATGGCATTTGCAAAGTCAAAATGCGGCAGGATCAGCGCTTGATATATGGTACGGAAATCGTCTGGGTCCAGCAGGGAGCGTAGGTGTTTGAGGGAACGGATTTTGAAGTAGATGGCTTTGACTACGCTGCTTATGTGGCGTCTCATGTCTAGATGTTGGTCCAGTGTAACTCCCAAATATTTTATTGCATCTTTAGTTTGCAAATCAGCTTCCTTGACACTGACGTGGGATGGGGGCGTAAAGTTGGAGTCTCTGGAGATGAAAAGGACCTCTGTTTTTTTATGCTGGATACGTAGGTTCTGTGTCTGGAGCCATGTTGAAACTGCATTGAAACAATCTGTGAGTGGGGTCAGGTCCATGTGGGTTGTGGAGAAAGGCATGTATAAAAGAATGTCATCTGCATATATCATGCAGTTTACGTTGAATGATCTTATGATATTGCATATGGGCTGCATGTAGATATTGAAGAGTAAGGAGGATAATGAGGATCCTTGAGGTACCCCTTGTTTTTGATGGAAGTGGCTAGACTCTTCTGATCCAGACTTCACATATTGCCATCTATCGTCCAGATAAGACTTGCACCATTTTAGTGCCTTGTTGCAGACACCCTTTTCTTTTAGTCTTCCCAGGAGGATTTCGTGACTCACGGAGTCAAAAGCCGCGGCGATGTCTAGGAAAATGAGGACAAAACCTTGATGGATGTTGTCAATTCCTGTGATGATATTGTTGATTAGACCAGTGAGTAGTGTCTCAACCCCATGATGTTCTCTGAACCCATGTTGGCAGTTATCTAAGGGAGCAACAGAGTCTATGTGATCTTGAATTTGCCGTTGTGCTTCCTTCTCAATTATTTTGGCTAAGATGGGGATGCTAGCTATTGGTCGATAGGAGTCCACCCTTTGGGGGTCCAGTTTGGGGTTTTTCAGTAATGGTCTAATGGAAGTCTGTTTGAGTGAAGTGGGAAAATAACCTGTTGTAAAGGAGAGTTTCATTATATTTGCGATGACAGGACTGAGCACATCACGTAGTTCCTTGATCCAAAAAGCTGGACATGGGGTCGGTCTGTGCAGTGGAGGTGTTGAGTGATGCTATGGTGTTCTCAATACATTTATTGGATGGTGTGGAAAAAAAGTTAAGTGGAGAGAGGTCCGCCGGTTCTTGATATTGGACTGCTGTGATCTTGTTAGTTTGTACAATCTTGGATTGCAGATAATCAGCGAATTCTTGTGGGTGTATGTTGATGTGTTGCTCGGGTGATGGTTCCTTTGAGAGGGATTTGACCAAATTGAAGAGGTCACGAGGTTTATTCAATGATCTCTTTAGGGTGTCAGTGTGATATTGTCTCATTCTGATAGAGATTGTTCCTCGATGTATTGCAAGGTGGGTTAGGTATGCGGTCTGATCTTCCGGTGAGCGTGATCGGCGCCATCGGCGTTCAAGTCTACGTAGTTGCATGAGGGAAGCACGTAGGTCAGGAGAGAACCATGGGGCGGATTTTCTTTTCGCTCTTGCTGTATTTTTAGGGTTTGGGTGTTGTGAGATGGCAAGCAGGCTGGAATTCCAGTGAGAGATTAGTTCATCAAGGTCAGGTGTTGTTTTGTTGATGAGTGATGGGGTCTCCGAAAGGATGAGTTCCCTATCGAAGGGGCGGAAGCATCTAGTGGAAGTTCGAGAGGTGATGTTCGTGGGTTGGCTTCTGTTCAGCTGGTCATTGTTGCTGGGAATCTGGATAATGATCAATTTGTGGTCGGACCAGGGTACATCCACGACTGATGTTGGCAGATTGTGGCTTTTGTCCTTGACTGGATGTGGCATAAAAACCAAGTCCAGAATGTTCCCTTTTGTATGTGTGGGTTCATTTATGATTTGTTTGAGACCCAGGTCCTTCATTGCATCAAGGAACGCATTTGCGTGGTTTTGGTGTAGCGTTGGGAGATTGAAATCCCCCATTATCCAATTTGGTTTGTTGGGAGTGCGGGTGTTAGCTGCAAGGTCAATGATGGTTGGAAGGTCAACTGGGGAAGTAGATGGTGTTCTATATAACAGGGTAAGGGAGAATTGTTGGTTAGCAACAGAGAGAGTGTCCAGGCTGTTTGTGCTAGAAGAGTCCACAATCTGGAAGTTGAGGTCTGATTTGGAGATTATGAGCACCCCTCCTCCTTTTTTGTTTTCCCTATGTTTCGTGTGTATGAAAAAATTGGGGGGAAGTAGTTGATTGAGGAGGACGTTGTCTTCTGGTGATAGCCATGTTTCTGTGATCATGAGGATCTCAAGGTCATAGAAGGAGATTGTGTCAAGGACCACAGGCCATTTTTTGCGGATGGAACGTGCGTTAATGATGGCACATTTTAGGGGTCGGCATCTACAAGGTTTTTCCTGGTTGGGTGTATTGGATAGCTGGAGTGCTACATGTATCAGGTGGGAGTGGCGTGGGTAGGTGTTACTTTCTGTGTTGAAGTAAGGGGGACTATTCCATCTTTTGCCATGGCTATTCAGGATTGGAATCCTGCCATGTGGTATGTAGAGAGATTGGGAGGTTCCAAGCCAGTGGGTGAGGAGGTAGAGGCTAAGAATGACAGCGACCTGGAGGGCCATTCTGAGGGTTTGGATTGTGTGTGAGACACTGTGGAGGAGTAATTATATGAGAGCGCACAATAGAGTGCACAATAGAGCAGGTACAGTTTAAATGCAAGATAATGGCTAACTTTACAGAGAGAATGCAGTATTGCAGTAATGTGAACACTGTAAGAAGTGCAACGCTAGCAGTTTAAATAGACTTCCAACTGGCAAGATTGTATTGCTAAGATAGTATCTAATACGTTATGATGCTATCAGGTTACTTTGTAAGTTAATGTGGCTTACAATAGATGGAGATATTCAACAAAAACACATTCTCACAGTTCAGATGTTGGTAGACGCTGGAATCTTGGTCAGGTGTCAGGTGTCCGGCAGTTAGGTCACTGGTGAGGCATCTGGTGTGCCGCCTCTCGTGCTCCGCCTAAGGGCCACGCCAAAGGGCCCTCTGGCGAGGCCCTCAGGCGCGTGCCTGAAGGCGCGTGTTTTTTTTGTCCCTTGCTGGGCCCGGATTGGGCGTCGGGAGTCAGCAGGCCCCTGCTGCTGCCGGTGGCTCGATCCCCGGGAAGGGGAGAGCTGCTGGTGGTGGTGGGGGCTGCCGGATGTTGGCGCCTGAAGGCGCGTGTTTTTTCTGTCCCTTGCTGGGCCCGGATTGGGCGTCGGGAGTCAGCAGGCCCCTGCTGCTGCCGGTGGCTCGATCCCCGGGAAGGGGAGAGCTGCTGGTGGTGGTGGGGGCTGCCGGATGTTGGCGCCTGAAGGCGCGTGTTTTTTCTGTCCCTTGCTGGGCCCGGATTGGGCGTCGGGAGTCAGCAGGCCCCTGCTGCTGCCGGTGGCTCGATCCCCGGGAAGGGGAGAGCTGCTGGTGGTGGTGGGGGCTGCCGGATGTTGGCGCCTGAAGGCGCGTGGTTTTGCTGTGCCTTGCTGGGCCCGGATTGGGCGTCGGGAGTCAGCAGGCCCCTGCTGCTGCCGGTGGCTCGATCCCCGGGAAGGGGAGAGCTGCTGGTGGTGGTGGGGGCTGCCGGATGTTGGCGCCTGAAGGCGCGTGGTTTTGCTGTACCTTGCTGGGCCCGGATTGGGCGTCGGGAGTCAGCAGGCCCCTGCTGCTGCCGGTGGCTCGATCCCCGGGAAGGGGAGAGCTGCTGGTGGTGGTGGGGGCTGCCGGATGTTGGCGCCTGAAGGCGCGTGGTTTTGCTGTCCCTTGCTGGGCCCGGATTGGGCGTCGGGAGTCAGCAGGCCCCTGCTGCTGCCGGTGGCTCGATCCCCGGGAAGGGGAGAGCTGCTGGTGGTGGTGGGGGCTGCCGGATGTTGGCGCCTGAAGGCGCGTGGTTTTGCTGTCCCTTGCTGGGCCCGGATTGGGCGTCGGGAGTCAGCAGGCCCCTGCTGCTGCCGGTGGCTCGATCCCCGGGAAGCGACGGATAACGTTGTTTCTCCAGGAACAAGCAGGAAGTCAGTCCTCACTTATGGGTGACATCTGCACTGACTGAGCCCGCGCAGAGCAATTCCCCAGCTTTCAAAGAAAGCCTTTGGGATTGCTACCACGTATGCATAGTCCTCTTCTCGCCCAAGGGTGCCATCTTGCTCAGTCTCCCTTTTTCCGCAGAGCCCTTCGGATGCACGTCCTCGTCCCTCGGACCCCTCGCTGCCCGCCACCCGAAGACACTTCCTTTCTGGTGTTAATTGAGGACATGGCACAGGCCCTTAACCTGGTCACCCAGGCTGAGGAGGACCCTCGTGCTGAAGAATTCGACTCTTCAGTACAAGTCCCCGCTCAGGGAATCCCTCTCTGTACCTGTACCGCCGATTCTATCTCGGCTGCTGCTTTGCATGTGGGAGGCCCCAGCCTCGGTCCCTATTGTGAGCAAGCGCCTTGACACGATGTACAAGGTGCAGTGTGGGCCAGGCTTCCAAAAGACCCAGCTCCCACACGCATCCACGGTAGTGGAATCAGCCATGAAGAAGCAAAGTCCAAAATTGCACTCGTCGGTTCCACACAGTCGAGAGCCCTTAATGCCCTGGGCCGCAAGGCCTACCAAGGTTCCATGCTCTCTTGTCACATCCAGGCATATCAACTGTACTGCTCCATTTGGCTAAGGAGCTCGGGGGATTCTCCATGAGCCTCAAAGGAGAGCCCCTCGACAGATTCCGTGCCCTGCTAAAGTCCATCGCCGACTGCTCCAAGTACCTCTCTCAAGCCTCCTATGAAGGCTTCGAGACATCGGCTCAGGTGGCGGCCGCGGGCATTGGGGCCCACCGCAAGGCATGGCTTCAATCCTTGGATTTGGAGCAGTGGGTGCAGGAGAAGCTCCTAGACGTGCCCTGCCTCGGCGAGCAGAAGGCTGCGGAAATTGAGACGGAGTTGGTCACCAGGACCCTTCTCTCCCGCAAAACTTCTACCCTTCCTCGGAAGAAGCAGCTGACCAAGAAGCCCTTCTTCCCTAGAAAGGGTCTCCAGTATCGAGACTAACCAGCTACCCCCATGCCGACCACTCCAGCGCAGGGAAAGTCTGGCCAGGGGCATCGTAAGCCAAAGGGTCAGAAGGCCCAAACGCTGGCTCCTCTACAACCCACTCAGGGGTTTTGATGCCATCAGCATAGCCCCTCACCTTCCAGCGATGCAGCAGCCAGTGGGGGGACGCCTGTCCTGCTTCACCCCATTGTGGGCTCCCATCACTTCAGACACTTGGGTCCTCCAAGTCATCCGGGATGGCTATCGCCTTCATTTCGAGAGGCTTCCACCTCTTTTCTCCCCAGGGGAGCCTCCGACTCCCTGTGCACCAGCTTCTGCTGCAGCGGGAATTGCACTCTCTCCTTGCCCAGTGGGCAGTCGAGAAAGTCCCTCCTGACCTTCGAGGTCAGGGCTTCTGTTCCCGGTACTTCCTCATCCCGAAAAAGACGGGGGGGGGGGGGGTCTGCGGCCGATCCTCAACCTCCGCAGGCTAAACAAGTTCATGGTGTGGGAGAAATTCAAGATGTTATCTCTTGGCGTGCTGCTGCCCTTCCTCCGGCAGGGTGACTGGCTATGCTCCTTGGATCTAAAGGACGCTTACGCCCACATCTTAATCCACCCCCAACACAGGCAGTTTCTGCGTTTCAGGGTGCAGGGAGAGCACTTCCAATACAGGGTGCTCCCCTTCGGCCTTGCGCCTGCCCCACAGGTCTTCACAAAGTGCCTCATCGTGGTCGCCACTTACCTTCGGCGACAGAGCGTACTGGTCTTTCTCTACCTCGATGACTGGCTCATTACTGGCTCAGTCGAGTAGGCCTGGTGCGCGATGTTGCGCACTGTCCTCCTTTTGAAGAGCTTGGGGTTCTTGGTCAACTACCCGAAGTCTCACTTCGAGCAGGTGGAGGCTCTTGAGTTCTTTTGGGTGTGCCTCTATACTCAGCAGGCGATCGCCTTTTTTGCTGGTGGATTGCTCCACCCGCCTCCGAGCTCTGGCAGCTCGCATCCAAAGTGCTCGTCAGGTCACCGCTCGGTCCATGCTACGTCTCCTGGACCACATGGCCTCGACAGTACATATGGTTCCTCACGCTCGCCTGCTCATGCGGACGGCTCAGTGGTGTCTCAGTGCTCAATGGAGCCAGTCCCTCAGACCCTGTCAGGGTTCTTCCCGACCTCCTCTTGTCCCTGAACTGGTGGCAAAATCCCCACAACCTCCTGCAGGGATTGCCCTTTCAGGCCCCACGACATGATGCGGTGCTGATGACAGATGCTTCCCTGTTAGGGTGGGGAGCCCATTGCGGACTTCTCTGCATGCAGGGACAATGGTCACCCGAGGAGTCTTAGCAGCAGATAAACCTGCTCGAACTCTGGGCCATTTGGTGGGCCCTGAGGGCCTTCGAGGAACACCTCAGCAGGAAGTCGGTTCTAGTACATACTGACAGCCGTGCAGCCATATTCTACATCAACAAGGAGGGGGGCACAGGATCACACTCCCTCTGCCGGGAAGTAGTCCTTATCTGTTCTTTCGCTGCCTGACGGAGGATGTCCCTCACGGCGACGTACCTCCTGGGTCAGGAGAATGGCTTGGCGGACAGACTCAGCAGAATCCTTTGCCCCCACGAATGGCGGCTGGATCCCAAAGTAGCAGACTGGCTGTTTCTCCACTGGGGGACTCTGGAGATAGACCTCTTCACCAGCCCCCAGAACACGCAGCTCCCCTGCTTTTGCATCCCGGTGTCGCACCTGAGCAGGGAGGGCCCCGATGCCTTTCTACTGGACTGGTCCTCCAGTCTTCTCTATGCATTCTCTCCTTTCCCCCTCATTGTGAGGACTCTGTTCAAGGCTCAACGGGAAGGGGCATCGTTGATTCTCGTGGCCCCCTCATGGCCTCTGCAGCATTGATTCCCACTCCTGCTCCAACTGTCGACGGAGCCTCCGGTTCCCCTGGGCTCTGCCAGGGGTCTGCTAACGCAGGAGGAGGGACGGGTGCTGCACCCGAACCTAACCTCCCTATCCCTCACGGCCTGGCAGCTGAACGTGTCTCCCTAGCCTCTCTGGCCCTTCCAGAAGAGGTAGAGGAAATCATCCTCACCTCGAGGAAGGACTCCACAAGGCGGGCTTATGCCTTTAAGTAAAAACACTTCTCCATCTGGTGCTCGGAACACCAGATCGACCCCTTCTCCTGTCCTGTGTGGTGGGTTCTCCAGTACCACCTCCACCTCTCAAGGGAAGGGCTGAAGTCAAACTCAGAGTTCATTTGAGCACCATCTCGGCTAATCATCTCCCTATCGATGGAAAATCCCTCTTGGGGCAGCCGTTAGTCTCCCGCTTCATGCGGGGACTTCTGCTATCCAAGCCGCCCATCTGTCCTCCTCTGACGGAATGGGACTTAAATGTGGTACTCACGCAGCTCACCCGTCCACCCTTCGAGTCGATAGTGACGTGTTTCCTCCGGCACCTGTCCTTCCTGGTGGCGCTGACCTTGGCCTGCCGAGTCAGCTCCAGGCTCTCATGGCTGGCGCCCCTTACACCAGGTTCTATCAGAACAGGTAGTCCTCCGTACCCACCCTAAATTTTTGCTTAAGGTCGTTTCGGACTTCCATCACAACCAAGAGATAGTACTGCCGACTTTCTTCCCGAGGCCCCACGCCGACCAGGCGCCGACAGCTCTCCACACCCTTGAATGTAAATGGACCCTCGCCTTTTATTTGCAGCATACCCAGACTCATCGCAAGTCTGACAGGCTTTTTGTGAACTGCGATCCCAATAGACTGGGGAAAGCAGTCACCAAGTGCACCCTCTCGGTTTGGGTGGCGGACTGCATGGCTTTTGCCCATGTAAAGGCAGGCATCCCTCTGGATCGTCACCACACACAGGGTCTGAGCCAAAGCGGCCTCGATGGCCTCGCTGCACTCCATGCCCCTGATGGACATCTGCTGGGCGGCGACCTGGTCTTCCACGAACACCTTCGCTGCCCACTACTGCCTGGAGAAGGAGTCCTGCCGTGACAGTGCCTTCGGCCAGGCTGTATTCCGTAACCTGTTCGGGGTATAAGCAACGCCTGCCCTCTAGCCCTTCTTCACGGCTTGGGATTTGGCTTCTGCTTACAGCCTTGCAGAGGCATTTTTTGGTTACAGGTTCAGTAGCCTGCAGCTAGGGAGTCCCATAAGTGAGGACTGACTTTCCTGCTTGTTCCTGGAGAAAGCATAGTTACTCACCTGTAACAGGTGTTCTCCAGGGACAGCAGGAATCAGTCCTCATTACCCTCCAACCTCCTCTGATGAGTTGCTGAATTTTTGTCCTTCCCTTGCCATCTGCTTGGTAGGGCTCGAGCTAAGGGACCTGACTGAGCAAGATGGCACCGTTGGGCGGGAAGAGGACCACGCATGCGTGGTAGCAATCCCAAAGACTTTCTTTGAAGCTGGGGAATTATTCCACGCAGTTCAGTCAGTACCGACGTCACCCATAATTGAGGACTGATTCCTGCTGTCCCTAGAGAACACCTGTTACAGGTGAGTAACTACGCTTTCCCACATTCGAAGCATCAGGTTGTGAAGTATGTGGTGCACCGGTAAGATGGTTTCTTCTTTTGGTGCAGTTGGATATTGTAATATCTCGAGTTCTTCTGCTCTGGGCTCTGGCTCTGAAGCAGCAGGAATGGAGAGACCTGCCACCATGTCCTTTATAAATTCTTGGAAGGACATATATCTTCTGATTTCCTTCTGGTACTGGCCTGTGGCGGAGAAGGATCGGAGACATCTCTGAGGTCGTCGGAGTCCAGGGATCTGTGGTTGGAGTCAGTGGATTCTGAGTCAGATCTTGGAGAGTATCGCCGGTGTCTAGAGTGGCGATGCAAGTCGATGTCCTCCGGTTCCGCATGGTACTTGGAAGAGGATGGATCCACCGAAGGCAGCGGGGTATGCATTGGCATCGATGGAGGTCCCAGCATCGACGAAGGTATTAAAATTGATGGTCCGGGCATCAGAGAAGGTATCAGCATCGGTGTGGGAACTGGCATCAGTGAGGATAGCGGCGGCATCACAGGTGGAATCGACACGGGGTCGACGGCAGAATCGGCATCAAAGCTGCCTGTGTTCCTGATGTCATTGCCGATGTGGTCTGCAATGATATTGGGGCCGATGGTGTTAGGTGCACCAAGGCTGCGAGGGTGCATTCCAGAGTCAGCATGCATTGTTGCAGCGGTCTCCAGTGCCTTGCCATCAGATGAAGCAGAGTCAGCCGCCACCGAACCTGGGCATGGCATCTGAGATTCCACAGAGGTGGGTGCTCCGGGTACCTCATGGCTCCCCACTGAGGCTTTGGAGGAGTCCTCCCTCCGGGGATGCCTTGATCTGTCACTGGAATTGGATGATGTCCGGGACGATTCCCGGTGAGCATGGGAACGCTCCCAGGACCTGTCCCTCGACCGCTTCCTCGATGGTCTTTGGCCTACCAGAGTGACCCTTCGTTTTCTTGCCCTGTTCCGAGCGAGTCTCCGAGGACTCCCGGGTTAACGACTTGTCCTTGGGAGTACAGGAAGGAGAGGATCCTTTCTCAACATGTCTGGAGTCCTTTGAATGCTTGGAGCCGGAGGAAGCCCTTGATGAGGGTGGAAGTCAGGGAGAGAGGGTGTCTGCTGGGAAGAGCTCTTCAAACTTTTTGGCTCGATTCCCAAGGCCTCGTTTAGTCATTTGCTTGCAGAGTGCACATTCTGTTGGTATATGAGCGGGACCGAGGCACCAGTCATGTTTTTTGGTGATTGATATTGTGCCGGAGCACTTCGTACATTTTTTTTAAAACCACTGGCTGGTTTTTCCATGGTGCCTCAGAGGACGGGCCTCAGAGGAAAGTCTGAGAGCTTTTTTTTCCCCCCGATTTATGAAGATTGAAGTGGAAATGAAAAGATAAGGGATTAATGGTAAGAAAAAGTATCGATGCTACTGGTTAAGGTAACAGTTCTTCAGCGGCTACAGGAGTTTACTTGTCGGCTCCGCGGAAAAAAGAGAACTGAGGAGAGTCAGTTGGAAGAGCGGGAAGGCGGCAGCGCAGGTGCAGTGGACTGCTCCCAAAGGCTTTCCTATTGGTAGCTGGGGAGCTTCCCATGCAGGCTCCGTTGCTACCCGAGGTCACGCATACATGAGGACTACATTCCTGCTCGTTCCTGGAGATAAGGTAGCTCCCACTGGAAGAGTGCAAGCTTTTAACTCTAGGAACACCTTACGACGAAGCTGAGTCTTACGAGACACATTGGGGAAAATAATAACCCTTTAGCCACAGAAAGGTACATCTTTCTTAGGAAAATATGCTTTAAGAACTGAACTTTTATCCAGTTCTGACATAAAGGTTACTATTAATGTTGCTCGAGCAGAGATTATCTCCAGGAACAAGCAGGAATGTAGTCTTCACATATGGGTATCATCGGTACCGACGGAACCTGTGCGGGAACGCTCCCCAGTATCCAATTAGGAAGCTTTTGGGAGCGTCCCATAGTGCCTGCGTGCTGCCTTCCCGCCTTTCCCAACTGCCTCTCTCCAGTTCTTCATTTTCCGCGGAGCCAGCAGGCTGTTGTTCCTGTCACCGCAGAAAACTTTCCTTATTCTTCTTCTTTTTTGTGGTCGCGTCTGCCTTCCTCGACGCTATACCGGTACCGCCGGTTCTCCTTTCTTAAAAAAAAAAATAAAATAAATAAATAGATAGTATTTTTTTCAAAACTTTTCTTTTCCAGGTGCATGCGCCATTTTGGGCCTTAGGCCCAAAATTTTCTCCACTATGGAGAAACCCTCCTCGGATTTCAAAAAGTGCACCAAGTATGGCGGTACCATCTCCGTCACCGACACCCATGAGTGGTGTCTCAAATGTTTAGGTCCTGACCACTCCATCTCCGAGTGTATGGCTTGTGCCATAATGTCCAAAAGGGGTCGACAAAATCGGGCTGCTAAGCTCAGCACCCTTTTTCCCTCGGATTCAGCTTCTGTGGCATCGACGTCTTCCAGGGCTTCGTCTTCCTCCCATGGATCTCAGGTAACTAAACATAAGTCTAGCCAGTCCTCAAAGGGTAGATCTCCTTCCAAGCATCGAGATGCCTCTGGCATTGCCCTTGAGGGTTCTGTACTGGCAAAATTGCCACGGCGGGAGGCTTCGGCTTCCAAAGCATTATCGGGGCTCCAAGATGTTCTCGAGGCCTCAACCTCGGCAGAACTACTGGTGCCATGCTCTGGGGTACTGGCTGCTTTCTCCGGTACCGATACCCAGGCATCGGCAGTGTCGATAGACCAGAGTTTCCTGGCTATTGAACGCAGTCTGGCGGCTCTCCTTGCGGCATCGACACCCTCGGAACCGCATCAGACAGTTCAACCGGTACCGACACTGACGCCGGCACCGGTATCGACAACATCAACATCGGTGTTTGCTTTGCCGGCACCCAGTCATGCGATGCCTTCCGGTACCGATACACCGGTACTGATTCCCCCTGGTACCGACTTCAGTCGGTACGGGTATCGGGCTCTTCAAGAGCATCCGGACAGAAGGTACTTCGAATCCTCAGAGTAATCCGAGGATTCTGACAGCTCTGTCGGTACCGGAATACTTCTCCCGGAGGAGCCTTCCTCTCTTAAACGTAGGATGTCTCCTCCAGAAGATATCTCCTTTCAGGATTTTATCAGGGAGATGGCTCGAGGCCTGGCCCATTACTGTGGCTCCTGAAACAGAGCCCAGGGCAAAGGAGTTGGAGATTCTGCAATATCCCAAGGCTCCTAAAGAGGCGGCTACTTTGCCTATCCATGAGATCTCATGCTAAGAATGTGGGAAACACCTCTTACCACCTCTCCTCACTCTCGTAGACTGGATACCATGTATCGAGTCCCTCCTTGTCCTGGTTTCCAGAAAACTCAGCTTCCTCACCACTCTATTGTAGTGGAATCAGCTAGGAGAAGGATCAGGAGTGCAAAGAGGCATGCCTCTAATCCTCCAGGACGTGAGTGTAGAACTTTGGATGCCTTTGGACGTCGTACTTTCCAGGCTTCCATGCTTTCTGCCAGGATCAGTTCCTATATTTTATATATGGGAATGTTCCTTAAAGAAGTCACAGGTGATTTAGAGGTTTTGAGCCCTCTTCTTCCTGAGGATAGAAGGCAGGATTTTCTCACACTGGTCAAACATGCCCAGGATGTTTCTAAGTTTGTCAACCGTGCAACTTTTGACTGTTTTGAGTGCATAAGCAGAACCTCTGCCATTGCCATAGGTGCACATAGAATTGCCTGGCTCCAGGCATCCGATTTGGAGCTCTGGGTGCAGGACAAACTGTGCAATATCCCTTGTACAGGTGAGAATCTATTTGGCAAAAATTGGCAAGAAAAAGCCAGTGAATTAGATGCTGACAACTCCACTTTGGATAGACTATCCAAAGCTACAGCTGATCCTGCAAGATAGAAATCTTTCAAGAAACCATTCTTCTCCAAGAAGAAGAGGTTTTGTCCCTCTTATTCCCAGCAGGGACGTTCTGCAGGTCAATCTGTCTGGAAGAGTCAGCAACCACCTAAACAAAGGAAAGCAAAGACTGCTAAGCCTCAACTGTCTCAGCAGTCACAGCCTCCACAAGGCCTTTGACTTTCATCTAGAGAACTTAGCCTTCCTGGCTCTCAATGGACCAGAGCCTTCCACCATTCCAGGAAGGTTGTGTCACTTTGCCCCCAGATGGGGGCAGATAACAGCAGAACATTGGATACTCTCCATCATAAAAGAGGGAGTACAAGCTTCACTTTTCGTGCATGCCCCCTCCCACGATGGTAAGACAGTTCAATTCTCAGACCTCTCTCATCAACGTGTTAGATCAAGAGGTCACTATGCTTCTTGCCCAAGGGGCAATAGAAGAAGTACCCATTCATCAACAGGGTACAGGGTTTTACTCCCCCTTTTTCCTTATCCCAAAGAAAACAGGGGGACACAGACCTATTTTAGACCTCAGAGAATTGAACAAATTCCTGTTCAAGGAGAAATTCAAGATGATTTCTCTGGGAACTCTGCTGCCATACCTTCAGAGTCAGGATTGGCTTTGTTCTCTAGATCTCAAGGATGCGTACACCCGTGTTCTCCAGGACCAAGCAGGAAGTCAGTCCTCACATATGGGTGTCATCGGCGCCGCTGAAGCCCCAGCGGAGCATTTCCCCAGCTTTCCATTAAAGCCTTTGGGAATGCTGGCACGCATGTGCGGTTCCCTTCCCGCCTAAAGGTGCCATCTTACCTCAGTCTCTTTTTTTCCGAGAAGCCCATCGGACGTGTGTCCTGTTCTCCCGGATAAAAGTGATTTTTTTCTTCGGCGATATTCGCTATTTTTTCTCCGGTTCGACGCCGGTTCCCCTCCCGCTGGGTTCGGTACACCGGTATCGAGCCCGTTTTCTTCATTTTTCGGTTTTAGCCCTTCGTGGCTGGCGTTCGTGCCCTTTTTTCATTTTTCCCTGGAAGGCCGATCTTTTGACCTCGCCGGGGCTATTTTTTCCCCCGATGGCTTCCAGTGGTTTCAAAAAGTGTGATCGGTGTAAGAAAATTATGTCTTTCATCGACACACACGACTGCTGCCTTCGGTGCCTCGGCCCTGACCACGACCCAAAGTCGTGTGGGCCATGTGGGAAGATGTCTTCCAAGGCACTAAAGAGTCAACAGCATCAAAAGGAAAGGTTTTTCTCAGACTCTGCCTCCGGCCGGGCCCGAACCTCGACATCTCGGAATTCCGATTCCGAGCGCCGTCGAAGCTCCTCAGACAGGGGGTCCCCCGACCGGGAACATAAGAGGAAGAAGCAGCTCGCGAGGACGGCGTCGGAGGAGGTCTCTGGTCCCTCGAGGGCCAGGTCTAAGACCCCCGACCGCCGTCCCGGGCCCGTGGACCAAGAGAAGCCTGCCAAAGTTACTCGCATGGAGCCGGAGTCTGCTGGACACGTAAGCCCCGTAGTCCTCGTGGACTCTCCTCCCAGAGAGCCGCCGCCGGGGCTCGAGTCGGTGGCTGCTGCGTCTCCCGAGCTGAGTCTCAGGATGACAGCCTTGGAGTGCAGACTGTCTGCCTTCATGGAGCAGCAGCGGGCACTGATGGCCAGCCTGCCTGGTGCATCTGCCTCGACCACCGGGACATCGACTTCGAAGTCAACCCCGGAGACCGAGCCGATACTCGAGACCCTCGTGGCTCAAAGTCGTCCTCGGTCGAGGTCTCCCTCGACCTCCCGTTCGGGACCGAGGGTGTCGACGCCGGTGCCCCCGGCGTCGGGGTGGGTGCCTCGGGGCCCCGCGGGGTCGGACCCTGACTCCTCCTCAGACGAGTCCGCCTGGGAGACGGAGGACGAGGAGTCTCCCGATACTTTTAAGACTCGGTGCGTCCCGTCGGACTCACCGCAGTCTGATTCCTGGAGTAGATCCCCTTCGAAGGACACTAGGTTCTCGGAGTTCGTCCGGGATATGGCCGCTGCCTTGGCTATCCCTGCCGATCCCGAGGAAGAGCCGAGGAGCTCGATGCTCTGCAGTATGACTCTCCTCCGAAGGAGGCCTTTACTGTCCCGGTTCCTCCGATGCTGGAACGGCTCCTCTTCCGTATGTGGGAGGCCCAGGCGCCGGTTCTGAGCAAGCGAGTCGATTCCATTTATCGACTCCGCAAAAGCCCTGGTTTCCAGAAAGCACAGCTACCACACCATTCCATGGTTGTGGAATTGGCCATGCATCGTCTGAAGAGCCCAGAAGATGCACTCCGCAGTGCCCCCCGGCAGGGAGGCCTGCAACCTCGATGGCATCGGTAGGAAGTGCTTCCAGGGGTTGATGCTTGCTTGCCGTGTCCAGTCTTACCAGCTGTACATGGGCATGTACTTGCGGGATCTGGCCAAAGAACTGGCCGGCTTCTCTGCTGGTCTCTCCGGGGAACCCTTGCAGAGATTTCAGACCTTGTCCTCGGGGATTCGGGAATGCTTGAAGTTCATTTCCCGCGCTGCCTACGATGGCTTCGAGGCTTTGGCCCGAGTAGCGGCTGCCGGCATCGCGGTTCGACGCCAGGCGTGGCTGCAATCGGACCTCGAACCATGGGTTCAGGACAAGTTGGTCGATGTCCCCTGCCAAGGTGAGAACCTTTTTGGCAAACCCGTAACCCAGGAGGCCGCTCAGCTCGAAACGGAGCACCTTACCAGGACAAGGCTGTCGAGGAAGACCTCTGCCCCTTCACATAAGAAGAAGGACTCGGGTAAAAAGTCCTTTTACCCGAGGAAGGGCACTGCCTACAAACAGTATCCTCAGTATCAGGCTGCCCAAGCTGCCCCCCAGGGTCAGCAAGCCAAGGGCCAGGGTAATGGGCCCCGTAGGCAGAGGACCCCCAAGCCTCAGGCCCCTGCTCCTACTCAGGGTGGGGGTTTTTGACTCCTTGAGCGTAGCCTCTCCTCCACTGCTCTCCCCACCCTGCACAGGAGGTCACCTCGCCCTCTTTGCCTACCAGTGGCCCCTTATCACCGGGGACATTTGGGTGCTGGACATAGTCCACAATGGCTATGCCCTCCATTTTCACCAACTGCCTCCACCATATTTTCCAGGGGAGCCTCCAAGGCCTCCCCTGCACACAGACCACCTTCTAAAAGAGCTTCATGGTCTGTTGGTGGACAGGGCGGTGGAGCCTGTGCCTCCCCACTTGCAAGGTCACGGATTCTACTCCAGGTATTTCCTGATACCCAAACGAACCGGTGGCCTTTGACCCATTCTGGACCTCAGAAACCTCAACAAGTTCCTAGAGAAAGAAAAGTTCAAGATGCTTACTCTTGGAACACTTCTGCCCTCCCTCCAGCAGGGAGATTGGCTATGCTCCTTAGATCTAAAGGATGCGTACACTCACATCCTCATTCATCCAGACCACAGAAAGTACCTCAGGTTCATTGTGGGAGGGAACCATTATCAGTGCAGAGTACTACCTTTTGGCCTATCCTCCGCTCCCAGGGTCTTTACCAAGTGCCTGGCAGTGGTTGCTGCCTACCTAAGAAATCAAGGCATCTTTGTCTTTCCCAATCTGGACGACTGGCTCATCAGGGGTCAGACGTCCCTGGAGGCCAGACAAGCCACCCTCAACACCATTGCTCTGCTTCAAAAGGTGGGCTTTGTCATAAACTTCGCAAAGTCCACTTTGCTCCCATCCCAGAACTTGGAGTTCATAGGGGCAAGGTTGGATTCTCAACTGGCAAAGGCATTCTTGCCAGAGGTCAGGGCTCAAAAGCTGATGGACGTGGCAAAGCAGTTTCTGAACAAGTCCCTGGTCTCCACCAGACTCTGCCTCAGGCTTCTGGGTCACATGGCTTCGACAGTACATGTGACTCCCAATGCCAGGCTCCATATGAGGCCTGCACAGTGGTGCCTTCGGACTCAGTGGTCTCAAGCCATAGGCCACTTACGAGACAAGATAAAGGTGTCCAAACCCCTTTTGGCCTCCCTCAGCTGGTGGCTACATCCACCCAATCTGCCCAAAGGCATGCCCTTCCAAATGCCAGAATACTCAGTGGTCCTCACCACCGACGCCTCTCTGAAGGGATGGGGTGCTCATTGTCTGGACAAGTGCACCCAAGGCCTCTGATCTCCCTGGGAGGCAGCCCAACAGATCAATCTGCTGGAACTTCGAGCTATCCGCTTGGCTCTCAGAGTTTTTTCTCCAGCCCTGGCTCCCCGCTCAGTCTTGATTCAAACAGACAACCAGGTGGCCATGTTTTATGTGAACAAGCAGGGCGGCACTGGGTCCCAGATCCTTTGTCGAGAGACTCAGGACCTTTGTTCCTTTGCCCTGAAGCACCACATGCTTCTCAAGGCGGTGTACCTCCCAGGCCAGGAGAACTGCCTGGCCGACCGGTTGAGCAGGATTCTGCAGCCCCACGAGTGGCAGCTGCATCCCTTGGTGGTTCAAAAGATCTTCCTGAAGTGGGGTCTCCCTTGGATAGATCTCTTTGCCAGTCCACTAAACAAGCAGCTACCCAAGTTCTGCTCCAGGCAACCACATCCTTTGAGGATCGCACCAGATGCTTTTCTTATGTCCTGGTCTCAGGGCCTCCTGTATGCGTTTCCTCCCACGCCCTTGGTGGCCCGAACTCTCTTCAAGATTCTTCGGGACAAGGCCTCGGTCCTGCTGGTAGCTCCCAGATGGCTGAGACAGCCTTGGTTTCCTCTTCTGCTTCAACTGGCAGTGGATTCCCCACTGCCTCTGGGGTTGCAACCTGACCTTCTCTCTCAGGAGCAGGGTTCCTTACTACACCCCAATCTCAAGACTCTCAATTTGATGGCCTGGAGGCTGCAAGGGTAGTCTTGGCTCCCTGGGGCCTGCCTCAGGAAGTTGAGTAGGTTGTCCTAGCCTCTAGAAAACAGTCCACTAGGAAAGCCTATGCTCTCAAATGGAAGAGGTCTTCTGTATGGTGTCAGCTACGTACAGAGGATCCTTTCTCCTGTACTGTGCCAGTAGTGCTTCAGTACTTACTGCACTTATCAAATCAGGGACTTAAGTCCACTTCTGTTCGGGTCCACCTCTCAGCTTTAGCAGCTCACCACTCTCTGGTGGAGGGACATTCTTTGTCAGGTCACCCCTTGGTGTCCCGCTTTCTCAGGGGCTTGCTTTTGCTCAAGCCTCCAATCCGTCCTCCTGCCCCTGAGTGGGAGCTGAATGTGGTCTTGCAGCAACTGACTCGCCCACCCTTTGAGCCGATGGCTACTTGTCCACTGCGCTTCCTCTCCTGGAAGACACTCTTCCTGATAGCCCTTACCTCGGCTAGGCGAGTGAGTGAGCTTCAGGCCCTGGTCTGTGATAGGCCTTACACCAGGATTTATAGGAACAGGGTAGTCCTCAGGACTCATCCCAAGTTCCTCCCTAAGGTTGTCTCCTCTTTCCATCTCAATCAGGAGGTGGTTCTTCCGACATTCTTCCCTAGGCCTCATGCAAGCCAGGCTGAAGCAGTCCTGCATACCCTGGACTGTAGGAGGGCCTTATCCTTCTACCTTGACCGTACGCAGGGGCATAGAAGGGCTACTCAGCTCTTCGTATCCTTTGATCCCAATAAGTTGGGGTTAGCTGTGTCCAAGCGTACCTTGTCTATCTGGGTGGCTGACTGTATCACCTGGGCTTACAAGGCGGCAGACCTTCCTT
Organism: Ichthyophis bannanicus; assembly: GCA_033557465.1. Classification (NCBI taxonomy): domain Eukaryota; kingdom Metazoa; phylum Chordata; class Amphibia; order Gymnophiona; family Ichthyophiidae; genus Ichthyophis; species Ichthyophis bannanicus. The sequence goes on along the minus strand of CM066040.1, from coordinate 245,278,417 downwards.
TGCAGGGTAGGGTCACGGCCCATCGTGTCAGGGCAATGGCTGCCTCAGTGGCTCATCTCCGCTCTGTGCCCTTGGTAGACATCTGCAGGGCTGCAACTTGGTCTTCAAGCCAGACTTTTGCAGCCCACTACTGTCTGGAAAGGGAGTCCCGTAGGGACAGTGCTTTTGGCCAAGCAGTACTCCGGAATCTCTTTGAGGTTTAGGAAACTCCTGCCCTCTGTTGGGCTACCGGTAGAGGTTGTGTCCTTGAAAAGCCTTTCTTTGCTGCTGGGACTAGAGGGAGTTCTTTTGTTTAGCCTGGGTTACTCGGTAGCCCAGAGCTAGGGAGTCACCCATATGTGAGGACTGACTTCCTGCTTGATCCTGGAGAAAGAGTAGTTACTCACCTGTAACAGGTGTTCTCCAGGAGCAGCAGGAATCAGTCCTCACAACCCTCCCTCCTCCCCTTGGAGTTGCAGTTGTACATAGTTTGTATTTTTACATTTTTGTGTGCTCTTCTTAGCTATGTCATTTGACTGAGGTAAGATGGCACCTTTAGGCGGGAAGGGAACAGCGCATGCGTGCCAGCATTCCCAAAGGCTTTCTTGGAAAGCTGGGGAAATGCTCCGCTGGGGCTTCATCTGCGCCGATGACACCCATATGTGAGGACTGATTCCTGCTGCTCCTGGAGAACACCTGTTACAGGTGAGTAACTACTCTTTCTCATCCATCCAACTCACAGAAAGTTCCTTCAGTTCCTTTTTCAAGGAAAGCACTACCAGTACAGGGTGCTTCCTTTTGGCCTGGCCTCTGCACCAAGGGTGTTTACGAAATGCATGGCTGTGGTAGCAGCATTTCTTCGCACTCTAGGAATAGTCGTCTTCCCTTACTTAGACGACTGGCTCATTCGAGCCCCATCAGAGTCAGAGGCCAGGATTTCTCTATCTTGCACAGTGCGTATCCTTCAGTATTTGGGTCTGCTCATAAACATCCCAAAGTCCAGTCTAACTCCCACTCAGTCTTTAGAGTTCATAGGGGCTTTGCTGGATACCTGAAAGGCAAGGGCCTATCTCCCTCAGACCCGTTGCCTTCGCATGGTGCAGTTAGCTTCTCAAGCAGTGCTAAAGCCTCATCTCACTGCTCGAGAGATGTTACAACTACTAGGCCACATGGCATCTACCGTGCATGTGGTTCCTTATGCTCGCCTCCATATGAGAGCAGCCCAGTGGACTTTATCCACTCAATGGACCCAGGCATCAGGGGGTACCTGTCAGACAAAATAGCAAAATCACCTTATTTTGTCCCTCCAATGGTGGCAGTCCACTCAAAACCTGTTGCTGGGGTCCCCATTTCAACAGCCCTTACCCCAGGCAACTCTCACAACAGATGCTTCTCCGATGGGTTGGGGAGCTCATCTGCAAGACCTCTCCACCCAAGGCACCTGGACTCCACAGGAGACTCATCTACATATCAATCTCTTGGAGCTCAGAGCAATCTTCCTTGCTCTTCGAGTTTTCCACACCCTGCTCAGCTACAAGACAGTCCTTATTCATACGGACAATCAAGTAGCCATGTTCTACATGAACAAGCAGGGGGGGAACAGGCTCTCTGTCGCTTTGCAACGAAGCTTTGCGACTATGGGCCCTCGCCAGAGAGCATCAGATTCATCTCCTGGCAGTGTATCTTCCAGGCATACAAAACTTTTGGGCGGGCAGACAGACTCAGTCGAGTTCTGCTTCCACACGAGTGGTCTCTGCATGCAGACCAGGTGGCCAAGATTTTTCAAATTTGGGGAACCCCGGACATAGACCTCTTTGCAAGTCCGTAGAATGCCAGACTTCCCCGGTTCTGTTCCAGAATTCCGGCTCAGGGCTCTCAGGCCAGGGATGCTTTCATCCTTTACTGGGGTCAAGACTTCCTGTATGCCTTTCCACCCATTCCCCTAATTCCCAAAACCCTGTTTAAGCTTCAGAGAGACAGAAACCGTATGATTCTCATAGCTCCACATTGGCCACGGCAAGTGTGGTACCCTCTGCTTCTACATCTCTCTCAAGCTCCCTCCCTGGAGTTAGGGTCTGCTCCAGATCTCCTGTCTCAGGAGGACGGAATGTTATGGCATCCCAATCCCCACTCTCTGCATCTCAGGGCTTGGTTGCTGAAGGCCTAGATCTTCATGATCTTAACCTCCCTCAGCAAGCATAGGATATCCTTTATGCTTCCAGGAAGCCTTCCACAAGATGCTCTTATGCTTTCAAGTGGAAAAGGTTTACCATATGGTGCTCGCAGAAGGGTCTTAACCCGCTTGCGATACCTTTGGAATCATTACTGGAGTATCTCCTTCATTTATCCAATGCAGGACTTAAGACTAACTCAGTAAGAGTCCATTTGAGTGCTATTGCAGCTTCTTTCAAGCCTCTAAATGGACAACCTATTTCCTCCCATCCTCTTGTAGCAAGATTTATGAGGCGCCTTCTTCTAACTAAGCCTCCCATTAGGCCACCACCTGTGGCATGGGACTTAAACCTGGTTCTTGGTCAGCTTATGAAGCCACCTTTCGAACCCTTAGTTACTACCTCATTGAAATTTCTTTCTTGGAAGGTTATCTTTCTCATTGCAATCACATCAGCACGTCACATCAGTGAGTTGCAGGCACTAGTATCTGATCCACCTTATACAAGGTTCCATCATGACAAGGTAGTCCTTAGGACTCATCCACACTTTATGCCAAAGGTGGTCTCGCCTTTTCATCTAAACCAGGCGGTCTACCTGCCTGTGTTTTTTCCAAGGCCTCATGCATCTAATGCAGAAAGAAATCTTCATACTTGTCCAAAGAGCTTTAGCTTTTTTCTTACAAAGAACACAGCAACACAGAAAATCCTCTCAACTCTTTGTTGCTTTTGATCCTTCTCATTTGGGACTTCCAGTCTCCAAGAGAACACTGTCCAGCTGGATTGCTCAGTGTATTTCCTTTGCCTGTCAGAGTAAGAATCTTCCTCTGGAGGGCCATGTCACAGCTCACAATGTAAGAGCCATGGCAACTTCAATGGCTCATCTGCACTCTGTGTCTATCGACGACATCTGTCGAGCAGCCACTTGGGCCTTGGTTCATACCTTCAAAGCCTATTACTGCTTAGACAAGGACTCCCGCCGGGATGCCTTGTTTGGTCAGGCTGTTCTTCAACACCTGTTCCATACCTAATCAACTCCTACCCAGCATCCAACCACCTACCCATCATCCCTGGTTGGATGCCAGAGATCCATGGGGCGAAGTGGAGCCCTTTCACAGGGACACACAACCTCTGGGGTCTCTCTCTGACATCTAAAGCTAGGGAGTCCCCATATGTGAAGACTACATTCCTACGTGTTCCTGGAGATAGCATAGTTACTCACCTGTAACAGGTGATCTCCGGGAACAGCAGCAATTTAGTTTTCACAACCCACCCACCTCCCCTAGGAGTATCTCTCTATCTATCTCTTTCTCTTTCCCTCTCTCTCTCTCTTTGTCTCAGCTTTAAACTCAACTGGAGAGAGGCAGTTGGTAAAGACGGGAAGGCAGCACGCAGGTGCTGTGGGATGCTCCCAAAAGCTTCCTAATTGGACGCTGGGGAGCATTCCCTCGCAGGCTCCGTCGGTACTGACGATACCCATATGTGAAGACTAAATTCCTGCTGTTCCCGGAGATCACCTGTTACAGGTGAGTAACTATGCTTTATCTGAAGAGGATTCTGGAAGCTCAGATGCATTCAAACTATCAGGAGAATCCAATTGGTCAAGCTCCACCCCCTCTTGAACCACTCGCTTAGCTTTAGGAATATAATATAAATATTCAACCTTGAGCTTTTTTATAAAATAAAATTAGAGGGGAAAGATGATGTGTAAGGGGAAGTTCAAACACCTCAAATTCTTAGAGCGAAATCAATTCTCAAACTTTTCACTTTGTCTATGTAAATACAAACTATCCTTAACAGAAGCCAAGGATACTGCCTGAGCAGTACCCAATTTAGTTTCTATCTGAGTCAAACATTCCCCTACAGTATCCAGCTGTGCATCATAATCAGCAAATTTTGCAAGAGTCTTGCATAAAGTCCTCAATTTGCCTCAATGTTCCTGTTAAAACAGCCTCTGTCCGAGAGACAACAGACCAGATGTCCTTAAGAGTCACATCCTGAGGAAGAACACTATTCAAAAGCCCCCTCCCCCCAGCTAACAATGGTCTCTGAACCACTTTAGGCATAGGAACTTTCACAGTTGTGTCTGGGTCTGAGGTTGTTCAGGAACTGATACCGACCCTTTAGAGGGTGATATCCCTCCCTCTCCTTTCACGGTCAATATAAACTGCTCCAGAGATGGATGGGATAGGGTCAAACCCCGTGTCGGTGACTCAGTACTCACAGAGACAGAGGACTCGGGGCTACCATCCCCCAAAACCTGCCTTATCAGATGCCTATCCAGAGAATCTTCAATCTTAGAAGATTTCGTAGTTGTTAACGGCGGGAAAAATCTTCCTTCTATGCTTCCCCAAAGATCAGAAATCAGTCACCACCTCTGTTCTCTAAAGTGCACCGAAGGGGCACCTCCTGCCCCTACGAGCATGCGACCGTGTCCCGTGGCACAGCCCAGTTTTTATAAGGCGAAATGTAGATGTCATATGTCAGCGCCGAAGTGCCCGCAGGGTAGATGAAACTGCGGCCAAATAAGGATGGTTTCCAACTGTCCCACTTTTCTTAAAGCATGTAATTTATCTGGTCTGGGCTTCCAAGATAGAACTTTAAACAACGCCCATGCTTGATATAAATCTTTAACTTCTGCAGCTGCTCCTTTTAGTTTTTTCTTAACTATTTTCCTCATTTTTTTCAGTCTCCCTTTTGAAAGTTAAAAGGTAATGCTGTGGATTTCCATGCCACCTTCCTTCCATTTGTTAAATCAAATACGATCATGCTATGATCACTATTGCCAAGTGGCCCCAAAACTCTTATCTCTTGTACCAGATCCTGTGTTCCACTAAGGACTAGGTCCAAAATGACTTCCCCTCTTATCTGTTCATAAACCAGCTGCTCCAAGAAGCAGTCATTTATTTCATTTAGAAACTTTCTGTCAGTAGCCTGTCCTCCTGTGACATTGACCCAGTCAATACTGGGGTAATTGAAATCACCCATTATTACTGTGTTACTTTTGTTAGCTTCCCTGATTTCTTTTAACATTTCATCATCCATCTGTTCATTCTGGCTAGGTGGTCGGTCGTACACCCCCAATGCTGTTGCCTTCCACTTTTTACATAGAACTTCTATCCATGGAGATTCTACAGTGTATTTTGTTTCCTGCCAAACTTTAATCCTATGTGATTCAATGCCCTTTCTAACATAGAGAGTAACCCCTCCACCGATTTGATCTTCTCTATCATTTCGATATAGTTTGTACCCCGGTATTAGTATTCCATTGGTTGTCCTCCTTCCACCAGGTCTCTGAGATGCCAGTCATATCTAACCCTTCACTTAGTGCTATATATTCTAGCTCTCCTATCTGATATTTTAGACTTCTAGCATTTGCATACAGGCATTTTAGACATTGTATTTTATTCATAATAATCTGGTTATCAGTTGATAGGTGTAATTTGTAATCTTTTGGCTCAGTACCAAAGGACATCTGTGTTACTTTTCTTTGTTGGAAGCTCTCTGTCAGGATGCCCTAACTCTTCCCTGTTTTGCTAGTATTCTTCACAAATACATCGTTCCGAACCATGCGCTTCTAGGTGACTGTGGGTGTTCCCCCTACTATCTAGTTTAAAAGCTGCTATATCTCCTTTTTAAAGGTTAATGTCAGCAGCCTGGTTCCATGCTGGTTAAGGTAGAGTCCATCCCTTTGGAAGAGCCCCTCCCTTCTCCAGAATGTTGCCGAGTTCCTAACAAATCCCAACTTCTCTTCTTTTCACCATCGTCTCATCCGTGCATTGAGACCGCGGAGGTCTGCCTTCCCTTTGGGGTCCTGCGTGTGGAACAGCAAGCATTTCTAAGAATGCTACCCTGGACATTCTGGATTTCAGCTTCCTACCTAAAAGCCTAAATTTGGCCTCCAGAACCACATCCTCACACTTTCCTATATCATTGGTGCCAACATGTACCAAGATGGCAGACTCCTCCACAGCACTATGTGGTGTGTGAGGTCCGCCATCTTCGCATCATGCAGGCATGTTATCAGGCGGTCCTCCGTCAACCAGCCATCCAGCTATCTTTATGCCTAATGATCAAATTGCCAAGTATAACTGCTGTTCTAACCTTTCCCTCAAGGGCACATGGCCCTGGAGAAACCACCTCCTTGCGAGAGGGTTTTACATCTCCTGGCAGACAGGTCCTAGCTACAGGATTACTTCCTGCCACACCAAGGTGCTGCTGTCCTTTCACATAACCTCTCCATGGTAACTGAAAGGCTGCCAGAATGGAGGTGAGATTTTTCAGTACTACATCCCTGTAGGTCTCGTCTGTGTACCTCTCTGTCTTCCATATGTTTTCCAAGTCTGCTACTTTAGTCTCTAGATATCACTCATTTCCTGAGAGCAAAGAGCTCCTTGCACCTAGTGCATATATAAGACATCTCGCCAACAGGGAGAAAATCGTACACTCAGTGCAAAAGAGTGGATACCCCCATCTCGCTGCTAGACTGCTGTCTGCACCTTAGTTTTAAGGTTTTGTTTAGCTATTTAAGTTGTTTACTTAAAGTTGCTAGGTATACATACTGATACAACTATACCAATTACCTTTAAGGAACTTTGTTCACCTTGAGATTAATTAATTAACTTAAGTGCCTTAATTTATTCCTAGTGATAACCAGCTGAACCTAAAAGTGACTTTGACCACCCTTCCCCCTTTAATAGGTTTAAGAGCCTATAAAGTTAAAATTATGCCTGGGGTAGGCGGGAGTCGGGGTAGGTAGAACTAACACTTAGTAAAGGCTGGCTTGCTACACAGGTCCCAGACCTGTGCTTCTAAGGTAATCTAAACAATTTCCTGGGTGATTCACACAGTCCTTTGTTTGATAGAGGGAGCTCTTCAAATTGCCCCTTTGACCTTTCACTTGGCTTTAACACCTATTTAAAAGAAATTTCCAGATATCTTGCCTCCTAAGTAGACCTTTTTGTAAAGGTATCTATAAACAATTTATTTCTTTCAGCTCAAATAATATTTTACCCTATCCTTCCTTCTATGCTAAGTGATACTCTGATTTGATTTATCCTAAAAGCTGTCTTCTGATACTAGGCCCTGACTGAGTGTTAAATTTAAACTAAAAGCTCTTGGAGTGGAGTAGTAACCAAGCAACCAGGGTTCGATTGCCACTAGCACTCCTTGTGGCCTTGGGCAAGTTTCTTAACCCTCTATTGCCTTGGAAGAAAGGCCTGGCAATCTACTTCTGGTCACACTGTCAAGAAAACCCAGGAGCTTCTGGGTCACCAGGAGTCAGCACTGACTCAAAGGTACACATTGCATTGCAAAAGCTCTTTCCTGGTTTTAAATTTAACCTAAAAGCTATCTGCTGATACTAGGCCGTGACTGAGTTAACAAATACACTGAATTCTAATATACACAGATTTATCAGTTTTAACTCAAAGAATTCCCTTTTCCCCAAGTGTTAGAGAATTTCCCAGAAGTAAATACTTTAAAGTGGAGATTTCTTTCTAGCTGAAGCAGTCCTTTTTGGTAGTCCTTCAAGACTATCCTATATATTGATATGGGGGAGGGAGTTCAATACCTGCAGTATAGAACATTGATACACTGAAACATAATTGTTAGAGAATTTATTTTAAAATGGCTCCTCTTCTCACTTGTGAGAATACAACAAAGGATATTATGAGTCTGTATTGTTCCATAGTGTGACTGCACCTTGAATATTGTGTGCAATTCTGATCACCGTATCTTAAAAAGGATATAGCAGAATTAGAAAAGGTACAGAGAAGAGCCACCAAAATAGTAAAGGGGATTGTGGGGCCCTGTCTCCCACAACACATGTTTTCTAGATATCACCAATTACCAATTAGCAACAAATCACTCAGACTGCAAATTGCTCGAATACAATGCTTTTTATTCGGGTACCAGAACAAACAAACAGCAACTGCTTTGAGCAAAAGTCTTTGTCTGAGAAAGGTGTTGGACAGTCCACTTCCCTCACCGGAATTGGGGAGCAGACTGCCCACTGAGTTATGGAGCCATCCCCTTATATAGATATTCTCTGTCACAGAACTTCTAAGTTCTGATGTCATCCTCAGAAAGTCAGAGTTACTTGCAAAGAAAGAAAACTCTGCTAGAACTCCTTCTCTGAGCCCCCTCCCTCCCGTGATTATCGGGCCGAATGTTGATGCTTCAAGGTCTGTTTTTATCTATGCAGCTGGCCGGGCCTCTCTGCCTTCCTGGCACTAATTACATTCTTCAGAGCGGAGAGTATTTTTCTATTAATTAGTTTCTGGCCATCTGGCTTGGCCTGTATTCTGGGCCTGACTGTGCACACTACTGTACAAAGTAAGGTCTCTCAGACTGTAGCAGGCCTCATAGCCATGCTCTCTCTTCCATAGCTCACATGAGTTGCTTCTTTGCCATTCAAACGGGGTTGCTTGCATAAGGCAGGAGTGCAGTCACAGAAACAGATGAAGCAGATCTGATCAAAATTTCCCAACATTCTCCAATTTTTCTATTTGTTTTTTTTCTTTTGCTGGGGTGAGGGAAGTGAAAGTAATCCCGCTAAGGGGCATGGACCATTTGGGACAGAGAGGGATCATCCAAGAGGCAGCAGCTCACACTGGTCCCTAGATACAATATACAGGTTTTTTAGCAGAAGACTAAATCAATATACATCCAAATGCAATCAGGAGAGGAAGTGCACAACACATAATAAGAATACAAGCAATAAACATCAGCATAAAAATTAGAATTCCCCGTAACCCACCCAAAAAGGAGAAAAAGTCATAATGACTGCGGTACAGGGGGGTTTGGCCCACAGTGTGACCAGAGCAGGGAAGCGACAATACATTGTGAGCAGGGAGCGGTCCCAATCATATAAAAAAAAGAGCATAGCAGGGCACAAGAATAAAGAAAACATCATACTTATCTGACTAGAAAGGACAAAATCCAAACAGCATAAAAGAATAATAGCAATGGAGAACACAAGGGAATCAAACGTTCCTGATAAGAGTTCAGTTCAAAGCAGGGGTTTGATTGAGAACTTCTTTGGAGATGTGGGTTGTATTGTGAACATGCAGAAGTAAAGCTAATTGTCCATCAGGATGAAGGAACTCAATAAGTAGTACAAACATGATGGAGACAGCAAGGAGGAAACAAATGGTGCCCCAAGGAGCAGGTTTGGCAGCAAACATCTTGGTCAACAACAGTTCATACACAAAGGAAGTAGATAGAACAGAGGTGACAATTGGAGAAACTTTCAGATGACTGACATGAGTCCGAGTGTCGGTATCATTCAAGCAGGCAGCAGAATGGGGAAGCAGGAGTCCTGAAAAAGTAGAGCAATCCCAGGATGCACAAACACAGTTTCTTGCTATAAACAGTAGTCCCTATGAAAACAAGTTGACAATAATGAGCTGGGTACAAGCTATGTAGTCACCACACGATCAGCAACCTCTTGGAACAGGATCCGAAGCCCTGCAAAGTAAATCAGAGAGGCTCTGGTCTAACCTCACCTCTCTAGTGTAATTAGCCATATCAAATAGACAATGTGGAATCACTTATTCAAAAACAGCCTTAAAGAGGTAAGCCTTAAGCATGGCTTAGAACAAAAACAGAAATAGAGGCTGTTGCGCTAGCTTCCAGGCATGAAAACAAATGTATGGAGTTGGAAGGAAGAAAAACAAGAGATAAAAAATGCCTAACATCAAAGATAAGGATTAAGTACAACAGTAGTGAAACCCTGATATTCAACAATACATGATTACATTAAAATATAATACAGCAGACACTTGCCACATCCCAGAGAGAGAGCAGAAGGAGAGAACACACAATACTGTTTATATTATTCTACATAAATTGCAAACAAGCTTGAACCAGTTCAAAAAGTCATACAACAGTCCACATATGCTGTTTCAGTAGGGGTCGCTGTTGTCCACAGGCACAGCCAATAGCACTGAAGAGCCAGTTCAATTTCTTGTACTGCATCAGATCTGAAGTAACCTCCCATCAGACTGTCCTTCACTCGCTCCACCACTCCAGCTGCCCGAAGTCTACAAGCACACAAACAAAAGAATGTTGTACTCCCCCCTCCCCTTTCGTCTTGGAGTACAATCAATCCCACGTAACTCAACCAGGCAGCATCTTTATTTGGCAGGGCTGCTAAGAACATTAGACAATTATTAAAACTTAGTATCTTTTCTTTTAATATACCACGTCACCCCTCATAACATGTTTTCCTCTGTTTTTTTTGTTTTTTTTATAGTTAGGCAGAAAATACAAATTTAGTCAAAACAAAGAATACTTTTTTTTTTTTCCTAGACACTGACACATAAAATTCAAATACAGAAAAACAGGTGAATTTACTGAACTGGCCTGTTCACCAGCCCCCAGCACAGAGCTCAACAATGCAAAGTAATTAATTTGAATCTTACAGTTCGAGCAACATGCATTCCAATGACATTTTTCTCACTTAAATTAAAACCTTACCAGTGACTGGTGTTAAGCTGATTTGAAACCAAAGAAGTTATTTTTATTATCATTATTTGTTAAGACAAACTACTCAGCGCTTGGAAGCCAGCCTTGGAGTTATCTTAGGCAAATAATCCTAACTTTCAAAGCAGCCGTAAATTACCATGCAGCTGAAGGAAAAAAAAAGCAGTCATAAACACTAAGGGTTAAAATAAAACATTGTTTGAGAATATTAAATCCTAAATAAGCATAGTTGCAGCTCTGCTTTGTTGTTTCTGTAATTTATGAACAATAATTATGTCCTCCATGAGGTGCACAATATATCCCCTCTTTTTTTTCTTTCAATAGCACACGCAGTGAGAACCAAATATAAAATCCAAACATGATTACTGTCTTATTCACTCAGGAATTAAATTATTCTCAGGTTGCAATCTGGTAATAATCAATTCAGAATGCCACATTGTCCTTCAAGATTCTTAACCTCTACTTTGAAGGTTAAAGTTCAAAACAAAAGCAGTTCCCTTAATTTTCCATCTTCCTGGTCTGATTTTCTCAGATTTAGTAAAGAACTTCTAGGCAGGTCAATTCCAGGGATCAGAAAAACCAATTAAGAAAACATAAATTGTGCGAGTGTTATGCAGAGCTAAACCAGGCACTTTCAGAAGAGGAAACGACAGTACTGGTAGATACTGCTTTTAAAAAAAAACAAAGGAACTTTTGAATCACTGCAGTTATCACAGCTGTTAATGGTCTTCTATTTCTAATAATTTTAAAATACAAATCTGGTAATATTGTTTTTAATTACATAATTCACTTGTTTGAATGTAGTTGTATCATTTACTTTCTTCCAAAACTTACTGGACTTAACATGGCAAGCAATTCAATTTGGTTTTGTTTCGTTTTTCTCCAGTGAGGTTACTAACTTCTATCCTTCCTATAAAACACTGAATGTTTTCTTGACCTTTGTCACGGCACACACAAACGACACTGTTTAGCTAAAGACATCAAAGCATGGAAGATCTTCCCATTCATTCATGCTGCATTGCATTGCAATCAGTTAAAAAAATACTTAGAAAGCTAATTACAGAGGAATTATACTTCACCGAAAAAAGTTCTGTACTTCATCTCCTGTAGAGGCAGTTATTCATTCAACACAGCTAGTCACTGGCCAGGTGACCCTCAATGTTCAAGGAACAAACCTTGAAGTTCAGAACTCCATAATTACAATTGATGTGTACAGTGTTATGTAACTAGACTAGTTCTTTTCAATTGATCTAATTGTTGCTGTCTCTGGTCTGTGAGCATCCCAGATAAGGAGTTTTCCTCTCTTTTTTTTTATTTATAACAATCTGTTATTCTCCTGCACTGTCCCTCTTCCTATATTTTTTGTAGACCTGGTGTTTTTTTTGACTGTTTGGGGACACTTTAATTACAGGCAAGATCCTGTTAATAACTTCACTTTTTTACCGATATATATATATAAAAATCGAACCTCTTTATCTGCAGAGGAGTTGGTAAATTTGCTGGTAATTTCGCCTTTTCGCAGGAATAAACCTGCCAGCAACTCCTTAAGTCACAGAGGAGCTGGTAACTTCGTGGTTTTACATAAATAACCTCCTTATCTGCAGAGGAAACGAAGTTACAAAATCCAGGACTCAAACACACACACACACACAGTACTTACGCTTCGTCCAAACCCAGCCGTTCCCCTCGCGGAGATACGGAACCGTGGATAAGGACACACAGGCGCTTCGCTCCCATTTCTTGGGGCGTACAGTCTCACATATTCACCAAGCAATCCTGGGACTTTAAAGATCTAAAGTCTGGGCAACAAAAAAAAACTTACTTTCCCTAATATTTACAGAACACCCTAATCAGTTACATAGCAGCACAATAGCAGAACAGTGATCACATAAAAGCATAAAGTCACTACTCACGCACCGGCAAGTCTTCTGTCATTGATGGAGTAGACAGGAAACAAATACTCAAAAGCAGAGTCTTCCTAGGGGATCCAGATGTCACTGCGTCACACAGGGACCGCATGCACTTCTCCTGAACTAGCAGGAGGGAATCACGTCTTCTAGGCCAGCAGAAGGAAACTCTTCCCCTGTGCTATTTATTTTTTATTTATTTTTTTTTATGTTAAGAACAGGAGGTAGCCTCTTCTCCTAATGAGAAGGAATTCACATCCCCTGTTGTTGCCTTTTAAAACAGGAGGGAGCCTTTCGGACAAACACGCAGCCAAAAGCGTAGTCCGAAGAATCCTTGGGCAATTTAGAAAAAGGTTAGGAGTGACTACACTCAATTTAGAAGTGAGATGCGGCCGGGTTTGGCACCATTTGTGGGGCCCTGTCTCCCACAACACATGTTTTCTAGATATCACCAATTACCAATTACCAATTAGCAACAAATCACTCAGACTGCAAATTGCTCAAATACAATGCTTTTTATTCGGGTACCAGAACAAACAAACAACAACTGCTTTGAGCAAAAGTCTTTGTCTGAGAAAGGTGTTGGACAGTCCACTTCCCTCACCGGAATTGGGGAGCAGACTGCCCACTGAGTTATGGAGCCATCCCCTTATATAGATATTCTCTGTCACAGAACTTCTAGAAGTTCTGATGTCATCCTCAGAAAGTCAGAGTTACTTGCAAAGAAAGAAAACTCTGCTAGAACTCCTTCTCTGAGCCCCCTCCCTCCCGTGATTATCGGGCCGAATGTTGATGCTTCAAGGTCTGTTTTTATCTATGCAGCTGGCCGGGCCTCTCTGCCTTCCTGGCACTAATTACATTCTTCAGAGCGGAGAGTATTTTTCTATTAATTAGTTTCTGGCCACCTGGCTTGGCCTGTATTCTGGGCCTGACTGTGCACACTACTGTACAAAGTAAGGTCTCTCAGACTAGCAGGCCTCATAGCCATACTCTCTCTTCCATAGCTCACATGAGTTGCTTCTGTGCCATTCAAACGGGGTTGCTTGCATAAGGCAGGAGTGCAGTCACAGAAACAGATGAAGCAGATCTGATCAAAATTTCCCAACAGGATGGAAGGATACCCCTCTAAGGAGAGGCTTAAAAGGTTAGGGCTTATCAACCTGGAAAAGAGAAGGCTGAGAGGAGATATGATAGTCTATAAATTAATGGAACAGGTAAATGTACGTCAATTGTTTGTCATCACAAAGTAGAAAGACTAGGGGACATGCAATGAAGCTGCAGTGTATCCCATTTAAGACTAATAAAAGAAAATATTTTTTCACTCAATGCGTAATCAAACTCTGGAATTCGTTACCGGAGAATGTAGTAAAAGCTGTTAGTGTAGCTGGGTTTAAAAAAGGTTTGGACAAGTTCCTAGAGGAAAGATCCAAAAACCATTATTAAAGAGGACCTGGGAAATCCACTGCTTGCCCCAATACAAGCAATGTGGAACCTGTATGTCTCTTTGGTTAACTGCCAGGTACTTGTGGCCTGTATTTGCCACTGTTGGAAACAGGATATTGGGTTTGATGGACTTTGATCTGACCCAGTATAGCATTTCTTATGTTATGGTCTCTCACACGCACAAATACACGAGTTGGAAAAATTCTGTGAGCTTTCCTCACATGTACGTTTATTTCACTCTGAATTTAATTTTTGGTGCAAGTATAGTGGCTCGGTCTAACCTGAATTTCTTTCCTGGGTCTGCTAAGATTGGGGATGCTGCAGATGTCATCGTGCAACTGACACACCTTGCTATCTATTTTCAAAGACACCTGAATGCTTGACTTAGTTGGCTAGATTTTAGGAAAAATGTTCAGCCACAACTTCGCCCACTAAATAGTAGCTGAAAATTCACCTTTCCAGATTGTCTTGATCTTTCCCTTCCAGCACTCCTCAAGCTGTTAGAAGCTCTTGTGTTGTACACACCAGAGATCTCCTTTCTAGTACCTAACCCCCCCCCCCCCCCCCCCCCCCCCCCCCGGACAATGACCACCACAAGCCTAGACCTGTGATCTCTTTCAAGGCACCCTTGAGGCAGTAAATATGTAAAGTGGAGGTAGACCATGGAATGATGAGACAAAAAAGATCATATAATGTTTTTGGTCTTTATCAGAAGCACCCAAATTGGCCAAGTTTCAGCTGGACAGCCTTAGACAGTCAGACTTTAAAACCAATGGTAAATGTTTGAATATTACAAAGATCAATTAATAAATGCCCAAGGGCAGCAATGTACATTCTGTGTATGTGTGGCAATTTGACTGCTCTAGGGCATTTATTAATTGGTCTTTGTTAAATATTTGAACATTTACCATCAGTTTTGAAGTCTTGATCCCCTGATGAAGGCTGTCCAGCCAAAACTTATATAGGCCATAAGGTCTTTTTCTGCTGACATGTTTCTATCTAGTCTGCCCTTCCATATCAAATACTATATTAACTTTTTTCCCTTGAGAGATCTTCTGTTTCTCCAGGAACAAGCAGGAAGTCGGTCCTCACATATGGGGTGACATCGGCACCGACGGAGCCCTCGTGCAGAGCAAATCCCCAGCTTTCAGAGAAAGCCTTTGGGAATTGCATCACGCATGCACGGTCCTCTTCCCACCCAAGAGTGCCATCTTTCTCAGTCTCCTTTTTTCCGCGGAGCCCTCTGGACGTTGTCCCAGTGTCCCCATGAAAAAAGTTTTTAAAAAAGTTAAGAATTCTTTTTTACCGGATCGACACCGGTTCCTCTTCCTGCCTTCAGCTCGGTACACCGGTATCGAGTCCAGCTAGTATTTTTCGTTTTTTGTCTTTCATAACTGGCGTTCGCGCCCTTTTTCTTTTTCACTGGCAGCCCGGGTCTTCGACCTCGCAGGGGCCCTTTTTCCCCCGATGGCTGCCAGCGGGTTTAAATAATGCGATTGGTGTGCAAAACTCGTGTCCCTCACCGATACCCTTGACTGCTGTCTCTGGTGCCTTGGGCCCGACCACAACCCGACGGTCTGCGTTCCGTGTAGGAAGATGTCCTCTAAGGCCCTGAAGAGCCGCCAGCAGCACAATAGGATTTTTCCTGAGTAAGTGCCTTCGCAAGCCCGGACCTCGTCTGAGACCTCGACGTTCCATGGTTGTGGAATCGACCATGAGCAGGCTGACGAGCCAGAAGACGCACTCCTTGGTGCCTCCTGGCAGGGAAGCCCATAACTTGGATGCCTTTGGCAGGAAGTGCTTCCAGGGTTCAATGCTGACTTGTCGGATCCAGGCCTACCAGCTGTACATGGGCATGTAACCGAGGGACCTGGCGAAGGAACTCGCCAGGTTCTCTGCTGGTCTCTCCAAGGGGCCTATGCAGCGCTTCAGGAGCCTGTCCACCGCCGTCCGTGAGTTTCTCGAAGTTAATGTCTCGAGCGGCCTATGACGGGTTTGAGTCGGCAGCCCGGGTAGCCGCGGCAGACATCGGTGCACGCCGCCAGGCATGGTTACACTCCTCAGGCCTCGAGCAATGGGTTCAAGACAAGTTGGTCGATGTCTCATGCCAAGGGGAGAACCTCTTTGGCAAACCCATGACCGATAAGGCCACAGAACTGAAGACCGAGTACATGATGATGACACGGCTCTCCAAGAAGACCTCTGCCTCTTCTCGCAAGAAGGGTTCAAGTAAGCTCTCTTACCCGAGGAAGGGTGCTGCTTACCGAAGTTACCCCCATTTTCAGGCCTCCCCAGCTACCCAACAGGGGCAGCAGGTGAAGGGACAGGGGCATGGCCTGCGTAAGCAGAAGGCCCCCCAAACCCCAGGCACTGGCTTCAGCTCAGCCTGGCAGTGGCTTTTGACTCTCACAGCATGGCCCCTCTCCCCACAGGGGACAGGCAGTGCACAGGAGGCAGGCTTGCCCTGTATGCCCACAGGTGGACAGCCATTACCACTGATGCCTGGGTCTTGGAGATAGTCCAAGAGGGCTATCTTCTTCACCTGGCCCAGGTGCCCCCTCCTTACTTCCCGGGAGAGCCCCTCAGGTCTCCTCTTCACCGGGACCTTGTTCTGAAGGAGTGGGCGGGTCTTCTCGAGGATCAGGCGGTAGAACCGGTGCCCCACCACCTGCAGGGCAAGGGCTTCTATTCCAGGTACTTTCTGGTGCCAAAGAGAACAGGAGACCTCAGATCCATCCTCGACCTGTGCAACTTAAACAAGTTCTTGATGAGGGAGAAGTTCAAGATGCTCTCCCTTGGAATATTGCTGCCTTACCTCTTCCAGGGAGACTGGCTATGCTCCTTAGACCTAAAAGTTGCATATACACACATCCTAATACACCCAGACCACAGGCAGTATCTGCACTTTGTGGTAGGGGGTAATCACTACCAGTACAGGGTACTCCCCTTTGGCCTGGCCTCGGCCCCCAGGGTTTTCACAAAGTGCCTGGCTGTAGTGGTCGCCTTTCTCAGACTCCAAGGGATCTGTCTTCCCCTACCTGGACGACTGGCTGCTCAGAGGCTCCTCAGCCAGCGAGACCCACCAGGCCACATCTCACACCATCCAGGTGCTCCAGCTTCTGGGGTTTGTAATCAATTACCCCAAGTCCAGCCTTGCTCCCACTCTACAACTAGAGTTCATTGGGGCCAGACTCTACACCCTTCAGGCAAGGGCCTACCTGCCGGCGGACAGGGCAAGCAGGCTTCTGGTCCTGGCACGTCAGGTGAGTCGCAGACCTGCAGTGTCAGCAAGACAGTTTCTACGCCTCCTCAGGCACATGGCTTCCATGTACCATGTGATACCAGATGCCCGCCTCCAAATGCGAACTGCTCAGTGGTGCCTCAGAGAACAGTGGTCACAGTCCACAGGTTGTCTCAGGGACAAAGTCACAGTGTCCAGGCAGCTAGTACGGTCCCTGGACTGGTGGCTTCAGCCATTCCACTTGGAGGCGGGGATGCCTTTCCAGACTCCTCTGCACACAAGGATCTTGACCATGGATGCCTCCCTGCTGGACTGGGGAGCCCATTGCCAGGGGTTCTGTACTCAGGAGTGTGGTCCCCAAATGAGAGAACACAACAGATCAATTTCTTGGAGCTCCGTGCTGTACGCCTGGCTCTGCTAGTTTTCTGGCGGGTCCTGGCCCACGAACCTGTCTTGATACAGACAGACAGGTGGCCATGTTCTATGTGAACAAGCAGGGTGGCACGGGGTCCTTCCTTCTATGTCAGGAAACCCTGGATCTTGCTCATTTGCAGTGGCATCTGCGAGCCGTCTACTTAACGGGCCAGGACAACTGCTTGGCCGACAGACTAAGCAAGATTCTCCAGCCCCACGAGTAGCAGCTGGACCGGGGAGTAGTCCTTTGGTTTCCAGGCCTGGGGACGGACAGTGATGGACTTGTTTGCAAGTCCAGTCAATCACCAGTTGCCCCGCTTCTGCTCCAGGCAGCCCCACCCGAGCAGGGTGGCCACCAATGCTTTTCTGATATCATGGTCAGTGGGCCTCCTGTATGCATTTCCTCCGACGCCTCTGGTGGCCAAGACTCTTTTCAGGATCCTCCAGGACAAGACCTCGGTCATTCTGGTAGCCCCAAGGTGTCCGAAGTAACCCTGGTTTCCACTTCTGCTTCAGCTAGCGGTGGAGGCTCCCATCCCCCTGGGGTCTTTCCCAAGCCTCCTGTCCCAGGAAGGGGCACTCTCCTGCATCCCAACCTCAGTTTCCTCAACCTAATGGCATGGCTGCTGAGAGGGTAATGCTCGCCCCTCTCCTCCTTCCAAAGGCGGTTGAGGAGGTCTTGCTGGCCTCAAGGAGGCTGCGACGGGAAGGGTGTGGTTCTCCAGGACCAAGCAGGAAGTCAGTCCTCACATATGGGTGACGTCGGCGCCGACGGAGCCCTCGCGGAGCAATTTTCCCCAGCTTTCACAGAAAGCCTTTGGGAATTGCAGCGCGCATGCGCGGTCGCCTTCCCGCCCAAGGGTGCCATCTTAGCCAGTCTTCTTTTTTCCGCGGAGCCCTACAGACGTACCCGTCGTGTCCCCGCTAAAAAAGTTGATTTTCGTGAGTTTTACTCGTTTTTCAATTCGGTTCGACGCCGGTCGTTTTCCTGCCCGGACTCACGACGCCTTTGCGAGTCCTTCCCTTATTTTTCGGTTTTTCTGATTTTTGTCAGTTTCATTTTCGATTTTTCCCTGGCAGCCCGGTCCTTTGACCTTGCAGGGGCCCTTTTTCCCCCGATGGCTGCCAGTGGTTTCAAGCGGTGTGGTCAGTGTGACAGAAATATGTCACTCACTGACACACACGATAATTGCCTCCGCTGCCTGGGCCCGGATCATGAAGAAATGATCTGTGGAGCCTGTGGCAAAATGTCCTCCAAAGCGTTGAGGAGTCGGCGGCATCAGCGGGATAGAATCTTCGCTGACCCCAGCCGTACCCGGACCTCGTCGGAGGCCTCGGCATCCAGAGGCTCCAGCTCTGAACATCGCCGAAGCTCCTCCGACAGGGGTTCTCCCTCCGGAGACCATCGACGGAAGACAAAACCCGCGAGGGCGGCGTCGGTGGACGCTCCTGGCTCCGCGAGGGCCAGGTCGCATAGCCCCGATAGCCGTCCCGGGACTTTGGAGAAGGAGCACCTCCCGAAGCGACCTCGCCTGGAGTCGGAGTTGCCTGCTCGGGTAAGTCCTGTGGTCCTTCTGGACTCGCCTCCGAGAGGTCCGACGTCGGGGCCCGAGTCGGGGACTGCTGGGTCACCTGAGGTCGGACTCAGGTTGACGGCCTTGGAGAGCAGACTATCTGCCTTCATGGACCAGCAGCGGGCACTGATCGCTAGCCTCGCTGGCGCCGCTGCCCCGACCGCCGGGGCGTCGACGTCTAAGTCGACCCCGGAGACCGAGCCGATCCTTGAGTCCATGCGAACTCGAGTCGATCCTCGGTCGAGGTCACCCTCGGCCTCCCGTTCGGGACCGAGGTCGTCGCCGCCGACTCCCGTGGCGTCGGGGCGGCCGACGCCTCCGCCTGCCCAAGCCGACCCCACTGATTCCTCCTCGGAGTCGGTCTGGGAGTCTGAAGAGGAGGAGTCACCTGATTCCTTTCGGACTCGGTGTGTCCCCTCGGACTCACCTGAGTCCGAACCTCGGAAACAGTCCCCTCCGGAGGATGCCCTGTTCTCGGACTTCGTCAGGGATATGGCCAAGGCTTTGGCCTTCCCGGCGGATCCCGAGGAGGAGCCTCGAGCCGAAGAGCTCGACGCCCTTCAGTACGACTCTCCCGCCCGGGAGCACTTTACTGTACCGGTGCCTCCCATGCTGGAACGACTACTCTTCCGCATGTGGGAGAGTCCGGCCTCGTCGCCGGTATTGAGCAAGCGGGTCGATTCCATCTATCGAGTCCGCAAGAGTCCTGGCTTCCAAAAAGCACAGCTACCACACCATTCCATGGTAGTGGAATCGGCCATGCATCGGCTGAAGAGCCAGAAAATGCACTCCTCGGTGCCCCCTGGCAGGGAGGCCCGTAACCTGGATGGCCTTGGTAAGAAGTGTTTCCAGGGCTCTATGCTGGCTTGTCGTGTCCAGACCTACCAGCTATACATGGGCATGTATCTCCGAGACCTGGCTAAAGAGCTAGCCGGATTCTCCGCTGGACTGTCCGAGGAACCTTTGCGGAGGTTCCTGGCCTTAACATCTGGTATTCGGGAATGCTCCAAATTCATGTCCCGAGCAGCCTATGATGGCTTTGAAGCATCGGCTCGTGTGGCCGCAGCCGGCATCGGTGCCCGCCGACAGTCTTGGCTTCAGTCGTCTGACCTTGAGCCTTGGGTACAGGACAAGTTGGTCGATGTCCCCTGCAGAGGTGAGAACCTCTTTGGCAAGCCCATGGCTGAAAAGGCTGCACAAATCGAGACGGAGACTCTCACCAGGACCAGACTTTCTAGGAAGACCTCCGCCCCTTCCCAGAAAAAGAAGGGCTCGGGAAAAAAGTCCTTTTACCCGAGAAAGGCGGCTGCCTACAAACACTACCCCCAATATCAGGCCCCTCCAGCTCCCCAACAGGGTCAGCAGGCCAAGGGACGGGGTAACGGGTCCCGTAGGCTGCAAGCCCCCAAGCCTGCACCACCAGCCCCTGCTCAGCAGGGTGGGGGTTTTTGACTTCCTCAGCATAGCCTCTCCCCCTCAGCTGGTCCCTCCCAGCACCGGAGGCCGGCTGGTTCACTTCGCCCACAGGTGGTCCAACATCACTTCAGATGCCTGGGTGCTTCAAGTCGTGCGAGAAGGATATCTTCTCCACTTCCATCAGGTCCCTCCCTCTTATTTTCCAGGGGAACCTCCTCGACTCCCTCTGCACAGGGACTTACTCCTTCAGGAGTTAGCAAGTCTTCTTCAGGACCAGGCTGTGGAACCGGTGCCCCAGCACCTGAGAGGTCAAGGCTTTTATTCCAGGTATTTCCTAATACCAAAAAGGACAGGAGGCCTAAGACCCATCCTGGACTTGCGCAACCTCAACAAGTTCCTTGTGCGGGAAAAGTTCAAGATGCTTACCCTTGGAATCCTTCTGCCCTACCTCCAGCAGGGAGATTGGCTATGCTCCTTGGATCTAAAGGATGCCTACACGCACATCCTCATCCACCCAAGCCACCGCCAATACCTAAGGTTTGTGGTGGCCGGAAATCACTACCAGTACAGAGTACTGCCCTTTGGCCTGTCCTCCGCACCGCGAGTCTTCACAAAATGTCTCGCGGTGGTGGCGGCCTATCTCAGGCTTCACGGCCTCTGTTTTTCCGTACCTCGACGACTGGCTCATCAGAGCGTCGTCCCCTCCGGCAGTCACCAATGCCACACACCGCACGGTGACTCTTCTGCAGTACTTGGGCTTTGTCATAAACTTCGCAAAGTCCACTTTGCTCCCCTCACAGGATCTCGAGTTCATCGGCGCAAGACTGCACACTCCTCAGGCTCGAGCTTTCCTGCCTCTCGACAGGGCTCAACGGCTCATGGACCTAGCCGGCCGTTTTCACAGCCAGTCCCTGGTCTCCGCCAGGCGCTTCCTGAGATTGCTCGGCCACATGGCTTCCACCGTCCACGTGACCCCCAATGCTCGCCTGAATATGCGGCCGGCTCAATGGTGCCTTCGCAAACAGTGGCAACAAGCCACCGGCGGCCTAGCCGACTTAGTGCGCCTCTCCAGTCCGCTGGCCTCTTCCCTACAGTGGTGGCTTCATCGGCCGAACCTAGTGCTCGGAATGCCTTTTCAGTCGCCTCAGCCGACTCAAGTGCTGACGACCGATGCTTCCCTCCTGGGCTGGGGAGCTCACTGCCAGGGGGCATGTACTCAAGGTCTCTGGACCGCGTGGGAATCTGCTCAACAGATCAACTTCCTGGAGCTCAGAGCTATTCGTCTGGCGCTCAAGGCTTTCTCCCACCTGACTTCTCACCAGTCCGTCCTTGTCCAGACGGACAATCAAGTTGCCATGTTCTACGTGAACAAACAGGGCGGCACGGGCTCCTTCCTTCTCTGCCGAGAAGCTCAAAAGCTCTGCTCTTGGGCCGTCAGTCACGGCATTCTTCTCAAAGCAGTTTATCTCCCAGGCCAGGAGAATTGCCTGGCGGACAAACTCAGCAGGATACTCCAGCCGCACGAGTGGCGTCTGGATCCCTTGGTAGTTCAGAAACTCTTTCTGAAGTGGGGCCTCCCCACGATGGATCTCTTTGCCAGTCCTCTCAACCGGCAACTTCCTCGCTTCTGCTCGCGTCAGCCACATCCCCTTCAGGTAGCGGCAGATGCATTTCTGCTCTCATGGTCGGAAAACCTTCTCTATGCTTTTCCTCCCATCCCGCTGGTCTCCCGAACTCTGTTCAAGGTTCTCCAGGACAAAGCGTCCATGATCCTGGTGGCTCCTCGCTGGCCCATACAGCCGTGGTTTCCACTCCTGTTGCAATTAGCGGTGGAGGATCCGTTCCCTCTGGGGTTTCATCCGGATCTCCTAACACAGGATCAGGGGTCTCTGCTACACCCCAACCTCAGATCTCTCAATCTAATGGCCTGGCGGCTGAAAGGGTAGTCCTCGCTCCCCTTCTCCTGCCGGCAGAGGTGGAAGAGGTCGTCCTAGCTTCTCGGCGACCTTCTACCCGCAAATGCTACGCCCTCAAATGGCGTCGCTTTTCCGTTTGGTGTGTACAGCAGTCTCAGGATCCCTTCTCCTGCTCGGTGTCGGTGATCTTGCAGTACCTGCTCTACCTCTCTAATCTGGGACTTAAGTCCAACTCAGTCAAGGTCCACCTCAGTGCTCTGTCAGCACACCATGTGCCGATGGACGGCAGACCTCTTTCCAGCGACCCTCTTGTAGCACGGTTTCTCCGAGGTCTCCTTCTACTAAAACCACCTCTGCGCCCGCCAGCACCTGACTGGGATCTGAATGTGGTTTTACAGCGGATCACCTGTCCGCCTTTTGAACCGATGGCTACCTGTTCTCTGCGTTTTCTCTCGTGGAAAACCTTATTCCTGATAGCCCTCACTTCCGCTAGACGCGTCAGTGAATTGCAGGCCCTCGTGTCTGATCCTCCCTTCACTCGGTTCTACAAAAATAGGGTAGTCCTACGGACTCACCCAAAATTTCTTCCAAAAGTTGTCTCCCCTTTTCACATCAATCAGGAGGTGGTACTTCC
This sequence comes from Ichthyophis bannanicus, assembly GCA_033557465.1. NCBI lineage: Eukaryota > Metazoa > Chordata > Amphibia > Gymnophiona > Ichthyophiidae > Ichthyophis > Ichthyophis bannanicus. The sequence continues at coordinate 245,255,238 of CM066040.1, read as the reverse complement.
AACCTTCTTTCCCAGGCCTCACTCCAGCCGAGCTGAACGAGTCCTGCATACCCTGGACTGTAGAAGGGCACTGAACTTCTACCTTGACCGTACGCTGGAGCACCGTAAAGCTGCTCAGCTTTTTGTGTCTTTTGACCCCAATAAATTGGGGCTCCCTGTCTCCAAGCGTACTCTATCCATCTGGGTTGCTGACTGTATCGCTTGGGCTTATGGGGCAGCCGGACTCTCCTTAGAAAGTCGAGTCACGGCTCATTGTGTTCGGGCGAAGGCTACGTCAGTGGCTTACCTCCGCTCTGTTCCGCTGGCAGAAATCTGCCGGGCCGCTACTTGGTCTTCGAGCCAGACTTTTGCGGTCCATTACTGTCTCGAGAGGGAGTCCCGCAGGGACAGTGCTTTCGGACAGGCAGTCCTCCGAAATCTCTTCGAGGTTTGAGCAACTCCTACCCTCCATCCCGGATGGGGGCTACCGGTGGGTAATAAGTCAGCGAAGATTCCATCCTTCTGTACTGCCGAGCTCGAGGGAGCTCATTTTTGTGCTTAGGGTCTCCGGTAGCCTTAAGCTTGGGAGTCCCATATGTGAGGACTGACTTCCTGCTTGGTCCTGGAGAAAGCGTAGTTACTCACCTGTAACAGGTGTTCTCCAGGAGCAGCAGGAATCAGTCCTCACAACCCTCCCTCCTCCCCGTGGAGTTGCAATCATCTGCTTAAGTTTTTTTGCAAATTTTTATGCTGTCTTTTAGCTATGTCATCAGACTGGCTAAGATGGCACCCTTGGGCGGGAAGGCGACCGCGCATGCGCGCTGCAATTCCCAAAGGCTTTCTGTGAAAGCTGGGGAAAATTGCTCCGCGAGGGCTCCGTCGGCGCCGACGTCACCCATATGTGAGGACTGATTCCTGCTGCTCCTGGAGAACACCTGTTACAGGTGAGTAACTACGCTATCCCTTCTCCTGCCAGGTTGGGGTGGTTCTACAGTACCTTCTCCACCTTTTGGATTTGGGCCTCAAGTCCAACTCCGTCAGAGTGCACCTTAGCGCTCTTGCAGCAAACCACTTCCCGGTGGAGGAGAAGCCCCCCTCCGCCTATCCCTTGGTTTCTCGATTTTTGAGAGGCCTGCTTCTTCTGAAGCCTCCGGTTTGCTCTCCGGCGACCGAGTGGGATCTCAGTGTGATTTTAGGGCAGCTTACTCTGCCACGATTTGAGCCGATGGCAACCTGCCATCTGCGCTACCTTTCTTGGAAGGTGGTTTTCTTGGTGGCCCTCACGTCTGCTCGGCAGGTGAGTGAGCGTCAGGCCCTCGTGTCCGACAGGCCTTACATCAGGTTCTATAGGAACGGGGTGGTGCTTCGCATGCACCCCAAGTTCCTTCCGAAAGTGGTCTCCTCATTCCACCTCAACCAGGAGGTGGTGCTGCCTACCTTCTTTCCCAGGCTGCATGCCAGTCGGGCGGAGATAGTACTGCATACCCTGGACTGTAAGAGGGCATAAGCCTTCTATATTCAGCGCACACAGGGCCATAGAAGGGCTTCTCAGCTCTTCGTGTCCTATGACCCAGTAAGCTGGGGATGGCTGTTTCCAAACATACGCTGTCCACCTGGGTAGCAGACTATTGCCTGGGCATACAGGGTAGCCGAGCTTCCATTGGAGGGTCGTGTCACAGCCCATCGGGTCAGGGCCATGGCGGCATCAGTGGCTTATTTCCGCTCTGTTCCACTGGCAGACATCTGCCGGGCCGCCACCTGGTGTTCGGGAGTCCCATATGTGAGGACCTACTACCTGCTTGTTCCTGGAGAAAGCATAGTTACTTACCTGTAACAGGTGTTCTCCAGGGACAGCAGGAATCAGTCCTCACGACCCTCCCTCCTCCCCTTGGAGTTGCAGTCTTATTATTTTTATTTTTTTGCCGTCTTTTTAGCTATGTCATTTGACTGAGCAAGATGGCACCCTTGGGCACAAAGGGGACCGCGCATGCGTGATGTGATTCCCAAAGGTTTTCTCTGAGGGCTCCGTTGTCACCGATGTCACCCCATTTGTGAGGACTGATTCCTGCTGTCCCCGGAGAACACCTGTTACAGTTGAGTAACTACGCTTTGTCCCATGCTTTTTTGAATTCAGATACAGTCCTAGTTTCAACTATCTCCACTGGGAGACTATTTCATGCATGTACCACTCTTTCCGTAAAGAAATATTTCCACCCTCATCCTATGCCCCCTCGTTGCAGAGCTTACTTTCAATTGAAAGAGACTCCTCTTTTGTGCATTTATGCCATGGAGGTATTTAAACATCTCTATCATATCTCCTCTATCTTGCCTTTCCTCTAAAGTATACATATTAAGATCCTTAAATCTGTCCCCATATGGTTTATAAAGCCCACTGACCCTTTTAGTAGTCACCCTCTTCATATACTCCATGCTGCTTATATCCTTTTGAAGGTGTAGTCTCCAGAATTGCACACAATACTCCAAATGAAGTCACACCAGAGACTTATACAGAGGCACTATCACCTCCTTTATTTCTACTGGCCATTCCTCTCCCTATGCACCCAAGCATCCTTCCGGCTTTTGCCATCTCGTTTTTTACCTGTTTAGCCACTTTAAGATCATCAGAAACAAACACGCCCAGGTCCCACGCTTGTTTCATGGACAGAAGTACTTCACCACCTACACTATATTTCTCCCTTAGATTTTTGCAGCCCAAATGCATGACCCTGCATTTTTTAGCATTAAATCTCAGCTGCCAAATTCTTGACCATTCTTCAAGCTTAGCTAGATCCCTCCTCATGTTATCTACTCTTTCCTAAGTGTTTGCTCTATTGCAGATTTTGGTATTATCCACAAATAGGCAATAGAGCAGACACCTAGGAAGGAGGAGTAGCCTAGTGATTGGGGCAAGTTGCCTTGGGCCAGAGGGCCAGGGGTTCAAATCCCACTGGAGGACAGCAACCTCAGGCTGGAGGGACTGGGGCTTCTAGTCCCACAGGTGCTCCTTGTGGCCTTGGGCAAGTCACAACCCTCCGTTGCCTCAGGTACATAATGTAGATTGTGAGCCCTTCGGGGACAGGGAAATATATACCATCCCTGAATGTACACCGCTTTGACCCGGTGAAAAGCGGTATATAAGCATTGCTAAATAAATAAACTTACCCAACAGCTTTTCTGCAATATCACTAACAAAGATGTTAAAAAGAACTGAACCAAGGACCGATCCCTGCGGCACACCACTGGTAACATCCTTTTCCTTTGAATGAGTTCCATTTACCTGTAAACTTTGTCGCCACCTAGTCACTTTAGAGTCCATCCCTAGGGTGCGGAACAGTGTCATAGGCTTTACTGAAATCAAAGTATAACACATCTAGGTCTCTCCCTCGGTCCAACTCTCTGGTCACCCAGTCACAGAAATCAATCAGATTTGTCTGACAAGACCTGCCTGTAGTAAACCCATGCTGCTTCAGATCCTGCAATCCACCGGACTTCATAAACCTCACTATTCTATGTTTTAGAAGCGCTTTTATTAATCTACTTACCACTGACGTCAAACTAATTGGTCTGTGGTTCTCAATCTCATCCTTACGTCCGCTTTTGGGTAAAGTGACAACATGTGCCTTTCTCCAGCCCTCTGGGACCACGCTCGACTCCTCATCACCCCAATTCTCAACTATGCCAACATTATATACTAGGGTCTCCCAAAGTCCACCTTATTCCCCCTACAACTTGCACAGAATACAACCGCAAGTATCACAGGTACTAGTCAACGAGCACAGGTCACCCCAGTCCTGAAGTAGCTACACTGGCTCCCTTTCTACATTAGAATCAAATACAAAGTTGTCCTGACCATATTCAAGACCCTTTATGGCTTCTCAGCAAACATCCTTCAACACCTCATTCTCGAACCTCTCAATAACAGATCCAGGAGAAAGGCTAACCACAACCTATCTACCTCCAACAGAGCCTTCGCATTCTATGCACCCACCATCTGTTACTCCCTCACTTTGCCGCAAACTAAAAGTAGCTGTCTTCCTGCCTTTCCATCTCTCCTTCCTCAGTTCTTCATTTTCCACAGAGCCGGCAGGAAGCACATCCTGTCACTACAGAAAATTCTTGATTGTTTTCTCTTATTTTTTGTGGTTCGCGTCTGTCTTCTCGTTGATGTTGGTACCGACTCTGTTCTCTTTCTTTCTTTGTAATTTTTTGCTTTAAAAAAAAAAGTAACTTTCTTTAGGCACATCAATGCCATTTTAAGCCTTCCATTTTGTCACTGACACTATGGGAAAAAATCACTTAATGGTTTTAAAAATGTTCTAAGTGTGGCAGTACCATCTCGGCCACCGACACCCATGGCTGGTGTCTAAAATGCCTAGGTCCTGACCACCACCCATCAGAATGTCCCCTCTGCAGGAAGATGAAGAGAGGTCTCTACAGAATTGGGCTGCAAAGCTAGGCACCCTCTTTGCTTCCGACACCGTCTTTCTAGCATCAGCGTCATCGAGGGCATCCTATTCCTCCTATGTATCTCAAATATCGAAGCAGAAGTCTTCAACGAAAACTGGGTTTCCCCCCAAGGGTAGATCTCCTAAGCATCAAGATGCCTTGAGCCATGTCAGCGTATCCTGGCCATCGAGCCGAGCTTGCAGGCCTTGCTGGCAGAAAGGAATCTTCACACTCTGGATTGTAAAAGAGCCTTGGCCTTTTACCTTCAGAGAACTAAGCAACATAGAAAGTCTTCCCAGCTTTTTGTTGCCTTGACTCTAGTCATCTTGGACTTCCAGTTTCCAAGCAGAATTTGTCTAAATGGATTGCAAATTGCATATCCTTTGCATATGAGAGTAAGGGACTTTCTCTCGAAGGTCATGTCACAGCTCACAATGTGAGAGTAATGGCAGCCTCTATGGCTAACCTTTGCTCAGTGTCCATTGACGACTTTTGTAGAGCAGCCACTTGGGCTGTAGTACATACCTTTGCAGCCCACTACTGCTTAGACAAGGACTCCCGTCAGGATGCCTCGTTTGGCCAGGCTGTTCTCCAGCATCTCTTTCAGACTTAGAACAACTCCTACCCGCCGTCTGGGTTTCGATACCAGAGATCCATGGGAGGAAGCATGGCCCATCTCAACCTGGGTTTCGTAGCTTTCCGGGGTCATCTCCCTGGCATCTGTCAGTTGGGGAGTCCCCATATGTGAAGACTACATTCCTGCTTGTTCCTGGAGATAGCGTAGTTACTCACCTGTAACAGGTGATCTCCAGGAACAACAGGAATTAAGTCTTCACAACCCACCCACCTCCCCTTGGAGTTGTCTTTTTCTGTCTCTCCTTCTCTCCTTTGTCTCAGCTATATCCTTTGTCTCAGCTATAAACTGAACTGAAGAGTGAGAATTGGAAAGGCGGGAAGGCAGCAACGCAGGCACAGTGGGATGCTCCCAAAAGCTTTCGTATTTGGCGCTGGGGAGCGTTCCCGCGCAGGCTCCGTCGGTACCGATGATGCCCATATGTGAAGACTTAATTTGTGCTGTTCCCGTAGATCACCTGTTAACAGGTGAGTAACTATGCTTTTCCAATGCAAAGCCTAGACTTAGTGCAGTAAATTAATGATAGTCTACTAACTTTCTTCCTCCTGCCTGGACATAACTTTTTCCTTGGGCTATCTAGATTTTGCGCACCTAAATGTCTTTGGAAATTCCTCCGTGTTAAACAAAGAGTTTGATCTAGTCATTTAAGTTCTCACTTAGCCAGATAGATGGCTTTAAAAATATACCTCCGTAGGGATAGTTTTGGGACCCATGTGTACAGACCTTTGGAGAAGTCATGGTGCATGAACTAAAGGAGTTAGGTGGGATTATAAAATAGTGAAAAAAACCCACAGGTTGCTATAAATGAAGACTCATAGTGGTGTAACCCAACAGATGTCAGTTCCAGTTGAGTTGGTAACCCAAACAAAGCAATAGGAAATAAAACATTACAATTTTCTTAGCCTAGCATTTAATTAAAAATTATCACATCTATAAACTATCAACTCTTTTTGTATATATCTGAAGATGATGTAGGGAAGTTACCCATACCTAAAATGGTATTTAAAAATCTTAAAAGAATTGAAGCAATTTGACCGCACTTTGAATATTGTGTGCATTTCTGGTCTCCGTATCTGAAAAAGGATATAGCGGAATTAGAAAAAGTGCAGAGAAGAGCCACCAAAATGGTAAAGGGGATAGAAGGATACACCTATGAGGAAAGGCTTAAAAGATTAGGGCTCTTCAACTTGGAAAAGAGAAGGCTGAGGGGAGATATGATAGAAGTCTATAAATTAATGAATAAAGTGGAACGGGTTAACGTAGATTGGTGGTTTACACCATCAAAAACTAGAAAGACTAGAGGACTCGTAATGAATCTACAATGTAACCCATTTAAGACTAATAGAAAATATTTTTTCACTCAATGCATAATCAAACTCTGGAATTCATTACCGGAGGATGTAGTAAAAGCTGTTAGTGTAGCTGGGTTTAAAAAAGGTTTGGATAAGTTCCCGGGGGAAAGGTTCATAAACCACTATTAAAGAGGACCTGGGAAATCCACTGCTTATCCCAGGACGAGCATTGTGGAAGCTGTGGATTTTGGGTACCTGCCAGATACTTGTGACCTGGATTGGCCACTGTTGGAAACTGGATACTGGACTTGATGGACCTTGGTCTGACCCAGTATGGCATTTCTTATGTTCTTATGTAAATCTTGATAAACCGGGAAGAAGTATTACAACTATTTGATAAACTATAGAGTAGCAAATCACCTGGACCGGATGGTATACATCTAAGGTTGCTGAAAGAACTGAAATATGAGATTGCAGACCTACTATTAGTAATCTGTGAACGGTCATTAAAATCGTCTGTAATACCTGAAGATTGGAGAATGGCCAGTGTAACACCAGTTTTTAAAAATGGTTCCAGGGTAATCCAGGAAACTACAGACTGGTGAGCCTGACATCTGTAAAGGGCAAAATGGTAGAAACCATTATAAAGAATTAAAATTACTAAACATGTAGGTAGTCATCATTTCATGCGAAAACACCAACATGGATTTAGCCAAGGAAAGTCTTGTCTTACTAATCTGTTATATTATTTTGAAGTGTGAATAGACAGGTAGATAAAGATGAGCCGGTCGATATAGTCTATCTGAATTTCCAGAAAGCCTTTGACACGGTATCTCATGATACTCTTGGTGAAATTAAAAAGTCATGGTCTAGAAGGCAGTGTACTATTGTGGATCAGGAACTGGTTAAAAGATAGCAGAGTAAGACTAAGTGACCAGTTTTCTCAGTGGAGAAAGGTGAATAGTGGCGTACCCTAGGGATCTATTCTTGCCTACTGCTTTTTAACATATTCATAAATGACCTGGAAATGGAAACGAGAGGGGTAATCAAATTTGCAGATGACCCGAAATTAACAAAAGAGGATTGTGAAAAAATGCAAGAGGACCTTGATAAATTAGGAAGACTGAGCAAATGGCAGATGAAATTTAATATGGAGAAGTGCGAAGTTATGCACTTAGGGAAGAACAAACTAAATAAAGATTACATGATGCAAGGTCCCAGATTAGGAGCCACCACCCAGAAAATGGATTTAGGCAGCATTGTGAATATGTTGAAACCTTTTTTCCCCAGTGTGCAGTAGGGGCCAATAAAGCAAATAGAATGCTAGGAATCATAAGGAAAGGAATGCAGAATAAAACCAAGATATTATAATGCCTCTGTATCGCTCCATGGTGCAACTGCACCTTGACACTATTATGTGCAATTCTGGTCGCCATATCCTAAAAAGGAGCTGAATTAGAAAAGGTACAGAGAAGAGAGAACAAAATGGTATAGGGGATGGAAGGATATTTCCTATGAGGAAAGGCTTAAAAGGTTAGAGCTCTTCTACTTGGAAAAGAGATGACTGAGGGAAGATACGATAGAGGTCTATAAAATAATGGAGTGGAACGGGTATATGTAGATCAAAAAGTAGAAAGTCTAGGGGACACACAATGAAGCTACAATACAGCATATTTAAGACTAAATGGAGAAACTATTTTTCCACTCAATGCATAATCAAGGTCTGGAATTCGTTAACTGAGAATGTAGTAAAAGCTGTTAGTGTAGCTGGATTTAAAAGAGATTTGGACGAGTTCTTGGAGGAAAAGTTAGTAAATCAGTATTAAATTGACTGGTGAAATCCACTGTTTAGCCCTGCGATAATAAGCAGCATGGAATCTTTCTACCTTTTGGGAACCTGACAGATGCTTGTGACCTGGATTGGTCACTCTTGGAAACAGGATGCTGGGCTCAATGGACCTTTGGTCTGACCCAATATGGCATTTCTTATGTTCTCTGTCATACAATGGTTTGAGAGAGATACTTTATACTAGATGACAAGGCAGCTAGAAAAAAATAAACTAAATTGGATTTTTTGCAATAGTACAAAATTGGTATAAAGAAATGCATTCAGCAAATATTTTAAAAGGAAATTTTACTAAATTTTAGGAAGCGGCCCAGCAGTGGTATGCATATTACAGTCAGGCATACAGTACAGCTGAAACTGGAAAACAAGAAGATGGGTGTACTGAGGTAAGAAACACAATGGTCTTTCTCTTACTACTTACAAATAATTTTCTTTCAAGTAAATATTTTATTGAGCATCTATCTTATATGGGTCTTTCTTCTTTATACTGTGAGCTGCTTGTTATCTGGATTAGTATGTAACATGGGTGATTATGTTCTCCAGGACCAAGCAGGAAGTCAGTCCTCACATATGGGTGATGTCGGTGCCGACAGAGCCCCTGTGCGGAGCATTTACCCAGTTTTCAAAGAAAGCCTTTGGGAATGCAGCGCGGCTGCGCGGTCCCCTTCCTGCCCAAGGGTGCCATCTTGCTCAGTCTTTCTTTTTCCGCGGAGCCTGACAGACGTGAGTTTGTGTCACCCGGGAAAAGTTGGGGTTTTTTTGGCGATTTTCACGTTATTTTATCCGGTTCGATGCCAGTTCCCCTTCCCGTTTAGGCTTGGTACACCGGTATTGAGTCCAGACTTGTGATTTTCGGGTTTTGTCCTTCATGACTAGCGTTCGCGCTCTTTTTGTGTTTTCACTGGCAGCCCGGTCGTTTGACTTTGCAGGGGCCCTTTTTCCCCCGATGGCTGCCAGCATGTTCAAAAAGTGTGATCGATGCAAGAAACATGTCTCTCACCGACACACATGACTGCTGCCTCCAATGCCTCGGGCCCGACCATGACCCACTGGCCTGTGGTCCATTCGGCAAAATGTTGTCGAAGGCGCTTCGGAGCCGTCAGCGTGAGAGAATACTCTCTGATTCCGCATCTGGCCAGGCCTGGACTTCGTCAGAGGCCTCGACATCTCGGGAGTCCGACCCCGAGCGCCGTTGGGGGGTCCTCTGAAAGGGAGTCTCCCTCACAGGAGCACCGAAGGAAGAACAAGCTCGTGAGGGCGGCGTCGGTGGAGGCTCCTGGTTCCTCGAGGGCCAGGTCGTGTAGCCCTGACCGCCGCCCCGGGTTCTCGGAGTCGGAGAGACCTTCCAAGCTACCTCGTGTGGAGCCGGAGTCCCTGAGTCACGTAAGTGCAGTTGTCCTCGTGGACTCTCTGGGGGAGCCGCCGTCGAGGCCCGAGTCGGGGGCTGCTGAATCTCCTGAGCTTGGACTCGGGTTGATGGCCTTGGAGAGCAGCTTGGCTGCCTTCATGGAACAGCAGCGGGTGCTGATCGCCGGTCTGACCGGTGCATCTGCCCCAACCACCGGGACCTCGACGTCTAAGTCGACCCCAGAGACCGAGCCGATCCTCGAGTCGATGAAGTCTCGAGTCGATCCTCGGTCAAGGTCCCCTTCGACCTCCCGTGCGGGGCCGAGGTTGTCGGGGCGGGTGGCCCCGAGGCCCACACGGGAGCAAAAAAAAGAAGCGGCAGATACACACCCAATAAACTTAAAAACTTTATTAAACCAAAGGGGTGGCCAAAACCCAACACAGGCCGTGTTTCGTAATCACTTCATCAGGGGCTATCCAGGCACACTGTGGGTGTGAAGTGCAAAGACTCCACCAGGTTCGATAGAAAAACTGGCAGATACTAATATCAGAATAGCTTCTTTATAACATCCAGTGGACTCCTTGCGCCACGTTATCCATTCAGAGAAACGGTTCTCTACAGATGATTCTTTGGTTTTCCGGTTAATGCGTCTGAATCTCTGAGTGGATAACGTGGCGCAAGGAGTCCACTGGATGTTATAAAGAAGCTATTCTGATATTAGTATCTGCCAGTTTTTCTATCGAACCTGGTGGAGTCTTTGCACTTCACACCCACAGTGTGCCTGGATAGCCCCTGATGAAGTGATTACGAAACACGGCCTGTGTTGGGTTTTGGCCACCCCTTTGGTTTAATAAAGTTTTTAAGTTTATTGGGTGTGTATCTGCGGCTTCTTTTTTTTGCTCCTGCTCGGTTGAGTGGCTAGTGCTGTTTTTTTTGTGGACCCCGAGGCCCACACGGCCAGAGCCGCTCGACTCGGAGGAGTCTGAGTTGGAGACGGAGGATGAGGAGTCCCCCGGACACCTTCCGGACCCGGTGCGTCCCTTTGGACTCACCGGAGTCCGAGCCTCGGAGAAGGCCCCCCCCCTCCGGAGAATACCCGGTTCTCAGACTTCGTGAGGGACATGGCCAAGGCCCTGGCCTTCCCTGCGGATGCTGAGGAGGAGCCTCGAGCCGAGGAGCTTGGTGCCCTCCAGTTTGACTTTCCTCCGAAGGAAGCCTTTACTGTACCGGTTCCTCCGATGCTGGAACGGCTGCTCTTCCGTATGTGGGAGGCACAGGCCTCGGCGCCGGTTCTTAGCAAACAGGTCGATTCTATTTATCGTGTCCGTAAGAGCCCTGGGTTCCAAAAGGCGAAGCTACCGCACAACTCCATGGTTGTGGAATCGGCCATGCACCTTCTGAATAGTCAGAAGATGCACTCCTTGGTGCCCCCCGGCTGGGAGGTCCAGAACCTGGATGCCCTCGGTAGAACGTGCTTCCAGGGTTCTATGCTGTCTTGCTGTGTCCAGACCTACCATCTGTACATGGGCATGTACTTAAGAGACCTGGCAAAGGAGATTGCCAGGTTCTCAGCTGGCCTCTCCGAGAAACCTTTGTAGAGGTTCAAGGCTTTGTCAACAGGGATCCGAGAATGCTCGAAGTTTATCTCTCGAGCAGCCTATGATGGCTTTGAGGCTTCGGCCCCGGGTAGCCACGGCTAGCATCGGTGCATGCCGTCAGGCCTGGCTACAGTCATCGGACCTGGAGCCATGGGTGCAGGACAAGTTGGTCGATGTCACCTGCAAAAGTGAAAACCTTTTTGATAAGCCCATGGCTGAAAAGGCTGTGGAAATCGAGACTGAGACTCTCACCAGGACAAGGCTGTCCAGCAAAACTTCTGCTCCTTCTCAGAAAAAGAAGGGCTCAGGGGAAAAAGCCCTTTTTCATGAGGAAGGGTGCTGTCTACAAATCCTGCCCTCACTATCAGGCCTCTCCAGCTCCCCAACAGGGCCAGCAGGCCAATGGGCAGGGGCATGGGCCCCGTAGGCACAAGACCCCCAAGCTGCCAGCTCTGGCTCCTGCACAGCAGGGAGTGGGGTTTTGACTCCCACAGCATAGCCTCTTCTCCACAGCTGGCTCCACTCAGCACAGGAGGTTGGCTGACCCTGTACGCCTACAGGTGGACAGCCATCACAGGGGATACCTGGGTCCTCAGCATAGTGTAACAAGGCTACATGCTCCATTTCCACCAGATACCCCCCTCCTACTTTCCAGGGGAGCCTCTAAGACTCCCTCTGCACAGAAACCTCCTCCTGCAGGAGTTGACAAGTCTTCTAAAGGATCAGGCGGTGGAACCGGTACCTCACCACCTGAAAGGTCAAGGCTTCTACTCCAGGTACTTTCTGGTACCAAAAAGGACAGGAGGCCTCCGGCCTATCCTAGACTTGTGAAACCTAAACAAGTTTCTGGAGAGGGAAATGTTCAAGATGCTTACCCTTGGAATACTGCTGCCCTACCTCCAGCAGGGAGACTGGCTATGCTCCTTAGACCTAAAGGATGCTTATATGCACATCCTCATTCATCCAGACCACAGACAATATCTCAGATTTGTGGTGGGAGGAAACCATTTCCAATACAGAGTACTTCCCTTTGGCCTAACGTCCACCCCTAGGGTCTTCACCAAATGCCTGGCGGTGGTGGCAGCCTATCTCAGAAATCAGGGAATTTTTGTTTTCCCATACCTGGACGACTGGCTCATCAGGGCCAGTCTCTCCAGGAGGCCAGACAAACCACTCTTCTCACTGTCTCTCTTCTCCAGCATCAGGGCTTTGTCATAAACCACGCAGTCCACTTTGCTCCCCTCACAGAACCTAGAGTTTATAGGGGCCAGATTAGACACTCTGCAGGCAAGGGTTTACTTGCCCGAGGACAGGGCCCACAGATTGATGGACTTGGCCAACCAGTTCCAAAGCACTTCTCAGGTTTCTGCCAAGCAATTCCTGCGGCTCCTGGGCCACATGGCATCCACAGTACATGTGACTCCGAATGCCCATCTGCATATGCGGACTGCTCAGTGGTGCCTCAGGGCTCAGTGGGCACAGGCCACAGACAACCTCCAAGACAGAGTGAGGGTGTCCAAACCACTCTTGGACTCCTTGCAGTGGTGGCTACATCTCCCAAACCTTCTCAGGGGCGTACCCATTCCGGTGCTGGCCACTGATGCTTCTTTAACGGGCTGGGGTGCACATTGCCAGGGCACGTGCACTCAAGGCTTCTGGTTTCCTCGGGAGGCCACACAGCAGATCAATCTTTTGGAGCTGCGAGCAATCCGCTTGGCTCTACAGACTTTTTCTCATGCCCTCTCTCACCAGTCTGTCTTAGTTCAGACAGTCAGGTAGCAATGTTCTGTGTGAACAAGCAAAGGGGCACAGGGTCCAGACACCTCTGTCAGGAGGCGCAGGCCCTTTGCTCCTTTTGCAGTCAAGCACGGCATGTTTCTCAAAGCAGTTTATCTACCGGGTCAGGAGAACCTTTTGGCAGACAAACTAAGCAGGATTCTCCATCCTCACGAATGGCAGTTGAATCCACTGGTGGTCCAGCAGATCTTCCTACGATGGGGACTTCCATCCATCGATCTGTTTGCAAGTCCACTGAACCGTTAGCTGCCCAGGTTTTGCTCCAAATAGCCGCATCCCCTGAGAATGGCAGCAGATGAGTTTCTGATCTCTTGGCCTACGGGCTTCCTGTAATGCGTTTCCTCCGACGCCCCTGGTGGCCCAAACTCCATTCAAGATTCTACAGGACAAGGCCTCGGTGATTCTGGTAGCCCCCAGATGGCCGAGGCAACCGTGGTTCCCACTTCTTCTGCAGTTGGCAGTGGAAACTCCATTCCCTCTGGGGTTGCAACCCAGTCTCCTGTCTCAGGATCAGGGTTCCCTTGTCCACCCGAATCTCAGATCCTTCAATCTGATGGCCTGGCTGCTGAAAGGATAGTGCTTGCTCCCTTGCTTCTACCTAGGGAAGTTGAGGAGGTGGTCTTGGCCTCGAGGAGGCAATCCACCAGAAAGTCCTATGCACTCAAATGGCGCAGGTTCTCAGTGTGGTGTGCTCAGCACAGTGAAGATCCTTTCTCCTGCCTGGTGTCAGTAGTGCTACAATACCTGCTTCACCTCTCAGACCTAGGCCTTAAGTCCAACTCTGTTCTGGTCCACCTCAGTGCTCTGTCGACACACCACTCACCGGTGGAGGGACAGGCGCTGTCGGCTCACCCCTTGGTGTCCCGCTTCCTCAGAGGCCTGCTTTTATTCAAGCCTCTGATTCGTCCCTCTGCCACTGAGTGGGACTTAAACATGGTCTTGCAACAACTTACTCGCCCACCGTTTGAGCCGATGGCTACGTACCATTTATGCTTCCTTTCTTGGAAGGCGCTCTTCCTGGTAGCTCTTACCTCGACCAGACATGTGAGTGAACTACAAGCTCTGGTTTCTGATAGACCGTACACAAGGTTCTACAGGAACAGGGTGTTCCTTCGGACTCATCCGAAGTTCCTTCCAAAAGTTGTCTCCTCTTTCCACCTCAACCAGGAGGTGGTTCTTCCGACCTTTCCCAGGCCGCATACCAACCGGTCTGAGACAGTCTTGCATACTCTGGACTGTAAGAGGGCATTGTCCTTTTACATAGAACGTACGAAGGGGGCATCGAAGGGCTACTCGGCTCTTCTTATTCTTTGACCCTAATAAGTTGGGGTTACCTGTCTCCAAGCATACGTTGTCCACTTGGGTAGCAGATTGTATCGCCTGGGCGTACAGGGCAGCCAGCCTCTCCTTGCAGGGTCGCGTTACGGCCCACTGTGTCAGGGCGAAAGCCGCGTCAGTAGCTCATCTCCGCTCTGTTCTGTTGGCAGACATCTGCCGGGCCGCTACTTGTTCTTCAAGCCAGACTTTTGCAGCCCACTACTGCCTCGAAAGAGAGTCCCGTAGGGACAGTGCTTTCGGACAGACGGTACTCCGTAATCTCTGAGGTTTTGGCAACTCCTACCCTCCTCCGGCCCTTGTGTTGGGCTACCGTACGGGGGCGTTCTCAGAGGATATTCTTATCACGGATGCTGAGGCTCTTGAGAGGGAGCTATTTTTTCAGCTTTGGGTTCCCGGTAGCCTAGAGCTGGGGAGTCCCATATGTGAGGACTGACTTCCTGCTTGGTCCTGGAGAAAGAATAGTTACTCACCTGTAACAGGTGTTCTCCAGGAGCAGCAGGAATCTTTCCTCACGACACTACCTCCTCCCCGGGAGATGCAGTCATATACTTTATTTTGTTTTTTGCTGTCTTTTAGCTATATATCATCAGACTGAGCAAGATGGCACCCTTGCCTTGGGCGGGACGAGGACCACGCAGGCGCTCTGCATTCCCAAAGGCTTTCTTTGAAAGCTGGGGAGATGCTCCGCACGGGGGCTCTGTCGGTGCCGACGTCACCCATATGTGAGGACTGATTCCTGCTGCTCCTGGAGAACACCTGTTACAGGTGAGTAACTACTCTTACATTGCAGGAGTGGAGCCATTTTATAGTGATTTTGCATTTTGGTTATTTATCATACATTACTATCTCTATAGTTTGTATGTACTGTGGGTCACTGTATTTTTATGTTTTATTATTTAATATGTTGTACACTGCTTTGGCAAACCATGTATATAGTTTCTTATTTTGGCAAGAATGTTTCAGAAAATCCTATGCACTGTGCTCTACTCGGTATCTTGAGTCATTTGCAAACAAGACAAAACAAGGGCAGTTCTTATCTCCAGGAACAAGCAGGAATAAGTCCTCACATATGGGTACGTCGGTACCGACGGAGCCCGTGCGGGAAAGCTCCCCAGCTTCTTAGAATAGAAGCTTTTGGGACCTCCCACTGCACATGCGCACTGCCTTCCCGCCTTCCTGAACAGCTCTCCTCAGTTTCTCTTTTTCCGCGGAGCCAGCAGGTCGTGTTCCTGTCACCGCTGAAGAAATTGTTATTTTATTTGTTTCTTTAGACCGCGTACCTGCCTTCCCCATACCGATACCGGTATCGCCGGTCTTTTCTTTCTTTCTTTAAAAAATTATAATTCTTTTTTCTTATTTTTTAGCTTTTTGGTCACTTCAGAGAGGCCTCTCGGCCTACTCAATTTCTCCTCATGGAGAAGCCAGCCCCTGGATTTAAGAAGTGTACCAAATGTAATGCTGTTATTTCAGTCACAGACACCCATGACTGGTGTCTGAAATGTTTGGGGGCCTGACCATTCCATACCGGACTGCCCATCTTGCTCCCACATGTCTAAACGTGGGCTGCAGAACCGGGCCAACAAATTCCATGTGCTGTTTGCTTCAGAGAATACAGCATCACAGTCATCCAGGTCTTCTTCTCCGGATGGATCTCAGGTAACCAAACCTTCTGTGGGCAAGTCCTCAAAGAGCAAATCTCCTTCAAAGCATCGAGAGGCTCTTAGCTTAGAACTTGAGGACCCTGCCCCAGCCAAACAACCCCGGCGGGAAGTCCAACTTCCAAAAACGCCAATTCAGGGGTCTCAGGTTGATATCGATGCTACGGCCTCGACAGATCACCTGTTAGCCTGCTCTGGGGTACCGGGTCACTCCGGTACCGACATCCAGGCAGCTATGGCGTCCATGGGCGATACTGTACAGTCCATGCAGCAGGCCGTCATGGCTTTCATTAAAGCTGCAACGCCATCGGTTCCGCTTTCAGCGGTTCCGGGCCCGATACCGGTATCGTCCGCCATGCCGGTATCGAGGCCGTCCACCTCTAAACGCAAGTCGGTACCGTATGGGCTTTCGCTCCATACCGGTTCCATACCCGATACGCCCGATATCGATACCGATCGGTACGCGTATCGTGCGTTAGAGGAAAGCACCGATTCCTCTGAGGATTTTCACTCCTCTGATGATTCTGCTGAGTTTTCACTCAACTTACCTGAGGAGCCCTCTTCTCCTAAAAGGAGAATGTCCCCTCCAGAGGATTTGTCCTTCCAGGACTTTGTTTTAGATATGGCTACAGCCCTTTCTATTACCACATCCTCTGAAAAGGAACCCAGATCCAAAAAACTGGATATTTTGGGATACTCAAAGGCCCCTAAGGAGGCAGTTACCCTGCCTATCCATGAAATCCTTCAAGAACAACTGATGGATTTCTGGGAAAATCCTTTGACTTTGTCTCCTTATTCCCGTAGGTTGGACACCATGTATAGGGTCCCTCCTTCTCCTGGTTTCCAAAAGACTCAATTGCCCCACCACTCTATTGTGGTGAAGTCTGCAATGAAGAAGATTAGGAGTACCAAAAGGCACTCTTCCACCCCTCCAGGACGGGAATGTAAGACTTTGGACTCTTTTGGTAGGAAAATTTTCCAGGCTAGTATGCTTATAGCCAGGATTAATTCCTACAGTCTCTATATGGGCATGTTCCTGGAGGAACTTGCCAAAAAGGTGCGGCATTTTGCCCCCTTTATCCCTGAGGATAAAAAGCAGGGATTCCTTTCCCTAGTGAAACAACTCTTAGAGGTTTCTAAGTTCTCTAATAGGGCAGCATATGATTCCTTTGAGGGAGCCAGTAGGGCTTCGGGCATTGCTATTGCAGCCCGACGTCTTGCTTGGCTCCAGGCCTCTGATCTGGAACCTTGGGTTCTAGATGGCTTACGGAATCTGCCCTGTACAGGTGAGAACTTATTTGGGGAAGAGTGGCAAATCAAAGCCACCCAGATGGATGCTGAAAATGCCACCTTGGAAAGACTTTCAAAGTCCACTTCAATTCCTACTAAGAAAAAGTCTTTTAAAAGGCCTTACTATAAGAAGGCCAGAGTTGCTTCAAATACTGGCCAGCAGTCTTCTCAACCTCGCTATACTGCTAAGCGTCAGCAATCCAAACAAGCACGAGCTAAGCCTGCAGCAGCTACTGTAGCTCAGCAGGCTCCAACCCCTCAGGGGTTTTGACTTGCTCCTAGGGAACTTGCCACTTCTGGTTCTAACACAACCAGAACCTCTCACCATACCCGGAAGGTTGGTTCACTTTGCTCCCAGATGGGAACAAATCACAACAGAACAATGGACCCTCTCTATCATTCGAGAGGGTTACAAACTTCATTTCTCCAGCCTTCCTCCCCATCATATGGTGAGACCATTCAATTCTCCCCCATCTCTCCTAACCCTGTTGGGTCAAGAGGTTTCCTCTCTTCTTGCCCAAGGGGCCATAGAAGAGGTTCCTCTTCCTCAACAAGGGTCCGGTTTCTACTCCCCTTATTTTCTCATTCCAAAGAAGACAGGGGGATTCAGACCAATCCTAGATCTGAGAGAATTGAACAAATTTCTCTTCAAGGAGAAATTCAAAATGCTGTCTCTCGGCATTCTCCTTCCTTACCTCCAGGGTCAGGACTGGCTTTGTTCTCTAGACCTACAGGATGCGTATACACATATACTCATCCATCCATCCCACAGAAAGTATCTTCGCTTTCTGTTTCAGGGAAAACATTTCCAATACAGAGTACTCCCCTTCGGTCTAGCCTCTGCTCCAAGAGTATTCACAAAATGCATGGCAGTCGTAGCCGCATTTCTAAGAGGCATGGGAATCTTTGTCTTCCCATATCTGGACGACTGGCTCATCCGAGCTCCAACTCAGTCACAGGCCCAGATTTCCCTGGACCACACAAGGAGCCTTTTGCAGTATCTGGGACTGGTAGTAAACCTTCCCAAGTCCCAACTCATCCCTACTCAATCTCTAGAATTCATAGGGGCCCAGTTGGACACCATCACTGCAAGGGCCTACCTTCCACATGTTCGAGGCCAGCGCCTCCTGAGTTTGGCCTCCCAAGCTCAGTCCAGCACTCACTTGACAGCCAGGGAAATGCTACGCCTACTGGGTCATATGGCCTCCACAGTGCATGTGGTGCCCTATGCTCGTCTTCATATGAGAGCAGCTCAATGGACCCTGGCCACTCAGTGGACTCAGGCGTCAGGAGCGCTCTCAGACCAAATACAAACCTCCGATCGTCTGTTTTGGTCCCTCCACTGGTGGACTTCCACCAAGAATCTGTTGTTGGGGGCTCCATTTCAACCATTGCTACCCCAAGCAACCC
Organism: Ichthyophis bannanicus; assembly: GCA_033557465.1. Taxonomy (NCBI): domain Eukaryota; kingdom Metazoa; phylum Chordata; class Amphibia; order Gymnophiona; family Ichthyophiidae; genus Ichthyophis; species Ichthyophis bannanicus. The sequence goes on along the minus strand of CM066040.1, from coordinate 245,236,602 downwards.
TCACAACAGATGCCTCCCAAACAGGGTGGGGAGCCCATCTGCAAACTCTCTCCACTCAGGGCACTTGGTCTCTACAGGAGACCACCCTTCATATCAATCTTCTGGAACTGCGAGCAATTTACCTTGCCCTCAAGGTCTTCCACTCCCTCCTAGCCAACCTCACTGTCCTAGTTCAGACGGACAATCAGGTGGCCATGTTTTACATAAACAAACAAGGAGGGACGGGCTCTCTGTCGCTTTGCAACGAAGCTCTAAGACTATGGGCCTTCGCCAGAGAGCATCAGATTCACCTGCTAGCAGTGTATCTCCCAGGAGTTCAAAACTCTCGGGCAGACAGGCTCAGTCGAGTTCTGCTGCCACACGAATGGTCCCTACATTTGGACCAAATAAACCGAATCTTTCAGGAATGGGGGACCCCGGACATAGACCTCTTTGCAAGTCCGTGGAATGCCAAACTTCCCCGGTTCTGTTCCAGAACTCCGTGTCAGGGAGCTCAGGCTACGGACGCCTTTCTCCTGAATTGGAATCAGGCATTCCTATATGCCTTTCCACCCATTCCTTTGATTCCCAAGACTCTGTTCAAACTCCAGAGGGATCATGGAACTATGATCCTCATAGCTCCACGCTGGCCACGCCAAGTGTGGTTCCCTCTACTTCTACAGCTCTCCCAGGGATCCTACTTGGATCTGGGAGCTGCGCCAGACCTCCTGTCTCAGGAGGAGGGGACTTTGTGGCACCCAAACCCCAAATCCCTTCACCTCAGTGCTTGGTTACTGAAGGCTTAAGCCTTCAAGACTTTCATCTTTCCCAACCAGTGAAAGATATCCTTTCTGCCTCTAGGAAACCCTCTACCAGGCGTTCCTATGCTTTCAAATGGAAACGTTTTTCCATTTGGTGTGCTCAGCAGGGTCTTGACCCTCTGGCACTTCCCTTGAATTCTCTTCTTGATTATCTCCTGCATCTATCCAATGCAGGCCTCAAGACGAATTCGGTAAGAGTCCATTTAAGTGCTATTGCAGCATCCTTGAAACATATAAATGGACAACCTATCTCCTCTCATCCTCTTGTTGCAAGATTCATGAGAGGCCTGACTCTCACTAAACCTCCCATCAGACCACCCCCGGTCGCATGGGATTTGAATCTAGTGCTCGGTCAACTTATGAAGCCACCTTTTGAGCCAATGTTTTCCACCTCCTTGAAATTTCTTTCCTGGAAGGTCATCTTCCTCATTGCAGTCACTTCGGCTCGCCGCATCAGTGAGCTGCAGGCTTTAGTGGCTAATCCACCTTACACAAGATTTCATCATGATAAGGTGGTCCTTAGGACGAATCCCCACTTTATGCCTAAAGTGGTCTCGCCTTTTCATCTTAATCAAGAGGTATATCTACCTGTCTTTTTTCCAGCTCCTCATGCATCCAATGCAGAGAGGAACCTTCATACTCTGGATTGTAAAAGAGCTCTCGCTTTTTACCTTAATAGGACTCAGCCACATCGAAAGTCTTCTCAACTTTTTGTGGCCTTTGATCCTTCCCATTTGGGACTTCCAGTCTCCAAGCGTACACTTTCCAATTGGATTGCTCAGTGTATTTCTTTTGCTTACCAGAGCAAAAACATTTCTCTGGAAGGCCATGTCACTGCTCACAATGTGAGGGCCATGGCAACTTCTATGGCTCATCTGCACTCTGTTTCCATAGATCAGATCTGTCGAGCCGCTACCTGGGCCTCGGTTCATACCTTCACAGCCCATTACTGTTTGGACAAGGACTCCCGCCGGGATGCCTTGTTTGGCCAGGCTGTCCTCAAGCACCTGTTCCATTCCTAAACAACTCCTGCCCACCTTCCCAGAATGGATGCCTGAGATCCATACGAAGATGGCGAACCTTTACAGGGGATCCCATGCATCTAAGCTAGGGAGTCCCCATATGTGAGGACTTATTCCTGCTTGTTCCTGGAGATAGCACAGTTACTTACCTGTAACAGGTGATCTCTGGGAACAGCAGGAATTAGTCCTCACAACCCACCCACCTCCCCTAGGAGTTGTATCTTTTATCTATCTATCTTCCTGTCCTCTCTCTGTTGACTCAGCTATAAACTCGAAACTGAGGAGAGCTGTTCAGGAAGGCGGGAAGGCAGTGCGCATGTGCAGTGGGAGGTCCCAAAAGCTTCTATTCTAAGAAGCTGGGGAGCTTTCCCGCACGGGCTCCGTCGGTACCGACGTACCCATATGTGAGGACTAATTCCTGCTGTTCCCAGAGATCACCTGTTACAGGTAAGTAACTGTGCTTTGTTTGAAAGATTCCATGCATTGTTCAAAATAGAAGCAGACTGAGCTATAAAACACAAACAAACAACCAAACAAAAAAACAGTAGAGGATGTCACCCTAGCAGTATCAATGCTTAGGGACAGGACTCCAGTAGGCCAGATAATTAACACCTTATGATTGGAGTTATACTCTATTTGAAAACCCTCTGAGGTGATCCATGAGCTCTGTCTAAAGTGCAGATATCAATGCAAATAGTAGAGTACCGATCCCTAAATTCTAGCCTTGAGAGACTGAAGCAATATGGTGATTGCATAGTTGTGGCAGGTGAGCTCCTCAGATGCTGGTGATTAGTAGTCAGATTTTGAAAATCACAATAAATAGTTTACCAGGGTTGAGAGCCTAGGTTTGCTAGCCAAAATGATGTGTGAAATTAAAGGGGCCAAACAAATCATTGTGACTTTTTAAATCTTGACAGAGCCTTTCCAAAATCTTGGAGATAGGGGGTAAGAAGTGGAGAGCTACAGTATATGTAGTGGCATGGTGCAAAGATGGTGGAATTGAAGGGCTAACATGAGTCCTAGGCCATGGGGTGGGTGGACTGACATGAAAATTTGACCAATCTGGAGAATCAGACCTGCAGGAATAATATCAGAATCCATGAGCTACCAAAGGAGCAGCAGTATTTTGAAAGGCAGTGGTGGAGAAGATGTTTGTGACAGCCCTGATGAGGGGCACTGATCTAGAGGAAGCTGATATAATTACACTAGCGGAAAAAATTGTGGATACACCTGTAAAGGTTTAGCTCAGAAGATGGGCCATGGAGTGACAGCATCTGGTGTACAAAAGTTGTGTGCTCGCTTCAAAGTCACTGAAAGTGTTGCAACTCGGAAGGGAAGAGGAAGGAAAGTCTACAACTCCAAAAACTGACAGAATGATTGTTAGGCTGGCTTTAACAAATCGTAAATCATCTGCCAAGGACATCAATCAGGAACTTATGGATCTTGGTGTGTCCGTTACTGATCGAACTGTTTGAAACAGGCTGCTCAACGCCGGTCTGAGGGCAAGAATTCCAAGAAAGAAATATTCTTGCTGTCACTCCATGGCCCATCTTCTGAGCGATTTCACGAAAGCTGCACCCCTCATTTCTCAAAGTAATGGCTGTTGCTCTCTTTTTAGGAGACCAGTCAACCCTCTTTGTTGCTACCATCATTAATCTACAAAATACAACAACATATTCCAAATTGGAAACTTTATTAAGCATTTATTTTTTTTTTTAATATTTTCGCTAATAAAATAAATTTGTAAAAATAACAAAAGCACAAATATGACTTCGATACAGCTTGTATACACCTGGTAGTATAGCACACATCTGAACCGTCAGCTTATACATGAGATTCTGCATAAAACCTGCTTAAAGTGGATCTACAGTTTCATGAAAAATATCATTTTCCTGAGAAAAAGGCATCAATTACCTTGTCTGACTCCAAATCAAAGTTTTTTTCTGATAAATGTTGATGATATTCGTTTGCAATTTGTTCCCAAATGTTATGGCAACAATCTGCATAGAGTATCTAATATATAGAATATTTAATTAATGTAAGTAAGACAGATATTATCGCGGAGAGCTCAAATTTTACAGGTGTATCCACAATTTTGTTCCGTTAGTGTAGAGTTAAATGAGCACATTGCAATTCTCTGCCTAATAAAGGGTTCCAACAAAGGAATTAGGGTAGGTTCCAGTAAAGATAAAAGTAACCCAGATGCCTTTAAGTACGCAGCAGACAATGCTGAAAGATTCCAAATTACCCTTGTCAACTGTTAACCAGATTGTTAACATGAATAAAATGCAACCTCTAAAATGCCTGTATGCAGATGCTAGTTGTCTATAAAAACAAGATGGAAGAGCTAGAATATATAGCACTAATGAAAGATTAGATATAATTGGCATCTCAGAGACCTGGTGGAAGGAGGACAACCAATGAGATACCGTGATACCTTGGTACAAACTATATCGTAATGATAGGGTAGATCAAATTGATGGAACGGTTGTGCTCTATGTTAGAGAAGGTGTTGAGTGCCACAGGTTAAAGGTTTTGCAGGAAACTAAACACCCTGTAGAATCTCTATGGATAGAAATTCCATGTATAAAAGGGGAAGGCAATGGTAGTGGGAGTGTACTACCATCCACCTGGCTAGAATGAACAAATGGATGATGAAATGATAAAAAAAAAAATCAGGCAAGCTAACAAAAGTTACTACACAGTAATAATGGGTGATTTCAATTACCCCGGTATCGACTGGGTCAGTGTCACAGCAGGACATGCTAGGGAGATAAAGTTTCTAGATGAAATAAATGACTGCTTCTTGGAGCAGCTAGTTCATGAAGCGACAAGAGGGGAAGCTATTTTGGACCGAGTCCTTAGTGAAACACATGATCTGGTGCAAGAGATAGGGGTGTTGGGGCCACTTGGCAATAGTGATCATAGCATGATCACATTTGATTTCATAAATGAAGGGAGGGCGGCAAGGAAATCCACAGTGCTCTTTCAAAAGGGAGAGTATGATAAAAGTAGGAAAATAGTTAAGAAAAAACTTAAAGGAGCAGCTGCAAAAATTGAAGATTTACATCAAGCATGGGCATTGTTTAAAACTACTATCTTGGAAGCCTAAACCAGCTGTATTCCATGCTTTAAGAAAAGTGGAAGGAAATCCAAAAAACTGCCAGCATTGTCTAAAGGTGAGTCAGCGAGGCTGTTTTAGCCAAAAATACATATTTCAGAAAATGGAAAAAGGAGCCAAATGATGAAAATGGGAACAGCATAAGCACTGGCAAATTAGATGCAAGGCATTGATAAAGCAGGCAAAGAGAGAATTTGAAAAAAAGCTTGCCGTGGAAACAAAACATACACTAAAAACTTTCTCACAGGGCTTGTTTTTTTTTTTACTACTACAACTGTCCTTGAAAAAGTCAATTGCATCATTAGAAGATAGATGGGTAAAAGGTTCATTAAGGGAGGACAAGGCCATAGTGGAGAGACTGAATGAATTCTTTGCTTCGGTCTTTCCTGAAGAAGATATAAGGAAGTTATCCATGGCCAAAATGGTTTTTAAAGGTGATGTATTGGAAGAATTGAAAGAAATATCTATAAACTGGGAAGATGTGTTTCAACAATATAATAATCTGAAGAGTAGCAAATCACTTGGACCGGATGGTATACATCCAAGGGTGTTGAAAGAACTGAAATATGAGATTGCAATCGTACTAGTAGTAATCTGTGAAATATCATTAAAATCATCTGTAGTACGTGAAGATTGGAAAATGGCTAATTTAACGCCAATTTTTAAAAAGGGTTCTAGGGGCGATCCGGGAAACTACAGACCGGTTTGCTTGATGCCAGTACCGGGCACAATAGTAGAAACCATTACAAAAAATAAAAATACTGAACATGTAAATAGTTATGGTTTAATGGGAGAAAGCCAGTATGGATTTAGCCAAGGAAGATCTTGCCTTACTAATCTGTTTCTGTCCCCTTTCACCCTCATCCTATGTCCCCTCGTAGCAGAGCTTGCTTTCAGTCTAATGAGGCTCTCTTCCTGTGCATTTATGGCACAAAGATATTTAAACGTCTCTAGTCTATCCTCTTATGCTTTATAACTAAGACCACTAACCATTTTAGTAGCCACCCTCTGCACCGACTTCAATCTGTTTGTATCCTTTTTAAGGTGTGGTCTCCAGAATTGCACACAATACTCCAAATGAGGTTGCACCAAAGACTTATACAGAGGTACTATCACGTCCTCTCTTTCTGCTGGCAATTCCTCTCCCTATGCACCCAAGCATCCTTTTAGCTTTCGTCGTCACCTTTTCTACCTGTTTAGCTACTTTAAGATTGTCTGACACAATCCACGCCCAGGTCCCGCTGTTCTTTTGTGGACAGAAGTACTTCACCCACTAGAAGGATTGAAACTGCCCCGACAGTGCAGATAGTGGGTATAGCCCTTATTCTTAAGCCAAACCAGGATGAGACAAATTGCGGATCTTTTATAGACGCATGTTGTTGTTAAGTGTTATTCTTAAGTGTTGTCGAGTCTGTGTCGACTCATGGCGACCCTCTGGATAGTTGTCCTAAACTGTGTTTGGTCTTCAGTCAGGTATAGATGCATATTGCTATTGAATGTTGATGTCAAACTTCTGGTGAAGATATCTGCCAACAAGTTAGCTTAAAATCTTTCTGGGATAGTAGGAATGGATCAGATGCATTTTGTGCTGTGCTGGCACACGGTGGATAACAAAGCAGATCCTTCAATTGGTCTGGGTGGCTAGAAGGGACAGGACTGTAGTTGACACAGAAAAAGCTTTTGACAGAGTGCACTGGAGTTTATAAGGTTATGCAAAAAGTGGGAGTGAGACCACATATGAACAGTGTTTAGGTATTATAATCATGCCTGGAGGCCTGTATGAAGGTCAATGGAAACATTTTCCTCAATTTCTTTTGGGAAGGGGAAGAAGACAGGGATGTCCTCTGTCTTCACTCTTATGAGCGTTGTTATGGAGCCCTTAGCACAGGTAATTAGGATAAATGAGAGCATGAAAGGGTTTAAGAGAGGCTGGCCATAAAGTACCTATTTGTGGATGCCGTGATGTTAACTTTGATTTCTCCACGTTTGCTTAAGTTACTGCAAGAGTACAAGAAGGTTTCAGGATTTTAAAATGAATTTAGCCAAAACAGAAGCCCTGAGAAAAGCGAGCAGTTAAATTTGCAGAAGAGTCAGCTGTTTAAGTGGAAGGAAGCAACAGTGAAAGATTTTGAGGGTTTATGTACCTAAGGGACATCCAGGATATACTGTATGAGGAAAATTACATGCCATTAATCCAATACGTGAGATCCCACGTGACTCATGAGCGAGTAAGAGGTCTCTCTGATCGCTCCGGGGCGGCCCGACTCTCCATGAATCTTTTCTAAGAGCATTTTGAAATATTTGCAGCTTTAAGACCACGGGAAGAAAGGTCCCACTCTCTAGCAGCGGTACATATAACAATTTAAAGCCAGCATGCCATTGGCAACGCGCAAAGAGCGGGAGAAGGTGCCAAGAAGTGGGCCTACCTCAGCGGGGAAGCAGCCGCCCGGAGAACCACAGCCTGCCTCGCCGGGGGCGGAGAGTGTAGAGTCGGGCGCAGAGGAGCTCGCACGCGAAGTAGCAAAACTTTTGGAGCCTAAGTTCGACATGATCCTCGCTAAGCTCGAAGTGATGGGAGAGACCTTAACGGAGTTCGGGCAGCGTGTAGAGGAGCTGGAGCAGCGAGTCTCAGCCCTGGAGGACTCTGAAGGTAGCCAAGCTCGAACGCAGGCCAAGATGCAAAAAACGATCGAAATGTTGTCTGACAAGGTTGATGACCTGGAAAATCGCTCCCGCAGAAATAATCTGCGTCTGGTAGGAGTCCCAGAGTCGCGCACCGAAGCTATGCTTCTCCCTCTGGTAGAAAGCTGGCTCCCCAGGGAACTCGGGCTGGAGGACCTCGTGGGAGACCTAAAGGTGGAACGAGTGCACCGCCTCGGGCCTAAACAAGAGAACATCCAAAGGCCCCGAGTGGTTATTGCCCGTATCCTAAACTTCCATCATAAGTGGAGGCTGCTCCAGGCCTACCGGAAACAGCGGACTCTGCTGATCGATGACCAAAAAGTGCTCCTCTTCCAGGATTATTCAGCCGCGGTGGCAGCTAGGCGTAAGGAATTTGCTCCGATCTGTTCCGCGCTCTTCAGGAAACAACTGCGCTTCACTCTGGCCTTTCCGGCCACGCTCCGCGTGCTAGCAGACGGGAAAAATCATGTGCTGACGACGGCGGCGGCGGCGACAAGGTTTCTGGAGGACCTGGAGAAAGCTGAGAGTGACCATGGAAGGGCGTCCTGAGCAGCTCCGTTTTTCACCTGTGTTTTTGGCTGCCTTCACTAGCTGTATTCCCTGGTGAGCCCGAGTGGGAGCTGGGGGACTGAAGATAGGCTGGACTAACGGTCACACAGCTCTGTTGGGCCCAAAGTGGGTTCCCTGACCGAAACCACGGTTTTTCTTTGCGGCGCGGGCCCCTGTTGGGCGGCGCTATTGTATTGTATTCTATGGGCTGTGGTTATGTGAGGCTATATAAGAGGAATATGTATTCAGTTTTCTGCATTTCAGGTACTGTTTGATATGTTGCATTGTATGCTGTTTTGCTAGTGGTGAGATATTATTTGGGGAGGATATGCTGGACATAGGGGCTGTCGGGAGGGGAGCCCAGATCCCGGTGCGGCTGAGCTACTGGCTCGATATAGGGAGGTTTCTCCCGGCAGCGATATTCTTTGGAGGGGGGGAGTGGGGCCGCCCTGCTGTGCACGGTGGTGGGACGTGAGCCGGGTGGAGGGATCTGGCTGTAGCTTGGCTAGTGTTTTTAAGTGGGAGGGGGTGTCCTATAGAGGCAGGAGGGGAGCGGGGGGGGGAGGGGGTAAAGAAGGGGGAAATAGGTGGGAGTAAGGGGGGGAGCACGGGGGAGAAATGGAGGGAGAGGGAAGGGGGGAGGGCAAGGGGTGGGAGGGGTGTTGATCGAACAATAACTTGGGGTGTTGATTCGGGGGAGGGAGGGACTAGCACGACCCTAGGGTGTTTTAGCGGGATGATATTGGGCACGAGTACGAAAGCCACAAATTCTCCTGAGGGGCTGAATACTGTGGGGGTCCTATATTATAGTGGTCCTGGGGGTGAGGCTGGGCACCTCTGGCACCGCACATATCTGTATCACATGCTGAGTTTTCTGAAGCTGGGGTGCTCTGCCTGAGGTTAAGATTGTATCCTGGAATGTAGGAGGTATAGGTTCCCCCATTAAACGCACAAAAATTCTGCAAACACTTAAGAGGAAGAGTGTCCATATAGCCATGTTGCAAGAGACGCATCTCAGTGCCCTGGAGCATCGTAAGCTTGCCAGGGATTGGGTGGCGAATGCCTATGGGGCGGACTCGGGCACAAAAAAGGCTGGGGTAGTGGTCATGGTAAAGAAGGGCGTACCCTTGGAAGTGAGTAACATTGAGGCGGACCCTCACGGGCGTTATATTTTGCTACATACTAAATTATATCATGAACCTGTATGGCTGCTGAATGTATATGCTCCCAATGTGTATGATCATGATTTTTATAAACGAATCCTACGTTTAGTGGGCAAGCATGGCCAGAATAAGTTAATTATCGCAGGAGACTTTAACTGCCCTCACGACCCATGCCTGGATAAATCCCAACCAAGTCCCACTGGCTCCTGGACCAAAAAAGGGGTGGGGTACTTATGTAGAATGGGAGACCTCATAGATGTCTGGAGAGTTCTCCATCCTGGAGAGCGAGAATATACGCACCAATCGCGCGCACACCGCACATGGTCCCGTATTGACTACATACTGATTAGTGAGGGTGGGTTTCCACGAGTCTCTCGGGCGGGTATCGATCCCGTTGTGATATCTGATCACGGCCCCATCTGGATTGTGTGGGATGCTCAGGGACCCATGCAGAGGGGCTGGCGCTTTCCTGCCTATCTTTGGGAGGATGAGACCTTTCAGAAATATCTTGAACAACAATGGGATGACTATGTCTCTTTTAATGATCTTCCTCAATGCCCGCCCCTCTTATTCTGGGAAGCCAGTAAGGCAGTGCTGCGGGGTGCCATCATATCATATACATTGGCGCGCCGTAAGCATTTGGATTGCACTCTCGTGGTGTTGGAGCGCAAGTTGCGTGCCCTTCAACGCCGGTTGGGGAAAGGCAGGGATGATACGATACAGAAGGAATACATCCATACGCAGGCGGCTTTGAATGACTTACTGGAGAGTAGAGCGCGCATGTCTATGCAATATTATCGTCATCGTCTTTACCGTTATGGTAACCGATCAGGCACGCTGCTTGCCAAGCTTGTTCGAGAACCCCGGGGGTCCCGTTTTATCCCTGTGTTACGAGGGGAGGCCGGAGCCTTGTTTCATCAGCCAAAGCATATAGCTGAAATTTTCCGAAAGTTCTTTCATCAGGTTTATAGTGAGGAGGAGCGAGATTATGCGGAAGGGGTGGAATTTTTGGCCGAGCAGTCCTTACCGCAGATTGCTGCGGCTGATTTGCAGGCTCTTAATGCGCCGCTGTCAGTGCAGGAAGTGCTACAGGGGATTAAGCGTGGCAAATCTCATAAGGCCCCGGGACCCGATGGGTTTAGTATTGAATACTACAAAATGCTGGCCTCGCGGTTAGCACCGTCTCTGGTGGTGATGTATGATGATGCCCGAACTGCCGGTGTTTTCCCCAGAGACATGCGTTGCGCGGACATTACTGTCATCCCAAAGCCCGGCAAAGATACTTTGGACCCGGCCTCCTACCGGCCTATATCCCTTATTAACTGCGATATGAAAATTTTGGCATCCATATTGGCCAATCGTCTTAATCCGATCTTGCCGAAACTTATTGACCCAAGACAAGTGGGCTTTGTGCAGGGCAGGGAGGCCTCCAGGAACTTGACTAAATTGTTATTGGGAATGGATCGTTGTATACGCCAGGATGAGGCTCTCCTCTTGGTGAGTCTCGATGCCGAGAAGGCTTTTGACAGAGTAGCCTGGGGTATCTTTGGCATGTCTTGCCCGGCTTTGGACTCCGGGGGTCTTTTGTGCAATGGATTAGAGCGCTATATGCTCAACCCTCGGCTAGGGTGGGTGTCAATGGGACCTTCTCAGAGCCCTTTGTTCTAGAGAGAGGCACGCGGCAGGGTTGCCCACTGTCCCCCCTGCTCTTTGTTCTCGCGTTGGAACCTTTACTTCAGGCCATTCAGCGGGATCCAGGGATCCCGGGTATTCGTATGGGAGGAGAGGAAATGAAAATCAGTGCCTTTGCAGATGACATGCTGATTTGTCTGACGTCCGTGCCTGCCTCGCTCCATCGTCTTCTCCAAGTAATAAGGCATTTTGGTAGGTTTTCCGGTTTGAGAATTAATGCGTCGAAATCTGTGGTACTGGATGTGGGGGGTAGGGTGCGTCTGCTGTGGGAGGGGGAGTTTCCGTTGGTTTGGGCTAATGGAGTGATTAAGTATCTCGGGATCCATCTGCCGGACAGGCCTGACTGTTTATATCAAGTGAACATCCCTGGGCGCTTGGCTCAGAGTTTACATACACTCCAGGGTTGGCGGTGTCTCCCATTGTCTCTGAGAGGGCGCATTGCTCTTTATGTCATGGTTGAACTACCCCGTTGGTTGTATGTTTTACGCATGCTACCCCTTTGGATATCAACTGCTGACTGGAAGCGCTTTGAGTCTGGTTTAAGAGGATTCTTGTGGAGGGGTAAGCGATCTCGTATTCCCATGCAGGCCCTCCTGAGCAGGCGGGAAGAAGGCGGTCTGGAGCTCCCCTCCTTGCGCAATTATAACCTCCGGTACATCACGAAACATGTGGAGGCTCTCTTGGAGGGTGATGGAGGTGGAACGTTGGTGAGGCACCTTGACGAGGTCGTGGAGCCGTACCACCGTCTATATGTTCTTCAGATGAGTAGGTTGCCGGAGGCGCTACGGAGTGGGGAGGGGGGGACGTACTTAGGCACTTTGCGGGCAGCGTGGAGAGCCCTCTCCCGGCGTTTTGGCTGGAGTTGGACCGGGTCATCCCTGCTTCCCCTCGTGGGGAATCCTAATTTTGCCCCCGGATTCTCTAAAATGAACGTGTTTCGTGGTTGGGAGCGCCAGCAGGTAGTTTGTTTGGGGGACCTACTAATGGCGGATGGCCATACCCTGGATAGCTTCCAGAACCTCCAGCGGCGGTATAATTTGCCTAGCCATGATTTCTATGGTTATTTGCAGGTGAGACACTATTGGCAGGGACTAACGCGGGTTATGACCTCCCATGCTGGAATGGAAAAGGACACCCCAAGGCTTATTTTGGGAAGGCTGGCAGAAAACCAAAGAGGGGAGGAGGCGTGTAGTAAGTTACTTCGGCCCAGTAGGGGTGATCTCTATCTTCGGGTTCTGAGTGAGCGCTGGGGAAGGGATGGGGTGGAAACCATGACACCGGATCTACTACGGTTGGCTTTTGGGGGGATAGTGAAGGGGCCTGATTGGATATACCTGCAGGAACTTCAATACAAATTTTTGTGGAGAGCATATACCTGTGATACTTGGGCCTATCAGGTGGGGTTGAAAAATTCTGCCCTGTGTGGATGGTGCGGTCGAGAGCCGGGTACCATTCTGCATAAATTCTGGGGGTGCCCATTGGTCCAGGATTTTTGGACGCAGGTGTGTCGCCTGATTGCGGGGTGGCTGGCTGCTCCGCTCCTAGCTCATCGGGAGACTTGCCTCTTTCATTGTTGGCAGTTGGGCCCTGTGGAGCTTCCGGTGGCGTATCGGTCCTTGTGTGAACGGGGCTTTCTTATTGCAAAGAAGTCTTTGTTACACAGATGGGTTGAGGTCTCCCCTCCTACTATTGGGCTATGGGAATCAGCGATGTTTGATCTGCTTCGTATGGAAAAAAATGACTGCCCGGCAGAAAGGGGGCAAAAGTTGGGATAGCTTCATGGCATTGTGGTCTCCCTTTATCTTCTGTCTCTCCTCTAGTGAACGTGCCCTGATCCTGAACGCCTGACGCGGGGGAATCTGTATTGCTCCGAGGGTCCCTAGGGGCTTTGTAGAGTGAGTCCCATATAAGTTCTAGGTGGTATGGCGGAGGGGTACACACTGGGACTGGCGATTTGTGGTGGAAATCAATAACTGCTTGTCTCCCTGCGTGATTTAGTTAGTCTGTACGTGCTGTAGGGTGGGTGGGGGGGTAGGGGGGGGGGAGGGAAGGGTTGACAGAAGGGTGGATCACCTGCATATTTTGTATATTACTAGATTTCTGTATAAGCATCGAGTGGATAAATTGCTGTTGTTGATGTTTTGGTTTTCATGTTTTTCTATGCTGAATATTACCAATAAAAATGATTTGAAATAATCCAATACGTGTCAGCTGATTTGATAACAAGAGGGGGACAATCTTCAGAAATCTGCATGTTTTATTTGGAGGCTGCGCCCTTCGAGAATAGCATGCAGAGTGCTGCTTGTGCCATGGGCAGGAATTAGGGGGAAGTTAGGAATACCCTGTATTTGGGCATATTATGTTACAGCACATTAGAAACATGCAATAGACTAGAAAGGGGGAGGAGATTTAAAAAGGTGTGCTCAAATTCAGCAATATTATGTAATGAACTGCCCCATACAGTACCTGCCTTGGTTAGGACACCAAGAGCTGAGAGGAGGAAGGTTGGAGAATCCTTTCATCAAGACAGGTATCCACTTTATTGCGAAGGGGAAAGGGGATGTGGAGGGTTTTCACAGTTCATTCCATTCCATTACAATAGGAATTTTCAACAGGGAAAAGGGGAGAGAATTGATATGATGGAAGTGAGCATGCTTAAGGACAGTTATCCAGTTTATGGTTGATGAGTTGCTTTCATTTGATAGTATGGATTGAGAGAAACGGATGAATATGCCTTTGTAAATATGATGCATTGAAAAAAAGGGATCAGCAGATGGTGATGGAGGGAGGGTTTATCGGATGTGGAGTGGGTGTGGGAGAAATCCATGGGCTCTAAGGGAATGGTCTCAAAATTTATATAAACTGAATTACATGAAGCAATGGGAGAAAGATTTGGAGAGAACTTCAAGGAGAAATGCTGGTGCAAGCTCTGTATGGGTGCATCTATCCCTGCTGCGATTAAAGCAAACAGATATGAAATACTAATGAGCTGGTGCTATACTCCAGTTAGGTTGAGCAAGCTGTGGGGATGAGTGCGAATGCTGGTATGAATGTGGAGAATGTGGCACATCTTAGCACATATGGTGGGCCTACCTTAAAGTATAGCAGTTTTGGGGGAATGTAGAATGTATTTTAAAGGGCATTTTTAAAGGTAACATAAAGTTGGACACTTAACCCTTTTGCGTCCACATAATTGTTTTGTAACTGAAATTTTTTTTCTGTTGTTTTTTATTAAGATTTGGGCTAAATGATGCAGAATATAAAGTTTTTTTGAAAAAATTTTATTTCTAAGAAACAATATTTACTGTTGCCATATGGCAACTACAGTCCTGAATGGCTGAAAATTAAAAACAGTCTTGGCATCGGTTTCATTTACTGCTGGGTGTGATAGTTTAAATAAGTTTTTTCAGATGTCAAGCACAGATACACATCACATTTCGCACACAGTATGCAGATTTTTTGGAAATATAGAATCCAGTGAAAAATTTTGGGGAAAATTTGAAGGTTGCAATATGGCGACAGCCATGAAAGGGTTAATTGACATCATTGGGCCTCTTGTTGGAGGGAGCAGTTAAACAGCAGAGGAAGATGATTGTGGCATGTCTTATTGCTGCTTGCTAGAAGAGAAGGGAGATGCCTACAATTAAGGTCTGAGTTCACTGGATATAGAAAGCAGCCTTGATGGAGAAGCTGATTAGCATGCGTCACAGTACCAGTAATAAGTTGATAAGGACTAGGGGAGTGCTAGTTAAGTTCTTTGGGAAGAATTGAAGGACTATGACCTGGAGGAGTCATGGTGATGTGATGGGGGGATGGAGGAGAGGGAGAGTGGCGAGGTAGGAAGACTGTTGTATAGGCTAATCAGTGGAGTGATGTAAAATCTAGTACTTGATTCTGGAATTTAGTGGTTGGCTATTTGTGATTTATTTTTGAAAATAAAGTGAAAAAAAAATAAATAGTAGACTGAGGTAGTTTTTCTGTCATTCAATATTGTGTATTGCCTAGTCCATTTCAGAGGTCTAGAAAAACAAGATTGTTAAACTTTTAGAGGTCACTTCTATAATCCTATTTTAAAGAACAAATTAGGGACTGTTCTAGATCAACTCCAAAGTTGGTGTTTTGTTTAGGTTTTTTTCTGCTCTGTAATATAAAAGTTGTTTTGCCAGAATTTCTATTTCATTCTCTTCCCTTTTTTTTTAAACAGATCTCTGCCAAGCCTATTTTTTATCAATCACTCCCTCTAGAGGATTACTACAACCAAGTAAGAATCATTCAGAATGCCACACTTATTCTCTGTGTTTATAATTCTGCCTCACTGTGGTTGCTTCTGTTTTAGGCTTCTGCTGCTTATGGAGATTACAATACTTATTTACATGTAATGCCTTCATATTACTCTGCTGACCAGGGAGCACAGCAGCCAGCCAATTTACAGTCCGATCAACAGAATCATATAAACAAGGTGAGGAATAAGTAAATATTTCCTGTTTGTCAGAAAATGATATTTGGAAGATTACATAAAGTTCTTGAATAAGATAATTACTGCCCGAGTTAAATTCAACAGACTACAGGCACATCTTAGTGATCGTACTTTACAAAAACGTACAAACCCTTTATGAACATAAAAATAAGGCTATCAGATTAAATAATGGTTTTATGTAGGGTTTATTTTCCTATTTGTTGTGTTGTACTTTATGCGTGATATTTATATTAGTTTTTTAAACAATTTTCGTTCATTTGTACTCAACTTTGTATGCTCTGGAGAGCAAAAGGGCATATTATAAATTCTTATTTTGCTTAGTGCAACTGCAGCACAATGTGGTAACATCCAAGATCATTTTGTACATTTCATGAGCAGATTATTAAAGATGGTTGATTTATTTTGCTCTTCCTCACCATAAAGTAGATCGTTAAAGATTTTACAGTTCTGCATTTCTGATCTGCTTAGTGTTACAGCTTTTTGTTCACGAGAACATAAAATGCTATACTTGGTCAGACGAAAGGTCCATCAATCCCAGTATTCCATTTCCAACAGTGGCCAATTCAGGTCACATATACCTGGCATATCCCCAAAGTAGCGAGATTCTATGCCACTTGTCCTCGGGGATAAGTAGTGGTTCTCCGGGAAGAAGCAGGAAGTCAGTCTTCACATATGGGTGACATCGGCACCAACGGAGCTCTCGTTGAAGTATCCCCCCAGCTTTCAAAGACAGCCTTTGGGAGATGCCACCACACATGCATGATCCCCTTCCCACCCAAGGGTGCCATCTTGCACAGTCTCCTTTTTTCCGCGAAGCCCTTCAGACGTTTGGCTTGTCCCCGGAAAAAGTTGATTTTTTTTTCTCTCCGAGTTCCATACTCATCTCTGATATTGCACTGGTACTCTTTCCGCCTCCAACCTCGTTGCCTAGTTCGGGTCTATTTTTGTAGTTTTCGTTCTTTTCTTTCCTGGCACCTTTTTTCTCCCACTGCAGCCCGGAGAGTCTTCTACCTCGCAGGGGTACTTTTTTTCCCCCATTGCTAGCAGTGGCTTTAAGAAGAGTGATCGGTGCTCTAAAATTATTTCTTTGATCGACACACATGACTGCTGTCTCCGCAGCCTTGGACCAGACTACGACCCGGCAGCCTGCAGTCTCTGCACAAGGATGTTCAGTAAGGCCTTCAAGAGCCGCCAGCAGCACAATAAGTTTTTCCCCAAGTCCCTGGTGCCTCCGAAGGCCAGGGCCTCGTCTGAGGCCCCGACGTCTCGGGCGGAACCTCCTGAGCCCCGTTGTGGGTCCTCAGAAAGGGGGTCTCCCTCAAGGGAACCCAGGAAGAAGAAACCCTTGAAGGTGGCGTCCTTGGACAGTTCCGACAGGCTTGGGTGCTCCCCGGCTCCGATTCTGCAGTCCGAGATGTTCATCCGAGGCTTTGGAGAGGGAACGGCCTGCAAAGATCCACCGGAAGGATCCGACCATGGACCGGCCTCTGTCCCCAGACACTATCCTCATCGAGGATTCCCCTTCGGGGGGAGCCGGATTTGGGCCCAAGTCCCTCAGTGCCCATGCTGAAGGCTGCGGAGCCTTCTGGTTTGGAGTCCAGGATGGTGACCCTAAGTGCAGTTTATCTGCCTTCATGGACCCAGCAGCGGGCACTGTTGTCTGGCACGACCGGTTCATCCGCCCCAACCACTGGGCTCTCGACATCCAAGGCATCCCCAGAGGCCGAACTGATCCTCTGTCGAGGTCATATTCTGAGTCCCGCTTGATGGGACCGTGGTCATCCCTGGCGAGTATGCCGGCCACAGGGCATCAGGGGCCCTGAGGTCTGCGGAGCAGCCCTCCTACGAGTTTTCGACGGACTACTCCGAGTGGGAGACAGAGGACAAGGAGACTCCCGATACCTGTTGCCACGATGGCATCCCATCTGACTCTCCCGTCTCGGAGCCTTGATGACGGTTCCCGCCGGAGGACATGGGCTTCCTTGACTTCGTCAAGTATATGTCAAAGACCCTGGCATTCCCCACTGAGTCGGAGGAGGACCCTCAGGCTGATGAGTTGGAAATCCTCCAGTACGAGACTCCTCCGAGGGAATCACTCCCGGTGCCCATTCCTCCCATCTTGGAATGGCTGATGCTCCAGATGTGGGAGACACCGACTTCGGTACCGGTGGTGAGCAAATGGCTCGACTCAATATACCGAGTCCTCCGGAGCCCGAACTTCCAAAAGTCAGCTACCGCATAACTCCATGGTGATGGGAGTCAGCTATGTCTCGGCTGAAAAGCCAGACGATGCACTCCTCAGTGCCCCCCAGCAGGGAGGCCCACCCCCTGGATGCCCTTTGAAAGCTGGAGGAATGCTTCCGCGAGGACTCTGTGCCGACGTCACCCATATTCGAGGACTGATTCCTGCTGTCCCTGGAGAACACCTGTTACAGGTGAGTAGCTACACTTTTTCATCAGGTCTATCTTAAATATACCTGGTGAAATGTTTATAGAATTTTCATACAAAAATTTGTCCAAACCTTTTTTTAAACCCAGCAACACTAACTGCTTTTACCACATCCTCCAGCAATGAGTTCCAAAGCTTAATTATAAGCTGGAGGATATGGGCTTCCTTGATTTTATCAAGGATATGTCAAAGGCCCTGGTGTTCCCTACTGAGTCGGAGAAGGACCCTCGGGTGAATGAGTTGGAAAACCTCCAGTACAAGGCTCCTCCGAGGGAATCGCTCATGGTGCCCATCCCTCCCATCCTGGAATGGCAGATGCTCCGGATATGGGAGACACTGGCATCGGTGCCAGTGGTGAGCAAACAGCTTGACTCGATGTATCGAGTCCACCGGAGCATGGGCTTCCAGAAATCACAGCTGCCGCATAACTCCATGGTGGTGGAATCAGCCATGCGTTGGCTGAAAAGCCCAGAAGACGCACTCATCGGTGACCCCCAGCAGGAAGGCCGGCACCCTGGACGCCCTCGGCAGAAAGTGTGATCAGGGCTCGATGCTCATCGGCCGCATCCAGGCCTACCAGCTGTACATGGGCATATATCTGAGATACCTAGCGAAGGAACTCTCAGGGTTCTCAGCTGGTCTCTCCGAGGAATCGCTGCAGTGGTTCAAGAACCTGGTCAAGGCAGTCCGTGAGTGCTCCAAATTCATGTCTCGAGCGGCCTATGATTGGTTTGAGTTGGCGGCTCGAGTAGCCATGGCAGACATCAGCTTACGACGCCAAGCTTGGCTACAATTGTCTGACCTTGAGCAGTGGGTTCAAGACAAATTGGTCGATGTCCCATGCCAAGGAGAGAATCTCTTTGGCAAACCCATGACTGACAAGGCTGCCGAGCTGGAGAGAGTTCATGAGGAGGACCAGGCTCTCAAAAAAGAGCGCTGCTCCTCCCCGACTGAAGGGGTTAGGTAAAAGGTCCTTCTACCCGAGGAAAGGGGCTATTTACAGAAACTACCAACCTTTTCAGGCTTCTCCAGCTCGCCAGCAGGTTCAGCAGGCCAAGGGACATGGACATGGTCCTTATAAGCAGAAGGCTCCAAAACACAGGCAATGGCTCCGGCCCAGCCAGGGGGGAGTTTTTGACTTCTTGAGCATAGCCTCTCTACCCCAAGGAGATCAGCAGCCCACAGGGGGACGTCTAGCCCACTGTGCCCAAAGGTGGCTGACCATCACCACTGATTCCTGGGCACTTTGAGTGGTCAAGGAGGGTTACCTCCTCCATCTGACTCAGACACCTCCCCCTTATTTTCTGGAAGAGCCCCTCAGGTCTCCCCTCCACCGGGTCCTTCTACTGAAGGAGTTGGCAGGTCTTCTTGAGGACAAAGCAGTGGAACCAGTGCCCCACCATCTCAAGGGCAAGGGGTTCTACTCCCTTGTGCCAAAAAGAACAGGGGGCCTAAGGCTCATCCTCGACCTGCGCAGCCTCAACGAATTCCTGGTGAGGGAGAAGTTCAAGATGGTCTCCCTTGGAACATTGCTGCCCTACCTATGGCATGGAGATTAGCTATGCTCCGTAGACCTCAAGGATGCCTGTACCCACATCCTCATTCACCCCAACCACAGGCAGTACCTGCAGTTCATAGTGGGGGTGGGCACTATCAGTACAGGGTGCTCCTTTTTGGCTTGGCTTCTGTCCTAAGGGTCTTCACAAAATGCTGGCAGTCATGGCTGCCTTCCTCTGTCTCCAGGGGGTCTTAATCCTCCCATACCTGGACGACTGGCTTATAAAGGGAGGCATGGCTTCAGAAGTGCAGCAGGCCACCACACGCACCATCCAGGTTCTGCAGCACTTGGGGTTTGTCATAAACTACCCTAAGTCTCATCTCCTCCCGACACAATGTCTGGAGTTCATCGGGGCAAAGCTGAACACTCTGCAGTCAATTCCTTCTTGCCCAGGGGCTGAGCCGACAGTCTCAGGACTGTGGCATGAGAGACATACAGTACCATCTCTCTGTGCCTGCTCGGCGGCTTCTGTGCTTTCTCGGGCACATGCCCTCCACAGTCCACGTCACCCCAGATGCTCGCCTCCACAAGAGGTCGGCGCAATAGTGTCTTCAGGACCAGTGGACTCAGGCCACGGGGTGCCTCTGAGACAGTGTCTCTGTATCCTGACAACTGGCAGGCTCTCTAGTCTTTCCAGCATCTCGAGGCAGGCATGCTTTTTCAGGCCCCAAGCCCCTCAAGGCTCCTCACCACGGACACCTCCTTGCTGGGCTGGAGAGCCCGCTGCGCAGAGCTCCGCACCCAGGGAAACTGGTCACCAGGCGAGAGCACCCTCCAGGAGCTGCGGGCCATATACTTAGCCCTGCGAGCTTTTTGCTACCACCTGTGTCACCAGCCAGTACTGGTCCAGACGGACAACCAGTTGGCGATCTTCTTTGTGAAGAAACAAGGGGGCACGGGGTCTTGTGCCCTCTGTTGGGAGACGGTGGACCTCTGCTTGTATGCAATCCAACAGGGTATCCTCCTGTGGGCAGTATACCTACCAGGCCAGAACAACCTTCTGGCCGACAGGCTGAGCAGAGTCCTCCAGCTGCACGAGTGGCAGCTGGACTCCATTGTGGCCGACTGGCTCTTCTGGATCTGGGGTAAATCCGTGATGGACCTGTTCACCAGCCTGGACAGCTTCCAGTTGCCCTGTTTCTGTTCCCAGCAGGCCCACTCCTCCAGATTGGCAGCGGACACGTTCCTCGTCTCATGGTCGGAAGGCCTCATGTATGCCTTCCCTCCCACCTCACCGGGATGGAACCAGGCTGCTGGCATTAGCCTTTAAAAAGGAGATAGAGCAGCTTTTAAACTAGATATTAGGGGAAAGCCGACAGTCGCCCAAGAGCGGATGGTTCGGAAGAATATATCCTTGAAGGATACTACCAAAAGCAGAGAGGTTCCACAAAAGAGTAAAGTAGCCCAAATGCCCTCAAGTATGGAGCAGACAGAGCTTAAAGATCCCAATTTACCCATGTCTAACAATAGCCAAATTAACATGAATAAAATACATTCTCTAAAATGCTTGTATGCAAATGCTAGAAGTCTAAAGAATAAGATGGGAGAGTTAGAATATATAGCACTAAATGAAAGGTTAGATATGATTGGAATATCAGAGACATGGTGGAAGGAGGACAACCAGTGGGACACTGTGATACCTGGGTACAAACTATATCGTAATGATAGAGCTGATCAAATTGGTGGAGGGGTTGCGCTCTATGTTAGAGAGGGCATTGACTCAGAAAGGATTAAAGTTTTGCAGGAAACAAAATCTGCTGTAGAATCTATATGGATTGAAATTCCATATAAAAGGGGGAAGGCAATGGCAGTGGGGGTGTACTATCGAGCACCTGGCCAGAATGACCAAATGGATGATGAAATGCTCAAAGAAATCAAGGAAGCTAACAAAAGTTACAGCGCAATAGTAATAATGGGTGATTTCAATTACCCCGGTATCGACTGGGTCAGTGTCACGTCAGGACATGCTAGGGAGATAAAGTTCCTAGATGAAATAAATGACTGCTTCTTGGAGCAGCTGGTTCATGAACCGACCAGAGGGGAAGCCATATTAGACCTAGTCCTTAGTGGAACACCAGATCTAGTGCAAGGGATAAGGGTGTTGGGGCCACTTGGCAATAGTGATCATAGCATGATCGCCTTTGATTTAATTAGTGGAGGAGGGATAGTAAGGAAATCCACAGTACTACCGTTTAACTTTTGAAAGGGAGACTATGATAAAATGAGGAAAACAGTTAAGAAAAAACTAAAAGGAGCAGTTGCGAAGGCTAAAGACGTACATCAAGCTTGGGTGTTGTTGAAAAATACTATCTTGGAAGCCCAGACCAGCTGTATTCCACGCTTTAAGAAAAGTGGAAGGAAGTCCAAAAAACTGCCAGCATGGTTTAAAGGTGAGGTCAGAGAGGCTGTTGTTGCCAAAAAAGCATCTTTCAGGAAATGGAAAAAAGAGCCAAACGATGAAACCTGGAAACAGCACAAGTACTGGCAAGTCAAATGCAAGGCATTGATAAGGCAGGCAAAGAGAGAATTTGAGAAGAAGCTTGCAGCGGAAGCAAAAACGCAAAATAAAGACCTTTTCAAGTACATTCGTAGCAAAAAACCTGTGAGAGAGTCAGTTGGTCCATTAGATGATAAAGGGGTTAAAGGAGCACTAAGAGGCGACAAGGCGATAGCGGAGAGACTGAATGAATTCTTTGCTTCGGTCTTTACTGAGGAAGATGTAGGGATGTTACCCATGACTGAAGTGGTATTTAAAGGTGCGGAAGAATTGAAGGAAATATCGATACATCGGGAAGATGTATTACAAGTATTAGATAAACTGAAGAGTAGCAAATCACCTGGGCCGGATGGTATACATCCAAGGGTGTTGAAAGAACTGAAATATGAGATTGCAGAACTGCTATCAGTAATCTGTGAACTATCATTAAAATCATCTCTAATACCTGAAGATTGGAGGATCGCCAATGTAACACCAATTTTTAAAAAGGGTTCCAGGGGTGATCCGGGAAACTACAGACCGGTGAGCCTGACGTCAGTACCGGGAAAAATGGTAGAAACCATCATAAAGAATAAAATTACTAAGCATGTAGATAGTCACAACCTAATGGGAGACAGCCAACATGGCTTTAGACAAGGAAGATCTTGTCTTACTAATCTGTTATGTTTTTTTGAAGGAGTGAATGAACATGTGGACAAAGGTGAGTCGGTTGATATTGTGTATCTGGACTTTCAGAAAGCCTTTGACAAGGTCCCTCATGAGAGACTTTTGGCAAAACTAAAGAGTCAAGGGATAGGAGGCAGTGTACTATTGTGGATCAGGAACTGGTTAAAAGACAGAAAGCAGAGGGTAGGGCTAAATGGCCAATTTTCCCAATGGAGAAAGGTGAATAGTGGTGTACCCCAGGGATCTGTGCTGGGTCCGCTGCTTTTTGACATATTCATAAATGACCTGGAAAGTGGAATAACGAGTGAGGTTATCAAATTTGCAGATGACACAAAACTATTTAAAGTTGTTAAAACCCAAGAGGATTGTGAAAAATTGCAAGAGGATCTTGATAAATTGGAAGACTGGGCATCAAAATGGCAGATGAAATTTAATGTGGACAAGTGCAAGGTTATGCACCTAGGGAAGAACAACCCAAACTATGGTTACACGATGCAATGTTCTACATTAGGAACCACCACCCAGGAAAAAGATTTAGGCGTCATTGTGGATACCATGTTAAAACCCTCGGCCCAGTGTGCAGCGGCGGCCAAGAGAGCAAATAGAATGCTAGGTATGATAAGGAAAGGAATGGAAAATAAAACAAAAGATATTATAATGCCTCTATATCGTTCCATGGTGAGACCGCACCTTGAATATTGTGTGTAATTCTGGTCGCCGTATCTTAAAAAGGATATAGCGATTTTAGAAAAGGTACAGAGAAGAGCCACCAAAATGGTAAAGGGGATGGAAGGATACTCCTATGAAGAAAGGCTAAAAAGGTTAGGGCTCTTTAACCTGGAAAAGAGACGGCTGAGGGGAGATATGATAGAAGTCTATAAATTAATGAACGGAGTGGAACGGGTAAACGTAGATCGATTGTTTACCTTATCAGAATATAGAAAGACTAGGGGACATGCAATGAAGCTACAGGGTAAACTATTTAAGACTAATAAAAGAAAATATTTTTTCACTCAACGTGTAATCAAACTCTGGAATTTGTTACCGGAGGATGTAGTAAAGGCTGTTAGTGTAGCTGGGTTTAAAAAAGGTTTGGACAAGTTCCTGGAGGAAAGGTCCATAAACCATTATTAAGAAGTGACCGAAGATATCAATGCTTGACCCAGTACAAGCATTGTGAAACTTGTGTCTCTTGGGGAAACTGCTAGGTACATATGACCTAGATTGGCCACTGTTGGAAACAGAATACTGGGCTTGATGGACCTTGGTCTGACCCAGTATGGCATATCTTATGTTCTTATGTTCTGATTGCCAAAAGCTTGTTCAGGACCCTCCGTGAAAGGGCCTCGCTCATCTTGGTAGCCCCTTGGTGGCCCAGGCCACCGTGGTTCCTTTTGCTCCTCCGATTAACAGTGGAGACCCCCATCCCATTGGGGACCACACCGGAACTCCTGTCTCGGGAAGGGTGCTCTCTTCTGCACCCCTACCTGGGTTCGATGTCGCTGACAGCGTGGCTGCTGAAAGGTTGACCCAAGCCTCTTTCAACCTCTCGGTTGAGGTGGAGGAGATTCTGCTGACCTCTCGCAAGGCCTCTACGAGAAAGGCTTATGCCCTCAAATGGCGCAGGTTTTCGGCCTGGTGTGCTGAGCATGGGGCTGACCCATTTTCCTGCCTGGTGAGTCTTGTGTTAGAATACCTTCTCCACGTCTTGCAATCCGGGCTCAAGTCTAACTCCGTCCGGGTGCACCGTAGTGTCCTGGTGGCGCACCACCACCTGGTGGATGGCAAGCCCCTCTCGGTTCAGCAGTTGTGACCCGCTTTCTTAGAGGTCTGCTCTTATCGAAGCCCCTGGTTTGCTCTCCAACAACCGAATGGGTCCTCAACGTGGTGCTGGGGCAGCTCACTCGCCCATCTTTTGAGGCTGCGGCTACTTGGCACCTATGCTACCTCTCTTGGAAGGTGGCATTCCGGGTTGCACTCACCTCCACTCGCAGAGTTAGTGGGCCTCAGGCCTTAGTGGCAAGGCACTTATACCAGGTTCTACAAGAACAAAGTGGTACTCTGCACGCACCCTAAATACCTTCTGAAGGTAGTATGGTACTTCCATTTCAACCAAGAAGTAGTACTTCCTACCTTCTTTCCGAGACCTCACTTCAGTCCTTCGCACCTTGGACTGTAAGAGGGCTCTGTCCTTCCATATCCAATGCACTCAGGGTCACCTCAAAGCTACTCAGCTTTTCGTCTCCTACGACCCCAGTAGGTTGGGGGAGACGGTGACCAAGCGTACGCTTTCCACCTGGGTGGCGGAATGTATTGCCATCGCCTATGAGCATGCGGGGCTTCCGCTGGAAAGCTGTGTCACGGCACACCGTGTCAGGGCCATGGCGACCTTGCTGGCAAACTTGCGCTCTGTCCCGATGGTGGATATCTGCTGGGCCGTCACCTGGTCTTCAGTCCATACCTTTTCAGCTCATTACTGCCTGGAAAGGGAGTCCCGACGGGTCAATGCCTTTGGTCAGGCTGTGCTCTGTAACCTTTTCAGCATTTAGGCAACTCCTGTCCTCTGACCCTTCTGTGTTCAGGCTACTGGAGTGCTGGTTTTCATCAGACACAGGAGTCCTACTGTGGTCTGTGGCTACGGACTTAATTGCTGCTGCTTGCGGCTCCCCGTGAGGAAGTCTGCACTTTTTGCTATGGGCTTTCGGTAGCCTGTAGCTGGGGAGTCCTATATGTGAGGATTGACTTCCTGCTTGTTCCTGGAGAAAGCATAGTTACTCGCCTGTAGCGGGTGTTCTCCGGGGACAGCAGGAATAAGTCCTCACAACCCTCCCTTCTCCCTTTGGTGTTGCCCCTTTATCATCTTTTATTTTTGCCGTCTTTTAGCTATGTCATCTGACTGAGCAAGATGGCACCCTTGGGCGGGAAGGGGACCATGCATGCGTGGTGCATCTCCCAAAGGCTTTCTTTGAAAGCTGGGGGCATGCTTCCGCAAGGGCTCCGTCTGTGCCGATGTCACCATAATGAGGACTGATTCCTGCTGTCCCTGGAGAATACCTGTTACAGGTGAGTAACTAAGCTGTTTCTGGAAGGTCTTTTCTTTTCCTGAAGCCTTCCTGCGGGAAGGGTCTGACACCTTCTTGGACAACCTGGTCCTGGTCATGAACTCCTTCTCCAGCTTGTCAGCCTTGTCGGCAAAAGGCTTGCCGAAGAGGTTATCTCCCTGGCAAGGGACATAGGCTAGCTTGTCCTGTACCCATTGCTTCAAGTTGGAGGGCTGCAGACAAGGCAGTGGCACTAATGCCCACAGCGGCCACACGAGCCACCGACGCGAAGCCTTCAAAGGCTGCTCAAGTTTGAAATTTGGAGCATACCTTGACCGAGGAAACCAGAGTCCGAAAGCATTCAAGGTGCTCACCTGACAGACTAGCTGAAAACTCGGTGAGCTCCTTCACCAGGTGTCTCATTTACATGCCCATGTATGACTGGTAGGCCTGGATCTGTACTGTGAGTATCGAGCCCTGAAAGCACTTGTTCCCAAATGCGTCCATGGTGTGGGCCTCCCTACCCGGGGCCACTGAGAAGTGCATCTTCTGGCTATTTATTCGATGTACAGCCAACTCCACTACGATGGAATTGTGTGGGAGTTGCGCTTTCTGGAACCCTGGGATCTTGCCAACTCGGTACTGGGAATCGCATCAATGTCACTGGGTTCTCCCACATCCTGAACAGGAGGCATTCAGGGATGGGGGACACGGGCACTGTCAGTGCCTCCCTAGGAGGGACCTTGTACTGCAGGATCTCTAAGTGCTCAGCATGAGACTCATTCTCTGGCACTGCCACAAGGGAGAGCGCCTGGGACATATCACATATGAACTCGAGGAATGCCAAGCCCTCTGGAGTAGACTTTCACCGGTGTTGTGGTGGGGAAAGGTCAGAAGGGATGTTACGATGGAGCACAGTGTCAGGTTACTCCTCATCCGTCTCCCAGTCCGATTCCAACCCTGAGGTGGTCTGACTGCATCGTATCGGTCATCGAGGGCCTCTACATTGACTGAGCGAGGTGCTCCACAATTGGTGGTGCCTCCTCCAGGGACGTCCTCAGTGAGGGGGTTCCCATGTGGGTTTCCAACGACCGGGAGGGACCAGGAGTCAAGCCACGCTGCACCTCAAGGAAAGCTTTAAAGCTATGCTTGAGGGCAGCCATGTGTGCCTCGATGCCCGAGGGCTCCACAGCTGCTCTGGACTCTGATGGCGTTGGTGCCAGAATCAACTTCCTGGCTGGAGAGTCCAAGATGGTGATAGTTGGGAGTGACTCACCACTCCTTCGATGCTGGTGTCTCGTCCCTGCAGGGCTGCTTTGACGGGCGCTTCCGTTCATCATCCCTGGAGTTGCGCTGAGGGCTCCAAGGCTGAGTCGAAGAGGACTTGCTCCCTGATTCCGGGTCGGTCCTCGGCGTCGACTTCGAGGGCGCTGTCAGCGTCCACAGGGAAGTTGCCTGACGACTCTGATTGAATCCAGGAGCCTGACGCCGCGGTGCCCGTCGCCGGTGTTAAGGGAAGGGATTCCGCCTCTGATCCATAGTCAGACTTGCCAAACAGCTCCTCCCGCCGCCTTTCACGGTCCCTCTGGGTTTTAGCCGACATGAGGAGGCAAAACGGGCAGGAGGACCTGTCGTGATCTCCCCCAAGGCATTTTGATGCAGGACATTGTGTGATTGCATTTACCACACTGCTTAGAACTGCTGGTCAAGGACATAGCATGGAAAATGAGGCCCAAGAGGTCAAACTCTGACATCTCAACCAGGTAGGCCACGAGAAAAATTCCTTTGCACCAAAAAAGCAAAAATTAAAGGAAAGGACACCCAAGTGAAAAACAAGGTTGCCAAGGCTAGACTCTGGCGTGTAAGGTGATCGGATCGAGCACTCTGTAACGGTAAAGAAAACACAAGTAGGGTTAAAAAAAAAAATCAGCTTTTATCGGGGCGCATAGATGGGCCATCTGCAGGGCTCCCCATGGAAAAAGACAGACTGAGGCAAGGGAGACGTTCAGGATGCTCTCCCTTGGAACATTGCTTCCTTACCTCCGTTAGGGAGACTGGCTATGCTCCTTAGATTTAAAGGATGCCTACACACACATCCTAATCCACCCAAGCCACAGGCAATACCTACGCTTTGTGGTAGGAGGCAATCATTTCCAATACAGGGTGCTTCCCTTCGGCCTTGCCTCGGCCCCCAGGGACAGTGCCTTCGGCAAGGCTGTGCTCTGTAACCTTTTCGGGGTTTAGGCTACTCCTGCCCTCCGACTCTTGTGTCTTCAGGCTACCGGAGTGCTACTTTCCTTGTATGCAGGTTCTATTTCATTGCGGCTGCTTGCAGCTCTCGATGAGGGAGCCTTTTTTTGGCTATAGGTTCATGGTAGCCTGTAGCTGGGGAGTCCCATATGTGAGGACTGACTTCCTGCTTGTTCCCGGAGAAAGCGTAGTTACTCATCTGTAACAGGTGTTCTCTTGGGGACAGCAGGAATCGGTCCTCACAACCCTCCCTCCTCCCCTTGGAGTTGCAGTCCTATTATCTTTTGTTTTTGCCGTCTTTTTAGCTATGTCATTTGACTGAGCAAGATGGCACCCTTGGGCAGGAAGGGGACCCCGCATGCGTGGTAGCAATTCCCAAAGGCTTTCTTTGAAAGCAGGGGATTTGCTCCGCGTGGGCTACGTCAGTGTCGACGTCACCCATATGTGAGGACTGATTCCTGCTGTCCCCGGAGAACACCTGTTACAGGTGAGTAACTACACTTTCCATGCTTTTTTGAATTCAGATTCTGTCCTTGTGTCCACCTCCTCCACTGGGAGACTATTCCACGCATCTACCACTCTTTCCTTAAAGATATATTTCCGCATATTTCTCCTGAGTCTATCCCCTTTCACTCTCATCCTATGTCCTCTTGTAGCAGAGCTTGCCTTCAATTGCAAGAGACTCTCCTGTTCATAGAGTGCTATGAATCATAAAGAAAGGAATGGAGAATAAAACAAAGGATATTATAATGCCTCTGTATCATTCCATGGCACGACTGCATTTTGGATACTGTGTGCGGTTCTGGTCTCCATATCTTAAAAAGGATATAGGAGAATTAGAAAAGGTACGGAGAAGAGCGACAGAAATGGTAAAGGGGATGGAAGGATACCCTAATGGGGAGAGGCTTATAAGGTTGGGGCTCTTCAACTTGGAAAAGTGACGGCTGAGGCGAGATATGATAGAGTTCTATAAATTAATGAATGGAGTGGAATGGGTAAACGTAGATTGGTTGTTTATGCCATCAAAATGTAGAAAGACTAGAGGACATCCTCAACGCATAATAAAATTCTGGAATTGTTACTAGAGGATGTAGAAAAAGCTTCTAGTATAGCTGGGTTTAAAAAAGTTTTTTTGGCAAGTTCCTGGAGGAAAGGTGCATATATCATTATTAAAGAGGACCCAGGAAATCCACTGCTTACCCTGAGATGAGCATTGTGAAACCTTTGTGCCTTTTTGGAAACCTGCCAGGTACTTGTGACCTGGATTGGCCACTGTTGGAAACAGGATACTGGTCCAACCTTGGTCTGACCCAGTATGGCATTTCTTATGTTTTTATGAGGATGTCCAAGTCTGAACGGGGGCATGGTGGAGGCATGACTGGGGCATCCCGAGGAACCTGGACATCTGCACCTGATCTCAGAAATGTCCTGGACGTCTGGAGTCATGTCTTAAGTTTAGACCTGTTACAGGAATGAACATACATCTGAAAAGTGCTGGTTTGGGCTGAAAAAAATCCAGAGGGTGTAGATGATAAAGCATTCCATCATCACCAGTACTCTGCACAATTTCTATGATAACAGCAGTGGGATTTGAACCCATGCTTCTCCATTCCTAGCCCAGTACTTTAATCATTAGGCTAAACCTAGACGTCCAGGTTCTTCAGTACTATTCTGGGGATGTCTATATATATGTCTGTCCGCAGACGTCCATATCTGGCATGTCCATGTTTGTGAAATAGTCTGCACCTGGATGTCCCTGCTTTTTTTTTCCTCCCGAGATGTTCTGGCTTAGATGTCCAGATTGCACTTGGGTGTTCCTTCTAAAATTTCCCTCCATGTTTGAGTATCAAGTAACATATTAGTTTGTTATAAACTGTTTGTAGGGAGGCCAGACCTGTTTGTTTCTCCAGGAACAAGCAGAAAGTCAGTCCTCACTTATGGGTGATGTCAGCACCGACGGAGCCCGCGTGGAGCAATTCCCCAGCTTTCAAAGAAAGCCTTTGGGATTGCTACCACACGTGTGGTCCTCTTCCTGCCCAAGGGTGCCATCTTGCTCAGTCTCCCTTTTTCCGCGGAGCCCTTCGGACGCACGTCCTCGTTCCTCGGAAAAAGTTTCATTTTCCTCCCCTTAGCAGGCTCTTATTTCTTTTTTCCGGTTGCACCAGTCCTCTACCCGTCCTCTTGCTCTCTTTTTTGGAGCTTACGGGGATAACTTTCCTAATTTTTTCTTTTCGGGCCTCGTGCCCTTTTTTTCTTCCTAACCGCTGGCCGCGTGGGTATTCGACCTCGCAGGGGCCATTTTTGCCCCCATGGCCACCAAGTTTAAAAAATGCAATAGATGCTGTAGGAACATGTCGCTTACGGACACTCATGATTGTAGTCTAAGGTGTCTGGGAGCCTACCATGACCCAGAGCTCTGTTTGCTCTGTAAGAAAATGTCCTCTAAGGCCCTGCTCAGCCGTAAGCAGAAGTCGGAAGACATTTTTCGAAAGGCTGCCTCGGAGTCTCCGGTGGGACCCTCGGTCGTCTCCGCTCCACTGGGTTCTCTCCCTGCGGCACCACGTTCCAGACGGCATTCTGACCAGGGGTCCCCCAAGGTGGAACGGCGCCAAAAGAAGGTGGCCTCGAAATCAATGTCTGGGGCTCCCGACAAGCGCGAGCACTCCGGCGCCCGGTCGCTTAGCCCCCTTCGGCATTTCCCGAGAGTCGGACAAGGAGCGGCCTCGCAAGGTACCTCGCAGATAAATGGAGGCCTCCGGTGAAGGCGAGCAATCTCCTGAGGGCCATCCTGATGAGGACCCCCTCTCCTCCTCGACGCCTGATCCAGTGTCCCCGATATCGGCGTCCCAGGGCCCCATGCCCATGTGGGAGTCCCGTATGCTGGTGCTGGAACGCAGCGTTTCTGCGTTCATTGCTTCCCAGCAGGCGTTCACGCCAGCTTCGCTGACTTGCGCCCGGAGACCATGGGTCCCTCGCATGGGACACCCAAATCCGTCCAGGAAACCCCCAAGAGCCACGGGCCTCGTGAAGGTCCTCGACGTTGATCTCGCTCATTCTCCCGTTCCTCGGGGGAGGGGGGAGATCATCCAGGGTCTCCAGCTCCAGGCCGCCGGCCATCGGACAGGGCGAACTGCCAGGCTCGGATCCCTCGACCGATTTTTAGGACTGGGAATCTGATGGGGACACCTCTCTGGAGACCCGCACCCATCGGGATTTCCCGTCAGACACCTGCCTGGTCTCCAGCGGTGTTCGCCGCCCGAGGACAACTCCTTTTTGGTGTTTATTCGGGACATGGCTAGGGCCCTCAATCTGGTCACCCAGGCCGAGGAGGATCCTCGTGCTGAAGAACTCGATATTCTTCAGTATGAGGCCCTGCCCAGGGAATCCCTCACTGTGCCGGTGCCGCTGATCCTATCTCGGCTATTGCTCCATATGTGTGAGGCCCCGGCCTCGGTTCCCATTGTGAGCAAGCGCCTTGACACAGTGTACAAGGTGCAGCGTGGGCCGGGCTTCCGAAAGACCCAACTTCCACACACCTCGATGGTAGTGGAATCAGCCATTAGGAAGTAGAAAAGTCCGAAGTCCCACTCATCGGTACCACCGGGCCGAGAATCGACAGCCCTTGATGCTCTGGGCCGCAAGGCCTATCAAGGTTCCATGCTCTCTTGTCGCATCCAGGCATACCAATTATATATTGGTATGTTCCTCCGCGACTTGGCAAAGGAACTTGGAGGTTTCTCTACGGTCCTTGAGGGCAAGCCCCTCAACAGGTTCCACACCCTGTTGAAATCAGTGGCTGACTGCTCTCAAGCCTCCTATGATGGCTTCGAGGCATCGGCTTGGGTAGTGGCTGCGGGCATCAGAGCCCGCTGTTGGGCTTGGCTCCAATCTTCAGATTTGGAGCAATGGGTGCAGGAGAAGCCAATGGAGGAGAAGGCTGCGGAGATCGAGACGGAGTACGTCACTAGGACCCGTCTCTCCTGCAAAACCTCTACGCTGCCTTGAAAGAGAGAGCCTACCAAGAAGCCCTTCTTCCCCAGGAAAGGCCTCCAGTACCGCGGCTACCTGCCATACCCAGCTACCCCCACGCCGGCCACTCCCGCACAAGGGAAGCCTGGCCAGGGCCACCGTAAACCAAAGGACCTGAAGGCCCAGACACCGGCTCCCCCACAACCCCCTCAGGGGTTTTGACCCCTGTGACATTTATTTATTTTATTTATTTAGACAGTTTTGTATACCGCCTTATCCTTCATTCAAAGCGGTCACAACACAATTGGGAGATACATTTAACACGCGGGGATATGAGACACATACACTAATACTTACAGGGAACATGGGCAATGGAGGGTTAAGTGGCTTGCCCAAGACCACAAGGAGCATCTGTGGGACTAGAAACCCCACTCCTTCCGGCCCAAGGTTGCTGTCCTCTAGTGGGATTTGAACCCCCGACCTTCCGGCCTGAAGTACTTCGCCCCAACCACTAGGCTACTCCCATGGTCCCTCGCCCTCCAGCGATACAGCAGCAAGTGGGGGGATGCTTGTCCTACTTCGCCCCGTCTTGGGCACTTATCACTTCGGACACCTGGGTCCTCCAGGTCATCCAGAAGGGCTATTGCCTCCACTTTGACAGGCTTCCACCCCCTTTCTCCCCAGCGGAGCCTCCTCGATTCCCCGCACACCAGCTTTTGCTGCAGCAGGAATTACACTCCCTCCTTGCCCAACGGGCAGTCGAGAAGGTCCCTCCCCACCTTTGAGGTCGGAACTTTTACTCCCAATATTTCCTCATCCCAAAAAAGACGGGGGGTCTTCAGCCCATCCTCAACCTCCACAAGCTGAACAAGTTCCTGGTGCGGGAGAAATTCAAGATGCTATCTCTTGGCATGCTGTTGCCCTTCCTCCGGCAGGTCGACTGGCTATGCTCCTTGGATGCTTATGCCCATATCTTGATCCACCCCCAACACAGGCAATACCTGCGTTTCAGGGTGCAGGGAGAGCACTTCCAGTACAAGGTGCTCCCCTTCGGACTTGCATCCGCCCCATGGGTCTTCACGAAGTGCTTCGTCATGGCCGCCGCTCACCTTCGGCGCTGGGGCGTGCCGGTGTTTCCCTACCTCGACGACTGGCTCATTTACGCGCTCCTCCGTCGAGGAGGCCCGGCAATTGATGTCGCACACTGTCCTCTTTTTGGAGAGCTTGGGATTCATGGTCAAGTACCCAAAGTCTCACCTCCAGCCTGCACAGGCTCTCGAGTTCATCGGGGTGTGCCTTGATGCCCAGCAGGCCATGGCCTTCTTGCTGATGGATTGTTCTGCCCATCTCCAAGCTCTGGCAGCTCGCGTCCAAAGCACCCACCAGGTCACCGCTCGGTACAGGCTATGTCTCTTGGGCCACATTGCCTCGACCGTGTATGTGGTTCCTCACCACCCGCATGCACATGCAGACGGCCCAGTGATGTCTCAGTTCCCAGTGGAGTCAATCCCTCAGACACCTCAGGGACCCCCGTCGGGGTTCTTCTCGACCTTCGTTTGTCCTTGAACTGGTGGCAAAACCCCCGCAACCTCCTGCGGGGATTGCCCTTCCAGGCCCCACAGCACAATGTGGTGCTGACCACAGACGTTTACCTGTTATGGTGGGGAGCCCATTGCAGGTTTCTTTGCATGCAGGGGCAATGGTTGCCCTTGGAGGCTCAGCAGCAGATAAACCTGCTCGAGCTCCGGGCTATCTGGTGGGCCCTGAGGGCCTTTGAGGAACGTCTGTTCTGGTACAGACTGACAACCAGGTAGCGATGTTCTATATCAGAGGTACTCAAATCCAGTCCTGGAGGGCCGCAAACCAGTCAGGTTTTCAGGATATCCCTAATGAATATGCATGATATAGATTAAAATGCAATGGAGGCAGTGCATGCAAATATATCTCATGCATATTCATCAAGGATATCCCGAAAACCTGACTGGTTTGCAGCCCTCCAGGACTGGATTTGAGTACCTCTGTTCTACATCAACAAAGAGGGGTCGCACTCTCTCTGCAGGGAAGCGGTCATCATCTGCTCTTTTCCTGCCTGATGGAGGATGTCCTTCAAGGCGACGTACCTCCCGGGTCAGGAGAATGGCCTGGCGGACAGACTCATCAGAATCCTTTGCCCCCACGAGTGGCGCCTGGATCCCAGAGTGGCAGGCTGGCTGTTTCTACACTGGGGCACTCCAGCAATGGACCTCTTCGCCAGCCCCCAGAACACACAGCTTCCTTGCTTCTGTGGCCCGGTGCCGCACCCAGGCAGGGAGGGACCTGAATCATTTCTCTTGGACTGGTCCGCCAGTCTCCTATATGCATTCCCTCCTTTCCCCCTCATTGTGAGGACTCTGTTCAAGGTTCAGTGTTACGGGGCATCGCTGATTCTCGTGGCCTCAGCAGCCTTGGTTCCCGCTCCTGCTCCAGCTGTCGTTGGAGCCTCCGATTCCCCTGGGCTCTGCCAGGGACTTGCTGACGCAGGAGGAGGGTCGAGTACTACACCCAAACCTACCCTCCCTATCCCTCATGGCCTGGCGGCTGAATGGGTCTCTCTGGCCCTTCCGGAGGAGGTTGAGGAAATCCTCCTTGCCTCGAGGAAGGACTCCACTAGGCAGGCATATACCTTTAAATGGAAACGCTTCTCCGTCTGGTGCTTGGAACACCAGATCAACCCCTTCTCGTGCCCAGTTCGCTGGGTCCTCCAGTACCTTCTCCACCTCTCGAGGGAAGGGCTGAAGTCGAACTCTGTTAGAGTTCATTTGAGCGCTATATCGGCTAATCTTCTCCCTATCGAGGGAAAGCGCCTCCCGGGGCAGCCACTAGTTTCCCGCTTCATGCGGGGCCTTCTGTTATCCAAGCCGCCCATCCACCCCCTCCGGCGGAATGGGACTTGAACGTGGTGCTCACACAGCTCACTCGTCCACCCTTCGAGCCGATGGCGACATGTTCGCTCTGGCACTTGTCCTGGAAGGTGGCCTTCCTGGTGGTACTGACCTCGGATCGCCGAGTCAGTGAGCTTTAGGCGCTCATGGCTGGCGCCCCTTACACCAGGTTTTATCGGAACAGGGTAGTCCTCCGGACTCATCCTAAATTCTTACCCACAGTCGTGTCGGCCTTTCATCTCAACCAAGAGACAGTGCTCCCGACCTTCTTCCCGAAGCCCCATGCCGATCAGGCAAAGGCAGCGCTCCACACCCTCGACTGCAAGTGGGCCCTCGTCTTCTACTTGCAGCATACCCAGACTCACCGCAGGTCTGACAGACCTTTCGTGACCTACGATCCCAATCGGCAGGGGCAAGCAGTCACCAAGCACACCCTCTCTATTTGGGTGGTGGACTGCATTGCGTTCGCCCATGCGAAGGCGGACGTCCCTCTGGATCGTCGGGTCACTGCACATGGGGTTCGAGCCAAAGTGGTCTCACTGCGCTCCGTGCCCATGATGGACATCTGCCGGGCGGTAACCTGGTTGTCCACGAACACCTTTGCTGCCCACTACTGCCTGGAGAGGGAGTCCTGCCAGGACAGTGCCTTCGGCCAGGCTGTACTCCGTATTCTGTTCGGGGTATAAGCAACTCCTGCCCTCTGACCTCCTTCACGGCTACCGAGGGCTTTGCCCTGAGGACTCGGGCTCCTTCGGGCTGTGACTTCTATTTATGTTATAGGTTCGGTAGCCTGTAGCTAGGGAGTCCCATAAGTGAGGACTGACTTCCTGCTTGTTCCTGGAGAAAGCATAGTTGCTCACCTATAATAGGTGTTTTCCAGGGACAGCAGGAATCAGTCCTCACTACCTTTCTGCCTCCCCTATTGAGTTGCTGTATTTTTGTCCTTCCCTTGCCATCTGCTTGGTAGAGCTCGAGCTAAGGGACCTGACTGAGCAAGATGGCATCCTTGGGTGGGAAGAGGACCACGCATGCGTGGTAGCAATCCCAAAGGCTTTCTTTGAAAGCTGGGGAATTGCTCCACATGCACTCCATCGGTGCCGATGTCACCCATAAGTGAGGTCTGATTCCTGCTGTCCCTGGAGAACACCTTCGTTTTGTTTTGTTTTTATGTTTTCTTATTATTTTAAATTGTTGTTGGTTTTGTTTGTTTTAGTGCTGCTGAATTATGTATATACATTTGTAGCCCACCTAGACTTGTGCATAATGTAGGATATACAGTAAATATTATAATGCCTGTAAGTCAAGAAAGACAAATGAACTGGGCAATCGCTATTTAAATCAGTGGTATTAAATTTTTGCCTCAGCTTCCTAGTTGAAATTTGCTTGTTTCTCCAGTAGTAGTTTCACACTTGAACTTCTTAACTCTTTCTTTGAATTTATTGTTTAGGGTAACTGCCTTCATGTAGAATATGCCTAATATGAATATAATTTGTTATATGATTTGAATTTCTTATTGCGATTACTCCTGCAACTATTGCTTTTTCAGTTTTCTTAACTACATTGAGATATCTGGTTGTCCCATACTTAATACTGCGCTTTACTCCAGCTGCATATAGGCCCCTATTTACTACCTATGTGTAGTGCATGATAATACCATTATCACACACTAAGAATTAGTAAACAGGGAGCGTAGTCAACTAACAGCATTATAGAAACAGTGGTAAAAGGAGGAATTCTAGTTCTCAACTTGCTTTTATTATCTGTCAAATGCTATAAGTTATTAATGGAGTGGAGGAGTAGCCTGACAGATCACTGGCTTGGGAACCACAAGACCAGGATTTGATTCCTACTAGCACTCCTTGTGCCCTTGGGCAAGTCACTTAACCCACCATTGCCTCAGAAGAATCCAAGTTATCGATGTCCCTATTTAATGTACATCACCAAGTTTAAGTTTCAATATAAACCGTTTTGACTATACGATAAAGTGGTATAAAA
This sequence comes from Ichthyophis bannanicus, assembly GCA_033557465.1. Lineage (NCBI taxonomy): Eukaryota > Metazoa > Chordata > Amphibia > Gymnophiona > Ichthyophiidae > Ichthyophis > Ichthyophis bannanicus. The sequence goes on along the minus strand of CM066040.1, from coordinate 245,199,750 downwards.
AAAACCTGTTAAATATTGGATTTTTTTTACATATGTTTAAAGAAAAACTTATTTTTTTTAAGACTAAGAGCCCAATTCAGGAAGAGGAGGGAGTGGAACATCCAGGCCATCCAGACATCCCTGCTAAAGACAGACCCGATTCTGGTCCGTGGGAACAAACATTCCTGCGGGAGCATGAATCGGGCCTGAGGATGGCCCGGTGTGCCCCTCCTGCCTGCAGGGACATCCTCCCACAGGCACCCCAGACATACATAATTCCAGATCCCAAAATCCCCCCCCCCCCCCCAGCTGGCCTCTTGCGGCTCTCCCTGTCCCAAAGCACAGGATATATGTGGAGAGCTGGTGGGGGATTTGAGTTCTGGAATGAGGGCCTAACTGTTAAATTGTGGTCAGTGAGCTTTTCAAAGCTGTAGCTTCCATTTTATGCTGTACTCTTTTGTGTTTTAGACACCCTGGGGAAACGAAAAGCGTGGATCATCTTATCTTCTGGCTTCCCCTGAAACAGTGGATTATGCCAGCCAGAATTCTCAGGACACTAGAGAAAATTACACAGATTCCTGTTTTAAAAGGAAACGTGTTTACTGAGATTTGATCAACATGGGCAGTTTGCAAATCCATGTTTTTGTACTACTGTTTACCTCTATCTTAAACAACACAATCCATCATTCACAAGAAGAAAAAAAAATCAAATGATGTTTCATAGACTTTCTATATAATAAAATAAATATATATAGCAATAAAAAGAGACATGGATATTTTCTATAGATGCCTTGTTATACATGGAAAGAATGGAAACACCTTCAAATAGTAGTCTTGTGTATATAAAAAAACATTTTGTACTTTTTGTAAATACATAAAGCAATAAAAATGGCAATTATACTTATTGCTTTTCTGATCATTGGACAAAAGTTTAAATTAAAATAAATATAAGATTCAGTGACCTATCTAAATTCCAGAGATATTTTTCAGTTTTCAGTTTAGACAACAGTCTTTGTAAATTCCTTGACAATTTTGTGTACACGTTATAGTCTGATATAATTATATTTGCACTTAAAATTTAAAATCATTGTCCTGTCTTTGGCCTTCAATTTTAGCAGTTTGGGGTTAGACTCAAGTTTCTTGGAAACAAAATGCAAAAAAATGCCCATTTATCACCTTTTTCATGGTTTTCTATGTATCGATACCAAATTAAGCTTTAAAAGTTTTTTAAATCCATAAAATTGTCAGGAGAAAGTTGATAGAGAGGCATGTTCACTAAGCTGGGCTAACTGTTATATGCTGTTTGTAACTAAGTCCCATGTTATTCAGTGAGCTGGTTATGAATAGTGCGTACTAACCATTAGCCCAACTTAGTAAACATGCCCCAAGTGAAAGAAACTGTGCAATCAAAAAACATGGTATTAAGAAGAAAAAAAACAAAACACTATAGATAAAAAAACTAGAGAACTCCCATATTTAAAAGGTTGGTGATGCAGAAATTAGTTGGCCTAAAGATATTCAGATATTTTGTGTAGACTGACTTGTCTGTGGTAATGTATCTGGATAGTATGCGATATGTGGCTATCTGGCTGCCAGTTTTAACCCACTCTCTTTATCTTTGTTTCTTGATATACTGTCCTAGGCAGCCAAGGCATCAGAGCGGTGTACAAATAATAAAAAAACAAAATAACTCTCACTGTGCTTCCAGTTCCACCTACTGGTGGCATAGCCAGAACTGATTTTTGTTTTTTGAAGAGTTCATGGGGGGGCACTGTGCATACAGATCTGAGTCATACTAGTTATATACTCTTACTGACAAATAATACATTTGAGGGCATCTAAGGATGAATTTCTAAGTAAACAGTCTGCAGTAGCTGTCATGTATCATGGCTGATATTTTGCATACTGTATTTTAAGCTCAATTATTCAAACACCAATGCTAAACTACACATCCCTTATGGAAACAATTTAGTTATGCTTAAAGATGTCATAAGAGACAGTATCCCATAATTTAAACCTAATCAGACAACAGTTTGCTATAAATACAGCCATCTCAACACACCATGTCCTGTAAGCCCTTTAATGTTATGACAAACTAATTAATATTATTAGCATACATTCTTCAACTTTGTTTATGACAAGTGCCTTATTAGTCTGTTTAATAAAGCAAGTAAATATAGTACCCCTTGTCTTCTTTTCTTATCTATTGTACTATATAAATAAAATAATATTGTATAGAAAGCAAAGAACACTTTAGAGAAACATCAGAGCTAATCATTCCTGTATTAAAGCAAATATCAATGTATTTTTTAAGTCTCTTTTCCATGTTTAAAGCAGCATAACTACAGTAATACAATAGTCATAAGAACATAAATAGTACAGCAATTACAGAGTAGAACTAAGATATTTCACTTTACAACCTAACATACAAAAAATTATATTAGTTTTGATACCACCTCAGTAAGGGCAACACAAAATCCCTCCATTGCCTGACACGGTGAAATAATGCACAAGCCTGCAAGACACTCAGAACTTTACCATAGTATAACAGCATTCACCCTTTGAAGACAGCAAGGTTTCTAGATTGATGAGATGTATGATAGTGACATGTTAGATTCAACAATACTTTTGAACAACAAATACAAAAATTTCAAACATGTGACACTGTGGGGGGTGGCGCTATAAAAAAGGACATATTTGTCCCTATAGTCAAGAGAATAATGGGACATATTTGTCCCATGTGTTAATTTACACATAACATCTCAGTTATATTAAAAATTCATGTTTCCTCATCGTATCTCCAGTCTAGTCCCGGACCTCTGGGTTGTCCACCTTATTCAGTAGCTTGAAGACTGAGGAACCTCCTTCTTTAATGATGTCACCAGTATATCCTCCCGGGAGCCACCTCTATTCGCCAGTTACCTCAGCCTCCAAGCAGCTGAAGGGACGGTGAGCCTGGAAGGTCCGGGCTCACTGGAGGAACAATTGAGTGTAGTTTTAGGTGTAGGTGTTTAAAAAAAAAAAAATTATTACTGAAGGGACTCGATTTTGCAGTCAGAGGCTGTACCTTTAAGCTGTGGTAAAAGGTTCTCTCTCCCTCCTGGAGGTGTTGCCTGCGCCCTGGGGCTGTCTGGGTTACTTCTAACGGAGCGGAGATACTCTCCGGGGATCTGCAGCTGGGAGGCCCGGTCTTAAGTACCACGCTGCAGGGAGTCACAGCCGGCAGTTTTTTTTTTACAGAAGTATTACCTGTTTATACGCCCTGGCTGAGCGCGTTGACGATTCAGTAGTAAGCGTGCGGGGATACTCAGTCCCCTCACTCACCCCCCCCCCCCCCCAATGGTACAGGTCCAGGCAGGGACTGTGTTTGGCGTTGGGGGCTGGGGCAGAGACTCAAATTGTGCGGAGTCCGGAGAAGGAAGACAGCTAAAGGTAAGAGGGCCAGATTGTAGTACTCTGACCATCAGCGCATTTGAGCGCGAATAGAGCGACAGGCCCGGCTGCGTGGTGGCGGCGCGGGAAGAAGCTGAGAAGCGTCGGGCCCACTTCAGTGTGCTCGAAGGGGGACAGAGAGAGCTTCCCTAGCAGCGAAATCGCTATTTCTTTAATTTGAAAGGCCTTTGCCCTCAGAGCCTCGTCGAGGCTTGTTCTGCAGTTTGAACTTTAGCGGCGGAGTTGAGTTCGCCGTTTTGCATTCTCCCGGGCCTCAGTGCAGAGTAACAGTTTGCCAGTTCAGGTTAAGGCCGGAATGCACTCTAGGCCCCAGTGTTTTGTTTGTGGGGCTAGAAGGGCTTCGGTGGCTGATTCGGGGGTGTGTAAAGGTTGCCTAAAGGAGTCATCTGTTAGAGACAGTATGGAAGAAGGCAAAGAGGAGCGCTTGGTCACATACACAGGGTGAGCAGGCTCTCAGGTAAACAGCGTGCCTCTGGAGGGTCTGGTGGCAGGTCCTTCCTCCGTGCCGGACATCTCGCCCACCAGACTGCCCTGGCCTACAGGGCTGGAATCTATTTTTTCTAGGGGTTTCGTGGCGCTCTTGCAGCACACAGTTGGTAGCTTCTCGCAGGGGCAGGTTAAGGAAGGAGCCCAAGCGCATGGGGTGAAGAGGTCTGCGATCTCACAGATTGCGGGCGAGGTGCAGGAGGGGTCTAAGAAATCTCAGCTCGATGAGGGCCCTAAGGATCTCTTGGTTGAGTCAGAGGGGCAGCTGTCGGACGAGGAAAGTCAGAGTCTAGACATGGAAGAGGAGTTAGAGGAAGGTGAGCTCGCGGATAAGGAGGATCAGGCGAGAGTAGTGCGCGTCTTCCATAGGGAGGAACTTCCAGCGCTTATTGGAGAAACGCTAAAGGCATTGAACATGCCGGTCCCAGGGTCGGGGGAGGATGAGACCCTGGAGGACCCGTTGCAGGTTTTTAGGAAGAATCAAAGGGCGTTCCCGGTGCATAGGGTTTTCCAGGAGATGATTAAGGAAGAATGGAATGTGCCGGAGGCACCCCGTAAGGGGTCAAGAGTGATGAGTAGACTTTACCCCCTCGTGGAGCAGGATAGGGAGGTGTTTAAGCCTCCCAAAGTAGATGCGGTGGTAGCAGCAGTAACGAAGAAAACCACGATTTCGGTTGAGGGCAGTGCGGCCCTTAAGGATACGCAGGACAAAGTTGGATGTGCTTCTGAGGCAGGTCTTTGATGTGAATGCCATAGCGCTCCAAGCGGCTATCTGCGGGGCCTGGGTGGCCAGAGCCTGTTTAAGGTGGTCTCAGGGGGCCCAAGGTGGTCAGGAGAGTGACAAAGGCGGAGAAGCGTCCCGGTTGGAGCCTGGGGCGGCGTACCTGGCGGATATTCATTATGATCTCATGCGGGCGCTGTCAGAGTATGGCGTCCGTGGTAGTGGCGAGGCGTGGCTTGTGGCTGCGTAATTGGGCGGCGGACAACTCTTCTAAGTTGAGGCTAAGTAAGCTCCCCTTTAAAGGGAAGCTCTTGTTTGGCAAGGATTTGGAGAAATTAGTCAAGGATCTCGGTGAATCTAAAGGGGGAAGATTGCCGGAGGACAAGCCCAAGCCTGGACGGTCGGCACCCGTGGGCAAAGGACAGCAGCGGGATTTTCATCGTTTTTTGGTCCCAAAGGTTTAATCCTAGCCAGAGAGGCAGATTCCCCAGCAGAAACCAGGGGTTTCGGGGCTTTCGAGAGGCAGGAAGAGGTTTTGGGGCTGCCGTCTCTTCCTCTGGTGTTCGGAAATCGCAATGAAGTGAGGGGGACCCAGGCGCCTCTTGTACCAGTAGGGGGGCGATTGCAAGAGTTTTACGACGCCTGGGTCCGGGTCACGTCAGATCAGTGGGTGCTGGAGGTCATCCGAGAAGGCTACGCACTGGAGCTGCGGTGTCCGGTGCGGGATGCCTTTGTAAGGTCCCCTTGCAAGTCGGCGAACAAGTTCGAGGTGGTGAGGGGGACCTTGCAGAGACTCTTGGATCTCATGGCAATAGCTCTGGTGCCTTCAGACCAATGCGGATGCGGTCGATTCTCCATTTATTTCGTGGTCCCAAAGAAGGACGGTGGGGTCCGACCAATTTTGGATCTCAAGGGCGTGAATCGGTGTCTTCGAGTATCGCATTTTCACATGGAGACTCTGCGTTCAGTCATAGTCGCCGTCCGAGCAGGAGAATTCCTTACCTCACTGGATCTGTCAGAGGCGTATCTTCACATTCCCATAAGAACGGATTATCAGAAGTATCTTCGTTTTGCAGTTCCCTTCGGGCAGTTCCAGTTCCGGGCCTTGCCGTTCGGCTTGGCGACGGCACAGCGCACGTTTACCAAGATCATGGTAGTGGTCGTGGCGGCCTTGCGAAGAGAAGGGATTCTGGTGCACCCGTACCTAGACGATTGGTTGATCCGGGCGAAATCGAGGGCAGAGAGCGAAAAGGCGACGGCTAGGGTAGTCGCTTTCTTAGAGAGCCTAGGTTGGGTGGTGAATATGGCAAAGAGCGGCTGGATCCATTGCAGTGCCTGGAGTATTTAGGAGCTCGGTTCGACACGGAGAAGGGGTAAGTGTTTCTGCCTCCGTTGAGAGCGAAGGGGCTGCGGAAGCTTGTCCGAAGGTTTTTGAGCAGCAAAGCTCCCACGGCTTGGCAGTACCTCCAGTTGTTAGGCACCATGGCGTCCACAATAGAGTTGATATCCTGGGCGAGGGCGCACATGAGGCCATTGCAGAGAGCGTTACTCAGGCGCTGGTCTCACCAGCGGGATCCGCTATCGCGGCGGCTCCCTTGCCTGGAGGAGACTCAGGTGGCTCTGCGCTGGTGGTTGCTCCCCGAGTCTCTGCAAAAGGGAAGGCCATTGGAGACTCCAGACTGGTTACCTCTAACAACGGACGCCAGTCTTTGGGGCTGGGGAGCGCACTTCCAGGGCAGCTTCACTCAAGGACAATGAAGCCCGCAGGAACAGTCGTGGTCAATCAACAGGTTAGAGTTGCGGGCGGTATCATTGGCCCTGCGGAGTTTTCAGGCCCTCCTGCAGGGGTCAGCAGTTCGGGTGTTCTCAGACAACGCGACCGCGGTGGCTTATGTCAATCGCCAAGGGGGAACCAGCAGTGTAGCGCTGGAGTCCAAGGCCGAGGCCTTATGCAGCTGGGCCGACGAGAACCTCGTAGCCCTATCGGCAGCGCATGTGGCAGGAGTGGACAACGTAGAGGCCGACTTTCTCAGTCGAGTGAAGGTGGATCCCGGGGAGTGGGTCCTTCATCCAGAGGTGTTCCACATGTTAGCACGTCGGTGGGGCATGCCAGTCATGGACCTCATGGCAACCTTTGTCTGCCAAGGTCAGTCGGTTTTTCAGCAGGAGAAGAGAAAGGATGTCAGAAGGGCTAGATGCTCTCATTCAGAACTGGCCAGAGGAGCAGCTCCTGTACATTTTTCCGCCGTGGGTCCTGATAGGCAGGGTGCTTCAGCGGATAGAAAGGTACAGAGGGCAGGTAATTCTGATAGCTCTGGATTGGCCACGCCACCCATGGTATGCGGATATGGTCAGGCTCCTGGTGGCAAGGCCGTGGCATCTTCCGGCTAGGACGGATTTGTTGTCTCAGGGGCCTCTGCTCATGCCGCACGTAGATCGCTTCTCGCTTACGGCTTGGCTATTGAAAGGGCTAGGTTGAAGACGAGGGGTTATTACATGCCAATAATTTCCACTTTGCTAAAGGCCAGGAGGAGGTCGACATCCTTGGCGTATGTTCGAGTCTGGAGAGTGTTTGAAGGCTGGTGCAGCGTAAGGGCGATTGAGGCTTTGAGAGCAGCCATTCCGCAGATATTGGAGTTCCTGCAGGATGGTTTCGAGAAGGGCTTGGCGGCGGCGTCCCTTAAGGTGCAGGTCGCGGCCCTGTTGTGTTACAGGGGTAAGATAGGTGGTCGGACGCTCGGAGAGCATTTGGATGTTAAAAGGTTTTTACAGGCGGTGTCTCTGTTAAGGCCACCAGCTAGGCAAGTTGTACCTAAGTGGCACCTTCCGTTCATTTTAGAGGCGTTAGAAAGGGAGCCGTTTGAACCCCTGTCTCGTGCTTCGTTGAAGGACCTTACATTAAAAGTGGTGTTTTTGGTGGCAATCTGTTCAGCGAGAAGAGTCTCAGAATTGCAAGCCTTATCCTGTAAGGAGCCCTATCTTTCGTTCCTCGACTCAAGAGTGGTGTTGAGACCCATGCCGGGGTTTTTGCCCAAGGTGGTATCAGCATTTCATCTAAATCAAGAGATTTCTTTGCCAGTGTTTCGGTGCGACTCTGGGGGGATGAACTCGAGGAGGCCGAATCTTTTAGATGTCCGGCGGGCGTTAAAGAAGTATCTGCGTCGGACATCGGAGTTTCGTAAGTCTGAGAGACTTTATTCTTTTTCTGGACCAAAGAAGGGGGAGTCGGCTTCAGAGTCTTCCATTGCCTGTTGGGTCAAGGAGGCGATTGCTTCCGCGTACGTGTTAAAGGGTAGGCCGGTGCCGGAGGGGCTTCGGGCTCACTCTACTAGAGTGCATGCTGCATCTTGGGCGGAGTCGAGCTTGGTGGCTCCGCTGGAGATCTGTAAGGCGGCGACATGGTCGTTCTTGAATTCTTTCGTAAAGCATTACTGGCTCGATATGCAGGCGAGGCAGGATGCTTGTTTTGGAGCGGCAGTCCTTCAGGCTGGAAAGGAAGGGCCCTCCCGTTGATTTACTGCTCTGGTACTGACCCAGAGGTCCGGGACTAGACTGGAGATACGATCAGGAAGGTGAAATTAGACTTACCTGCTAATTGTTGTTCCTGGAGTAGATACAGTCTAGTCCTGTGTCCCTCCCCAGTGATATGTTCTTTTTTGCGGATTCCGGCCTGAAGGGCTGACAGAGAAAGACCTAGAATCTTTAGAGGTGAGCAGATTTTTGTTTTGGCGGGGGATTGCAATCCCCGGGTGGGGAGGGGTGAGTGTCAAAGTTTGGCCCTCCAGGCAGTTGAGGAGATGGCCTACTTAAGTTTAAAGGTTAAGGTTAAATATGTAGGAGGTTAGGTAAGTGACAGTTATGCAGTTGTTAATTATGGTTCATGCTTGCTTGTTGCTCCGGTGAGTCTGCTTTGTCAATAGGGAACTGGCAAATAGAGGTGACTCCTGGGACTGGTGACGACATTAAGGAAGGAGGTTCCTCAGTCTCCAAGCTGCTGAATAAGGTGGACAACCCAGAGGTCAGGGACTAGACCAGCGATGGCGAACCTATGGCACGCGTGCCAGCTGTGGCACGCGAAGGCCTTGCAGCTGGCACGCGTGAAGGTCCGCAAAAAAAGAAAAAGCTGGCTCTGACTGCTGCCGCCGACGCGGCCAGGGCAGAATGCAGCGTCCCGCGGGGCCCCCTCCGCCCGCTAAGCCCCTCTGCAAGGGCTTTCAGATTCGCGAGGGAGAGCGTCTCCCTCGCGTCTCTGTTAAGCCCGCAGGGGCTAATGGGAAATTTCCCATCAGCCCCTTTAGACGCGAGGGACTGATGGGAAATTTCCCATTAGCCCCTGCGGGCTTAACAGAGACGCGAGGGAGATGCTCTCCCTCGCGACTCTGAAAGCCCTTGCAGAGGGGCTTAGCGGGCGGAGGGGGCCCCGCGGGACATTGCAATCTGCCGCGGCAGCAGCCAGAGCCTGCTTTTTTTTTTTTTTTTTAAATTTGCGGGGGGGGGGGGGGGTGGGACTGCGAATGGGCAGGGAGGAGGAGGGGGGGTTAGGACTGCTAATGGGCAGGGAGGAGGAGGAGGAGGAGGGGGGGGGTTCGGACTGCTAAGGGGCAGGGTGGGGGGGTGGTTAGGACTGCTAATGGGCAGGGAGGAGGAGGGTGGGGGTTAGGACTGCGAATGGGCAGGGAGGGGGGGTTAGGACTGCTAATGGGCAGGGAGGGAGGGGGGTTAGGACTGCTAATGGGCAGGGAGGGAGGGAGGGAGGGGGGGGTGGTTAGGACTGCTAATGGGCAGGGAGGGAGGGGGGGTGGTTAGGACTGCTAATGGGCAGGGAGGGAGGGGGGGTTAGGACTGTTAATGGGCAGGGAGGGAGGGAGGGAGGGGGGGGTAGGACTGCTAATGGGCAGGAGGAGGGAGGGAGGGGGGTTAGGACTGCTAATGGGCAGGGAGGGAGGAGGGGGGGTTAGGACTGCTAATGGGCAGGGAGGGAGGGAGGGGGGGGGGGGGTTAGGACTGCTAATGGGCAGGGAGGGGGAGGGGGGGTTAGGACTGCTAATGGGCAGGGAGGGAGGGAGGGGGGGTTAGGACTGCTAATGGGCAGGGAGGGAGGGAGGGGGGGTTGGGACTGCTAATGGGCTGGGAGGGAGGGGGGGGTTAGGACTGCTAGCGGGGGGGGCGGGCGGGTGGGGTAGGACTGCTAATGGGCTGGGGGGGTTAGGACTGCTAATGGGCGGGCGGGCGGGGGGGGGGGGGTAGGACTGCTAATGGGCTGGGGGGGTAGGACTGCTAATGGGCTGTGGGCTGATGGGGGCTGTCTGGAAATGGGGTGATGGGGGTTAGGACTGGTAATGGGTTATAGGGGGGGCTTAAACTGAAAATGGGTGATGGGGGTTTAGGACTGGAAGTGGGTTGATGGGGGGGGCTAGGACTGGTATTGGGTTGGGGGGTTGCTAGGACTGGAAATGGGCTGATGGGGGGCTAGGACTGGAAATGGGCTGATGCAGGGACTAGAAGGGAATGGATGCTGGGTGAGGCTGGAACTAGAAGGGAGCTGATGTTGGGGGAGGATTAGAATGGGATGGGGCTGGGAGAGTAAAATGGAGAGGGGAAAAATATTTTGTGTGGGAGGGATAAAAAATCTACAATTGGCCGGGTATTGGGAGAGTAAGTGGGGATTGAGGATGGAGGGGTAAAATTTGAGTGGATGAAATAGGAATGAGGAAAGAGCAAAAGGAGAAAGATTAGTATGTTAAAGCGGATGTAGAGAGAGAGAATGGAAAAAAAAACTAGAAGAGAGAAGAAAGGACAAATGGACAGCAGATGATGGAGAGTTAGCAGAAGACATGCAGAAACCAGAAGAAAGTGGCTGGAGCAATTGCAACTGTGTAACTGAGCTGAGGTATTCTATTTATGTAATTCCTTTTTGACATTGCCACTTGTTCTCTTTCCCCAGTAGGTCATGTATTGTTATTGTCTGAAATGTATTGGTTTAATATTTGCAGTGTTGCCTTTTGATAGGTATGGTGTGGTGCTTTGTGAGTCCTGGTAGTGCTGTTAGGATACGGCGGGTTTGCTATTGGTTCTAAATGGGCAGTGTTTGTAGTAGTTCCTAATGTGCCTGGCGGTTGGCACTGGATTATAGTAATGTAGAAATCTTTTAGTCTGTCTTTATCCATACACTCATTAAGAGACATGTTTACTAAAAGTTAGTGTATGTTAGCATTATGCAAATATTTATGCAAATTGACGTGCTGGCACTTTGAGGAAATTCTTTGGTTTTGTGCGGCAGTTTGGGCACTCGGGCTCAAAAAGGTTAGCCATCACTGGACTAGACTGTATCTACTCCAGGAACAACAATTAGCAGGTAAGTCTAATTTCACCTTATATTTGTTTTAAATTAAGGGTAATCATGTAATTTTTATATATTTGTTTATTGAGCAACTTGAGCAAAATTTATTTAGAAAATACAAGCACAAAAATGTTAAGCATGCAAAACCTTAGTATATCAAGCTTCTATCTTAGAGTGAGCATCAGCATGAAATCAAAAAGATTTATTATATTTGAAAATAGGCAATTAGACATTAATATAGTAAGCAAACACCTAATTATCATAGCCTGAACTGTTTGTCAGTCAATCAGCAAAGCAGTTACGTGTCTTAGTGTAGCACAAGTGAATGCTACATGTGTCACAGAAGCTGTCTGTGTGATTTTCAACTCCAGATTTGGCACACTGAGCACATCGTCTACGTCGATCACTTCTTGTCAGGGAATGTTCTGGTTTTGGTGCTGGAAGAACACACCGTGAATCTTTAACTGGTGCTGATGGTGCATTTCTTTGACGGTTGGAGTACCGTCCAATAAGACCCCTTGCTATCATCTGATGATATTCCAGTGGTGTTATTGCCTTACAATCAGGGTCCCTCTCTTGTTGCAGTTGAACATAAATGCAATGACTATTGTTGACAGCAATATCAAGAAGATCAAAGAAGAATTTCAAGTAATACTTAATTTTTGACTTGCGGTCAGTCTCGTACACAACCTTTTTTTGGTCCATGACGTCTACACCACCCATGTATTTATTGTAAGTTGTAACAATGGAAGGACATGAAACAGCTTATCTGCAGATCCTGCTTGCCTTCTTAGCACATATGTGACATCATCCTTTGAACATGGTAGGAAATTTGATAATAGAATCACTGACCCGTTGTCAACCATTTCACACAAGTAACACCATTTGCTGTCATATAATCCATGTTTCATTTCCTTATCTGATTTCAAGTTCTTTGGCATGTGCTTCCGGTCTACATGAACTGTGCCACATAGGTAAATCTTCTTTTGTAGCATCTGAAATCGCAACATTGGCGAGTTGAAGAAATTGTCAATAAAAACTTGGCAACATAGCTGTTTGAGTGCTTTTGACAGCATTATGACCACCCCCTCCCTAAGCTCACTTTGTCTCCATTTTTCGTCCAGTATACAGGTCAAACTGGTAAAGATAGCCTGAGATTGCATCACATCTGCACTACAGTTTAAATCCCCACTTCACAGGCTTGTTCCTTGTGTACTGCTTCATGATGTTTTGGCCTTTGAATTTTATCATGTGCTCATCAATTGACTGCTGCTTGCTTGCATTTCTAGCTGCCTGGAAGCATCGATTGAAGTGGTTGATCAATGGGCGAACCTTGAAAGCCCGATCACACTGTGGGTGAGATCTCGGTAGCATATCATCATTTGAAAAATGCAAGGCAGAGCGAATTGTTTCAAATCGCGTCTGAGTCATTGCCTTTGCAATGAATGGAACCTGCAGATCTGGTTGAGTAGACCAATCTCTAATTGTGGGCAGAACATGGTAACCCATGACCAGACACATACCAAGGAAGGCTCGGAGTTCATCTGCATCAGTGAGAAATGGAATGCCTCTTTGCTTCATATATAGTTGACTCTGTTCTGCGATTAGTGAGACTAAGGAGTTGACATTGGACACTTGTTCAAAAACGGAAACTGCATTAATGTCTTCAGATCATCAAACTTCAGATTTACTTTTCCATAATCGTAGTCAATTGTCTCAGAGTTGTCTTTCACCGGCTTCCTTCCCAATTTGAAGTGTACTGTAGTTTGCACTGACCTGCCACTTGCTCGTGATTTAGTCGTTGGGGGCAAGTCTTCATCCATTGGTTGTGTTGCTTGTTTTTGAATATCATCAGGATGATTGGCATCATTTGTCTTTTTTCATTTGTGTGAATTCTTTCTAGAATTTGATGTAGTTGGCTGCACCTGCATCGACTGCTCTTTTGCTCCAGAGACTACTGATGGAGTCTTGATGGTACATTTACGTTAAGATTTACCGTAGAATGTGCAGATATGAATGTTGAAGCTCCACTGGCTAGATTTGTACTACTGTAGCAGCAGATAAGCATGCAATAAATAAATCCAGGAGTCTTTTCAAGGATCCAAGCCAGTTTAATGTGCACATGGCTCAAGCAATAAGCAATTTCAAAATGGCTGAGCAATGGCTTCTAGTAAAACAACTTTTATAGCTTTCTTGTCCATTCTAAGCATAGGCAAACTTTTCATTGGTCCCAGTACCCCTCTCACCCATCTATTGGTCCCGGTACTGATATGGCTACCCAATCGGGACTCTGGTCTGGGCCCAGCACCTGGTTGCCCCCCTTCTAGTCCCAATTACAATGGTCAGTGTCTCCAACTTGTTACTTCTCTCCTCCAAGGTCGCTGAGCTTGTTAAAACATATGGGAAGCAGAGGCACTGTGACCTTGCTCTCTGCAGAGTTAATTAATTCCATAGAAGCATAGCACACCTTATCAGTACCAATTAAACTTGTTTTTCTTTATTTTCTAAGTTTCGTTTCTGCTTAGCTATGTTCAGTTAAACTGAGTTAAGTTTCAATTCTATGGTGTCATCATTCAGGGGGGTTTTCATTCCTCTGGGCCTAACTACAGGCTTCAGTTACAGGTCAAGCTGCTCAGGCCTGTCTGCTTAGTTCAATTAGCATGGATGATAGGCCGTCGCCTACCACATTCCCCCCTTTGATTATTCTCACCCGCATGTTAATAAGGTGTGAGAATCAAATCACATAATACTAGGTAAAGGTATCACTCTGTGGTATAGGGTAGTAAGTTCACATAGCTAGCATCTTTGTAGCTGTCTTACGCTCTACAGTGTTATTAATAACTGAAGTTATCATTTGCAAGCAAAATGGCAAGAAACAAGGGAGCAACAGGCAGATAGTCAAAGTCCATAGTTTGGCAAGAGTGGGAAAAAGAACTAAAGGATTAGAAGGTTCAGTTGCATCTTTTGTTGTGCTGTCGTAAAGCTTCTGATTTAGACAGACCAGCTGTCCATCCTTCGTAGTAGATTGTGGTCCAGTCCGAACAAAACACAAACTGTCAACAATGGGGTGGGCCAATACCCACTCACTAGTAGTATTATGTAAATCAGTCTGATTGTATAGGATAGAATAGTTCAGTTCTTGCGTCTCCCAGGGCCACTGATCTCCCATCTTAGTTCCTCCACAATAGAAACAGTCAGAAGTGTGGAGACTAGATGCTATTGCTCCAGCAAGTTCAAGAAACAAGTTCTGGTGGTGGTATGAGGAATTGCAACGGTGGCTTGCATAGCCTTGTAGAAAGTCAAGATCTAGAACAACTTTTGGATTGGAGAGTATACCAATGCAAGTATAGGGAGAATGATAAAACAAGGTCTGAGTGACCTTCGGTCCAGTTCATGTTGTACTTATACAGGCTGCCCAGGGAGATAAGGCAAAAGTCATTTCAAAGCACTCCAAGGCTGCTATCACGATGAAACAGTAGAGAATCATGATGAAAGTTCTCTGAAGAATTAGTGCAAGTCTTTGAAAAACCAGTGCAATCTGTTGATAATTCTTGACCACGAAGTCTTCTTCTTCTTTACTGTACGTTGACCTGTTTTGCTCTCAGTAGCATGCAACTGTTGTAGCGTTGATTGTAGATCCTCAAGCTTCCGCTGTACATGACCTTACCAATTTCATTGGTAGGAGTGTAGAGCTGTAGATTCCAGCGTATTTCAATAAACACAGTCCTTTTAGTTTGCACTGTCCTTGATCAAAATGGCACAAAGATTTTCAAATAATATAGTTCATAATACAGTCTCTTTCTGTTGATGATAATCTCTTCAGAATAAACAAATAGTCTCTTGAGATTCAGGAGTTCTATATTAGCACAGTCTCTCTTTTTGTTTTTAAAACTTCCTGAATTTTTTCAATTTGCTTGTCTTTGCAAAGTTAGCTGCAATGGAACTTCTGGATCTGTTCTGATGTTCACTGGTCTGGCTCTGGAGCTGCTGCTGATTTCACTCTGCTGTGATGAATCCAGGGTTCGAGTTCTGCAATTTTCACTGCTGTAGGGTTAACAAGATAACAACATAAGGTCCCTTCTAATGCGGTGTCAACGGTGTCTTTCTCCACTCTTTGATTCACACCGAGACTCCAGGCTTGAAAGGGTGCAGGCAAATTGATGGGTAATCGATTTTGTACCCAGGTATGAAGACTCTGCAAAACAGAACTTAAAACCAATAGTTTATGTCTAATAATTTCAGATCCTATCTGTCTCATATCTCCTTTTATTTCCTATACAATAGGCAGGGGTTGCGCATACAGAATTTCAAAAGGGAAAACTCCTAAAGACTTAGCAGGGGCTAAGTATATCCTAAGAAGGGCTATAGGAAGAACCTAGGGCCACTTCAGGTAAACCTCTTGGCAAAGTTTAGACAACTGAGATTTCAGGGTTCTATTCATACATTCTACTTTTCCTAAATTCTGAGATCTATAGGCAGTATGTATCTGTTAATATCAATATCTTGGGGCTATACTTAATGGACTTGCTTCCTAAGGTTATCCATCCTCATTCTTTGTACAGGGGCCCATATGCATGCAAGGTTGTAAGGGTATACTTGAAATCTGGGTACACATTTAGACAGGGCTCTTTTCCTATTGTTAGTGCTCTAGTGAGGACTATCAGTTCAGCTTTCTGTGGTGAAGTTTCTGGGGCCAGGGCTGAGGACTCAACTACCAAATCAGGGGTCATCACTGCATATCTAGCACAACAAGGTCCATTGATGATGAAACTGCCTTCAGCCACAAAGAAAGTCTGTTCAGGGTTCTCCAGAGGGACATCAGTCAAATCCAGGTGGCTTGAGAATACAGTGTCCATAATTTCTAAACAGTCATGATCAGGGGATCAAGACTAACTGATAACATAGCAGGATTGAAAGCTTGACTGACCCTTCAGTTGTATCTGGGGTTTTCACACAACATACTCTAATACTTCAACATTCATAGATTTGTTAGCTAGTAGTTTCCTTTGTATTTCATATTGGTTAGAACAGAGTGTGGTACAGTAACTTGAAGATTCTGTCTCAAAGTGAGCTTGTCAGCTTTGCTCACTAGGAGGGCTGTAGCTTGCAACAGCTCTCAAATAAGGGGCCAGCCTTTTGCAACTACATCCAATTGTTTGACAAATAGGCTACTGGTTGTTGCCAAGGTCCAAGAGATTTAGTCAACACTCCTAGAACATTTCCTTGCGACTCATGAACATAGAGACTGTAAGGTTTTCTGGACATCTGGTAGACCCAGAATTGGTGACAACATCAGAGTGTTTTTTTCAAAGATCAAAAGGCTGCATCCTGTTCAAGTCCCCATTCCTCTGGAGACTTTTCCATTCCTTTGATAGCTTGATACAATGGTTTTTGTTTTTGTTTTGTTTTTTTCTAGCAGCGCAAAATTGGGGATCCATATACAACATACTCTGTGGCACCCAAGAAGGCTCTCACTTGCCTCCTGGTGATTGGAGTAGGAATACTGCATACAGCTGCTTTGCGTTCTGGTAAGGGTTCCAGGCGTCAAATTCCGCTGGACAACTGGAATCCTAGGTATTTAACTTGTTTGACATAATTATGCTTTGGCTCTTGAGACTTTGTATCCAGCCTCATTAAAAAGGTGCAAGAGTTCACTGGTGGCTGGTGGACATTCACTTTCTGAGTTGGTGGTTATGAGCAAGTTGTCCACATATTGAAGTAGAATTTTTTCTTTTTTTTTTTTTTCTGGAGTTTCTGGATAACTTGTCAAATCTTTTGCTGAGTGAGGCGAGTTCTTGAATTCTTGAGGTAATCTTGTCCAGATGAGTTGGCCCCGCCTCCTTGTAGTGGGGTCTTGGGCTAAGCGTATACAGAAAAAGGCATCTTTTTAAGTCCAGAATGATGAAATGTATAGCTTCAGCAGAGATCAGTTCCAAGAGAATATAAGGATTTTGGTACCACTGGTTGTATAGTTTCAGCTGCATCATTCATTCTTTCTTAGATCCTGCACTGGGCGGTAATCACCTGTCCCAGGCTTCTTGACTGGCTTGAGGGTGACAATGGCAGGGGCTATGTTCTTCGCTAGGCCAGGTGGATTATCTTCTGCCCATCCTCCAGGTGGGGCTATGAGGTTGGTAAGTGTACAGCTTGTTGCTTTGGATGCAGGTGAATAGAACCACCATTCTTCTTCTTGGGGACAGTTAACACCATCAGGCCAGCAGATTTTGAGTTTCATTTTTTTTCCCCTTCAACAAAGGATATCTGTGCTTGAAGCTTTGCAAGCAGGTCTCGGCCCAAAAATGGAATAGGGCATTCAGGCATATACAGGAACTGGTACATTATTATTATTTTTTTTTTTCTAGTTCACACATGTGGTTCTGCAGAAAAGGCTTTGCGAGAAAAACACAGGGGCTACTGGCTTTAGTATTCTGCTCCTGTATCCCCCATAAAAGTCCATATATTGGTCCCCTATTTTTCAGACTGACTCCTGGGGACCCAGGGAAACTGGAGAGTCCGGTCTGGCCTAGTCTTCATCCATGCTGTAGCCCTCTTCGGCTGCCACTCACGCTATAGCTGCTTCACTCTCGTGCTGAAACACTGTGCTTGGTTTATTGTTTTATGACTTTGCAATCAAGTACTCCCTCGGGAGTCAAGATACGGGCATTCACTTCTCTAATGTCCTTCTTTTTCTATAATGGGCGCACTCACACCCAGTTTTTCACTTCCTCTGTTCCTTCGATTAGGATAACCTCCTCACATCATTCAACTAAAATATCATTCACTTTCTCTGTTACATTTATTTTCACAATTCACACACCCTCTGATTAACTTTCATTTAACCATTATGCCCGCAAATTCATCCAGTTCTTTGCAATTTCCGTTCATTAGTTCAATCAAGTCCTAAAACTTCTCAGTGTATAATGCAGTTTTTTTCAGTTCTAAACAAGTCTGGTCAGCTGACTTTCACTTCTAGTCCGGAGGGGGTGGACATTCCCCTGTTGCAGAGGTGGCTAGCAAACTACTTGGGAATCTGTAGTCCCCCCCCCCCCCCTCTCCTGGATTCTGTTTCTCCTAGCAATGCTCTATCCAGGAGGTTGATTTTTTTTTTTTTTTTTTTTTTTTTAAGGATCCACTTCTCTGCTGTGGGCACATTAGTGCAGGCCCCCGGGGGGGGGGGGGGGGGTTGACATCATCGGTGGACTGGGCTCCATCCCCCCCTTAAGCACTCTGAACTGAACTACTTACAGCGAGAGAGAGAGAGACGAGACAGGATATCTAGAAATTCTGGGGCAAAATCCTGATTGGGACAGAGACATTTCATAATCTTCAGTAAATCCCTTACTGAAATTCTTGATCATACTTGAAAAGACACTTATTATTTCTGTAAACATAGGGCAGGCAGGAAACACTTAGATTGAGCACATACATCCATTATGCTTCTTATAGAGAGAACTATAGCTATCTGTCAGCATGTCTCTGCAAAAGAAATTATTTTTTTAGTTCAGGAAGCAAATATTTAAAAGACATTCCGGATATTTTTCATAAAATACAGTACACCTTTCCTTTTTTTTTTTTTAATACAGAAAAACAAATTAATTTATCTTAAAAGCCAATATTGTAAAGGTCAGTGTAGCTAACTGATTTGTTCATTAGTAACCAGCACAGAGGGGAAGCATGCATTCAAATGACTTATACTCATTCATAAAAAGATAAACTTTGTTTTTAAAACTTTTGGTTAAACAGAGCTAGTGAAACCAGAGAAAAAAACTAATTATAAATTCATCACGCTTCGATTAAATGAAGAGACTTTTCAAATCGGGAGTCCCTTTTCATTCCTAGGAGAAATCTCCTGCAGTCTCCAGCTGTCTCTCCAGAACCTTTTTTTTTTTTTTTTTTTTTTTTTGTCTGCAGGCTATGTGGAAGCCACACCCCTCTGCTCGCGGGGAAACAATTGAACTGTGCTCATAAAAAGAGACTTCTCATTCACATGGACAGAGATGCCAGAAAAAAACAATTTAAATCAATGTTAAGTCGTGATCTAATTACTTTGTAGATCAAAGGAAAAACAAAAACAGTTCTTTATCATTTCCTATTTAAACTGTTTCAGTGCTTACTGAAAATTTGAACATACAGCCGACAGAAATTCCTCTCACTTGGTCCGCAACCCATAAGGGATTAATACAAACTTAATCCTTTTCAGGCTAAACCCAAAAACTATCGGGACCCACAATCCTGACTAAACATTCCTATCAAATGATAAATAAATGATATATATTACATAACCACAGCAGAAGGAACAAAAACATATTAAATAAAACAGGTACAATTTGCCTGAAATAAGCACAAACCACCAGCATTGAGGTTTAAGCCTGCACAAGATTAGAAAGACGACACTAGACATTCTTTCCTTCAGACACGCCCCCTGTCAGTTTTTCACACTGCAGTAGAAAAACTAACTGGGTCAGACCAGCTTTTTGATTTCTAAAAATGACTGTAGGTGTTTTGGGTCTTCATTCTGCTCTATTAATACAATTTCTTAATCAGTGAACTGTCACAAATTACTCAACAGAATAATCTCACATTTATAACAAAAGGGAAACTCGCAGTTTCAACAGATAGCAAAAATCAAATACACAGGACGGACAATACACCAAACGCTTCATCCGTTTCGCGACCTACATGCAGTCACCCGACTAGGAACTGCGCTAGTCCAGAGTCCACTCTGCTTGGTCCGTGCTGCCAGACCTCTCATTCACACTTCATTCACACAATCATGCTAGCAACGTATCTTAGAATGCATTCCTTTCTATCTATTCTGACTAGTCTTTTTCCCAATTACAAAAAGGATGAGGGTTTCACCCGGCGAATTCCCATGCGGGGTTACTCGGCCCTTCCTTGAGAGCTCTCTTACCAATTCCCAATATCTCGAGATTACAAATTCCAAGTTCCACTGGCAGTACTGCTCTTTCTATTTCTGTCTAGACATACCAAAAACCCAGTCCTGTCTGCTCTGACCAGGCTGAATCATGATTCTCTATAACAGCTGTACCTAGCGAATACTCATGCAAGGATTTTCAAACAAAGACTTAAGTCTTACCAAAGTTTTCAAACTGCAGTTCTAACTCATCTGTCTAGACAGGTTTTCAAAACTATACTTACCAGATCTGGTTCCCAAGCTTCTGCGTTGGATCCTGGACTCCCCCGGGTCGGAAGTGTTGGCCAGCTGGACTCAGTGCCTGCCGAGGCCAGGCAGAACTCCCTCCGATACAAGAGGATCGGTGGGCCCAGGGAAATTCCCCTGCGTCGGATTGGCATGGTTCCAACTGGACCAAACCTCAAGGCGAATTACGTGGATTTATTCACTTGAACACTATCCACCACTTGCACTTCCAGGCCAACGCACCAAGAATGTAGCAGCAGATAAGCATGCAATAAATAAATCCAGGAGTCTTTTCAAGGATCCAAGCCAGTTTAATGTGCACATGGCTCAAGCAATAAGCAATTTCAAAATGGCTGAGCAATGGCTTCTAGTAAAACAACAACTTTTATAGCTTTCTTGTCCATTCTAAGCATAGGCAAACTTTTCATTGGTCCCAGTACCCCTCTCACCCATCTATTGGTCCCGGTACTGATATGGCTACCCAATCGGGACTCTGGTCTGGGCCCAGCACCTGGTTGCCCCCCTTCTAGTCCCAATTACAATGGTCAGTGTCTCCAACTTGTTACTTCTCTCCTCCAAGGTCGCTGAGCTTGTTAAAACATATGGGAAGCAGAGGCACTGTGACCTTGCTCTCTGCAGAGTTAATTAATTCCATAGAAGCATAGCACACCTTATCAGTACCAATTAAACTTGTTTTTCTTTATTTTCTAAGTTTCGTTTCTGCTTAGCTATGTTCAGTTAAACTGAGTTAAGTTTCAATTCTATGGTGTCATCATTCAGGGGGGTTTTCATTCCTCTGGGCCTAACTACAGGCTTCAGTTACAGGTCAAGCTGCTCAGGCCTGTCTGCTTAGTTCAATTAGCATGGATCATAGGCCGTCGCCTACCACACTACTACTAGGATTAGTAGTTTCAACTGTCAAAGAATCAGGATGTTCCATGACCACTTCTTCATCAGCATCTTCAAGCAAGAAATTTTGATCTTCGTCATCAAGCAGCAAATCATCAGCATCATCAGAAGTGCTGCTCTCAGCAAACAAGAGTTGTATATCTGCTTCACGTATTCTAAACAAACACTCATGCATCCTTTTTCAAAGTATGGTTTTCTACGAATTGATGAACGATAACTAACTGTTAGCATGCAACAAAAGTAGTACTGTATTTTTTCAGTTATAGACCACAGGGACAAATGTGTCCCAGAGCAATAAAACTTGCTAAAATTGATAAAAATAGCAATTTCTCTAAAGAAAACTATTCAATTTTGTCAGACATGCACGTAATTAAATATGAAAGTTCACATAACATCCAGCTTCTTACATCATTTTCTATGGAACACCAAAAGAATACAAATTCAAATTTCCATACTGGTAAATTATGAAGCACTTAATAGAAAATAAATGTTACATAAATTGGTCATTAAACAATCGTTTGACAGAATAAGGTTTTATCTTGATGTGAACAGAAATTAAAATGTATTTTAAATAAAAATTGCATGTTTTATGAGTTTTAAAACTTATGGGACATATATGTCCCCTGGGCCTTAAAGGGTTAATTCCCAGGAATCAAACGGCAATGACCTTATCTATGAAAAGACAGCACTGCAAATATTTCCCAGGCCCTAAAACACCAATATGTTTGTTATATTTAACTCGATATACTGCACCTTCACAAGAGCAGCACAGCAGTGCACAATCTAAAACCAATGGGAGGAAAAATGGAAAGGTAGCACAGATATTTATTTTTATTTATTTATAGTCTCTTCTATACCGCACTATTCAGCATCAGCGCGGTTTACAGTGAACAAAGAATTTACACATTTCCGATGGTACTTTGTGTTTACAGTTGAACAGGCATAAACAACTTGGATAACAGGGGTAACTATTTACAATTTATAACATAATCATGAACTCTTCTTGTTTCAGTCTTAGGGGTTTTGGGAGAACTGTGAGGTGATTGAGGTGTCTGCATTGGTTACTGGGTAATACAAGAGGAAGAGGTGGTGTTTCAAGGCTTTTCTGAATTGCATTAGATCCGGGATTGCTCTGATGCCTTGAGGGAGGCTGTTCCAACCCCTTGGTGCACAGAACTTGAAAGCTCTGTCTGCTGTTGCTTTGGTGCATTGTGTTATGGATTTTGGGACTACTAGTGTGTTGAGTGTTACTGACTGTCTGTCCCTGTTTTGAGGTGTCATCTGGATCAGGTCCGTTAGTGACGCGGATGTGAATCCATTGATGGCCTTGAATGTAAGTAGTAATAGCTTGTAAGTGAGTCTACTTCGTATCGGAAGCCAATGGAGTTGTTTTAAGATGGATGAGACATGATCTTTCCTGGATGCTCCGTGAAGGACTCTTGCTGTGGAGTTCATTGCCAGTTGCAGTAGGTGTAAGGTGGCTTGAGGGAGTCCTTGTAAGATAGAGTTTGCATAATCAAAATGTGGTATGATTAGGGCCTGGTAGATGGTTCTGAAATCATCCGGCTCTAGCAGGGATCGTAGGTGTCTAAGGGAACGGATTTTATGGTAGACCGCTCTTACAATGTTTCCTATGTGCGCCTTCATATCTAAGTGCTGGTCTAAGGTGACCCCGAGGTATCTGATAGTGGGTTTGATCTGGAGGTCTGCATCCTTCACCTTCAAAAAGGACGGGGCGGTGAAATTTCGGTCCTTCGTGATGAACAAAACCTCCGTTTTCTTGTGTTGGATCCTGAGGTTTTGAGATTGCAGCCAGTTGGATACTTCATTTATGCAGTTTGTTAATGGAGTGAGGTCGGGGTTCTCTGTTGTAAAAGGCATGTATAACAGCACATCATCCGCATATATCATGCAGTTAATACTGAAGGACCGTATCAGGTTGCAGATATGCTGCATGTATATATTGAACATAAGGGCGGAGAGGGAGGAGCCTTGTGGGACCCCCTGCTTTTGATGGAACCGATCTGATGAAGTATCGTTGGATCGTACCTGCTGCCACCTGTCAGAAAGGTAGGACCTGCATCACTCGAGTGCTTTATCGGTGATTCCCTTACCCTCGAGTCGTTCCAGGAGGCGTTCGTGGCTCACGGAGTCAAATGCCGCTGCTATGTCTAGGAAGACAAGGACGAACCCTTGGCGGATGTTGTTGATGCCAGTTAAGACATTGCTGAAGAGAGTGGTGAGCAGCGTTTCCACACCATGGGCTTCTCTAAAGCCGTGTTGGCAAGGGTCTAGTGGTGCGTTAGTTTCTATATGCTCTTCGATTTGTCTTTGTACTTCCTTCTCCATTATTTTTGCCAGGAACGGTATACTTGCTATTGGTCTATAGGATTCAGGCTTCAGAGGGTCGAGCTTGTTGTTTTTTAGTAATGGCCTTATGGTTGTGTGTTTGAGAGTACGTGGGAAAGTTCCTGTTGTGAATGAATGTTCCATGAGTGTGGATATGAATGGGCTCAGGTGGTTTCGTTGTTCTTTGATCCAGAACGCCGGGCATGGATCGGTTTGGGCGGTGGTCATGTTGATGCCCGCAATGGTGTCTTCAATATGCCGTTTGGGTGGGATTGCGAAGATGGTGAGTAGAGTCTGATCGTATGGTTCAAGGGTCTTGCAAGGTGTTGGGATGTTGTCGATCTGGCAGAGTTTGGATTGTAAATAGTCGGTGAAAGTTTGGGGGTGGATTTCGCTAATATGTTCAGAGGTGGGTTCCTTTGTCAAACACTTGATGATAGCAAACAGGTCATGAGGTTTGTTCAGAGATCTTTTCAGCGTGTCTGCGTGGTAGCGTCTCATTGATTCCGTTACCGCAGTACGATGAGCTACTAGTTGTGATATATATGCAGTTCTGTCTTCCTCTGAGTGTGAGCGTTGCCATCGTCTCTCAAGTTTCCTTAGGGTTGTGCGTGAGGCCTTCAGATCTGATGAATACCAGGTTGCAGAGTGTCGCTTCCCATGGAGTTTGTTAGTTGATGGACTAGTGGCGATCGAACTGAGTTTATTATTCCAGTTGGAGACTAAATCATCTGGGTTGTATGCCGGTGAGTTAGCTAGGGGGAGCATTGTTTTCAGTATCAGGTCTTTGTCGAAAGGCTGGAACCGTCTCGGGGGGGGGGGGGCACTGGGATGGCTACTCACTCCTTTTTCTTCCATTTGGCTACATCTGGGAAGGGGAACTTTGAATAAGATTAGTTTGTGATCTGACCATGGAACTGGGTTGATTGATAGCTCCAGGGTGGTTGGTGTGTTGAGGGTTGGTTCAGTTGTGAATATTAGGTCTAGGATGCCTCCTTTGTTATGAGTTGGATCCTTGATTAATTGATTATAACCTAAATCCTGTAGAGCTCCAAGAAAAGCTGTTGCATGGGAGTCTTGCAGTGATGGTAGGTTGAAGTCTCCTAGCATCCAACTTGTTTTAAGTGGGTTCTGGGTATTGGAGGCCAGGTCAATTATTGTTGATAGGGCGTCTGGGTCGGCTGATGGAGCACGGTATAGTAGAGTGAAGGAGCAGCACTTGTTTACTATTGAGATTGTGTCCAGGAGTGTTGAGCTGGTTGCTTCCCTGAGGTTGAACTGGAGGGCAGATTTGGAGATGCCTAGAACACCTCCTCCTCTTGCCATTTCTATGACAAGTATGTATGGAGAAATTGGAGGGCAGGAGTTGGTTGATTAACACGTTGTCGTCACAAGAAAGCCATGTCTTGGTGATCAGGAGTAGGTCGAGGTTGTGTAGTGATATCATGTCAGAGATGACTGGCCATTTCTTGCATACAGATCGGGCATTTATCAGTGCACATTTCAGATGTTGGGGGATTGCATCCTGTTTCTTTTTTGTGTCATGTTGTAATGAGATGAGTAGAAGGTGGTGGTGGGGAGTTCGGGTAGACTCCCTTGGGTTGTAGAAGGGAGCGTCTGGCCATCTCCTTCTGTAATTGTGGATTGTTGGTATGTGGTTGTGGTTAGTGTGCAGGCTGGTGACGTTGCCTATTCCTATGGTGATAAGGTAAAGGGTAATTGTGATAATGCAGGACAGAGTCATGTTGTGTGTGTGGAGTGGGGGTGGGTCAGAGATAGGGTCTTGGCTGTTAGGGTCAGGTGTGTTTCCTGGTCACTATGCTCTTGCAGTGGGTACTGCACAGTTGGATGAGACACCGATGGTGATGGTTACTCTGTGTTTCAGAGGATTGGGATGGACTCCCAACACAATTTCCAAATATCAGTGGTAGCAGGATAATAAGGGTTGCCAGGTTGCGCAGTTAATTACTATGTCAGAGGTATTTGGAGATAACCGGTAAATCTACGATAAGTTGGAGGCAGGTAAGTGATGGTATACTATACAATTACATCTTAAATCAGAGATCAAGGATCGTGCAGATCGACAGTATATCAGAGGTAATTACACAGGATGTCAGAGGCGATTATAATGTGATAAGCAATGGCCTAGCATGTAGCAGAGCTAGGTCTGAAGCCCTTTTTCTCCTGCTTTAAAATGTTATTGCTGATTTTGGAAAATTACAGAATGCTGTTAGCTTTTAGAAAGAAATACTGTTCTATTCTGGTTTGATAACATGTTCTGCTCTCCTGGAGATAAGAGAATTAAAACTTTTACTGTTTATTGTTTAGGTAAGCCAGATGTCTGCTTTAGTAGGAATGTCCTCCACTGTATCTTTGCTAGATGTGCACTGACCTCGTAATTAGGATGAAAATATAGTAGAGAAGCTGAACAGTGTAAGAATATTTTGTCTAGCATTTTGATTGTTTAGAATTTTGAGCCAGGGCTAGAGATATGTGCCTGGAATATTACAGAAATCACCAATAGCTATTAGAAACACGTCTTAGCCGTGCTTTGTTTGACCTTGCTTTGTTTTGCTTTTGTTAAGAATGCTTCTGATATGCCTTCCACTATCTTTGTGGCTAACTGACCTTGCAAGAATAGCAACATATACTGTATACTTTAGCAGAAGTATTATGTTTAGTGTTATGTCTAGTTGCTGACCCGTGGCTAGTAAGACCCAAGCAGGGGGAGCGAGTCCTGGGCCCGGTCAGAGATGTCTATTGCATGAGAGTAAGTGGGCCACTGTGGCCAATGAGGAGTTTTGCCTGTATTAGACTGGAGAAGAAAAGTATATAAACTGTCATTTTTCTGAGCTCTGGGCTCAGACCATTTGAATGCTCCAATATGTAGATGATTTGCTCATAGCCACCAATAACAAATCTGATTGTATACAAGCTACAAGTGATCTCTTGCACCTTTTGAATGAAGCTGGATACAAGGTTTCCAGAGCCAAGGCGCAGCTGTGCCAGACAGAAGTGAAATACTTAGGGTTCCATCTGTCCAAAGGAACCCAGAAGTTAGGACTTGAGCGAAAAGAAGCAGTATGCTGCATCCCAACCCCCACTACTAGGAAGCAGGTGCGAGCTTTCTTGGGAGCTGCAGGCTACTGCTGAATATGGATACCAAATTTTGCGCTTATGGCGAAACCCTTGTACCAAGTCACACAAGGAATGGAACGATCTCCCCTGGAATGGGGCTCAGAACAAGATAAAGCATTCAAATCACTGAAAACAACATTGATGTCATCCCTAGCCTTGGGCCTACCGGATGTGCAGAAACCATTTCGTCTGTATGTCCATGAATCAAGTGGAAACGCATTGGGAGTCTTGACCCAGCCTCTTGGGTCTTGGCAGCGACCTGTGGCCTACCTGTCAAAACAATTGGATCCTGTTGCCAAAGGATGGCCACCTTGCCTGAGAGCTGTAGCAGCCACAGCCCTCTTAGTGAGCAAAGCTGACAAGCTCACCTTAGGACAAAATCTTCAAGTCACTGTACCACACTCTGATTTAACCCTGATGGAACATAAAGGAAGCCATTAGCTCACTAATGCCCGAATGCTGAAATATCAAAGTATGCTATGTGAAAATTCTCGATTACAATTAAGTCTCAGCCAAACTCTAAACCCAGCCACCCTATTGCCCGTCGGTCCAGGCCCTCCTGACCATGATTGCTTGGAAGTAATGGACATTGTGTACTCCAGTTGCCTAGACTCAACTGATATCCCCTTGGACTGCCCAGACAAAACTTTCTTTGTGGATGAAAGCAGTCTTGTCATCATTAATGGACATAGTTGTGTTAAATATGCAGTAGTGACCCTTGATCTGGTAGTTAAGTCCTCATATTACATAGGTTCTCTGATATATAGTATAACTACCTCAGATAAACTAAGTTGCACATATACCTAGTATAACAGAGGTAAATTACATAGAATGTAAGAGGCAGTTACACCATATATCAGAGATCACAGGTTGAACAGATACTAGAATGTCTGCGGAGCTGGAGATGGTAGGTTACTCAGTTAAATGAATATATTATTTCACAATGCAAATAGTTCTGAGACCTAGGTCCTGGATATTTCTGCGTTGTGTACTGGGAGAGTTAGGTATTACTTGTGATATTGTGATCAGCAGCTGTGCTTTTGTTCAGTGCTATGCCGATCTGAGCTTGATGGGTCTTTCGATCCGTGCTGTACCGATCTCAGCTTAATGGGGGGGGCGGTCTCCACCTAAGGGCCACACCAAAGGGCCCTCTGGCGAGGCGTGGGCGCACCCGATGGCGCGAAGATTTTAGTGTGCTTGTGGCCTGGTAGCGAGGGAAGTAAGGTTAGGAAACTGGGGGGCAGCAGGTCAACGGCTATCTGGAAGAGGTGTGTTTTAAGTAGGGCTTTGAACTTCTGATAGGAAAGTTCAAGACAGAGGGCAGGGAGTACTATGTTCCATAGGATGGGGCCAAGGAAATAAAGGCACCACCTATGGACAGGGCTAGTCCTAGGCATGTTGCCCACACATGGTCCTGCACTGTGCCAATTGCACAAGCCCCCCCCCCCCCCTTCCCAGACACCACTACTGCTGCATGATTGATTCAGCAGCAGCAGCAGCACTGTGGCAGCCAGAGCCGCTTCAACCCCTTATGGGCCCGGAGCAAACTTTTCTAGCTGCTGCTGCTGCCAGCTTTCCAGCAGATTCTAGACAGGTGGGGCCATCCCTGGATGAAACTGATGGAGCCCAGGCCAGTGCCAAGGTGGAGAGTTTTACAGTCGCCTATAAAAGGTTGAGTCCAAGGAAAGTTTATGCCCTGGTACAGCCTTGGCTATATGTATTCCTCCATGGCCCCTCATTGAACATATGATTCACTGCATTGAAGACCACTTGGGCCTTGTAATTCTGGTGGCGCTTGATTGGCCACAGAAGTCCTGGTTAGCAGAGCTCTTGTAGCTTCTGGTGGAGCAGCCTGCTGCCTCAGGGACAAGCTTTGATGGACAACCTGGCTTCCTTCTCACTTATGGCTTGCCCTCGAAAGGTAGCACCTAAGTTGTAAGGGCTATTCTTTGGCTATTATCCTCCACTCTTGAAGGTGAAATGCGGGTCTGGTGTCACAGACACAATCTGACTCCTAAGATGGTGTATTTGCCATCCTTGCTTTCTTTCTTATAGGGATTTGACAAAGATCTGGTGCTCAGCTCCTTGAGGGTATAGGTAGTGTAGTGGCCTTAGCATATTTTTGAAGGCTAGTGCCTGGCTGCTCCATAGCTTCATACCTGGACATATCAGTTTTCTTCTGAGAATGCAGCATTTACATCCTCCTATGTGCTCCATTGTTCCACTCTGGGACTTGGAGCTCATTCCTCAGGCTTTGATATTGGTGCCCTTTGAACCTCTAAAGTGGGCTACACTTAAGGAGTTTTCCCTCAAAACCATCTTTCTAGTCACGATCTGTTTGGCATCACATTTCCAAATTGCAGGCACTGTATTGTAGAGATCCTTATTTGATCTTTTCAAAAAAGATTGCTTCCATCTACCTACTTCCTACCTTTTTGCCCAAAGTAGTGTCTGGTTTTATGTTAACCAGGCGTTCTCCCTTCTGTTCTCAGAGCAGTGTAAAGAGAAACACAAAGACATGCATTTGATCAATGTATAGAGGATGCTTCTCAAGTACCTAAAAGTTACCAACTCATTCCATGGGTCTGCCCGATTGTTCATGCTTTACATGGCAACAGGGTCACTTCCAGAGTGACATATAAATCAAAAACCAGAAGAAATCACTCCATTTAAAACAAAAACTATGGTATATATTGTCATGAGGTAGACAGCACAGACCCTGAAATATTAAGAAATATTAAGAAATAATAGGAAAGAAGAGCTTACCTGGCAGCCACAGGTGCAGTTGCAGCATTCACAATGCAGAGAGGCAGGGAAAAGGAAAACAAACTTTCCACATGGTTTTAGTGAAGGTTCCAATCAGGCTCACCTGGACCCAGACTCACATTCTACGTTAGTTGAGCAGAGAGATAAAAACAGGTGGGAAATCCCACAGAAACAGAGATGAAAGGAGAAGGGAAGCTGGAGCCTGGATTAGGGCTGGAGCAGGAGTTTGATTGTGAGGAGGAAAGCAGAGACCAATGGAAGTCTGACTGCAGTTCCAGGCAGGCTTGGAGAGAAGGTAAGAACAGAACTCCCAAGCAGTTACAGAAAGACACGTTGCCTTGGAGAACCAAGGCTGAAGAAAGGCAGGCTGATAAACCCAGGAGAGCTAAGAAAGACAGTAGCAAAGTCTTCCCAGCCAGAGGGGTCCTCATACCGAGGCAAACAGCCCAGCCAACAGAAGGCAGAGGTCACATCCAGGGAAGCTCACTGAAGGCAGGAAGTGAGTTTCCTTCAGCCAAGCACAGTAACCGGTGTTTCCAAAGAAGAGCAGGCTGCAGGGCAGAGAGAAAGCCTTGGCTAGAGGCAGAGGAGTGTGAAACCATCTTCTCCACAGGAAAAGATAAGTACCCTATCTTTTGTGAAGGGAGAGAAGGGGGTCTCCGTGGGAAAAGCCAGGCTTTCAACAAGCTAGTGAACTCTTATTGGCCTAAGCAGTGGGAAGAAATCCCCAGCACAGCTCCTGCTATCTGGGACATCCAAAAGCAGCTCCAACTTGCAGCAACTGAGGTTTCCCCAGGGCAAGACTTGGAGAGCAGCTTTACAGGGGCTCAGTGTCCCTACACAGGACCAGGCCCTGGCCCTATGCAGTGGGAGACCTATAGCACAGAAAACATCCCTGAGCCCATGGAATGTGCTTTATGTGTGGCTGATAACATAGACTCTCTCTGTTAAGGAAAGGAACAAGAAAGAAAGTGTATTTTTGCACATTGGAAATGTGATGGACTTTTACTTGCTGGAAAGAAGCGTAATTATTATTTGTTAAGCATCCTCTACACTGGTGAAGCAACCGTTCTTTTATGTTGTCCTTTATTCTATGACATCCTCAAGGGAAAGGGAATAAAACCCAACCTTAATTTCACTCTGGTCACGACTACAGTGTCCTTATTTCCCCAACTCAAGGCTATACCCGAGTCTAGGCAACCGCCTATGACTGGCATAGTCTCACAATACATAGAGCCACAGAAAGAGCACCCAAAAGGGGAGGTCTCAGAACTATAGGGCAAAAAAACAGGCATCCAGGAAAACCTATATGCCACTGCCCTTGCACATCAATGACCAACACTACTCCACTCTCAGAGTGATCCAAATATATTTCAAAGCATTTGTTTTCCAATGAGAGATCAGATTACTCCACACTTAGCTTAAACAGATGTCCAAGAAACCACATCATGTCTTGAAGAATAATGAGATCTGCTATGCCCCAACGCCTGTCTTCGGCGCCCATTAAGCGTTTTGCTAAAATGCTTCTTCAGGGAGAAGTTAGTCACTGTCAAAAAGAATAAATAAAAACAATCAATACTCAACTCTCAATTAACCCCATAGTGCCACAAACTACCAAAAAAGAACCCCACTTACCACACAACAACGCGTTCACGCTACTGCATACAATCCCGGCCAGCTTTCACCACAACCATGCAAACTCAAAAAACACCATGCATGCAGTTTAACACCAGAACCACCCCTTAAATGCTCTATCGAATTAAAAGACAACTGAGGTCACCTCTTACTAACTAAAGACATGCATCCCAGTCGATTTGCAAGTTTAAACCGCCAGGAATCACAGTTTGCAAATGAAAGATCCACTACTGTTCACAGACAATCAAAGCTTGTTTCCTAGTCCGTCCTCTATTCCTCACAAGTACTGCATCAATACAGAAACAACGTAAATCACTAAAGATATACCCCTCCTTAAGGCAGTGCTGCACAATGGGGGCTTCCTGTACTTTACAATTCAACCTACTTTTATGCTCACATATCCTAGTCCGAAAAGATCACGTAGTCTTCCCTATGTACAACAAACCACAAGGACAGAGGATTCCATACACCAAATAAGAGGATCCACATGAAGTCTCCCTTCTAAGCTCATAGCTCTTTCCATGGTACGTGAAAGTCAAAATATCACATGACACTGAACAAATGGAACATCTACCACAACTCCTATGTCCAACCTTATCCTTAGTATGGGAGATCAATGGACGCAGACAAGCAGGACTTATCCTCTCTTTCAAATTCTGATCACGCAACTATACACAAGTGTGCTTCCCTGACAGACCAGGAATAGCCCTCAGAACATTTGCATGTTTACCTACAATCCGATGGATTCATGAGCTAAATGAAGAATATTTTGAAATAAAATTCATACATTCTTCTCCCACCTCCAAATTCACCTTATCACGTGGGTATAGCAAAAAAGCTCTATTGTTAAACAAAGCCCAGTGGTAGGCCCAATTAATCACTTTAGCAGGATAACCTCTATCTTTAAAGTCAGTCATCAGAGATCTAGACTTCCCCTTAAAATCCAAATCATCAGAACAATTTCTACGAAATCTGATGAACTGGGAAAAAGGCAGCCCATCCCGTAGGCGCAGCGGATGTGCACTAAAATAATGAAGAAAGGTGTTCCTGTCAGTCGCTTTTTGGTACACAGAGGTAACCCAACCAGTACTCCCCCTCCGTATTAAAATATTCAAAAATGCTATCTCCTCCTTATGGTAGGTATAAGTAAACTGGATACAGGAATCCAAACTGTTCAACCAATTGAAAAAACTTTCCAAAGATTCCAAAGGTCCTTGCCAAATTACAAAGACATCATCAATATATCTGCACCAGAGTTTCATATAAGGCGTGTAGGGTGAAACAGACAACTACTTCTCCTCATATAACCCCATAAAAAGATTAACTATAGACGGGGCAAACGTAGCTCCCATGACCACTCCTGAAATCTGATGATATAAAGCCCCCTCAAAAATAAAATCGTTTTGAAACAAGGCCAACCTAGCCAAGCCCAAAACAAAAGAGATCATGCAATCAGACAGATCCCCCCCCCCGACGACGCAAGGCTGCCTCGACCACCTCAAAAGCTACCTCTTGAGGGATGCTTGTGTATAATGCAGTAACATCAAACGTAACCAGCAAAACAGGTTCCAAAGCATTTCAATTTCAGATTGACTTGAGTGTTTTGTTAGAAAATTACCTGATAACGTCCTTTGCTGGTGGCCTGCTAGACTAGTCCAGGACCCATCTCATTGTGCTCTGTTGTCTCTACAGTCTTAGTCTTTGCAGATTATGGTACTTTTGGCAAATATCCTGTACATAGTTCTACTCTTTGTGGTCCTTCTTTCTGAGCTGTCCTTAAGGAGGCTGTGCTTGGACTGTGTTCTTCTTTGATTACTTATCCTGAAGTGATCCTAGCTGCACCAGCACATGTACCAGTGATAATGTCACTGGAAGCTACTCGTTGTTTCTCTGTCTCCATCATCTGATGGCAGGGTGGCACAACCCACTTGAATGGAAATCATGTAAGTAAAATTTAACCTTTTTACCTATTTCCCTCCCAGTCCATCTCCCTACTCTTATCCTCCCGTTTTCATTCTCTCCTTCCCCCGTCTTTTTTCCCCTTCTGTCATTGCCTATTCTTATTTAACACATTTCTACCCTCTGTTCGCATCCCCGCTCTAGTCCTTATTTACTTTCCTTAGTCTCTCATCCCCTCACTGGCCTCGGCTCTTTCCCTGTTTGTCATCCCCTCCACTTTGTCTTTATTGAATTTTTTTGAGGGGGGGAAAACCTCACAAAAATCACTGCTTAAACAAACCAACTACAATGGAAAATTTAAAAGAAACATTGTATCAAAAAGAAAAATGAAGTACAAGCCATAAATATAAGGTGTAGTAGATATTACCAAGGCAAGCTATACAATGTTAAATTAAAAGAGGACAGATTATAAAACATAGAACAATGCCAAATAAAGCAACAAAGGCTAGACATCTTTGTTGAGTGGCCCACATGGAAGTACTGTTCTTGCTTTTGAATTCTGTTATCAGTGTTGGGGTGAAGTTACCCATTTTCAGCCTGCATTCGGTTTACAATTGTACAGGAAATTAATCTTTTGTATTTCTGTTGTCTTACAGTTTGATTGTGTGGTTGCTGTGACTGTACAATAACAGCTCTTCAGAAAGCGCCTTAGTAGTGGTTTCAAAAGATGATTTTGTTGTAATGCAGTGAGTGAAACATCTCAGCTATAGCTGGCTCAGTTTAAAAACAATAATAAAAACTAAATTCCTTTTTGACTTCAGATTGGGCTAATTTTATAACAGGATGTCTATTATGAGAGTCCAGAAAGGCACTTATTTTATAAAGGCTCTAAATGTGTCTATCTGCCTTTATAAAATAGACACCCAGAACTAGCCCCTATTGTGAATGTATTTACAAGCACAAATTTACACCCATTCCAAAGATGGTATAAATTGGTGCCTACTATTCTAAACTTCTACTCATATTTTCTCCAGGACCAAGCAGGAAGTCAGTCCTCACATATGGGTGACGTCGGCGCCGACGGAGCCCTCGAGGAGCAATTTCCCCAGCTTTCAAAGAAAGCCTTTGGGAATTGCAGCGCGCATGCGCGGTCCCCTTCCCGCCCAAGGGTGCCATCTTGCTCAGTCTTCTTTTTTCCGCGGAGCCCTACAGACGCTGTTTGTGATCACCGCTGGAAAAGTTGATTTTCTCTCTTATTTTTTATTCTTTTTCGGTTCGACGCCGGATCCTTTTCCAGACCGGACCCGCTACGCCGGTATCGGGTCCGTTTCTTTATTTTTCGGTTTTTTGTCCTTCGTGACAAGCGTTCGTGCCATTTTTTCCTTTTCACTGGCAGCCCTGTCTTTTGACCTCGCAGGGGCCCTTTTTCCCTCGATGGCTGCCAGCGGGTTTAAGAAGTGTGATCGCTGTAAGAAACTCATGTCTCTTACCGACACACACGACTGCTGCCTCGGACCCGATCATGACCTGATGATCTGTGGTCCGTGTGGCAAAATGTCCTCAAAAGCGTTGAGGAGTCGGCAGCATCAACGAGAACGAATCTTCTCTGACTCCGCGTCCGGCCGGGCCCGGACTTCGTCAGAGGCTTCGACATCCCGGGACTCCGGTCCTGAGCATCGTCGGAGTTCCTCTGAGCGGGGGTCTCCTACCCGGGAACATCATCGGAAGAAAAAACCCGCGAGGGCAGCTTCGGTGGACGCTCCTGGTTCCTCGAGGGCCAGGTCGCATAGCCCCGATAGCCGTCCCGGGTCCTCGGAGTCGGAGAGGCCTTTGAAACATCCTCGTCTCGAAATGGAGTCGCCTGGACACGTGAGTACTGTGGTCCTCGTGGACTTGCCTCCGAAGGAGCTGCCGTCGGGGCCCGAGTCAGGGGCTGCTGGGTCTCCTGAGCTTGGACTCAGGTTGACGGCCTTGGAGAGCAGTTTGGCTGCCTTCATGGACCAGCAGCGGCCATTGATCGCTGGCCTTGCCAATGCGTCTGCCCCGGCCACCGGAACATCAACGTCAAAGTCGACCCCGGAGACTGAGCCGATCCTCAAGTCCATCCGAGCTCGAGTCGATCCTCGGTCGCAGTCTCCCTCGGCCTCCCGTTCGGGACCGAGGTCGTCGACGCCAACACCTTCGGCGTCGGGGCGGAGGGCATCGGTGCCCGCCCGACCGGAGCCACTCGAATCCTCCTCCGAGGAGTCCGACTGGGAATCGGAGGACGAAGAGTCCCCTGGTAGTTTTCGGACTCGGTGTGTCCCATCGGACTCGCCTGAGTCCGAACCTCGGAGACGGTCCCCCCCGGAGGACACCCGGTTCTCGGACTTCGTGCGGGATATGGCCAAGGCCTTGGCATTCCCCGCGGATCCCGAGGAGCCGCCTCGAGCCGAGGAGCTCGATGCCCTCCAGTATGACTCTCCCCCGAAGGAGGCCTTTACTGTACCAGTTCCTCCGATGCTGGAACAAGAGACTTCTCTTCCGCATGTGGGAGAACCCGGCGTCGGCGCCGGTGTTAAGCAAGCGGGTCGATTCCATTTATCGAGTCCGCAAGAGCCCCGGGTTCCAAAAGGCACAACTACCGCACCATTCCATGGTGGTGGAATCGGCCATGCATAGACTCAAGAGTCAAAAGATGCACTCCTTGGTGCCGCCCGGAGCCTGGATGCCCTCGGTAGAAAGTGTTTCCAGGGCTCCATGCTTGCTTGTCGAGTCCAGACCTACCAGCTCTATATGGGCATGTATCTCCGAGATCTGGCAAAGGAAATTGCCGGGTTCTCTGCTGGTCTCTCCGAGGAACCTTTGCAGAGGTTCCAAGCCTTGTCCACTGGGATTCGAGAGTGCTCGAAGTTTATCTCTCGAGCAGCCTACGATGGCTTCGAAGCATCGGCTCGAGTAGCCGGAGCCGGCATCGGTGCCCGCTGACAAGCTTGGCTTCAGTCATCCGACCTCGAGCCCTGGGTCCAGGACAAGTTGGTCGATGTCCCCTGCAGAGGTGAAAACCTCTTTGGCAAACCCATGGCTGAAAAGGCTGCACAAATCGAGACAGACTCTGACCAGAACTAGGCTGTCCAGAAAAACCTCTGCCCCTTCTCAGAAGAAGAAGGGCTCGGGGAAAAAGCCCTTTTACCCGAGGAAGGCGGCTGCCTATAAATACTACCCTCAGTATCAGGCCTCAGCAGCTCCCCAAAAGGGTCAGCAGGCCAAGGGACGGGTTAATGGGTCCCGTAGGCAGCAGGCCCCCAAGCCCACTACGCCGGCCCCTGCTCAGCAGGGTGGGGGTTTTTGACTCCATCAGCATAGCCTCTTCCCCTCCGCTGGTTTCTCTCAGCACAGGAGGCCGGCTGGTCCACTTTGCCCACAGGTGGTCAGCCATCACATCAGATACCTGGGTACTTCATATAGTTCAGAAAGGCTATCTTCTACACTTTCACCAGGTACCTCCCTCCTACTTTCCAGGGGAGCCTCCAAGACTCCCTCTGCACAGGGACTTACTCCTTCAGGAGTTGGCAAGTCTTCTTCAGGAACAGGCTGTGGAACCGGTGCCCCACCACCTGAAAGGTCACGGCTTTTATTCCAGGTACTTTCTGATACCAAAAAGAACAGGAGGCCTCAGACCCATCCTGGACTTGCGAAACTTCAACAAGTTCCTGGCAAGGGAAAAGTTCAAGATGCTTACCCTTGGAATCCTGCTGCCCTACCTCCAGCAGGGAGACTGGCTATGCTCCTTGGATCTGAAAGATGCGTATACTCATATCCTCATTCATCCGGACCACAGACAATATCTCAGATTTGTTGTGGGAGGAAATCATTACCAGTACAGAGTGCTGCCCTTTGGCCTATCCTCCGCCCCCAGGGTTTTCACCAAATGCCTGGCAGTGGTGGCGGCCTATCTCAGACTTCAAGGCCTTTTTGTGTTTCCATACCTGGACGACTGGCTCATCCGGGCCCAGTCTTCCCAAGAGGCCACTCATCGCACTGTGTCTCTGCTCCAGCACTTGGGCTTTGTCATAAACTTCGCAAAGTCCACTTTGCTCCCCTCTCAAGTTCTCGAATTCATCGGCGCAAGGTTAAGCACACTTCAGGCGCGGGCCTTCCTGCCTCTGGACAGGGCCCACAGACTCATGAATCTCGCCAGCCACTTTCGCAGCACTTCCCTGGTCTCTGCCAGGCAATTTCTGAGACTGCTCGGCCATATGGCTTCCACGGTCCATGTGACCCCCAATGCCCGCCTGAACATGCGACCTGCCCAGTGGTGCCTTCGCACGCAATGGCATCAGGCCACGGGGAGCCTGACGGACACAGTACAAGTCTCAGACCTGCTGGTCTCTTCTCTGCGGTGGTGGCTTCATCTGCCAAACCTAGTACTGGGAGTGGAATTTCAATCTCCTCCTCCTTCTCAGGTACTAACAACCGATGCTTCTCTCCTGGGATGGGGAGCACATTGCCAAGGGACATGTACTCAAGGCCTCTGGACTCCTTGGGAGTCTGCGCAGCAGATAAACTTCCTGGAGCTCAGAGCCATCCGCCTAGCTCTGAGAGCCTTCTCCCACCTCACTTCTCACCAGTCTGTACTGGTCCAGACGGACAATCAAGTACCAATGTTCTACGTGAACAAACAAGGAGGCACAGGCTCCTTCCTTCTCTGTCAGGAGGCACGACGGCTGTGCTCTAGGGCAGTCGGCCACGGCATACTCCTCAAAGCGGTCTATCTCCCAGGTCAGGAAAATTACCTGGCAGACAAACTAAGCAGGATCCTCCAACCACACGAGTGGAGATTGGATCCATTAGTGGTTCAGCAGATCTTTCTCAAGTGGGGACTCCCCACCATGGATCTGTTTGCCAGTCCTCTGAACCGGCAACTACCCAGATTCTGCTCTCGACAACCGCATCCTCTCAGAGTAGCACCGGATGCTTTTCTGATTCCATGGTCCACAGGCCTCTTGTATGCCTTTCCTTCCATGCCGCTGGTGTCTCGAACACTCTTCAAAGTTCTCAGAGACAAAGCCTCGCTGATCCTAGTGGCTCCCCGGTGGCCGAGGCAACCTTGGTTCCTGCTTCTAATGCAGCTGGCGGTGGACACTCCTCTTCCTCTGGGGTTTCAGCCCGATCTCCTGACACAGGATCACAGGTCTCTCCTACACCCCAACCTCCGGTCCCTTCATCTGATGGCCTGGCTGCTGAAAGGGTAGTCCTTGCTCCCCTCCTGCTGCCTCGGGAGGTGGAAGAGGTCGTCTTGGCCTCCAGGCGGCCCTCCACCCGGAAGTCCTACGCTCTTAAGTGGCGTCGCTTCTCCGTGTGGTGTGCTCAGCAGTCTGAGAATCCCTTCTCCTGCTTGGTGGCAGTGGTCTTGCAATATTTGCTTTACCTCTCCAATCTGGGCCTTAAGTCCAACTCTGTCAGAGTCCACCTCAGTGCTCTCTCTGCACATCACGCACCGGTGGATGGCAGGCCTCTTTCCAACCACCCTTTGGTGGCTCGTTTTCTCCGAGGTCTCCTTCTGCTTAAGCCTCCTTTGCGTCCACCAGCCCCTGAATGGGATCTGAATGTGGTCTTGCAGCGGATTACCTGTCCGCCCTTTGAACCTATGGCTACCTGCCCTCTTCATTTTCTTTCTTGGAAAACCTTGTACTTGGTAGCCCTTACCTCTGCTAGGCGTGTTAGTGAACTGCAGGCCCTAGTGTCTGATCCTCCTTACACTAGGTTCTACAGGAATAGGGTGGTCTTACGGACTCACACTAAGTTTCTTCCAAAAGTGGTTTCTCCTTTTCATCTCAACCAGGTGGTGGTTCTTCCGACCTTCTTTCCCAGGCCGCACTCCAGCCGGGCTGAAATGGTCCTGCATACCCTGGACTGTAGGAGGACCTTGTCTTTCTACCTTGACCGTACGCGGGAGCATAGGAGGGCTGTTCAGCTCTTCGTTTCTTTTGACCCCAATAAATTGGGGCTACCTGTCTCCAAGTGTACTTTGTCCATTTGGGTAGCTGACTGTATCGCCTGGGCTTATGGGGCAGCCGGCCTCTCGTTGGAGGGTCGAGTCACGGCTCATCGTGTTAGGGCGAAGGCTGTGTCAGTGGCTCACCTCCGCTCTGTTCCGTTGGCAGACATCTGCCGGGCTGCTACTTGGTCTTCAAGCCAGACTTTTGTGGCCCATTACTGCCTGGAGAGGGAGTCCCGCAGGGACAGTGCTTTCGGTCAGGCAGTCCTCCATAATCTCTTTGAGGTTTAGGCAACTCCTACCCTCCGGCCCTGGTGTTGGGCTACCGGTCGGGGGCGTTTTCAGAGAAGATTCCTTCCTTCTATGCTGCTGAGCTAGAGGGAGCTCATTTTTGTGCTTGAGGTCTCCGGTAGCCTTAAGCTTGGGAGTCCCATATGTGAGGACTGACTTCCTGCTTGGTCCTGGAGAAAGAGTAGTTACTCACCTGTAACAGGTGTTCTCCAGGAGCAGCAGGAATCAGTCCTCACAACCCTCCCTCCTCCCCTTGGAGTTGCAGTCCTATCATTTCATTTTTGCTAATTTTTTGCTGTCTTTTAGCTATGTCATCAGACTGAGCAAGATGGCACCCTTGGGCGGGAAGGGGACCGCGCATGCGTGCTGCAATTCCCAAAGGCTTTCTTTGAAAGCTGGGGAAATTGCTCTGCGAGGGCTCAGTCGGCGCCGTCACCCATATGTGAGGACTGATTCCTGCTGCTCCTGGAGAACACCTGTTACAGGTGAGTAACTACTCTTTATAGCATACACACATACATCACAACTCAGCTCCCACTCTGCCCAAACTGCATCACTGGGCCTGTGCCCAGTTCACACAAAAAGAGATGGCACTAGTTCCATGTGCTCATTTTTTACGTG
Source organism: Ichthyophis bannanicus (assembly GCA_033557465.1). Taxonomy (NCBI): domain Eukaryota; kingdom Metazoa; phylum Chordata; class Amphibia; order Gymnophiona; family Ichthyophiidae; genus Ichthyophis; species Ichthyophis bannanicus. The sequence goes on along the minus strand of CM066040.1, from coordinate 245,160,023 downwards.
CATATACTCCATAATTTTATAGAAACCTATGAGCATTCAGGCAACATCCCCTACCCAAAGAGAAATACTACTACCTCCGCCAACTAAACACACCCCCATCCTATCCACACACACGTCTATCATACCATGTTATTAAATACCTTCATGTTAAATGTTACCTCAATTGTACTGTCTAAATGCTGTTAAGTAACTGTACTGTCTAAATGTTTACACGTACCCTAATGTTAAATGTAACCCTCCAATTCTTATGTGATGTGACCACCTTGATTGAAGGAAAAAGTGGCATACAAATCTGTCTAAATAAATAAATAAGAGACCTTTTATGTAAGTAGAACATGCTTTACTCGTGAAAAAGGTTTTATAAAAGTACTTCCCTTATGTGTGTGGACGATGATATGTAATATGGATATTTCTGGTTGTAGTATCTGGATTGTACTATCTGTTTTAATACCAAGTCTCCAGTTGAAATAAATTTGTTTTGAAAGTCTGAAAATATACAGAGGTTGGAAGCAATTGGTTCATTATGCTAGTTTTGCTGATCTTCAGTACCTAGTCAGTCTACCCCCTTCATTACAGCTGCTGTTTATGAGTTAATGTGCTAAACTGCAATAAAGTCAGCTAACACAGGTAAGTTGTGTGTTTATCTTGCATAATCATGGCTGATAATAACGCACATGTAAAAATAATGAAACAACTACACCTTGGGGAATTACAGATACACTTTGTATTAAAGCATCTGTTGACATTTTGGTGTTTAAAATGTATACTGATTCATTGGGCTAGTGGGTGATGAGCTCATTTTGCATTTCATTAGCATAGATTTTGCTTAACATGCAAGATAGTATTGTATCATGTATTATTAAATGATGAGAACGGTATCTGAATTCAAAACAGCATGGGACAAACACAGAGGATCTCTAAAGGAAAAAAGGGGACTGTTGTAGTTGTTGATAGGGAAGGACAGACTAGATAGGCCATGTGGTCTTTTTCTTTTGTCATTTTTCTCCGTTTCTAAAATTGCTCTCTCTGCTTGCTCCACACGCCCTACGATCCACAACCCCCTGTCCTGTGTGTCTCCCCCCACCTCCCCCAGAACAGCACAAGCACTGGCAAGTTAAATGCAAGGCAGGCAAAGGGAGAATTTGAGAAGAAGCTTGCTGCGGAAGCAAAAACGCGTAATAAAGACTTTTTCAAGTACATTCATAGCAAAAAACCTGTGAGAGAGTCAGATGGTCCATTAGATGATAGAGAGGTTAAAGGGGCACTAAGGCGACAAGGCGATAGCGGAAAGACTGAATGAATTCTTTGCTTCGGTCTTTACTGAGGAAGATGTAGGGATGTTACCCATGACTGAAGTTGTATTTAAAGGTGCGGAAGAATTGAAGGAAATATCGATACATCGGGAAGATGTATTACAACTATTAGATAAACTGAAGAGCAGCAAATCACCTGGGTTGGATGATATACATCCAAGGGTGTTGAATGAACTGAAATATGAGATTGCAGACCTCTTATTAGTAATCTGTGAACTATCATTAAAATCATCTGTAATACCTGAAGATTGGAGGATGGCAAATGTAACACCAATTTTTAAAAAGGGTTCCAGGTGTGATTCAGGAAACTACAGACTGATGAGCCTGACATCAGTACTGGGGAAAATGGTAGAAACCATCATAAAGAACAAAATTGCTGAACATGTAGATAGTCATGGCTTAATGGGAGACAGCCAACATGGCTTTAGACAAGGAAGATCTTGTCTTACTAATCTGTTATGTTTTTTTGAAGGTGTGAATAAACAGGTAGACAAAGGTGAGTCGGTTGATATAGTGTGTTTGGACTTTCAGAAAGCCTTTGACAAGGTCCCTCATCAGAGACTTGTGGCAAAACTAAAGAGTCATGGGATAGGAGGCAGTGTACTATTGTGGATCAGGAACTGGTTAAAAGATAGAAAGCAGAGGGTAGGGCTAAATGGCCAATTTTCACAATGGAGAAAGGTGAATAGTCGTGTACCCCAGGGATCTGTGCTGGGTCCGCTGCTTTTTGACATATTCATAAATGACTTGGAAAGGGGAATAATGAGTGAGGTTATCAAATTTGCAGATGACAAAACTATTTAAAGTTGTTAAAACCCAAGAGAATTGTGGAAAATTGCAAGAGGAGCTTGATAAACTGGAAGACTGGGCATCAAAATGGCAGATGAAATTTAATGTGGACAAGTGCAAAGTTATGCACTTAGGGAAGAACAACCCAAACTATGGTTAAACGATGCAAGGTTCCACATTAGAAACCACCACCCAGGAAAAAGATTTAAGCGTCATTGTGGATAACATGTTAAAACCCTCGGCCCAGTGTGCAGCGGCGGCCAAGAGAGCAAATAGAATGTGAGGTATCATAAGGAAAGGAATGGAAAATAAAACAAAGGATATTATAATGCCTCTATATCGTTCCATGGTGAGACCGCACCTTGAATATTGTATGCAATTCTGGTCGCCGTATCTTAAAAAGGATATAACATTATTAGAAAAGGTTCAGAGAAGAGCCACCAAAATGGTAAAGGAGATGGAAGGATACCCCTATGAAGAAAGGCTAAAAAGGTTAGGGCTCTTTAACCTGGAAAAGAGACAGCTGAGGGGAGATATGATAGAAGCCTATAAATTAATGAACGGAGTGGAACGGGTAAACGTAGATTGATTGTTTAATTATCAGAATATAGAAAGACTAGGGGACATGCAATGAAGCTACAGGGTAAACTATTTAAGACTAATAAAAGAAAATTTTTTTTACTCAACGTGTAATCAAACTCTGGAATTTGTTACTGGAGGCTGTTAGTGTAGCTGGGTTTAAAAAAAGGTTTGGACAACTTCCTGGAGGAAAGGTCCATAAACCATTATTAAAAAGGGACACAGGATATCAATGCTTGACCCAATACAAGCATTGTGGAACCTGAGTCTTTTGGGGGGAAACTGCTAGGTACGTATGACCTAGATTGGCCACTGTTGGGAACAGGATACTGGGCTTGATGGACCTTGGTCTGACCCAGTATGGCATATCTTATGTTCTTAATAAAAGGGACCCTCTTATGGACAAGAATAGCTACCCCCTGTTTCTTAGAGTTATATTTATTTATTTATCAGTTTCTTCTATACCGCCCCTTCCAGAGATCAAGGGCGGTTTACATTGAACAAGTAACAATTATGTATACTTGAGTATACTTTACATGGAACGGTGTTTGAACTATGTACAACAGAACTACATGGAACAGTAATACAACTATTTGCAACTATTTACAAAAACTATACACAAAAGGTCATCAGTAACAGTTTAAGGCGTTTGCAGTAAAAATAAATGGGGTTATTAGTAAGAGGTCTGGCGGTGTTAGTCATTCGTTATATCTTGTGTCATGCAGGTGGGTTTTTGTGATTGCTGGGGGGGGGTGCTCTGCTGGTGGGGGATCTCAAAGTGATTCGTGAAGAGGTAGGTTTTGAGATCTCTTCTGAATTGATGAAGGTCTTTCGTTAAGCGGAGTGCTAATGTGAGTTCGTTCCACAGTGTGGGGACGGCAAAGGAGAAGGCCCTGGTGCTTGTTGTTGACTTCATCTTTCTGATAGTTGGTTCTATGGTGAGGCAGTGCGTAGCGTTTTGTCTGCGCGTTCTTGTAACTAATGGGGTATGTAGTAGATAAGTGTGAAGGTGAGATGTCATTGAGGAGTTTGAAGGTTGTTAGTAGGATTTTATACTTTATTCGGCTGTTAATAGGGAGCCAATGCAGTTCTAACAGTATTGGGGTCACGTGGTCTGTTAAATTGGCTTTCATGATTAATTTAGCACATGTTTTGGGCTCTTTGCAATAAGTTGGTATTTTTTTTAGTGGGAGACCAATTAGGAGACTATTGCAGTAGTTGAAATGAGGGGTGATGAGTGTACTGACTACTGATCTGAAATCATGTGTGTCAAGGAGGGGTCTTAGGTGTTGTATTGTTTTGAGTTTGTAGAATATTGTTTTTACTGTCTGTTTTATGTGGGGGATCATGGTAAGTGTGTGGTCAATTATTATTCCTAGATATTTTACCTCTTTCTTGATAGGTATGGTTGTTTTGTTTATTGTGATTGATGTTGGGTATGTATTGTCAGGTATGGGTTTTCTCGTTATAAATATTGCTTCTGTTTTTTTGAAGTTGATGCTGAGGTGGTTGGCTTCAAACCAAGAGGTGGTCTCGTTCATGCATTCCGATAGATTGTTATATTTGGGGTTGCTAGTGTTTATGGGAATGGCAAGCATGTCGTCGTCAGCATAAATGAAGTGGTTGATTTTGTGTTTTTTATATGCTGAAGAATATATATTTTATATTGTGTTTTTTATATGCTGAAGAATACATCTGGGTGTACCCCAAACACCTCAGTTTCTCATGTTCCTCTCTAGTTATGTGTCTCCTGTAGGAGGGCAAAATCGACTTTCACTCACACTAAACTTGTCAGTATTCTCTTCCATTTAATGGGGCTATGCACACCTCTAACATTCCATGAGGCAATTATGTAACCCCTCCCCCCCTCCCATATCCCTCGTTGGACCTTTCTAATCATCCTCATATCCCTTTGTGCCACACTGTTAACACTGAGCCACATTAATACATCAAAACAACATACAATAATTAATATCACATACTTCTTCCCCTTTATCCTCCCCTCTTCCTCTGAATTCCAACTTTCCTTTTTATGCTTCCACAGAGCTTAATGCAGTCTCACACCCCTCCTCCCTCCCACCATCCCCTCCCCTGTTATGCCAATTAATTAAACAGTCCTCCACTTGGCATCCCTGTGGAAGCAGACACCCTTCTCCCTCATAGTCCATCCTTTCCTGCGCTTTAGATTTGTGTTACTTCCAGTTTAGCCCTCTCCCTGAGTTCTCAGTTCCTGCGAATCTGAAGCTTGGTCTGCTCTTCGTTCCTCTGTTGCTGCGGCATGCTCCTGCTTCCCCTGCTCAACCACCTGTGCCTGGGTAGTAGCGCCTCCTCCGCTGTCCATGGCCGCCACATGGATGTTTCCTCAGTGCACTGCTCGTCTTAAGCTGCTTCTCTAGTGCCTCCATGCTGTGAAAGAATCTCACGCCATTCTCCATCAATACTAGTTGTGCTGGATACCAAATTGCCACCTGTATCCCTTTCGTTGCCAAGGTGTTTTTAAATGTTACCATGTTCCTCCGCCTTCTCATAGTCTCCACTGCCACATGTGGGAACACCGAAACCCTCCATGATTTGAATGAGACATATCCCGTTATTCTAGCTAGACGGATATGTTATGTTCCCTGTCCTGGAACCGCAGTAGCTTAACTATAAAGGCCCGCAGCCTCGCATTATTCTCTGGGCAGGGACGGAGTTCTTGGTGCACCCTCTCAATATCATAGGCCTCTGCTGAAGGACAGTCTGGGAAACATTGTACCAGTAAAGCTTTAACAAATGTTATGGGGTCTCTGCCTTCCTCCCCTTCTGGCTCCCTAAAGATCCGCATATTTGACCTTCCTTCTCTCCCAGTAGTAGTAGTTTAGGCGTGAGACCTCCCTCCCCATCTGCGCCTGTGTATCCTCCGTGGAGCTGATTTTGGTTTCGGCCTCCTCGAGCTGCACCCCTACCGCTGCAAACCTCTCCTCTATCTTGCCAAGGACCTTATTTCTCTCAATATTGTGAGGTCTGTTTCCTTGCAACCCCCATTGCTATCTCCAGTACTTGCCGTAGATGACGCTGAGGAAGCCGGGCCTTGAACCACTCCATCCACGGTCGCCCGTGGCTTACCCTTTAGGTTTTAATAAATTATCTAATGACCACATCAGCAGAAAGAAACTGTGTTTGTAACACACTGCCCTTTTCAGCAAGTGAGACAAGCATGTAGAGAGTATGGCTGATGGAATTCTTTTCAACACCTGTGCATTTGTGTTCTCTCTCTGGAGCACTTTGGCTGGGTTTCCAAACAGTCTATTGTTTTGGAAATAATAATAAAATGAAAAAGTGTAATGCAGACATGTGCAAAGGTTTAGACACACTGGATCAAACTATATGTTTCAAGCAGGATCTGCTTCTGACACCCTCAGCCAACTTTTGCTTCTGTGCCCTCATCTTTGGGCCAGTCTTGTGATATGAGCCCTGCTGATAAGCTTAGTTAAGTGCTGGCAAAGGTGTTAATTTGATCCATAACCATATCTCCAGCACCATAGTATGTGATGGCAGATAAAGACTAGTATGGTACCATCTAGACTGCCCAGTAAGGTGGCTAGAGTGGTTATAACTGCCGCGACATGCAGGTCAGCCCCCCCCCTCTATTTTATTCTTTTTTATCTTATTTTATTAATATTTAGCTCACTTCTTTTCAGAAGAGCAAGGTGAGTTACATTAAAGTACAGTAGACACTGAAGTATAAAAGATATTTGTTTGATTTCATCCTCTTGCTATAAAGGGATCCACTGTGTCTGAATTCCGTCAGTCTATTTGCCCCAACCTCCATCGGAAGGGCATTCCAAGCATCCACCACCCTTTCAGTAGTGACACTCTTTAGACTATCCTTGTGTTGTGGTTACGTGAGCCAGTGCTGGCCGTCATCCAGTTTGCAAAGGTGCGTGGAACAAACCTTTGTTCTATAAGAGCAAAGAATGTAGATCTACTGCACTTTACTGATACAAATGAGAGTAGATTGTATTGTAGACACACATGAAAAGCAGTTTTCATTACAATATTTATTTATATAAAGATTAACAAAAGTGCCTGGAACTTGTTGCATTAGAATGAACAAGTAGAGATACAAGAATAATAATGTAAATAAACAAAAATGAGGCATGAATTTCAGTATTAAAATTGCTAATTTAAATTTCATGGAGGGCATATTCAGCACCAGGCCATATCCGGCCACTGGGACTGAATATCTGGTTTGACCAGATAGCATTTTAGCTAGCTCACTGGCAACACTATTTGGCGGCTGGCTGGATAGGTAAAACACCTGAAGTGAGGACAGCCTTTTTTCTGTCCTAAGTTTAGGCATTTTCGTTTGCTAGGTAGTGCTCAATATTGCCACTGACTGGCTCAACTAAAGTTGCCACCCTGACGCTAGCTGGTTAGCATCAGGCATTGAGTTGGCCTAGGAGATGATATTCAGCAAGGTTAAGTGCTGCTGAATATTCCGTTGAGTGGGATTTACGTGGTGTGCAAGTCTGAAAACCGCATAAATCCTTTTGAATATGAGCCCCTCATGTTTTTAGAATTTGAAAACCAAAACATCACCTTGCATTTGCATTAAAATTGCCTACTATTCGATCCACAGAACATAATTTCTTTTTCAAAGAAACAGGCTTAGGCTTTAAAATAATAGCTCAGGGATATATATTTGTGTTTGAACGCATAAGTATGGAACTTGGGAAGGAGCTAAAGTGGAGAGGGACAAACTGAAAATTAAAATAATGTATTTACACTTTCATACAAACAGTATCATATACAAAACTGGGAACTGTGCCGTTATAATTGTAGATCAGGGCTCTGCCATTATAAGCCTTGATATCAAAACGTCATATAGCATTTAGAGAGCACTTGGTATTTCTATACAAAGAAAACTGTGCTCAGATTTTTTTTTTATGTTCATGTCCCCAATTTATACCAGCTCCATTCTTAGACACGTTCATGTAAGAACTGCAGCGCTACCCCTATCAATAATGCACTGCTGCAGGACTAGCTGATAGAACCAAGTTGTCTTTCCAGTCCTTGGCATTACGCTTATTTTTACTTAAAGACCACACTGATGTAGCCTGCACATAAATGCACAACCATATACTTGTGAGGAAATACAAAATATTAGAATTCAACAAAACATTTTTTGTAAAAGCATTTACAGTCTTAAAAAATAGAACTATACATATATTAAGTGCAAAGCCTCAAATTTACTTCATTGAGCAAATGTTGACTGCCTACGGCATAAATTTTCAAGCTTTGCATTTTGGGAGAAACATTCAGCACTTTATATTTGCTTTTGCTATATGTACAGTTATCTTTCTCCTCTAACCAAAACACACTTGTGGGTATATTGTTTTTACCTTGTAAAATGCTTGAATTACTGGCTTCTCAATTTTCAGTGCTTTCTTTCTTTCTTCATACAAGAATCAGAATAAGCGATGTCTTTCTAAAACTACCTCAGGAGGGCAGGAAGTTTTCCTTGCCATCTAAGGATAAAGCAGCGGAGTGCTACTGAACTCATTGTGCTGTGGTTCACTAAAAATATTTAATTGGAGGAGTCGTCCATTGATGTGCTCTGAAAGCAGCATGCAATACTCAAGCTTTTGTTCCTACTATTGTACCCCCTAAAACATAGAGTGAGTTTTCCATATCAAAATAAATTGTTTGTGTTTCTTGGAGGCACTCTAATCAGACAGAACAGTTGTGGTGTGACAGGGATAAGGACCAAACCAAATTTAACTCTTAACATGGCCGTGTCGCTGAACTAGAGAATTTAAAATTCATTAGGGTCTCGTAACAACCCAAGATGTTGATTTTAAGTGGAAATATTATTAATGTCCACTCTGGCCATCTTGAAACCTTTGACCTACTTACACATCCACCAACCACCGTTGTAACTCTTTCAACACTAATAAACCACTGAAGAGGATAAAAAGAAAAAAAAATCCACAATCCACAGCAGCAAATGTAGCAGCAGAACATAAGAGCTTCACCAGTCTATCTTCAGCTGCATTCAGGGAACCAGGTTAAAGTACTGACAGTCTATAAAAACAGTATCTACAGTTTATTTATAAGAGCTTCAAATTGTGGAGTAAGATTCTGGAAGGTGGTCCGGCTGCTCTGATTTTGTTCCCAGCACTTAATCATCAGCTGATAAACCTGTTAGCAAAAAAACAGACCAAAGCAATTTGAATTAACATATATTCAGAAACTGCTCATCCTTAAACTGTTTTAGGTAAAGTTCAGTTATTCACAGTAAATGAGACTGTGCTAGTCAAAAGAAAACACGGCTATACAATGTGGCTAGGGCTATGCAAACCAGTCAGTACTGGAGGAGATCAAATCTGAGCTTTCTTTAGAAGCTCAGATGACAAGATTTTGGACATATCATACGAAGAGAGAGATCATTAGAGAAAGACAATGCTTGGCAAGGTTGAAGGTCAACGTAAAAGAGGAAGGCCAGCAATGAGATGGATCGATACAATAACAGCTGCTATGGGTACCACTCTTATCAACAATGAGCTCGCTGACTGAAGACCGAACACAGTTTTAGGACAACTATCCAGAGGGCCGCCATGAATCAACATGGACTCAATGGCATTTAAAAACAACATGCATTCATTAATGTACCCTAAAAAATTCAATGCGTGCAAAATTGTTTTATGGTACCTTAACTTATGAATTCATGTGCATTAAGTGAATCTGCATGCATTAAAAGAGTTCTAATACAGATGAAAACAATTTTATCAAAATTAATATGTGAAAAACTGGAGCAAGCCTGTAAATTGGGGAAAAATGGCAAATGGACATAAGAACATACTGCGTCAGACCAACATCCATCAAGCCCAGTATCCTGTTCCCAACAGTGGCCAATCTAGGTGACAAGTACCTACCAGTTTCCCCAAAAGACAAATTTTTGTCTCGTGTACATCCTTTACTGTAGGCAAAGCACAGTTACTTACCTGTAACAGGTGATCTCTGGGAACAGCAGGAATTAGTCATCACATATGGGGTACGTCGGCACCGACGGAGCCCGCGCGGGAAAGCTCCCCAGCTTTTCAGATTAAAAGCTTTTGGGGCCTCCCACTGCACATGCGCGCTGCCTTCCCGCCTTCCTGACCAGCTCTCGTCAGTTCGAGTTTAAAGCTGAGACAATAGAGAGAGAGGACAGGAAGATAGATAGATAGAGATACAACTCCTAGGGGAGGTGGGTGGGTTGTGATGACTAATTCCTGCTGTTCCCAGAGATCACCTGTTACAGGTAAGTAACTGTGCTATCTCCAGGAACAAGCAGGAATACGTCATCACATATGGGGACTCCCTAGCTAAGATGCCTGGGAGATCCCCCTCCAAGGGTAAACCATCTTCGCATGGATCTCAGGCATCCATCCAGGGAAGGTGGGCAGGAGTTGTTTAAGTATGGAACAGGTGTTTGAGGACAGCCTGACCAAACAAGGCATCCCGGCGGGAGTCCTTGTCCAAGCAGTAATGGGCTGTGAAGGTATGAACCGAGGCCCAAGTGGCTGCTCGACAGATCTGATCTATGGACACAGAGTGAAGATGAGCCATAGAAGTGGCCATGGCCCTCACATTGTGAGCTGTGACATGGCCCTCCATAGAAATGTTCTTACTCTGGTAAGCAAAAGAAATACACTGAGCGATCCAATTGGAAAGTGTACGCTTGGTGACTGGAAGTCCCAAATGAGAAGGATCAAAAGCCACGAAAAGTTGGGAAGACTTTCGATGTGGTTGAGTCCTGTTGAGGTAAAAGGCAAGAGCTCTTTTACAATCCAGAGTATGAAGGTTCCTCTCTGCACTGGATGCATGAGGAGCCGGGAAAAAGACAGGTAGATATACCTCTTGATTAAGATGAAAAGGCGAGACCACTTTGGGCATAAAGTGGGGATTCGTCCTAAGGACCACCTTATCATGATGAAACCTAGTATAAGGTGGATGAGCCACTAAAGCCTGTAGTTCACTGATGCGGCGAGCCGAAGTGACTGCAATAAGGAAAACAACCTTCCAGGAAAGAAATTTGAAGGAGGTAGAGTCCAAAGGCTCAAAAGGTGGCTTCATAAGCTGACCTAGAACGAGGTTCAAATCCCATGCTACCGGAGGAGGTCGGATGGGAGGTTTAGTTAGAGTCAGGTCTCTCATGAAACGTGCAACAAGAGGATGAGAGGAGACAGGTTGTCCATTTATAGGTTTTAAGGATGCTGCAATAGCACTCAAATGGACCCTTACTGAATTCGTCTTAAGGCCTGCATTTGAAAGATGCAGGAGATAGTCCAAGAGGGAATTCAAAGGAAGTGCTAGAGGGTCAAGACCCTGCTGAGCACACCAAATGGAAAAACGTTTCCATTTGAAAGCATAAGAACGCCTCGTGGAAGGTTTCCTAGAGGCATGAAGGATATCTGTCACAGGTTGAGAAAGATTAAAGTCTTGAAGACTTAGGCCTTCAGTAACCAAGCTCTGAGATGTAGGGATTTGGGGTTTGGGTGCCACAAAGTCCCCTCCTCCTGAGACAGAAGGTCTGGCGCAGCTCCCAGGTCCAGGGAGGATCCCTGGGAGAGATGCAGAAGTAGAGGGAACCACACCTGGCGTGGCCAGCGGGGAGCTATGAGGATCATAGTCCCGTGATCCCTCTGGAGCTTGAACAGAGTCTTGGATATTAGAGGAATGGGTGGAAAGGCATAGAGGAATTCCTGACCCCAATGCAGGAGGAAGGCATCGTGGGCCTGAGCTCCCTGACACTGAGTTCTGGAACAGAACCGGGGAAGTTTGGCATTCCACGGACTTGCAAAGAGGTCTATGTCCGGGGTCCCCCATTCCTGAAAGATTCTGCGTATCTGGTCCATATGTAGGGACCATTCGTGTGGAAGCAGAACTCGACTGAGTCTGTCTGCACGAGAGTTTTGAACTCCTGGAAGATACACTGCAAGAAGGTGAATTTGATGCTCTCTGGCGAAGGCCCATATTCTGAGAGCTTCGTTGCAAAGCGACAGAGAGCCTGTCCCTCCTTGTTTGTTTATATAGAACATGGCTACCTGATTGTCTGTCTGAACTAGGACAGTCAGGTTGACAAGGAGGGTATAGAAGACCTTGAGGGCAAGGTAAATCGCTCGCAGTTCCAGGAGGTTGATATGAAGGGTGGCCTCCTGTGGAGACCAAGTGCCCTGAGTGGAGAGGTTCTGAAGATGAGCTCCCCACCCTGTTTGGGAGGCATCTGTTGTGAGGGTTGCTTGGGGCAACAAAGGTTGGAAGGGGGCCCCCAACAACAGATTCTTGGTGGATGTCCACCATTGGAGGGACCAAAATAGACGGCTTGAGGTGAGTATTTGGTCGGAGAGCGCTCCAGATGCTTGAGTCCACTGGGTAGCCAAGGTCCATTGAGCTGCTCTCATATGCAGACGAGCGTAGGGCACCACATGTACCGTGGAGGCCATGTGGCCCAGAAGTCGCAGCATTTCCCGGGCTGTCAAATGACTGCTGGACTAAGCTTGGGAGGCCAAACTCAGCAGGCGTTGGGCCCTGACCTGAGGCAGGTAGGCCCTTGCAGTGATGATGTCTAACTGGGCCCCTATGAACTCGAGAGACTGAGTAGGGATTAGTTGAGACTTGGGAAGGTTTACTACCAGTCCCAGATACTGCAGAAGACGCCTTGTGCGGTCCAGGGAAATTTGGGCCTGGGACTGAGAGGGAGCTCGGATGAGCCAGTCGTCCAGGTATGGGAATATGAAAATTCCCAGGCCTCTTAGAAAGGCAGCTACGACTGCCATGCATTTGGTGAACACTCTTGGAGCAGAGGCTAGACCGAAGGGGAGTACTCTGTACTGGAAATGTTTTCCCTGAAACAGAAATCGAAGGTATTTTCTGTGGGATGGGTGGATGAGTATGTGTGTATACGCATCCTTTAGGTCTAGAGAACAAAGCCAATCCTGACTCTGAAGGTATGGAAGGAGAATGCCCAGAGAAAGCATTTTGAATTTCTCCTTGAAAAGAAATTTGTTCAATTCTCTCAGATCCAGAATTGGTCTGAAGCCCTCTGTCTTCTTTGGTATTAGAAAATAAGGGGAGTAGAATCCCGTCCCCTGTTGAAGAAGAGGGACCTCCTCTATTGCCCCCTGGGCAAGGAGGGAGGAGACTTCCTGACCCAAGAGGGCCAGGAGAGATGGGGGAGAATTGAACTGCCTCACCATAGTATAAGGAGGAAGGTCGGAAAAATGGAGTTTGTAACCCTCTCTGATGATAGAGAGGGTCCATTGCTCTGATGTAATTTGCTCCCATCTGGGAGCAAAGTGAGCTAACCTTCCGGGTATGGTGAGGGGCTCTGGTTGTTCTAGAGCCAGAAAAGTTAAGTTCTCTAATGGCAAGTCAAAACCCCTGAGGGGGTGGAGCCTGCTGAGGCGTAGCAGACGCCGCAGGCTTTGACCTTGCCTGTTTAGGTTGCTGACGTTTAGCAGCAAAACGAGGCTGAGAGGATTGTTGGCCAGTATTTGTAGAAAATCTGGACTTCTTGTAATAAGGCCTCTTAAAAGACTTCTTCTTGGCAGGAGTGGAGGTAGACTTAGAAAGTCTATCTAAGGTGGCATTTTCTGCATCCATTTGAGTGGCCTTAATTTGCCACTCCTCACCAAATAAGTTCTCACCTGTACAGGGCAGATTTCGTAAGCCATCTAGGACCCAAGGTTCTAGATCAGAAGCCTGGAGCCAAGCAAGACGTCGGGCTGCTATAGCAATGCCCGAAGCCCTACCAGCACCCTCAAAGGAATCAAAAGCTGCCCTGTTGGAGAACTTTGAAATATCCAAAAGGTGTTTCACTAAGGAAATGAACTGCTCCCTCTTATCCTCAGGGATAAAGGGGGCAAAATGCCGAACTTTTAGAGCGATTTCACTGAGAAACATGCCCATGTAAAGACTATAGGAATTAATCCTGGCTATAAGCATAGTAGCCTGGAAAATTTTCCTGCCAAAAGAGTCTAGAGTCTTACATTCTCGCCCTGGAGGAGTAGAAGAGTGTCTTTTGGTACTCTTTATCTTCTTCATTGCAGACTTCACCACAATAGAATGGTGAGGCAACTGGGTTTTTTGGAAACCAGGAGAAGGGGGGACACGGTACATGGTGTCCAACCTGCGAGAAGAAGGAGACAATGTTAGAGGAGCCTCCCATAAATCCATCAAGTGTTCTTGAAGGATTTCATGGATAGGCAGGGTGACTGCCTCTTTAGGAGACTTAGAGTATCCTAAAATATCCAGTTTCTTTGATCTGGGTTCCTTTTCAGAGGATGAAGCAATAGAAAGACCTTTAGCCATTTCTATGATGAAGTCCTGAAAGGACAAATCCTCTGGTGGAGACATTCTCCTGTTAGGAGAAGAAGGCTCCTCAGGAAGATCAAGGGAGAACTCATCAGAATCATCAGAGGAGTTAAAATCCTCTGAAGAAGCAGAGTATCCTCTATGTGCTTCCAACGCACGATACGCATACCGTTCGGTATCGACATCGGGCGTACCGGGTATGGGATCGGTACCGAGCAAAAGCCCGGATCCGGCATGCGGAACCGATCTGCGTTTGGAAGACGATGGCCTCGGTTCCGGTATGGAAGCCATTACCGGAACCGGACCCGGTACCGCTGGCTGCGGTACCGAGGGCGTAGCAGCATTAATAAAAGCCAGAATGGCCTGCTGCATGACTTGGACAGTATTGCCCATAGACGCCACTGCTGCCTGGATGTCGGTACCGGTATGGGCCGGTACCCCAGAGCAGTACAACAGGTGATCTGTCGAGGCCGCGCCATCGATGTCAACCTGTGACCCCATGATTGCTTTGGAGGCCGGAGCCTCCCGCCGGGGTTTTTTGGCCTGGGCAGAATCCTCGAACTCAGAATTGAGAGCCTCTCGATCTTTAGAAAGAGATTTGCTTTTAGAGGATTTGCCCACTGGAGTTTTGGTTACCTGAGATCCATCCGGAGAGGAAGACCTGGATGACTGTGATGCTTCTGAAGGAAACAGCACATGGAACTTGTTGGCCCGGTTCTGCAATCCACGTTTCGACATCTGGGAGCAGGATGGGCAGTCCGGTATGGAATGGTCAGGTCCTAAACATTTAAGACACCATTCATGGGTGTCTGTAAGAGGAATGACAGCACTGCACTTGGTACACTTTTTAAAACCAGGAACTGGCTTCTCCATGAGGAGAATTTGTGTAGGCCTGAAGGCCTAACAAAGTACCAAGCTGTGCTGAAGAAAAGAAAAATATTTTTTTTTTTTTTTTTAAAAGAAAGAAAGAGAGACCGGCAGTACCGGTTTCAGAATGGGGAAGGCAGGTACGCGGTCTAAAGAAAACAATAAAATCAACAATTTCTTCAGCGGTGACAGGAACACGACCTGCTGGCTCCGCGGAAAAAAAGAAACTGACGAGAGCTGGTCAGGAAGGCGGGAAGGCAGCGCGCATGTGCAGTGGGAGGCCCCAAAAGCTTTTAATCTGAAAAGCTGGGGAGCTTTCCCGCGCGGGCTCCGTCGGTGCCGACGTACCCCATATGTGATGACGTATTCCTGCTTGTTCCTGGAGATACCTGTTACCTAAAGGCTATACTCAGGGAGCAATACAACCTGTAAACTACTTCATATTCTAACCTAATATATTCACTAACTCACTCCTACCTCTTTTCATTCAAAACAAATCCATCCAGATTTTAAGGAGTCTTACATGTCAATTCTGTGACTCAAGCGTATGCTACTTCCAAACTCCTACTTTTGGGACACAAACTACTAACAAAATTATCCGCATTGCTAGTCTGCTGAGTATAACCTCTGGAGAAAAAACAATTGCATCTTTGGCAGAAAATATGTTTCTGGTAAAAATATTAATGATGCCTCTCTGCTTTTCTGCCCATCTCAAAAAATATCTGATCTTCTAAATCCAAAGAAACTCATTACTCAATTACAGATCAGATGACATCGCCAGCATTCCATACCATTTCTAAAAGGTTAACACAGGGAAGCGAAACTCCAGCATCATTCTGAAGGAATCCTCCTTTACACAAAAGCGGAAGTAAGGATGTGGTTGAAAACTACAGGCCGGTTAGTTTAACTTCAGTGGTGAGTAAATTATTGGAAACGCTGCTGAAAGAGAAAATAGTGAGGTTTCTGGAGTCCGGCGGATTACAGGATCCGAGGCAGCATGGATTCACCAGAGGCAGGTCTTGTCAGACAAATCTGATCGATTTCTTTGACTGGGTGACCAGGGAGTTGGACCGAGGGAGAGCTCTAGATGTGGTGTATTTAGATTTCAGTAAAGCCTTTGACACTGTTCCTCACAGGCGACTTATAAACAAACTGAGCACCCTAGGGATGGACCCTAAAATTACTGCTTGGGTTAGAAATTGGTTGGGTGGGAGGCGACAAAGCGTACAAGTAAATGGAGCTCACTCTGAGGAGAAGGATGTTACCAGTGGTGTGCCCCAGGGATCTGTCCTTGGTCCGATTCTTTTTAACATCTTTGTTAGTGATATAGCGGAAGGGCTGTCGGGTAAGGTTTGCCTCTTTGCGGATGATACCAAAATCTGTAATAGAGTAGACACCCAGGAAGGTGTAGATAACATGAGGAGGGATCTAGCTAAGCTTGAAGAATGGTCTAGAATTTGGCAACTGGGATTTAATGTTAAAAAATGTAAGGTCATGCATTTGGGCTGCAGCAATCCAAGGGAGCAATATAGTATAGGGGGTGAAGTACTTTTGTCCACTAAAGAAGAGCGGGACCTAGGCGTGGTTGTGTCTGATGATCTTAAAGTAGCTAAACAGGTAGAAAAGGCGACGGCAAAAGCTAGAAGGATGCTTGGGTGCATACGGAGAGGAATGGCTAGCAGAAAAAAGGAGGTGATAATACCTCTGTATAAGTCTTTGGTGCGACCTCATTTGGAGTATGGTGTGCAATTCTGGAGACCGCACCTTCAAAAGGATGTGAACAGGATGGAGTCGGTGCAGAGGGTTGCTACTAAAATGATTAATGGGCTTCATTATAAAGCATATGAGGACAGACTGAAGGATCTTAATATGTACACCTTAGAGGAAAGGCGGGATAGAGGTGATATGATTGAGATGTTTAAATACCTCCGTGGCATAAATGTTCAGGGAGAGAGCCTCTTTCAATTGAAAGCAAGTTCTGCTACGAGGGGACATGGGATGAGGGTGAAGGGAGATAGATTCAGGAGTGATATGCGGAAATATTTCTTTACGGAAAGAGTAGTGGATCCATGGAATAGTCTCCCAGTGGAGGTGGTAGAGATGAGGACAGTAACTGAATTCAAAAAAGCATGGGACCAACACAGAGGATCTCTAAAGGTAGAAAGTGGACTGTTGTAGTTGTTATGGAAGGACAGACTAGATGGGCCTTGTGGTCTTTTTCTGTCATCATGTTTCTATGTTTCTATGTTCCTCATTCCCTCCACATGTAGGAGATGACCCACATATTTCTTGACATTCTACTTGTCTCCAGTGAAGACGTTATCTAACCAACTTTACCGGACTGGACTTCTATGGCCTGATATTCAAAAGGATCTATCTGTTTATGGGGGCTGGTACATGTGTTAGGTCTGCTGGCTGCTAATTTTCAAAGGCAGTATATGAATAGTGCCAGTGAAAATTGCTCTAATCATTTTGACACTATCCCTCTGCAGCACAGGTGGTAATCAGGGCTGGCCCAACCACTAGGCAAACTAGGCAGTCGCCTAGGGCACCAACTTTCAGAGGGCAGCAAAAGTAAGGCATTCAAATCTAACTAATAGATTCTGACAGCGAGAGGGGATGCAAAGCCAGAGGTTCGCCTAGGGCACCAACACTTTGAACCAACTCTAGGGCCGGCCCTGGTGGTAATGGCTAGCTAAAATGTATAGTGGCTGAATATCACTGTTGCTGTATGTATAGCTACTGGGGGGGGGGGGTCAATATTCTGCATGTATGCTCAGTGCCAATGACTAGTCATATAGTGGTGCTGAATATATGGATTTTTCTTACTGTTGCAGCTGGCATTTAAAGAAAAAAAAAAGTACTGACTGCTTGGATTGGATATTAAGCCATTAGGTGCCTGATTCTGTAAGGTTAGCAGGCAATATGTCCCGGTGGGACGTGCAGCCCACTAGCCATCCGGCCTTGATTCCCAAAGCAATCTCCCCGCACTGAGGCTGTGTGCATGCGGGGAGATCTGGACAAGGACGGGACAGACCCAAGACATACAAGGCCGATTCAGGTCATAGCCCTGTATGTCCAGGGAGCACCAGGAGGGCGCCCAGCTTATTTCACCTCAGAGGTGGAATAAGCATGGGGTGCCCTTTTGCACTGGCCCGGCAACGGCAGCGCTGGAGGTGAGTTCCCGCCACCTGATCCAGGCCCTGGCTGCCCCATCTGAGTCAGGTGGTGGGGCAATGGGGGTCGGCACTGTGACAGGTTGGCTGGCTGTGGAGTGGGGAGGACATCTCCCACAGTGCAGCAGGAGCACACCAGGCCATCTCAGAGCCCAATCCTGCACCCATGGGAATGTCTGGCTCCCGCGGTGGAGAGTGGAGGAGTGGCCTAGTGGTTGGGGCAAGTTACCTCAGGCCGGAAGGTTGGGGGTACAAATCCCACTAGAGGACAGCAACCTTGGGCCGGAAGGACTGGGGTTTCTAGTCCCACAGGTGCTCCTTGTGGTATTGGGCAAGCCACTTAACTATTTTACAGGGAACATGGGCAATGGAGGGTTATCTCCAAGTTATAATGCCCTGTTCAATGTGTTTCTGGATCCCTCTTCCCCCACTCTTATTCTTGGCGATTTTAACAGTCACGTCGATAATCCCTCTGATTCCCATGCTTTAAAGTTCCTCGCCCTCACCTCCTCGTTTGACCTCCAAATTTGCAACTTCCGCAACGCGATCCTTCCCTAATCTGACCATCACCTTTTAACCTTTAATCTTCAGCTTCCGCGGTCTCAACCTTGTCCTGTCTCCTCCGACCTATTTAGAAACCTTCATAATATTGATCCCTTGACTCTCTCCTTCACCATTTCTCCATCTCTTTCTTCCATTATGTCCTCCAAGTCCGTCGACGAAGCAGTATCCTCTTATTCTCCAGGAGCAGCAGGAAGTCAGTCCTCACATATGGGTGACGTCGGCACCGACGGAGCCCCCGTGCGGAGCATTTCCCTAGCTTTCAAGGAAAGCCTTTGGGAATGCAGCACGCAAGCGCGGTCCCCTTCCCACCCAAGGGTGCCATCTTGCTCAGTCTTTCTTTTTCCACGGAGACTGATGGACATGAGTCCGTGTCAACCGGTAAAAAGTTGATTTTTCTGTGTTTTTTCGCGTTGTCTTATCCGGTTCGACGCCGGTTCCCCTTCCTGCCTGGGCTCGGTACACCGGTATCGGGTCCGGAGTTTGATTTTTCGTTTTTTGTCCTTCGTGACTAGCGTTCGTGCTCTTCTTGTGTTTTCACTGGCAGCCTGGTCTTTTGACCCTGCAGGGGCCCTTTTTCCCCCGATGGCTGCCAGAGGGTTCAAAAAGTGTGATCGGTGCAAGAAACTTATGTCTCTCACCGACACACGACTGCTGCCTCCAATGCCTCGGGCCCGACCATGACCCGCTGGCCTGTGGCCTGAGCGGCAAAATGTCAAAGGCGCTTCGGAGCCGTCAACATCAACGTGAGCAAATTTTCTCTGACTCCGCATCCGGCCGGGCCCGGACTTCGTTAGAGGCCTCGACATCTCAGGAGTCCAACCCCGAGCGCCGTCGGGGTTCCTCTGAAAGGGAGTCTCCCTCCCGGGAGCACAGAAGGAAGAAAAAGCTTGCAAGGGCAGTGTCGGTGAAGGCTCCTGGTTCCTAGAAGGCCAGGTCACGTAGCCCTGACCGCCGCCCCAGGCCCTCGGAGTCAGAGAGGACTTCCAAGCTACCTCGTGTGGAGTCGGGGTCCCCGAGTCACGAAGTGCAGGTCTCCTTGTGGACTCTCCTCCGGGGGAACAGACGTCGGGGCTTCTGAGTCTCCTGAGCTTGGACTCAGGTTGACAGCCTTGGAGAGCAGCTTGGCTACCTTCATGGAACAGCAGCGGGTGCTAATCGCCAGTCTGACCAGTGCATCTGCCCCGACCAACGGGACCTCGTGATCTAAGTCGACCCCAGAGACCAAGCCGATCCTCGAGTCGATGAAGTCTCGAGTTGATCCTCGGTCAAGGTCCCCCTCGACCTCCCGTGCAGGGCTGAGGTCGTCGGGGTGGGTGGCACCGAGGCCCACATGGCCGGATCCGCTCAATTCCTCCTCGGAGGAGTCGGAGTGGGAGACGGAGGACAAGGAGTCCCCGGACACCTTCCGGACCTGGTGCGTCCCTTCGGACTCACCAGAGTCCGAGCCTTGGAGCCGGTCACCCCCAGAGGATACCCGGTTCTCGGACTTCATGAGGGACATGGCCAAGGCCTTGACCTTCCCTGCGGATGCCGAGGAGAAGCCTCGAGCCGAGGAGCTCGATGCCCTCCAGTATGACTTTCCTCCAAAGGAAGCCTTTACTGTACCGGTTCCTCCGATGCTGTAACGGCTGCTCTTCCGTTAAGTGGGAGGCACTGGCCTCGATGCCGGTTCTTAGCCAACGGGTCGATTCCATTTATCGAGTCCGTAAGAGCCCTGGGTTCCAGAAGGCGCTGCTACCGTACCATTCCATGGTGCTGGAATCAGCCATGCACCATCTGAAGAGTCAGAAGATGCACTCCTCGGTGGCCCCTGGCCAGGAGGCCAGGAACCTGGATGCCCTCGGTAGAAAGTGCTTCCAGGGCTCTATACTATCTTGCCGTGTCCAGACTTACCATCTGTACATGGGCATGTACCTATGAGTCCTGGCAAAGGAGATTGCCGGGTTCTCAGCTGGCCACTCCGAGGAACCTTTGCAGAGGTTCAAGGCTTTGTCAACAGGGATTCGAGAGTGCTCGAAGTTTCTCTCTCGAGCAGCCTATGATGGCTTCGAGGCTTCGGTCCGGGTAGCCACGGGTGGCATCCGGGCACGCCGTCAGGCCTGGAGCCATGGGTGCAGAACAAGTTGGTCGATATCCCTTGCCGGGGTGAAAACCTTTTTGGTAAGCCCATGCTCAAGGTTCTATGTTGAATGATGCTGAGAAGATCAAGAAAAGATGGAAGGAATATACAGAGTTTTTATATGATAAAGATCAAGTGGACCAACAGCCGTTTCAACCTGTACCTTATGATCTGGAACAATTGGTGATGAAAGAAGAAGTTGAAGCAGCATTGAAAGCCTTATCAAAGGACAAAGCACCAGGCATTGATTGCATTCCCATAGAAGTATTACAGCAATCTGATGCAGCTGTTACCATACTTACAAGGCTCTGCCAAGAAATATGGAAGACAGCATCATGGCCAACTGACTGGAAAAGATCTGTGTTTATACCAATACTAAAGAAAGGTGATCCAACTGACTGTGGAAATTATTGCACAATCGCTCTGATCCCACATGCCAGCAAGATTCTACTGAAGATTATTCAAAAGAGACTACAATCATACCTGGAACAAGAACTACCTGAAGTGCAAGCAGGGTTCAGAAAAGGGCGAGGAACGAAAGACATCATTGCGTATGTGAGATGGATCCTTGAAAAGACTAAAGAATACCAAAAGGATATCTATTTGTGCTTTATCGACTATAGCAAAGCTTTTGACTGTGTAAACCATGAGAAACTCTGGGCCACACTAAGAAGCATGGGTATACCAGAACACCTGATCGTTCTCTTGCACAATCTGTACATTGATCAAGAAGCAACAGTTCGAAAAGAACAAGGAGAAACAGAATGGTTTAAAATAAGCAAAGGTGTAAGACAAGGCTGCATACTTTCCCCTTACCTGTTTAATTTCTATGCAGAACAAATCATCAGAGAAGCAGGATTGTATGAAGACAACAGAGGTGTGAAGATTGGTGGAAGACTCATCAACAACCTTCGCTATGCTGATGATACCACATTACTGGCAGAAAGTGAAGATGATCTGAAACATTTGCTTCTCACAATCAAAGAACATAGTCTCAAAATGGGCCTGCACCTTAATGTAAAGAAGACAAAGATCATGACAACTGGCATAATCAACAGGTTCATCGTCTAAGGAGAAGAAATTGAAATCGTGAATAACTTTAACCTACTTGGATCAACTATCAATAAAGAAGCAACAAGCAGTCAAGAAATTAGACGACGCATTGCTCTTGGCAGAATGGCTATGAAAGACCTAGATAAAATTCTCAAAAGCAGAGATGTCTCTCTCCATACAAAGATTCGACTTGTTCAAGCCATGGTATTTTCAATAACATCATATGGATGTGAAAGCTGGACAGTGAAAAAGATAGACAGGAAGAAAATTGATGCCTTTGAATTATGGTGCTGGCGGCGAATACTGTGTATACCATGGACTGCCCGAAGAACAAACCAGATTGTACTAGAGGAGATCAAACCTAAGCTTTCTTTAGAAGCTCAGATGACAAGACTTCGACTTTCATACTTTGGACACATCATGCGGAGAGAGAGATCATTAGAGAAAGACATCATGCTTGGCAAGATAGAAGGTCAACGCAAAAGAGGAAGGCCAGCAATGAGATGGATCGATACAATAACAGCAGCTACGGGTACCAGTCTGTCAACAATAAGCCGCCTGACTGAAGACCGAACACAATTTAGGATAGCTATCCAGAGGGTCGCCATGAGTCGACTCCGACTCGACGGCACTTAACAACAACAACAAGCCCATGACTGAAAAGGCTGCGGAAATCGAGACTGAGACTCTCACCAGGACAAGGCTGTCCAGGAAGACTTCTGCCCCTTCTCACAAAAAGAAGGGCTCGGGGAAGAAGCCCTTTTTTCCCCGAGGAAAGGTGCTGCCTACAAATCCTGCCCTCAATACCAGGCCTCTCCAGCTCCCCAACAGGGCCAGCAGGCCAAGGGGCAGGGGCTTGGGCCCCATAGGCAGAAGACCCCCAAGCCGCCAGCTCCGGCTCCTGCACAGCAGGGAGCAGGGTTATGACTCCCACAGCATAGCCTCTTCTCCACAGCTGGCTCCAGTCAGCAAAGGAGGTTGGCTGACCCTGTACACCTACAGATGGACAGCCATCACAGGGGATACCTGGGTCTTCAGCATAGTCCAGAAGGGCTACTTGCTCCACTTCCACCAGATACCCCCCTCCTACTTTCCAGGGGAGCCTCCAAGACTCCCTCTGCACAGGAACCTCCTCCTTCAGGAGTTGGCAAGTCTTCTAAAGGAACAGGCGGTGGAACCGGTGCCTCACCACCTGAAAGGGCAAGGCTTCTATTCCAGGTACTTCCTGGTACCGAAAAGGACAGGAGGTCTCCGGCCTATCCTAGACTTGCGAAACCTAAACAAGTTTCTGGACAGGAAAAAGTTCAAGATGCTTACCCTTCGGATACTGCTGCCCTACCTCAAGCAGGGAGATTGGCTATGCTCCTTAGACCTAAAGGATGCTTATACGCACATCCTCATCCATCCAGACCACAGACAATATCTCAGATTTGTGGTGGGAGGAAACCATTTTCAGTACAGGGTACTTCCCTTTGGCCTATCTTCTGCCCCCAGGGTCTTCACCAAATGCCTGGCGGTGGTGGCCTAGTGGTTGGGGCAAGGTACTTCAGGCCGGAAGGTCGGGGGTTCAAATCCCACTAGAGGACAGCAACCTTGGGCCGGAAGGACTGGGGTTTCTAGTCCCACAGGTGCTCCTTGTGGTCTTGGGCAAGCCACTTAACCCTCCATAGCCCATGTTCCCTGTAAAATAGTTATCTCCAAGTTATAATGCCCTGTTCAATGTAATTTCAGTTTGTTCAATGTAAACCGCACTGATGCAGAATAGCGCGGAATATAAGAGAATGCAAATAAATAAATAAATAAAAATCAGGGAATTTTTGTCTTCCCATACCTGGATGACTGGCTCATCAGAGGTCAATCTATCCAGGAGGCCAGACAAGTCACTCTTTGCACTGTGTCTCTTCTTCAGAATCTGGGCTTTGTCATATACTTAGCAAAGTCCACTTTGCTCCCCTCACAGAACCTAGAGTTTATAGGGGCGAGACTAAACACCCTTCAGGCAAGAGCTTACTTGCCCGAGGACAGGGCCCACAGACTGATGGACTTGGCCAACCAGTTCCAAAGCAGTTCTCAGGTCTCCGCCAGACACTTCCTGCGGCTCTTGGGCCACATGAGATCCACGGTACATGTGACCCCGAATGCCCATTTGCACATGCAGGCTGCTCAGTGGTGCCTCAGAGCTCAGTGGTGCCTCAGAGCTCAGTGGACGCAAGCCACAGGCGACCTACGAGACAGAGTAAAGGTGTCCAAACCACTCTTGGACTCCTTGCAGTGGTGGCTACATCTCCCAAACCTTCTCAGGGGGGTAACCCTTTCAGGCCCCAGCACACGCAAGGGTGCTGATGACCGATGCTTTCCTATAGGGCTGGGGTGCACATTGTCAGGGCACATGCACTCACGGCCTCTGGTCTCTTTGGGAGGCCACACAGCACACAATCTGCTGGAGCTGCGAGCAATCCGCTTAGATCTACAGACTTTTTCTCGTGCCCTCTCTCACCAGTCTGTCTTAGTTCAGATGGACAATCAGGTAGCAATGTTCTATGTGAACAAGCAAGGGGGCACGGGGTCCAGACTCCTATGTCAGGAGGCGCAGGCCCTTTGCTCCTTTGCAGTCAAACAAGGCATGTTTCTCAAAGCAGTTTATCTACCTGGTCAGGAGAACTTCTTGGCAGACAAACTAAGCAGGATTCTCCAGCCTCACGAATGGCGGTTGAATCCACTGGTGGTCCAGCAGATCTTTCTACGATGGGGACTTCCATCCATCGATCTCTTTGCAAGTCCACTGGTTTTGCTCCAGGCAGCCGCATCCACTGAGAATGGCAGCAGATGCTTTTCTGATCTCTTGGTCTACGGGCCTGCTGTATGTGTTTCCTCCCACGCCCCTGGTGGCCCGAACTCTGTTCAAGATTCTACGGGACAAGGCCTCGGTGATTCTGGTAGCCCCCAGATGGCCAAGGCAACCGTGGTTTCCACTTCTGCAGTTGGCGGTGGAAACTCCATTCTCTCTGGGGTTGCAACCAGACCTCCTGTCTCAGGATCAGGGTTCCCTTCTGCACCCCAATCTCAGATCCCTCAATCTAATGGCCTGGCTGCTGAAAGGATAGTGCTAGCTCCCTTACTTCTACCTAAGGAAGTTGAGGAGGTGGTCTTGGCCTCTAGGAGGCAGTCCACCAGAAAGTCCTATTCCCTCAAGTGGCGTAGGTTCTCAACATGGTGTGCTCAGCACAATGAAGATCCTTTCTCCTGTCTTGTGCCAGTGGTACTACAATACCTGCTTCACCTGTCAGACCTAGGCCTTAAGTCCAACTCTGTTCGGGTCCACCTCAGTGCTCTATCAGCACACCACTCACTGGTGGAGGGATAGTCTGTCGGTTCACCCCTTGGTGTCCCGCTTCCTCAGAGGCCTGCTTCTGCTCAAGCCTCCAATTCGTCCACCAGCCACTGAGTGGGATTTGAACGTGGTCTTGCAGCAACTTACTTGCTCACCGTTTGAGCCGATGGCTACTTGCCATTTACGCTTCCTTTCTTGGAAGGTGTTCTTCCTGGTAGCTCTTACCTCAGCCAGACGTGTGAGTGAACTACAAGCTCTGGTTTCTGAAAGATCGTACACACGGTTCTATAGGAACAGGGTGGTCCTACGGACCCATCCGAAGTTCCTTCCAAAAGTTGTCTCCTCTTTCCACCTCAACCAGGAGGCAGTTCTTCTGACATTCTTTCCAAGGCCGCATACCAGCCGGGCTGAAACAGTCTTGCATACCCTGGACTGTAAGAGGGCGTTGTCCTTTTACACAGAACGTACGCAGGGGCATCGAAGGGCTACTTTATCTTTATCTTTTATCTTTATTTAAAAATTATACCGCCTAAACCAAGAGGCATGCAGCGGTGTACAATAAAATAAAGGAGACTACTGACGAAACAGAAAAGAATTCATTTACAAAAAGGGATAGCAAAGGAGAAAGAGACAGAGAGAGAATTTAAATAAAATAAAATAAAAAAAAAGTAAAAAAAAGAAAAGTACAAAACAGGACTGGGGAGGACCAATCAGCTGTTAACAGTAGGAGAAAGGGGAGGAGGGATGTCAAGAGCTGTGCAAAAGAGGTGGGTCTTGAGTGAGGCTTTAAAGGAGCGGAAGGAAGATTCCAAACGTAAGGCCAAAGGGAGTGAATTCCAAAGACGGGGACCGAGAAAAAAGAAAGCAGAGGAACGTGTAGATTCAAAACGGGCCCTAGAAGGAGGTGGAAGAAAAAGGCGATTAGCATGAATCGACCGGAGAACTCTAGAGGGGCAGTGAAAATGAACCAGATCCGAAAGATAAAGAGGGATACCAGTGTGCAAAGCCTTGTGAACAAAAATCAGAATCTTGTATTGGATACGGAAAGGGATAGGCAACCAGTGCAAACGGATGAGAAGGGGAGTGATATGAGCTGAACGGGAAGAATTGGTCAAGAGACGAGCAGCGGTGTGGTGAACCAATTGAAGACGGTGAAGCTAAGAAAGAGGGAGGCCGGCCAAGGAGGCATTACAGTAGTCTAGGCGAGAGACAACGAGGGAGAGAAGGAGTGTGGTCATAGAGGAGGGGGAGAGAAAAGGCCGGACAGCGCGAAGTTGCCGTAGTGTATAGAAGGAATGCTGAACAATAGAGGAGACGTGATTTTGAAAGTTAAAGCCGAGTCCAAGGTGACACCAAGATAGCGCATAGATGTGACGAGAGGAATAGGCCCAGCAGAGAGAGAGGGGGCGAGGGTGGGAATAGGGGCACCAGCAGTAAACCAGATAGAAGTCTTAGATAAGTTAACATGCAGAAAGTTCTCAGAAAACCGAGAAGAGACAGCGGAAAGACAGACATTAAGGGGGCCAATATCAGGCGTGAGGGGGCAAGTGTGATAAAGGAGGATGATATCATCTGCGTAGTAGTACGCAGAGATACCGTGCTGCTGAATAAGTAGAACAAGAGGGGCCAGAAAAATGTTAAACAATAAGGGGGCCAGCACAGAACCCTGAGGAACACCACAGGGAAGAGGTGATAGAGTGGACGAATCGAAGCCCGACAGAACTGAGAACGACCGGTTGAAAAGAAACGAGTGAAACCAATGAAGAACCAAACCAGAGAGACCAATAGAACGAAGCCTTAGAAGAAGAGTGCGGTGATCAACGATATCGAAAGCAGCAGAGAGATCAAGTGAGATAGCTACAGAGATAGAACCATGATCATGGGCAACATGCAATTCATTAAGAAAAGAGATGAGAATAGATTTGGTGCTGTGCCCAGGGCGGAAACCAGATTGACGGGGGTGAAGAACCAAAGAATCCTCTAGGTGTGAAGATAGCTGAGAGAAAACCAACCTTTCAAGGAGCTTAGAGAGGAAAGGGAGATTGGAGATAGGACGCCAATTAGAAGGTGAGGAAGGATCCAGAGAAGGTTTCTTCAAAAGAGGTCGTATAAGGGCGTGTTTCCAATGTGAGGGAAAGGTACCAGAGGAAAGACTAGTGTTGAAGATAGAAAGAATCAGAGGAAGCAAAGCGAGTGAGGACTCAGTGAGCCAATGAGAGGGAATAGGATCAGATGGGCAAGTTGTTTTCCTGGTAGAGGAAAGGACGTTGGACAATTCTGGAAGTGTGATAGGTTGGAAGACAGACCAGCAATGCGAAAGTGGAGGAACACAGGGGGAGGACGCTGACGAAGAGGGAACTGGGGAAAGGGGGGGGGGGCGAGAGAGGAGGAGGGGAAAAGCTGTCGAATGGAAAGGACCTTGCTGATGAAATGAGAGGCCAGAACATCAGAGGTGGGGTTGTTAGAAGAAGAAGAAGCAGGAGGTGCAATGTTGGGAGATGAGGAGGATGCAGAGAGGGAATGGAGGATGCGACAGAGTTGGTTTGACCCTAATAAACTGGGGTTACTGGTCTCCAAGCATACATTGTCCACTCGGGTAGAAGATTGTATCACCTGGGTGTACAAGGCAGCCGGCCTCTCCTTGCAGGGTCGAGTCACGGCCCACCGTGTCAGGGCGAAAGCCGCATCAGTAGCTCATCTCTGCTCTGTTCCCTTGGCAGACATCTGCCGGGCCGCTACTTGGTCTTCAAGCCAGACTTTTGCAGCCCACTACTGCCTCGAGAGAGAGTCCTGAAGGGACAGTGCTTTCGGACAGGTGGTACTCCGTAATCTCTTTTAGGTTTAGGCAACTCCTACCCTCCGACCCTTGTGTTGGGCTACCGTACGGGGGCGTTCTCAGAGGATATTCTTATCACGGATTCTGAGGCTCTTGAGAGGGAGCCATTTTTTCAGCTTTGGGTTCCCGGTAGCCTGGAGCTGGGGAGTCCCATATGTGAGAACTGACTTCCTGCTTGGTCCTGGAGAAAGAGTAGTTACTCACCTGTAACAGGTGTTCTCCAGGAGCAGCAAGAATCAGTCCTCACGACCCTCCCTCCTCCCCTGGAGTTGCAGTCATATACTTCATTTTGGTTTTTTTGTGTCTTTTAGCTATGTCATCAGACTGAGCAAGATGGCACCCTTGGGCGGGAAGGGGACCGCGCATGCGCGCTGCATTCCCAAAGGTTTTCCTTGAAAGCTAGGGAAATGCTCCGCAAGGGGGCTCCGTCGGCGCCAACGTCACCCATATGTGAGGACTGATTCCTGCTGCTCCTGGAGAACACCTATTAAAGGTGATGAACTACTCTTAATGCTGCACTATCCTCGGCTTTTGACACTCTTGCCTCACCCACCCCACGTCCTGTCAAACGTTCTGCTCCCCAGCCCTGGCTTTCATCCACAAGCCGCTATTTACGCACCTGTGCCCATTCTGCTGAACGTGCTTGGACCAAATCCCGCTCCCCGGAAGACCTTCTACACTTCAAATTCATGCTTGGCTCCTTCCTGTCAGCCATAGCACTTGCCAAACAAGAATACTACATCCATCTGACTAACTCCCTTGCCTCTGATCCTCGCCGCCTCTTTAATACCCTCAATTCTCTCCTCAAGGTGCCCCCGGTCCCGCCCTCCCTTTCTGCCCAAACCCTAGCCGACTACTTCCACAACAAAATCCACAAGATTACCCTCTAATTCCCCACTTCCTCATCTACCTCCCCCCTTCCCAATTCTCCCCCCATCCATACTTCCTCTGCTACCCTCTCCTCCTTCCCTACGATCTCCGAAGAGGAAACCACACTCCTTCTTTCCTCCTCCAAACCCACCACCTGTTCCTCTGACCCTATCCCCACTCATCTCCTACACCCCATCTCCCCCACCGTCATCCCCTCCATCTCTCATAGTCTCAACCTTTCACTCTCCACTGCAACTGTCCCCGTAGACTTCAAACATGCTGTTGTCACACCTCTCCTCAAGAAACCCTCACTCGATCCCACCTGCCCTTCAAACTATCGACCCATTTCCCTCCTTCCCTTCATATCTAAACTACTAGAACGAGCAGTCCACCACCGCTGCCTCGACCTCCTCACCTCCCAGGCCCTCCTGGACCCACTACAATCTGGTTTCCATCCCCTACACGCCACTGAAACGGCTCTTACAAAAGTCTCCACTGACTTGTTCCTGGCTAAATCTAAGGGCCTCTACTTAGTCCTCGTCCTTCTCAACCTCTCCGCTGCCTTTGACACTGTTGACCACAATCTTCTCCTCACCGCCCTCTCCTCGCTTGGTTTCAAGGGCTCTGTACTATCCTGGTTCTCCTCCTATCTCTCCCATTGCTCCTTTAGTGTATGCTCTAGTGGCTCCTCCTCCTCTCCCACCCCACTCCATGTTGATGTACCCCAAGGATCAGTCTTGGGCCCCCTCCTTTTCTCTCTCTATACCCAATCCCTTGGCGTGCTTATCTCCTCCCATGGCTTTCAGTACCATCTCTATGCTGATGACTCCCAAATCTACCTCTCTACACCTAATATCTCTCCAGCAATCCAGACCAGGATCTCTGCCTGCCTTTCTGACATTGCTGCCTGGATGTCTCATCGCCGCTTGAAGTTGAACATGGCCAAGACTGAGCTCTTTGTCTTTCCCCCCATCTCTTCCCCTCCTCTTCCCCCCTTCTCACTCTCCGTGGATGGATCTACAATCCTTTCTGTTCCCTCAGCCCGCAATCTGGGGGTTATCTGACACCTCTCTCCTTCTCCACACATATCCAGTTCGTAGCTAAGACCTGCCGCTTCTTTCTCTACAACATTAGCAAAATCTGCCCCTTCCTTTCTGAACACACTACCAAAACGCTTATCCACTCCTTAATCTCCTCTCGCCTCGACTACTGCAACCTACTCCTTGCTGGTCTCCCCGTGAGCCATCTCTTTCTCCTTCAAGCTATACAAAATTATGCTGCTCGACTGATCTTCCGCCAGTCTCACCATGCCCACATTACTCCTCTTCTCAAGTCGCTTCACTGGCTCCCTATCCAATTCCGCATCCAATTCAAACTTCTCCTATTGACCTATAAATGCATTCACTCTACGGCCCCTCCATACCTCTCATCTCTTATCTCTTCCTACATCCCCTCTCGAGAACTTCGCTCCGCTAACAAATTACTTCTATCTAGGCCTTTCACTCGCACCACTAACTCCCGACTTCGCACCTTTCATCTTGCTGCACCTTATGCCTGGAACAGTCTACCCGTGTCTATACGCCAAAGCACCCTCCATGGCCCTCTTCAAATCCAGACTGAAGACCCACTGTCTCTTTCAGATCCTGACTTCTATCCTTTATCTTAACCTGACTCCTGTCAATTTTCATGACCGAATTGT
Organism: Ichthyophis bannanicus; assembly: GCA_033557465.1. Classification (NCBI taxonomy): domain Eukaryota; kingdom Metazoa; phylum Chordata; class Amphibia; order Gymnophiona; family Ichthyophiidae; genus Ichthyophis; species Ichthyophis bannanicus. The sequence goes on along the minus strand of CM066040.1, from coordinate 245,129,487 downwards.
AAAGACCATATTGTGCTTTGCACCGAATTGACTAATGCTCTGTATTGTCTCGACTAGATTGTAAGCTCGGACGAGCAGGACTGACGAGCAAGGACTGTCTCTTGTATATTGGTCTGTACAGTGCTGCGTGCATGGCGCTATATAAGTGCTAAATAGTAGTAGTAGTAGTAGTAATTTCAGTTTGTTCAACGTAAACCGCCTTGATATCATGAAAGGTGGTATATAAGAAATGTTAAATAAATTGGGTCCTAACAGGCCCACCCTGTTCGGGGGCTCCACATATCTATTTCTGATACTCATGTGCACAGCTTCATTTTGTTTTCATATCCCTTTTACCTCACTTATTACATATTCACCCAGCATCAGTTGTATCCAAATACTACTAGGTTCTCAAAGCATACTGAGCATATGAAAGATACTATTCTCCTAAAGACTGACAGATTTCCCATCATAACCAAACTTTTAACAGGCTCTACATGCTACTTATTATTTTCCTGTATGTAATGCCTAAGGTTTTATAACAGATATGCTATATTGATTATTCTGGTTTTATACCTGTAAACTTGCTTAGATAATTTTTGATTAGAAGTATATCAAACTTGAAACTTGATATTTGAAACCTGAGAAGAAACTGGTTAATTCTTTTACATGTGACAGCTATAATGTCTCCATTCTGTACCTCTTCTGGGCAATTTGCAGGACATGGTAAACGTTTTCCATCCTCCAGTACCCTTATCAATCGTGTTACTGTCATCTGGCCTTGGGTTGGGCCAATCATCTTCAAGAACATCTGTTAACAAAACAAAATAATACTCATAACTCGTCTGAAGAAACTGTACTAAAATGAGTCAGAACCAAACCTAAATAATGCTTGCAGAGAGGCTGACCAGAAGAACAATAAATAGGACCTCACATGTTGCATCACTTTCACTTAATTAAATGTAGGGGTGTGTAACAGAAGTATCATTTTCAAATATTTACCTGGGTCAAACTGTAATTTCTTAGCTATAGTAATACTGTTCTCATGCCAAAATACTCAAAGCAAGCAGTGTTTTCTTTTAAGACATGCATTACTTGGACTTCATTTTGGTTTAATATTCTAGAGTTACTTCACTGGTAAATTCCCAACTCTACTTCTGTTGAAAATCATCAGGTGTGATGAAGCACTTTCAGCAGATGCAGTGATATAGAATGCTATACATTTTATAGTGATTAAAGGAGTGTGACTTGGTGCAAAAAGTCTCCAGTTCAATCCCCGAGTCATGTTTACAAAAGTACCATCCACACCACCAGAGGAGGAGGATGTCATTGTTATCACTCTAGGGTGACATCTGGTGGCCAGATATAGCACCTATGTCTGCAGATTTCTGGCCAAGGACCAAAGCTGCAATGACCAGCCTACGTACATAAACCCGGCTGAATCAAAAGAAAGAAAAAATCCCCAAGTAATTGCAAATGAAAGCTCAAAGCCAGGATCTCAGCTCTGGCTCCTAAGGAGCTAACAGCCCAAAGAAGCAAGAGGAAATTGCTGAGTCAAAAAAATAAATAAAAAAGTAAATAAAAAACAAAGACCACATTCTCATGTCTACCACTACTATTTTGGGACCAAGTGGAAATAAGCTCTGTTCAATGCTGCTCTAACCAGTTCAAGTGTACAGATATAGCTTACAGTCAGCTGCCATATTTTGTTTGTAAAAGAACTAAAGAAGCATTTCAAGACAAAATATACATGTCCTGAAATATACAAACAAATCTGTTTAGGGGTTATTTAAATGATAAAGATAATTACCGCCATTGGACTGCATTCTGCGTCACAATAAGTGAGCAACTCATACAGAGTAACTCCAAACGACCAGACATCAGAAGCAATGTAAAACTTACAATGAAGCAAACATTCTGGAGCATACCTAAAAAAAAATAGATGATAGGCGTTATTGTTTTTGAGATGCAGCCCCGCACAGAGAAGCAATGACTTTGAGACGTGGCAGAACTGCTGTCCTCAGCCTGTCTTGTTCGTTAAAAGAATTCTCATCTGTTTCTAAATTGTAATATGATTATTTGTATTACACAATATTTTGGTCATTTGAGTATTCAAAAGCACTTCATTAAATAAGAAACATAAGGGGCTAGATTTACTAAAACGCAATACCATATTAGCACATTACTGTGCATTATGTACTACAAGTCCCATTTCAGACTATGAAATCTGTCTACTAATCATGTGCACTTTAGCCCAAACTGTGGCACTGCACAGACCCGTGTACTCAAAGTGTGTGCCACAGGAAGAAACACCTACAACAGCATGGTGTGGGTAGCATTAACAATCATATTCTGGCCAGTGCATTAAAGAGGTTAAGTGCATTAAGAGGTTAATTTTATAAGAGTCGGCTAGATTTACGTGCATTTCATGCCTATTTCATAAAGTATGATACGGCACACTTTTCTTTATAAAAGGGGGGCATAAGTGATCGACACTTCACCTAAACTTACGGCATGAGTACTTTCATAGCTCTATGGCTCGTTTAAATGTTTGCAGCTAGATTTCATAAAGATGCGCACAAATTAGTGTAATTTATAATTTACATGTGCAAATTTGCACTCCACTCATGTTACGCCAATCTCTGCCTCTGTGCATGACCACAGTAAAAGTGCACACCAGTGGTCCACTGAGCATACCTTCAGAATAATGACCGACAACATGCATAAGTGGTCAGTTTTGCACAAACATGCACAGAAATGTAGGTGTGCCTTATATAATTACCCCTTAAATAACTAAAATGAATCTGGGGAGGGAGGGGTGCCCATGTGCATATATGTGTATTTATACATGTATATGCACACAAACATACATACATTGAAAAAATATATACATATAAACATACCAGATTTCACTGCAACTTTGCCTACAGATGGGTTAGTAGAACAGGCCTTGATAAAGTTTGCTTTTTTTATTTTTATTTTGTATTAATGACCTGTAATCCCAGTTTTACCTGAGAATTTAACACCGAAGCAGTAACTTCCATATAACTGGGGCATCTAGTACACAGAACTCACTTTAACCTTAATGTCTGCTGTCATCATCCTGTTTTTCTCTGATAGTGAAACAAGATGAAGTAACTTTTTTTATTCATTTTGTAGCTCATCTTATAAATTGTCATTGCAGCACCCAGCCATACAGTAATAACTTCAAACTACTTTATTTGTCAAAAGGGACATTTCAGCGTGAAGTAACATTTATATGCAGGTATTAAGTTATTGTGCACAGTACGTATTACAGATTTAAATGAATGTCACTAGGAAATTACCAGAAGACAGGACTGTCAAGATCATCTTTAACAGTGTAATACTCCTTATCATTTTCAATTGTTTTAGTCAGGCCAAAATCTCCAATTTTCACCCTGTTCTCATTCTCAACAAGGACATTTCTTGCTGCCAAGTCCCGATGCACGTACTGACGAGAGCCCAAGTAATCCATTCCCTAATGAAATGGAGAAATAAAATGTCATGTTTCAACTATGACCTCAATTCAGATTCTGGCATTCAGAATTCCTGACATGCATTATTACATCACACCAATACATTTTTCAAATTTAACTAAGTGGTGCTTGGAATCCAATGTACCCCTTTTCCTGCAGTGCTCTAACACTCTGCGAGTGTTGAGTGCTTCCGCTGAGCCTATGAGTGTTGGAGGATTTTTATAACCTATGATGCTGTGGGGTGAAGAATATACTGCAGTATGCCATTAAAGGCAATTGCAGATGTACTGTTGTTGCAGGTTATGGCCTAGCATGGCCTGCTACTATGAAAGGCCTGTAAGTTAGGCCTGGATCCTAACTCCCATTATAGCTAGAAAAGAACCAAAAATCTGTGAGAAATGAGAAAACTGTTTTAAACTGCTTAATAAGAAGTTTTACATGAATTCATAAGTCTTTCATTATTCTCTTCTGTGCAAAAGAAAGAAATGTTTCAATACATGCATTCCCGGAGCTAGGGGTAACCTTGCAGTAGAGAAGTATCAAAATCAAGAACTGCACCATTGTTAGAACAATCCTAAGGGAGGGGGCTGGTTGCTAGGCCCCGGAGGGATTTCTGATTGGACAGGTGCAGGGAGCGTGGAACCAATGAGAAGTTTGCATGTATCAAGCTAGAACCAATAGAAAGTTCTCATGTATCAAACTGAAAAAGAGGTATAAATGATTATGTCTCTATAAAAACTTTGCTCAGTTCCTTTTGAAGCTTTGACTGACTGGGCTTATGCACAATAAACTGGCTTGGACCCTGTCAATTGACTCCTGGATTTATTCATTGATTGCACTTTGCTGCAGCATATTCTTGGTGCGTTGGCCGGGAAGTGCGAGTAGTAAATAGTATTCAAGTGAACAATCCACAAAATTCGCCTCGAGGTTTGGCCCGGTTGGAACCGTGTCTGTCTGACAGCGGGGGAGACCTCAGGCGCCGCCGGCCCCTTTGTGCCGGAGAGGGTTCCGCCTGCCTCGGCAGGCCATCGGGTCCAGCTGGCCAACACCTCCGACCCGGGGGGAGTCCGGGATCCAACCCAGGAGCTGGTGTAGTATCGGGTATCGGATCTGGTGAGTAGACATTTCTGTGATTTGATAGTCAGAAAGTACAGCCTGGGACGTCGTCTTGCATGCGCAGGACTGATTTGGTATATTTGGTATAGACTAACTGGGAAAATCTCGCCTGAGTGTGTGCGAGACAAGGGAGCCTGATCACCTCCCATAAGGGCGGTCCTAGTAAGCTCTGCGTAAGAGAAAGCGGAAGCCGAAGCCATCGACCCTTCTTGTTTGAAATAAGTCAGTTAGTCAGAAAACCTGGGCACTTGAAAAATGATTTCTTGTTGAAATATGCTTGCTTGTGTGATTGAGAGATCTTGAAATACAGACCGAGAGAGAGGGACTCCTGAGTAGCGCAGTTCCTGGCCGGGCGACCGCGTCCAGGTCACGAAAAGGAGGAAGCGAGTGGTGTTTGTCCCCCCTCAGTGTTCTGTGGGCTGTACGGACCCCTTACCTACAGCCATACTACCTATCCTTAGTGTTCGTTGTCTTGTACGTAGTTAGTGTACGTAGTTAAGTTCAGATTATGGGAGGGGCAGAGTCCACGCAAACTCAGTTGGAATGCATGATCAAGAATTTCCGTAAAGGATTTTCGGGTGATTATGGTATGAAAATGACTCCGTCTAGATTAAAAATGTTATTTGAAAGGGAGTGGCCCGCGTTAGCTGCTTCATGGCCCCGTGGGGGCACCTTTGATTTAGAAACAGTTTTTCCAGTTCATCAGCTTATACAAAGAGTGTATCCTGACCAGTTCCCCTATATAGATTCCTGGTTAAGTGCTTGTGAACAGCAACCCTCATGGATGAAGCGCTGCTATGAGGAGCGCTGTAGAATATTTGTAGCTACTACTAGGGGAACCAGAAATGTTAAGGAGGAGAAGCCGCCTGTGTATTCTGCCCCAGAGTCCCCAGATATTCTGGCTAGGTTACCCCAGTACCCACAGAAGTTAGTTCCCCCAGCACCACGGCCTGAAGTGGAGCCAGATGAGGAGCCCCAGAAAATACCGCTGCAGCAGCCTAAGAAGCACCCTACCCCGAGTGATAGTCCCGAGTCAGGCCCAAGCACGTCGGGGGTACTCGAGTCCTCTGACGAGATAGAAAGCGGAGGCTCTCCTGCCATTTCAGGGTCACCCACCAAGGAGATTTGTGCCCGGGAGCCTTATGATTTAAGAAGCATAACTCCCAAGAAGAAGAAGGAGAAAGCGGGGCACCTAATGCCATTATGCCAAGTGCCTGGAATACCTGTTTTAAATGATCAGGGCCAGATGGCGCCAGGACCAACCAGCTTAGTTTACGTACCCTTTTTCACCACTGATTTATTAAACTGGAAAACGCATTATGCATCTAATACAGCCAAGCCTCAGGAATTAACAGAATTAATGTCTAGCATTATGCAAACCCATCAGCCTACTTGGGCCGATTGTCGCCAGCTCCTGTCCACCCTCTTTACTACTGAGGAGCGAGGGCGAATCGGGCAAGCAGCCCTCCGTTGGTTAGAAGAGAACCCTGTAGAAGGGGGAGGAATAAACCCCCCACAAGCAGCTGTTGCAGAATATCCAAATGAAGATCCCGTGTGGGACCCGAATGATGAAAGGGGGGCGGCGGCCCTAACCAGATTTCGCCAGGCCTTATTGCAGGGCCTGAAGAAGGGAGGCCAGAGGGCCATGAATATCGGGAAGGTATCGGAAGTTCTCCAGGGTCCAGATGAGAGCCCAGCGGCCTTTTATGAGCGGTTGTCTGAAGCTTATAGATTATATACCCCATATGATCCTGCCGCTCAGGAAAATTTACGCATGGTAAATGCGGCCTTTGTCAGCCAGTCCCAGAGAGACATAAAACGAAAATTGCATAAATTGGACGGATCTGCGGGCATGAATACAGCACAGTTAATGGAAGTTGCTCAGAAACTATTTGTGAATCGTGAAAATGAACGAGACAGGGAAAGTGAACGAAAGATGAAGAAGGCGGCAGATCTTCTTGCTGCTGCCATAACCGAACGACGTGGAGGAGGTTTTCCTAATCAAAGGACCAGAGGACGTGGAAGAGGCCGCGGAAGCGAAAGGCCTCAATTGGGTGCGAATCAGTGCGCCTACTGCAAGGAAGGAGGACATTGGATAAATGAATGCCTGCATCTGGACTCCGCCCCTGCGAGGGGAGGAGGGAGTCCCTGGAGGCCAGGAGGACGATTTCGAAGGAGGGGAGGAATGAATCGAGCACAGTTCCAGCAAGAGAGGGAGGAAGCCATTGAGGGAGTGGCAGTAGCAACGGGCTATGACCTGGATGACGTGGATGAAGACTAGGCCAGACCGGGCTCCAAGTTCACCCTGGGTCCCCAGGAGTCTATGGTCAGTTAAAAGATAGGGGACCAATACATGGAATTTATGGTAGATACAGGAGCAGAACATTCAGTAGTAGCCAAGCCAGTAGCTCCTCTTTCCTCTCGATCTGTCACCATTGTTGGAGCCACTGGAAATAAAGCCACAAAGTCATTCTTACAGAACCGCATGTGTGAGTTAGGGGGACAGAAAATAACGCACCAGTTCTTGTATATGCCTGAGTGCCCTATCCCACTACTGGGCCGAGACATGCTTGCTAAGCTCCAGGCACAAATATCTTTTGCTGAAGGGGGAAAAATGAAAATGACTGTGAACCCAAAGCCTGCTGGATTGATGGTGCTCACTGTTCCCCGAGAAGAAGAGTGGCGGTTCTATAGTGCACCTCCAATAAAGTCAACTAGTCCCTGTATACCTACCAACCTTATAGCCCCACCTGAAGTATGGGCAGAAGATAATCCACCTGGCCTAGCAAAGAACATAGCCCCTGTCATTGTCACCCTCAAGCTAGGAGTGGAACCAGTGCATGTGAAGCAGTATCCTCTCCCTCGACCAGCCATCGAAGGAATCCACTGCCATTTGATGAAACTGCTGAAGTATGGACTTCTCAAGGAATGCCAGTCACCTTGGAATACCCCCCTTCTCCCAGTTAAAAAACCTGGGACAGGGGACTATCGCCCAGTACAAGACCTAAGGCGAGTGAATGATGCAGTTGAAACTATACACCCTGTAGTACCAAACCCTTATACTCTCTTGGGACTGATCCCCACTGAGGCTACTCACTTCACCGTCCTGGACCTGAAAGATGCCTTTTTCTGTGTACGCTTAGCCCCCACTAGTCAACTTTTATTCGCTTTTGAATGGCAAGACCCCACGACAGGAAGGCGGGGCCAGCTCACCTGGACTAGATTACCCCAAGGATTCAAGAACTCACCTACTCTCTTCAGTGCTGCCCTGAATCAAGATCTTTCAAGTTACCCAGTGGACCCAGGAAAGAGGGTCCTTCTTCAGTATGTAGATGACTTGCTCATAGCCACCAACTCCAAAAGTGAATGCCTACAAGCCACTAGTGAACTCTTGTACCTTCTCAAAGAAGCTGGATACAAAGTCTCAAGAGCCAAAGCACAACTATGCCAAACTGAAGTCAAGTATCTAGGATTCCAGTTGTTCAGTGGGATCCGACGTCTGGGACCAGAACGCAAAGAAGTTGTATGTAGTATCCCTACTCCAACCACTAGGAGGCAAGTAAGAGCCTTCCTGGGGGCCACGGGGTACTGTCGCATATGGATCCCCAATTTTGCATTGATAGCAAAACCACTGTACCAAGTCACCAAAGGAATGGAAAAGTCTCCACTAGAATGGGGACCTGAGCAAGATGCTGCATTCCAGTCTCTGAAAAATGCTCTGATGTCATCTCCAGCTTTAGGTCTTCCAGATGTTCAGAAACCTTTCCATCTTTTTGTCCATGAGTCACAAGGAAATGCGTTGGGAGTATTGACTCAATCTCTTGGATCTTGGCAACGACCAGTAGCCTATCTGTCAAAACAATTGGATGTAGTTGCAAAAGGATGGCCCCCTTGTTTGAGAGCTGTTGCAGCTACAGTCCTCCTAGTGGGCGAAGCAGATAAGCTCACACTGGGACAAACTCTTCAAGTCACCGTACCACACTCTGTTTTGACTCTCATGGAACACAAAGGAAACTTCTGGCTGACCAATGCACGAATGTTGAAATATCAGAGCATGCTGTGCGAAAACCCCCAGATACAGTTGAAAGTCAGTCAAGCTTTGAACCCTGCCACGCTGTTTCCAATTGGTCCTGGGCCCCCTGATCATAACTGTTTAGAGGGACATCGGTCAAATCAGGGCGACTTGAAAATACAGTGTCCATGGTTTCTAGAGGACCCTGAACAGACTTTCTTTGTGGATGGAAGCAGTTTGGTCATCAATGGACATCGTTGTGCTGGATATGCAGTGGTGACCCTTGATCTGGTAGTTGAGTCCTCAGCCCTGACCCCAGGAACTTCTGCACAGAAAGCTGAATTGATAGCCCTCACCAGAGCCTTAACATTAGGAGAAGGACTCCGCTTAAATGTGTACACAGATTCCAAATATGCTTTTACCACTTTGCACGCACATGGAGCCTTATATAAAAAGAGCGAGGGTTGATCACCTCAGGGGGTAAGGCCATTAGGTATGGGCCTGAAATATTGATGTTATTAGATGCTGTGTGGGCTCCCAAACAAGTGGCAGTCATGCACTGCCGAGGTCATCAGGCAGGAACAGGAGAAGTCACCCGAGGGAATAGATTTGCAGATGCCACAGCCCGAAAGGCAGCCACCACAGGACAAGTTAGGACCCAAGATACTGTAATGCAAGCAGCCCTATTCCCTGTGCCCCTCAGTTCCTGGGCACCCCGATACACTACAAGAGAGTTAGACTATTATTGTGAAAAGGAGGGAGGAGTCTTGACAGAACAAGGTTGGACAATGTTGCCACCCCCAGAAGGTAGTCCACCTCCAGGTCCTACAGTCATCTCTGAAGCATTAGGGCCGGCCTTTGTTCAAGCTTTTTACCAAGCCACACATTATGGAAAAACCGCTATGGAAAAAGCCCTGAGACCCCATTTCTGTATTTCACTGCTAGGATCCCTGACCGCCTCGGTGGCACAGCAATGTCTGATATGTGCCAAAAATAATGCCAAGCAAGGTCCCGTTCCACCCCCAAGAGTTCAGTCAGTAGGGGTGACCCCAATGAGTGATATACAGGTAGACTTTGCGGAAATGCCCCGTACAAATGGATATCACTATATGTTAGTGTTAGTCTGTACATTTTCGGGATGGGTGGAAGCCTATCCCACCCGAACTGAGAAAGCCCGAGAAGTCACTAGGGTATTGCTTCATGAGATCATTCCCCGATTCGGAATACCATTAACTATAGGGTCAGATAATGGTCCATCATTTGTATCCCAAGTGACCCAACAGTTAGTTCGAGCTCTGCAAATACAATGAAAGTTACACACTGCTTACAGACCCCAGAGCTCAGGAAAAGTGGAACGTATGAATAGAACCTTGAAAATTCAGTTATCCAAGCTTTGTCAAGAAACACACCTGAAGTGGCTCCAAGTTCTCCCTATAGCCCTTCTTAGGATATGTTCAGCTCCCACCAAGTCCCTAGGAGTCTCCCCTTTTGAGATCTTCTACGGGCGACCTCCACCCCTTGTGCAGGGAATAAAGGGAGACATGAGACAGATAGGATCTGAAATAACTAGACAAGAACTATTAGCTTTAGGTTCTGTCTTGCAGAATCTCCAAACGTGGGTGCGAGATCGACTACCCATCAACCTGACCGAGCCTCTGCATCCCTTCAAGCCAGGAACGTGTGGGTGAAAGAGTGGAGAAAGACCCCGCTGGCACCGCATTGGAAGGGACCATACGTCGTCATCCTGTCAACCCCCACTGCAGTGAAAGTTGCAGAATTTGAACCCTGGATCCACCACAGTCGAGTGAAGCCGGCAGCTGCTCCTGATCCTGACGAATGGACGTCAGTGAATGATCCCGAGACTCCATTGTGACCTACATTGCGGAGACAGCCGGCGCTATAGAGAATCTTCAGAATCTATCTTCGTCACGCTAGAGTGACCATCGCAGCAGGAGAAAAGAAGAATCAACAAGTTCACCATACCCAACTTTCCAGTTGATCTCCAAAGACTGTAATCATAATGTTCTTCCACTATTGCCTTGTGGGAGTGGTGATCCTGGGAATCTTGGAAAAGACTTTTGCCCTACCCCCTTGTGCAGCCTGCATAACCAACACCCGAACGGGACAAAAGATTACTCAGACTTTACTCTATCACTCCTACTATACTTGCACCACTACAGTCAGCCGGTGTATTTATAATGGCACTGAACTGAATATTTGCACAAAGGGGAAAAGTAAGACTTGTTATAACCCCCGACAAAACCCTTCATATTATACATTTGAGATACGCTGTAATGATGAAGATGGAGCCATCCTAAATGCGACAAAACCCCTTGCAAACCCTACAAAACCTATTATCTTGAACTTTGATGCTTGTGATGCAATTAACAGAAATGCTTACCACAGATGTGGGTCGTGGGAGCGAGCATACTACCATGATGATAAATATATGTGTCCAGAAGGAGCCTACGGATGGGGGACGGTGTACAGGAAAGAACTCTGCAGCCACCACTTACACCACTACATCTAAATATGATTACTTTTGCCCAAAATGGGACTGCGTATATTTTGCTACATGGAAGAATGCACCTGTGGGACGAGATGGTGATAATCGCAAAGGCAGTCTGACTAAGATCAGATTACCTGAGCCCAAGAAATGCCAGAAAGGTGCCTGTAATCCTCTGCAACTCCTCATAGTCAACCCTAGCCAATGGAAGCAAGGATACAAATTTGGGTTGCGTATAGCAGGAGGTGGTATAGATCCTGGGACTATCCTGTATCTGCAATTGAACACCAAGACCCATGTATCCTCACCCTATCGTATACATCACTCCTTCTACGAGGCCATGAAAGCAGAGTTTGAAATTCCTCCTACCTCCCAGAACTTGTTCCTTGAGCTAGCAGGAGCAGATGCATCTAGTCTCCACGTTTCAGACTGTTTGTGGAGGAACTACGATGGGAGACCAATGGCCTTGGGAGGCACAAGAACTGAATTATTCTGTTCCATATAATCAGACTGATATACACAATACGATGAGTGAATGGGTATTGGCCCACTCCACTCTGGGTAACTTATGTTTTGCTCGCTATGGACCATTGTTTAATATGGAAGTGGGGCAGCTGGTCTGTCTCAATCAAAAGTTCTACAACAGTACCACCAAGAAGACGTCTTGGTGGTCAGGAATCAACGCTACTGAACCTTCCAATCCTCTAGTTCGTTTCCCCAAACTTGCCAGTATTTGGACAAACTTAGCAGCATATAATTCCTGGCAAGCACCACCTGGACTGTACTGGATTTGCGGGACCCGAGCATATGCTAGGCTCCCTCACCTTTGGGGAGGCGCATGTGTATTGGGAACCATACGACCTTCCTGTTTCCTTTTGCCTACCTCCCATGGAGAACAACTGGGATATCCTGTGTACAGAAGTCGACAGCTGAAGGAGGCCTTGAAGATAGGCCAATGGGACACATGGGATGCGACATCTGAAGAATGGCCACCTGAGAGAATTCTCATACTATGGACCTGCTACTTGGGAGCAGGATGGGACATGGGGATATCGTACTCCTGTTTATATGATTAATCAAATAATACGTTTGCAAGCTGTTGTTGAAATAATAACTAATGAAACTAGTAAAGCACTAACCCTTCTGGCGAAGCAAAGTACGCAAATGCGCACAGCCATTTATCAAAATTGCTTAGCTTTAGATTATTTGTTAGCAGTTGAAGGTGGGGTATGTGGGAAGTTAAATTTAAGTAATTGTTGTTTACAGATTGATAATAATGGGCATGTGGTTGAAGATCTAGCCACCCAGATGAGAGAGCAGACATTTGTGCCTGTCCAGATCTGGCACAGTTTAAAGTTGGATGGGTGGTTTGGTTCACTATTTTCATGGATCGGTGGTCTAAAAGCCCTTATGTTTATTGTATTATTCATATTAGCTATGTGCTTATTGCTCCCTTGTCTCCTACCCCTTTGCTTATGCATGGTAACTTCAGCAATTGATAACACTATAGAGTGGAAGGCAGCTGCGAAGGTATTAGCTATGTGGCAATATTACCCTATACCCCACGATGATGCTATTACACCAGTATAATGTGTTAAATGACTAATGAGTGATTTAATTCTCACCCTTTCTCACTTGCGGGTGAGAATAATCAAAGGGGGGAATGTGGCAGGCTACGGCCTAGCATGGCCTGCTACTATGAAAGGCCTGTAAGTTAGGCCTGGATCCTAACTCCCATTATAGCTAGAAAAGAACCAAAAATCTGTGAGAAATGAGAAAACTGTTTTAAACTGCTTAATAAGAAGTTTTACATGAATTCATAAGTCTTTCATTATTCTCTTCTGTGCAAAAGAAAGAAATGTTTCAATACATGCATTCCCGGAGCTAGGGATAACCTTGCAGTAGAGAAGTATCAAAATCAAGAACTGCACCATTGTTAGAACAATCCTAAGGGAGGGGGCTGGTTGCTAGGCCCCGGAGGGATTTCTGATTGGACAGGTGCAGGGAACGTGGAACCAATGAGAAGTTTGCATGTATCAAGCTAGAACCAATAGAAAGTTCTCATGTATCAAACTGAAAAAGAGGTATAAATGGTTATGTCTCTGTAAAAACTTTCCTCAGTTCCTTTTGAAGCTTTGACTGACTGGGCCTGTGCACAATAAACTGGCTTGGACCCTGTCAATTGACTCCTGGATTTATTCATTGATTGCACTTTGCTGCAGCACTGTGTTGTTTGCACAATTAATACCATTGTATCGGTGTTTAAACTCCGAGGTCTTTTTCCTCCAACACTTTTGTCTGGTGTTTGTTTTTATCTACTGGCAGATTTTTTTGTGGAGTTTTGGGTTTTTGGTCCTGTGCAGTTTGGATTATATTTTTGGTACAAATGGATCTGAAAAAGCAAACTTTAGAAGATAGGATGTCGTTCGCTGAGCTTATGCCAGGCTTATGCATATCTGACGCAGCTTTCTGACAGTCTGTGAAAGTTGAAAGGCAGGCCATGTAGTGCATTCTCACAGTGATGACTCAAATCATAAAAGATGGTAAAGGAAAAAATGTTTACTTGTCTTTTCGTCCTATACTTTAATACGGCCCCTTTGGGGGTATATCAACCTTTATTTTTTAAAAATCAAAATCCAACAGAAATGCTTCCTTAACTATGCTTCATTCATAAAGAACCCATCTACCTTTGAGACCATAAAATAGATCTCACACTATTAGATATAAATATTATTTTTCCGATATTCATTTGCACACCGGAAAAATTCATGCTCATAGTCAACCTGATGTAATAAGATATACTGTCCTTTAGCACAGTAGTTTAATTTTGATTCCCATGCTAATCTTACTCCCAATGCAAGAATGTGTTTTAGTGAGGAAAAAATGAGAAGTAAAACCACTATGCTAAAGGCTAACGCAGTGGCATGCAACATACACACAAATAGCTGAGTCTTAAATTGCTCTCAATGTAAAAAAAAAAGCGTAGTTACTCACCTGTAACAGGTGATCTCTGGGAACAGCAGGAATTTAGTCTTCACATATGGGTATCGTCAGTACTGACGGAGCCTGCGCGGGAACGCTCCTCAGCGTCCAACAGGAACGCTTTTGGGAGCATCCCTCAGCACATGCGCGCTGCCTTCCCGCCTTGCCAACTGTCCCTCTTCAGTTAAGTTTGTAGCTGAGTGAAAGGATAGAAGGAAAGAGGAAAGAGATAGAGAGAACTCCTAGGGGAGGTGGGTGGGTTGTGAAGACTAAATTCCTGCTGTTCCCGGAGATCACCTGTTACAGGTGAGTATCTACGCTATCTCCAGGAACAAGCAGGAATGTAGTCTTCACATATGGGGCTCCCTAGCTGAAGATGCCAGGGAGATAGCCCCAGGAAGGTGCCACCCTAGAAAGGTGGGAATCCTTCCTCCCATGGATTTCTGGCATTCCACCAGGGTTGGTGGGTAGGAGTTGAATTAGGTCTGAAAGAGATTTTGAAGAACAGCTTGGCCAAAGAAGGCATCCCGATGGGAGGCTTTATCCAGGCAGTAGTGGGCTGTGAAGGTGTGTACCAAAGCCCAGGTGGCTGCTCGACAAATGTCATCGATAGACACAGAGTGGAGATTAGCCATGGAAGTTGCCATGGCTCTCACGTTATGAGCTGTGACACGGCCTTGAAGAGGAAGACCCTTACTCTCATAAGCAAAGGATATGCATTGGGCAATCCATTTAGATAAAGTTCTTTTGGAGACTGGAAGTCCCAAACGACTAGGGTCAAAAGCTATAAAAAGTTGCAAGGACTTTCTATGTTGCTGTGTTCTCTGTAGGTAAAAGGCTAAGGCTCTTTTACAATCCAAAATATGAAGGTTTCTTTCTGCATTAGAGGTGTGAGGCCTCGGAAAAAATACAGGAAGATAAATTGATTGATTTAAATGAAAAGGCGAAACCACCTTTGGCATAAAGTGTGGATGAGTTCTAAGAACAACCTTATCATGATGAAATCTAGTATAAGGAGGATCAGCCACTAAAGCTTGCAGTTCACTAATGCGACGTGCAGAGGTGATTGCAATTAGGAAGATGACCTTCCAGGTCAAAAACGTAAGGGTTGTAGTGGCTAAAGGCTCAAAAGGCGGCTTCATGAGCTGCCCGAGAACTAGATTTAGATCCCATGCCACCGGTGGTGGCTTAATGGGAGGTTTGGTTAATAGAAGACCTCTCATAAATCTGGATATGAGTGGATGAGAGGAAATTGGTTGTCCATTCAGAGGCTTATAAGAAGCTGCAATTGCACTAAGATGGACTCTTACCAAATTGGTCTTTAGACCAGAATTCGATAAGTGAAGGCGATACTCTAGTATCAATTCTAAAGGTATGACAAAGGGGTTTAATCCCTTCTTGGAGCACCATATAGTAAAACGTTTCCACTTGAAGGCATAAGATCTTCTTGTGGAAAGTTTTCTAGAAGCTTGAAGGATATCCTTTACCTGTTGGGACAGGTTAAAATCCTGGAGGTCTAAGCCTTCAGCAACCAGGCCATGAGGTGCAGGGACTGGGGATTCGGGTGCCATAGCGTCCCGTCCTCTTGGGAAAGGAGATCTGTAGTATTCCCTAACTCCAGAGGTGCCGCTTGAGAGAGATGTAGAAGCAGTGGATATCACGCTTGGCGTGGCCATCGTGGCGCTATGAGAATCATGTGACCCCTGTCTCTCTGAAGCTTGAAGAGTGTTTGGGGATGAGCGGAATGGGTGGGAAGGCATAAAGGAAGTCCTGACCCCAGTGAAGGAGGAAGGCATCCCTTGCCTGACAATTGTAAGCCGGAATCCTGGAACAGAACCGGGGAAGTTTGGCATTCAGTGGACTTGCAAAGAGGTCTATGTCTGGAGTGCCCCAGAGATGAAATATCTTTGCCACCTGGTCTAGGTGGAGGGACCACTCGTGAGGCAGCAGTACTCGACTGAGTTTGTCTGCCCAAAGGTTTTGAATGCCTGGAAGATATACCACTAGAAGGTGAATTTGATACTCTCTGGCGAGGGCCCACAGTCGTAAAGCTTTGTTGCATAATGACAGAGAGCCTGTCCCGCCCTGCTTGTTCACATAGAACATGGCTACTTGATTGTCTGTCTGAACTAGGACTGTCTTGTAGCTGAGCTGGGATACTCGAAGAGCTAAATAGATTGCTCTTAATTCCAGGAGGATTATGTGTAGACCAGCCTCCTGTGGAGTCCAGGTGCCCTGGTTAGAGAGATGATTCAGGTGTGCTCCCCAACCCACCTGTGATGCATCTGTTAGGGTGGCCTGAAAGAGGGGTTGATGAAAAGGAGACCCCACCGTCAGATTTTCTAATGATTGCCACCATTGGAGAGACAAAATTAGTCGCTGAGAGTTTAATATTTTGTCTGATATATGACCTGTGGCCTGTGTCCACTGTGTGGATAGGGTCCACGGAGCTGCTCGCATGTGAAGGCGAGCATATGGGACTACATGAACTGTGGATGCCATATGTCCCAGCAACTGTAGTAGCTCCCGAGGAGTTAGGGAGGATTTCCCCGCTGCTTGAGAAGCTAGTTGCATTATGCAAAGACACCGGGCCTGTGGAAGGAAAGCCTTTGCCTGTCTGGTATCTAGACAGGCCCCTATGAATTCCAGGCATTGGGAAGGAACAAGTTGGGATTTTGGGAAGTTTATTACCAACCCCAAGTATTGGAGGATTCACATTGTGCGAGACAGTGCAGTGCCGGCCTCTGCAACTGTAGGGGCTCGAATGAGCCAGTCGTCTAAGTAAGGGAAGATGAATATCCCCAGGGTTCGCAGAAATTCAGCTACTACTGCCATGCATTTCGTGAATACCCCTGGTGCTGAAGCCAGACCAAAGGGAAGAAACCCTGTACTGGAAATGTTTTCCCCTGAAAAGGAATCGTAAGAATTTCTTGTGATCTGGATGGATCAGAATGTGAGTGTATGCATCCTTTAAGTCTAGAGAACACAGCCAATTCTGGGTTTGAAGGTATGGCAGAAGAGTTCCTAGAGAAATCATTTTGAACGTCCCTTGAAACAGGTATTTGTTCAATTCTCTGAGGTCTAAAATGGGTTTGTGTCCTCCTGTTTTCTTTGGAATAAGAAAATAGGGGAGTAGAACCCTGCATCCCGTTGAAGAATGGGTACCTCCTCTATTGCCCCTTGGGCAAGAAGTGTTGAGACCTCATGATCTAGCAGATCGTCTGCGGAGGTTTGAGAATTGAATTGCTTTAGAATTGTAGGAGGGGGAATGCTGTGAAAATGAAGCTTGTACCTACAATGGACAATGTCCAATGTCTCCTACAATGGACAAAGTCCAATCTTCTGCTGTTATATGATGCCATTTGTTGGCAAAGTGGCATAACCTGCCTGGGATATTGGGGGGTTGGGGACCCCTCAGAGGCAGGAAGGCTAAGCTCTCTAGGAAGGAGTCAAAGTCCTTGAGGGGGCTAAACCTGGAGAGCTGGTTGGGTTCTCGGGCCTTTTGGCTTCCTTTGCTGTCTAGTTTGTCCCTTTTGGGCAACCTGACCCTGAGTCTGACTCTGCTGGATATAGGAAAGATAAAATTTCTTCTTTTTGCTGAAGGAGGGTTTTTTATAAGGCTTCTTTTTGGCTGGAGTGGCTGTAGATTTAGACAATCTATCTAGAGTAGTATTGTCAGCATCCAACTCGTTAGCCTTTTCCTGCCAGTTCTTGCCAAAGAGATTCTCTCCCGTGCAAGAAATGTTGCCTAACTTGTCCTGTACCCAAGTCTCCAAGTCTGATGCCTGAAGCCAGGCATTCCGTCGTGCGCCAATGGCAATAGCAGAGGTTCTGCTGATTCATTCAAAGCAGTCAAAGGTTGCACGATTGACAAACTTGGAAACACCTTGAGCATGCTTAACTAGAGCAAGAAAGTCTTGTCTCTTGTTATCTGGGAGAAATGGGCTCATAAGCTCCAAGTCTCCTGTAACTTCCTTGAGGGACATTCCCATATATAGTATATATGAACTGATCCTAGCTGAAAGCATGGAAGCCTGAAAAGTTTGGCGCCCAAAAGCATCCAGAGACCTGCATTCAGGACTTGGGGGATTGGATGCATGCCTCTTTGCACTTTTCATCCTACGCATGGCTGACTCCACCAACATTGAATGGTGTGGCAGCCAAGTCTTTTGAAATCCAGGACATGGCGGAACTCGATACATAGTATCAAGTCTCCTAGAATGAGGAGATGTAGTCAGAGATGTCTCCCACATTCTGAGCATCAAGTTATGCAGAATTTCATGGAT
This sequence comes from Ichthyophis bannanicus, assembly GCA_033557465.1. Lineage (NCBI taxonomy): Eukaryota > Metazoa > Chordata > Amphibia > Gymnophiona > Ichthyophiidae > Ichthyophis > Ichthyophis bannanicus. The sequence continues at coordinate 245,111,109 of CM066040.1, read as the reverse complement.
GGGCAGAGTGGCTGCCTCCTTTGGAGTTTTAGGATATTGGAGAATTTCCAATTCCTTTGCTCTGGGTTCCTCTTCAGGAGCCACCGTGATTGAAAGTCCTTTGGCCATGTCACAAATAAAATCCTGAAAAGACATGTCCTCTGGAGGTGACATTCTGCATTGGGGAGAAGAGGGATCTTCTGGGAGAAACCCTCTAGTACCAGCAGAATTGTCAGAGTCTTCGGAATCGGAGGATTCGAAGTATTCCTGACCACGATGCTCATGCAAAGCACGGTCCCGGTATCGATCAACGTCGGTACTGAGTTGATCCGGTACCAACCTGTCGATTCCAGCCAAAGATGGCATGGAAAGAATTCCCACCGGGGCCAGTACCAGTACCGGTGTCTGCACCGGTGTAGGTACCAGCACCGGTGTCTGCACCGGTGTAGGTACCAGCACCGGTGTCTGCACCGGTGTAGATACCGGCATCGGTATAGATACCGGTGCCCGTTAGACCAACGGTACCGCAGCTGAGAGAAGAGCTGCAATGCTGCGTTCAATAGCGAGGAACCTCTGGTCTATCGACACTGCCGATGCCTGGGTGTTGGTACCAGTGAAAACGGCAGGGACCCCTGAGCATGGCACAGGTAGTTCTTGCAAGGTTGAGGCCCCGAGAACATCCTGGAGCCCCATCGATGCTTTGGAAGCCGAAGCCTCCCGTCGGGACTACTTTGCCGGTGTGGTTCCCTCAAGGGCAATGCCAATGGCCTCTCGATGCTTAGCAGGAGAGCTACCCTTTGAGGACCGGCTTTTATATTTAGTTACCTGAGATCCATGGGAGGAAGAAGAGGCCCTTGAAGATGTTGATGCAATGGATCTGGCATCCGAAGAAAAGAGGGTACCGAGCTTTGCAGCCCGGTTCTTTCTTCCTCTTTTAGTCATCCCCATACAGGAGAGACATTCAGATGGAGAATGTTCAGGCCCTAAACATTTAAGACACCAATCATGGGTGTCAGTGACGGAAATGGTACCGCCACACATTTTTTAAAACCACTAGTTGGTTTTTCCATGTTTTAGGAATATGGGGCTTAGTGCCCAAAATGGCGCCTAGCACCAAAAAAGAAAAGTTTCTGAAGAGAAACAGTTCAAAGTATAAGAGGGTTTTTTTTGGAAAAAAGAAAAGAAAAGAACCGGCGGTACTGGTAAGCGTCATGCGGAGGCAAACGCGACCACAAGAAAACAATTTTAGAGACGGAATTTTCTGCAGTGACAGGGTATGAATCCTGCTGGCTCCGTGGAAAACGAAGAACTGAAGAGGGACAGTTGGAAAGGCGGGAAGGCAGCGCGCATGTGCTGAGGGATGCTCCCAAAAGCGTTCCTATTGGACGCTGGGGAGTGTTCTAGCGCAGGCTCCGTCGGTACCGACGATACCCATATGTGAAGACTACATTCCTGCTTGTTCCTGGAGATATAATTCTAAATTTTGGTGCAGGTTTTCTACTTCCCTGTAGTGCTGAATCTTTGCTCCAACACAGGGGCTGGAATAAAAATGAATCATGGGAGCAAATGATCTTACTGGTAGCCCTAGTGGGTCCCTGGACTCTTACAACCGACTCCACAAAGTTATCTGTGTTAGCCGAAGTGGGCCCCTAGACCTGACTCCATAAAGGTTTCCTTGGTGGCCTTAGTGTGTGCCCCTAGACCACTCAACTCCACTAATTTTCCCTGGTGGCGCTCTTGGTAACCTTGACTCCCAAATCCCTCCTCAACCCTCTTTCAACCTTCAGTCAAGAGGCAGGAGTGATATATCCACTTGTTTCTGCCTACGATGCTGCCATCTTCCAAAAGGTTGCCCCTAACCCCTAGCATAGCTCCTGATGCACCGCTTGGTGTCTGTCTATCAAATAAGGCAATGTTTCTCAAATAAAGGAGATAATGCCTTATTTGGCAGGCTGGCTGCTAGTGGTGATCTCAACATCCTACTAGGGGTCAGGTGCTGCCATTTCTCAATATGGTGGACACCACTAGAAGTCTTTCCAGACCAGTTGACCTATTATTGGTCCAAGGGGGGTCCAGTTGCATTGGACATTCTCTGACAGAGGGCCTCCTTGTGCCATATGCTCAGGCTATAGGTGCTCAAGGCCAGATAACTGCCAGTGGAGAGGGAGAGGGAGAGGGAGAAGGGGAGGGAGGAGAGGGGGGAGAGGGAGAGGGGGGAGAGGGAGGGGGGAGGGGAGAGACAGGTTAGGAGGCCAGCTTGCATTTTTTTAATGACTCCCTTCCTGTCAGTGCATAAGCTAATCTCTACTTATGCACTGACAGTAAGGGAAGCATTTTATTCACAATACAGAAAATTGTGGCACATTACTGTGGCAGTGTGCACTGTCTTTCTATCAGTGCACATTTTTAATGCCAAAGCAAGCTGCATGCTATTAGTTTACTGCATCAAGAGTAAACATTTATTTTAGTATATTGTATTTATTTATTTATTTTTACTTTGTTTAGCTCACACCATTCCAGCAGTAGTTCAAGGCGAGTTACAATCAGGTACAGTAAGATTTTCCCCGTCTCCGGAGGGCTTAGTATCTAAGTTTGTATCTGAGGCAATGGAGAGTTGCCTAAGGCCACAAGGAATGCCAGTGGGATTTGAACCCTGGTCTTGCTGGTCCCCTAACCACTAGACTACTCCACTGTGCACTGAAGTTTAGGAACATGTTTATTAAAAAATTTGCAGCGTGAAAGTAATGCAGAGGCCTGCACTAATTTGGGAGGGGGGGGGGGATGAGGATCTGCCCCTCTGCTGTTAGTACTTTGTTAATGTATGGCACTGTGTACATAGGTGTACGTAATGCCAACCACTGAGATGATGTTACATGCACCCATGCTAACAGCAACAGACATGGTTAGCGCACACTCAAAATGCCCAAGTTAATTGCAGCATACTGTCAATGCCCACAATATGCTCCTAATATGCCCAGTCTTCACTAAGTGCTACCAGCCAGCGTGGGAGTTTTAGCGCAGGGCCCTGTGTTAACTGTTAGTGTGGCACACTTAATGCGGGGTAAACCCCATGCTAATGGTTAGCGCATGTTAATAAACATGCTCTTTAGTACCTGGAGCACAGAGTCCACAAAAACATGGTGAGATATGGAAGAAATAGGTTATGATGCCAACTCTTATAGGATGTATCAGAGATCAACAGGTAGCTCAGTTCTTTAAGCTGTAATTATGATCTTGCAAAATTTTGCATATTACCAATGTAAAATTAAAAAGCAAACATACTTTACAAAAGAAATGGTATGGCTTAATTTGCTAATTACTAAGTAAAGGAGTTTTCTTACAAACTTACCTTGCATATCTGTACAGCATATTTTAGCTGTTGTTTTAGGTTTATTTTATTCTTATTCCGGGGAAGATATTCCTTCAGACTTCCAAGAGGAAGAAACTCCATGATTAACTTAACCCCACTACCACCTAAAATAAATAGTTTAGTTTAGTTTACTAAAATATTGGATTGACCGCTTTTCAAATTTTTATGTCAAATCGGTTAACAATACATTTTGAAATATACATCAATAAAGCACAATTACTTACCTGTAACAGGTGATCTCTGGGAACAGCAGGAATAAGTCTTCACATATGGGTATTGTCGGTACCGACGGAGCCTGCGGGGGAACGCTCCCCAGCGTCCAGTAAGAAAGCTTTTGGGAGCATCCCACAGCGCCTGCGCGCTGCCTTCCCGCCTTTCCAAACCGCCTCTCTCCAGTTCGAGTTTTAAAGCTGAGACAAAGAGAGAGAGGAAAGGAAAGATAGATAGAGAGATACAACTCCTAGGGGAGGTGGGTGGGTTGTGAAGACTTATTCCTACTGTTCCCAGAGATCACCTGTTACAGGTAAGTAACTGTGCTATCTCCAGGAACAAGCAGGAATGAGTCTTCACATATGGGGGACTCCCTAGCTGCAGATGCCAGGGCGAAACCCCAGGTTGTGTGTCCTTTAAAAGGACTCTACCTCCCCCCATGGATCTCTGGCATCCGACAAGGGTAGGTGGGTAGGAGTTGATTAGGAATGGAACAGGTGTTTGAGAACAGCCTGACCAAACGAGGCATCCCGGCGGGAGTCCTTGTCCAAACAGTAATGGGCTGTGAAGGTATGAACCGAGGCCCAGGTGGCCGCTCGACAGATTTGATCAATGGACACAGAGTTTAGATGAGCCATTGAGGCTGCCATGGCTCTCACATTGTGAGCTGTGACATGGCCCTCCAGAGAAAAGTTCCTACTCTGGTAGGCGAAAGAAATACACTGAGCAATCCAGTTGGACAGTGTTCTCTTAGAGACTGGAAGTCCTAAATGAGAAGGATCAAAAGCAACAAAGAGTTGAGAAGACTTTCTATGTTGCTGTGTTCTTTGTAAGTAAAAAGCGAGAGCTCTCTTACAATCCAAGGTATGAAGATTCCTCTCTGCATTTGATGCATGAGGTCCTGGAAAAAAGACAGGTAAATATACCTCTTGGTTCAGATGAAAAGGTAAGACCACTTTAGGCATAAAGTGTGGATTGGTCTTGAGGATTACCTTATCATGACGGAACCTTGTATAAGGAGGATTAGCCACCAAAGCTTGCAACTCACTGATGCGGCGTGCTGAGGTGACTACAATGAGAAAAATAACTTTCCAAGAAAGGAATTTCAAGGAGGTGGTGGCTAAAGGTTCAAAGGGTGGCTTCATAAGCTGGCCAAGAACCAGGTTTAAGTCCCATGCCACTGGAGGTGGTCTAATGGGAGGTTTACTTAAAAGAAGGCCTCTCATGAATCTTGCTATAAGAGGATGAGAGGAAATAGGTTGTCCATTGAGAGGCTTGAGGGACGCTGCAATAGCACTCAAATGGACCTTTACTGAATTTGTTTTCAGACCTGCATGGGATAGATGCAGGAGATACTCTAGTAGAGAATTCAGAGGTATTGCAAGAGGGTTTAGACCTTTCCCTGAACACCAAATGGTAAATCTTTTCCATTTGAAAGCATAGGAACGTCTAGTAGAAGGCTTTCTAGAGGCATGAATAACATCTCTGACTTGCTGAGAGAGATGAAAATCTTGAAGGTCTAGGCCCTCAGCAACCAATCCCTGAGATGGAGCGACTGGGGGTTTGGGTGCCACAAAGTTCCCTCTTCCTGGGACAGAAGGTCTGGTGCAGAGCACAAGTCCAGAGAAGGAGCTTGAGAGAGATGCAGAAGTAGAGGGTACCACACTTGGCGTGGCCAATGTGGTGCTATGAGGATCATGGTCCCTTGATCTCTCTGAAGCTTGAATAGTGTCTTGGGAATTAGGGAAATTGGTGGAAAGGCATAAAGGAAGTCTTGACCCCAGTGAAGGAGGAAGGCATCCTTGGCCTGAACTCCCTGACACGGAATTCTGGAACAGAACCGGGGAAGTTTGGCATTCCACGGACTTGCAAAGAGGTCTATATCCGGGGTTCCCCAAATTTGAAAAATCCTGGCTACCTGGTCCATGTGGAGTGATCACTCATGTGGAAGCAGAACTCGACCGAGTCTGTCCCCCCAAGAGTTTTGAACGCCTGGAAGATATAGTGCCAGAAGATGGATGTGATGCTCTCTGCCGAAGGCCCATAATCGCAAAGCTTCGTTGCAAAGCGACAGAGTCAGTCCCGCCCTGCTTGTTTACACAGAACATGGCTACTTGGTTGTCCGTATGGATGAGGACTGTCCTGTAGCTGAGCAGGGAATGGAACACTCTGAGAGCTAAGAATATTGCTCTGAGTTCCAAGAGATTGATATGCAGAGAAATTTCCTGTGGAGACAAGATGCCCTGGGTGGAGAGATCTTGCAGATGAGCTCCCAAACCCATTGGAGAAGCATCTGTTGTCAGAGTTGCTTGGGGTAGCGACTGCTGAAAAGGGGACCCCAGCAACAGATTTGGTGGGGACTTCCACCACTGGAAAGACCAAAATAGGCGACTGGAGTTTGCTATTTTGTCTGACAGGCAACCTGATGCCTGAGTCCATTGGGTGGACAAAGTCCATTGAGCTGCCCTCATGTGAAGGCGAGCACATGGAACCACATGCATGGTGGATGCCATGTGGCCTAATAGTTGTAACATCTCTCGAGCAGTTAAATAGGACTTTAACTGTATCTGGGAGGCTAACTGCACCAAGCGTAGGCAACGGGCCTGAGGAAGATAGGCCCTTGCAGTTGTGGTATCCAGCAAGGCCCCTATAAACTCCAGAGACTGAGTAGGGGTGAGATGGGATTTTGGGATGTTTATTACCAGTCCCAAATACTGAAGGACACGCATTGTGCAGGTTAGAGAAATCTGGGCCTCTGATTGGGATGGAGCTCGAATGAGCCAGTCGTCCAGATATGGGAAAACAAATATTTCTAGAGTGCGTAGAAATGCAGCTACTACTGCCATGCATTTCGTGAACACCCTTGGTGCAGAGGCCAGACCGAAAGGAAGCACCCTGTATTGGTAGTGCTTTCCTTGAAAAAGGAACCGAAGGAACCTTCTGTGTGTTGGATGGATGAGGACATGGGTGTACGCATCCTTGAGATCTAGAGAACAAAGCCAGTCCTGACTCTGAAGGTATGGCAGCAGAGTACTGAGAGAAATCATCTTGAATTTCTCTTTGAATAGAAACTTGTTCAATTCTCTGAGATCTAATATGGGTCTGTAGCCCCCTGTTTTCTTTGGAATAAGAAAATAAGGGGAGTAGAACCCTGAGCCCTGTTGAAGAAGGGGTACTTCTTCTATTGCCCCTTGGGCAAGAAGGGTAGCAATCTCCTGACCCAGAAGGTTGAGGAGAGATGTTGGAGAATTGAACTGTCTCACCATGGTGTGGGGAGGAAGGTTTAAGAAATGAAGCTTGTACCCTTCCCTTACAATGGAGAGGATCCATTGCTCTGCTGTAATTTGCTCCCATCTGGGAGCAAAGTAAGCCAACCTTCCTGGAATGGTGAGGGGCTCTGGTTCTTCCAGAGCCAGAAAGGCTAAGTTCTCTAGTTGCAAGTCAAAGGCCCTGAGGAGGCTGAGGCTGCTGAGCCGTAGGAGGCCTGGCAGCCTTTGACTTGGCCTGTTTAGGTGGTTGCTGACGCTTTGCAGCAAAACGACCTGCAGAAGATGCCTTCTGACCATAAGCAGGATAGTATCTTCCCTTTTTAGAAAAAGTTGTCTTTTTGAACAACCTTTTCTTAGCAGAAGAGGTAGACTTTGAAAGTCGATCCAAAGCAGAGTTCTCCGCATCCATCTGAGTGGCCTTTGCTTTCCAATCCCTGCCACCTGTACAAGGAAGATTTCCCAGTTCAGCTTGGACCCAAAGTTCCAAATCAGAGGCTTGTAACCAAGCAATTCTGCGTGCACCTATGGCAATAGCCGAGGCTCTGCTTACACACTCAAAAGAGTCAAAGGCTGCACGGTTGGAAAATTTGGAAACATCCTGGGCATGTTTAAGCCAAGTGAGAAATTCCTGCCTTTTATCTTCTGAAATAAAAGGGGCTAAAGTCTGCAGATGATCTGTGACTTCTTTTAGAAACATCCCCATATAGAGACTATAGGAGTTGATTCTGGCAGCAAGCATATTAGCTTGGAAAACCCTTCGGCCAAAAGCATCAAAGGTCCTGTATTCACGTCCTGGGGGATTCTATGAGTGTCTCTTTGCACTCTTTATTTTCCTCCTGGCAGACTCTACCACAATAGAGTGGTGAGGAAGCTGAGACTTATTCAAGCCAGGACAAGGAGGGACACGGTACATGGTGTCTAATCTACGAGAATGCGGAGAGGTGGTAAGGGGAGTCTCCCACATGCTCAACATGAGATCATAGAGAATCTCATGAATAGGTAAAGTAGCTGCTTCTTTAGGAGCCTTAGGATATTGCAAAATATCTAGTTGCTTGGCTCCAGGCTCTGACTCAGGGGCCACTGTAATGGAGAGGCCCCTAGCCACTTCCCTAATGAAGTCCTGAAAAGACAAGTCTTCTGGAGGAGACATTCTTCGTTTTGGAGAATCAGACTCCTGAGGAAGAAGTACCGGTGCATCGACAGAAACCTCCGACTCAGAGTCTTCGGAAGAATCGAAGTATCGCCTGTCTGGATGCTCCTGTAAAGCCCGATACACGTACCGAGTGGGATCGACATCGGGAGTAAGCGGTACCGGTTCGGTACCGATGGGCATCATAGGACAGGGTACTGTTGCAGTCGACACCGAAGCCGATGTCAATGCAATCGGTACCGGCACCGGGAATGATGCCGGTGCCGGAGTCGGTACCGGCAACGGAGACTGTTGTGGTACCGGAGGCGTCGAAGCCTGCATAAATGCCGTTAGGGTGCGCTGCATGGACAGAATCTTCTGATCCATCGACGCCACCAGAGTCTGGATGTCGGTACCAGTGGAGGCCACCGGTACCCCAGAACACAGCAACAGGTGATCGGTCGAGGCCGAGCCATCGATGTCAACCTGTGACCCCCATAGACAATGCTTTGGAAGCCGGAACTTCCCGCCGGGGTAATTTTGCCGGTGCGGAATCCTCGAGGACAAGCCCAGAGGCATCTCGATGCTTAGAGGGAGATTTGCCCTTCGAGGACCGGCTAGATTTATGTTTGGTTACCTGAGATCCATGGGAGGAAGAAGCAGCCCTGGAAGACGTCGATGCCACCGAGGCTGCATCAGAGGGAAACAGGGTACTGATCTTGGCTGCTCGGTTCTGCCAACCTCTTTTAGACATCATGGTACAGGACACACAGTCCGTGATGGAATGGTCAGGACCCAAACATTTTAGACACCAGTCATGGGTGTCGGTGACAGAAATAGTACTAAAATTATACACAAGTACCATAAAGGCATAAGATTTGAGCATAAATAAGCACCATCCTTATGACAAAACCAAAGCCATACTAATTCTAAGTAATCTGTGATCCTTTGTCTACAAAACTCTGTGCCAAAAACAGAGATTTAACCCCAACATTAATGGGTATGTTTCTTAAAGTGAGCTAAAGTTTTGCACTTAGATTTTGCTCCAAACATATGTTAACATATGGTAAGTGAAATGGCCCCGCAATTTTGGAGGGGCATGTGCCCAACAGGTACCACACTGAATAGTTCCCCAACGTGCAGCAGCAGCAGCATTTGTAATTACTGTGGGTGCACTTACCACCACCCATTGAGGTGCCATTAAGTACACCCGCGTTAACTGCAGCATTGACAGCACATGTTAACCATGGCGCTAACCACAATGTGCAGTCAATGCCCACGGAGCTAACCACAATGTGCAGTCAATGCCCACGGAGCTAACCACAATGTGCAGTCAATGCCCACGGAGCTAACCACAATGTGCAGTCAATGCCCACGGAGCTAACCACAATGTGCAGTCAATGCCCACTTCTGTCCTCAACTCGCTCATTTCCTACCCCATCGTTCACTAAGCAGTTAGCATGGAATTTGGAATGTGATGTCGTTTTAATGCATGGTAGCAGTTACCATGGCCCCATACTAGCTGATCAGCCTGCTAAAGAATGCATTAGTTTAGAAAACATGTCCCTAAATCTTGTAAAAGAAGTAGCCATTCTAAGATCCAATGGCAGCGAGTTCCACAGAACCAGTGCCTGAAATGCAAATGCAGAATGACGAGTGCTGCTTTCTAACCAAATTTTTATAGGTAAAGAACAACTGAGTATGCTGAGATGAGCACACTGACTTTGGCAGCACAACTGATTCTGCAAGATAAATGGATGCAGTGGTATAACAGTTGATGCATTAACATTAAGGTCTTAAACCTAATTCTGCAGGAGACTGAAAGCCACTGATGTTTGTTCCATAAAGTTGTGCATGACCAAACGTATGAGCTCCGAATAGTTTAACAGCTATATTTTGTGTTAAATGAAATTGTTTTATTGAATTACATGTTAATCCAATGTATAAACTAAACTTCTGAAATAGTCAAGATGACTAATAATGAAAGTGAGATCCTTCGGTGTGAAAAATAACCTAATAAACTTAATTTTCCTTAATGTAGAGAACGAAGCTCTCAATGTTGCTGTGATTTCAGTATAAAAAGTCAAACAGGAATCCAAAAGTACACCTCAGGTTAACACCTCTTCCTGGATCGATATTAGAATTCCTACAATTATAGAGGTGGCTTTCCTGCTTAATTAACTACTTAATTTTTTATGGAAACTCAATTTTATTATTATTAAAATCAGCAGCACAAACAACAAAAGAGAAAACCACACAAAGCACAAAAAATTGTACATTGAACATTGATCCATCCGTATACCCTGTCTCTCTCTCTCCCCCCTAGTTTCCCCTTGGTTCTACGTTTACAATCACCCATGTCCTCAGGGCATATACTTACATCTATATTTTTAGCTGTATTTGCTCATCTTATCAGTTTTATTTATTTATTTATTTAACTATTTCTTTTATACCGCCCCTTCCAGAGATCAAGGGCGGTTTACATATAACAGTTTAACAGTCATGTACACATTTGTATACATTTTTACATTGAACAATAGAAGTCAACTATTTACTATTTATCAGTTGTGTTCTACTAGTGACTCTGGAACTGAAGGTCTCCATCGCCTTCCATTTTCTTTACAGAAACTTTTAACTCTTGTAAATTTGAATATTAATACATACCAATAGTACCTTCCCAGTTACATTACGCTGCCCTTATACATTGTACTTTACATCTCAATACAATTATATTAAGCCAACAACTATCCTTTTTGTCCCCGAGACTGCCTTCACCTCCATATTACACCTAATAGTCAACCCATATGTTGTGCTATGTCCTTAACTTTCCTTTTCCCAACTATTTCCTCCCCCTCCCCTTACCCTCTAACCTCCCCTCTATCGTCCTTCCCCTCCCGTGACTAGACCATTACACCACTGTTATCCTCTCCCTAAGGTCTGCCTTGTACCTCCTATTCCGTAGGTGTGCCATCCTCCCCTATTCCTTTCCTTCCCTCTATTATTTCCTTCCCATTTGGACACCGAACTCCCTTTGCCTCACTTGCCCCCTCCTCACCTCGCCCCAGCTGCTGGTCATACACAGGGTCCCAGATTGCTTTAAAGAATGCCAATTTGCTTGCCCCCAGTAATTGCGCAGATTTCTCTTCCATCGTCTTCAGGTCTATCATTGCCCGCTCCCAAATTCTGACCTCTGGCACTCTCCCCGATAACCACTGCTGTAGAATACATTGCTTGGCCAGGACAAATCTCTTCTCGCACAACTTCCTATGATGGCTCGTTAGCTATCCCCCCCCCCCCCCCCACCAAACTGCTAAACAAACACCACTCTGGGGAAACCCTTACATGCTGCAGCATCCACCCACTCAACCTGGCACAAATCCCTCGCCAGAAAATTTGAATTTGAGGACAACTCCAGAATCTGTGTGTCAGTGTCCCTTTACTTTTCTCGCAAAGTCTACACGCATCTGTCAGAGCCAAACCTGCTCACTTGGCCCACACATCATGGATATAGGCCCGCCCCAAGAATTTGTACTGTATTTCTTGAAGTCTTACTGATTCCGACAGCTTCGTCACCGCTAGGAATGCATTTTGCAATGTCTCCACCGTGATCCCCACTATCCTATCCTGCTCACACTTCCCCACTAGCCTCACCACAGCTCTCAACTCCAACGAGGGGGAAAGCTCCTCCCACAACCTAGGTTTGGTGATTTTCCTCTCAAGGGTGCCCCAAAGTTCCAGCACCCCTTTCCTGGTAGGAGAAGCATCGGAAACTCTCTCTGAAGATTTCTCACATAGTGTCTTGCCTGTAAATAATGATAAAATTCCTTTGGCCCTAGCTGATCTCTCTTCTGCAGTGTTTGGAAGGAGTCAAGCTCTGCGGCATCTTCCATCTTCAAGTGCCCCACATATGTCAACCCCTGCATGGCCCATCGCTTTGACACTCTCCTTCATACCTGGGGGGAAGTCTCTGTTGTCAGCTAAAGGAAGACAATTCGTCCCCCTCCAGTTTAACCCTCTATGCTGACAGATAGCCTTCCATGCCTGTCGCAGGACACACAAATAGATCGATTTCTGCCAAGCCACTGGCAACCTACTACTCGGTTGATGTAGTAAAAATGCCCTATTGTAGCTCTCCTGACATGTCATCTAACAGCTCGACCGGTAGAGTCTCTGTTGAGCCCATTAAGAGGTCTCGCAACGGTCTCGCCAGGCATGCCAAATTATAGGCTCGAATTGAGGGTAGACCTGCACCACCAGACTCCCTGGACCCCAATAGCACAGAGAGCACTACACGCGGTCTCCTTCCCCCTCCACAGAAATTTGCCAATGTGGCTCTGCAAGGTTACCAGATCTCTCCTTGTAATCCATAGTGGCAGGTGCCTTAGTAAATAGACTCATCGAGGAAGCTCCATCATTTTAAAGAGAGCTATCCGGCCCTTAAGGGAAATGGGAAATTCTCCAGGACCAAGCAGGAAGTCAGTCCTCACATATGGGTATCATCGGCGCCGATGAAGCCCCAGCGGAGCATTTCCCCAGCTTTCTATGAAAGCCTTTGGGAATGCAGGCACGCATGCGCGGTTCCCTTCCCGCCTAAAGGTGCCATCTTACCTCAGTCTCTTTTTTTCCGTGAAGCCCACCGGACGTGTGTCCTGTTTTCCCGGTTAAAATTAGTTTTTTTTGGCGATTTTCGCTATTTTTTCTCCCGGTTCGACGCCGGTTCCCCTCCCGCCGGGTTCGGTACACCGGTATCGAGCCCGATTCTTCTTTTTCGGTTTTTGCCCTTCGTGGCTGGCGTTCGCGCCCTTTTTTCCATTTTTCCATGGAAGGCCGGTCCTTTGACCTCGCGGGGACTCTTTTTTCCCTGATGGCTTCCAGCGGTTTTAAAAAGTGTGATCAGTGTAAGAAATTAATGTCTCTCACCGACACACACGACTGCTGCCTTCGGTGCCTCGGCCCCGATCACGACCCTAAGTCGTGCGGGCCATGTGGAAAGATGTCTTCCAAGGCACTCCGAAGTCGACAGCAGCAAAAAGAAAGGCTTTTCTCAGACTCAGCCTCCAGCCGGGCCCGGACCTCGTCTGAGGCCTCGACATCTCGGGATTCTGATCCCGAGCGCCGAAGCTCCTCAGACAGGGGGTCCCCCGACCGGGAACGCAAGAGGAAGAAGCGGCTCACGAGGGCGTCATCGGAGGAGGTCCCTAGTTCCTCGAGGGCCAAGTCTAAGACCCCCGACCGTCGCCCAGGGCCCGTGGAACACGAGAAGCCTGCTAAAGTTCCTCGCGTGGAGCCGGAGTCTGCTGGACACGTAAGCCTTGCAGTCATTGAGGACTCTCCTCCCAGGGAGTCGACGTCGGGCCTGGCGCCTGCTGCGTCTCCCGAGCTGAGTCTCAGGATGACAGCCTTGGAGAGCAGATTGTCTGCCTACATGGAGCAGCAGCGGGCACTGATGGCCAGCCTGTCTGACGCATCTGCCCCGACCACCGGGACATCGACTTTGAAGTCGACCCCGGAGACCGAGCCGATACTCGAGTCCATTATGGCTCGGAGCCGACCTCGGTCGTGGTCTCCCTCGACCTCCCATTCGGGACCGAGGGCGTTGACGCCGGTGCCTTCGGCGTCGGGGCGGGTGCTCCATGGCCCCGCGGGGTCGGACCCTGACTCTTCCACGGACGAGTCAGCTTGGGAGATGGAGGACGAGGAGTCTCCTGACATCTTCAAGACTCGGTGTGTCCCGTCGGACTCACCGCAGTCTGAGCCCCGGAGTAGGTCCCCCCTCCCCCCCCGGAGGATACTCAGTTCTCGGAGTTCGTCCGGGATATGGCCGCTGCCTTGGCTATCCCGGCGGACCACGAGGAGGAGCCTTCAGCTCGAGGCCCTACAGTATGACTCTGCTCCGAAGGAGGCCTTTACTGTCCCGGTTCCTCCGATGCTGGAACGGCTCCTCTTCCGGATGTGGGAGGCACCGGCCTCGGCGCCGGTTTTAAGTAAGCGAGTCGACTCGATCTATCGACTCAGGAAGAGCCCTGGCTTTCAAAAGGCACAGCTACCACACCATTCCATGGTTGTGGAATCGGCCATGCATCGTCTGAAGAGTCAGAAGATGCACTCTGCAGTGCCCCCCGGCAGGGAGGCCCGGAACCTCGATGGCGTTGGTAGAAAGTGCTTCCAGGGCTCGATGCTTGCTTGCCATGTCCAGTCTTACCAGCTGTACATGGGCATATACATTCGAGACCTGGCCAAGGAGTTGGCCGGGTTCTCTGATGGTCTCTCCGGGGAACCCTTGCAAAGATTTAAGTCCTTGTCCTCGGGGATTCGGGACTGCTCGAAGTTCATGTTCCGCGCCGCCTACGATGGCTTTGAGGCTTCGGCCCGTGTTGCGGCAGCTGGCATCGCGGCTCGACGCCAGGCATGGCTGCAGTCATCGGACCTCGAGCCATGGGTTCAGGACAAGTTGATCGATGTCCCTTGCCGAGGTGAAAACCTTTTTGGCAAGCCCATGACTGAGAAGGCCGCTCAGCTCGAAAATGAGCACCTCACATGGACAAGGCTGTCTAGGAAGACCTCTGCCCCTTCTCATAAAAAGAAGGGCTCGGGTAAAAAGCCCTTTTACCCGAGGAAGGGCACTGCCTACAAACAGTACCCGCAATATCAGGCTGCCCCCCAGGGTCAGCAAGCCAAGGGGCAGGGTAATGGGCCCCGTAGGCAGAGGACCCCCAAGCCACCGGCCCCTGCTACCACACAGCAGGGTGGGGGTTTTTGACTCCTTGAGCGTAGCCTCTCCTCCACTGCTCTCCCAACCCTGCACAGGAGGTCGCCTTGCCCTCTTTGCCCACCAGTGGCCCCTTATCACCAGGGACAGCTGGGTGTTGGACATAGTCCACAAGGGTTATGCCCTGCATTTTCACCAACTGCCTCCACCATATTTTCCAGGGGAGCCTCCAAGGCCTCCCCTGCACACAGACCTTCTCCTACAAGAGCTTCAAGGTCTGTTGGTGGACAGGGCAGTGGAGTCTGTGCCTCCCCACTTACAGGGTCACAGTTTCTACTCCAGGTATTTCCTGGTGCCCAAAAGAACCGGTGGCCTTCGACCCATTCTGGACCTAAGGAACCTCAACAAGGTCCTAGTGAAGGAGAAGTTAAAGATGCTTACTCTTGGGACACTTCTGCCCTACCTCCAGCAGGGAGATTGGCTATGCTCTTTAGATCTAAAGGATGCATACACTCACATCCTCATTCATCCAGACCACAGAAAGTACCTCAGGTTCATTGTGGGAGGAAACCATTATCAATACAGAGTGCTGCCTTTCGGCCTCACCTCAACCCCCAGAGTCTTCACAAAGTGCCTAGCAGTGGTGGCGGCCTACCTGAGGAACCAGGGCATCTTTGTCTTCCCCTATCTGGACGAATGGCTCATCAGGGGTCAGACGTGCCAGGAGGCCAAACAAGCCACCCTCAGCACTATTGTTCTTCTCCAAAGGCTGGGGTTTGTCATAAACTTCGCAAAGTCCACTTTGCTCCCCTCCCAGAACTTGGAGTTCACAGGAGCAAGGCTGGACTCTCTGCTGGCAAAGGCTTTCTTGCCAGCAGACAGGGCCCAAAGGTTGAGGCTTCTGGGCCACATGGCTTCGACAGTACATGTGACCCCCAATGCCAGGCTCCATATGAGGCCTACACAGTGGTCCCTTCGGACTCAGTGGTCACAGGCAGCCTCAGAGACAGAATAAGGGTGTCCAGACCGTTTCTGCACTCCCTCAACTGGTGGCTGCACCCTCCCAATCTATTGAAGGGGGTGCCTTTCCAGGTTCCAGGGTACACGGTAGTGCTGACCACGGACGCCTCCCTGCAAGGCTGGGGAGCTCAATGTCTGGGCAAGTGCACCCAGGGCCTGTGGTCTCCTTGGGAAGCTGCACAGCAGATCAATTTCCTCGAACTCAGAGCTATTCGATTGGCACTCAAAGCTTTCTCTCCTATCCTGGCTCACCAATCTGTCCTGATTCAGACAGACAACCAGGTAGCCATGTTTTATGTGAACAAACAGGGCGGGACTGGGTCCAGGATCCTTTGTCGGGAGGCTCAGGACCTTTGTTCATTTGCCCTCAAGCACAACATGCTCCTCAAGGCTGTGTACCTTCCAGGCCAGGACAACTACCTGGCAGACAGGTTAAGCAGAATACTGCAGCCCCACGAGTGGCAGCTGCATCCTTCAGTAGTTCAGAGGATCTTCCTAAAATGGGGTTTCCTTTTGATAGATCTCTTTGCCAGCCCAATGAACAAGCAACTGCCAAAGTTCTGCTCCAGGCAACCGCATCCTCTGCGGATAGCAGCAGATGCTTTTCTGATCTCCTGGTCTCAGGGCCTCCTGTATGCGTTTCCTCCCACGCCCTTGGTGGCCCGAACTCTCTTCAAGATTCTTCAGGACAAGGCCTCAATCCTGCTGGTGGCTCCCAGGTGGCCGAGACAGCCTTGGTTTCCTCTTCTGCTTCAACTGGCGGTGGATCCTCCACTACCTTTGGGGGTGCAACCCAACCTTCTCTCACAGGAGCAGGGTTCCCTTCTGCACCCCAATCTCAAAGCTCTCAATTTGATGGCCTGGAGGCTGCAAGGGTAGTTTTGGCTCCCTGGGGCCTACCTCAGGAAGTTGAGGAGGTTGTCCTGGCCTCTAGGAAACAGTCCACTAGGAAAACCTATGCTCTCAAATGGAAACGGTTTTCTGTGTGGTGTCAGCTACGTACAGAGGACCCTTTCTCTTGTACTGTGCCAGTAGTGCTTCAGTACTTACTGCACTTATCGAATCAGGGACTAAAGTCCAATTCTGTTCGGGTCCACCTCTCAGCTCTAGCGGCTCACCACTCTCTGGTGGAGGGACATTCTCTGGCTGGTCGCCCCTTGGTGTCCCGCTTTCTCAGGGGCTTGCTTTTGCTCAAGCCTCCAATCCGTCCTCCTGCCCCTGAGTGGGAGCTGAATGTGGTCTTGCAGCAACTGACTCGCCCACCTTTTGAGCCGATAGCTACTTGTCCACTCCGCTTCCTCTCCTGGAAGACACTCTTCCTGATAGCCCTTACCTCGGCTAGGCGAGTAAGTGAGCTTCAGGCCCTGGTCTGTGATAGGCCTTACACCAGGATTTATAGGAACAGGGTAGTCCTTAGGACTCATCCAAAGTTCCTCCCTAAGGTTGTCTCCTCTTTCCACCTCAACCAGGAGGTGGTTCTTCCAACATTCTTCCCTAGGCATCATGCTAGCCAGGCTGAAGCAGTCCTGCATACCCTGGACTGTAGGAGGGCCTTATCCTTCTACCTTGACCATACGCAGGGGCATAGAAGGGCTACTCAACTCTTCGTATCTTTTGACCCCAATAAGTTGGGGTTAGCTGTGTCCAAGCGCACCTTGTCCATCTGGGTAGCTGACTGTATCACCTGGGCTTATAAGGTGGCTGACCTTCCTTTGCAGGGTAGGGTCACGGCCCATCGTGTTCGGGCAATGGCTGCCTCAGTGGCTCATCTCCGCTCTGTGCCCTTGGTAGACATCTGCAGGGCTGCAACTTGGTCTTCAAGCCAGACTTTTGCGGCCCATTACTACCTGGAGAGGGAGTCCCGTAGGGACAGTGCTTTTGGCCAAGCAGTACTCCGGAATCTCTTTGAGGTTTAGGCAACTCCTGCCCTCTGTTGGGCTATCGGTGGAGGCTGTGTCCTTGAAAAGCCTTTTCTTTGCTGCTGGGACTAGAGGGGGTTCTCTTGTTCAGCCTGGGTTCCTCGGTAGCCCAGAGCTTGGGAGTCACCCATATGTGAGGACTGACTTCCTGCTTGGTCCTGGAGAAAGAGTAGTTACTCACCTGTAACAGGTGTTCTCCAGGAGCAGCAGGAATCAGTCCTCACAACCCTCCCTCCTCCCCTTGGAGTTGCAGTTGTACATAGTTTATTTTTCTTTTTTGTGTGCTGTTCTTAGCTATGTCATTTGACTGAGGTAAGATGGCACCTTTAGGCGGGAAGGGAACCGTGCATGCGTGCCTGCATTCCCAAAGGCTTTCATAGAAAGCTGGGGAAATGCTCTGCTGGGGCTTCATCGGCGCCGATGATACCCATATGTGAGGACTGATTCCTGCTGCTCCTGGAAAACACCTGTTACAGGTGAGTAACTACTCTTTCCCGCCACCTCGCCAGTCGTGCAATTGTTTTCTCCATCTGTGCTGTAATATTAATATTATAAAGTTGTGTTCATCGTCCCCGGAATCTGAATTCTAGGTATTGGATTTGATCCTCAGCCCAACTAGTGGAAAGGTCCCCTGCCACTGCGGTTTGACCCACCCCCTACATCTAACGCAATGGATTTA
The DNA here is from genome assembly GCA_033557465.1 of Ichthyophis bannanicus. Lineage (NCBI taxonomy): Eukaryota > Metazoa > Chordata > Amphibia > Gymnophiona > Ichthyophiidae > Ichthyophis > Ichthyophis bannanicus. The sequence continues at coordinate 245,092,825 of CM066040.1, read as the reverse complement.
TCTTTGTTGATTTTTAACCCAGAGAACGCACCAACCAGCTCTATTTGCCGCAGTGCTGCCTCCATAGACCGGACAGGATCCTGGAGACAAAGAAGCATGTCATCCGCAAATGCACTTAATTTTATACCTCCGTTCTTCCACCCCATCCCCTTCACTTCCACCATGTTGATCAGCGACCTCAGTAAAGGTTCTAGCTGTAAAACAAACAGGAGGGGGGACAAAGGGCAACCTTGCCCTGTCCCTCTTTTCAACGAGAAAGGCTTCGAGCTTTGTCCTCCGACCAAGATATGCGCCAACGGGTCTGCGTATAATGCTTTTATCCAATCTAAAAAGAGACCCTCAAATCCAAAACGACGCATAACTTCAAACATATAAGCCCATGATACGCGATCAAATGCCTTTTCGGCATCCAGACTCACCAACAATAACGGGGTGTTCTTCAATAAACAAGTTTCCATGCCCAGCAGAACTTTACTAATGTTCAAAAAGGCTTCACGCCCTTTCACGAATCCTGACTGATGTAATCCAATTAATCTAGGGAGGATATTTTGCAAGCGATTCGCAAGCACTGAAACCAAAAGCTTCATGTTGTAATTAATTAATGATATAGGCCGGTATAAAGCCGGATCTTCCAAATCTTTCCCTGGTTTGGGTATAACAGATATAGTTGCTGTCTGCATGTCTCTGGGAAATTGCCCCAGGTCTGCTCCCTCCTCATACAGGGCCGCTAGGGTGGGTGTCACTTTCATTTCCAAAATTTTGTAAAATTCTACCCCGAACCCATCAGGCCCTGGTGCTTTATGCGGGGTTCCCACCTTGATGACTTTTTTTGATTTCCCGCCCTTCAATGGGCCTGTTAAGTTCGACAAGCTCCCCTTATGTCAACCTCGGAAGCGTTACCTTTTCTCTTTTTGCCTATCTTCGTTATCTGGGGTATATAGCCTCTCATAGAATGACTTGAAAACCACTGCTATGTCGCGTGGCTCACTGTGTCTCACTCCCTTTGTGTCTTTAATTGTTGCCACCACTTTGGTGCTTCCCTGGCCCCTAACCAGCCTCGCCAAAAGCCTTCCCGACTTGTCTCCAAATCTAAAAAACTGGTGTCTATAATATTGCATAGATTGTATTGCTCTCTCATGGAGCAATGCATTAAGTCGGGCCTGGACTCGTACATAGTCCCCTAGCTCTGAAGTTGTGCTTTTAAAATTCCGAAGCTCCTGGGTCAACCGTAGAATTTTACTATCTATCTGCTTCCTTTCTTTTGCCACATATGCTATAATGCACCCTCTGACTACTGCTATCCCAGCTTCCCAAAAGAGGGCTGTCGAGCTCACTTGATCTTCATTAAAACTTACATATTCGTCCCAACAAAAATGCAATGTGTGCCTTTGAGTCAGTCCTGACTCCTGGCAACCCAGAAGCTCCTGGGTTTTCTTGGCAGTGTCACCGGAAGTAGATTGCCAGGCCTTTCTTCCGAGGCAATGGAGGGTTAAGTGACTTGCCCAAGGCCACAAGGAGTGCTAGTGGGAATTGAACCCTGGTTGCTTGGTTACCAAGCCAGTGTTCTAACCACTAGGCTACTCCTCCACTCCAATTCGTCCCAACATTGTATCAAATATGTCTGAAACTCCTTGTTCTTCCACAGGTGTCTCGGGAATGACCATCTCCACTCTGAAGGGCCCTTTCCCCTCCAACTCATCCTTACCATTGCGTGATCCGAGATTATAATTGGATCAATTTTGATATCTTTAACTCTACTAAGGTTACTTTTTGAGACCAGAATATAGTCTATTCTAGACCAGGTTTGGTGCACTCTGGACAGGTGCGTGTAGTCCTTTTCTCCCCCATGCAGCACTCTCCAAGCATCTATGATATCGCCCAATTCACACAGATAACTTATACCCTTACGGTTCCAGTCCCCTCTCCCCGCCACCCACGTCCTATCCAACATTGGGTCATGAGGACAATTAAAGTCTCCCGCTAGCATAAGATGCACCTTTGGCGTCCATAGTATCCACCTTAGAATACCCCGGAAGAACCCATGATCATAGCAATTCAGCGCATAAACACTGCCTAGTAATAATTCCTCTCCCCCTAACTTTACATGCAGAAAAATAAAGTGCCCCTCGGGATCAATTTCCTCAGAGATAACCTCCAACGGGACTCCTTTTTTTATTAGAATCGCTACTCCCCTTTTCCTCGTTCCCGATGAGGCCCCACACACTTGCCCTACCCAATCTCGTTTTAGCTTTGCATGCGCAAGCTGGCTAAGGTGGGTTTCTTGCAGAAATGCAACCTGAGCCCCCTTCCGTTTTAACGCTTGCAGAATCTTAGTGCGTTTAATGGGGGTGCTTACTCCTCCCACATTCCACGGGATCATACAGATATCATTAACCTCATCCTTGCCTTGTTCTGGCCCCCCTCGTCATACCCACTGTATCCTTATTCCTCCTCTTCTTTTTCACCTGCCGGGGCCGCCCAGCCTCGACCCCAAGCCCCCAGTATACAGGCCTCTCCCATTCCGCATCTTCTCCCACCTCTCACTCACACCTACCCAACTGTACCGAAGGCATGGTCTAGTCACTACCCCCCTCCCCCCCACCCCTCTCCATTCATTCTCCATTTCCCTTCTTTCATGCACCCCTTCCCCCGTCATTGCACCTTCTTACTGTCTCTCCCCCCCCCCACCCTTCCTTCCACCCTCTTCTTCTCACCCTCTCCCACATTCCCCAGCAAAAGTTCCACCTTCCACTCCTCAGCCTTCCGCTGCTGAGGCTTGGTCCGAGTCAACGCTACAGGGCTGCCTCGAATCATTCCTGTTGGTACTCGCCATCTTTTTCCCCGCAGAGGCTTCTCTCCCTGTAATCCCCCACTGCTCAGATCTGCACTCAGCGTCCACAGTTCAATAGTCCTTGGTAGCAAAATGATGTTAAGTCTTGGCTAGTAATATAAAGTTCTCCGATGTTGCGTCTGAAATACTCCCACTCTTAGGGCCGCTCCGGTGACTCAAGTTGCTGGCTCGCCTGGATTCTCTTTGTCCAAAAGCCCACTATAAATCTTTTAGCTGCTGCTAGTGTGTCAAAGGCATGATTTTGTCCTTGACTAGAAAGCCTCAACACCGCTGGATAAGCTAACGTGAAACACATTTTTCTCTGAAACAACACGACACACAGAGGAGCAAACTCCTTTCTCTTTGCTGCCACAGCTGCAGAATAGTCCTGAAATAACAGAAGTCACTGGTTCTCCAATAACAGTTCACCCTTTTTCTGGTATGCCTGGAGTATCTGTGTTTTATGCTAGAAGTTAAGTATCCGTGCAATCACTACTCGTGGCCTATGCCTGTTCTCCACTCGGATTCCCAGGTGGTGGGCGCGCTCCACTTGTATCTGGCCCACTAATGCTTCAAGGCCCAGCTGCTTAGGGAGCCATGTTTCGATCAGGGAAGGCAACTGTTGATCCATCGTAGACTCTGGAATTCCCACTAGCCGCAAATTGTTTCTCCGTCATCTATTTTCTAGATCGTCTACTTTCGTCAGAAGTGCCTCAATTTGAACTTTATGTGCCTCCACTTCCCTGGAGCGGCGCCCCTCCTTGTCCTCTTATGGCAGCCACCCGATGCTCCAACTCTTCCGCTCGTCGGCTTACCTCCACAAGCGATTCTCCCATTTTGTCCAGCTTTTTCAAAATTTGATCAAATTTAGGATCCAGTAGTTTTACTACCTCTTCCGTCGAAGAATCTGCGCTTTCCGCCCCCGGCGAGGTGGGCTGAGATGCCGCCAAGGCCAAGGTTCCAGCCTTGTTTCCTTTGTCGCAGTCTTTCTTAGCCGGTAAAGGCATTTTGGGGCGCTGAGGTATCAGAGCTGCTGTCTCTGTCGTTACTCTCTTGTATCTTCCGCTTTCTCATTTATTGTGGAGGTATTTTGGGCAGTTTGTTAAGGATTTTTCATGAGGCAGCCCCGGAGCGAGCAGAGGTGCGTCCTCACTCGCTCATGCGTCACGTGGACCCCCACTTAATTTTTTAAATAGTCCCTGCAACTCTACCATGGATTATCTGCAAACATTACAGCATTTATGTAAGAAAACAAAACTTTTAACCCCTACAGTATAAAGGACTAAAATGTTTGATAAACCAACAGATGAATATGAGCTGTAAATCCAGGCAGGATTTGTAGATGAATTTACATGCAGAAGTGGCTCTTAAACCTTGGTAAAATAAAGAAAACAAAAAAATAAAAAAAATAAAAAACTTACCATCTTCAGTGCATATTCCTTTGTACTTTACAATATTGTCGTGGTACAGATTCCTCAGAATTTCAATTTCTTGCTTCAGGTCTGCTATGTGATTACCACTACTCTCAGGCTTCAGAGATTTCACGGCAACTAATTCTCCTGTGTTATCCCCTTCTGGGTCATATCTGCACAGCTCAACTTTTCCAAAATGGCCCTGATTTGAAATAGAGGAGAAATAGGTATCTCACATAAGAACCTTTTCAAATATTTCAGAATACAAAAAGGTAAAGAAAAACAGAGAGAGACTCCAGTCGGGCACCTTGACATAAAGAAAAGCAAGCGACAGCAAAGTCAAAGGATAACAACTGAAAAAGAAATTTTTTAACAGAAGCACATAGACTGATATAAAATCTAATTAAAAACCACAACTGCCTGCATCAGGGATGTAAATATGAATTTCAACTGCAGAACTCCCAATGCCAAAGAAAATCTATTTATTTCAATTTATATATCATTATTCTTAAATATTCTCAGATCAAGTGTACAAAAAAAATCAAATAATCTTATAATAGTCCATAATCAATAAAAATTTGTATTCTAGGGCTGTATTTGTAATATGATAAAAACTAACTACATTTCAAAAATGAAAAGTTTACAAACAAACCGAAGGCAAAGTTAAATACAATAAACTGGACGAATGAAGTCTTCACAGGCTTCCTAAGTGTAGCCATCTTCTACATTTCAAATAACGTTTGGCAGAGAATTCCAAAGCATTGAGCCAGCATTTGACAGAGCCTCGCCAGTGCACTGGAGGATGACTTCTTTTGGATAAGGCGGATAATAATGAACTTTATGAGTAGATTTTATATGTTTGTCCTAAGTGGACACTGGAATCTTTCCTCGGCTCTTCGTCCCTATCTCAGGAGCCAGTGCAAACAAGAAGACAGACAATACACTGAAATACACTGTATTAAAGTCTGCTAAAGCTTTAGAGAGGCAATTACAGATCCAAAGTAAAAGGTGGCCTTGGTGGGCCTGCTGATCTCTCGGACTTGTAGGGTCTAATTTTATGCTGGGTTCCCTAAATTGATCAGCTAGCTAAGTGACCGACAACCTGATTATTCCTTCTTCTTTAATCTCTAGCTGGCATTTGGAGAGAAGGCTGCCTTCTCAGCCAATACGCTGCTGTAGGTGCCTCTCGATTCCTTGTGTTGCTCACAATACGCTTCCAACCTTGGTGATCAGTGGCAACATTTCTGCCGTCATTCATGGTTAGTCGTTGGTTCCTTAGGTCTTCTTCGATGTGTTTGATTATTCCAATTAGGAGACCGGTGGGTATAAATATAGTCCTTTGGGACTATGTGCTAGAAGTATCCTATTCTCTCACAAATCTTTTCTTTAGAGCCCTCCCTTTACTGTATTAGATGTGCAGTGGAGCAGAGCACCTCGAAAGATCTACTACCAGTGGAAGCTGTAATTCCTTTCCCTAAGAGATGTTTCTAGCTTCTTGTGACCTCAGGGAAAATATCTGCTTGTTCCAGTCATTCTTGGTTTACCCTTTAGTCTCACCACAGAGCCATGCACATTTTCCAAGATGAAGATATGTGTGACTGGGATTATTGGTAATGAAGACATGAAGGAGCAGCATAGTGGTTAGAGCAACAGCCTGATGACAAGAGATCAGGGTCAGGTCCTACTGGTATTTCTTGTTGTCTTAGGCAAGTCACCTAATCTTCCATTGCCTCAGGTACAAAATTAGATTGTAAGCCTTCTAGGGACAGGGAAATCCCAACTGTACCAGACAAACTCACCTTGAATTTGAGCTTACGCATTGTAAGCTGATTAAATAAACTCTCGTGCATACTTAACGGAATGACTGCTTCAGGAAAAAACAATCTGCGATGGAGAATGGACTCTCTTCAGTGCAAATGGTGCATTTGAGGGAGGCTCTTGGTGGGATCACTGGCCTTGAGGAGAGACAGCTGTAGCAACTGCAGTGTCTGTAGTATCTTGGTTCCATTTCATTTTTCAGAAGAACAGAAGAAATGCCATACTGGGTCAGACCAAGGTCTGTCAAGCCCAGTATCCTGTTTCCAACAGTGGTCAATCCAGGTCACAAGTACCTGGTAGGTTCCCAAAAGGCACACTGGTTCCACAGTGCTCATCCTGGGGCAAGCAGTGGATTTCCTGGGTCCTCTTTAATAATGGTTTATGAACCTTTCCTCCAGGAACTTGTCCAAACCTTTTTTAAACTACAGCTACACTAACAGCTTTTACTACATCCTCCCGTAACGAATTCCAGAATTTGATTATGCATTGAGTGAAAAAATATTTTTTCTTATTAGTCTTAAATGGGTTACATTGTAGATTCATTGCATGTCCCCTAGTCTTTCTACTTTTTGATGGTGTAAATAACCCATCTACATTTACCCATTCCATTCCATTCATTAATTTATCAACCTCTATAATATCTTCTCTCAGTCGTCTCTTTTTCAAGTTGAAAAGCCCTAAACTTTTAAGCCTTTCCTCATAGGGGTATCCTTCCATCCCCTTTATCATTTTGGTGGCTCTTCTCTGTACCTTTTCTAATTCCGCTATATCCTTTTTAAGATACAGTAATCAGAATTGCACACAATATTGAAGGTGCAGTCGCATCATGGAATGATACAGAGGCATTATAATATCGTTTGTTTTATTCTCCATTCCTTTCTTTATGATTCTTAGCATTCTATTTGCTTTCTTGGCCGCTGAGGCATACTGGGCAGAGGGTTTCAACTTATCCATGACACCTAAATCTTTTACTGGGGTGATGGTTCCTAATGTGGAACCTTGTATCCTGTAACCATAGTTTGGGTTGTTCTTTCTTAGGAGCGTAACTTTGCACTTATCCACATTAAATTTCTTCTGCCATTTGAATATCCAGTCTTCCAATTTATCAAGGTCCTCTTGCAGTTTTTCACAATCCTCTTGCGTTTTAAGAACTTTGAATAATTTTGTGTAATTTGCAAATATCATCACTTCATTCATTATTCCCACTTCCAGATAATTTATGAAGATGTTAAAAAGTAGCTGGCCCAGCACAGATCCCTGGAGTACTCCACTATTCACCTTTCTCCATTGAGAAAATTGGCCATTTAGCCCGACTGTCTGCTTTCTATCTTTTAACCAACTCCAATCCCATGACTTTTTAATTTGGCTAAGGGTCTCTCATGAGGGACGCTGTCAAAGGTTTTCTAAAAATCCAGGTACACTATATCAACCAGCTCAACTTGAGCTACCTATTTATTCACACCTTCAAAAAAATATAACAGATTGGGCACTGTGTTTTTGACTGAGCAGAAAAGCAGTTTGGGAAGTCTATTTTTTTTTGGCAGGGAAGGTCCCATAAGCATGGGGTCTATGTGGCTCTTGGGGGTCGATGGTGGATTGGTTGATCTGGTGCATTGGACACTGCTTATGCAACCAATACAGCAGTAGTTACCAGACAGAGGATCAAAGCACCAGCAGAATTATGAGGTGTAGCATCTATGGATCTAGTCCAGCTTAGCTTTGTGGATGCAGAGCAGGATTGTGCTAGGGATAGTGCTTCTACTGCTCACCAAACACCACAATACCAATCTTGTCAGAAGTTGGGTCACATCTGCTTGAGTGCACCTGATCTTGTCTGCTCTTGGTAGCTAAGCAGGGTCATTCTAGTTATTACTGGGATAGATGATCACCTGAGAATTCCAGGTGCTGTAGTGGAACCTGTTGTCAGTCTTATATAGTTCAGAGCCAGTGGATCCCCTCTGAGACTAACTGGTTGATCAATCAGGGGCCATTTGCAGTAGCTATGGGACTTTGGCCCCTGATATCAGACACAGCTTTAAAACCATGTCAGTTTATACCAGAGCAGAGGATTTGTTCACTGTAAAGATTTATTTAACTAGGGTCCTGGGTTTCAGTGGTTGCATGGTTATTTTGGAGGTGGAGTTATGTCCTCATACATCACGTGCAATACTCTGTGCATGTGTCGGTTATAGCCAAGTGGTTTTCTCAGCAATCAATTCTTAGTTCAAGAGACTTAGTTCTCCAAAACAGCCTTGGTTCTTACTGGAGACTGATGAAGTCTTCTAGCGCTGGACCCGATAGCAGCCAGACAGATGTACAGTCTCTTTTTAAAGGCTACAGAGTCTTGGCTTTGGTGGCAGCAGTCACCATGCTGTAACTATGGCTGGCTTTGGGCATTTGCAATGTTATTTTTTCCAAGGCCCTAATTGCACACTTCTCTCACAGGTTTCAGTGCATCCCTGGACTGTAGACTGGCTGATGGTGGATGCCCCAAGTGCCCATGGTCTTCAGAGTGGAATAAAAACTTGGGCTGCCACAGTAGAGATCTCTCCTTTCCTAGAAGCCATATGCATGGATGGTTCATCTTGCTTCTCTCTTAGGGACTGGTCCTTGAGGGATATGCTGGTTATTAGGGTTTTTAGCTGCAGTTAATTCCCCCTTCTATAGGTAATGAAACATTCCATCTCCATGGGGATTGTTGAGGGCATGTGGGTCCCCTCTCTAGCTCTCTTAAATTTCTGCTGTCAGAGGTCAATAGTTTGGTCATCTCTGTGTGAGTTCACAATACATGCTTAGCCTTTAGTACTGAGGGCCAAGGGAATGCCCTTGCATTTTACAGGAATACTTAAAATTCCTTGTCAGCTTCCCTTTCAGATGTGTTACGTTTTAGGGCACAATCTTGCCTTTTTGGTCGTCTGAGATATCAGGTGGTTCCAACTTCAGAGCAAATTATAATTTTTTGGCAACATGGAACCCTCTTTGAGCTTTCAGAGGGTGTTTCTAAGACCTAGCAGGACTGGGTGATTCTGTTGCCCAGTTCTTCTGTCAGAGGGATACAGGGTCTCTATGCTCTCCTGGCTAGGAATGCTCATTTACATAATTATAGGAGAGCCAGTTGCCCTTTGAACAGTTTTCCTTTTGTTTGAGATTTCAGCTTACCACAGGATGCAGTTTTGTCATGACTTTCTACTTCATAAGGAGGACAGCAAGGTGGGCCTACCAGATGATGTATACGTGGAACATACACTGGGTCCTATTCTGTTTTTTTTGGGGGGTGTTTTAGAGATGCTCTATGAGTTCTGTAGTTTTTGAGGCTGTCTCTCCTCTTTGGGGGGACCGAAGGAGAGAAAAATAGCTAAGGAGCTATTTTTGTCTGGTAGGTCCAGGAGGTAGCTTCCTCAGATTCCTCTTGGGGGGCTGGATAGTCCCTGTATAGGTACCCATTCCATATGCTAAGGCAGTGGTTCTTAACCCAGTCCTCGGGACATGCCTTGCTAGTCAGGTTTCCAGGACAGCCATAATGAACACGATTGAGAGAGATTTCCATGCACTGTCTTCCATTATATGCAAATTTTCTCATATATACAGTACTGGTGGTTGTCCTGAAAGCCTGACTGGCTAGGTGTGTCCCAAGGACTGGGTTGAGAACCCCTATGCTAAGAGAACAGTGGCCTCTTGGGTGGAAGCACCTTTAATTTGAGCATATAGTTTGTAGAATGGTCATCCTTGCCTTCTTTTTAAAATGCTTTGGCTTCAAGGTCTAGCATGAGTCAGCTTGTTTTATTCTGCCTCAAAGGAGCTGGCATCCGATTCTGGACTTGTTTGGTGGAAGATAAAGGTGGTAAAATTTGGTCTTACCTGCTAATAACCTTTCCTCTCCCTGACAGACTAGCTCAGTCCCACTCTACCTTAGCATCTTTCAGCTTATTCTGATTTGGAATTGGTGTGCTTCAATGGCATTTAGCTGACTGGGAGATGTTTTGCTTTCTCTTGGGAGTGGTTATTCAGAAGGGCAGGTGAGTGCTCTTGATCCCTCCTCCTTCACTGCACATTGAAAATGTTATTTTCTTTTTGGGGGGGGGGGGTGTTCCTCCATTCGCTTTGATGCAGAAAATCCAGAGGAGCATGTAGCTGCACAGTGCCCTAATATGGGATGGAGCTCACAAGCCTTTCCTCTCTATTTCCATCTGCTGGCTGAGAAGCATAACCCATCCATTCTAGACTGGTGTGGTCAGACTCAAGGAAAGAAAATTAACAGGTAAAACCAAATTGTACTACTTATTATGAAATGCAAAGTTATAATTTCCTGAGAGGCAATTCATTCCTAATGAAAGTAGACATAAACCTCCTCTGTAATTTCAACATTTAACTGTTTGCTTTTTGTTCATAATGAGCTATATTTAAAAAGGAGTCAGAACCTTTCCTGTGGGGATGAATACATAATTATGGATATTTATGGGCTTATGCTAGACTCCAGCAAAATGAAACTTTAATGTTAATAAAATCATCTTTTCATTTGCATACTTTACTTTTTCCTCCCTATTTGTATATTTATTTGTACATTCGGACTTCCATAACACTAGACATCCCAATTAGGGTTATTAGTTCCAGTGATGCACACCAATTTCTTCTGGTTGTCTCCTGCAACTTGCATCACATAGGAGGAGCCTGACCAAGGTGTCTTGTGTGTCAAGCCAACTACTAATATAATCTGGAAGGATGCAGACCTTTTAGCTCCTTAGTTCCATTCTTACACTGACTGACACCACAGTCTTCCTACTTATAGGATAAAACTATGCAGAAAGTAATATCTTCAGAATTGCCTTCTATGACCTTTCGTTTGTCTAGCTGGCATTGACAAGGCAATGACACAGATTGTGAGATCTAAGGCAAGAAATCAAGTAATGACTCATTTAATAACACAAAGTATTGCCATGGAGGCATCAGACAGTTGACTTTGTAAACCTTAGTTGTAAAAGGAGGTGAGACAACTAAGCACTTAAAGTTGTGATTAACATTATTGACACCCTTGCATTTTAGGTAGGTTGTGTGCAATATCTTGAGAAGTAATTGGAAATATTGCAACTGTATGTCATCATAATATATTAACAATATGTTCAAAAGTATACAACAAAAAAAGATGTCTGTGCAACTTAGACATCATAATTTCTGAGAAAAGAAACAAAATATGACCTGGACAGGACTAATGGCATACTTCACTAATATTCAGCTGCACAATCCTTGGCAACGATGACATTTTCCAAATATTTCTTGTAGCCATCTATAAGTTTCATACATCTGTCTGCTAGTAGTTTCTCCCACTCTTCAACTGTGATTTATTCCAGCTCATGAATGTTTTCACAATTCCTTTTACTGATGGCAGATTTCAGCTCTTTCCAAAAGTTCTCAATTAGATTGAGATCAGGACTCAATGCTGGCCAGTTTAAAACAGTCCATTTGTTCCTTTATAACCATTCTTTTGTATTTTTGGATGTACGATTTGGGTCATTGTCCATGACCTTTGACCCAGACCTAGATTTCTGACACTAGGTAGTACATTTTGATCCAAAATACTTTGGAAGTCCTCTGACTTCATGAGTCCTTTACAATGTTCCAGACCTCCAGTTCCTGAGGCAAAACAGCCCCACATTATGGAACCTCCATCATATTTAACTGTAGGAAGGGTGTTTTTTTCCTTATAAGATTAATTTCTTCGCCTGTAAATGTATCACTGGTCTACACTGCCAAAGAGCTCAAGATTGGTTTTATCTGTCCACAGAACATTTTCCCAGAAGAAATTTCACAAGGTGTGTTTGAGAAGTGGGGTCCTCCTTGGCCTTCGCCCATGAAGTCCTCCTTTGTTTAGTATGCGGCATATGGTGTGGGTTGAAACCACCACTGCAGATTGCTCCAGGTCAGCCTTAAGTCTTTGGATGTTGTCCATGGTGTTTTTCCAACAGTTCGTGCTAACCTTCAAAAATGTCTTGGATTAATTTTCCTCTTCCTACCATGTCTTGGGAAGTTCTTGACAGTTCTATGAGCAGAAAACTTCTTAACAGCATTGCGAACTGCAGATACAGGAATCCCACGGTCTTTGGAGATGGCCTTGTACCCTTTTGAAATTTGAGGATAATGACTTTTCTGATTGTCTCGGGCAGCTTTCATCTTCTCCATTGTGAAAATGAAACAAAGCATGAATGTGGCCATTTCTTGAAACCAGTAGTTGGTTTCTCCATGCCTTCGAGGATGTGAAGGTATGGAAGGCTTAAGCCCTAACAAGTGTGTTGACGTCCAAGTCTTTTTGTTTCGAAAAGATAAGAAAGTAGTAAAAGAAAAGAATAAGGGAACCAGCGATGTCTTCGACAGTGCTGGTGTCAATGGAAAGGCAGAGGTGCTATCCACAAAAAAAGCTTTTCTGTGGTGACAAGATTAGCTTCCTGCTGGCTCCACGGAAAATGAAGAACTGAAGAGAGGGAGTTGGGATGGTGGGAAGGCAGTCATGCAGGTGCAGTGGAGTGCTTCCAAACGTTTTCCACTTGGACACTGGGGAGCATTCCCGCGTTGGTTCAGTCGGTGCCGATGTCACCCATATGTGAAGACTACAGTCCTGGTTTGTTCCAGGAGATCAGGTGTTCTCCGGGGACAGCAAGAATCAGTCCTCACATATGGGTGACATCGGCGCCGACGGAGCCTAGTTGGAAGCATCACCCCAGCTTTCAAAGAAAGCCTTTGGGAGATGCACCATGCATGCATGGTCCCCTACTCACCCAAGGGTGCTAATGCGGCAAAATTAAAATACAGTAAAGAAGAAACTCCAAGGGGAGGAGGGAGGGTTGTGAGGATTGACTTCTGCTGTCCTCAGAGAACATCTGTTACAGGTAACTACCTACTCTTTCTCTGGGAACAAGCAGGAAGTCAATCCTCACATATGGGACAACTCAGCTACAGGCTACCGAGAACCTGTACAAAACACCATGGGTGGGCACAGAAAAAGCAGGACAAGAGACCAACACTGTTGTTGGATACGTGAAAGGTGTAACAACTTTGCTACCTTGCTCACTTCTGACATAGTTTGAGGTCACTAACCCCTGAAGAAGGCCTCCCAGCCGAAACATGTTCAGATTGACCTCATAGGCTTCAATAAAGATCTCTTTCCATGGCTGGTCTCTTGGCATGCTTTCTCTGTACCTGCTGACGCTGCAGGAAGCGCGTCCCCCTTGCTCAAAACGCCATGGGTGATCAGAGAAGGTGAGCCATGAGTTGCAGCAGTTAAGTCTCAACTGAGAGTCTCTCGCAAGATCCAAGTGTCCGTTGGGGAACCAGCACTCCAGAAGCCTGAAGGGTTGGAGGGCAGAAGATGCCTACACCCCGAAGAGATTACGGAGCATGGCCTGGCTGAAGGGGCTGTCCCATCAGTAATCCCTCTCCAGGCAGTAGTTAGCTGTGAAGGTATGGACCGAAGACAAGGCTGCGGCCAGGCAGATTTCTGTCACAGGTACAGAATGCAGATTTGCCAGAGAGGTAGCCATGGCAAATCTGATATGGTGCACTGTGACCCGGTGGTCTAGTAAGATCCCAGCCTGCTGAATGGCTAGAGCAATGCAGTCCACCACCCAAGTGGACAGAGTTCACTTAGTCACTGGAAACCCCAGTCAACTGTGGTCATAGAAAATGAAAAGCTGAGGTGCTTTGTGGTGGCCCTGAGTCTGTTGCAGATAGAAGGACAGGGCCCGTTTACAATCCAAAGTATGGAGAATGATCTTCGCCTTGCCAGCGTGAGGCCTCAGGAAGAAGGTAGGGACACCATCTCCTGAATGAGATGGCAGAAACTTGGGGTGTGCGCGGAGCACCACCCTGGTTCTTGTAGAACCTCATGTAGAGCAGCATAGCCATAAGAGCATGGAGCTTGCTGACCGTGCAAGCCAACGAGCGCACCACGAGAAAGCCAACCTTCCATGAGAGGTACCGCAGGTGATAAGTAGCCAGGGGCTCAAACGGTGGCTTAATGAGCTATGAGAGCACCACATTGATATCCCACTATGCCGTTGGTGGGCAGCCTGGTGGTTTGGACAACAAAGCACTGCAGGAAACAAGAAACAAGGGGCTGAGCCGAGAGGGGCTTACCCTCGACAATGGTGCTCAGGTGCACTCTGATCGCATTGGAATTTAGTCCCATCTGGGACAGGTGGAATAAGTACTAGAGCATCAGCTGCACCAAGCAGGAGAACAGGTTCGCCTGCCTCTCGATGCACCACACTGAAAATCAACGCCACTTGAAGATGTATGCCCTCCTCGGGGGGCCTTGCAGGAGGCCATAAGGACCTCCTCCACCTCTCGTGGGAGGTTGAAGAGAGCTAGAGCTACTCTTTCAGCAGCCAAGCCATGAGTGACAAGGACCCCAGGGTGGAATGCAGAAGAAAGACCTTCTCCTGTGAAAGTAGTCCTGTGGCATGGCCCAGGGGAATCAGAGATGCCGCCGACATACAGAGAAGCAGTGGGAACCAAGGTTGCCTGGGCCACTGGGGGGGGGGGGCTACACCAGTATTCAGTGATGCCCTGTAGTGCTGGACCCTGAAGAGGGTCTTGGCAACCAGTGGTGTCTGCGGGAAGGCGCAGAGAAGGCCTTCCATCTATAGAATAAGGAACACATCTGCTGCCGACTGGGACAGGTGCAGTTGGTGGGAGCAGAAACAGGGCCAATGCATGTTGTCCAGGCTGGCGAGTAGGTCCACTAGGGGGACAACCCAGAGTCTGAAAAGCCGGAAAGCCACTCTGGGATCCAGGTGCAGTTTGTGCGGCTGAAGAATTCTGCTTAGCTGTCCACCAGAGCATTGTCCAGGTCCAGGAGGTAGACTGCCCACAGGAGCATTCCATTGCATGTCACACATTTGCAGAAGGCTACCGCCTCCTGGCAGAGGGAGTACGACCCCATGTCCCCTTGTTTGTTGACATAGAACACTGCGACTTTTTTATCCATCTGGACCAGCACCGACTGGTGCTGCAACTGGTGGTGAAAGGCTCGGAGGGCCAGAGATATTGCCTGAAGCTCCAGGAGGTTGATCTGCAACTGGCACTCTGTCTGGGACCAACTGCCTTGAGTACAGAGGTCCTCGCATTGAGCTCCCCATCTCCACAGGGAGGCGTCCGTAGTAAGGACCCTCTGGGGAGTGGGTGCCTGGAAGGGCATCCCTGTCTGAAGGTGGTGGGGGATGTGCCACCAGTCGGAAGAGTCTGCCAGCTGGCAGGTCACTCTTATCCTGTCTCAAAGCCTGCCCCTGGCTTGTGTCCACTGGGAGTGAAGGCACCACTGTGCTGTCCTCACGTGCAGGCGGGCGTAAGGCAATGTGGCTCAGCAGGCAGAGCAGAAGGCAAGCGGGCATCGACCGGCGATGCTGCACCTCTGCAGCTAGCGCCCTGAGGCATTCTGTCCTCTCCGGAGGGAAGAAGGCCTTGGCCTGGAGGATGTCCAGCTGAGCCCCTATGAACTCCAGGCACTAAGCTGGAGAGAGGTGGGACTTGGGGTAGTTGATGATGAACCCCAGACACTGCAGGGTGTGGATGGTGCGCATGTTGACGTGGTGTACCTCTGCAGCTGTGCCTCCCTTTTTGAGCCAGTTGTCCAGGTAGGGAAAGACGAAGGCCCCTTGGAGACTATGGTGGGCTGTGACCACCGCTAGACACTTGGTGAAGACCCTTGGCGATGACGCCAGCCCAAAGAGTAGTACCCTGTATAGGTAGTGACCTCCTCCCACCACGAACAGGAGGTATTGTCGGTGGTTGGGATAGATCAAGATGTGTGTATAAGCATCCTTCAGGTCTTAAGGCGCATAGCCAGTCTCCCTGCCGGAGATTTTGATTTTATCCTGTTGCTATAAAGGGATTCACTGTGTCTGTCCCATGTCATTTTGAATTCTGTCACTGTGTTTGCCCGCACCACTTCCATTGGGAGGGCATTCCAAGCATCCACCACCCTTTCTGTGAAAAAGGTTTTCATGACATTGCCTTTCAGTTTATCCCCTTGAAGCTTCATGTTATGACCTATAGTTTTACAGCGTCCCCGTCTTTGGAAGAGTTTTGTTTGTCCATTAATACTAAGTATTTAAAGGTCTGAATCATATTTCCCCTGTCCCACCTTTCCTCCAGAGTGTACATATTTAGGTCTTCAAGTCTCTTCTCATAAGTCTTCTGATGCAGGCTCCAAAACATTTTGGTCACCTTCCTCTGAACTGCTTCCAGCCTTTTTATATCCTTTGCGAAATACAGTCTTCAAAACTGAACACAATATGCCAAGTGAGGCCTCATCAGCGACTTGCACAGTGACATTTATACCTCTTCTTTTCTGCTAGTAATTCCTCTCTGTATGCAACCCAGCATCTTTCTGGCTTTTGCCACTGCCCTATCACACTGTTTCGCCACCTTGAGATCGTCAGAAACAATCACTCCGAGATCCTTCTCCTGGTCTGTGCACACCAATCTCTCGTCCCCTAACGCATACAATTCCCTTTGATTTCTGCTTCCCAAGTACATGACACTGCACTTCTTCACATTAAATCTTAACTGCCAAGCATTAGACCATTCTTCTAGCTTTTGTAGATCTTTGCTCATGTTCTCCACTCCCTCAGGAGAGTCCACTGTGTTGGCAAATTTTCATCTCATCTGCAAAAAGATGACTTTTCCATTTCGGAAATATCACTCACGAATATATTGAACAGTACTGGTCCCAGGACCAAACTCTGGGACATACCACTAATCACCTTCCTTTCACCCGAGTGAGTTCCATTTACCGTCACCTTCTGTCGTCTGTCAGTCAACCAATTTCTGATCCAGTTCTCCACCTTGGGATCAATCCCCAACTGTTGAGTTTATTGATAAGCCTTCTATGAGGAACAGTATCAAAGGCTTTGCTGAAATCCAGATAGATTACATCCATTGCATGCCCTTGATCCAGTTCTCTGGTCACCCAGTCAAAGAACTCAATCAGATTTGTTTGGCAAGATCGTCCTTTGGTAAAACCATGTTGCCTCGGATCATTCAACCTATTGGTTTCAAGGAAGTCCACTATTTGATCTTTCAGGAGCACCTCCATTACTTTTCCTGCCACCGAGATAAGGCTTACTGGCCTGTAGTTTGACACTTCTTCCCTATTACCACTTTCGTGGAGAGGTACCACATTGGCCCTTCTCCCGTCCTGTGGAACTTCTCCTGTCTCCAAGGATCTGTTAAAAACATCCTTTAAAGGCCCTGCAAGAACCTCTCTGAACTCTTTCAGTATCCTGGAATGTATCCCATCTGGTCCCATAGACTTGTCCACTTTCAGTTTTGCAAAATGTTCTAACACATCATCTTTTGTGAATGGTGTGATATCTACTCCATTCCCATTTGTATATTTGTCAATCACAGGTGGTCCCTTCTCCAGGATTTTCTCTAGTGAAAACCGAGCAGATGTATTTGTTTAGCATTTTCGCTTTTTCAATGTCACTTTCCATGAATCCGTTCCTAGTACTTTTGAGTCCTGCAATTCCACCTGATTTTCCTCCTCTCCCAAATATACCTGGAAAAAACGTTTTGTCGCCACACTTCACATCTTTAGCCATCTTTTCTTTTGCCTTTGATTTTGCTATCCTTATTTCTCTTTTTGTCTCTTTTAGTTTAATCTTATATTTTTTTTTCTGTGTTCCTCTGCGAGCTTCTGAATTTTGTGAAAGCTGTGGTTTTTTGCCTTTATTTGTGCAGCCACTTCTTTGGAGAACCAAACAGGTTTCCTTTTCCTCTTGTTTTTATTTACTTTCCTTACGTATGTATCTGTTGCACCTTTTATTGCCTCCTTTAGTTTAGCCCATTGCAATTCCACTTCCCTTATCCCCTTCCCACCCTACCAACTCCTCCTTCAGGTACTCGGCCATTTTACTGAAGTTGACGTTTTTGAAGTCTAGGACTTTGAGCTTGCCGTGATTGGATTCTACCTTGGCTTTTATCTCAAAACACACTGTGTGATGATCGCTTGCTCACATGGGCACCCACCTGGATATTTGACACGTTATCTCCATTGGTGAGCACTAAATCCAGCACAGAGCTCTCCCTGGTCAGTTCCAACACCATTTGTTTAAGTAACGCATCTTGGAAGGCATCTACAATTTTTTTTACTTCTTTCCAGATTTGCAGAAGGAACACTCCAATCCACATCGGGTAGATTAAAGTCACCCAATATGATCACTTCCCCCTTCATGGCCATCTTTGCAATATCAACAATCAATTTGCAATCCATATCTTCAGTTTGAGTTGCAGGCCTGTAGACCACACCAGTATGGATGACAGTGCCATCTCCTCTTTCCAACACAATCCAGAGCACTTCTTTTCCCCATGTCCCCTGCATTTCAGCAGCTTTAATATTGCTTTTAACATACAGGGCTACTCCTCCTTTTCTACCCTCTCTCTCTTCTAAATATATTATAGCCAGCTATGTCTATATCCCATTCATGTGACTCGTTAAACCATGTTTCTGTAATGGCCACAATGTCCAAATCCATTTCCACCATTAGTGCTTCCAGATCAGGAACTTTGTTGGCTAGGTTTCGAGCATTTGTACTCATTGCTTTCCAGCATTTGTTGAATGGCTTGCCTGCTCTTTGCATGGATTTTGGTCTACACATCCTTTCCCGCTTGCCATTGATGTGTTGTTCAAAAGCATGGCTGTTTCCAGTGTTTTGCTTTTGCTGGGAGTGACATACTGAACTTGTCGTCCTCTAACAGACACCCCCTTTCCCTAGTTTAAATGCCTGTCCACATACTTCCGGAATTTCTCACTTAGGATCCTTTTCCCTGCGGTGGAGAGATGTAGTCCATCAGTACAGTATAGTCTCTTGTTGTTCCATATGTTTCCCCAGTCACCTATATACCTAAATCCTTCTTGTTTGCACCAGATTTGGAGCCATGTATTGAAGTTGAAGCCTTTCTGTCCCCTTACCATGAACAGGTAGAACATCTGAGACTGCTATAGTGTTAGCAATGGGCTTGATTTTCACTCCCAGAATCTGGAAGTCCCTTTGAACTGCAGAGGCACTGTTTCTAGCCAGATCATTTGTACCCAAGTGGATGACAATATCAGTTTTGGAGTGCTCACTTTCTGCACAAACTATACCAACAATTTGGTTTTTATTCCTGCTGGCTGAAGAGCCTGGGAGGCATTTGACCATCCTCTCTCCTTTGAGCTGTGTTCCCAAGTTGGTGAATAGTAGTTTTCTGTTTTTATTCTCAGAATTAAAGCACTACAGTTATTGCATTGAATACACAACATTCTGACTCAGCTGTCCTAAGAGGAGAAAAGGAGAAAAAGTGGGTATAAGTAAAGGACAGATGTCAATGTATATGACAACTATATAGGCAATGCAACCCAGGGTGGGTGGGGTGAGGGGTAGGGTGGGCAGAAATATAAGTGTCCCTAGCCAGTAGGCCTTCTATAAACTGAGGGCACACTCAGATATCCAATTTAAAGGCTATGCAAGGAACGTAGGCAGGCTGAAGATTCCTAAAAGATAAAGGATACAAAATAACAGAAATCTCAGAGGATGCTATCTGCTACAAGTAAGTAGCAACATGCTTAACATAAAGGAAAATATACTGCTCAAACACACAGAATCTGAATGTTCACATCAAATGATTTTTTGACCTACCTCGCCCAAATCTCGAATTCGTTTCAAAAATCTCTTTTCAAAAAGTGTTGGATCAATTTCTCCATAGGGTGTTTTTTCAGAAACAATGTCTGGATCTGATGTTTGGTAAGAGAGGAGAAGCAATACAAAATTATAAATAAAGATTCTGAATCAGTCATTTGGTTCTGTGGCACACCCCATTCAACACCAGGTAAATTCTGACTCTGCATCAAACCCCTACTTCTGAATCAATATTTGATATGTTAAAGACCATCATTCTTCTTACATGCAGCTATCCAACATTTTTTTTAAAGTGCTGTCAAGTCAATGCTGACTCCTGGTGACCCAGCAGCCCCTGAGTTTTCTTGGCAAGGTATTATCGGCTGTAGATTGCCAGGCATTTTCTTCTCAGGCAATGGAGAATAAAGTGACTTGTCCAAGGCCACTAGGCGTGCCAGTGGGAATCAACCCCTAATTCTTTGGGTACTAGTCTGCTGCTCTAACCACTAGGCTACTCCTCCACTCCTACTTAGAGCATACATGTATCTAATTCTGCAGAGGCTGAGTGATATGGCTTTTCAGGTGTGTATGATTGTAAGAAAGCAGAGGTGATTGGTTACTGGGCCGTACCAAGCCATAAATGCGCCTTGTACGACTTGCACATATGGCGCGAGCCCCCTCCCCCCAATTACAGGTTTGTCATTTGTCCCATGCATCTCCTCATCTTACCCACATATCTAGCCGGCTCTCCCCCATGCTGCCTGCCCTTGCCCAGCCAGCACTGCTTTCAGTGTTGCCTTGGCATGCGGGCCTGATCCTTCCCATCTTCTGAGGTATACTCATGTCTGAGGAGGGATTGGCCAGACCAGCCATTCAATCTTGGGTCTTTGCAACTCCACGCTTGAATGGCTGGTCTGGTCCCTCCCTCTTCTGATGCAAGCAAATGACAGAGGGAGGGATCAGGCCAACATGCAAGCATGGAGTCGGAAAGACCCGGGAGTCACTGCTGCCACTGCTACTGCTTCTGCCAAGGCGACACTAAAAGCGGTGGCGGCGGATTAAGGGCAGGCAGCCCCAAATGCATCCCTATTTCTTTGTGCCCTGTGCGGCTGCACCACTCGCACAGGGTTAGGTATGGCGCTGATTGGTTAATTCAAGGAATAACATACGTAAGGCTAGATTTAGTTTAAAGATTGAGGTAGAAGTTAGCAGATTATGGTGGCAAGTTTGTAGTAGATTACATACATTGGTAGGTTGTTAAGTTTGTTTTGCAAACAACCCAGCAAAATTACTTGCACACATTTTTGGAGAAATTTGCAAGCATACTTTTGAAAAGCAAAAACCCTGCCCCAAGAGTGCTTATAAAAATTGTGAGTACAAGGTTACACATACAGGATTACCGAGATCATTTTATAGCAGGTCGCCCATGTGTGAAGGCCACGCACGTGCCTATTTTTTAAATCCAATTAGACGCCTGTGTGTCTTTACAAAAAACTAGATGTAAACCGGCAGAAATAGCTGGTAAACTGAAGCCATGTACATTTATGTGGCTGCTTGGGAGCCGGCGCAAGCGTGAGAATGAAAAATACTCACACACTTCATAAAATACATGTGTAAATCTCAACTCTGCCAACGTTTTGTCCAAACTCCATCCCAGAACATGCCCCCACAAGGGTCAGATAAAAGTACACGTGCCTTCTCATCACCACATATATCCCTCAGGGTAATTTTATAAAAGCCCTTTTATGCACATAGAAAGCCTTTGTGTGAAAAGGTGTGTGTGAAATTATCCAGTATACATTTACTTTTTCCTGCTTATTGGGAGGACAATTAAACAAAAAAGCATTTATGCATATAAAACACTGTTTTCCCTGCAGAAATAACTTTTACAAGAGTCACCCTTCACACATCCAATAGACATCACAAATCTACCTGAAAATCATACTTTTCTGAAATAAATGAAAACACAAGATAAAATGTCCTATTCTGCATACGGACTCCATGTGGAAAATGAGACTTCCAGGTCGGGACCATTCACATGTATAGAAAGTACAGAAATACTTACTTCGCAAGGGACCAACAGAGGCCTTTGCACAGGGGGCTGATAGACCTACAAAGGTATATTTTGGGTAATTCTGGTTCATTGTCTGCTTGAAAGGCATCTCCAAGGGAGGGGCTACTTTAGATCATCAGACACCTGGCTTCACATACTGGTCACAGCCAGTCTGAAAAAGCCAGAGCTGCACAAGACACAGATAAGCTTATTCCTTTCTATCTCTGCTGGTTTTTATTGCAAATATAGAATACTAAGGGTTGGTTAAACTTTAGGTATTGGGAAAATTGCTAATTGCTGGTCCTACATTACGTTTGGGGATAGTCAAACTGCTTGATTTCCTTGTGTAGCCTTAACAGTTTTTGAGTGTGCCCACAAGTTCAGGCATAAGCCTACTGGGGCAGGGACACTTGGGTTCCCACCCACCCCTGGGGCTGCATTGCCTATATAGTGGCCATAGCTTGGGATACGCCCACATTCTCTTAACCAGCATGTCTTGTATTCAGTGCAATACCTGCGGTACTTTCATTCCCGGAAGAATCATTTGGAGCCTAAGAGCATGTCCTATGTGCCAAAGGTCATCTGCCATGTATAACGAATTGACTTTACTAAGAGAAGACCTAGCTGCCATGCATAAAGAATTGTCTCTACTGAGGGAAGAACTGACTAAAATGAAGCGCACCTCTTCTAGGATACAGACTGAACAAAGTCCACCACTGCTCCCACAAAGAGTCAAACACACCAAGACCAAATGGATCACAGTAGGTTCAGGTAAATTGCGATCTGTGACACAGAGACATCCTATACACCAAGAGATATCCCTGCATAATGCATTCTCTGCCTTGGTTAATAAGGATGCCCTATCCAAAGAAACTCAACGGCCCTTAGAGGAGTCAGCCAATGCCCAATCTCCTGCTAAAGCACCAAATATGAAAAACTCACCAAAAAGAAAACTACTACTACTTGGAGATTCCATCATCAGAGACACCAACTTGGGAACACAGTTCAAAGGAGAGAAGAAAGTCAAAAGCCTCCTAGGCTCCTTAGCCGGCAGGAATACAAACCAAATTATTGATGTACTTAGCGCGGAAAGCAAACACTCCAAACTTGATGTTGTTATCCACTTGGGTACATATGACCTGGCTAGAAATAGTGCCTCTACAGTCCAAAAGGACTTCCAATCTCTGGGAGAAAAACTCAAGCCCATTGTTAACACTGTAGCATTCTCAGAAGTTCTACCTGTTCTAGGTAAGGGGGCAAAAAGGCTAAATCACATTAACAGCTTTAATACATGGCTCCAGACCTGGTGCAAACGAGAAGGATTCAGACTTACTGGCAACTGGGAAAACACATGGACCAACAAGAAACTATACTGTGCTGATGGGCTACACCTCTCTGTCGCAGGGAAAAGAATCCTACATGAAATATTCAGGCAGTATGTCGATTTGCATTTAAACTAGAAGAAGGGGGTGACGGACGGGGAAGATCAAGTTCTGGACATCACCCCCTGCAAAAGCAGAACAGCAGAAACAACCACACTTTTAAACACATCAAAAGCAACTGGGAAGAAGTGGGTAGAATAAAATCAAGGCAAAATACACACAAGCCAGTTAAATGCTGGAAAGCAATGAGCACAAATGCTCGAAGCTTAGCTAACAAACCTCCGGACCTGGAAGCCCTAATGATGGAAAAGGACTTGGACATTGTGGCCATTACAGAAACATGGTTTAATGAATCACATGATTGTGATATAGCCATACTTGGCTATAATCTATTCAGAAGAGACAGAAAAAATGGAAAAGGGGGAGGAGTAGCCTTGTATGTCAAAAGCAGTATCAAAGCTACTGAAATACAGGGTGCATGGGGAAAAGAAGAAGCGCTCTGGATCATGTTGGAAAGAGGAGATAGCACTGTCATCCATACTGCTGTAATTTATAGACCTCCGACTCAAATTGAAGAGATAGATAAATTGATTATAAATATTGCCAAGAAAGCAACAAAGGGGGAAACGATCATACTGGGTGACTTTAATCTACCCGATGTGGATTGGCTTACTCCTTCTGCAAATCTGGAAAGAAGCAAAAAAAATAGTGGATGCTCTCCAAGACGCTTTACTTTGACAAATGGTGATGGAACCAACCAGGGAAAGCTCAACACTGGATTTCGTGCTCACCAACAGTGATAGCGTGTCTAATGTCTGGGTGAGTGCCCCTGTGAGCAACAGTGATCATCACACGGTGTGGTTTGAGATAAAAGCCAAGGTGCAATCCAATCATAGCAAGCTCAAAGTCCTAAACTTCAAAAACACTGACTTCAATAAAATGGCCGAGTACCTAAAGGAGGAGCTGACAGGGTGGAAAGGGATAAGGGAAGTGGAATTGCAATGGGCTAAACTAAAAGGGGCAATAAAAGGGGCAACAGATAAATATGTAAGAAAAGTAAATAAAAACAAGAGGAGAAGGAAACCTATTTGGTTTCCCCAAAGAATTGGCTGCTCAAATAAGGGCAAAAAACAGAGCTTTCGCAAAATTCAAAAGCTTGCAAACAGAACACAGAAATGAATACAGGATCAAACTCAAGGAGACAAAAAGAGAAATAAGGATAGCAAAATCAAAGGCAGAGGAAAAGATGGCTAAAGATGTTAAATGCGGCAACAAAACTTTCTTCAGGTATATTCAGGAAAGAAAGAAGATCAGAGGTGGAATTGCAGGACTCAGAAGTGCTGGAAACGGACTCGTGGAAAATGACATTGATAAAGCGAAATTACTAAACAAATACTTCTGCTCTGTTTTTACTAAAAAAAAATCCTGGAGAAGGGACCACCTGTGACTCCCAAATATAAAAATGGGAATGAGGTAGATACCACACCATTCAGAGAGGATGAGGTTTTAGAACAACTTGCAAAACTGAAAGTGGACAAGGCCATGGGACCAGATAGGATACATCCCAGGATACTGAAAGAGCTGAGAGAGGTTCTTGCAGGGCCGTTAAAGGATGTTTTCAACAGATCCTTGGAAACAGGAGAGGTTCCTCAGGACTGGAGAATGGCTGACGTCGCACCTCTACACAAAAGTGGTGACAGGGAAGAAGTGTCAAACTACAGGCCCGTGAGCCTTACCTCGGTGGCGGGAAAAGTAATGGAGACGCTCCTGAAAGAGCAAATAGTGAACTTTCTCAAAACCAGCGGGTTACAGGATCCGAGGCAACATGGTTTTACCGAGGGACGATTTTGTCAGACAAATCTCATTGAGTTCTTTGACTGGGTGACCAGAGACCTGGATCAAGGACACGCGATGGATGTCATCTACCTGGATTTCAGCAAAGCCTTTGATACTGTCCCTCATAGGGGGCTTATCAATAAACTCAGTAGTTTGGGGATGGGTCCCAAGGTGGTAAACTGGATCAGAAATTGGTTGACTGACAGACGACAGAAGGTGATGATAAATGGAGCTCACTCGGATGAAAGGAAGGTGATTAGCGGGGTGCCTCAGGGTTTGGTCCTAGGCCCGGCACTGTTCAATGTATTTGTGAGTGATATTGCTGAAGGACTGAATGGAAAAGTGTCTTTTTGCAGATGACACGAAAATTTGCAACAGAGTGGACTCCCCCGAGGGAATGCTTAACATGAGGAGGGATCTGCAAAAGCTGGAGGAATAGTCTGATGCTTGGCAATTAAGATTTAATGCAAAGAAGTGCAGTGTCATGCACTTGGGTAGCAGAAATCCAAGGGAAATGTAAACGATAGGGGGCGAGAGGTTGGTGTGCATGGAGCAGGAGAAAGACCTCGTTGTGATTATTTCTGTAGATCTCAAGGTGGCAAAACAGTATGACAAGGCGGTGGCAAAAGCCAGGTGGATGTTGGGCTGCATTCGAAGAGGAATTACCAGCAGAAAGGAAGGGGTACTAGTACCACTGTATAAGTCTCTGGTGAGGCCTCACTTGGAATACCGTGTTCAGTTTTGGCGACCGTATCTTGCAAAGGATGTAAAAAGAATGGAAGCTGTTCAGAGGAAGGCGACCAAAATCAATAGGGAGCCTGCGTCAGAAGCCTTATGAGGAGAGACTTGAAGACCTAAATATGTACACTTTGGAGGAAAGGAGGGATAGGGGAGATATGATTCAGACCTTTAAATATTTAAAGAGAAATAATGAACAAACAAACCTCTTCCAGAGGCGGGGAAGCTGTAAAACTAGAGGGCATAACATGAAGCTGCAAGGTGGTAAATTGAAAGGCAATGTCAGGAAATACTTTTTTATTGAAAGGGTGGTAGATGCTTGGAATTCCCTCCCGATGGAGGTGGTAGGGACAAACCCAGTGACGGAATTCAAAGTAGCCTGAGACAGATACCGTGGATCACTTTACAGCAACAAGATTAAATGAAAATAAACGGAACCATCTAATTTCTCAACAAATAGGGGTGTCCTACATAGAGCGATGGGGGGAGGAGCGGTGTGTTCACCCCTAAACAAACAAAGAACAAAGATATGGGGAGGGGTGAAGACATGGGGAGGGGTGCACCTGCTCCTGGTGGGTGCACCACTAAGCAAAGACATGGGTAGGGGTGCACCTACTCCCTAAAAGACATGGGAAGGGATGCACCTACTCCTGTCATATTGCTGGGCAGACTAGATGGACCATACTGGTCTTTATCTGCCGTCATTTACTATCTTACTATGTTACATAACTTGAGTATTTTACAAAAGGTTCAGCTGAATCGGGAGTCTTCTGTAGAACACGTATAGAGATGCCTACACACAGATGTATTTGGCAGCATGTTCAGAAGGAGCAATGATTTCAGAAAACTACATGCAGAAAAAGAGGAATGGTATGCCTTTGGCAGCTCTGACATACCAGTATTGGCACTTCTATGTGGAAATGCTGATTTTGCCACTTCCACAAATACGCAGTGTCTATTATACACTGGAACCTGATTCTAAAAGGGGCATGCCCAGGCCATCCTGAAAATGGACAGACCCAAACAGTACCCGATATTTCAACTGTGGGAGCTAGATTTTTCCACGGTTGCAGGATAGGGCATGTAGATGGCTTCGCGTGCCCCCGATTGCACCGTGAGAGACATCCTCCATGCTGCACGGCCAGTCTGCCCTATGCTCCTGCAGGTGTGCCGGTGCTGCGGCGTCCCATTGCTATGGAATCGGGACGCCAAGCAGGAATGCCGAAAGCCTGACCATGTTACAATCTACCTTTCCCCGCTGCCTGACCCTCAGAGGGGGCAGCCAGGGCCGGGCTGTGGGGGCTCACCTGCACCAGCCCTGTTGTCATGGGGGGCAGATAGCCGTGCATCCAGAGTGTGACAGCAGGACGTATAAGGCCCTGACCTGAATAGGCCTTGTACGTCCGGGTGCTTTGACCCTCCCCCGCTCCATCCACACTCTGTCTCTAGCCCTCCCCCTCCCGTCCAGCGCTCCCTGTACTAACCCTTTGTACATGCAGGGAGAGCTGGATTCAGAATTGGGTGCTGGGCCAAAATGAGGGTTGGACGTCCAACCAGGATGTCCAACTCTGCTATTCGTGTCTCTGCATCAGGCCCATAGTTGCCACATTTCAGAAAAAAATACATATATGTCAGATCAATTAAGCAGTGAAGTCATTAAATGTTTTGACTTTTTACCTCTTACAAGGCAAAAATAAAAAAAAACCCAGGGGATTAAAGGCATTGTAATGCAGTGTGTGCCTTTGAGTCAAATGCACAAGGAGTGCTAGTGGGAATCAAACCCTGGCCTCTTGATTACCAAGCTACTCCTCCACTCCTTAAAGGTATTAACCCTCTCAGTTTTTCATGCTAAGCCCTGGCCAAAATGAGCACTTTTATGAAAGTCGTGTTCAGCTTGGAGGAGGTTAAAAAAAAGCTGATGGGGGAACCTTTGCGATTATATGTGTATTCCCATTACATTATTTTGGCTGCCTGGGAACATTCGAATGCTGCCATGTGGCCCAGTGACCTCAGGTGCTTACTGACAACCACCCCCTTTCCCAGAGTCACCCTAGGACATGGGGTGCTAGGGTCTTTGGGGAGGGGCTTATTTGAGATGAGTGGGAGGAGAGGTGCATTTGCATTTTATTATTATGTAACTTCTGCTACTGTAAAGTATCATGTGTTATGGCTAAATAATGTAGGATTCTGCCATTTAATGCACATTAAGAGGCCTTGGGCAGGTCACTTAACCCTCCACTGCCTCGGACGAAAGTCCTGGCAATCTACTTCCAGTCATACCCTGCCAAGAAAACCCAGGAGCTGCTGGGTCGCCAGGAATCAGCACTGACTCAAAGGCTCACATCCACACATGCACGAGGCCAAAATCATGCTTATTCCCTTATCATACATCAGTAAAGCATAGTTACTCACCTGTAACAGGTGATCTCCGGGAACAGCAGGAATTTAGTCCTCACATATGGGTATCGTCGGTACCGACGGAGCCTGCGCGGGAATGCTCCCCAGCGTCCAATCAGAAAACTTTTGGGAGCATCCCACAGTGCCTGCGTGCTGCCTTCCCGCCTTTCCCAACTGCCTCTCTCCAGTTAAGTTTTAAAGCTGAGACAAAGAGAGAGAGAGGGAAAGGAAAGAGAGAGAGATACAACTCCTAGGGGAGGTGGGTGGGTTGTAAGGACTAAATTCCTACTGTTCCCAGAGATCACCTGTTACAGGTGAGTAACTATACTATCTCCAGGAACAAGCAGGAATGTAGTCATCACATATGGGGACTCCCTAGCTTTAGGTGCCAGGGAGAGACCCCAGAAGTTGTGTGTCCCTGAAGAGGGCTCCACTTCCCCCCATAGATCTCTGGCATCCTACCAGGGATGGTGGGTAGGAGTTGATTAGGTATGGAACAGGTGTTTGAGAACAGCCTGACCAAACAAGGCATCCCGGCGGGAGTCCTTGTCCAAGCAGTAATGGGCTGTAAAGGTATGAACCGAAGCCCAAGTGGCTGCTCGCCAGATGTCATCGATAGACAGAGTGCAGATGAGCCATTGAGGCTGCCATGGCTCTCACATTGTGAGCTGTGACATGGCCCTCCAGAAAAAGGTTCTTACTCTGATAGGCGAAGGAAATACACTGAGCAATCCAGTTAGACAGTGTTCTCTTGGAGACTGGAAGTCCCAAATGAGAAGGATCAAAAGCAACAAAGAGTTGAGAGGACTTTCTATGTTGCTGTGTTCTTTGTAAGTAAAAAGCTAAAGCTCTTTTACAGTCAAAGGTATGAAGATTCCTCTCTGCATTTGATGCATGAGGCCCTGGAAAAAACACAGGTAGGTAGACTGCTTGGTTCAGATGAAAAGGCGAGATCACCTTAGGCATAAAGTGTGGATGAGTCCTAAGGACTACCTTGTCATGATGGAACCTTGTATAAGGTGGATTAGCTACTAGCACTTGCAACTCACTAATGCGGCGTGCTGTTGTGATTGCAATGAAAAAGATAACCTTCCAAGAAAGGAATTTCAAGGAGGTAGTAGCTAAAGGTTCGAAAGGTGGCTTCATGAGCTGCCCAAGAACCAGGTTTAAGGCTTAGTTAGAAGGCGGCCTCTTATAAATCTTGCTATAAGAGGATGAGAGGAAATAGGCTGTCCATTTAGAGGCTTAAGAGAAGCTGCAATAGCACTCAAATGGACTCTTACTGAATTAGTCTTAAGACCTGCATTGGATAAATGAAGGAGATACCCCAGCAGTGATTCCAGAGGTATCGCAAGGGGGTTAAGAGCCTTTTGCAAACACCATATGGTAAACCTTTTCCACTTGAAAGCATAAGAGCATCTTGTGGAAGGTTTCCTGGAAGCAAAAAGAATATCTTTCACTTGTTGAGGGATATTAAGATCATGGAGATCTAGGCCTTCAGCAACCAAGCCCTGAGATGCAGAGACTGGGGATTGGGATGCCATAGCATTCCATCCTCCTGGGATAGGAGATCTGGAGCAGACCCTAACTCCAGGGAGGGAGCTTGAGAGAGATGTAGAAGCAGAGGATACCACATTTGCTGTAGCCAGTGTGAAGCTATGAGAATCATATGGCCTCTGTCTCTCTGAAGCTTGAACAGAGTTTTGGGAATTAGGGGAATGGGTGGAAAGGCATACAGGAAGTCTTGACCCCAGTAAAGGAGGAAAGTATCCCTGGCCTGGTAGTGTGGAAGCAGAACTCGACTGAGTCTGTCTGCCCAAGAGTTTTGAATGCCTGGAAGATACACTGCCAGAAGATGAATCTAATGCTCTCTGGCGAGGGCCCATAGTCGCAAAGCTTCATTGCAAAGCAAAAGAGAGCCTGTTCCCCCCTGCTTGTTCACATAGAACATGGCTACTTGACTGTCCGTATGAATGAGGACTGTCTTGTAGGTGAGCAGGGTGTGGAACACTCGCAGAGCAAGAAAGATTGCTCTGAGCTCCAAGAGATTGATATGTAGATAACTCTCTTGTGGAGACCAGGTGCCCTGGGTGGAGAGGTCTTGCAGATGAGCTCCCCAACCCACTGGAGAAGCATCTGTTGTGAGAGTTGCTTGGGGTAAGGGTTGCTGAAAAGGGGACCCCAGCAACAGGTTTTGAGTGGACTTCCACCACTGGAGGGACAAAATGAGGCGACTTGTGCTTGCTATTTTGTCTGACAGGCACCCTGATGCCTGGGTCCATTGGGTGGATAAAGTCCACTGAGCTGCCCTCATGTGGAGGCGAGCATAGGGAACCACATGCACGGTGGATGCCATGTGGCTTAGTAGTTGTAACATTTCTCGAGCAGTTAGATGAGGCTTTAGCACTGCTTGAGAAGCTAACTGCACCAAGCGAAGGCAACGGGCCTGGGGGAAATAGGCCCTTGCCTTTGTGGTATCCAGGAGAGCTCCTATGAACTCTAAAGACTGAGTGGGAGTCAGACTGGATTTTGGGATGTTTATTACCAGCCCTAAATACTGAAGGATCCGCATTGTGCAGGATAGAGAAGTCCTGGCCTCTGACTCTGTTGGGGCTCGAATGAGCCAGTCATCCAAGTAAGGGAAGACGAATATCCCTAGAGTGCGGAGAAATGCTGCTACAACAGTCATGCATTTCGTAAACACCCTTGGTGCTGAGGCCAGGCCAAAAGGAAGCACCCTGTATTGGTAGTGCTTTCCCTGAAAAAGGAACCAAAGGAACCTTCTGTGAGTTGGATGGATGAGAATATGGGTGTACGCATCCTTGAGATCTAGAGAACAAAGCCATTCCTAACTCTGAAGGTATGGCAGCAGAGATCCGAGAGAAATCATTTTGAATTTTTCCTTGACAAGGAATTTGTTCAATTCTCTGAGGTCTAAGATAGGTCTGTAACCCCCTGTTTTCTTTGGAATAAGAAAATAAGGAGAATAGAACCCTGTACCCTGTTGATGAAGGGGTACTTCTTCTATTGCCCCTTGGGCAAGAAGGATAGCGACTTCCTGACCTAACAGGTTGATGAGAGAGGTCGGAAAATTGAACTGCCTTACTATTGTGTGAGGGGGCATGCTTGAAAAATGAAGCTTGTACCCCAACTTTATGATGGAGAGTGTCCAATGCTCTGCTGTTATTTGCCCTCATCTGGGGGCAAAATGACAACCTTCCTGGAATGGTGGAAGGTTCTGGTCCCCCGAGAACCAGAAAGGCTAAGTTCTCTAGATGAGAGTCAAAGGCCCTGTGGAGGCTGAGCCTGCTGGGCCAGTTGAGGCCTAGCAGCCTTTGCTTTCTTCTGTTTGGGTGGTTGCTGACCTTTCTTGGCAAGCTGACCTGCAGAACGTCCCTGCTGAACATAAGCAGGGTAAAACCTTTTCTTTTTAGAAAAGAATGGTTTCTTGAACAATTTCTTTCTAGCAGGATCAGCAGTGGACTTGGACAATCTGTCCAAGGTGGAATTTTCAGCATCCATTTAATTGGCTTTTTCATGCCAATCTTTACCAAACAGGTTCTCACCAGTACAAGGGATATTTCCCAATTTGTCTTGTACCCAAAGCTCTAGATCAGATGTCTGGAGCCAAGCAATTCTACGTGCCCCTATGGCAATAGCCGAGGTTCTGCTTATGCACTCAAAACAGTCAAAGGCTGCACGGTTCGAAAATTTAGAGACATCTTGGGCATGTTTGACCCAAGTGAGAAAGTCCTGTCTTATCTTCAGAAAGGAAAGGACTGAAAGCCTCTAAATTATCTGTGACCTCCCTTCAGGAACATTCCCATGTAGAGACCATAGGAACTGATCATGGCAGAAAGCATGGAAGCTTGGAAGACTCAACATCCAAAAGCATCCAGGGTTCTGCACTCATGTCCTGGAGGATTAGAGGCATGCCTTTTTGCACTCTTAATCCTTCTCATAGCTGACTCCACTACAATAGAGTGGTGAGGAAGCTGAGTCTTATGGAACCCAGGACAAGGAGGGACTCGATACATAGTATCTAGTCTACGAGAATGAGGAGAGGTGGTAAGAGGTGTTTCCCACATCCTCAACATGAGATCATATAAAATCTCATGAATGGGCAAGGTAGCTGCCTCCTTAGGAGTTTTGGGATATTGTAGAATTTCCAACTCCTTGGCCCTTGGCTCTGTTTCAGGGGCCACAGTAAGGGACAGGCCCCAAGCCACCTCCCTGATAAAATCTTGGAAGGAAATATCCTCTGGAGGAGACATCCTGCGTTTAGGGGAGGAGGGCTCCTCTGGGAGAAGCATCGCTGCATCGACAGAACTGTCAGAATCCTCAGATTCTTCTGAGGACTCGAAGTATCGTCTGTCTGGATGCTCTTGAAGAGCCCGATACCCGTACCGACCAAAGTCGGTACCGGGAGTAACCGGTACCAGGGTATCGGTACCGAAGGTCATCGGATGACTGGGTACCAGCAAAGCAGACACCGATGCCGATTCTATCGGTACCGGTAGCGGTGTTGGTACCGGTGGGACTGTCTGTCGCGGTTCCGAGGGCTTCGATGCCGCAAGGAAAGCTGCCAATGCCTGGATGTCGGTACCGGAGGAGACTGCCGGTACCCCAGAGCATGGCACCAGTAGTTCTGCCGAGGTCGAGGCCTCGAGAACATCCTGGAACCCCGATAATGCTTTGGAAGCCGAAGCCAAAGCCTCCCGCCGGGGTAATTTTGCTGGTGCAGAATCCTCGAGGGCAACGCCAGAGGCATCTCAATGCTTAGAAGGAGATCTACCCTTCGAGGACCGGCTGGATTTATGTTTAGTTACCTGAGATCCACGGGAGGAAGAAGCAGCCCTGGAAGACGTTGATGCCACCGAAGCTGCATCAGAGGGAAACAGGGTACTGAGCTTAGCAGCTCGGTTCTGTCGACCTCTTTTAGACATTATGGCACAGGACATACAATCCGTGATGGAGTGGTCAGGACCTAAACATTTTAAACACCATTCATGGGTGTCGGTGACGGAAATGGTACCGCCACACTTGGTGCACTTTTTGAAACCTGAAGCAGGTTTCTCCATGGTAAGGAAAACTTTTTGGGCCTAAGGCCCAAAAGGGCGCGTGCACCTGAAGAAAAAGAAAAAGACAGGAATAAGAAAGAAAAGACCGGCGGTACCGGTAGAGTGTCGAGGAAGGCAGACGAGACTACAAAAAAGAATAAAAACAAGAAAGAATTCTTCTGCGGTGACAGGAACACGACCTGCTGGCTCCACGGAAAAAGAAGAACTGGAGAGAGGCAGTTGGGAAAGGCGGGAAGGCAGCACACAGGCGCTGTGGGATGCTCCCAAAAGCTTTCTGATTGGACGCTGGGGAGCGTTCCCGCGCAGGCTCCGTCGGTACCGACGATACCCATATGTGATGACTACATTCCTGTTTGTTCCTGGAGATCTACCTACTTAGTCCTAAAATTTCTCCGCTTTACCATAGCCTCTAAATGTTATATGGAATCTCAAGTAGCAAAAATTGATTCTCACTTTGCTCTTCCAGTTTATTTATGTCCCTCATAATTGCTCTGAAAAATGGTCTCTGGTTGGGATCATAATTCATGCATTGCTTCATCAGGTCTGCCAGTTCCTTGCAGGATGGAGTCACCAGCATGAAGTGCCCTTCATAGAATCTTTCTTTCTATAAAAGAAGGTTGACAGGAGCTGTATTAATACGGATTGTCCAGAAAGAATACATGTCTACAATTATAGATGTATTTAAGGGCAGGGATAATAATTTGGGTAGGATCATTCTGTGGCCACTACCTCAGCATTTACCCAGATATGCACTGTCCCAGCAATCCATGATATCATTATTGACTCGATTCAACACAATTTAAAATCCAGAACAATTTCCAGAAGGAAGTTATTTCTTTATTCCAGTGAATAAAAATAATCTTGGATAAAGCAAATAAACTCCATTTACCCCTGTCTTTAGATAGGGCTCTCCTCTAAATCACATTCTACCTTAACAGCTTCGATACAGTTCACTTCTCCCTAATTAGTGTTGTTAAATACCATCATGTTAAATGTTGTTAAATGCTCTCATGTTAAATGTAACCCTCCAATTGCGATGTGACCACTTTGACTGTAGGATAGGGCTGCAGCAATCCAAGGGAGCAATACAGTATAGGAGGTGAAGTACTTTTGTCCACTAAAGAAGAGCGGGACCTAGGCGTGGTTGTGTCTGATGATCTTAAAGTAGCTAAACAGGTAGAAAAGGTGACGGCAAAAGCTAGAAGGATGCTTGGGTGCATACGGAGAGGAATGGCTAGCAGAAAAAAGGAGGTGATAATGCCTCTGTATAAGTCTTTGGTGCGACCTCATTTGGAGTATAGTGTGCAATTCTGGAGACCGCACCTTCAAAAGGACGTGAACAGGATGGAGTCGGTGCAGAGAGTGGCTACTAAAATGATTAGTGGGCTTCATTATAAAGCATATGAGGACAGACTGAAGGATCTTAATATGTACACCTTAGAGGAAAAACGAGATAGAGGTGATATGATTGAGATGTTTAAATACCTCCATGGCATAAATGTTCAGGGAGAGAACCTCTTTCAATTGAAAGCAAGTTCTGCTACGAGGGGACATGGGATGACGGTGAAGGGAGATAGATTCAGGAGTGATATGCGGAAATATTTCTTTACGGAAAGAGTAGTGGATCCATGGAATGGTCTCCCAGTGGAGGTGGTAGAGATGAGGACAGTAACTGAATTAAAAAAAGCATGGGACCAACACAGAGGATCTCTAAAGGTAAAAAGGGGACTGTTGTAGTTGTTGATATGGAAGGACAGACTAGACAGGCCATGTGGTCTTTTTCCGTCATCATGTTTCTATGTTTCTATGATAGGGTGGTATACTGTCTAAATAAATAAATTAGCCCTTTATGGACGTGAGGAGATTCCTTCATGGTTTCATCTGCAATTGAGACAAGGCTGGACAGAGGATATGCTACTGCCAAAACTCAGATGAAAATAAAGACAGGAAGTTAAAAGCACTTGTGCACACTTCATTCATCACACTGCTTTATTTGAACAAATTTTAAAAAATCGTACATGCCCGAACTCCACAGGAACCAATGGTGATAACTATTCGACAATATTGTTCAACAGATGTATGAAGCACTGTACCAAGACAAACAACTAACAGATCCTACTCCTTACATAGGCTAACACTGACGGACAAGGCATACACATCAAAAAATAAACTGCAGGCTCCAAGTTAAAACAGCGGAGCCATGATTCAGGCAGACGGATTACAGATGAGATTTATTTATTTATTTAACAGTTTTTATATACCGTCTTTCTACAAGTCAAGACGGTTCACATGAAACATTATAATACAGTACATTACAACTGTGTACAAGGAACAAGGAAAACAATATAAGTAATATAACTAGGTAACAATTAACAATGTAACAGATAATAGGTACGACTGTGGCAGTAGAACTGACTACCATGATCGGAGATCGAGATCAAAGGTTAACTTTTTACATTAGATAAATATGCCTACAGTTAATTTTGTAAAGATTTGGGGGCAACTTGGGTAGAGAGGTAGATCATGAAGGTTAGGAGCTAGGGTGGGAGGGAAAAATACTCTAGGAAGAGGTGTGTTTTTAGTTTCCTGCGGAATTCAAGGTGGCTCTCACAGTTGCGCAGTTCGGGAGGGAGGGTGTTCCATAAGGATGGGGCGTAGAGGGAGAAGGCCCTATTGCTAGTAAATTGTTTACAGTACCTTTTGGCTGTTGGTATGGATAGCAGGTTTTTGGTAGAGGTACAATGTGTTCTTGTGTTACTAGGAAAGGTAAGGAGTGAAGTGAGGCAGGGTGCTGATTCATTTACAATTATTTTATGAAAAAGAGTAAGGACCTTAAATTTAGCTCTGTGTTGTATGGGGAGCCAGTGAAGGTCGTGGAGGACAGGTGTGATATGAGCACATCTGGGCTTGTTGGTTATGAGTCTAGCTACCATATTCTGGGCTATTTGGAGTGGTTGGATTGTATTTTTGGGGAGACCATGGTAGATTAGGTTGCAATAGTCGAGTGAAGGGGTTGTAAGGGACTGACAGACAGTGCGAAAGGAGTTAGGGTTTAAGAGGGGTTTAAGATTCCGGAGGGTGCGTAATTTTGCATAGATTGTATTGGTGGATCTTTTTATATGTTCAGTGAAGGAGAGGTTCTGGTCAATGATAATTCCAAGATATTTTACTTGTTTTTTTATAATAAGTGGGAGATCAGCAATGGTGAGAGTTGGAGGAGGGGAGTATGTAAGGTTAGAAAATACTTGAAGTACCTCTGTTTTGGATTGGTTGATTAGTAGATTGTGTTGGGAAAGCCAGGATTTGAGGCAAGTTAGACATTCATTGATTTTGGAGAAGTTGGGATTGGAGAGGTTAAAAGGGGTGAAACACATCATGTCATCAGCATATATTTGGTATTGTATGCCATGTTCTTGAAATATTTTGCAAGCAGGTTGAAGGAAGATGTTGAAAAGTAAGGCGGATAGGCTAGATCCTTGAGGTACTCCTTGTTTTAGTATAAATGGGAGGGAGGTGTCATTTCCAAGACGGACCTGTTGAGTTCTGGAGTTCAGATAGGATTGGAACCATTTGAGTGTAGTGCCTCTAAGACCTATTTCGTGAAGTCTGGTTAGGAGTTGATTATGAGGAAGAGAGTCAAATGCGGCAGATAGGTCAAGGAAAATGAGTAAACATCCTTGAGTAGGGTTTTGGGTATGTAAGTATAAGGAGTCTAGTAGGGAAGCAAGCAGTGTTTCAACTCCATGATTTCTTTTAAAGCCATGTTGGTATAAGTCGAGGGGGGAGTGATCATCATTGTGGCACTGAAGTTGGGTTTGGACTATTTTTTCAGTAATCTTTGCCAGGAAAGGGATACTGGAGATGGGTCTGTAAGAGGAAGGGGAGGGGAGGGTCAAGTTTTGTCCCTTTTATGATTGGGCGGATAGAAGCACATTTAAGGAGGGGTGGAACAGAGCCTGATTTAAGGGAGGTTTGTATTATGTTTAGAATATAGGGGCTAAGGGTACTACTAGTGGTTTTGATCCAATGGGCTGGGCAAGGGTCTAGTGCTGAGGTTGAGGTGTTCAGACCTTTTATGACATCAGTTACATTATCTAATGTAATAGTGTGAAACTCATTCCATGTGTTTAGGCAGGATGAGTTGAGAGGTTGAGTAAAGTAATCTATGGTTGGTTGGGGGTTATATTGACAATGAAGGGAGGCATTTGGAAGACAGATGGTCAGCTATAGCTTGTGCCATTATTTTTGGCGGTTGGTCATGTTGAAGGGGTTCATTTATTAGGGATTTGGCAATGGAGAAAAGCTCTCTAGATTTATTAAGGGCACGTTTGATAATGTTTTCATTATATTGTCTTTTATGATTGAGTGTTTCTGAACAGTATGTTTGAAGTTTAGTAGTGTAGGCTATATGTAAGTTGGGGTCTTGGGTGTGTCTCCATTTGCATTCTAGACGTCTAAGCTCCCTTTTAAGGGTTTTGAGGTTTGTGGAGAACCAGGGGGTTCTTCTGCGGTGTTTATGAGGATGATGTATTGGTGGGAGTAGGGAGGCAGTGGATAGGATTTCATTCCATTTGGAGATGATGGGGTCAAGCTCTAGGTTGCTGTTTTTTAGTAGGTCAAGTGAAGGGATAATTTGTTCCAAGAAGCTGGCTGCGTTGAAAGGTTTGAATTTGCGATTGTACTGGAGATGGGTAGGAGGTTGATGTCTGAGGGAGGAGTATGGAAGGGAGAAAAAGATGATGGCATGGTCAGACCATGGTATTGGGTGGATAGAGTGTTGGACCTGGTCATGGAGGTGAGGGTGATGGGGGATAAATATTAGGTCAAGGATGTTTCCTTTAGTATGAGTAGGGTGGTGTAATATTTGA
Source organism: Ichthyophis bannanicus (assembly GCA_033557465.1). NCBI lineage: Eukaryota > Metazoa > Chordata > Amphibia > Gymnophiona > Ichthyophiidae > Ichthyophis > Ichthyophis bannanicus. The sequence goes on along the minus strand of CM066040.1, from coordinate 245,054,761 downwards.
GTGAATTGAAGTGTATTCATTGCTTGGAGGAAGGAGGAGGAATGTGTAGGGGGTGTGGAGTGCAAGTTTAGATCTCCTAGGATTACTAGGGGGCGTGAGTGGGATTGGGGGGAGCAGGCTGTGTCTAGGATAGAGGAGAGGTCAAAGGAGTCTATCTGTGGAGCTCGGTAAATAAGGTGCAGGGATAGCATGGAGTTAGAGACCGTAATAGATTCCATGCCTGATGTGGAAGTGGATTCTATAGTGGAGAGTTGTAAGTTGGATCTGGATATTATAGCTACACCTCCGCCTCTTCCATGCGATCTATTACATATGTTAATGGAATATGTATCGGGGCATATCTGGTTAAGATTAAGTGAGAAGAGATCACGGTAACATGCCTCTCAGGATGTTAGTAGACAGGGAGGTGGGCGGGACTCTAGAAAAATAATTTGTTCGCATTCACAGAAGGATTAGATCAAGATCACTTAATTTATTTTGGCAGAAACAGCACTATGCCCCAAAAACAATCTATAAAAGAAGAGAAAAGGCTGGGGCTGGGAAGGAGGAAGGGGCAGCTGGACAGCCCAAGCATTTAGACAGATGATATTTTGGAGCCTGAACAAAAGTGAAAATCATATCATAAACCCTTCTTCCAATGAGACTTACACAATTATTAACCACAAAGTTGTATGCAGTACATTAAGTTAGTCCAATAAACATGTATCTTTGAAGAGCTTTCAAGTTATTCTCTTCAACAAGTCAATGAAGAAGCAATTAACAACCAAAATGAATAAATAAATGAAGGAAAAATAGACATACATTTTATTTGGCTGAAACAAATACATCTATACTGAAGTAATAGAGGATGACGATCATACTAGAAAAGCTATATGAACTCATCCTCATGATACAATGTGCATAGGATAAGGCAGTTCTGAATCTGTCACCATGCAGACAGCAGGAACAAACAATAAAAAATGGGAAAACTAGATAAGATGCAGCAAGATGCAAATGTTGGTTCCCACTTTGCAGTGATACCGCAAATCCTAAGCAAAAAGGACTATCCATTTTGAAAATATGCCACAGCCATTCTTTTAAGTCACAGTAAGATTTTGACAAGAGGCCTCTAGGTAGATTGGCAGATACGAGGCATTGAAAGGAAAATCACAGGGGAACCAGATCACTGAAGCCGGCAGTATAGTACTATAATTACTGATGAGAGAATGTGACAAATTACAAAAACAGAAGGAAATACTGGACAGTGGAGGCATCCTTCATTTGACGGAGACAGAGAAAGAAGACTGCAGCTTTTCCAAGTCAGGTACAACTGTCATGCCACTAGTCAGGAGAGCCAAAACAGCATGGTCTTCTTTCCCACACTGCTTTTTTCTTTTCATTTAAGTTTATCAATCATGATCTGCAACAACTCATCACTCATACAGCCATTGCTATCTGCTGCCAGCAATGATGGTTTGACCTGGCTTTATGATTATGCCCGAACAAGTAAACAGCTTACTGTTCACATACATGTGGCTATCTACTAACCCTTTCTGCCTGCTCTTTGTCACTCATGCAATTGCTATTCTCTCTCCTGGCCAGTACCAGTGATGAGCTTTTTTTGGGAGTGGGGGTAGCGGGGAGTACAGTGGAGTATGTCGGAGGGACTGGAGAGGAATCAAGGGTCCAGAGCCCGCTTGGTTCATCTGAGATTAAGTATCACACTCCACCTCAGATGACCCATTTGCTCCTGGCTGGAATGAAGATTTGGCATTAAGAGAAGAACAAAACAAAACTGTACTGTTTCAGTGCAGTTTTAAACCTCTGGAGAACCTTTTTATTTGGTTGTTTGCCTGTGATTTGCATATTCCTGTGCTGTTTTTACTCAGAAATTTTCTGTGTTAGACGTCCTTCTGCATCAGGAGTAAGACTAGCATAGGAAAATCTTGAGCATAGGAAAATCTTGAGCAAACAGCTGCACTAAAGCATATGTTTATGTTTACTAAAACTTGATTGACCGCCCTTCAGTAAAATCAAAGCGGTGTACAATAAATAAAAATCAATAAAAGGCACGAAGCCGGAAAGGAAAGGAAATTTACAATTTAAAAGCAAAGTGGGGTAAGAAGCAGTAGGGGAGAGAAAGCGTAGTTACTCACCTGTAACAGGTGTTCTCCAGGAGCAGCAGGAATCAGTCCTCACTTATGGGTGACGTCGGCGCCGACGGAGCCCTCGCGGAGCAATTTTCCCCAGCTTTCAAAGAAAGCCTTTGGGAATTGCAGCGCGCATGCGCGGTCCTCTTCCCGCCCAAGGGTGCCATCTTAGCCAGTCAGATGACATAGCTAAAAAAGACAGCATAAAAATTTGCAAAAAAACTAAAGCAGGTGATTGCAACTCCAAGGGGAGGAGGGAGGGTTGTGAGGACTGATTCCTGCTGCTCCTGGAGAACACCTGTTACAGGTGAGTAACTACGCTTTCTCCAGGACCAAGCAGGAAGTCAGTCCTCAATTATGGGACTCCCAAGCTCAAGGCTACCGGAGACCCTAAGCACAAAAATGAGCTCCCTCTAGCTCAGCAGCACAGAAGGAAAGAATCTTCGCTGAATTATTACCCACCGGTAGCCCACATCCGGGATGGAGGGTAGGAGTTGCTCAGACCTCAAAGAGATTACGGAGGACTGCCTGTCCGAAAGCACTGTCCCTGCGGGACTCCCTCTCGAGACAGTAATGGACCGCAAAAGTCTGGCTCGAAGACCAAGTAGCGGCCCGGCAGATGTCTGCCAGCGGAACAGAGCGGAGGTAAGCCACTGACGTAGCCTTTGCCCAAACGCAATGAGCCGTGACTCGACCTTCCAAGGAGAGTCCGGCTGCCCCATAAGCCCAAGAGATACAGTCCGCAACCCAGATGGACAGAGTACGCTTGGAGACCGGGAGCCCCAATTTATTGGGGTCAAAAGACACAAAAAGCTGAGCAGCTTTACGGTGCTCCCGCGTACGGTCAAGGTAGAAGTTCAATGCCCTTCTACAGTCCAGGGTATGGAGGACCGTTTCAGCTCGGCTGGAGTGTGGTCTGGGAAAGAAGGTTGGAAGTACCACCTCCTGATTGATGTGAAAAGGGGAGACCACTTTTGGAAGAAATTTTGGGTGAGTCCGTAGGACTACCCTATTTTTGTAGAACCGAGTGTAAGGGGGATCAGACACGAGGGCCTGCAATTCACTTACGCGTCTAGCGGAAGTGAGGGCTATCAAGAACAATGTTTTCCAAGAAAGAAAACGGAGAGAACAGGTAGCCATAGGTTCAAAAGGCGGACAGGTGATCCGCTGTAAAACCACATTCAGGTCCCAGTCAGGCGCTGGCGGGCGCAGAGGTGGTTTAAGTAGAAGGAGACCTCGGAGAAACCTCGCTACGAGAGGGTCGTTGGAGAGAGGTCTGCCGTCCACCGGCACATGATGTGCTGAAAGAGCACTGAGGTGAACTTTGACGGAGTTGGACTTAAGTCCCAGATTAGAGAGGTATAGCAAGTACTGCAAGATCACCGACACCGGGCAGGAGAAGGGATCCTGAGACTGTTGGGTACACCAAACGGAAAAACGACGCCATTTAAGGGCGTAGCATTTGCGGGTAGAAGGTCGTCGCGAAGCTAAGACGACCTCCTCCACCTCTGCCGGCAGGAGAAGGGGAGCAAGGACTACCCTCTCAGCAGCCAGGCCATTAGGTTGAGAGACCTGAGGTTGGGGTGTAGCAGAGACCCCTGATCCTGAGTGAGGAGATCCGGTTGTAACCCCAGAGGGAATGGATCCTCTACCGCTAATTGCAGCAGGAGTGGAAACCACGGCTGTCTGGGCCAGCGAGGGGCCACCAGGATCATCAAGGCTTTGTCTCGGAGAACCTTGAAAAGAGTCCGAGAGACTAGCGGGATGGGAGGGAAAGCGTACAGAAGGCTCCCCGACCATGAGAGTAGAAAAGCGTCCGCCGCAACTCGAAGGGGGTGTGGCTGACGAGAGCAGAAGCGAGGAAGTTGCCGGTTGTGAGGACTGGCAAAGAGATCCATCGTGGGGAGGCCCCACTTTAGAAAGAGCTTCTGAACTACCAAGGGATCCAGGCGCCACTCGTGCGGCTGGAGGATCCTGCTGAGTTTGTCCGCCAGGCAATTTTCTTGGCCTGGGAGATAAACTGCCTTGAGAAGAACGCCGTGACTGACGGCCCAAGAGCAGAGCTTCTGCGCCTCCCGACAGAGAGGGAAGGAGCCCGTGCCCCCCTGCTTGTTCACGTAGAACATGGCAACTTGATTGTCCGTCTGGACAAGGATGGACTGGTGAGAGGTCAGGTGGGAGAAGGCCTTGAGAGCCAGGCGGATCGCTCTGAGCTCCAGGAAGATGATCTGCTGAGCAGACTCCCACGTGGTCCAGAGGCCCTGAGTACGTGCCCCTTGGCAATGTGCTCCCCAGCCCAGGAGGGATGCATCTGTTGTCAGCACCCGGGCCGGCTGAGGTGACTGGAAAGGCATGCCGAGTACCAGGTTCGGCCGATGAAGCCACCACTGGAGAGACGAGATCAGCGGCTCGGAGACGCGCACTAGGTCTGCTAGGCCGCCTGTGGCTTGTCGCCACTGCTGGCGGAGACACCATTGAGCAGGCCGCATATTCAGGCGGGCATTGGGGGTCACATGGACGGTGGAAGCCATATGGCCGAGTAGTCTCAGGAAGCGCCTGGCAGAGACCAGGGGCTGGCTGCGAAAACGGTCGGCTAGGTCCATGAGCCGTTGAGCTCTGTCGAGCGGTAGGAACGCTCGTGCCTGAGGAGTGTGCAGCCTTGCGCCGATGAACTCGAGATCCTGTGAGGGGAGCAAAGTGGACTTTGCGAAGTTTATAACAAAGCCCAAGTACTGCAGAAGAGTCACCGTGCGGCGTGTGGCGTTGGTGACCTCCGGAGCGGACGCTGCTCTGATGAGCCAGTCGTCGAGGTACGGAAAGACATAGAGGCCGTGAAGCCGGAGATGGGCCGCCACCACCGCGAGACATTTTGTGAAGACTCGCGGTGCGGAGGACAGGCCAAAGGGTAGTAACTCTGTACTGGTAATGATTTCCGGCCACCACAAACCTTAGGTACTGGCGGTGGCTTGGGAGGATAAGGATGTGCGTGTAGGCATCCTTTAGATCCAAGGAGCATAGCCAATCTCCCTGCTGGAGGTAGGGCAGAAGGATTCCAAGGGTAAGCATCTTGAACTTTTCCCGCACGAGGAATTTGTTGAGGTTGCGCAAGTCCAGGATGGGTCTGAGGCCTCCTGTCCTCTTTGGTACTAGAAAATACCTGGAATAAAAGCCTTGACCTTTCAGGTGGTGGGGCACCGGTTCCACCGCCTGTTCCTGTAGAAGACCTGCCAACTCCTGAAGGAGTAAGTCCCTGTGCAGAGGGGGTCGTGGAGGTTCTCCCGGAAAATAGGAGGGAGGGACCTGGTGGAAGTGGAGAAGATAGCCTTCTCGCACGACTTGAAGCACCCAGGCATCTGAGGTGATGCTGGACCACCTGTGGGCGAAGTGAACCAGCCGGCCTCCGGTGCTGGGAGGAACCAGCGGGGGGGAGAGGCTATGCTTAAGGAGTCAAAAACCCCCACCCTGCTGAGCAGGGGCTGGTGGTGCAGGCTTGGGGGCTTGCTGCCTACGGGACCCGTTACCCCGTCCCTTGGCCTGCTGGCCCTGTTGGGGAGCTGCAGGGGCCTGATATTGGGGGTATTGTTTGTAGGCAGCCGCCTTCCTCAGGTAAAAGGACTTCTTCCCCGAGCCCTTCTTTTTCTGGGAAGGGGCGGAGGTCTTCCTGGAAAGCCTAGTCCTGGTGAGAGTCTCCGTCTCAATTTGTGCAGCCTTTTCAGCCATGGGCTTGCCAAAGAGGTTTTCGCCTTGGCAGGGGACATCGACCAACTTGTCCTGCACCCAGGGCTCAAGGTCAGACGACTGAAGCCAAGCCTGTCGGCGGGCACCGATGCCGGCTGCGGCCACTCGAGCCGATGCTTCAAAGCCATCATAGGCTGCTCGGGATATGAATTTTGAGCATTCCCGAATGCCAGTGGACAAGGCCAGGAACCTCCGCAAGGGTTCCTCGGACAAACCAGCGGAGAATCCGGCTAGCTCTTTAGCCAGGTCTCGGAGATACATGCCCATGTATAGCTGGTAGGTCTGGACACGACACGCAAGCATAGAGCCCTGGAAACACTTCTTACCAAGGCCATCCAGGTTACGGGCCTCCCTGCCAGGAGGCACCGAGGAGTGCATCTTCTGGCTCTTAAGACGATGCATGGCCGATTCCACTACCATGGAATGGTGTGGTAGCTGTGCTTTTTGGAAGCCAGGGCTCTTGCGGACTCGATAGATAGAATCGACCCACTTGCTCAGGACCGGCGAGGTGGCCAGACTCTCCCACATGCGGAAGAGTAGTCGTTCCAGCATGGGAGGAACCGGTACAGTAAAGTGTTCCCTGGCGGGAGAGTCATACTGGAGGGCGTCGAGCTCTTCGGCTCGAGGCTCCTCCTCGGGGTCCGCAGGGAAGGCCAAAGCCTTGGCCATATCCCTGACGAAGTCCGAGAACCGGGCATCCTCCGGGGGGGACTGCTTCCGAGGTTCGGACTCAGGTGAGTCCGAGGGGACACACCGAGTCCGAAAAGAATCAGGCGACTCTTCCTCTTCAGACTCCCAGACCGACTCCGACGAGGACTCGGTGGGGTCGGCCCGGGCAGGGCGCGGCGCCTGCCGCCCCGACGCCGAGGGAGTCGGCGTCGGCGACCTCGGTCCCGAACGGGAGGCCGAGGGTGACCTCGACCGAGGATCGACTCGAGTTCGCATCGACTCGAGGATCGGCTCGGTCTCCGGGGTCGACTTAGACGTCGACGTCCCGGCGGTCGGGGCAGCGGCGCCAGCGAAGCCAGCGAGCAGTGCCCGCTGCTGGTCCATGAAGGCAGACAGTCTGCTCTCCAAGGCCGTCAACCTGAGTCCGAGCTCAGGTGACCCAGCAGCCCCCGACTCGGGCCCCGACGGCGTCGGGCCCGACGTCGGCTGTCGCGGAGGCGAGTCCAGGAGGACCACAGGACTTACCCGAGCAGGCAGCTCCGACTCCAGGCGAGGTCGCTTCGTGAGGTGCTCCTTCTCCAAGGACCCGGGATGGCTATCGGGGCTATGCGACCTGGCCCTCGCGGAGCCAGGAGCGTCCACCGACGCCGCCCTCGCGGGTTTCACCTTACGTCGATGGTCCCCGGAGGGAGAACCCCTGTCGGAGGAACTCCGGCGACGGTCCGAGCTGGAACCCCTGGACGCGGAGGCCTCCGACGAGGTCCGGGTACGGCTGGGGTCAGCGAAGATCCTATCCCGCTGATGCCGCCGACTTCTCAACGCTTTGGAGGACAGTTTGCCGCAGGGCCCACAGATCATTTCTTCATGATCCGGGCCCAGGCAGCGGAGGCAATGGTCGTGTGTGTCAGTTAGTGACATATTTCGGTCACACTGACCACACCGCTTGAAACCACTGGCAGCCATCGGGGGAAAAAGGGGCCCCGGCGAGGTCAAAGGACCGGGCTGCCAGGGAAAACCGAAAACGAACTGACTAAGTCAGAAAAACCGAAAAAGAAGAAGAGGACTCGTGACCGGCGTCGCGAGTCCGGGCGGGAAAAAGACCGGCGTCGAACCGAAAGAAAAAAGAGTAAATTATGAAGAAATATCAACTTTTTCGCGGGGACACGACGGGTACGTCTGTAGGGCTCCGCGGAAAAAAGAAGACTGGCTAAGATGGCACCCTTGGGCGGGAAGAGGACCGCGCATGCGCGCTGCAATTCCCAAAGGCTTTCTTTGAAAGCTGGGGAAAATTGCTCCGCGAGGGCTCCGTCGGCGCCGACGTCACCCATAAGTGAGGACTGACTTCCTGCTTGGTCCTGGAGAAGTAGAGTTATAGGGGGGAAGAGGAGGTAGCACAGTAGTTTATTGCATTGGGCCACGAGTGTGAAAATCTGAGTCACTCACTGCTTAGCCCTTAATACTACTTTTATATCTGGCCACAGATATGTCTCATGAGACCCTGCTTTGCATACCCGTGCGTGTACCTGTAGAGAAAGAGTGCTCACCTATCATGAGATAATGGAAATGATGTTGTGAGTGAGAACATAATGGGTAGAATAGAATTCAGAAAAAAATAATTTAAAAAAATTTACTGTATGATTAAATTACTGGAAATAGGAAAATGCAATGCACATTTATCTGAGAATTCATTCAAATGGAAAAAAATAATCTGTAGACAGTGGATGTGAGCAAAGGTTTTTTTAGGATATTAGATTTTCAGGTTACCTCTGCTAATGTCTTATCCTTTAGAGGCACTTCCCCATTATAACAGATTTCCCACAGAGTTGTGCCAAAGCTCCATTTATCTGCTGCGACACTAAGGTTTTTGGAATCTTCCACACATTCAGGTGCAATCCAAGGAATTCGTTCCACACATTCTAAGAGAAAGCACATTGTGCACAATTATAATCACCCACTATAAAACCTGGTCTTCCAGATTGCAAATGAATAGTTGGCAAAATGATATCTTTGTATAATATCTTCAAATTAAATTTGCAACAATTAATAGTACACAGAGCATTTAGGGGAAGATTTCATAAGGGAGCCATGAAAGATCCGCACTCCTATGTGCACAAGTCCATATTTTACAGTATTTACATGCATGGGCACGTCCGCTCACACTTTGACTTGTTGGGATTCAGTAAGAACACGCGGAAGTACCCAGTGCACTGAATTTGTGTAGGGGTGGGCAAGGGGAGAGCAGAGGTATAGACTCCAAAGGTTCACGTAAGTTATAGAATATATTATGATGTATATGCGTCCCTGCATTGATCTAGGTGCTCACAGATATGGTTGCTCTAGAGCAGGCGTAGCTGATCCGCCCGGAGTATAGCATGTCGGTACGCTACTATTTTATCAAGTGAGACACGTGTTGTCTATGTTGGGGGGTGTTACAAAATTGTACTCTTATTGGTAGTTAATAGATTGTCTGGAGAAGTTGAAAGCCCAAAGCACATGAAGATAATTTAACCCAGACCATGCATTACATGCTTTCAGAAAAATAAGTTTACACTTCAGGGGCCTATTTACTGAGTCACGTTAGCTGTTAATGCAGCAGTTAGCATGTGTTATGAATTAAGTCTTAGCCATTAGCAGAAGCTAATTTCCATGCTAGCTGCCTAATGTAGAAGGGTGTGGAGAATGGGTGGAGAATGCACCTTACAGTTAACATGCAGGTTATTACTGCATTTTAACTATTAATGAAACAGATACAACTAGCTACACACATTCAGGTGTCATTAGCAGTGCCGCAACAACATGATATCTGCCATTCAGTTAACACATGGTAAAAATCATTTTGGGCCCAATTCTGACATGGACGTGTCGGCCCTCTGTGCACCCAGTCAGAACCAGACGCACAGAGGGGGCCATGATACTGATCCCGTGGGGCACATCTAGCCCCATGGGATTAGAATCGCAACCAGGCCTGTACGTGTACGCCGGGACCTGATTCAGTCTGGCCTGCATGTAGAGGCCTTGCCCGGATAGCTCAGTCAGGGCTGTTTATCTAGCCTCCTAGGGGGATGGAATAAGTTCTCTGTTCAAGATGCTGGCCCTGGACGTACAGGGCCGACATTGGAATTGGCCCTGTATGTCCGGGGCCGACTACTGCCCACTGTCCGCTCTAATGCTGCCCCCGATCCACCCCTTTCCCACCCCGTCTAACTTCCCCATACAACGCGCATCCATCCCGACTATTCATGCCATGGGAAAAATGTTCAGCAACTCTGTCCCTGGGTGTCACAGGACAATGCAATTATCACCATAAGCAGATATAGAAAGAAAGAGGAATACTACGGACCTCATTCATACTTTCTTATTTTCTATGTATTCTTATTTTCTTATTTTTTATGTATTCAGAGAAATCTGCTGATGTTTTGGGTTAAGGACTATTTAGAAAACATCCTGTCCACTGAGGAGGGTGGATACCAAAAGTGTGTTATGGCAATATGCACATTAAAGAGCAATAACGTGCGTTATTTTACCTTAATGCACAATTTGCCACCACATCACACAATGAATAATGAGATGCAAAGCATGCAACTGCCATATAAAACACCTCATTATTATTCAAATGAATACTGCTGCTTGAAGTAAATCACTGCAAGCTGCACTATTCTTAGAAAAATAACATCAGCTCAAAACTGGTGTTATTCTTCTGCCGGGAGCATTAGGTTGCTAACATGCAGCCCAAGATTCCAGGCTGCGATCCCAAAAGGGCCACCCCCCCCCCAAACATAAATAACCCCCTAATCAGCCCCCATAGAGGCTTCCCCAAAAGACCAGGCCTCCCATCTTGATAGATCCTCATCTCTCCTGCCTTGGACTCCTTCCTGGGCCTACCTTTTGAAGTCCTTGGTGGTCTAAAGGGTAGGCCAGTAGGAGCAATCCTCTTTTGCTCCTGCCAGTGTCATCTCTGGGTTCAAATTGCCACCCAGAGTCCCCTAGTTATAGCAGTAATATTGCTGGGGTTGATCCCTAGTAGTAGCACCATATGTAAATCACCTTGACACTCTGAAAGGCAGTATATAAACCTAGCTAAATAAACAAATAAATAAATAATCCCAGGTACTATTTTGAACCTGGAGCAGACGCAAGCAAGAGCAAAAGTGGATCGCTCCTACCTGCCTATTCCCCTAGACCACAGAGACTTCGAAAGGTAGGTTCAGTGGCCTTCCCGTATTTGGGGTATGGGGAGAATCTTCAGAGGCTGCAGGAATAGTTTATTGAGATGAGGGGTGGTAGGGGTCTTTGGGGGTCCTCTACTGGTGCTAATGGGGGGGGATTATTTGGGGGGGGATTATTTGGGGTGGGGAGACCCGAGTCATTGGGGGTGCCAGGGGAAGCGAACCCCTGGACCACCAGTTTTATACGTCGCAACCACTTTAAGATCATGGCCTAGAGCATCAGGCCACATGTTAGTGGCCCGATGCTCTTGACCAGGAAAAATAAAGCTCGCATTTCCCATGGAATAAAGCAACTTGCATAAACTGCATTATTCCTTTACTGTGAGATGTCAATTTTACCACAGTTTAGTAATTACCACCCTAAAATTTAGAGAATTAGCATAACATGGTTAGAGATGTCCTACCTTGTCTGGATAACACTGTGATGGGAATCCCAGGATCACTGAGTTTTATAAATGGACCATATTCATTGTCAATTCCCTCTCTTGCCAGCAAGATATTTTTAGTGCACACATTTCCATGCACTAAATCTTTATCTTCCTACAGTTGAAAGAGAATACAGAAGTTAATGCATGACAGCAAAGTTGCTTACCTGTAACAGGCATTCTTTATAGACAGCACATGGTGCTGAGACTGACCTGCTCTCCCAAAGCTCACTCAAGGAGGTGGGATGAATTGTGTGCCTGGTTAATTCTATTGTCTATGGAGAACAACTGATATGGATAAGCAACTGCTTTCTCCATTGATAAAGCATAGTTACTCACCTGTAACAGGTGATCTCCGGGAACAGCAGGAATTTAGTCTTCACATATGGGTATCGTCGGTACCGACAGAGCCTGCGCGGGAACGCTCCCCAGCGTCCAATTAAAAAGCTTTTGGGAGCATCCCACAGCGCCTGCGTGCTGCCTTCCCGCATTTCCCAACTGCCTCTCTCCAGTTCAGTTTAAAGCTGAGACAAAGAGAGAGAGAGGGAAAGGAAAAGAGAAAGAGAGAGAGAGAGAGAGAGAGAGAACTCCTAGGGGAGGTGGGCGGGTTGTGAAGACTGAATTCCTGCTGTTCCCGGAGATCCCCTGTTACAGGTGAGTAACTATGTTATCTCCAGGAACAAGCAGGAATGTAGTCTTCACATATGGGGACTCCCTAGCTTTAGATGCCAGGGAGAGACCCCAGAGGTTGTGCGTCCCTGTGAAAGGGCTCCACTTCCCCCCATGGATCTCTGGCATCCAACCAGGGATGGCGGGTAGGAGTTGATTAGGTATGGAATAGGTGTTGGAGAACAGCCTGACCAAACAAGGCATCCCGGTGGGAGTCCTTGTCCAAGCAGTAATGGGCTGTGAAGGTGTGAACCGAGGCCCAAGTGGCTGCTCGACAGATGTCGTCGATAGACACAGAGTACAGATGAGCCATTGAAGCTGCCATGGCTCTCACATTGTGAGCTGTGACATGGCCCTCCAGAGGAATATTATTACTCTGATAGGCAAAGAAAATACACTGTGCAATCCAGCTGGACAGTGTTCTCTTGGAGACTGGAAGTCCCAAATGAGAAGGATCAAAAGCAACAAAGAGCTGAGAGGACTTTCTATGTTGCTGTGTTCTTTGCAAGTAAAAGGCTAAAGCTCTTTTACAATCCAAAGTATGAAGATTCCTTTCTGCATTTGATGCATGAGGCCTTGGAAAGAACACATGCAGGTAGACCGCTTGGTTAAGATGAAAAGGCGAGACCACCTTTGGCATAAAGTGTGGATGTGTCCTAAGGACTACCTTGTTATGATGGAACCTTGTATAAGGTGGATCACCCACTAGTGCCTGCAACTCACTGATGCGACATGCTGATGTGATTGCAATGAGAAAGATAACTTTCCAAGAAAGGAATTTCAATGAGGTAGTAGCTAAGGGTTCGAAAGGTGGCTTCATGAGCTGACCAAGAACCAGGTTTAAGTCCCATGCCACCGGTGGTGGCCTATTGGGAGGCTTAGTAAGAAGGCGGCCTCCCTCATAAATCTTGCTATAAGAGGATGGGAGAAAATAGGTAGTCCATTTAGAGGCTTGAAAGAAGCTGCAATAGCACTCAAATGGACTCTTACTAAGTTGGTCTTAAGTCCTGCATTGGATAAATGAAGGAGATACTCCAGTAATGATTCCAGAGGTATCGCAAGGGGGTTAAGACCCTTCTGCGAGCACCATATGGTAAACCTCTTCCACTTAAAAGCATAAGAGCGTCTTGTGGAAGGATTCCTGGAAGCATGAAGGACATCCTTTACTTGCTGACAGATGTTAGGATCATGTAGATGTAAGCCTTCAGCAACCAAGCTCTGAGATGCAGAGACTGGGGATTGGGATGCCATAACATTCCGTCCTCCTGTGACAGGAGATCTGGAGCAGATCCTAACAGGGAGGGAGCTTGTGAGAGATATAGAAGCAAAGGGTACCACACTTGCCGTGGCCAATGTGAAGTTATGAGAATCATACGCCCTCTCTCTCTCTGAAGCTTGAACAGGGTTTGGGAATTAGGGGAATGGGTGGAAAGGCATACAGGAAGCCTTGACCCCAGTAAAGGAGGAAAGCATCCCTGGTCCGAGCCCCCTGAGCCGGAATTCTGGAACAGAACCAGGGAAGTTTGGCATTCAACAGACTTGCGAAGAGGTCTATGTCTGGGGTTCCCCAAATTTGAAAAATCTTGGCCACCTGGTCTGTGTATGCAGAGACCAGTCGTGTGGAAGCAGAACTCGACTTGAGTCTCTCTGCCCAAGAGTTTTGTATGGCTGGAAGATATACTGCCAGGAGATGAATCTGATGCTCTCTGGCGAGGGCCCATAGTCGCAAAGCTTCGTTGCAAAGCGACAGATAAACTGTTCCTCCCTGCTTGTTCACGTAGAACATGGCTACTTGATTGTCCGTATGAATAAGGACTGTCTTGTAGCTGAGCAGGCTGTGGAACACTCGAAGGGCAAGGAAAATTGCTCTGAGCTCCAAGAGACTGATATGTAGATGAGTCTTCTGTGGCGTCTAGGTGCCTTGGGTGGAGAGGTCTTGCAGATGAGCTTCCCAACCCATTGGAGAAGCATCTGTTGTGAGAGTTGCCTGGGGTAAGGGTTGTTGAGAAGGGGACCCCAGCAACAGGTTTTGAGTGGACTTCCACCACTGGAGGGACAAAATAAGGCAATTTGTATTTGCTATTTTGTCTGACAGGCATCCTGATGCCTGGGTCCATTGAGTGGATAAAGTCCACTGGGCTGCCCTCATATGGAGGCGAGCATAGGGAACCACATGTACGGTAGATGCCATGTGGCCTAGTAATTGTAGCATTTCTCTGGCAGTGAGAAGAGGCTTTAGCACTGCTTGAGAAGCTAACTGCACCATGCGAAGGCAACGGGCCTGGGGGAGATAGGCCCTTGCCTTTCTGGTATCCAGCAAAGCTCCTATGAACTCTAGAGACTGAGTGGGAGTTAGAGTGGATTTTGGGATGTTTATGACCAGACCCAAATACTGGAGGATACGCATTGTGCAGGACAGAGAAGTCCTGGCCTCTGACTCTTTTGGGGCTCGAATGAGCCAGTCATCTAAGCAGGGGAAGACGAATATTCCTAGAGTGCGGAGAAATGCTGCTACCACAGCCATGCATTTCGCGAACACTCTTGGTGCTGAGGCCAGGCCAAAAGGAAGCACACTGTATTGGTAGTGCTTTCCTTGAAAAAGGAACCGAAGGAACCTTCTGTGAGTTGGATGAATGAGAACATGGGTGTACGCATCCTTGAGATCTAGAGAACAAAGCCAATCCTGACTCTGAAGGTATGGCAGCAGAGTTCCCAGAAAAATCATCTTGAATTTCTCTTTGAAGAGGAATTTGTTCAATTCTCTGAGGTCTAAGATAGGTCTGCATCCCCCTGTTTTCTTCGGGATAAGGAAATAAGGGTAGTAAAACCCTGTACCCTGTTGATGAGTGGGTACGTCTTCTATTGCCCTTTGGGCAAGAGGTATGGTGATCTCTTGATCCAACAGGTTGGTGAGAGAAGTCTGAGAATTGAACTGCCTTATCATCGTGGGAGGGGGCATGCTCAAAAAATGAAGCTTGTACCCCTCTTTTATGATAGAGTGTGTCCAATGCTCTGCTGTTATCTGCCCCCATCTGGGGGCAAAGTGACACAACCTTCCTGGAATGGTGGAAGGCTCTGGTCCAATGAGAGCCAGGAAGGCTAAGTTGTCTAGTTGCAAGTCAAAGGCCTTGTGGAGGCTGAGACTGCTGGGACGGTTGAGGCTTAGCAGTCTTTGCCTTTCTCTGTTTGGGTGGTTGCTGACCCTTCCGGACAAGCTGACCTGCAGAACGTCCCTGCTGAGAATAAGCAGGATAAAACCTTTTCTTTTTGGAAAAGAAAGGTTTCTTGAAAGATTTCTTTCTTGCAGGATCAGCTGTGGCCAAAGTGGAGTTGTCAGCATCCAGTTCATTGGCTTTCTCTTGCCAATCCTTGCCAAACAGGTTCTCACCAGCACAAGGAATATTGCCCAGTTTGTCTTGTACCCAGAGCTCCAAATCAGATGCCTGGAGCCAGGCAATTCTTCGTGCACCTATGGCAATGGCAGAGGTTCTGCTTATGCACTCAAAACAGTCAAAGCTGCACGGTTGACAAATTTGGAAACATCCTGGGCATTTTTGACCAATGTGAGAAAATCCTGTCTTCTATCCTCAGAAAGAAGAGGACCTAAAATCTCTAAATCTCCTGTGATTTCCTTCAGGAACAATCCCATATATAAAATATAGGAACTGATTCTGGCAGACAGCATGGAAGTTTGGAAAATACGACGTCCAAAGGCATCCAAAGTTCTGCACTCACGTCCTGGAAGATTAGAGGCATGCCTCTTTGCACTCCTGATCCTTCTCATAGCCGATTCTACTACAATAGAGTGTTGAGGGAGCTGAGTTTTCTGGAAACCAGGACAAGGAGGGACTCGATACATAGTGTCAAGTCTCGAGAATGAGGAAAGGTGGTAAGAGGGGTTTCCCACATTCTTAGCATGAGATCATGCAAGATCTCATGGATGGGCAAAGTAGCTGCCTCCTTAGGAGCTTTAGGATATTGTAAAATTTCCAACTCCTTTGCTCTAGGCTCTGTTTCCGGAGCCAAAGTAATGGAAAGACCCCGAGCCACCTCCCTGATAAAGTCTTGGAAGGAGATATCCTCTGGAGGAGACATCCTGCGTTTAGGGGAGGAGGGCTCCTCTGAAAGAAGTGCTCTGGTATCGACAGAACTATCAGAATCCTCAGATTCCTCTGAGGACTCGAAGTATCTTCTGTCCGGATGCTCCTGTAGAGCCCGATACCCGTACTGACCAAAGTCGGTACCGGGAGGAATCGGTACTGGTGTATCGGTACCAGAGGGCATCGAGAGACTGGGTACCGGCAATGCGGACACCGATGTCGATGCTATCGGTACCGGTACCGATACCGGTGGCAGAATCGGTGCCGGTGCCGGTTGAAGTGTCTGATGCGGTTCCGAGGGTGTCGATACCGCAAGGAGAGCCGCCAGACTGCGTTCAATAGCCAGGAATCTCTGGTCTATCGACGCTGCCGATGCCTGGGTGTCGGTACCGGAAAAGGCAGCCGGTACCCCAGAGCATGGCACCAGTAGTTCTGCCAAGGTCGAGGCCTCGAGAACATCCTGGAGCCCCGATAATGCTTTGGAAGCCGAGGCCTCCCGCCGGGGCAATTTTGCTGGTGCAGAATCCTCAAGGGCAACGCCAGAGGCATCTCGATGCTTAGAAGGAGATCTACCCTTTGAGGACCGGCTGGACTTATGTTTGGTTACCTGAGATCCACGGGAGGAAAAGGAAGCCCTGGAAGACGTCGATGCCACCGAAGCCGCATCAGAGGGAAACAGGGTACTGAGCTTAGCAGCTCGGTTCTGCCGACCTGTTTTAGACATCATGGTACAGGACATACAATCCGTGATGGAGTGGTCAGGACCTAAACATTTAAGACACCAGTCATGGGTGTCGGTGACGGAGATGGTACCGCCACACAGGGCCGGATTTACCTATACGCCATGTACGCCATGGCGTAGGGCCCACAGCTGGCAAGGGCCCACCCGGGGCCGGCCCACACACCGCAGGGCTTCAGAGGGAGCCGGGTAAGCTCGCGCGAGGCCCCGGCTCCCTCTGTACAGCCGCCAGCGTGAAGAGCCTTTTCCTTCACGCTGGCGGCTGTATCTCTAAAGCCACGATTGCTGGGAAAGGTTAAAGGCAATGCCCTTTAACCTTTCCCAGCATTCGCGGCTTCACAGATACAGCCGCCAGCGTGAAGGAAAAGGCTCTTCACGCTGGCGGCTGTACAGAGGGAGCCGGGGCCTCACGCGAGCTTACCCGGCTCCCTCTGAAGCCTCTCAGACAGCTGCGGTGCTGGTCGGGGGGGCCAAGGACTGCATGGGTTGTGATGGGGGGGGGGGGGACCTGGACCGGAAAAGTGCTAGGGGGGTGGGACGTGGACTGGAAAGAAATGGGCTGTGATATGGGGGGGGGGGGGAACCTGAACTGTAAAAGGGCTATGGGGGGGAGGACTTCGACTGGAAATGGGTTGTGATGGGGGGGGGGACCTGCACAGGAAAGGGCCTATGGGGGGGGGGGGGGACTTGGACTGGAAAGAAATGGGCTGTGATGGGGGGGGACCTGAACTGTAAAAGGGCTATGGGGGGGGGACATGGACTGGAAATGGGTTGTGATGGGGAGGGGGACCTGGACCGGAAAAGGGCTATTGGGGGGGGGGGACTTGGACTGGAAATGGGTTGTGATGGGGGGGACCTGGACCAGAAAAGGGCTATGGGGGGGGGTAACTTGGACTGCAAATGGGCTGTGATGGTGGGGGGGGGGAACTAGGACTGCAAATGGGCTGTGATGGTGCAGGGGGACTCGGACTGCAAATGGGATGTGATGGTGGGGGCTAGGACTGGAAATAGGCTGTGATGGGGGGGGCTAGGACTGGAAATGGCCTGTGATGTGAAGGCTAGCACTGGAAATGGGCGGATGAAGAGCTAGAATAGGACTGGAAATGGGCTGATGTGGGGCATGAGAGAATGGGACTAGAAGGGAGTGGATGCTGGGTGGGTCTAGAACTATAAGGGAACTGATTTTGGGGGAGGACTAGAATGGATGGGGAATGAGAATGGAGAGGGGAAAAATATTTTGTGTGGAAGAAAAGTCTATGATGGGCTGGGTATTGGGAGAGTAAGAGGGGCTTGAAAATGGAAGGGTGAAATTTAAATGGATGATAAAGGAATAAGGAAAGAATTGGGGGAAAGAGCAAAAGGGAAACAATCAGTATGTTAAAGCAGAAATAGAGAGAGAATGGAAAACATCTAAAAGAGAAGAAAGGACAAATGGATAGCTAGCAGAAGACACGAAGAAACCAGAAGAAAGTGACTGGAGCAATTGCAACTGAAAAAATGCCCAAACAGAAGGTAGAAAAATACTTTTTATTTTGAATTTATTAACTGGAATATGTCTTTTTTAATGTATTTCTTGAATTCCGATGCTGATTTTGTCCCTATTGCCTCTTTATGTCAGGCAATTCTATACATCTATTGCCATTTCTGTTTTGGTAAGTTGATCTCGTTTTTATTTTTTCTGGGGGCCCACAATTTTTGTTGGCGTAGGGCCTCACTCAAGGTAAATCTGGCCCTGCCACCACACTTGGTGCACTTTTTGAAACCCGAAGCGGGTTTTTCCATAGTGGAGGAAATTTTCGGCCTAATGCCCAAAATGGAGCATGCACCTGGGAGAAAAGTTTGGAAAAAAAAATAGAATATATATATATATTTTTTTTTTTTTTTAAAGAAAGAAAGAAAAGAGAACCGGCGGTACCGGTATAGCATCGAGGAAGGCAGGCGCGACCACAAAAAAGAAGGAATAAGGAAATATTTTCTGCGGTGACAGGAACAATGACCTGCTCGCTCCGTGGAAAACGAAGAACTGGAGAGAGGCAACTGGGAAAGGCGGGAAGGCAGCACGCAGGTGCTGTGGGATGCTCCCAAAAGCTTTCTAATTGGACGCTGGGGAGCGCTCCCGCTCAGGCTCCGTCGGTACCAACGATACCCATATGTGAAGACTACATTCCTGCTTGTTCCTGGAGATGAGGATATAATCAAGCACAGAAATAAGTGACTCCCAAGTTCAGGGCGCTATGGTTCATAGATACTTCTCTAGAGGGGTCTGATGAGATGATGATCTAAGAGTTGAATAGATCACAAAGACTGGTTGAATAGTGCTGACCAACCTAATATGCTGTCTGTGATGTAGAGTTTTTAAATGATCTAAGAAGGTATGAATCAAGGACTAAGCAGCTGCTTTGCAGATGCTTTCTAGTGAAGCTTTGGTAAAAGCTGGGGGCCTCTCGGATAGGGTATCTTTTTTACTGCCTGCTAAACTGACTCATAGTCCTCAAGTATTAATGAACGAGCTCGGCACATAAATATCGGCACCGTTTTTGATACGAAAAATGCACTGGTAAAAGCAATGGCCATGATTTGATGACGTTTGACTTTACTGGTCAGAGGAATACCAGTCTGCTCATAACAGTTTGATATGGGAGACTAGCCAGCTAGGCATCCCAAAAGCAACGCAGACCCTAGCTAATCAGCTGGGATCAAAGGAAATGAACAGCTGCATAGATTTCCTGATGGATTACATTCTTTTAAAACAATAAATAAGAGCATAGATGGACTTCTTGCATGAATGCTTGTGTTGTGGTTAAGATAAAACATAGGTGATACCATTGCTTCATTCACATGGAAAGTTCTAACTACAAACTACTATTCTATTATGACAAAAGCTGAGAATAAGGTTCATAAATGACTAAGGCTTGAAATGCATCAGTTTTTCTAGCTGAAGTAAATGCTGCTAGAAAGAGTTCTTTCCAGGTCAGATTCTTGAGACACTAGGATTTCATGGGCCCGGGTGGCGGTTTCATGAGAGAGGTAAGGACAACATTTAGGTTCCATTGCACAAAAGGCTTCTGTACTAGTGGTTTTACATGAAGAAGCCTCTTCCTGGATCTTGAGATGGGACAGTAAGAAGGAGGGGCTCTATTTATGATAGGCTGAGAAGGCATTAAGATGTATTCCAATAGGGAATGTCTGCAGTCCCTGGTGGAAGAGAGATATAAGTATTGCTGTATGGCATTCAGGAACTCCAAAAGGGGTCTTGTCTATTCAAAGCCTTATCCATTCAAAAGCACAATGTCTCGTGGAAGGATTTCTTGAGTTGGAGGCAGTAGACCCACTGGGTAAATTAAATGATACTCAATTTCTATGTTGCTGGAGAGGTTAAAGACTTGATTGGGAGCCAATAGTTTACAGTTAAATATGGATAAAAAAGAAGTTTTATGCATCAGCAGAAATGTAAATCCTGCTAGTGTGTCAAACCTGAAAGTAATTTATTTAGACAGTTTTGTATACCACCATATCAATCAATCAAAGTGGTCACAACACAATTGGGGGATACATTTAACACGAGGGGATATGAGAGACATATGCTAATACTTACAGGGAACATGGGCTATGGAGGGTTAAGTGGCTTGCCCAAGACCACAAGGAGCACCTGTGGGACTAGAAACTCCAGTTCTTCCAGCCCAAGGTTGCTGTTCTCTAGTGGGATTTGAACCCCCGACCTTCTGGCCTGAGGTACCTTGCCCCAACCACTAGGCCACTCCTCCACTCCAGTGAGATAAGTATTCTCACAAGTAAAAAGCCTGGGAGTGTTATGGACTCTGCTTTAACACTAGACCCTCAGGTGCCTCTAGGTTGACAAAAATTTATAGTGGTAGGTAACAGACTTCGACATGAACTGTGTTCTTAATTAGATCAGCAGCATTTTAGGACCATTATGTTGTCACTACTGATCATAATCTGGATTACTGTAATGTTGTCTACATGGGGCTTTCACAGAAGACCTTGTTTCAATTACAACGTATTCAGAACTTGGCTACTAAAGTAGTCACAAAAAGTTTTCATTGTTGCTATAGTCCTTGCATTGGCTCCTAGTAGAGATCAGAAGGAGGTTTACGGTCTTATGTCTGACTTTCTGGGCTCTAACATAGAATTTGCCCAACATATTTGAGGGGGAAATCATCAAATATGAATTAAAATAGACAGTGAAGTCGTGGGAACACATAATTGTAAATTGGCATCTTCTAGAAAATTAGTCTTTGGGTGGACAGTTCCTTTAATGTGGAATAAATTACCTGAATTCTTAAAAATGGAAGAATTATTTAAGCTTTTGCTGGCTATTAAAAACATGGCTTTTTGAACAGTGTTTTCGATTTCCCTCAAGAGGTATCAGGATTATGAATTTGTATCAGTGTATGTGCCTAGGATAGGAAAATTACTAACAACTGGTTATTTATTATTAAGTAGTTTAGCAGTTTGTAGGTACTGTTTTTACCCCTTAAACTGTAAATGTAAGATTGTATAAAATTTTAATTGCGCGTGTACCATGTACGCTGCTTTCCACTGCCTATGGTGGAAAAGACAGATTATAAATGAATAAATTAAATTAAACCAATTTTCAAAAGTAATCATCTTGGTATGCAAACAAGCATGCATGTATTGGAAAGCGAACCTACTTTTACCCCCATTTTTGTAGAGGCATTTCTAGGCCAAGGAGAGACAACATTCACAGTTCTACATTTTCAAAACGATGCCCTTTTCTTTAGCTAGAAAAAAGTATCTAGACATCTTTGCAGATACGTTGTCTTTGGGCAATTTTCAAAGGAAAAATAAAGCACAGTTACTTACCTGTAACAGGTGATCTCTGGGAACAGCAGGAATTAGTCCTCACATATGGGTACGTCGGAACCGACGGAGCCTGCGCGGGAAAGCTCCCCAGCTTCCTAGAATGGAAGCTTTTGGGACCTCCCACTGCACATGCGCGCTGCCTTCCCGCCTTCCTGAACAGCTCTCCTCAGTTTCGAGTTTATAGCTGAGACAATAGAGAGAGGACAGGAAGACAGATAGATAGAAGATACAACTCCTAGGGGAGGTGGGTGGGTTGTGAGGACTAATTCCTGCTGTTCCCAGAGATCACCTGTTACAGGTAAGTAACTGTGCTATCTCCAGGAACAAGCAGGAATAAGTCCTCACATATGGGGACTCCCTAGCTGAGATGCCTGGGAGATCCCCCTCCAAGGGTTCGCCATCTTCGTATGGATCTCAGGCATCCATCCTGGGAAGGTGGGCAGGAGTTGTCTAAGAATGGAACAGGTGTTTGAGGACAGCCTGGCCAAACAAGGCATCCCGGCGGGAGTCCTTGTCCAAACAGTAATGGGCTGTAAAGGTATGAACCGAGGCCCAGGTAGCGGCTCGACAGATCTGATCAATGGAAACAGAGTGCAGATGAGCCATAGAAGTTGCCATGGCTCTCACATTGTGAGCTGTGACACGGCCTTCCAGAGAAATGTTTTTACTCTGGTAAGCAAAGGAAATACACTGAGCAATCCAATTGGAAAGTGTACGCTTGGAGACTGGAAGTCCCAAATGTGAAGGATCAAAAGCCACGAAAAGTTGAGAAGACTTTCGATGTGGCTGAGTCCTATTAAGGTAAAAGGCTAGAGCTCTTTTACAATCCAGAGTATGAAGGTTCCTCTCTGCACTGGATGCATGAGGAGCCGGAAAAAAACCCGGTAGATATACCTCTTGATTAAGATGAAAAGGCGAGACCACTTTGGGCATAAAGTGGGGATTCGTCCTAAGGACCACCTTGTCATGATGAAATCTTGTATAAGGTGGATTAGCCACTAGAGCCTGCAGTTCGCTGATGCGGCGAGCGGAAGTGACTGCAATTAGGAATAGTACCTTCCAGGAAAGAAATTTCAAGGAGGTAGAAAATAACGGCTCAAAAGGTGGCTTCATAAGCTGACCAAGCACTAGATTCAAATCCCATGCGACCGGGGGGGGTCTGATGGGAGGTTTAGTGAGAGTCAGGCCTCTCATGAATCTTGCAACAAGAGGATGAGAGGAGATAGGTTGTCCATTTATAGGTTTCAGGGATGCTGAAATAGCACTTAAATGGACTCTTACAGAATTCGTCTTAAGGCCTGCATTGGAAAGATGCAGGAGATAGTCTAAGAGGGAATTCAAAGGAAGTGCCAGAGGGTCAAGGCCCTGCTGAGCACACCAAATGGAAAAACGTTTCCATTTGAAAGCATAAGACCGCCTCGTGGAAGGTTTCCTAGAGGCATGAAGGATATCTTTCACAGGTTGAGAAAGATTAAAGTCTTGAAGACTTAAGCCTTCAGTAACCAAGCTCGGAGATGTAGGGATTTGGGGTTTGGGTGCCACAAAGTCCCCTCCTCCTGAGACAGAAGGTCTGGTGCAGCTCCTAAGTCCAGGGAGGATCCCTGGGAGAGCTGTAGAAGCAGAGGGAACCACACTTGGCGTGGCCAGCGTGGAGCTATGAGGATCATAGAGCCGTGATCTCTCTGGAGTTTGAACAGAGTCTTGGGAATCAGCGGAATGGGTGGAAAGGCATATAGGAACGCCTGACCCCAATGGAGGAGAAAGGCGTCCGTGGCCTGAGCTTCCTGACACGGAGTCCTGGAACAGAACCGGGGAAGTTTGGCATTCCACGGACTTGCAAAGAGGTCTATGTCCGGGGTCCCCCATTCCTGAAAGATTCTGCTTATCTGGTCCACGTGTAGGGACCACTCGTGTGGCAGCAGAACTCGACTGAGCCTGTCTGCTCGAGAGTTTTGAACTCCTGGAAGATACACTGCTAGCAGATGAATTTGGTGCTCTCTGGCGAAGGCCCATAATCTGAGAGCTTCGTTGCAAAGCGACAGAGAGCCCGTCCCTCCTTGTTTGTTTATGTAAAACATGGCCACCTGATTGTCTGTCTGAACCAGGACAGTCAGGTTGGCAAGGAGGGTATAGAAGACCTTGAGGGCAAGGTAAATTGCTCGCAGTTCCAGGAGGTTGATATGAAGGGTGGCCTCCTGTGGAGACCAAGTGCCCTGAGTGGAGAGAGTTAGCAGATGGGCTCCCCACCCCAATTGGGAGGCATCTGTTGTGAGGGTTGCTTGGGGTAGCAAGGGCTGAAAGGGAGCCCCCAACAACAGATTCTTGGTGGATATCCACCAATGGAGGGACCAAGACAGACGGTTTGAGGTTTGTATTTGGTCTGAGAGTGCTCCCGACGCCTGAGTCCACTGGGTGGCCAGGGTCCATTGAGCTGCTCTCATATGAAGACGAGCATAGGGCACCACATGTACTGTGGAGGCCATATGGCCCAGGAGGCGTAGCATTTCCCTGGCTGTCAAGTGAGTACTGGACTGGGCTTGGGAGGCCAAGCTCAGCAGACGCTGACCCCGAACCAGTGGAAGGTAGGCTCTTGCAGTGGTGGTGTCCAACTGGGCCCCTATGAATTCTAGAGACTGAGTAGGGCTGAGTTGAGACTTGGGAAGGTTTACCACCAGTCCCAGATACTGCAGAAGGCTCCTTGTGCGGTCTAGGGAAATCTGGGCCTGCGACTGAGTTGGAGCTCGAATGAGCCAGTCGTCCAGATATGGGAATACGAAAATCCCCATGCTTCTGAGAAATGCGGCTACGACTGCCATGCATTTGGTAAAGACTCTTGGGGCAGAGGCGAGACCGAAGGGAAGTACTCTGTATTGGTAATGACTTCCCCTGAACAGAAAGCGAAGATATTTTCTGTGGGATGGATGGATGAGTAGATGTGTATACGCATCCTGCAGGTCTAGAGAACAAAGCCAGTCCTGACTCTGAAGGTATGGAAGGAGAATGCCCAAAGAGAGCATTTTGAATTTCTCCTTGTACAGAAATTTGTTCAATTCTCTCAGATCTAGGATTGGTCTGAATCCTCCTGTCTTCTTTGGAATGAGAAAATAGGGGGAGTAGAAACCTGACCCTTGTTGATGAAGAGGAACCTCTTCTATGGCCCCTTGGGCAAGCAGAGAAGAGATCTCCCGACCCAACAGGGCTAGGAGAGGAGATGGAGAATTGAAGGGTCTCACCATGTGATGAGGAGGAAGGTTGGAGAAATGAAGTTTGTAACCCTCTTGGATGATAGAGAGGGTCCATTGCTCTGTTGTGATTTGTTCCCATCTGGGAGCAAAGTGAGCTAACCTTCCAGGTATGGTGAGAGGTTCTGGTTGGTCCAGAACCAGGAATGGCAAGTTCTCTAGGGGCAAGTCAAAACCCCTGAGGGGGTGGAGCCTGTTGAGCTGTAGTAGCTGCTGCAGGCTTTGCTCTTGCTTGTTTCGTTTGCTGACGTTTAGCCGCAAAACGAGGTTGAGAAGATTGCTGGCCAGTATTGGAAGCATATCTGGCCTTCTTATAATAAGGCCTCTTGAAAGACTTCTTCTTAGTGGGAGTAGAAGTGGACTTAGAAAGTCTCTCTAAGGTGGCATTTTCAGCGTCCATTTGAGTGGCTTTAACTTGCCACTCTGCACCGAATAAGTTCTCACCTGTACAGGGCAGATTCCGTAAGCCATCTAGAACCCAGGGTTCCAGATCAGAAGCCTGGAGCCAAGCCAGACGTCTGGCTGCAATAGCAATGCCAGAAGCTCTGCTGGCTCCCTCGAAGGAATCAAAGGCAGCTCTGTTGGAGAACTTAGAAACATCTGAAAGTTGTTTCACTACAGAAAGGAAGTCCTCCTGTTTATCCTCAGGGATAAAGGGGGCAAAATGCCGCACTTTCTTGGCAAGTTCCCCTAGGAACATGCCCATATAGAGGCTGTAGGAATTAATCCTGGCTATAAGCATACTAGCCTGGAAGATTTTCCTACCAAAAGAGTCCAGTGTCTTACATTCCCTTCCTGGAGGTGTAGAAGAGTGCCTTTTAGTACTCTTGATCTTTTTCATTGCAGACTTTACCACAATGGAGTGGTGAGGCAATTGAGTTTTCTGAAAACCAGGAGAAGGAGGGACCCGATACATGGTGTCCAACCTACGGGAATAAGGAGACAGAGTTAAAGGGTTCTCCCAGAAATCCATCAATTGTTCCTGAAGGATTTCATGGATAGGCAGGGTAACTGCTTCTTTAGGAGACTTAGAGTATCCTAAAATATCCAATCTTTTTGACCTTGGTTCCCTTTCAGAGGAGGTAGTGATAGAAAGGCCTTTAGCCATTTCTAAAATAAAGTCCTGAAAGGACAAATCCTCTGGAGGAGACATTCTCCTTTTTGGAGAAGAAGGTTCCTCAGGAAGGTCAAGGGAGAGCTCTGCAGACTCATCAGAGGAGCCAAAATCCTCAGAGGAATCGGTGTATTCTCTAGTTTCCTCCAACGCACGATACGCATACCGATCGGTATCGACATCGGGCGTACCGGGTATGGAAGCGGTATGGAGCGAAAGCCCATACGGTACCGATTTGCGTTTAGAAGAGGAAGGCCTGGGTTCCGGCATGGCGGACGATACCGGAACCGGGCCCGGAACCGCTGGAAGCGGTACCGATGGCGTTGCAGCTTTAATGAAAGCCATGACGGCCTGCTGCATGGATTGGACAGTATTGCCCATAGACGCCACGGCTGCCTGGATGTCGGTACCGGTATGGGCCGGTACCCCAGAGCAGTCCAACAGGTGATCTGTCGAGGCCGTGCCATCGATGTCAACCTGTAGCCCCTGAATTGGCGTTTTGGAAGGCAGAGCTTCCCGCTGGGGCTGTTTGGCTGGGGCAGGGTCCTCAAAACTAAGAGCCTCTCGATGCTTTGAAGGAGATTTGCCCTTTGAGGACTTGCCCACAGAAGGTTTGGTTACCTGAGATCCATCCGGAGATGATGACCTGGATGACTGTGATGTTGGATTCTCTGAAGCAAACAGCACATGGAATTTGTTGGCCCGGTTCTGCAGCCCACGCTTAGACATTTGGGAGCAGGAAGGGCAGTCCGGAATGGAGTGGTCAGGCCCCAAACATTTAAGACACCATTCATGGGTGTCTGTGACTGATATTACAGCAGTACACTTGGTACACTTCTTAAATCCAGGGGCTGGCTTCTCCATGTGGAGAATTCAAGTAGGCCTGAAGGCCTAACTGAAGTGACCAAGTGCTGAAAAATAATAAAAGAAAAAGAAAATAATTTTTCAAGAAAGAAAAAGGAAGACCGGCGATACCGGTATCGGTATGGGAAGGCAGGTACGCGGTCTAAAGAAACAAAACAAAAAACTACAATTTCTTCAGCGGTGACAGGATACACGACCTGCTGGCTCCGCGGAAAAAGAGAAACTGAGGAGAGCTGTTCAGGAAGGCGGGAAGGCAGCGCGCATGTGCAGTGGGAGGTCCCAAAAGCTTCCATTCTAGGAAGCTGGGGAGCTTTCCCGCGCAGGCTCCGTCGGTTCCGACGTACCCATATGTGAGGACTTATTCCTGCTTGTTCCTGGAGATTGCTTTTACTTTCTCTCTGCGAACATGCACAAAATCCACAAGTAAATGTACCTGCTAACTCTGCCCCTGCCTGCACAGTTTTGAAAATGTCTCTAGCAATTAAAGGTTGGGGTCAACATGACCACTTAGGATACTGCACTATTTGTTCAAGTTCATTTTCCTATAGGCATCCATACTTCAATTTATTGAGAATATCATTCATATCCTGTTTTGCAGCATATTCGGCTTTCTGAAAGGTTATAAGTTTACTTAATATGTTCAGTGGAACCAGGAACTGCCATCTTCAAATGAAAATCAAGATTCTAAATTACACAGATTCATGATGTAGAACCTGCTAGTTGGTGCTCTAAACAGCCTATACAATCACTGAAAGATAAAGGAACCAGTAAGGACTTGGTATCCAGATGTGAAACCCGATTGTGCATCGGTCATCTAGGTAGAAAAAAAGGGTGTGTCAATTTGCAGAGTATTTATTTATTTAGCTTGCTGTGTTTATATACCACTGTATCAATATGTCAAAGCGGTTTACATGAAACAAATGGACCAACAAATGAGTATGTTACAAAAGGCTTGCTGAACATAGATCCTTTTGTAAAGCATCTGTGAGATCATGGGGAAAACGTGTAGTTTTACAGGATTTCCAATGGGAACAGCCATGTTATGAAATTAACATTTTCATAAAAAAAGGTGTATTACTACGTAGGCTTTTAAATGTGTAAATGCAATTACTTATACATGTAGATGACACCACTCACATGCAGAAATGCCAGATTTTACAAAACTGGGCATTTAAAAAGAGTGTCAATTACAAAGCACAGCAGTAAAATTCTAAATTTTGCAATTTTGATCTCATTTTAAATGACAGAGAGGTTATCACAAGTGCACGCTATTACTCTTCCAAACCCCAGGTCAAAACAAGTCTTTAGCAGACACTTGTGCATGCCTGGGACCAGATG
This sequence comes from Ichthyophis bannanicus, assembly GCA_033557465.1. Taxonomy (NCBI): domain Eukaryota; kingdom Metazoa; phylum Chordata; class Amphibia; order Gymnophiona; family Ichthyophiidae; genus Ichthyophis; species Ichthyophis bannanicus. Next base: position 245,026,663 of record CM066040.1, on the reverse strand, counting down.
TATATGTGAACATCTATATTTTATGAAGATGATTTATATTTCATTTGCAAAATAGGAAATAAATGCATATTTCTCAGGCCATGCCCCTTCAAATACTGTGTGCGCTATGTACATACATCTGTAAGCTTCAGCTTTTATTTACTTGAACAATTTTTCTAAAATGTTGACATGTTGAGCCATTTATATACACCTATAAACCCAATATTTACATGTGCAACTACCACACAAGCCTTCTAAAATGTTCTCCATTATTGTAAATATTTCCCTACTTTATAAAATTACGACTTTTGTACACATATTAGCCACATCCAGTTATGCTGTCGGCTATAGATTTATCCTTTAAAAGTAACTTGCTCAGTATTGATGTGGCTGTTATATGTAGAAAATGCAGCAATTTTTATGAAGTGAAAGCACACATGTATTTCCCCTTATAAAATCACCATTTCTATGTGTAACTACCAGCAAAAGCATATTATTTATTTCCACCATTTACATGCCTAACAACAAAATAATCTGGGTTACTTATCTATAAAATCCAATTCCAATTAAAACAGTATGAATACATTTATCCCCATAAATATAAATACAAGCAAACAATGCATATATTTACAACAGCTTTGAAGCAGGCATAAATATACACATACCGGGCTGATATTCAAAAGAAGTTATCTGTTCACCAGCAGACAGTGGACATATAACTTCACTATTCGTAGATTTTAGAAACTTATATGGATAGTACTGGGACGAAAACCTGACCCCATGGGCAGGGGTAAGCCAAAGGATTATGCGGATAAGCAATGATATTCAGCACTATGGTGCACTCCACACAGTTGGGGTGTATATAAGCAGAGGATCACAAGTTCATATCCTGGCTGTGGATCATGCACTAAATACAAATCACCAAATGGTTACAAAATATATATCACCCCACAAAACCCAATACAGGTAGTCGTCGACTTACGACTGCGCTTGGTTCCGACAGACCGGTCGTAAGTCGGCCTATGTTAAATTACCGTAAGTATATTATGCCATGTAATGGTATTGTAATTATCTTAGTCATATTTTATCACCATTTTCTCTGTTCATTACTGTTATAACCATTGTATCATCACTGTCTTAGTAGTGTAATGTATTATTGTAGTTACTGTATATTACTTTTCTTTCTTTAGACATTAAAGAAAATAAAAGAAAACACTAATACAATAAAATAAAGGCATTTTGCTTATTAAGAGACTGGTGCTCAAAAATTGGCAAGAGCGGCAGCCATTTTACCACCATCAGCTGATCTTCACACTTCCCACTGGCGTACTGACTTACTCCACCATAGCTCCAACACAGCTCCAGCACAAACCCGACCAATGCTGTGCTAAGAAAACAAGAACGAACTTGAAAGTGGGAAATTTCACAGCTTTCATCATCTGTATAGATTTCTTTACATTCTTATACCATTTGTAACATCTCGTGCCATTTCTTAATCACTGCTGGCATCACTGGTGTTTGCTTGTGGGTCGTCAACGTCATCAGCTGGGTGTCCGCACGGGCCATCACTCGTGCTCGGCTGTGGGTTGTCGAGATCATCAGCCGGGGGAGCGCTCGGGGTGGGGGGAGGAGTTTGTCTTTTCATGAACATCGTGAGCTTTGACTGAATTGTGTGTTTCTTCTTCTCCTCATAAATTTCACAATATGGACGAAACGTTTCATGTGCCATCCGTTCAATCCTTGCAAATCGTTCAATGTTTGGGTCCATTGCTTCAAAATGTGCAAGAACTTTATTAAGTAGAGATAAACCTTCTGATAATCCCTTTGTCGTGAACATTCTTTGTGGCTCCTCCTCTTCTCTCTCCGCTTCTCTTCTTTCTTCTTCCAATTCCATCAGCTCTTCATTTGTAAGTTCTTCGGATTCATGATCTAGCAACTCCTCAACATCTTCCATTTCACACTCCAAGGAAAGTTCTTTTGCTAATTTCACTATTTTATCCCAAATCACATATAGTTCTTGTTCACTGTCAAATCCAGCAAAAGTATTCACATACCGCTTAACACACTTTTTCCATATGCCATTCATACATTTCTCCGTCACAGCCTCCCAGGCGATAGCAAGATTCTTGATACACATAAGAACATTGTATTGTTTCCAAAACTCACGCAGTGATAGTTTTGGGTTGGAATCTAAAGCAGCTATGGCTTAAGCGAATGTGGTTCGGAGATAGTTTGCCTTGAATGCAGCAATCAAACCTTGGTCCATAGGTTGGATCAGTGGAGTTGTGTTGGGGGGCAAAAAAACCACTTTCACATCGGGATGGAGATCGGTTAAGTGAGGTGGATGGCCAGGCGCATTATCCAGCAGCAGTAAAATCTTGAAAGGAATTCCTTTCCCCAAACAATATTCACGCGCTTGTGGAATAAAACAACTCATAAACCAGTCTTCAAACAGTGCCTGTGTCATCCATGCCTTATGGTTTGAGCGAAAGTAGACTGGCAAAGTGTGCTTGTTGATATTCTTGAATGCCCGCGGGTTTTCTGAGTGATAAATTAAGAAAGGCTTGAGCTTGAATCCTGCGATGTTCCCGCCAAGCAGCAGAGTTAGTCTATCCTTAAATGCTTTAAACCCCAGCATGTTTTTCGCTTCTTTGTGAATGTACGTGCGTGCTGGCATTCGTTTCCAGAACAATCCAGTTTCATCAACATTAAAAATCTGCTCTGCAAGATAACCCTCATCCGTAATTATTTTATCCAAATTGTCGACAAGCTTACGAGCTCCTTCCTCATCTGCACTCGCTGCTTCTCCAGTCACTCGAACATTATGCAGTTGGAATCTTGCCTTGAACCAGCCAGTACTTATCGAAAATTCTTGACTGTAGTCTTCTCCAGCGCGTTCCTTCAAAGTCTTAAACAGACTTCTAGCCTTTGGACGATATAAAGGCTTAACGGTGTCCGTTTTTGAATATTATCTTCTATCCAAATGGACAACAATTTCTCCATTTCATAGATGGGCCCAGTCCTTTGCTTCGTAATTACTGTCGATCGCATGGGTGCAGAACCTTTCACAGCTTCACAAATTCTTTCCTTGTCTTTTTTTTTTTTTGAAAATTATTTATTAGAAGCACAGGAAACAATACAATACCACACAACAGCCATAACAACATTGCTTCAAATTTTTTCAGTTACAGAATCGGGTTTAAATACCGGTAGGTGCCCCGGGCTGGGTTGACTCTTCCCCGGCCTCGGGGCATTGGCACTATACAATTCCAATACTCGTCTACCTGTCCTCTCCCCTTTCCCCCTCCCCCCCCTCCCCCCCCTCCCCCCCACCCTCCCAGGGTCCTGAGGTCAGCAGAAGATCTATTCCCCTCTATAGATGCCAGCTCCCCGAGTTCTATCCTAAACATAAAATCTCGCTACGAATTTTGGGCCTTAAATGCTGAATATAGGGTGTCCACACCATGAGAAAGGAGGCCCAGCTGCGGGGGTGTCTCTGTGCACACCGTCGCTCTAGAAGCATATAATGATGAAATCCATTTCGCCATTCCCAGAAGGAGGGGGCTGCAGGCTCCAACCACCGCCGCAGGACAGGGCCCTTCCCCACCAGACATGCCTTCCGTACCAACAATTGCGGCCATTTACCCTTCGGGTGGAGTGGTCCCAACTGATCCAGTACTGTAAGCCGCGCTGTCCAGCAGACTCGCTGTTGCAAGACATCGCTCAAGAAAGTTGCGATCCTCGACCAATAACGGTGAATGTATGGGCAGCCCCACCACATATGACCTAGATCCGCTAGGGGTCTCGCGCACTTCGGACACTCCCCGCTGTCTGTAAGATGACTGCGTAATGCCCTCTTCGGAGAAAAGTGAGCTCGCACAATACTTTTGAACTGAATTTCCCGCCAGCGAGCTCCCTCCGCTAAGCCGGCCACCCTGCATAACGCCGCCAGTATAGATCCCGGAGCAACCTGACAGCCCAGCTCTCGCGCCCAAGAATTCTCCTCTGCCGAGTAGTCTGTAGGTTGCACATATGGTTCCAAAGCTTTCTTAAAGTGCGTAATAGTGGGTTTGTCCTCAGTGCCCAAGGCAAAAAACTCTAAAATCCGTGCGGAACGGTCGCTCCGCAGTTCCCGTCTCGCCACAGAGTGCACATAATGCGATAACTGCCGGTACGGGAATAGAGATGTCCTGGGGCATAAATCATATTCATGACAAAGCACTTCCAGGGTTTTGCACTGCCCATCGGAGTCGACAACGTGCCCCAAAAGTCGGATTCCAAGCCGTGCCCATTGAACGAAAGGGGCCGATTCGGAGCCCGGGGGGAACAAAGCATTTCCCCGCAGCGGCAGCCAGCTTGAAGCCTCTGAGGAACTCTCCCACAGGGTATTCAACCGTTGCCACGTACAGCGCACCGCCTGTACCAACACACTGTTTCACCAGGTGTCTCGGCAGAGCCGCCCTCGGGAGGTGGAGAACCGCTAACAATGAGTGCGGTGCTACCAAAGCCTCTTCCACCGCCCTTGGGGTATAAAGTTCCGTGTCCCCGAGCCAGTCCCCCAGGTGCCTAGCTTGGCAAGCCAAGGCATAGGCCCCAAGATCAGGTACTCCAATCCCTCCTGTTTTCCAGCCCCCCCTTAAACGGCACAGCGGGATACGCGCGCTCGAGCTCCTCGCCAAAGGAAACCACGAAATTCCCGCTCGATACGAAGAAGGTCACGACGGAGTAACCAAACGGGTAGAGTTTGTAACCAATAAAGAATCCGCGGTAGTACTACCATCCCTAAAACTGCTGCTCTGCCCAAAAGGGACAGAGGGAGCGGCATCCAGGCCCTAAGTTGTGATCGAATGTTAAGCCAAATACGCTCAAAGTTCTGTTTATACAAGGCAGACGTGTCTTTAGTAAGTATTATTCCTAGGTAAATAAAGGAGTTGTCCGCCCAGCGTAGCGGGAAGCTCCCCTCCCAACTCTGCTGTAGTCGACCCCCGACATCCAATGCTTCCGATTTGTCTTGATTAATCCGAAAACCCGCAAATGCCCCATAGCGGGTGAATTCGGCAAGTAAATTTGGTAGCGAACGTTGCGGGTCGCACAAATGAACTAAAAGATCATCTGCAAAGGCGGCTACCTTAAATCCACCAGGTCCAACGGGGACGCCGTGAATCGCGTTAGAGCCCTCAATGCTCCGCAACAGAGGGTCGAGAGTTAACACAAATAATAGTGGGGAAAGTGGGCAGCCCTGTCGCGTGCCTCGCGTGAGATTAAAGGAATCAGACTGGGTCCCATTGCATAAAATACTCGCGGTAGGGGATGTGTAAAGTAGCTTCACCATTGCAATAAAGGGGTCACCCAGCCCATAGCGGGGTAAGAGAAACTCCAAGTAGTCCCAATTGACCCGGTCGAACGCCTTTTTTCCGCGTCAAAACTGACCAGCAGGGACGATGTCTCTCGTATACGCACCCATTCCATAGAGGCTAAAATCTTCCGCAGGTTTCGCACCGCATACCTCCCTCGCACAAAACCCACCTGTGACTCATGTAACAGGCCTCCCAATACGTCAGCTAAGCGATTCGCTAGAACCTTTGCGAGTATCTTCAAGTCGAAATTCAGTAGCGAGATAGGCCTATAAGAGGCAGCCAACTGGGGGTCTTTACCGGGCTTAGGAATTAGAGTGATGAAGGCGTGATTCATTCCCCAAGTGAACTTCCCCTGGTCCACCCTCCTATGGTACAGCTCAAGTAATACTGGGGTAAGGCGGTCTGTCAGTAGTTTATAAAACTCTGCTCCAAAGCCGTCCGGGCCAGGCGATTTGTAGCAGCTAGCCTGTTTGATTACTGTATGTATCTCTTCTTCCGTCACCGGCGCACCCAGCGCTGCTCCGCAGTCAACGTTGGGAGGCGCAAATCTTGCAGGAAAGTTTCCATGGCTGCCAGTGACGCTGTGGCTCCCTGATATAATTTCTGAAAGAAGCCGCGGAACAGTTGGGCTATCGCCTGACTATTTGTGTGCAGCCGGCCCCGATCGTCTCGCAATGCCGCAATAGAGCGGGATCCTCGGCTACCACGTAAACAACGCGCCAGAAGCCGCCCCGGTTTATTCCCAAAACGATAAAGTTGATATCGGTAATAGAACAGGGATTTCTTTGCCCGTTGGTGGAGCAACTCATTAAGAGACGATTGCAACTCCCAAAGAAGTCGCTTATTGACCCCCGTGGGGTTCCCTGCGCATCGCCGACGAGCCTTAACAACTTGTCGCTCTAGGTGCACTATACGAGATGCTATTAACTTCCGTTTTCGCGCCTCATACGCTATAATGTCGCCGCGTAAGACCACCTTCGCGGTTTCCCACAATAATTCCGGGTCCTCGCGGTGCTGCCGATGGTTGTCCATGAATTCGTCCCATTTCTGTGCTAAGTATGTATGGAATTCGGCATCGACGTATAGCCCCAAGGGGAGCCGCCAAATACGCTGCCGGGGAGCGGGGTCCCCCCACCGCAAGTCTACCCACACCGGCGTATGGTCAGATATCACACCTGGACCAATCTCTGCCGCTCCCACTTGCGCGAACAATCTTTCCGAGAGCAAAACATAGTCGATCCGTGCACTGGAGTCGTGAGCCCGCGATTGATGCGTAAAGTCCCGTTCCAGTGGGTGAAGTAATCGCCACGGGTCTACCAACCCTAGGCGGCGGCGCAGCCCTTGAAGGGCTTTAGTGGTCGGGACCCGCCATCCCTCCTGTCCTCCCCCTGTAGTATCTAAATCGATGTCCATTACCCCATTACAGTCTCCCGCTAGAATCAGAGGGGCATCTGGGAGCTGCTCAACCTGCGAGGCTAGACCAGCGTAAAAGGCATTATCCAGAACATTAGGGGCATAAAGGTTACCTAGCACCACCCGTCTGCCCTCCAAAGAGCCATATACCAGGAGATATCGGCCTCTGGGGTCAACATATTGCTGTTCTAGTACAAAGCGCACTCGTTTATGGATCAGCAGGACCACTCCAGCCTTTCTCCCATGTGCCGGGGCCCCCCAGCTCTGCCCCACCCAGTCCCTCTGTAGCTTCGCATGTTCCTCAGCAGTCTGGTGGGTTTCCTGCAAAAAGGCAATATCGCATTGCAGCCGGGCTAGAGCCTGCAGCACTTTAGAACGTTTAATAGGATTGCCTATGCCACATACGTTCCAAGATACAATCTTCAACTTAAGGCGGGTTGTAGCACCACCCGTAGACCAGTAAAGTAAGTATCTGCAAGTGGGCCCCCCCAGCCTGGGGCCCACTCTTGCACCATCCTAATGGCTCGAAGGTTATCATCGGCAGGACCTCAGGATCCCATTGGACCCCCACCCCCTCCCCCCCCCCCAAAAACCCCCCCCTAACCATCCCTCCCCCCCCCCCAGCTCTACCCCAACCCCCTCTCCCCCTTGTACTCAGGACCTTCTCCACCTCCCCACTCCAGAGAAGTCCAACCCAGGTCACACTGGGTGTGTCCGACCCCCCCGCCCATTGAACAGCATAACAAAAAGCCCGCTAACAGTTCAGGCACCTCCCTGTTCAAAGCCTCATTCATTTAGGGAGACTCCGGTGTTCAAGTCCCCATACCTCCCAGATCCCGGGGGAAGAGTATAAGCCATGAGATAACCCAGCCCCTTATAACAGTAAACTAAACCAACCCAAAAATTCCAACTAGGAAAGGGCAGTAGAGGGGCCTCAAGGTCCAGTAATTGCCGTCGCTGACGTAGGGTTATAGCGCTAACAAAAGCACATACCTGAAACCCAATCAGCCAGTCTCGCAGTCCTGCAAGGCGTGTGCCAACCCCCGGGTCTCCCGGCCCTGTAGGACAAGCAAGAGGGGGGGGGGGGGCGCCCAGAACCACACAGCCTGGCCACACCACACACGCACACATTTAAAATGGCACCTCCCCTCCACCCCCCCACTCCACAGTCCAGCAGCCACGCATCAGGCATAACCCCAGTCCCCGGGGCCAGACAGTATTAAGACTAATAGAAGAACTAAGTAAATATAATTAAATAAATAAATATAATGAAAGTAAATAAAGAATAAACATCAAGTCCCCAATACTGCCAAGTAAGGTACATGTCTGCATCGGGGGATAAGCTCACCAGGGAAGCAATAAAAAGAAACAGTACTAAACAGCCTCATAAAATCAGAAACAATGTAGCGAGGCACTGCAACATAAATTTGTAACAAGATGAACAGTCCAAAAGGTACATTGTTATTCGGGTAATAGTCCAAGATACAGGCCTGATGGATGCTGAGGCCTATTTTCCCACCGGGTGCCATGTGTTGCACTCTTAACAGAGAAGCCCGCCAACACCAAACAGAGCACTCCAGGAAGTTCAACGAGGCGGTAAGGGAGACGTCTGTCCTCCAGCCGTGAGTCGGTTCACGTACCCCTCTGCCTCTGCAGCCGCTGCAAACACGTGGTGAGAGCCTTCAGAGGTTATATGCAATTTAGCTGGGTATTGCACAGCGAATCGGATACCAGCGCCAATGAGTTTTTCGCAGAGAGGGGCATATTCCCGGCGCTTCTTACTCAGCGCCGCCGAGTAATCCTGCGCCACCCGGATCTTAGAATTATTATAGAGAGTTTCCCCTTTCTGTCGGGCTGCTCGTAGGATCTTCTCTTTTTGGGGGAAGAAAGCAAACTTCACCAGCACAATCCGGGGCCGGGCATCTCTCGCCTGTTTACCACCGCCGACACGATGTGCTCGTTCAATGCGGATCGGGCCGCCACTCTCATCTCCGTCCAGTAGTTGTGCGAAAAACACCTCCAAATAACCCCGCAGATCCTTATCGGCAATGTTCTCTGGTATCCCCATGAATCGGAGGTTGCTGCGCCGGGACCTGTTTTCCAGGTCATCCAGCTTTGCCTCGCATGTTATGAGTTGGTGCCTAAGGCCAGCAACCTCCGTGTCCAGCGTCTCGATCTTGTCCTCAGCGTGCCCCAGGCGGTTTTCTGCCTGCTGAAGTCTATTCCCCAGGCCGTCTACTGAGGCACGCAGGCTATCCATTTTTGTCATGGAGTGCATCGAATTGTGGCAACAGAGCCGCGGCCACCGCCGCTGACATCGTGTCCAGCGAGGCAGGGGATTTGGGTGAACCGGCCGTTGGGGCTATGTCGGCCATCTTGCTGGAGCCAGCCACCCGCTCCCGCTCCCTCCTGGTCGCCTTGGGTGCCACCGCCATACGATCCGTCCACCACACCGCGCTTCGAAGCTCTGTATGACTTCCGAAATACCCGGGGGACCGTTTCGCCGGTTTTCCGCGGGGTTTGCACGGCTCTAAATCGCCGGTTTGGGCAGTGGGGCACGGAGCACTCTCAGGATGCGACCACTACTCCGCTCGCATCACGTGACCCTTTCCTTGTCTTTTAAAATTGTTGACACGGTAAAATGGGATAACTTCATATCACGTGCGATAACATTAACTTTTTTTCCTCTTTCGTGCTGTTTAATCACCATCATTTTTGTGTTGAGATCTATGGCTCTCTTTCCTTCTTCTTGGCTGGCTGATGAGAAGAAGATAATTTCCTCTTGGCAGACATCTTGGGGGTTGGATCTTTCAGTGACCTCTGCATTATGAATTAGAATTAGAAGGTTTAGAAGAGGGAGCATTAGAAGGTGGAGCGGAAACTGTCGTACGCCCAGCTGGGCAACACTCACTCCACTGCCAGTCGTGGCCAGAAAACCGGTCGTAAAGTCGATCAGTCATAAGTCGCATAGGTCGTAAGTCGACGACTACCTGTATAACATATCCACCTTCAAGGTACAAACTTTGTTTACTGAGGAAGATGTAGGAATGTTACCCATGACTGAAATAGTATTTAAAGGAGATGCTGCAGAAGAATTGAAAGAAATATCGATAAACCGGGAAGATGTATTACAACTATTTGATAAACTGGAGTACCAAATCACCTGGACCAGATGTTATACATCCAAAGGTGTTGAAAGAACTGAAATATGAGATTGCAGACCTACTATTAGCAATCTGTGAACTATCATTAAAATCATCTGTAATACCTGAAGATTGGAGGATGGCCAATGTAATGCCAATTTTTAAAAAGGGTTCCAGGGGTGATGCGGGAAACTACAGACCGGTGAGCCTGATGTCAGTACCGGGAAAAATGGTAGAAACCATCATAAAGAACAAAATTACTAAACATGTAGATAGTCATGGCTTAAATGGGAGACAGCCAACATGGTTTTAGCCAAGCAAGGTTCTGTCTTACTAATCTGTTATGTTTTTTTGAAGGTGTGAATAAACAGGTAGACAAAGGTGAGTCGATTGATATAGTGTATCTGGACTTTCAGAAAGCCTTTGACAAGGTCCCTCATGAGAGACTTTTGGCAAAATTAAAATGTCATGGGATAAGAGGCAGTGTACCATTGTGAATCAGGAACTGGTTAAAAGATAGAAAGCAGAGGGTAGGGCTAAATGGCCAATTTTCCATTGGAGAAAGGTGAACAACATGTTGAAACCCTCTGTCTAGTGTGCAGCAGTGGCCAAGAAAACAAATAGAATGCTAGGACTCATAAGGAAAGGAATGGAGAATAAAACAAAGGGTATTATAATGCCTCTGTATTGTTCCATGGTGCGCCCGCATTTTGAATATTGTGTGTAATTCTGCTTGCCATATCTTAAAAAGGATATAGTGGTATTAGAAAATGGTAAAGGGGATGGAAGGATACCCCTATGAGGAGAGCTAAAAAGGTTAGGGCTCTTCAATCTAGAAAAGAGACTGCTGAGGGGAGATATGATAAAGGTCTATAAATTAATGAAGGGAGTAGTGGAGCGGGTAAACACAGATCGATTGTTTATGCCATCAAAATATAGAAAGACTAGGGGACATGCAAAGAGGCTACAGGGTAGCCTATTTAAGACTAATAAGGGAAAATATTTTTTCGCTCAACGTGTAATCAAACTCTGGAATTTGTTACCGGAGGATACAGTAAAAGCTGCTAGTGTAGCCAGGTTTAAAAAAGGTATGGACAAGGTCCTGGAGGAAAGGTCCATAAACCATTATTAAAGGGGAGCCAGGAAATCCACTGCTTACCCCAATTACACCATATATCCCCCCAACCCATATAACATTACAAAGCCATGACATTAAAATAAAAAATGAAATAAGATACCTAGGTGTTATTCTAGATACTCACCTGACGATGATCACTCACATCAGAAACACCATAAAGAAAATATACTTTAAACTTAAAATCCTTAAACAATTACGCCCACTAGTACACCAACTAGACTTCATTAATATAATCCAAGCTACAATAACACCGCACTTTGATTTTGCCAACCTAATTCTCTTAGGTATATCGAAACAAAACATAAAAAGAATCCAATTAGCACAAAACGCAGCAGCCAGAATTATAATGAAAGTACACTCAATCCAGCACATAACTCCAATATTAGCTTCCCTACACTGGTTGCCAATTCAAAGTAGGATAATATATAAAACCACAATAACCACATACAAAGCTTTAAACATGGCCCCAATCCCATTAAGCAATCTAATTAGCATGGAATCTCAAAAAACCACGCACAGAAAAGGATACTCAAACAAACTAAATACCCCTAATGATTTCATAAAAGCAAATAAATTAACTAACAAAAGAGCTTTTTCTCATGCTGCCCCCTCTATTTGGAATTCCCTTCCGGAGGACTTACGAACTATAACTGAAATCATGGAACTCCGTAAAAAACTAAAAACCTATTTATTCTCCATGCACTACGGCAACATAGATAACCCCTGGATACACTCAGATCAAGGTTAAAAATATGACAGAGTAATACTTATCCCAAAAATTTAACAGACACTACGCTATTATATAAACTCTATGATCCAACTCTGAGTACCCCCAACATGTACCTGTATATAGTTTTTTGTACATAGTTTAATAAGCCAGTTTTGCTATTTTGCATTAGTTCAAGCTGTTACCCATTACTTTTATTGTTACAAAAATGTTCGATGTAAAACTAAGCTTTTGCTATGTGGAATGTTGTTTTATTGTGAACCGCAACTGAACTCTGGAAGTTGCGGGTTATAAATATATGTTAAATAAATAAATAAATAAAATAAATTCAAGCACTGTGGAACGTGTGTCTTTTGGGGAAATTGCTAGGTACTTGTGACCTAGATTGGCCACTTTTGGAAACAGGATACTGGGCTTGATGGACCTTGGTCTGACCCAGTATGGCATATCTTATGTTCTTACGTAGCAGCTAACAAGTGCGACTTAAACAAATTTGACTGGCAGGAATATCAAGTGGCCATCTATGCAGACTTTGCTAGTGGGACTTTACAGCACCACAGTGGTATAATTCATAACACAAAGGCCTTGCAAAAAGCCCAGCTGAAGTACAAATGGCATTATACTTTTGGCCTTGCCTTCTCCAAGGATGGGCATGCATGGAGAGTGAGGACAGACGGAGGGACTGAGAAGGCCATGAGAGAGGCGGGAATTCCCGTGGAGAAGCCTGCACAGTCTAAGTGAAAAAGCAGGGAAAGATGGACTGTTGTGGTGGGAGACAGCATCAAAAAGAAGAAGGAACAACAGACAAAGACGTAGACCTGTATTTGCTGCACACCGTATCCATTGCATAGGCTGTTGGAGTGAAAAGGGGAGGGGGGGGAGAATGGATGGGGAGAGTCAGTGTGTGGAGAGGGTATGTGTGCTAATAATTCGGGGTGCTTGAAGGGAAGAGTTGGGTATGGGAGATAAGCTGGGGGTGGACAGTGGATGCAGGGTAGAGGAGGAGAGAGCATGTAGGAGGGGTGCATAGAAGATGGGACTTGAGCTTGGTGGGCACTACTCTAAGGACGGAGGGAGGATGGGGGAGGGACAAGAGGATGGAGGGCATGGGACTAAGGGGGCTGACAGGGCAAGGGGAGGGTGGGAGGTTAGTGGTGGCCACATAATGCTAAAGGGCTGGATCCTGAACAAAACAAAAGATGCTCGAGAAGAAGGGGGGGGGGTGACTTAAGGCAGACATATGTGTCTAAGAGATGCACCTGCAACTGGGGCAGGAAAAAATGAGACCCTTGCGTGTTTCTTGCATCGCAAAGGGCAACCCCCGAAGAAAGGAGGAGCAGCTATAAAGGGAGGAGTAGCCTAGTGGTTGGGACAAGGTACTTCAGGCCGGCAGTTCAAATCCCACTAGAGGACAGCAACCTTGGGCCGGAAGGACTGGGGTTTCTAGTCCCACAGATGCTCCTTGTGGTCTTGGGCAAGCCACTTAACCCTCCATAGCCCATGTTCCCTGTAAGTATTAGTATATGTGTCTCATATCCCCGCGTGTTAAATGTATCCCCCAATTGTGTTGTGACCGCTTTGATTGAAGGATAAGGCGGTATACAAAAACTGTCTAAATAAATAAATATTGCTGGGCAAACAAGTTCTGTGGTGAGGGATAAAGGAGGAGATATTTTGGAGTGGACTTGAAGCTGACAGAGGGGGAAATGATGGTGGTCAGCTTGTAATGTCCAAATGAGGAACAGGGGCAATTTTATTCTGATCTGCAGGTAATGCTGGAAGGTCATGGACATATTCTCATTGTGATATGGGGGGGATTTTAATTTGACGGTGAATCCCAGGTTAAACAGCTCAGGGCGGCTATGGGAGGCAGGAAAGAAAGGAGGGGGTTGTTGAGGTTGAAAGAACAGCATGGGATGGTCGATGTCTGGAGAAGTAGAAGACCTGCAGAGCAGGGGGGGGTATACATTCTATCCCCACCCGCATAACTCATATAGTAGGATAGATATGATTTGGGTAAGCAGAAGACTCATGCACAAGGTAAATGATATAGAGCAGTGGTTCTCAACCTTTTTTGTACCATGACTCCTTTTACCATTGGTCAAAATGTGGTGACCCCTAATGATAAAATCAAATGCGTCTCTCTTCCTTTATCGTTAACGCATTGTCACTATAATCATTTGTTGAATTATTAATATATTATAGGCCTTTGCAATATGTTTTCATTTATAAAATTTACTTATTTAAACCACGATAACAATTAACAATATTTGATTTCAAAATTATGATGATTTTGTAGTCAAATCACTAATATGAAATAAAATTATTTTTTCTACCTTTGTTGTCTGACCAATTTATTCTCTGATCATGCTGGTCCCGATCTGAGGCTTCTGCTTTCCTGTCTTCTCTTAGCTCTCTTTCTGTGGTCTATGGTCCATCTGCCATTTCTTATCTCTTCTTTCGTTTTCTTCACTTTTCTTCCATCAGCCTATTTCCAGTCCCAGTAACTCTCCCCAGTATCAGCCCCTTTCCAGTCCTCACTCTCAGTATCTTCCAATGTCAACTTGCATTCCCATGACTGCCACTGGTGACCATTCCCTTCCAATCCCCCTCCTTCCCCACTGACCAGTCCCTTCTAGTACAAATACCATGGCAGCCCCTCTCAGATCCACTCCCTTCCAGTTCCATTCTCCCATCCCCTCATATCAGCCCATTTGTAGCCTGAGCCCCCAGTTTTCTTCCAGGGCCAGCAGCTCTATGCTCCCCTCCACACAATCAGCCCATTCCCAGTCGAAGCCCCCCAATCAGCTTGCTTCCAGTGCTAGACCCCCCTCAACCTCATTACCAGTGCTAGCCTCCCCTAATCAGCTCCTTGTGGTCTTGGGCAAGCCACTTAACCCTCCATAGCCCATGTTCCCTGTAAAATAGTTATCTCCAAGTTGTAATGCCCTGTTCAATGTAATTTCAGTTTGTTCAATGTAAACCGCACTGATGCAGAATAGCGCGGTATATAAGAGAATGTAAATAAATAAAATAAATAAATAAAAATACCAGTCCTACTGCCCCATCAGTTCATTACCAGTCCTAGCCTCCCCTAATCAGCTCATTTCCCGTGCTAGTCCCTCCTCAACCCCATTACCAGTGCTAGGCTCCCCTAATCAGCCCATTACCAGTCCTACCCACCCACATCAGCCCATTACCAGTCCTAACCTCCCCGATCAGCTCATTTCCAATGCTAGCCCCCCATCAGCACATTACCAGTCCCAACCCCCCTTCCCTAATCAGCCCATTACCAGTCCTAGCCCCCCCATCTGCCCATTATAATCCTAACCTGCACTGTCTCTCCCCTCTGTCCAACATTTACCCCCCGTCTGTCCAGTATGTCCCCCTGTCTCTTCCCTTTGTCCATGTCAGCCCTCCCTCCCTCCATGTCAGCCCCCCTGACTCCCTCCATCCATCCATCCCTCCATGTCAGCCCCCCCTCTGTCCATGTCAGCCCCCCTCCCTCCCTCCCTGTCAGCCCCCACTCTGTCCATGTCAGCCCCCCTTCCTCCCTCCCTCCATCCATGTCAGCCCTCCTTTGTCCATGCCAGCCCCCTCCCTCCCTCCATCCATGTCAGCCCCCTCCCTCCCTCTATCCATCCTTCCCTCCATCCATCCATCCCTCCCTCCATGTCAGCCCCCTTCCCTCCATGTCAGCCCTCCCTCCCTCCATCCCTCCGCCATGTCAGCCCCCACTCTGTCCATGTCAGCCCCCTCCCTCCCTCCATGTCAGCCCTCCTCTGTCCATGTCAGCCCCCTCCCTCCCTCCATCCCTCCTCCATGTCAGCCCCCACTCTGTCCATGTCAGCCCCCTCCCTCCCTCCATGTCAGCCCTCCTCTGTCCATGTCAGCCCCTCCCCCTCCCTCCATCCATCCCTCCCTTCCTGTCAGCCCCCCTCCCTCCCTCCCTCCATGTCAGCTCCTCCCCTCCCTCCCTCATGTCAGCCCCGTTTCAGGTTCCCTGCCCCCTCCTCCCCACCCCCTGTCTGCCTGCTACTGCCCTGTTCTTCAGCAGCCGCGGCTCCCTGTCTCTTAGGGAACCATGGTTGTGCCGTGAAGCCGTGGTGGAGCCTGTCTCTCGATGGGCTCTGTGCAGCATGCCCTTGTCCCGCCTCCAAAGGAAATGGTAAACAACTTCCTTTGGAGGCGGGACAATGCTGCACGGAGCCCATCGAGAGACAGAAAGGCTCCGCAACGGCTTCACTCACACAGGCACAGCCGCTGTTCCCTAAGAGACAGGGAGCCGCGGCTGCAGAAGTTTGGAGTCTGAGTTTGCTGCTGCCGAGCAACTATTGAAGAGGGACGAAACATACAGGACTTGATTTTCAAAGGCAGTTACACAGGTAACAGTCCATGTTACCCATGTAAATGCCTTAACTGGGATTTTCCAAAGGCACCTACATGGGTAGTGTCTTTGGAAAATCCCGGTTAAGTCCCTAACATGCCCAGATGCTATCCGCTTAGCATCGGGGTGTGTTTGGGGCGTTCCGGGGTGGAGCGGGGAATGGCACTAAAATGGGTTGCAGCAATTTTCGATGCTGCCCACTTAGCGCTCTGTGCCTTAGAAATAGGCAAGGAAAACCCTCGCTTATCTTTAAGGCGCTGGGGCTAAATGGACAGCATCGAAAATTGCTGTTACCTGCTTAACTGCGGAAGCTGCTGGTCTGTGTGGCGTGATGCAGATTTTCATTTCCGTCGACGCGGAAGTGAAAATCCGTGTTAAGTGGGTTGGCGGACAGGCTATGCCCAGCCTGCCTAAATGAAAATCGGGCCCCTAGCAAATAAAGGGGGTAATAGAAGAATATCTGCAATTCAACAGGGAAATTGGTGACCTAGGGATAAGTCCTAGGACTGAAAGTGGTGGTGAAGGGTCAACTGGTGAGCCATAGTTTCTAAAGCAGGGATGACAAACTCCAGTCCTTGGGTACCACGATCCAGCCTGGTTTTTGAGGATGTCCCTAATGAAGATTCATGAGATATTTGCATCCACTGCCTCCCATCGTATGCAAATATATCTCATGAAATAAGCTCATTTTGAGGTGGGGGGAATAGGGTGAGTAGGATACTGGCAGGAAGGCTGCATGATAAGCCAGATAACCAGTACATGTAATCAAAAAGGGGAACTAGTAATTGATTTCTATGTCAAGCTATATCAAGCTGAGGTACCCGGGGGGGGAGGGGGGGCTCTGGTGGAGAGAGCGTCTGCAGGGATGTAAACTGGAGAGACTGGAAGAGGTGGAGGCAAGGAAGTTGAACAGGGACATAGATGCAGGGGAGGTTAGAGTGGCCATTCATTCAATAAAGGTGGGCAAGGCGCTAGGCTTGGATGGTCTCACTGCCAAGTTCTAAAGCAAATTTCAAAAGCAGATGACAACACCCCATTAAAGATCTCTACCAGGAGTGGCGAGTGTGGGGAGGGTGAAGGACGAGAAAAAGGGACTGTTACTTCTGGAGAGAGATCTGCAACTGTGAGTATATACTTCTGGTAATTTTCTAAAAGGAATTCTTTGTATTAAAGCTAATTAATCTGTGAACACACTATTTTTTGTTAAATCAGTCAGGGCCTAGTAGCAGCAGTTTAAGTTTAAATTTAAAACACAGAGGAGAACTTTCTGGTTACATTTCATACCCAGCAGAGAGCTTGTAGTTTACATTTAATAGTCACTCAGGGCCTAGTAACAGCAAATTACTTTTAGTTTAAATTTAAAACACAGAAGGGAGCTTTCTGATTACATTTGGAACCCAGCAGAGAGCTTGTAGTTTACATTTAATAGTCACTCAGGGCCTAGCATCAGCAAAGTACTTTTAGCTTAAATTTAAAACACTGAAGAGAGCTTTCTGGTTAAATTGAGAACCCAGCAGAGAGCTTGTAGCTTAAATTTCATAAGAAGGTAGAGCCTAGCAGCAGCTAAGAGCTATAATTTAAATCAAATCAGAATATAGCTTACCTCAGCAGCACAAGACAGGGTACTGTGTAGCAGCCCTCCCCACACCCACCCACCCCTGGGATAATCGTAGCTTTATAGGTACTTACACATCTTAAAAGGCAGGAGGTGCTCTCAGGTGAAGCTCATTACCCAAATCAGTCACACACTAAGGACCTGAGATTAGTTAAGCTTCAGGTGAACAAGGTATATTACACGTATTAGGTACAGTTTTATTAGTATAAATATCCATAGCAACCCTAAGTAAAGAACTTAGATCTAAACACAAACTTAAAACTAAGATGCAGACAGCAGTCCAGCAGCGGGATGTGGGCTTTCCAGTCTTTTGCATTGAGTGTCACATGTATGATTTTCTCCCAGTTGGTGAGAGGTCTTACATGTGCACTAGGTGCAAGGAGCTCTTTGCTCTCAGGGAACGAGTCCGTTCTCTAGAGGCTAAAGTAGCAGACTTGGAAAACATAAGACAGACAGAGAGGTACATAGACGAGATCTACAGGGATATAGTCCTGAAGTCCCACCTCCAGTCTGGCAGCATCCCTGTTGCTATGGAGGAGAGAGGTCACGTGACAGGAGAACATCACCCTGGTGTGGCAGGAAGTGATCCTGTAACTAGGACCTGTCCTCCAGGTGATGTAAAACCCTCTCGCACCGAGGAAGTTTCTCCAGGACCATGTGCCCATGAGGGAAGGGTTAGGACAGCCGTTATAGTTGGTGATTCGATCATTAGGCATGTAGATAGCTGGGTGGCTGGTGGACGTGAGGATTGCCTGGTAACATGCCTACCTGGTGCGAAGGTAACGGACCTCACACGCCACCTAGATAAGGTCTTAGATAGTGCTGGGGAGGAGTCTGCTGTCTTGGTATATGTCGGTACCAATGACATAGGAAAATGTGGTAGGGAGGTTCTGGAGGCTAAATTTAGGCTTTTAGGTAGGAAGTTGAAATCCAGAACTTCCAGGGTAGTGTTCTCCGAAATGCTTCCCGTTCCACACGCAAGACACAAAGGGCAGGCAGACCTCCGGAGCCTCAATGCGTGGATGAGACAATGGTGCAGAGATGAGGATTTTGGATTTATTAGGAACTGGGGAACATTCTGGGGAAAGGAGGGGCTCTTCCGAAGGGATGGGCATCACTTTAACTGGGATGGAACCAGGCTGCTGGCATTAACCTTTAAAAAGGAGGTAGAGCAGCTTTTAAACTAGATAATAGGGGAAAGCCGACAGTCACCCAAGAGCGCATGGTTCGGAACAATGTATCCTTGAAGGATACTACCAAAAGCAGAGAGGTTCCAAAAAAGAGTAAAGTAGCCCAAATGCCCTTGGGTATGGAGCAGACAGAGCTTAAAGATCCCAAATTACCCATGTCTACCAATAGCCAGATGAATATGAATAAAATACAGTCTCTAAAATGCTTGTATGCAAATGCTAGAAGTCCAAAAAATAAGATGGGAGAGTTAGAATATATAGCACTAAATGAAAGGTTAGATATGATTGGAATATCAGACACATGGTGGAAGGAGGACAACCAGTGGGACACTGTGATACCTGGGTACAAACTATATCGTAATGATAGAGCTGATCAAATTGGTGGAGGGGTTGCTCTCTATGTTAGAGAGGACATTGAGTCAGAAAGGATTAAAGTTTTGCAGGAAACAAAATCTGCTGTAGAATCTATATGGATTGAAATTCCATGTAAAAAGGGGAAGGCAATGGCAGTGGGGGTGTACTATCGAGCGCCTGGCCAGAATGACCAAATGGATGATGAAATGCTCAAAGAAAACAAGGCAGCTAACAAAAGTTACAGCGCAGTAATAATAATGGGTGATTTCAACTACCCCGGTATCGACTGGGTCAGTGTCACGTCAGGACATGCTAGGGAGATAAAGTTCCTAGATGAAATAAATGACTGCTTCTTGGAGCAGCTGGTTCATGAACCGACCAGAGGGGAAGCCATATTAGACCTAGTCCTTAGTGGAATACCAGATCTAGTGCAAGAGATAAGGTTGTTGGGGCCACTTGGCAATAGTGATCATAGCATGAACGCCTTTGATTTAATTAGTGGAGGAGGGATAGTAAGGAAATCCACAGTACTACCTTTTAACTTTCGAAAGGGAGACTATGATAAAATGAGGAAAACAGTTAAGAAAAAACTAAAAGGAGCAGTTGCAAAGGTTAAAGACGTACATCAGGCTTGGGTGTTGTTGAAAAATACTATCTTGGAAGCCCAGACCAGCTGTATTCCACGCTTTAAGAAAAGTGGAAGGAAGTCCAAAAAACTGCCAGCATGGTTTAAAGGTGAGGTCAGAGAGGCTGTTGTTGCCAAAAAAGCATCTTTCAGGAAATGGAAAAAAGAGCCAAACGACGAAACCTGGAAACAGCACAAGCACTGGCAAGTCAAAGGCAAGGCATTAATAAGGCAGGCAAAGGGAGAATTTGAGAAGAAGCTTGCTGCGGAAGCAAAAACGCAAAGTAAAGACCTTTTCAAGTACATTCATAGCAAAAAACCTGTGAGAGAGTCAGTTGGTCCATTAGATGATAAAGGGGTTAAAGGAGCACTAAGAGGCGACAAGGCGATAGCGGAGAGACTGAATGAATTCTTTGCTTCAGTCTTTACTGAGGAAGATGTAGGGATGTTACCCATGACTGAAGTGGTATTTAAAGGTGCGGAAGAATTGAAGGAAATATCGATACATCGGGAAGATGTATTACAACTATTAGATAAACTGAAGAGTAGCAAATCACCTGGGCCAGATGGTATACATCCAAGGGTGTTGAAAGAACTGAAATATGAGATAGCAGACCTGCTATTAGTAATCTGTGAACTATCATTAAAATCATCTCTAATACCTGAAGATTGGAGGATCGCCAATGTAACACCAATTTTTAAAAAGGGTTCCAGGGGTGATCCGGGAAACTACAGACCAGTGAGCCTGACATCAGTACCGGGAAAAATGGTAGAAACTATCATAAAGAATAAAATTACTCAGCATGTAGATAGTCATGACCTAATGGGAGACAGCCAACATGGCTTTAGACAAGGAAGATCTTGTCTTACTAATCTGTTATGTTTTTTGGAAGGAGTGAATAATCAGGTGGACAAAGGTGAGTCGGTTGATATTGTGTATCTGGACTTTCAGAAAGCCTTTGACAAGGTCCCTCATGAGAGACTTTTGGCAAAACTAAAGAGTCATGAGATAGGAGGCAGTGTACTATTGTGGATCGGGAACTGGTTAAAAGAAAGCAGAGGGTAGGGCTAAATGGCCAATTTTCCCAATGGAGAAAGGTGAATGGTGAAAGGTGTACTCCAGGGATCTGTGCTGGGTCCGCTGCTTTTTGACATATTCATAAATGACCTGGAAAGTGGAATAATGAGTGAGGTTATCAAATTTGCAGATGACACAAAACTATTTAAAGTTGTTAAAACCCAAGAGGATTGTGGAAAATTGCAAGAGGATCTTGATAAATTGGAAGACTGGGCATCAAAATGGCAGATGAAATTTAATGTGGACAAATGCAAGGTTATGCACGTAGGGAAGAACAACCCAAACTATGCTTACACGATGCAAGGTTCCACATTAGGAACCACCACCCAGGAAAAAGATTTAGTAGGCGTCATTGTGGATACCATGTTAAAACCCTCGGCCCAGTGTGCAGCAGCGGCCAAGAGAGCAAATAGAATGCTAGGTATGATAAGGAAAGGAATGGAAAATAAAACAAAAGATATTATAATGCCTCTATATCGTTCCATGGTGAGACCGCACCTTGAATATTGTGTGCAATTCTGGTCGCCGTATCTTAAAAAGGATATAGCGATTTTAGAAAAGGTTCAGAGAAGAGCCACCAAAATGGTAAAGGGGATGGAAGGATACTCCTATGAAGAAAGGCTAAAAAGGTTAGGGCTCTTTAACCTGGAAAAGAGACAGCTGAGGGGAGATATGATAGAAGTCTATAAATGAATGAACGGAGTGGAATGGGTAAACGTAGATCGATTGTTTACCTTATCAGAATATAGAAAGACTAGGGGACATGCAATGAAGCTACATGGTAAACTATTTAAGGCTAATAAAAGAAAATATTTTTTCACTCAACGTGTAATCAAACTCTGGAATTTGTTACCGGAGGATGTATTAAAGGCTGTTAGTGTAGCTGGGTTTAAAAAAAGGTTTGGACAAGTTCCTGGAGGAAAGGTCCATTAACCATTATTAAGAAGGGACCCAGGATATTAATGCTTGAACCAATACAAGCATTGTGGAACCTGTGTCCCTTGGGGAAACTGCTAGGTACATATGACCTAGATTGGCCACTGTTGGAAACAGAATACTGGGCTTGATGGACCTTGGTCTGACCCAGTATGGCATATCTTATCTTATGTCTTATGTTATGCCCGATTCCATATCTGAAGCTTGGAATACTATCTTACCAAAGTCAGGAAGGATAGTATGGTATGCGGATCTTACAGACCCATCTCCCTTATTAACTTGGATGCCAAGCTGTTTGTGAAAGTACTAGCTAACCAACCTCAGGGATACCTCCTTAACCTAGTGCACCCAGATCAAACAGGATTTGTCAGGAGTCGGTTAGGAGGAGACAATATAAGGAATATCCTGAATTTGATTTGGAAGTTGCAGAGAGAGAGAGAAAGGGCAATCTTTCTTACAGTGGATGCTGAAAAAGCATTCGGCAGGGTGGAGTGGGAGTTTATGTTCAGGGTGCTTGAAAGAATGGGGATCGGGGAGAATTTTTTGAACTGGGTGAGGGAGCTGTATGCTGGGCCCAGGACTACAAGATTTGAGTTTTAGGCGACAGGAGCGGGGAGGTCTGGTGCGTCTGGGACAAGTGGTGGATGGGGGGAATTGCAGGAGCGATATGGGCTGTTAGATACAGATTTCTATCCTTATTATTTAGCTATATTTATATTTATTTATTATTTAGCTGTATTTATATCCCGCTTTTCACCGGGTCAAAGCGGTCAATTGGGGGATACATTTAACACGAGGGGATATGAGACACATACGCTAATACTTACAGGGAACATGGGCAATGGAGAGTTAAGTGGCTTGCCCAAGACCACAAGGAGTGCCTATAGGACTAGAAATCCCAGTCCTTCCAGCCTGAGATTGCTGTCCCCAGGTGGGACTTGAACCCCCGACCCTCCGGCCTGAAGTACCTTGTCCTAACCACTAGACCACTCTTCCCTATCTTCAAGTGGCTCATTATGTGACCAAATGACAAGTGCACTTGGATCTGCAGGGGTCACGTACTCCTTTTAAGGTACTTATGGAAAAAGGGCTTCGAATGTGAGGGCTGCTGTCCACCCTGGGGAACTGTCTGCGGGAGGGAGGAGGGAGCCTCATGTTATTTCAGAGTCACTGGGAGAAAGATATTCCTGGTCCCTGGGATGAGGGGCGGTGGTATGGTATTTATGCTGCTACCCACAGATGGGCCCTGGGTCATTCGTAGTTTTGCCAATAAAAATAAAATTACAAAAAAAAAAAAAAAAGAATAAGGGTGTTTGGAAGTGCCAGAGTTTAGCTGCAGCCTAGATCTGATCAGTGGCACACGTAAGTCATAGTATTCTATAACTTAGATGCGTAGATTTGGGCTCTACCCAAGCACTTCCCCTAAGCACACCCCTATCCTACTTACAGGCTGTGGGACTTATGCATGTGCTTGCAGAATAGCAATCGAGTAAAGTGTGTGTGTAAATGCCGAATCGTGCACATAAGTCCTCTAGAATAGGGACTTATGCATGTTTCATGCATGTAACTGCCCATGTACCCTATATAGAATAAGTCCCTATACGTGTAACAAACTCCACCCAGCTCTGCCCAATGAAATGCCCACTTTAAGTACATATAAATATTATGTATTTACAGGGCAGTTAGAGATCAGGGTTTGATTCCCACTAGCACTCCTTGTAGCAAGTCACTTAACCCACCATTGCCTCAGAAGAAAGACCTGGCAATCTACTTCCAGTCACACTGCCAAGAAAACCCGGGAGCTGCTGGGTTGCCAGAAGTTGACTCAAAGGCACACATTGCATTGAATTTTATGAAACACTCTGGGGGTAATTTTAGAAGGGTCATCTAGATTTATGCATGCACGCAAAAGGCCACTTACACATGTAATGTAATTGGTCACTCTTCTGAAAGTACGCACATTCTTGAAAAATCTAAGCACGGGCATTTATTAAGTTCTTGCACCTAGTTTAATGTGTGTTTTTGACCACATGTGCCCTTATTTTGTAAAGTACACGTGTGCCTTACTTTATAAAATAGGCTTGACATATGCACAAATCTAGAAAACCCTATAAAATGGCCCTCTCTATGGGTAAAACTGAGTTTTACACCTAGAAAGTATAATCTCCTGAGCCTGAGGCCGAGACTGTAAATTATCTAGAGAAGAGATATGTTACCCATGCACATTACACTCTATAGGACTATATACTGATGGTGCTACACAATCCAATTTTTTTTCCAACTCTGTCCAACGTGAAAATTTATTTGCTACTTACCAAGTAACTGAGTGCACTTGCCAACTGTTTTGCCACTTTGAATTTCCAATGAGTTGTGAGGGCATCACTTTTGTGGTGCATGAAGAGATCAAGAGGCCCAAAGTCTACAAACTCTTCAACCATGATATCTACAATTAAAGGATGTGTCTTGATTAATTAATGAGACATGATGGGGTTTACATCACTGCTGGATATCTGCATGTCTTTGGTATGTCATGAGGCACACTGCCTTCAATCAACCCAGAAATATTGATAGTCTAACTCTAGTGTACTTTTTGGAGTGCCATATTGCTATCATAAAATGATTTTAAATAAAACATTCTTTACTCGGACACTGGAAAACTATAATTCTGCTTTTCTTTCTGTAATATTTTTAGACATTTTCTAAATATCTTGTATTATGGAATACTAATACTAATTACTAGATCTCATGGTGGAAAAGAGATGATAAACAAGACTGTAAGGGCCCGATAGTCAAAAGGCATTTGCATAGTTAACTGCATAAGTGCCTGATAATCAGATATTCAACAGCACATACATGAGTAGTACCGTCAAATATCCCTGACTAAGTCCCCTACACGCCCCGATGCTAGCCAGCTAGCAACAAGGTATGCTGGGACAGAGTGGAGGCAGGGACCGGTGCTAACCGTGTAGCATCCAATATTGATGCTGCACAGTTCGCCTCGGCGGCTTCTGGGCAGCGTGGCTAGACCCAGATATTCACTTCTGTTGCCACGAAAGTGAATATCCAGGGTCTGGGGGTTGGCGGGCAGGGCTAAGCGGCTACAATACAATTTTAGTATCATTACACTTTATGGTATTAGAAACATAATATGATGACTGAAAAGGACCAGAAGGTCCATCTAGTCTGTAACTGATACTGTTTTATATAAAACATGCTATGTTATGACTAAAAAGGAGTAGTCTAGTGGTTAGAGCACTGGCTTGGTAATCAAAACATCAGGGTTCAATTTTCACTAGTACTCTTTGAGCCTTGGGCAAGTCACTTAACCTTCCACTGCCTTGGAAAAAAGGTTTGGCAATTTACTTCTGGTCACACTGCCAAGAAAACCCAGGAGCTGCTGATTCACCAGGTCAGCACCGACTCGAAGGCACACACTGCATTGCATTTGCATGTTATGACTAGATTAAGTATGTTGGGCCCGATGTTCTTCTGGGACAGCTATGCGCTGCTACAGCGCATAGCCGTCGCAGCCAACCTTTAACCCTGAATATTCAATGCCGGAGTCATATGTGGTCCCGGCATTGAATATCCTGGGTCACTGCACAGCCCAGAAAAGCTAACCGGACAGTGGCGATACTGAGCCGCGGCCCAGTTAGTTGCCATGGGAAAAGATAGGCATGCTTTTGCTGTGCCTTTTACTCACAGGTGCTAACCGGGCAGCGGTGCAATATCGCCACTGCCCGGTTAGCAACTGGTGCCACCCCCAAACCACCCAACTCCCACGACATGCCCCAATTCTCAACGGTTAACATCGAGGCATGTAGCTGAGATCGGCGATATTCAGCGGCACTAATCATGTTAGTGCCGCTGAACATCCCTCCAAATGGCATTTACACAGTTTACAGGCCTGTAAACTATATACATGTATTTTATTTTATTTAACAGGATTTTTATATGGCTTTATCATACAATCAAAGTGGTTTACATAGAACTCAACATATTACAGAGAACACATTGTAAAATTTAGGTAAGGGTGTTATGCGGGAGGTGCCCGGAGGCAGAACCTATATACATAGCAACATAAACTGGGTTATCTGTGGATATGAGAGTAAGATGGAAGGGTTAGTTATTGTCTTTGAAGTGGTCGGTGAAGAGAAAAGTCTTGAAAAGTTTTTGGAAGTCCTTTAAGTCTTTTGTCGTTCTCATTTTTTTCAGGCAGGGTGTTCCAGATCACGGGAGCAACTAATGAGAGGGCTCTCTTTGTGGTGGAGTTCTTTACTTTAGTATAAGAGCTGGGGATCAATATGGTGTGTTCTACATCTTAGGTGTGCTGCTGGAGTTTGTACATATGAGTTCATGTAGAGCTCCTGCTGACAGGTTGTTTCTTACCTTGAAGATCATCAGAGCCGTTTTGTATTTAGCACGTGAGGATATTGGAAACCAATGTAGCTGATATAGTAGAGGAGTTATGTGATCATACTTGAGTGATCCTGAGATTATGCGGGCTGCAGTGTTCTGAGCCAACTGCAATGGTCAGATAATTTGTGCTATGGTCAGTAGGCCATGAAAGAGAGAGTTACAATAATCCAGTATGGGGGTTATGAGCATTTGACAGACTGTCCAAAAATGTTCTTCACTGAGGAGGGGTTTTAGTCTTCTGATAGCAGCAAGTTTTTGGAATGCATTCTTGGAGGTTTTGTTAATATTGGCTTGTAGATTTAGGTAGCGGTCAATGATATTTCCTAAGTAGCATACTTCCTCCTTTACTGTGATTAATGTGGAACCTTGCATCGTGTAACCATAGTATGCACCTAGGGAAGAACAACCCAAACTATGGTTACACGATGCAAGGTTCCACATTAGGAACCACAACCCAGGAAAAAGATTTAGGCGTCATTGTGGATACCATGTTAAAACCCTCGGCCCAGTGTGCAGCGGCGGCCAAGAGAGCAAATAGAATGCTAGGTATGATAAGGAAAGGAATGGAAAATAAAACAAAGGATATTATAATGCCTCTATATCGTTCCATGGTGAGACCCCACCTTGAATATTGTGTGCAATTCTGGTCGCCGTATCTTAAAAAGGATATAGAGTTATTAGAAAAGGTTCAGAGAAGAGCCACCAAAATGGTAAAGGGGATGGAAGGATACTCCTATGAAGAAAGGCTAAAAAGGTTAGGGCTCTTTAACCTGGAAAAGAGACGGCTGAGGGGAGATATGATAGAAGTCTATAAATTAATGAGCGGAGTGGAACGGGTAAACGTAGATCGATTGTTTACCTTATCAGAATATAGAAAGACTAGGGGACATGCAATGAAGCTACAGGGTAAACTATTTAGACTAATAAAAGAAAATATTTTTTCACTCAACGTGTAATCAAACTCTGGAATTTGTTACCGGAGGATGTAGTAAAGGCTGTTAGTGTAGCTGGGTTTAAAAAAGGTTTGGACAAGTTCCTGGAGGAAAGGTCCATAAGCCATTATTAAGAAGGGACCCAGGATATCAATGCTTGAACCAATACAAGCATTGTGGAACCTGTGTCCCTTGGGGAAACTGCTAGGTACGTATGACCTAGATTGGCCACTGTTGGAAACAGAATACTGGGCTTGATGGACCTTGGTCTGACCCAGTATGGCATATCTTATGTTCTTATGTAATGTATCCACAATGGCTACTGAAGAAGGGGGGAGAATGATAGGACCCATGTTATGAACAGAGCTTCTGATTTCTTGAAGTTGACTTGAAGGTTGTTGAATGCCAGCCAATTGCTCATGTCAAGAAGGCATTTGGTAATGGTTGAGTAATCTGGCGAATCATATCTGCATAAATTGCAAAGTGGATCTTATGCTGCTTGAAGATGTTACAGATAGGTTGTAAGTAGATTTTGAAGAGGAGGAAGGACAGTGCGGACTCTTGGGGAACTCCTTGTGTTGACTGAAATGAAGCTGATATGTTTGGATCGATTTTAACCCTCTGTTGTCTGTAACTGAAGTAGGATTGGAACCAGTTGAGAGTAGTACCATGGAGTCCAATGTTTGATGGATGTTTTAGGAGAGTGCTGTGAGATACAGTGTCAAAGGCAGAGATGATGTTGATGAAGACAAGAAGGAATCCAGTTTTTAGGTTATCGATTCCTCTTAGTAGGGTGACAAAAAGATGAATGAGGAGGATTTCAACACTGATTTGAGCAAAATCCATGTTGGTGTGGATCCAGAGGAGCATGCAGGTCAATGTGGTCTTGAAACTGTGTATGCACCTTTTTCAATTATTTTTGATAGAAAGGGGAGGCTGGAAATAGGGCGGTAATTCACCAGGTCTGAGCAGTATGCTGAGGGGTTCTTATGAATGGGTCGGATGGTAGTTTGTTTTAGAGCGGAGGGCATGTATCCTCTGGTTAGAGATGAACTTATGATGTTATGTATGTAGTTGGTAAACTTTTCCTTTACTTATTTGATCTACCACACAGGGCAGGGATCAGAGGGAGCTGTGCAAGTGTTTAAAGCGGTGATGGTACAGATGCTTTGCTCAGGTGTAGGGATGTGAAATTCACACCATATGTGACTGCTGGTACAGATTGCCTCTGGGGTGGAAGGGCAGTCCTCTTGAGAGATCTTCAGATGTGGCCTATATTTTTTGGCGAGGTAATCCGCAAAGACTTGAGGGTGAATAGGGACATCTTTGTGGGCTAGATCTTTCGTTAGGGTGCGGACGATATTGAATAGTTCGCGAGGTTTACTGCAGGATTTTAAGATGAGATTAGTGTGGTACTCTTGCTTGTGCTTATTGATTAGGTTGTATTTCTTCTGCAAAACTGTGAATTGAATGAGAGCGGCTTGAGATCAGTCATGCCTCCATTTGCGTTCTAATTGATGCAGTTTTCTCTTCTCTGCTCTTATTTGCTTGCGAGTGAGGAGTAGCCTAGTGGTTAGAACACTGGCTTGGTAACCAAGCAACCAGGGTTCAATTCCCACTAGCCCTCCTTGTGGCCTTGGGCAAGCCACTTAACCCTCCATTGCCTCGGAAGAAAGGCCTGGCAATCTACTTCCAGTGACACTGCCAAGAAAACCCAGGAGCTTCTGGGTCGCCAGGAGTCAGGACTGACTTGAAGGCAGGGCCGGCCCGTCCATTGAGCAAGAATGTTTTTTGCACAGGGCCCCGCGTTTCAGGGGGCCCCGCGCAAAGAACATTCTGCTTTTTTTTTTTAAATTACATTTAAAAAAAAAACCTGTCTCTGGCTGCTGCCGCTGCCGCGTCCATCGCAGCAGCGGCAGAATGGAGTGTCCCGCGGGGCCCCTTCTCCTCGTTGAGCCCTCTGCAAGGGCTTTCAGATTCGCGAAGGGAGAGTGCTCCCTCGCGTCTCTGTAAAGCCCGCAGGGGCTAATGGGAAATTTCCCATCTGCCCCTTTAGACGCGAGGGGCTGATGGGAAATTTCCCATTAGCCCCTGCGGGCTTTACAGAGACGCGAGGGAGCACTCTCCCTTCGCTAATCTGAAAGCCCTTGCAGAGGGCTCAATGAGGAGAGGGGGCCCCGCGGGACACTCCATTCTGCCGCTGCTGCGACGGACGCGGCAGCGGCAGCAGCTAGAGCCAGGTTTTGTTTTTTTAATTTGCCAGAAGGGAAGGGAAGGGAAGGGGAGGGGGGGTTAAGACTGGTAATGGGCTGGGGGGGCTGATGGAGGCTGTCTGGAAATGGGGTGATGGGGGGTTAGGACTGGAAATGTGCTGGGGGGGGGGTTAGGACTGGAAATGTGCTGGGGGGGGGTTAGGACTGAAAATGTGCGGGGGGGGGGTTAGGACTGGAAATGTGCTGGGGGGTTAGGACTGGAAATGGGCTGGGGGGGTTAGGACTGGAAATGGGGTGAGGGGGGGGTTAGGACTGGAAATGGGCTGGGGGGGGTTAAGACTGGTAATGGGCTGGGGGTTGATGGAGGCTGACTGGAAATGGGGTGATGGGGGGTTAGGACCAATGTTCCCTCTAATTTTCTGTAGGCTGTGTGCGCATAAAATATCAGCTGTGCAGCTTTTGAAGGAAGGTTAAATTTTTGTGCGCCACATAACAACACTCGGAGTTGTATACTTTAAAATGTGACTACATGTCAGAATACAGTATGTACACCACATTGATTTTAATGAAATTAAATGAAAATAGATGATTACTAAATGAAACGGAAAATTTCTAGTAATTACAATCACAAATTTTAAATTTTAAGACATCTGTGTTTTCTATCAGAATCAGAACCGTAATTTTTGTGCGCTTTGTTGTAAAGTATGTGCGCTCGCTTGGCGAGGTGTGTGCGCGCGCACACGTGCACAGCTTAGAGGGAACAGTGGTTAGGACTGGAAATGGGCTGGGGGGGTTAAGACTGCTAATGGGCTGGGGCTGATGGAGGCTGACTGGAAATGGGGTGGGGGGGGTTAGGACTGGAAATGGGCTGGGGGGGTTAAGACTGGAAATGGGCTGGGGCTGATGGAGGCTGACTGGAAATGGGGTGATGGGGGGTTAGGACTGGAAATGGGCTGGGGGGGTTAAGACTGCTAATGGGCTGGGGCTGATGGAGGCTGACTGGAAATGGGGTGATGGGGGGTTAGGACTGGAAATGGGCTGGGGGGGTTAAGACTGCTAATGGGCTGGGGCTGATGGAGGCTGACTGGAAATGGGGTGGGGGGGTTAGGACTGGAAATGGGCTGGGGGGTTAAGACTGGTAATGGGCTGTGGGCTGATGGGGGCTGTCTGGAAATAGGGTGATGGGGGGTTAGGATTGCTAATGGGCTATGGGGGGGTTAGGACTGCTAATGGGCTATGGGGGCGCTAGGACAGGAAATGGGCTGATGGGGAGGGGTTAGGACTTGAGGTGGGCTGATGTGGTTAGGACTGGTAATGGGCTGTGGGCTGATGGGGGGGGGTTAGGACTGGCAATGGGCTATGGGGGGCTGACTGGAAATGGGCTGATGGGGTTAAGACTGGAAGTGGGCTGATGGGGGGTTAGGACTGGTAATGGGTTATAGGGGGGGGCTTAAACTGAAAATGGGTTGATGGGGGGCTAGGACTGGTAATGGGTTGGGGGATTGCTATGACTGGAAATGGACTGAGTGGACGGGGAGGCTTGAACTGCAAATAGCTGATGGGGAGGGAGCTTGGAATGGAAATGGGCTGTGAGGGAAGGGAGCTAGGACTGAAAATGGGCTGATGGAGCAGCTAGGATAGGACTGGAAATGGGCTGTTGGGGGGAGCTAAGATTGGAAATGGGCTGTGGTGGGGGCTTGAATTGAAATGGACTCATGGAGGGGCTAGAACTGGAAGTAGGCTCATGGGGGGGCTTGGACTGGAATTGGGCTGAGTGGAGGGGAGCTAGGATTTGACATGGGCTGATGGTGGGGCTAGGAAATGACTAGAAATGGGCTGATGGGGGGCTAGGATTGGAAATGAGCTGATGAAGGGACTCAGACTGAAAATGGATGGGGGAGCTAGGACTGGAAATGGGTTGATGGGGGGCTAGGACTGGAAATGGGCTGATGCAGGGACTAGAAGGGAATGGATGCTGGGTGAGACTGGAACTAGAAGGGAGCTGATGTTGGGGGAGGATTAGAATGGGATGGGGCTGGGAGAGTAAAATGGAGAGGGGAAAAATATTTTGTGTGGGAGGGATGAAAAATCTACAATTGGCCGGGTATTGGGAGAGTAAGTGGGGATTGAGGATGGAGGGGTAAAATTTGTGTGGATGAAATAAGAATGAGGAAAGAGCAAAAGGAGAAAGATTAGTATGTTAAAGCAGATGTAGAGAGAGGATGGAAAGAAAACTAGAAGAGAGAAGAAAGGACAAATGGACAGCAGACGATGGAGAGTTAGCAGAAAACATGAAGAAACCAGAAGAAAGTGGCTGGAGCAATTGCAACTGAAAAAAAATGCACAAAAGGTAGAAAGATATCTGTTTATTTTGAATTTATTAACTGGAATATGAAAGCTCTGGGAAATGTGCATCATTAACGTCTGCGCTTTGTTTGGTACAAGAGGAAATTGATTTATAGTTTTATTTCTACAGTGTTGTTGTACATTCCAAGTTTGGCTTTTGGGGTTCCCAGTTTAATTATTGCCTTCCTGTTTCTAAATTGCGATTCCTTGTTTGGTGATGGTCTATGTTCTGCATGTGTAACTGAGCTGAGGTATTCTGTTTATGTTTATGTAATTCCTATTTGACATTGCCACTTGTTCTCTTTCCCCAGTATTCTCTGAAATGTACTGGTTTAATATTTGCAGTGTTTCCTTTTGATAGGTAGGGTCTGGTGCTTTGTGAGTCCTGGTAATGCTGTCAGGATACAGCGGGTTTGCTATGGGTTCTAAATGGGCAGCGTTTGTAGTAGTTCCTAATGTGCCTGGCGGTTGGCACTGGATTATAGTAATGTAGAAATCTTTTAGTCTTTCTTTATCCATACACTCATTAAGAGACATGTTTACTAAAACTTAGTGTATGGTAACATTATGCAAATATTTATGCAAATAAGGCCACTTATGCAAATGAGGCCCCGCACCGAGTCTCCGCACATGGCCCCGCACCCCCCTTGGGCCGCCCCTGCTTGAAGGCACACATTGCATTGCATTGCACCATGGGGCTGATGTTGGTCTTTTTTCTTTGTTGTCCAAGTTGGTGGTCTGTGAAGGTTGTGCTGCATCGTTAATGATGGTGTTCCAGGATTTGATAACTTCATCTAGGTCTGTGAAGTCCTGAGGGAGGCTGGGAAGAGTTTCGTTGAGGAATTGTTCCTTGTTAAATCTTTGAATCGCCCTTCAGGGTAGTTTCTTTTGAGGTTTTTCTTGTTTGGATAGTAGGATCTTGAACTTTATGGCATGGTGGTCAGACTATGGAATTGGGATGGCTAGGGGCGGGTTGTTATGCTGTCTTGTGTATAGAGGTCCTTTGGTACAAAGATGAGATCTAGCATGGATCCTGAACAATGAGAGGGACCCTTCATGATTTGGTGGAATTGGAGGGATTCCATTGCTTTGAGAAAAGCTTCTTCGCCTCTATTTGAGGTGGAGTTGAGGTTTAGGTCTCCTAGAAGTATAAGTGGTTTGTGGAGGGAGTTGGCAGAGCATACGGCTTCAATAATGTTGGATGTTTCTTCCGAATCAGCATGTGGGGCTCTGTAGGTGAGACAGATTGCTAGATGTTTGTTTACTATAGTAAGGTGGTCGCATTGCTTGTGGCTAATAGATCTTGAAATCTTGAAGTTGAGATCCAAACGTGCAATGATTAGAACGCCACCACTTCGCTTATGGGTGTGGGGCAGTTGAAGGCGGTATGAGAATGTGGAGTAATTTGCGATAGAATGACCTGGTCAGTTGGCTTTAACCGGGATTCTGTGATGCATAGAATGTCCATTTGATGGTATTGCATGTAGTCCATGATAGTATTAGTCTTATTTCTTATGGAGCTTGCATTGATTAGCCCAATATTAATAGGAGAGTTTGAAGTGTGAATGGTGTGGTCTCCAGCTATATAAGAGTTGTTTTGAATTTTTATTAATATGTGGGGTCTTTGTGCCGGTGCTTGTGTGTGTTCAGCCATAATTAAGGGTAGTAAGGTATGTGTAGCAGAGGGGTTGTAGTTCATTTGAGGGTGTATTCATGTAGTAGGTGGCTGTTGAAAGGCAGCAAAATAGGATCCATATGAGAAGGAGTGCATATAGTGTGCATCTGGTTTCAAGCTTCGGATCTAGTCTCAGATACTGATTCATGGCTTTCATTAGGATCTAGTAAGAGCAAGAGTGGGACTCTATCCGTGGCAAGTTCCATTTTAGAAGGGAGGTACTTACAGGTTGTCATCATAGCGGAGGTGTGCTCTAGTGTGGCTCCGCTGTCTTGAGTAGTAAATTATGAAGGAAGAAGCTGTAGACAGGACGACGTGATGGAGGAGTGGTCGGTGGAGAAGTCCTGGCATTTGTCTTTATGTTTGTGACATTTGGTTTTAGCGCTGGTTTTATTTTGTGGAAAGTTGCTGTTCTGATGTTCCCCGCTGGCGTTCCCTGCCTAAGGACCATGCCAAAAGGCCCTCTGGCAAGGTCCTCAGGTGTGGGCCTGCCGGGAGGTGCTTCTTTTTAAAGTGCAGAGGCTGGGCCCTGATTGGCCGTCAGCTGGAGAGCAGGAGAGGTTGCAACCTCCCCTCCCGCTCTCTTCCTCGCTGCTGATCGGGGCTCAGTGCAGTGAAGGGAGAGTCCGGTGGCACCAGGAGGTGCTTCTTCTTAAAGTGCAGAGGCTGGGCCCTGATTGGCTGTCAGTTGGAGAGCAGGAGAGGTTGCAGCCTCCCGCTCTCTTCCTCACCGCCAATCAGGGCTCAGCGTTGTGGAGGGAGCAGGCCCGTTATGACTAAATTAACTAACGTCTAGAACACCACCACTTTTGTAAGCTGAAACACTACAGCAGTGATTCCCAACCTGTTGAGGTCCATGAAATCATTGCAGGGTTCCACAGGACACAGAAAAGAGAATCTGCCAAGATCTTAGGATTGTTGCAGAATATAAATGATGAAATAAAATAGCTAAACGTCCTTATCCTGTTTGGTGCCGCGCAGTAAAGAGGTAACTAACAAGGCTCGTTGGAATGACTGCAGGTTTCTGTCCAGCATGTACGATTGCAACAGGGCCATCAAAGGTTGTGGTGTTGCTGTTCAAAGACACTGAAAAACAATGGACAAGACCTTGAACTTCACAACAAATTCAAGAGGGAGCTGATGCAGCTCTTTGAAAATGAAGGTAACTGGATCCAGCATGTGCGAGAAGTTTAGCTGTTGTATTTTGAGGTCACTGTAAGCATTTCAATCTTTAAAGAGGAAGATTATGATATAAAAAGTTAAAGTACCCTGAATGACTTGTATCCATCAAATAAATAATCATAGCCAAATCCCTTTTTTCCAAGTATCGAATTTAGCAGAACTTAAATAAATAACAAAACCTTACATACAAGCAGGTTTGAATGGACAGCTGGGAATCTAACTAGACCCTAGACTGTTTAGATCACTGTGTCACAACTTGACTCCATCTGCTAACCTAGAAGGGTTCTGACTTCATTAGATTAATTTAACCTGGAATTGGTTAAGCTGCTCTGCTACTGTCCCCAGACAGTTATTCATTTTCTAACTATTGCATATGTTGACATGAACAGGGTGCTGGCAATCTGAATATTGCTGTAAGATTCAGAGAGCATTTTAAGCCACAGATGCCTCTTCGAAACAGGGCTGATGTATATTAGGGGCAGGGCAGCATGTATGCCTGTTTTAATGCTATTTTGTGGAGAAACGTGACTTCATTCTATCAACCTGGCACTTTTCATGAGCAATAGACACTCAGAGAAAATAAGCAATGAGAGTTACTGTTGCATTTCAATGTTAATATTGTATCATACAAGCATGGCTCTCAAAAAACAAGAAATATATAACCAGTGTTAACATGAATGTTATGAGGTCTCTTCTATAAGGTGGATGGCCCGTGAACCTACCCTAAGGTTCAGTAACTGTCACATCAGAGTGCAATTACAGAGACAGTCAAACATTTCCCTAAAATGCATCAGAGGAAGAATTACTGGAGATAAAAGTCAGCGGCAGTGGTCAGAGCTTTTAAAGCACCCAGCTGCTGCCGCTTTAATTAAAACCAGATATTCAGTACCAGAGATTATATGGTGTCCAGCGCTGAATATCTGGTTTCGCCAGAAATTACGGCAGTTATCCAGTTAGTGGAGATACTGAGCCGCTAACCGGATAGCTAAAGTTAGGACAGCCATTAACCTGTCTAAACTCTATGTGGTTTAGCAATCCGGTTAGCAGCTCAATATATGCTGCTAACCTGAAGCTTCCGGTGACCGTCCCCGCCCCACCTACAGAGCTGCCTCGTTTTAACTGGTCGTCTTTTCTGCCATCTGTGGGGACATACGGTGGAGCTAGCCAGACAGTGCTGTGGAATATCAGGATCACTGGAGTTTAGCAGCTACAGGATATTAAAACACAGCTTAAAGCATAACAATTGGCCTATAGTCCTGCTTCAGCTGCCAAACAAATTTATGAAAACCATGACATCTACTATCTTGTCTCTTCATTAAATAAAAATCCTGCAAGAGGCAATGAACAGAAAAAAAGAGAGGCTACTAAGTTTGAAAGAAATTTAAAAAGCAATTTCCATTTTTGGTAAAGTGATAAATGTAAGCATACTTTCCACATCACGAACACAGACGCCATGAAGCAGCACTATGTGCTTGTGCGACACTTGCCTCATCATGCTGGCAGTTTCAAAAAATGCCTGGTAGGAAATCAAAAAGTGGAAGTTAAAACAAGGAAATCCAGAGGCATTTAATAGCCTGTATTTAATAGTTAATTATCTTACGATAAAAGCATTAGGTCATTTTTGCACCGCTCTATAATACAGAGTGTGGAGATGCAGTAGCTGCAATGTACATTTGAGTCAACATCCAAGCGCGGTCACACAGCAAGATGTGGGGGTTCTTTTCATTACTAGTTAAGCCTCTAGTTGATCCTGAGGATGAAAGTGACTTGGCCTAACCAACATTATAAGGTATGATCAATTTTATTTATTTATTTCAGAAGTTTTTATATACCGCCCCTTCCAAAGATCAGGGGCGGTTTACAGAGAACTGAACCATTTACATTAAACATATTAAGGAAAATATAACCAATGTACATTGAACATATTAAGGGAAATAAACAAACAGTTAAGGTTGATATACTGGGGAGAATTTAATACATTTGACAGCTATGTATCTAGTTAACTATATACAGAGGAACTAAGTTTTACATAGACGTCTGGCTGGCTGGTTGTTCATGCCTAATTTTTCTCTATTTCAGTCACAGGAAAGATAATTTTCCTGTGGGTAAAATAGCGCTTTACCTATGGAAATGGACTTTTACAAAACTGTTCACTCCAAATAGCAGGTGTATATAGCTTTCCTGGGGTTATTTTCAAATCAGAAGTGCACACAAATTTTCACTTTAGCAATACACTGGAGTCTGCACAGAGACTATAGTAACATAGTAAACAATGGGCGATAAAGACCAGCATGTCCCACCTATTCCGCCCAGCAAGGTGTCTAGGATTGTAACTGCTGCTTCTGCACATTGCTCCCACGCTCTGCTTTTTACCACTCCATAGCAACCACCCTCCCTTGCTTCTTTGAAGTGTGAAAGTCATTTAAGCTTTGCTTTGAGCGGGAAAGCTCCTCTTCCTATGCAGGGATCCTACGCACTCATCTCATGCCTTTCTGAATTCTGCCGCTGCTTCTGTCCCCACCACATCTTAAATGCTCCTCCTGTCAGCTTCACTCCTTGTCCTCTAGTTTTGGAGCTTCACTGTCTTTGGAAAAGGTGTGTTTGCTCATTAATTTCTTTCAAGTTTTTAAGTATATGCCTACTTTCTGTCCGTGTGCACCATTATAAAACTACCCTCATAGAAACAGTTTTAGTATTATAGGGCAGCTATGAATGGTAAAATGTGAGGTTTTTAGAATTTCTGGCATCTATCTATCAACATTCAACAGCAGCAGATGATCCAGTTGCCGTTGAGCTGTGGCACAATCTTGGTGCTTGTTTTTTTTAATTTGAATATCATTGCTATTCCACCAAAAGCAGATAAGGCTATATAATTATTATATACAGTAGATAAATACACAGTGCTACAAAGCCTTTGTCTTATTAAAAACTTATATATTGCCTCCTCACACAAAAGTGGTGTGGATAATTTTACATAGTAAGGAGGTCATTTTAGAAGTAGTGCCTAGCATGCAAATGTAGGTAATTTAGTCATGTGTGTGTGTAAGTGGGTATTTATGCATGTATTTAACACAGTTGCTAATCTGAAAGTATAGATGGGCTGATCGTGCGGACTTCATTGTGGGTGTGTTTCAGGGATGGATTTTGGGCAGAGCATAAAGTTACACATGCAAATCACAGAATAGTATAATTTAAGCACATTCTTGAAAAATCTTGGTATGGGCTTTTACACCAGACATAGGGCTGGTGTACGTGTTCACAGCTCAAATTAATGCATGTTTTCGACAATTTACGCCCCTAATTTATAATGTACCCAGGTAAGCAACTTTGCTATTTGCTCCAGCAGAGGAGCATTCTTCTAACCCAATGGATATTCTAGTTCGTTGTACAGGAGCTCTGCTTTAATTCCATATTTTTCATTAATTACCATGCAATTGAGCCACCAAAGTTTGTTTGCGTATATTTAGAAGAGGTTGTGTAGTGATTGAAGGAGTCGCAGAAATTTTTGGCCTCTTGTTATTAGTTGACACAGCTAAAATATGAGGTATGCTCATTTTTGTTTCCCTCTGCCCAAATTCCAAATATTGCTGGTATGAGTACAATGATTCTCCGTCTGGAGCAGAGGTAATGAGATTCATGCAAGTTGTAAAGAGGATAAGAACATAGTAAATAAGCCAGAGCAGTAACCAATCTAAAAACTCAAAAGATTTCAATCCCTTTCCCTGAGATATAGAGGACACAAACAGTCCTGGGATCATACTTAGATATGTTATTTGAACAGAGAATGGAATTATCTTTGTTTCCCAAACTCACCAGATGGCTTTTATTCAAAAATTTTTCTACATCTTGAATTTTAAGAAATTAAGCCTTGAGAGATCATGACTAACTTAACAGAATATAGCAGGAAGAGTTTCAAACCTGTTGCATTCTCTAGCCTCTCTTCAGATATTGCAATGGATCAAAAATGTTTCACATGAGCCTACCACAATTAGACAAGAACATATCTGACCAACATATTCAGCCTTTTCCAAATATGAGCTGAAGCTGAGTTTCATTCAGCTCTACAAATTACTGCTCTGCTCATGTAGACTAATTTCAAGTTGTACCCGAGGCAATGGACTGGCCCAAGGTCACAAGGATAAACAGGATCTGAACACTTGCTTCCCCGATAGTCAGCTTGCTGCTCCTAACCACAAGGCTACTCACATTTCAAGGCAGCTTGCTCCAAAGCCTTACTGTAATATTTATTCTTCTTGAAATGATGTAAGAAACAAAAGAAATACTTGCCAGGGAGATGTCTCTGTGGCTAGGGTCTAAGACTTTGAGAATGACCTTGATCTCTTTCTCTGCAACGCAGCCCTCATCATCATTCTCATTATCATCCTTGTAGTTCAGATTTCCAGCATAAATCTGTGTTCTCGTTCCTCTTCCAAGGTGATCCAGCTGTCAAATAAAAACAAGGCTACATTTAAGCTATAATATTAAGCCAGGGAAGGTGTTTTCTCCATATCTGCCAACTTCTTAGGGCTGCCAGGATTTACAATATGAAATTCATTTTTATACCACTTAGGAGTGGAAGAATAAAAATGCACAAATGTCAGATTGAGACAACCACAAGAAAGTCATGTGGCTTTACATCTTAGGCTTATACAAACCCAAGCTCTACTGAGAAAAAAAAAGAACTGAAGATCACATTAAAGTGAAATTTAAAAAAAAACTTTTAAAAATATTTTGCTTCTTTG
Source organism: Ichthyophis bannanicus (assembly GCA_033557465.1). Classification (NCBI taxonomy): domain Eukaryota; kingdom Metazoa; phylum Chordata; class Amphibia; order Gymnophiona; family Ichthyophiidae; genus Ichthyophis; species Ichthyophis bannanicus. The sequence continues at coordinate 244,987,212 of CM066040.1, read as the reverse complement.
GATCATAGGCACAGCTACAAGAATCTATTTGTGGAGGGTAGTAACATAAAATAGGGTCTGCTGCTTCCCACCCACAGCTTTCAGATGGTCTGAAGTGTTATTAAGAATGTGCTTTGTTAAAGTGCAGTTTTAAAACAGAGATATTTTGTATTAGTGTCATTTTTCACTGTGGAAAGATGTACAGATTATTGCACAGAGTTTCATAACTCAGTGGAACCGACTGTTTGTGAATTCCTACAGAAAACTCTACCTTTTACTGGAACTACATGTGTGATATAACGAATGTTCACCATCACGTCTTATTCTCTCTAGTGTGAGGAAATTACGGGTAGCTATTTACCTGTTCTCAGAGACTTACCATCAAAAGCCCCTGTTTACCAAGTGTTAATGAATATATACATGCGTTATTTGCTAGTTTTTTTGAGAGATATTTTACCGTAACATAGCTATACAATAATAAGCTGCAAAGCATGAAATGAATGCAAAAGAAGCTCATTATTATGCAAAATGAATACTGCAACTTGTGGTAAACTTTGCAAACTGAGTCATTTATTGAAAGTTTACAACATTTCAAGAGCTTTGTTAATTCCCACCACCCCAGGAGCATCAGGCTACTAACATACAACTAGATACTCCCAGGAGCAACTTAAATGGGCCAGTGTTTAAGGAAAAACAGCACCTCTACCCCTAATCCCCAATCCCTTGATCCACTCCATGATCCATTTTTTTTAAATAGTGGGATGCCTATTGTCTCACATCCCCTCCCCCCCCCTCCAGCGTGGCACGTAGTGCTTATCCCTGGGGCCTAATAATTTGATAAGAATAATGCTCTTCTACCAGTGTGATGCCACCTGAGTCCCCAGAGGTAGTCTTGTGGTACTACTGCTAGAGGTCAGGCTCCTGGTTTAGGACTCATTAACACAATCTTGCCTCTCTCTTCCATGAGTTTCTTTGATCTTAGAAGTCTCCAGTTCCATGAGAATGCAGGGCAGACTGCTTAAAAAGACAGTTTCTGATTCCCAGATCTGAAAAAGCTTTTGGAGAAATATCATGACCCCGATGATGCTGGAATGGATCGAAGAAATTAGTGACCATATGGACAAGTTTGTGGGGCTTTCTGCCTCTTGCAACAACACTTCAGTTCATGAACTATACACCCTGGTCACTTTTCCATGAAAATGCAGATTATAATCTGAATCTAAATTTGCTTCCCTTATTTAGAGAGGAATGAGGAAGGGGGCTATTTCTTACTTAAGAGTAGGCCCCTTATCACAAAAATAATTTACTACATGACTCACGAACTTCTGGTTCAGTAGGTTAGCACATCCCATGATAAATTAGAACACTGATGTGCTATTTTATCATGAGTTAGTAAATAGGTCCCATAGTTTATACCTGAGGGGGAACTGACTTGCCCAAGAACCCAAGGAGCAACAGTGGAAGAAGCAGAATATGAACCTGGCTTTCTTGGTTCACAGGTCACTGCTCTAATCACTTTCACTTCAATTACGTCAATGCTCTTCACTGCTCCCTTTTCCTGTGCATATACCTTTGTCATTTATGCTTCTACTTCCTGATTCCTGCTATGGGTCAAATCTGGTTTCTGAAGTCACTGCATAAGGTTGAGCCAAGACACAGACTCAGTTAGTCCAGTTTCCACCTATATTTATTTATTATTTATTTATTTAACATTTCTTTTATACCGCGCTATTACAATCAGTGCGGTGTACATTAAACATTACATTCAGTGCGGTGTACATTAAACCTGGCTTTCTTGGTTCACAGGTCACTGCTCTAATCACTTTCACTTCAATTACGTCAATGCTCCTATAGGTTTCACACTATATTGCGTGCACATCCTAACTACATTAGATCTAGCTGAGTAATGTAAATGGAGTGAACGCTAAATGACTAGTCTCTCTTACAAATGTCCCATTAATGTCTCTTTATTCTAAAATAATTATTGAAAATTATACAAGTTTCAATTACTTCTGGGACACTGATTGTATTTTTCTGACAGTAGTCAACAGTTTCTCAAAGAAAATGACTAAGATTTTACATGATTCCTTTTTTTTTGTTTTTTTAAGTCATAGGCTTAAAAATTCTTCCAAAATGGCAGGGGTATTTCTTAGGCAAACTTAAAAAAAAATCCTCAAATCACATTATTTAAGTATATTATTTGTATTAACTTCACTTTCACAAGTTCTACAATTGACAGTGTTCAAACAATCTAAAGATTTTCACATTTTGAAACCTATTCAGTGCTTCTGAAAATGTGTAGTAGCAGACCACGCAAAATCATTACACATGGGTCAGCACTGGGTCAGTGAAGGGTCAGCATTCAGCCACTGCAGTAAAGCATAGTTACTCACCTGTAACAGGTGATCTCCGGGAACAGCAGGAATTTAGTCTTCACAACCCACCCAGCTCCCCTAGGAGATGTATCTCTCTATCTCTCTCTGTCTCAGCTATAAACTCAACTGGAGAGGGATAGTTGGGAAAGGCGGGAAGGCAGCACGCAGGCGCTGTGGGATGCTCCCAAAAGCTTTCCTATTGGACGCTGGGGAGCATTCCCGCGCAAGCTCCGTCGGTACCGACGATACCCATATGTGAAGACTAAATTCCTGCTGTTCCCAGAGATCACCTGTTACAGGTAAGTAACTATGCTATCTCCAGAAACAAGCAGGAATGTAGTCTTCACATATGGGGACTCCCTAGCTGCAGATGCCAGGGAGAAACCCCAGAAGTTGTGTACCCTTGTGAAAGGGCTCCACTTCCCCCCATGAATCTCTGGCATCCTACCAGGTATGGTGGGTAGGAATTGATTAAGTATGGAACAGGTGTTGAAGAACAGCCTGACCAAACAAGGCATCCCAGCGGGAGTCCTTGTCTAAGCAGTAATGGGCTGTTAAGGTATGAACCGAGGCCCAAGTAGCTGCTTGACAGATGTCGTCGATAGACACAGAGTGAAGATGAGCCATAGAGGCTGCCATGGCTCTCACATTGTGAGCTGTGACATGGCCTTCCAGAGGCGGGTTTTTACTCTCATAGGCAAAGGAAATACACTATACAATCCAGTTGGACAGTGTTCTCTTGGAGACTGGAAGTCCCAAATGACTAGGATCAAAAGCAACAAAAAATTGAGAGGACTTTCTATGTTGCTGAGTTCTTTGCAAGTAAAAAGCTAAAGCTTTTTTACAATCCAAAGTATGAAGATTCCTTTCTGCATTTGAGGCGTGAGGCCTTGGGAAGAATAAAGGAAGGTAAACCACTTGGTCTAAATGAAAAGGTGACACCACCTTTGGCATAAAGTGTGGATGAGTCCTAAGGACTACCTTATCATGATGAAACATTGTATAAGGAGGATCAGCCACCAATGCTTGCAATTCACTGATGCGACGTGCTGATGTGATTGCAATAAGAAAGATGACCTTCCAGCAAAGGTTCAAAAGGCGGCTTCATGAGCTGCCCAAGAACCAGATTTAAGTCCCATGCCACCGGTGGTGGCTTAATGGGAGGCTTAGTTAAAAGAAGGCCTCTCATAAATCTCGCTATGAGAGGAAATAGGTTGTCCATTCAGAGGCTTGAAAGAGGCTGCAATAGTACTCAAATGAACTCTCACTGAATTGGTCTTAAGCCCTATATTAGACAAATGAAGGAGATACTCCAGTAATGATTCCAAAGGTAACGCAAGAGGGTCAAGACCCTTCTGCAAGCACCATATGGTAAACCTTTTCCACTTTAAAGCATAAGAGCATCTTGTGGAAGGTTTCCTGGAAGCATAAAGGATATCCTTTACCTGCTGAGAAAGGTTAAGACCATGAAAGTCTAGGCTTTCAGCAACTAAGATGCAGAGACTGGGGATTAGGATGCCACAGCATCCCGTCCTCCTGAGACAGGAGATCTGGAGCAGATCCCAACTCCAGAGACGGAGCTTGAGAGAGATGTAGAAACAGAGGGTACCACACTTGCCATGGCCAATGTGGAGCTATGAGAATCATATGGCCTCTGTCTCTCTGAAGCTTGAACAGGGTTTTGGGAATTAGGGGAATGGGTGGAAAGGCATACAGGAAGTCCTGATCCCAATGGAGGAGGAAAGCATCCCTGGCCTCACAACCCTGAGCCGGAACTCTGGAACAGAACCGGGGAAGTTTGGCATTCAGCAGACTTGCGAAGAGGTCTATGTCCGGGGTTCCCCATTTTTGAAAAATTTTGGCCACCTGGTCTACATGGAGAGACCATTCGTGTGGAAGCAGAACTCGACCAAGTCTGTCTGCCCAAGAGTTTTGAATGCCTGGAAGATACAACGCAAAGAGATGAATCTGATGCTCTCTGGCGAGGGCCCATAGTCGCAAAGCTTCGCTGCAGAGCGACATAGAGCCTGTTCCGCCCTGCTTGTTCACATAGAACATGGCTACCTGATTGTCCGTTTGAACTAGGACTGTCTTTGTAGCTGAGCTGGGTGTGGAATACTCGAAGAGCAAGGAAGATTGCTCTGAGTTCCAGGAGATTGATGTGTAGATAGGTCTCCTGTGGAGTCCAGGTACCCTGGGTAGAGAGGCCTTGCAGGTGCGCTCCCCAACCCACCTGTGAGGCTTCTGTTGTCAGAGTGGCTTGGGATGGGGGTTGTTGGAAAGGGGACCCCACCAAAAGGTTCTGGGGTGACTGCCACCATTGGAGGGACAAAATAAGATGATCCATGTTTGTTATTTTGTCTGACAGGCAACCTGATGCCTGAGTCCATTGAGTGGATAAAGTCCACTGGGCTGCCCTCATATGGAGGCGAGCATAAAGAACCACATGCACAGTGGATGCCACATGGCCTAGCAATTGTAACATTTCCCGAGCAGTGAGGTGAGGCTTTAGCCCTGCTTGGGAAGCTAACTGCACGATGCGAAGGCAGCAGGGCTGTGGAAAATAGGCCCTTGTCTGTCTGGTATCCTATAAACTCTAGAGACTGAGTGGGAGCTAGGTTGGATTTTGGGAAGTTTATGACAAGTCCCAAATACTGAAGGATACGCATTGTGCGAGATAGAGAAATCCTGGCCTCTGGCTCTGACGGGGCTCGAATGAGCCAGTTGTCTAAGTAAGGGAAGACGAATATTCCCAGGGTGCGATAAAATGCTGCCATCACAGCCATGCATTTTGTAAACACCCTTGGTGCCGAGGCCAGGCCAAAAGGAAGAACTCTGTATTGGTAGTGCTTCCCTTGAAATAGAAAGCGAAGAAACTTTCGGTGAGTTGGATTGATGAGAACATGAGTGTACGCATCCTTGAGTTCTAGAGAACAAAGCCAATACTGACTCTGAAGGTATGGCAGCAGAGTTCCCAGAGAAATCATTTTGAATTTCTCTTTGAAGAGGAATTTGTTCAATTCTCTGAGGTCCAAAATGGGTCTGTCCCCTCCTATTTTCTTTGGGATAAGGAAATAGGGGGAGTAGAACCCTGTACCCTGTTGGGGAATGGGTACCTCTTCTATTGCCCCTTGGGCAAGAAGCAAAGTGACCTCTTGACCTAATTGGGCATTGAGAGAGGTCTGAGAATTGAACTGTCTTACCATTGTAGGAGGGGGCATGCTGAGGAAGTGAAGCTTGTATCCCTCTCTTACAATGGACAGAGTCCAACTTTCTGCTGTTATCTGCTCCCATCTGGGGACAAAATAACATAACCTTCCTGGGATGGTGGAGGGTTCTGGGCCGTTCAGGGCCAGGAAGACAAAGTTCTCTAGATAGGAGTCAAAGTCCCTGTGGAGGCTGAGTCTGCTGAGTAGGTTGAGGCTTAGCAGCTTTTGATTTTCTTTGCCTAGGCTGTTGCTGCTGTCCCTTTTGGGCAGACTGACCTACAAGATGTCCGTACTGGGTATAGGAGGGGTAAAACTACTACTTCTTACTTAAGAATGGTTTCTTGTAGGATTATTTCCTTGCAGGATCAGCTGTAGATTTATACAATCTATCCAGGGTGATATTGTCAGCGTCTATCTCATTAGCTTTTTCCTGCCAATTCTTGCCAAAGAGATTCTCTCCTGTGCAAGGAATATTCCCCAGTTTGTCCTATACCCAAAGTTCCAAGTCAGATGCCTGGAGCCGGGCAATCCTACGTGCACCTATGGCAATAGCAGAGGTTCTGCTTATGTACTAAAAGCAGTCAAAGGCTGCACGATTTACAAACTTGGAAACATCCTGAGCATGTTTGACAAGTGCAAGGTAATCCTGCCTCTTATCATCAGGAAGGAGAGGGCTCATAAGCTCTAAATCTCCAGTGACCTCCTTAAGAAACATTCCCATATATAATATATAGGAACTGATCCTAGCAGAAAGCACGGAAGCCTGGAAGGTTCGACGTCCAAAGGCGTTAAGAGTCCTACACTCACATCCTGGAGGATTAGATGCATGTCTTTTTGCACTCTTGATCCTTCTCATAGCTGATTCCACCACCATGGAATGGTGTGGTAGCTGAGTTTTTTGAAATCCAGGACAAGGAGGAACTCGATACATGGTGTTGAGCCTTCGAGAGTGAGGAGAAGTGGCTAGAGGTGTTTCTCACATCCTTAACATGAGATCATGCAGGATCTCATGAATAGGTAAAATAGCTGCCTCCTTGGGAGCTTTAGGGTATTACAGGATTTCCAATTCCTTTGCCCTAGGCTCTTTTTCAGGAGCCACTGTGATGGAAAGCCCTCGAGCCACAGACATATCCTCTGGAGGAGACAACCTACGTTGAGGAGAAGAATCATCCTCGGGAAGAAGTACTCTGGTATCGTCAGAGCTTTCAGAGTCTTCAGACTCATCCGAGGATTCAAAGTATCTCCGATCCAGGTGATCGTGCAAGGCATGATACCAGTACCGATCGAAGTCGGTGTCGGAGGGGTCCGGTACCGACTTGTCGATACCGGATGGGTAAGCTTGACTCGGACCCAGTAGAATACCTGCAAATGTCGAAGCAGTCGGTACCGGTACCGATATCGATATCGGTGCCGGTACCGACTGAATTGTCTGAAGCGGTTTCAAGGGCATCGAGGCCGTGAGAGGATCCACCAGAATGCGTTCAATAGCCAAGAATCTCTGGTCTATCGACGCTGCCGATGCTTGGGTATCGGTACCAGATGAAGCAGCCAGTACCCCAGAGCATGGCACCAGTAGTTCTGCCGAGGTTGGGGCCTCAAGAACATCCTGGAGCCCCGTTAGTGCTTTGGAAGCTGAAGCCTCCCGCCAGGGCAATTTTGCCGGTACAAGTCCCTCAAGGGCAACGCCAGAGGCATCTCGATGCTTGGAAGGAGATTTACCCTTTGAGGACTGGCCAGATTTATGTTTAGTTACCCGAGATCCATGGGAGGAAGACGAAGCCCTGGAAGACGTCGATGCCATAGACGCTGCATCGGAGGGAAAAAGGGTGCTAAGTTTAGCAGCTCGGTTTTGCCAGTCCCTCTTCGACATCATCCCATAGGCAACACACTCTGAAAAAGAGTGGTCAGGACCTAAACATTTGAGGCACCACTCATAGGTGTCAGTGACGGAGATGGTACTGCCACACTTAGAACACTTTTTAAAACCCGAAGCGGGTTTTTCCATGTTAGAGGGAAAAATTGGGCCTAGTGCCCAAAATGGCATGTGGCACCTAAAGGAAAAAGTAGCTGGAAGAAATTCCAGAAGAAAGGGGTTTTTTTTTGTTTTTTAGAAAAGAAAAGAAGAAACCGGCGGTACCGGTATAGCACCGAAGGAAGGCAGACGCAACCACAAAAAAGAAGAATAAACGGGAATATTTTCTGCGGTGACGGGATGTGTGACCTGTCGGCTCCATGGAAAACGAAGAACTGGAGAGGGACAGTTGGGAAAGGTGGGAAGGCAGCACGCTGGCGCTGTGGGATGCTCCCAAAAGCTTTCCTATTGGATGCTGGGGAGCATGTCCGCGCAGGCTCCGTCGGTACCGACAATACCCATATGTGAAGACTACATTCCTGCTTGCTCCTGGAGATACATCTTTTTTAAACACGACCCTATTGGTTAAATAAAATATATATATTCAGTACGTATTTCCAGATAGGTAGTGGAACTAAATATATGTATAGCACAGTTGGAATCAGAGTCATCTGGAAAGCTGTCCTAAGTTATCCAGATAGTGAACTGAATATTGCGCTATCCAGATAATTCTCAAGATAGCCCACACTCTGTCCCAGCTTTATACAGAGAGCACTGGGGCAGTAAGTAGTGATTTTCAGTGGAACTATCTGATTAGTGTCATTAAAAATCCTGGGATAGATCTGGCTAGCAGCCCTTACTCATCTAGCAGGTGCTGCTATCCGGATAAGGGCTTTTAAATATCAGGCCCTAAATTTCCTGGTTTCTTATTACCATTATGAATACAGACTTCCAGAGTTATATAATGAGGAGAAGCTAGAGCTTCCTTGGAAACAAGCACTGCGCCACAAAAGAAATGAAAATATGCAAAGTTTATGTTTTAGCACCAAGGTACAGAGCATCTTAGTTGTCAATGATTTGTGGGAAATGCTTGGCTTCACAGGTGGCTACCCTTTAAGCTTCATGCTCTCTGGCTCTGATCAAGCGGAGGAAGACATTCTCTTCATCAATTGTATTAGAAGTGTGTGCTTCATCACAGCAAAAATCTGTATGCCATCATCTGTGGGACAGAATCTCTCCCCCCCCCCCCCAAGAGTCCTCTTTAACATAGCACCTCTTACAGCCTGCTTTCTGTCCCATGGTGATTGTCATAAACCAATCTCAAATATGGTCTGCCAGATTAAACTCAAGTTTCTTTATTTAAAGTTGCGGAAGGAGAAGACTCAAAGGCAGGGGAGAAGATAGATCACCACAAGTAGGTTTCGTTTTAGCGGCTTGTCAAAAGACAGAGCTTCCTCGTCTGGGCAGCAGCATGAACTATAAATTGTTGAGGGATCTCATGAGAGTATCGACCCTGCTGAATGATCACTCACTTACAGGACTGTTTAATCCTCATTTTCAATGAAGCTCCTTGGGGCAAATCCGGGGACAAGTGTTGGAATGCTTCCCCATGTTCCTTTTTATCTGTCTCTTCTCTCCAGGTGTCCGGGTCCCCCTCCCCTTGGTCTGCTGCTCTGGGTAAGTTCCCCTCCCAATTTATTTGCTTTCCTGCTTTTATCCTGTGCCTCTCTCTCCTGTTCATCATGTCTGCTATCCCAGTGCACTGGGGCTGGTGTCCAGACCCCCTCCCCACCCCAGCTTTACCAGGGCCTTTTGCAAGGAACACTACCAACCTCATTCCCTCTCCGCTCTCCACTGCGGCCCCATGTATGGGTCCTGCTCCTTTCCCCTTATTCACCCTCATGCACTGGCTCCCTGCATTCTGAGCCTATCACTATCTATGATCTCGTGTTGCAGCACTCCCTTTCCTTACTCAGGGACGATGTGCAGCCTCTCCTCGACCGTTGCCTTCCCCCAGTATATTCCACCTTCTCTACCTCCCGCCATGGCAGAAGCAACGGCGGAGTAGCAGCACTATTCCGCTCGACTCTCATCCAGGAATTATCCTCCCCTGCTCTTCACTACCCTGAATCCCTTCTACTCCGCCTTGGCTCTTCACCCCCTCTCTACCTCCTCCTAATCTAGCCCCCCCTCCCTGCAACCTTATCTTTGGGACTCCCTTCTCCTCACCCATTCTGACCCCATCCCCTCAGCCTGGTTGGTTGAACCCTCCTTAGCTCTTGTTCCTTTCATTCTGAACATCTTCAACAGCCTCTCCTCTAGTTCCTTTCCATCCCCCTAGAAACACGCTCTGATTTGGCCCATTCTTAAAAAAGCTTCTCTGGACCCCTCTGTACCTGCAAATTGGCATCACATTTCAAATCTTCCCTTCCTCTCTAAATTTTGGAAAAACTAATCTTCACCCAGCTGTCTTCTCATCTCGATGGCACCCTAGCACTCCACCCTTGTCAGTCAGGCTTCCACCCAGGCCATAGTACAGAATCTATCCTTCTTTCTTTCCTGAACGAACTCCACGCATCTCACAACCATGGTTCCATTTCTCTAGCAGTTTCACTTGACCTGTCTGCCGCCTTCGACCTAGAAGGCCACCGTACCTTACTTACCCATCTTCATGAAGTTGGGATCTCTGGCACTGTCCTCCATTGGTTCTTCTCTTTCCTTACTGCCACGTCCTTTTCTGTTCTTTCTGGTTCAGCTTCTTCACCAGTCACCCTGCTATCCTGTGGTGTCCCACAAGAGTCTGTCCTTCCCCCTTCTGTTCAACATTTTCCTGGCCTCCTTAACACTTCTCATTCAACAGCATGGCATCTCTGCATATTACTAAGCGGATGACATCATTCTTCTCTACCATACCGGCTCCTCTTCCCTCGACATCGCTCCTCTCAATGCCTGTCTCTCCTGCATTGATCCTGGATGTCCTCTAACTTTCTCCACATTAATCTTACCAAGACAATGGCTATCTGGTTCACTTTCGGCAGCCCCTCCCCATCTCTAGCACCCATTCTCCTCTACCCCTATTCCTCTTGTCCTCACACTACTCTAGACTCTGCATTGTCCTTTTATGAACACATATCATCAGTCGTCCAATGCTCCTTTTGCTCTTTGAGGCAGATACTGTCATGAAGCTGAAGCTACTGAGAGTGCAGACTTAGGAAAAAACCCTGTCTTTAACAGAGCTGTTGAGGTGCAGAGGATGCAATTACCTTGCAGCCCAGCTAGAGGGAGCAGGAGAAAAACTACGGAGGCTGAGTTAACACACCCAGCCACTGATTATGTAAGAGCTAATTAGCTGCACCTGACGACAAGCCCGGGAAACTCAAAGGTAGAATGCCTTTATAAGAGAAAGGCAGTTCAGAGGAAAGCAGGCCAGCAGGAGGAACTGGTCCAGAGGAAAGCAGGCCAGCAGGAGGAACTGGTCCCGAGGAAAGCAGGCCAGCAGGAGGGACTGGTCCAGAGGAAAGCAGGCCAGCAGAAGGAACTGGTCCAGAGGGAAGCAGTCTGGAGGAAAGCAGTCCAGAGAGGGACAGTCCAGAGAGAGACTGCCAGGAGAAGCACTTCAGATGGAAGGAGTGACACCTCCAGCCCAAGCAGCGTAGCTGGATCAAGCAGAACACCCAGAATAGTAAGTGCTGGAAAAGGAGCAGAGAAAGTCCGAAAGAAAGACAGCTCGAGGAGAGTCAGTCTGGAGAGAGACTCGGTAGCAGAGGACCACAGAGGCAAAGAGCTTGGGAGGAGAAAGCCATGCTTTGAGAGAGGCCTACGCTCACCGGAGAAGTCTGAATCAGGATTAAGAGGTACAAGAAGGAAAGGTTCTGACAGCAGAGCTACCTTTACCCAGAAGCAAGGAAATCCGGATTCCTCACCAGGTTTTCCTGAACTACAGAAAGGTAAAGCACTGCTCAGAAGGTTCCAAGAGAAAGCCTGTTTCCAGAGAGAGGTGCCTCAGAGAGAAAGCTCCAGTTATACCGGCTACAGGAGAAAGCCCAGGTATGGTGCCACTTCATTTATAAAAGAAAGTTTAGCTCCTAGAAGCTCTGGTGAAACAGATGCTCAGTGCAGGAGAAAAGGAAACAAGTCAGAGCTTTACAAACCAGTATTTAAGGGCAGAAGAACAGGCCATGTTCGTTTGGGAGCCTTAGAACAGCCCTATTGAAAACAAGCAAACAGAGACAGAGTCTGGGAAAGTATAGCAGCAAGGGAGACACCCAATTCAGAGGGAGAGTCCATGGAAATAGACCTAAAGAACCCTATTCCCATGCCTCCAGATGAATTTCTGGATTGTACCTTGTGTATTGCTAGCAGCCTTGAGTCATTAGCAGAACTGTGAATTGAACAGATCTTTTTGCTTTGAGAATGCTCATGTTTTGTGCTCAGTGCCAGAGAACTGTTTTGCTTATTTAAGTTGCTCTGAAGTAAGAGAATCTTTCAGTTAATCTCTCCAATCAACTGTGAAACTTGTAACAGTTTTTCTTCTTGCTTATGTTTGGTGAAACCCTGAAAGAAAGGACTTTCTTTATTTCTGTGCCTTACTGAGCCTTTGCGTTAAAGGGGAAATAAAAGCCTTAATACCCTCTATTTGGCTTATACAATTTGTTCATACAAGCAGCTGGACTACAAAGACCAACCTGCACTTGGCCTTAAAGAGCCCTTTCCTCCTTGAAACAATAAAAATGCTCAGCCTACCCTTACAGCCACTGGCCACTAGGGAGTGCTGACGACATTAATGGCGTACTTGGCAGGATAAAAGGCCATAAAACCTACAGGAAGAAAAGAAAGAAGCCACCAGTACTAAGCTTTAAAAGAAAGGAGAAAACCCGGAGTGGAAGAAGAAAACCCAAAGTCGAAGTGCTGTGGTGGTGTTAGCAGCAGTGGCAGTGTGTTACCAGACAGAGCAGCAGTGTCCTTTTCTTAAAGCTGGATTCAACACCTCCACCATGTAAAAGGTAGAAAGGCATGACCTGTGTTGGATGTGGGGGTGAAGTTTTAAAAAAAAAAAAAAAAAAAGGAAAAGGGGGACTGTTTTTGTTGTCAGGCCACACTTGGTTTTTTTTTTCTCTCTGTGTTTTTCTAGGTTTCCTTCACCATGGAACAAAAAGAGGTGTTCGCCTGGATGGCTATGCAGTTTGACAAGCAGAGAGAACTGGCTTGCCAAACGCAGCAGCAAGCAGTCTTAGCCATGCATGAGCAACAGAAACCCATCTTACAAATGATGGAGGCTTGGGTAGCACAGCAACAAAAGTCGCAGGAAGCAGCCTCTAGTCATCATGGACAGAGTTCTGGACTGGGTAACTGTCCGGTAGGACCGTGGACATATGATGCTTTAACTTTAGGGAAGTTAGGGACCACGGATGACAGATGACTTCCTGGACTCGTTTGAAAGGAAAGCGCATTCAGTGGGCTGGCCTAAGGAGCAGTGGGCCGTTTGCCTAGCCGCTTCACTCACAGGGGAGGCGCTCTCAGCATACAGAGCAATGCCCACATCGTCAGCAAACGATTACACCGAGGTAAAAAAGGCCGTCAGGGATCGCCTCGGTCTGACCCCTCTTGTGTATAATCGCTTGCTACGAGCGGCACGCCTTAAAATGGGTGAAACATCAAAAGCGTTAGGACACAGGTTAAGAAGCTTAGCCGCTAAATGGCTAAGACCTGAGGAGAAAACTGTCGAGACATTAATGGATGTAATAGTTCTAGAACAATTTATGTCTGCAGTACCCCAAAGTGTGCAGAGTTTCCTTATCCTGCAGAACTGCCGCAGCACTGCAGAAGCCATTATCTTAACAGAGAGATATTTAGAGGCGGAATTGACCACCCAGCAGAGTGGGGAAATTCAAAAACAGCAGTGGGTGCATTGAAGCAGTCATCAGGAAGCCTCTCACAGTATAAAACTCGAGATGTGAAAAAATGTTAACCCTGTATTAAGGAGTCACTCTAGCAGATGCTTTACCTGTGGAAAATTGGGTCACGTAAAAAGTGAATGTCAAGCACGTACTGCTCTCATAGGTGAGAACAGGCAAACATTATGTGAAGGGTTTGTCTTAAACGTAACAGTACAAGGGGTTGCTGCCAAGGCTCTTCTTGACTCTGGCGCGGATCAGACTATGATTTCCCGTAAGCTCTGGTCTGTAATTAAAGAGCAAGCTGAATCCGCACCAGATCAAGCAGAGGGAAAGGTAAAGATAAAATGTGTTCATGGTGCTGCAACATTTTACCCTGTATATAACCTGGTTGTAAGAGGTTTGGGAATAGAGAAAAAAAATGTTAGTCGCTGTAGTACCCAGATTACCTCAAGAAATGGTCTTGGGCAGAGACTGGCCCCAATTTAAAAGAGGCTTGGAGGAAGGTTTAACACCCCAGGAAGTTTTCGTCTCTACACGTACACAGACGAAAGCTTCAGAAAAACCCTCTTGTTCCCGAGAGGCAACTTTAGACGACCTCCCATCTCACGAAGAGTTAATAACTGTCCCCACTGAAAGGGAAAGAAAGTCTAAAGCGGAGAAGCGCAAAGAGAGAAGATGCCGCTCTCAAGGCAGGGCCGAGTTGGAAGGGGGGAGCAGAATACCCTGGGTTCCATCGGAATTAGTGGAGAAATTTCCCTTTTACCAAGGAGCAAAGAGATGATCCCGCACTGGCACGCGCGTTTGAGCACGCCCAAGGGAAGAAAAATACTTTTCCCAGGTTTATCATAAAGGAAGAGGTGTTATACAGGGAGAGTATAGACCCACGGTCGGGAGGTATCCGTAAACAGTTGGTAGTGCCGAAGACCTTTAAATCGGAAGTGCCGAGGTTAGCTCATGACCACCCAGTAGGGGGTCATAAGGGAGTGCAAGGGACCCTTGACCAAATACTGGCTCGGTTTTACTGGCCAGGAGTTTTTAAGGAGACTGTGCGTTTTTGTGAATCGTGTGCCTCCTGCCAACGAGTAACCTCCATACACCCACCTGAGGTACCATTACTGCCGATGCCAGTAATATCGGGTCCCATCCGAAGGTTGGCAATGGATATAGTGGGACCTCTCATAAAAACGCCTAGGGGTTTCCAGTATATACTCGTCATCATGGACCAGGCCACACGGTTTCCATGGGCGGTTCCCTTAAGGAACGTGTCAGCAAAATCCATCGCCACTGAACTTATAAAACTGTTCTGTGAGGTAGGGTTTTCTCAGGAAGTATTGACGGACCAAGGAAGTAATTTTCTGTCCAAATACTTAGCCCAGGTGTGGGGACGCCTTTGGCATTCGCCATCTTAAGACCGCCGCCTATCATCCCCAATGTAACGGGTTGGTGGAAAGGATGAACCAAAGTATAAAGCAAATGCTATGTCGTGCTCTAGATGGAGAAATGACAGAGTGGGATACGATGCTCCCATTCGTATTGTATGCTTGCAGAGAAAGAACACAGGTTTCCCTAGGCACGTCGCCATATGAACTGATGTACGGACGGTCACCTAGAGGAGTGTTAGACATCCTACGTGAACAATGGGTGGAACCAGTAGAAAACGAAGTGGGAATACCACAATTTTTGAAAAACTTAAGGAGCAGTCTAAAGCGAGCCTCACGTCTTGCGGAAGAAAAGCTGAAGGATAGTCAGCAAAAGTAAAAAAGATTATGATAGAAATACAAAGCCCAGACAACTAACTGCCGGAGAAAAGGTAGTCGTTTTAGTATCCGGGCCTACCCCGAAGTTTGAAGCTCAGTGGAGGGGACCTTATAAGGTGGTCAAACCACTTGGTTCAGCCTCATACTTAATACAAGACACAAAGGAACATGAGCAAGTGTACCATATAAATGTCCTCCGACATTGGCATGAAAGATTGGCCTTGATTACGTCAGCCGAAAAAGTGTCAAGGTATATGGCAGTGCAGCCATATGAATATAAAGTAGAACATAGAGCAGGAAAGCTGCATTATAATGCCGACACAATGTCAAGAATTACGTGCTGTAGAGAAAATGAAGAATCAGCCCGTAATATTTTAAGAAGGGGGATGTGTCATGAAGCTGAAGCTACTGAGAGTGCAGACTTAGAAAAAAACCCTGTCTTTAACAGAGCTGTTGAGGTGCAGAGGATGCAATTACCTTGCAGCCCAGCTAGAGGGAGCAGGAGCAAAACTACGGAGGCTGAGTTAACACAGCCAGCCACTGGTTATGTAAGAGCTAATCAGCTGCACCTGACGACAAGCCCGGGAAAATCAAAGGTAGAATTCCTTTATAAGAGAAAGGCAGTTCAGAGGAAAGCAGGCCAGCAGGAGGAACCAGTCTAGCCTATGGAATCTTCCTGGCATTTTGGAAGAATTCTTAATAAATTTCCACAGTGATTGGTTTCTGTTCTCTAACAGCAACAATAGGGAATGCTCAAGAGAGACAGGATGAAACATGAAATTGTCTTATGGCTCATCTCAAACAAAAGAAAGATCAAGGGAAACAAAAGAATTGGAACAGATTTTATTATGCTTGAAACAGCTGTGTTTCAGCAGTGGATGCCTACTGTCAGGGGCCAATCTGTCCAAAAATACCCCCCCCCCCAAAAAAAAAAGAAGGTCTGCATTGGAGAAAGTCTAGAGCAGTGCTCGACAGATCCCTGGTGCCAGGTTGCTATAGCAACTAAAATGTTTTCTTCCCCCTCCCCACCCCTCCTTTTTTAGCTGTGTTTTGCTAGAGCAATAGCGCCTACTGAGGAGGATCATTCCATCAGTCTATCTGTCCAAACGCACAGGTTTGTATATATATATGTGCAAACAAACACATGCACAGAGGGAGGGACAGAAAATAGACAGAAGCAAAGAAGGGCTTTTTTGCTTTTGGTTTTTTTAATTTATAAATTTCAAATTATATTAAAAGCATACACTTGGCTAAAGAGAACATGGCAGGAACAAGAAAGCATAGTTACTTACCTGTAACAGGTGATCTCCGGAACAGCAGGAATTAGTCTTCACACGTGGGAGACGTCGCCGACGGAGCCCGCACGGGAATGCTCCCCAGCATCCAATAGAAAGCTTTTGGGAGCATACCCCGCGCCTGCGCGGTGGCTTCCCGCCCTTCCTACTGCCTCTCCCCAGTTGAGTTTCATAGCTGAGCCAGAAGGAGAGGAGAGGAAGGAATAGAGAAAAGAGAGATACAACTCCTAGGGGAGGTGGGCGGGTTGTGAAGACTAATTCCTGCTGTTCCGGAGATCACCTGTTACAGGTAAGTAACTGTGCTATCTCCAGGAACAAGCAGGAATGAGTCTTCACACGTGGGGACTCCCAAGCTGAGGATGCCCGGGGAGGTCCCATAAGCGCAGCCCAGGACGGGATGGCATTTGCCCAGCCTGAATCCCCGGCATCCCCTGAGGGATGGAGGGCAGGAGTTGAATAGAGGAACAGCGAATCTACAGACTACAGAGGGAGTCTTTAGAGTGCAGAAAAGGTATCATTAAGCATTTAATGAGTAAGTGACCTAGTACCATATAGAGCTTACCAGCCATTAAGTGTTAATGAATTAATGGTGTGGAACCCCGTAGAGCTCACCTACCGGGTTGCCGGAAGCAGACCTGCGATGAAGGCACCGTAAACGCAGTAGCGAAGTCGTCAAGCAAACTGCGCCGCAGCGAGGAGGAAGTTCCAAATCCGGAAGGCTAGGAGATCCAGGCGTCAGCTGGGTCAGGAGAAGGACGGCAGGTCTTCCAGGAGGCTTAGTGCAAAGCTGAGCACTCCCTTAGGAGTAGAGTCCAGAACTCAGAGGACTAACAGTAGAAGACTGGCCGAACCAGAGAGCCCATTCCGGAGAAGAGCAGGGGTGTACCCCTGAGCAGAAGGAGTATACAGGCTACCCTAACGAGAGATAGGGAGACAAGGGTCCGAACCCCCGGGAGGAGGACCTAACTGAAAAGGGAGCTGTAGACTTCACAGCGGTAGAGTACCACCAGTCCGTGGCCCGATCGAGGAATAGGCAGGCGGACTGGCCGGACCCCGGGGGGGGGGGGGCGTGAGTACCGGCCATAGGGAAAAAGGCGGTAGAACACAGGTACTGCGGGCATCCCCCCAATATGCACCTATCGCACAGGTGATATCTAGTATATCTAAGCCGGTGGGCATGAGGGCGCCCACTCCGGTACTAGCGCAGGTATGCCGAGGGGCCTACCTCCCCGAGCATCACCCTGGTAAGGCGGATCTGCCATTGTTCCACAGAACGTCCACCTGGGAAGGTGGCAGCAAGATCCGTCAGTAGAGGGATCTATTCCGGAGGACAAGGCAGATCGGCGAACCAACAGCGCGGTAGCTTGGGGGACAGAGGATAGCCTCAGTCCGGTAGAGCGCCACAGAGGCTGGGGGCCCTGTATGTGTCCCCAGGACCTGCACACAGAAAACTCGCCCCCCCGCACAGACGGGGGACAGGAGGGTAATTCCGGTACGGAAGCAATCAGCAGGGGGATACCGGCTGAGAAGGGTTCGGAGACGTACCGAAGGGTAATTAAGTTGGCCGTTGGCCATAACTATCACGGAATAGAGGTGGTCTCCCTTCCAACGGAAGGAGAATACCTGAACCCCTAGATAAGCCTCCGAACCATTCGTCAACTGGACGAGCCCCAGAGCAGAGCACAATTTTTAAACTTCCGATAAGAGGGTTAAGTGCAGGCAGCCGCCCGCCTGAGCCTAAAAATGCTTAGTATGAGAGTCCTGGCGCGGGTCTGGGGGCATCAACCCGGAGTGAGAGGTCCCTGGCTTGGGCGCGCCTGGAGGGTGGGCGGAGGGCTGATATTTCCTCTTCCTAGGGAAGGGGGGTCTGGAGAGGCATTTACCACCGCCGGGGGGCCGGGCCCTAGGCTGGCTGCTAACCCTGGGAAAGTTAGCGAAGCACTGTGCGACCTGACGCAAGGCTTCGCTATTGAAGAGGTGATCTCCGTCGCAGGGAGAATTACCCAAGTTGTGCTCTGCTGACCGACCGAAGGAGTCCAGCGAAGCACAAGAAAGGAACCCGGAGATATTCCTGCAGTGATAAAGGAGCAGGGAATATTCAAAGGCCTTGGTCGCAGATACGAAGAGGGATAACCGAGACAACCTCTCGGTGACCTCCCGGAGCGACAGACTCATAAAATATATATGAAATAATTCTGGCCGTCAGCATAGACGTCTGGAAGGCTTGACGTCCTAGAGTATCTAGCGTCTTTGAGGCGCGGCCTGGGGGGCGAGAAGTATGCTTCTCCTTGCTTCCGGCCTTCCTCAGCGCCGATTCCACCACAATGGACCGATGTGGAAGCTGGTGCTGCCGAAAACCCGGGACGGAGGCACCCGGTATAGAGCCTGCACCGCAGTCGACGGTGCTGGAACCCTCAAAGGCGACCGCCAGGCCCCCAGCATGAGATCCTGCAGGGAGGGATGCAGAGGAAGCATCACGGCTGCCTGTTCCGCAGGGCCCGGGCTCGGGGTAGGGATGGCCAGCAAGTCCGCCATGTCAAGGAGGAAATCCTGAAAAGGTGGCTCTGCCGGAGGAGTTATGGTGGGGGAGGCTGTCAGGGCACACAGAGGCCGCTCGGGCCGATGCCCGCTGGGCAGAGGAGGGGACCAACCAACCCGGATCGGGGCAGTCCCCATGGCGTCGTCGGCTCCTGGGATTGATTCCAAACTAGGCATCGACGGGGTCGATGGCACCGACGGCGCCGCAGGAATCGGCCTCGGCCCCGAACCCGGGGGTGGCGCTGCTCCCGGCGATCGAAGCGGTTCCGTGGCCGCCGGAGGGCAGGGGCCATCGGTCTCCGCCCTGCGTCACGGGAGGGGACCGGGACCGATCCCGAAACGTGTAGTGTCCAGGCTTTCAAGGCTGGATATCGACTCCAGGCTGGGCATCGAACCGAGCGAGGAGATCGACTCCCTTCTAGAGGGCCCCGGAGGGGGCGACCGCGCCGGTGGTGGAGATCCCGGAGCACGGATCGGAAACGCGCCGATCGGTGCCGCGAGCATCATGGGTGCCACGAGGGCAGAGCTCGGTGGAGAGGGGGTCATCTGACGCCGGCGCCGATGTCGATCGGCAGACACTGCCCGAAGCCGGGCTCCCTCTCGAACCCGTCCGACCCAGAGAGAAAACCTTCCGGGGCATACGGCCCGTCCCCGAGGGGACCCCGGTCACCCGATGACGAGTCCCTGCGGGGGGGGGGGGGGCAAAGCCCCTGTGCCGACGTCGGTGTACCGTCACGGGGCGGCGCAGATCCAGATTGGGTCGAAGCGGCCGAAGACCCCGAGGCCCCTTCTCTAGGAAAGGGCGGGGCTCTTGACAGCCGCGTCGATGCTGGGGAGTCGCCCCAGCGCTGGCCGACATACCCCGAGGTCCCCAGGGAAGGTCGATGGCGGCCCCTCGTGCTCGACGCCCCTGCCGTCGCCAGCGGAGCGGCGCCGCTCGAACCCGGTACCACCCTTGCGCAGGGCTGGGAAACCGGCAACCCGGCGCGGGTCGAAGCGAGCGGCCCCGAGGGGAGGGAGGCCGGCCAGATGACCATCCCCGGCGCGGGGCGGAACCACCGACGCCCGCGCACTCGAAGCGGGTACTACCCCGCGCATGACCTGAACGTATAGCCATCAGACAGTGTCGAGTCGATCGGCCCCCGAGGTACGGAGGGCAGCGGCTGGCGATCCCCGGTGGGGAGCGGGTCACTCGACGCCGACGGGTCGGCACCGCCCAAGGTGGATACCACCCCATAGGAACGCCATACCGGCGCGAGTCGGTCGGCCCCGGAGGCGCCGAGGACCGCAGCCGCCAATCCCCGGTGAGTAGCGGAACGCTCGACACCGACGCTGAGGGGTCGGTACCGCCTGAAGCGGGTACGGCCCACGCGCATGGCAGGGATGGAGGAACGCCAGGCTGGACCGAGTCGATCGGCCCCGGAGGCGCCGAGGACAGCAGCCGACCATCCTCGGTGAGGAGCGGAGCGCTCGACGCCGATGCCGGGGACTCAGTACCGCCCGAAGCGGCTACCACGCTCGAGCATGGCTTGGATGTAGGGATGTCAAACCCGGTCGAGCCGATCGGCCCCGAAGGCGCCGAGGACACCGGCTGACGATCCCTGGCGAAGAGTGGAACACTCGACGCCGATGCCGGGGAATCAGCACCGCTTGAAGCGGGTACCTCCCTCGGGCATGGCTCGGGAATGTTCTGTGAGGAGCGAACCTCAGGAACATCCCGAAACCCCGTAAATGCTTTGGAGCCCGAGGACTCCCGCCGGGGTATATCAGGCCAAGGAGGACTTGAGGGGTTGGCCGGAGCCGTCGCCATGCCTCGCATGAGACTTGCCCCTCAAGACTCGGCTAGTCTTAACAGAATGTTGTGTGGTTACCTGATCCTGGAGAGAAGAACAACCCGACGACCGCGCCCTGGGTGCGAAGATGTCGTCGAGGGATACCCGAAAGAGGGAGGGTCTTCTTCCGACACTGCAGCCCGGGGAATCCGGGAAAGAGGGGTCAGGCCCCACACAGGAGAGGCACCAGGCATTGGAGTCCACGTGGAAAATTGAGTCCCCGCCATGAGGCTGGGGGGAAGAAGGCTCCATGCCCCGGTCCTCAGCGCCCGGAGGGGGCAACGAAAATTAAATGAAAAATAATTAAAATAAAGAAAGAAAAAAAGGGGGGACACGGAGGTGCCACCGTCGGCGGGAAAGCCGCGACTACAGAAAAAACGGAAAAGATTTCTGCGGTGGCAGGAGGGACGTCCTGCCTGCTCCGCGGAAAACGAAAAACTGGGGAGAGGCAGTAGGAAGGGCGGGAAGCCACCGCGCAGGCGCGGGGTATGCTCCCAAAGGCTTTCTATTGGATGCTGGGGAGCATTCCCGTGCGGGCTCAGTCGGCGACGTCTCCCACGTGTGAAGACTCATTCCTGCTTGTTCCTGGAGATAAAAGAGTTTAACCACCAGTCAAAAGAAAAACTATATATGCTATTTAGATCACAATTAAAAGAAGGGGGAAGAAAAAGAAAAAAAGGTGGATAAGACATTGAAGAAAGAATACTGCGAAAGAAAGCACAACCAAAGCCCCTCTATCCTTCTTCCGAAGTTGGGATATCAGGTGGCTTGGGAGTAGATGACCCTGAGATGAAACTCATCACATCTAAGAAAGCTCTCAGCTGATCCAGGACAAAGAACACATATCTAACCTCAGCATAAGAGATGATACATTTGCATTGAATATTTCCCAGGGACATATGAACCAATTTAGGAAAATTCAAAAGTCGCATGTTTAATCTGCGTATATACTTCTCAAAAACATCCATCTTCTGTTAAAATATCCCACTATCATTAACGAGAACAGTTACAACTTTTTCATTCTCCAAAACTTAGTTTTCCAATGTACCCAATATTCTCATTGCTTCTCATGGCACTTTCTTAAAAGCATCAAGACTAGATATCACACTATCAGTCTTCTGAAGTAGTGCATTATATCAGATGAACACTATACAGAACGATCCAGCCGCTGTAATACTAACCAGATAGACTGTAAGGAGATATCTATAAGGGCCGGTCCCAAGGGAGAGAAGCCGATAGAAGTCTTATCATCAGAAGTCACCTGGGCCAGCCTGAACTTTGCTCCGTGGCAGGGAACACTTGCAGAGTTGGCCATCAAACCAAGCTCACCAGCAGAGACCTCTGCAGAGGAGAGTAGATTCCCCGGTCCATGCTGATGCTGTTCCTCATCCAGTCCCTCAACTGGACTGCATACATTAGCAACACCACTCCCCTGCTTCCCTGGTTCGTTCCCCAAACCTGGTGCCACTTCAGAGCTCTCAAGCATAGCTGACCCACCTCCAGGTGATCCCAAAGCTCCACCTGCAGGGGCTGCAGCATGCAGGAGCAACTTTGAGTTTTCGGCTGCATGAGCCCGTCGATGTGCTAGAGTTGTAAAGATCTAGACGTCCCAGCCTTGGGAAACTTGGTTGGCCTCTTTCCCTTCTTCTTCACAGGCATGAAGAACAGAGTAAGATTACAACACACTATCCAATAAGCAGCTAGCAGAATGCCACCATCTTGGGTCCTCCCCCAAAGCAAAGAAGTTTTAGCAAAATAATTATCTGGGACTTACCAGACTGATGTGAAACTTTGGTGAGGTTGTTGGCTGAAGCTGTGTTACAGTGGCGTTAGTGAAAGATCAAAGCCCTGAGTTTGCAGCCACATGATGGGGGATGTAATGAATGGAACTCTGCTTTATGCACAGCTGGAGTGAGGTGCGTTTCATGGCTGTGCTTGCTACAATTAAAGGAGACACCAGGGTTGCTTTCTCAGTGGAGAAAAGAGGACTGCAGCGGCAGTGCAAAAACAGCCCTGATGGAGAAGCATTCACTGCCTACAGGACTACGGCACTGGAGGGGGGCCAGGTGAGAAAGTGGTGCTAGCAGCCCCATACATACATCAGACATACATACACAGATTTTATATATATACACATATACACACACCTGACACTCTACCTTATGCGCATACACACCTGCCACTCTGCTATACTCACATACACATCCCTGCCACTCTGCTGCACTGTGTACACATCCCCCATCCATCCACTTGACAAAACATGCCTATTTGTAATGATTATAGCATTCAC
This sequence comes from Ichthyophis bannanicus, assembly GCA_033557465.1. Classification (NCBI taxonomy): domain Eukaryota; kingdom Metazoa; phylum Chordata; class Amphibia; order Gymnophiona; family Ichthyophiidae; genus Ichthyophis; species Ichthyophis bannanicus. The sequence goes on along the minus strand of CM066040.1, from coordinate 244,964,188 downwards.
TTTCCAACTTATTTCTTCTTGGCTGCAACTGTTGTTTGAGGAGGAGCTGCCTCCTCTCTGCGCAGAATGGCTCTGTGCGAGTCTGAGCCATGCTCTGCAGGAACTCTCACACTAGTCTCATGAACTTGAGAACCAAAGATCAATAGGAGAGTTCCTGCACACCAAGACTCAGAGCCACACAGAGCTACGCTGTGCAGAGAGGAGGCAATTCTTTCTCAAACACTAGGTTTGAAATATGGGACAAGGCACTTCGTTTCATGTTTCAAACGTGCTGGTTGCTGAGAAAGAGAAGCAGCACAGCAAGAAAGGAAGGAGCTGAGGAGAAAGGGGCTGGAGGCTGCTAGCTGATGCTACAATTTGGGAGAAGACGAATGGAGGATGATGCTGGGACTAAAGGGGTAATGACTGTGGGAGGGTGGCTGACTGGCTAACTGGGGGGTTGAGGTTAGAGAGTGGCTGATTGGATTGGTGGGAGTGAGGAGGCTGAGGCTAGAAGACTGGCTAATTTTTAAGAGAGGGGGGAGGATGGGGAAAAAACGGAAGTACTATACATCACCAGAGATGAAACATTCATCCCACCAATGCTATGGATTAATACAATTGAGCTAGAAGTAAAAATTGAAGTTAGATACCTAGGAATAACTGGACCAAACATTAAACCTAAACACACATATCAAGAAAAGCATCAAGACAATATACCCTAAAATGCAAACCCTACACCCATTACCTGAACCACGTGATTTCCGTTCAGTATGTCAGGCAATCATCTTTCCACACTTGGACTATGGCAAAATTATATATCATGGATTACTAAAATGTATTCGCCATCCTTTACAAATGGTGCAACATACAGCGGACCGTATCATCCAAGGAGCATCAAGATTTGAACACATTACGCCAGTACTGAAACAAATGCACTGGCTGCCAATAACAAGTCAAATTAAATACAAAATCCTGCTACTGATATTAAAAATCATGCATAAATTATCCACATAACACGCTTTTACACATAAAAGAGAATAAGGCCAGAAGACAAAGCACAGAAAGTATTTTAATTGATAGAACAAAAACCAACCAATATGCTTGCAACTGCTCATTCTTCCTTTATGCTCCGTGACTATGGAATGTGCTGCCTGAGAAGACCAGGAACATATCCAAACTTATAACATTCTGCAAGGCACTAAAAGCCCAGCTATTCATTGGTTTGTTAAATGGAAACAAACTCATGAAGGACTTACTTAAATAATTTCCTCTTTAAGGATTCAATGGAAACTCAGTTGGCTGCGAGAGTAAACAGGCTGCCACGCCAGGGCTTTCTTTGGAGACATAATAGCGTAAATTTCACACCCCACCAACAGTTAGCTATGCTTAATCTTCTATTGTTAAGAAGTTAGCAACCTAGCAAGGTTTCCCCCTCCCTCTCCCAGCTGAAGAACATGAATAGCTTGAACTTCTTAGGTTAGCATGCTTTCAGTTCCTTGTTTCATGTAAAACTGTTATAGTTTCTTGTAAACCACTTTAGAAAAAACGTCAACTAAATAAATGATGAAATAGAGTAGGGAGACTGGTGGGGAAGAATAGGATATAAGAGGGAGATCAGGTGCTGATAGGATGAATGGAGAGAGACTGCACAAGGAAGGGGGGGCTGCTGGCTGTGCATTTCTGCCAGTGGCCTGCAGGGCTGTGTGATTTACTAACCCTTCTTTTCTCTTAGATATGGAATGGGGAAACAGACTCAGTAAATCATGTCCTAAAGAAGCTGTGATAGATTCCCCTCTCCTCCCCTCCCCACTCCTCAACTGCAATGAAGACAATGGGACAGTAGGGGGAGGGGGAATCCTAAGTTTTTTGGCTGGCTCCTAAAATCAAAAGGAATTTGTTGAGGCCTGTTCGAGGGGTATCTGCTCCAAGCTCCGAAGTACAAACACACTTTCGTACTGAAAATCGCCACAAGTAGCTCGTTTCTGTGAGTAGGTTTTGAACAGAAAAATAAAACAAAGAAAACAGAGGGGCTTAGGTGCTATTACAACAAAAAGGGGGAGAAGAGGGTGCACCAAACTAATAACAAAATGCAATGAAAATAAATCCATTTTAATGTTTTTATGTTCCTTTTGTTGTTAGTTTGGAAAATGAAATCTATGTGACCCAAAACTTGCCTCTGGGAGTACTTTGTCTTAAAGTGGCTATGAGAGGAACAGTGCGCATACGTTTAGTCACCATGAAGGAGAACAATTTTCAGACAGCAAATTTATGCAGTTAAACTGCTTTTTATCCAAGCAAATAGCTTGAAAACTTGCCATCTTAACTAAAAGTAAACTGTTATGCTCTGGTTCATAGTAACAATGTTTAAGATTGTGTATTAAACTATTAGTAGACTTTCAACAACCTTTCATTATCTCCAAGGTAAAAAAAATGATTTATTAAATGGAAACAAACTCATGAAGGACTTACTTGAATAATTTCCTCTTTGAGGATTCGATGGAAACTCAGTTGGCTGAGAGAGTAAACAGGCTGCCACTCCAGGGCTTTCTTTGTTGCCACTAACAAATTGGAGATTTCTGTAAGAAACACACCTCTTGCTGTTACTTCAGTTTAATCTCCAGGTTCCTGACTTCAGTAATGTTTACTCTAAACTTTGCTACTATCTATGTTCTATAATCCTCATACTCAGGCCTTGGGGGGGGGGGGGATTTATAAGGGATCTGAACGTGTACTACCACTACTAATCATTTGTATAGCGCTACAAGGTGTATGAAGCATTGCACATATTAGAAACCATTGTTACATGCTGCCTTGTATATAAGTTATACCACAATGATCATAAACTGATCAAGTATATATCAGTGATTTAATTCTTTCATAGGTGTTACTTGCATTTTCTCACCATGTTATAATGTATTACGGTTGTTTAGAATGTAAACCACCCTGATTACATGATATGGCGGTGTAAAAGACGCCAAAATAAATAAATAAATAAAATTGTAGTTCACCTGTAATAGGTGTGTTCCATGAACAGAATTGATCAGGCACACAAGAGGGTGATGTCATCGCGCATCACTGGGAAGGAACAGCTCCTCCACAGCTCAGAACATAGTATAAAATTCTGAGCATGTGCAACCCTTCCCATGCAGACTGGTTAGAGAGATGGCCTTGTACCCCTTTGACGTTTGATGATAACGACTTTTTTTTGATAGTCTCAGACAGCTATCTTGTCTTCACCATTGTGAAAATGGAACAGAGAATGAATATGGCCATTTTAAAGATTAAAGCCATCATTCACTGGTTGATTAAAGTCATGTGAGTACTGACAACTGATCACTGGTGCATCTAATTTTACAACAATGGGAATGTAGTTCTTTTGTTCAAATTGATTTGAACTGTTTATAATGATGTCATTAATCATGTCCTGGCCCAGTTTTATATTATTTCCTACTATTTCCTTTTTTAATTGGTCTAGTTTTTTTTATTCTTAGTGTGTCAAATGTGTGCATATATAGTCCAAAGCCATTTCACTGGGCACTTTTTTTTTTTTTTTTTTTTTTAGGAGATACTGGACATTAAGGGGTTGAACTGCAAGGTGCCAATAATGTTGACCACAACTGTACTGCTCCTAGCCCAGAAAGGCTTTAGCCCAGCTAGGTGCTGAAGGAGACAAGAGGAGTTTGGTGAGACCCTTGTGGGTCTAGACTATGAGAAAGTTTGAAGAAGGAGGAGAAGTTAGGAGCAACCTGATATTTGAGACTCAGTGCAGGACTGTCCCAGTCCAGGATGTCCCACAAGTGGTTTTTGCCGAGTTAGGTGAGGGAATCTAGAGTTACATCCCAACTTTACCACCGAATATCCAAGTGTACAGATGTAGGGACCAGAATTTCAGGTGCATCCGAATGCCTCCAGACCAAGGAATTTTGATGATTTTTGCTAAAAGGAATTCCTGTTGTGTGTCTTGAAAAAAGCAGTTTTGATTGCTCAGCTCTCTAGAGAAGGCGAGCAAATATTGTATTTTTGTTTTTTCCTATGAGACCTGCTATATATATGGAGAGTTTGGATTTTTCTTAAATTCCTAGGGCACATTTGACACTCCCAATATTTTTAAGGTGCTCTAAAAATGAACTAATTTTAAGTAGGAATCTGAAAGTGTGTTTTGCAGACACTACCACGAGGAATACGGGTATCTTAGGAAAGAGAGAGCTTATGGGGAATGAAGGGTTTCCAGCTGTGAGAACCCTGGATCGTGGCACCAGCAGCCTGCCCGATTTGCCATTAAGATCTGTATGCTCTTAGGCAGGGCTGGCTCTAGAGCTGGTTCAAGGTGTTGGTGCCCTAGGTAAACCTCAAGCTTCACGCCCCCTCTGACTGTCAAACTATTATTTAGCCTTGAATACCCCACTTTTGACACCGTCCAGAAGTTGCTGCCCTATGCAACTACCTAGTTGGCCTAGTGGTTAGGCCAGCCCTGCTCTTAGGCCTAGTTACCCCCATAACTCTGGGTCATAACAATCAGCATACCCCTACATTAGAGTAAATGACATTTCAAGGCAGGTAAAGACCTAATCTCCATCATTCCCAACACCACCACAAAGAGGGAGGAGAGTGGGGAAGGGAGGAGAGTGGGGAAGGGAGGAGTGGGATGGGGTTACAGTTTCTTATGTTGTTTGAAGGGCTATGATGCTTGTAACTTTTGATTTCTTTGTTTCAATAAAATGTAGATATTAAAAAAGATCTGTATGCTCTGACAGGGGAAAGTGGCAAGTCCCACCTACCCAGAAGTGAGATCATTGGAAGCTGCCGCGGGATCTTTAAAAGCCAACTAAGCTGCATTGCGGTTGCATGACCTAAGGGTTGCAAGACTAAAGGGCCATGACCCTTTGGTGCCATTTGGGGCAAGGTCCCATGGTGAGGTTTTGGAAGAATGCCCAAGGGATGGAAGAGGAAAGCAAAAGGTAAGAATGATTGTAAGACTCCTGTTCCAGCGACTGCTGCTCCAATGGATAAGCATGTAGAAAGGGATATTCAGCAGTGGCAGCTAGTGCTTCTAAAACCGCTAGCCATCACTGCTGAAGTCTAACCCCAGATATTTAATATCCAGGTCACTGAAGAACCCAGAAGGTAACTGGGCAGTGGCAATCTTGAGCTGCTACCCGATTAACTTCAAAAGGTAAAATTAGACCAGCATTTACCATGCCTTATTTTACTCACATGTCACTGACTGGGCAGCAGCTTTCTCAAACAAATCTATTACTGAAGGGGAAAACAGAGCAGATCGATTGTTTCTCGCAAGTTATGGTGGCTCAATTGCAGGAACAGGACCCAGAGGCTCCAGAGTGTGGAGCAGAAGCTGGACAAACGTGTGTCTCAACTGGGAACTCTTCAGACTCACAAAAAACAAAATATCTCTGCTCATTAATAAAAGAACTAAGCTGTTTACGTTTTAATCTGCAGAAACATGAAAAAAAATATTTGAAAGGAGAAAAAAAGACTTCGGACATTATCCTAGATTAATTTAAAGGGATAACTTAAGTATCAATCATTGGTCTAAAAAAACCTCCTCTTCATTTTCAAACTTTTTACTCATATTATTAATATATTTTTTTTGTATTTTAATATATATTTGTCACCTAGGATTCTGCTTAGCAAATATTTCTCTGAATGCTTGAAAATAATAAATGTGGATACAATATTAATTTAAAATGTTTATGCTTCATCTTGTCCTGAGGTTGGCACTGTCAGGGGGTAGTCCGTCTGTTTTAGATTTAGCTGATTTTCTTAAAGAGTCTCAGATAACATCTCATCCAGAGCCACACTCATAGCCACGTTGCAAACGGAAATGAATAATTTTTAAGGCTTACTTTGCAAATAAAGATTCTAAATTTTGTGGTCAAAGAGGTGTTTATTTTTCCTGATGCTTCTAGAAGACAGGCTCGTCGGAAGAGCTGTCTTCAGTTGAAGCCGCAAGTTCTATCAATTGGTGCAACTTTCTTTTTCCACTTTCATTTTTTGAAAATGTCTTTTGTCACATTAGGGATCTAATTGTTTTGAGTAATCCCCTGCAATTAGAGGGATTTCTGGCAGGTAAGAGTCTACTACTAAGCTGACTTTGTGAATGTCTCTTTTGTTTCTTTGGTTTGATTTGCACATTAACTTTCCTGGTTGTGGAGTAGTCGATCTATATTATTTATTTATTTATTTACATTCTCTTATATACCGCGCTATTCTGCATCAGTGCGGTTTACATTGAACAAACTGAAATTACATTGAACAGGGCATTATAACTTGGAGATAACTATTTTACAGGGAACATGGGCTATGGAGGGTTAAGTGGCTTGCCCAAGACCACAAGGAGCACCTGTGGGACTAGAAACCCCAGTCCTTCCAGCCCAAGGTTACTGTCCTCTAGTGGGATTTGAACCACTGACCTTCCGGCCTGAAGTACCTTGCCCCAACCACTAGGCCACTCCTCCACTCCATTATGTTTATTTGGGTCTCATCTGCTGTATGTACATCTTCTCTCTTATTCCCGTGACGAGGGCTATTAACATGATACTAATGTGATGCTTTAGTGCATGAAGTTATGTCTCTATACTGTTCTTAGATTTTTTTTATTGTATGTATATACTGTAAAATGTGAATTAAAAAAAAATGAGAGAAAAGCTTCCTGTGGGGTCCAGAAGAGTGCACGAGTAAGGTGCTACCCAGAAGTCTGTATCAGCATTCAATGAGTAAAGGGGTAAGGATATCTTTTTGGGACACTGTTTTTGTAAGAACTCTTTTGCTTTCACAGTTTTCATTGCCCTGCTTTTGGCTGGTATATACTTTCTTTTGGGGAGTCACCAATAAAGATGTAGGAAATTGCACCTCAGGCAGCTGGACCATGTTTTTGACTACTTTATCTTATTTCCATTCCAGCTTAGGCCTTGAGGTATTTTCCTCCCCTGATCCACTTAGACCCTTCCAGCCTGATATTTAGTCACCATTGTCAACGCTTTTTTAAAACACTATCCATGTTGTTGTTGTTGTTAAGTGCCGTTGAGTCGGTGTCGACTCATGGCGACCCTCTGGATAGTTGTCCTAAATTGTGTTCGGTCTTCAGTCAGGTGGCTCGTTGTTGACTGGTACCCGTAGCTGCTGTTATTGTATCGATCCATCTCATTGCTGGCCTTCCTTTTTTGCGTTGACCTATCTTGTCAAGCATGATGTCTTTCTCTAATGATCTCTCTCTTCGCATGATGTGTCCAAAGTATGAAAGTCGAAGTCTTGTCATCTAAGCTTCTAAAGAAAGCTTAGGTTTGATCTCCTCTAGTACTGACTAGTTTGTTCTTCGGGCAGTCCATGATATACGAAGTATTCGCCACCAGCACCACAATTCAGTGGCATCAATTTTCTTCCTGTCTATCTTTTTCACTGTCCAGCTTTCAGTTAAGAAAATCTGGATACCCATTGCCGGTATCTGAACTACAGCTAGCACTGAATATCCAGACAGAGTGGTTAATGGTGGCCCTCTCGGATAGTGGTGATATTCAGTCTTTTATACGCATAGAACATCAGGATTACAGTCTTTTTGCTGTCATAAATTGTTGGAATAATTTATACACAAAGTGGACTAAATGTCGCCACTATCGGGATAACTGATGGGACTACCCACACTGTCCCAGCACTATGTGGCCAATGCAACTGAACATCGCTGGAGAGTCCATCCAGTTGCACTTATCTGGATAGCAGGTGCTTTTAAATACTGGGCCCTTATTTCCCGTGCACTGGTCATGTCTGCCATCCTTCCTCTCCCCCACCCATTTTTCCTAGATCCCAGTTATTTTTATGCAGTGCCCCAAGGGCTACTCGCACCCCATTTGCAAAAAGTGCATCTATACTTTAACAAGACTAACCATGTGCAAAACAGACCATATTGATGGAATGCAAACATCAGTATAATTTGCTTTCTTACTCTGGAAGGGCAAAGGGTAAGAAGTCATACTGGCAGTGGGGGCAGGGAGACTAGATCACCATTAGTGCCTGCAACATTTAGGGGGGCACCACCCGCATGCTCTCCCCCCAGTCTACACCTCTGAATGCAAACCTAAGACCTCAGTAGCACGCCAATATCTTTCATGTAAGGTATGAGCATTTTCTTTTCTTAAAAGACAACACTAATTGAGAAAATACCTCTTGGCTTTGGTGGACAGCATTTTCTCAGTGTAAAGCTCACATTGTCTGTCCGAAGAATCTGCACTTTTAGGTGATCCATCAACGCTTTTAAAGATGAAAAATCCCTTTCCGATCCATTCAGGCAATATCCATCTTGCTTCACTTCAATCTGGAAGTTCTTGTACTGTTTAGAACTTCTGAATGAATTCTAAAAACCATGAAATAAAATAAAATAAAAAGCACAAATTAATAATGTATATAAAAAGTCTGTAAACGCTGCAAATGAAATTCATGCTAATTTATTTTTCTTCATTTACTAGACACATTTCGCTAAGGCATAGCGTCTATTTTCAAGGGTTAAAGCAGCAGGCAAACTGTGTCGTAGTTTATTTTATTAAAATATGATATACTGCCTTTCATAAGCATGCACAAACATGCATACTGTAGCACAACACAACTCCACAGTTCACCTTCCCCACAACAATCGGCTCTTTGTACAGTGAAGCAGAGTGGTAAGGAAGTTCTGGCTGATCTCGTGGTCTGAAGGCTTGCGAGATCAGCCCAAATTCTTGCAACTCCGTCATGCAAAGGCCTGATGGCGATAGGGGAAGGTGATCCACAGAGTTTTGAGGAGTTGCAACCAGGGAAACTATGAGTGAAAAAGAGAATGGAGAGAGAAAGGGAGAGAGATGCTGAGTGAAGCCTGGGGGGACGGGGACCTTAAGAGAGAGACAGAAACTAGGTAAAGGCTGGGGAGTCATGAAAGAGACAGATAAAGACTGGGGTAGGCTAGTGGTGGGGGAATGTGAAAGGCGAGAGAGAGACTGAAGGAAGTCTGCAGGAGTGTCAAATGAGAGAGACACACACACAGACATGTACACAGCCCCAGTCACGCCCCAGGAGTATCCCCGACACACCACAAGACACTCGCACCCATTGACACTCCCAGACACACGCGCACACACACACTTGCAGCACCTGACACTCATCATAACACACCCACACATGCACCCACCCAGCCCCTGAGACCCCACTGACACACACAAGTTCACACTTCTAATCAATGCCTATGAGACACACACATGAACCCCCCAAATGCCTGATTCTGGAAATGGGAGAAAAACGCTACTGTGCCATATTGCTAGTGTACACTTCAACTTGTATTCCCTTTAAGGAGGAAGATTATTCATTAACAGGTAGCATATGCTATCACCAATGACATACATTACTTACCGCAGGGCACCTTTTATGCAGTAAGTAATGCATTTCATGTTTCATGTAAAATGTCTAGGACATGTACTTTCATGTACCTTAACATCTTTTCTGTTCAATGTAAACCGCACTTGATACCTGGGAAAGAGCGGTATATAAATGTGTTCTAAAATAAAATAAATAAATAAATTTCAATGACATTCGCGTGTGGTGCCTGTTAGTAAATTATTCTCTATGTTAGAGTGGTTGAATGAGCATTAACGGACCCCCAAGATACAAACACAAGGCTTTTCCATATTTGGGTAGAGAGAGTTCTTACATATTTTTTATACTTCAGGCTTTGCAATTCAATAATAAACAAACGGAAAATATTTTTTGGATCACATCAACTGCTCAATAGATTATATGTTGTATAACTGTCAACAAGGAATGCAAAGGGTTCCTGCCACTTCCTAGTCTTCACCTTCTCCTTTTCCTAAAAGTACACAATATTGTTGGCTACATTCTTAAGTCTTTTGGCAGAAAATATACATAGGACTTATGCAGACAAAAGTTATTATTGCTGTATAAATTCAGAGAAAATTCTGCTGGCCTCACAAACAAGGCATAACCCTCCCCTATCATCTACAGCATTGAGAAAATGGTTGTGAACTCCATAGGATGATCTGAGCTATAGCACAATTATTGTTCCAAAAATGATTAGATCCCCTGATGAGGGAGAAAGATAACTTTATTAAATAAATAGTAGAGACAAAAATTATATATTTGATTTATTAAATACAAAGATTTGAAAATAAATTGTCTTGTGACAAGAAGTGAACCTTTCGTTCAGTAAAATGAGAGCACTCCATGAGAAGCAATATCAACCCAATCAACCAAGAAAAGGACCTTCGCCTTCTATGCACCTAAATGCTGGAATGACCTCACACCTGAAATAAGAGCAATTAAAGACCTCACTCAATTTCGCAAAGCAATCAAGCACCACATATTCCTTCTCCATTATGCACAAGCATCCAATCCACATCTGATCATCAGCACTCCTAAACCCACAAACTCTCACTCTTCACTCCCAATTCCCTCATAAGTAATTCCGCTTCAAGTTCTCTTATGTCCTGCCTTAGTCTTCCTGCGAATACTAAAGAATCCAATATGTTTGTACATAGTTACAGTTTTTTACCCTGTTGTTCCAAGTTTAAGTTTCCTGTTATAATGTAAGCACACCAGGTCCAAGGTGTTTGTACATGTAAGAATCCAATATGTTTGTACATAGTTACAGTTCTTACACCTGTTCCAAGTTTAAGTTTCCTGTTATAATGTAAGCACACCAGTGTCCTCTGATTGTGCAGCTTCTGTTACTTGTAAACCGCACTGAAAACAAATAGCGCGGTATATAAAAGATGTTAAATAAATAAATAAATAAATAAACTAAACGCTCTATGTAACTGCTGATCACTCGCCGACATTGTCCTAGAGGAATTGTGGTTCATTCTTCCATAGAGAACTGTTTCAACTCTGTGACATGTGGAGGGTACTTTACAACAGGTGGAGTAGGTAGGCATCTATTTTGGAGCTGTTTCATAAAAACACATGGGGGTTCTTTTAGAGGCCTATTCATGATTTGCATGTCTGAAAATGACCATTCACATGCGCACCTCAGATCCATGTCCTGAAAGCCTAAATAGAGAGTCCGAATTTGCATGTGTCTGCTATGATCATGTCCAAATCACATGAGGCCATGGAAGAGGCATGTCTAGGGTGGTCCAAAAAACATCCACGTTAATCCCTGATGTCACAATGGTGCTGCACATGTAAACCCGCCAGTGGACAACTCTGAACAGTACAGATGGCAGGGGAGTGTCCTCAATTTCCCAATACCTTTCTCCCTTTTATCACCGCACTGACGACCTTCTGTGTAAAACAAGGACTCTTCTCAGGCAGGCCCGCAGTTGAGGGCCTCGTCAGAGGGCCTCCTTAGGCGGGATCAGCATCATAAATACCCTGTCCTCCTCCAACGCTGCCACTTTACCACCGGACAGGAACACTTATATGTGAGCAACTCAAAAACCGACACTAAGGATCAACGCAAATGCCATCATACATCCATCGGCATCATCCAGCCAGAACCAATTACAACCCTCTCTAAAGACCCTCCGATGAGACCGCCAATGGCAACCAGACCACAGGAACTACAAACTCTAACAAACCATGCTTTCACTATACACCACCGTATACACCCTAATTGCACTCCTACTGCTGGTCACCACCTCCCGTTCTCATAGAAACATAGAAATATGATGACAGAAAAAGACCACATGGCCTATCTAGTCTGTCCTTCCATATCAACAACTACAACAGTCCCCTTTTTACCTTTAGAGATCCTCTGTGTTGGTCCCATGCTTTTTTGAATTCAGTTACTGTCCTCATCTCTACCACCTCCACTGGGAGACTATTCCATGGATCCACTACTCTTTCCGTAAAGAAATATTTCCGCATATCACTCCTGAATCTATCTCCTTTCACCCTCATCCCATGTCCCCTCGTAGCAGAACTTGCTTTCAATTGAAAGAGGCTCTCTCCCTGAACATTTATGCCACAGAGGTATTTAAACATCTCAATCATATCACCTCTATCCTGCCTTTCCTCTAAGGTGTACATATTAAGATCCTTAAGTCTGTCCTCATATGCTTTATAATGAAGCCCACTAATCATTTTAGTAGCCACCCTCTGCACAGACTCCATCCTGTTCACATCCTTTTGAAGGTGCAGTCTCCAGAACTGCACACTATACTCCAAATGAGGTCACACCAAAGACTTATAGAGAGGCATTATCACCTCCTTTTTTCTGCTAGCCATTCCTCTCCATATGCACCCAAGCATCCTCCTAGCTTTTGCCATCGCCTTTTCTACCTGTTTAGCTACTTTAAGATCATCAGACACAACCACGCCTAGGTCCCGCTCTTCTTTAGTGGACAAAAGTACTTCACCTCCTATACTGTATTGCTCCCTTGGATTGCTGCAGCCCAAATGCATGACCTTACATTTTTTAACATTAAATCCCAACTGCCAAATTCTAGACCATTCTTCAAGCTTAGCTAGATCCCTCCTCATGTTATCTACACCTTCCTGGGTGTCTTCTCTATTGCAGATTTTGGTATCATCCGCAAAGAGGCAAACCTTACCAGACAGCCCTTCCGCTATATCCCTAACAAAGATGTTAAAAAGGATCTGACCAAGGACAGATAGATACCTGGGGCACATCACTGGTAACATCCTTCTCCTCAGAGTGAGCTCCATTTACTTGTACTCTTTGTCGCCTCCCACCCAACCAATTTCTAACCCAAGCAGTAACTTTAGGGTCCATCCCTAGGGTGCTCAGTTTGTTTATAAGTCGCCTGTGAGGAACAGTGTCAAAGGCTTTACTGAAATCTAAATACACCACATCTAGAGCTCTCTCTCAGTCCAACTCCCTGGTCACCCAGTCAAAGAAATCAATCAGATTTGTCTGACAAGACCTGCCTCTGGTGAATCCATGCTGCCTCGGATCCTGTAATCCGCTGGACTCCAGAAACCTCACTATTTTCTCTTTCAGCAGCGTTTCCAATAATTTACTCACCACAGAAGTTAAACTAACTGGCCTGTAGTTTTCAACCACATCCTTACTTCCGCTTTTGTGTAAAGGCACCACATGAGCCTCTCTCCAGTCCTTTGGCACCACTCCCGACTCCAACGAGGCATTGAAAAGGTCAGTCAGTGGGACTGCTAGAACGTCCCCAAGTTCCCTCAGTATTCTAGGGTGTATCCCATCCGGTCCCATCGCTTTGTCTACTTTAAGTTGAGCTAGTTTCTCACGAACACAGTCTTCTGAAAATTGTTCAAGATGTCCCTCGCTTCTGTTCCTATTTGTGGGTATTTTCTGAGGTCCTGGCTCCTGGTTCTTCATCTGTGAACACAGAACAAAAATATTTGTTAAGCAATTCCGCTTTATCCTTATCAGCTTCTACATATTCCTCCCCTGCACCCTTGAGTCTGACAATACCACTTTTGCCCTTCCTCTTCTCACTAATATATCTGAAAAATGTCTTATCCCCCCATTATATTGCATTGGCTATTTCCTCCTCCTTTTGAATCTTTGCCTTCTTGACTACTTTGCTAGCTTCTCTAAGTTTTTCCAAATACACATGCCTGTCTTCCTCTCTCTCTGTGATCTCTTGTATTTCATGAAGGCCTCCCTCTTTTTCTTCACTTTTTCAGCTACTTCCTTCGAAAACCATAGCAGTCTCCTTTTCCTTTTGCCTTTATTTACCATTTTAACAAAAAGGTTGGTTGCCCTTAAAATATCCCCTTTCAGTTTTGCCCACTGTTTTTCTACATCCCCCAGCTGTTCCCATCCCACTAACGACTCCCTAAGGTATTGGCCCATCTTCGCAAAGTTAGTCTTCCTAAAGTCTAAGATCCTCATCTTTGAATGGATTCTAACAGCCCTAGTCCTAATACTGAACCACACCATCTGGTGATCACTGGATGCAAAATGATCTCCCACTACAACATCAGAAACACTTTCACCATTGGTAAGCATCAAGTCCAGTATGGCCCCTTCACGTGTGGGGTCTGTTACCAATTGCCTGAATAGTTCTCCCTGTAGAGAATCCAGGATCTCCTTACTTCTAGATGATACTGCAGCAGGAATGTGCCAATCAACATCTGGCATATTGAAATCTCCTATCAGTAGCACTTCCCCTTTCCTAGCAATGCTGCGTATGTCTTCAATTAACTCTCTGTCCACCTCTTCCTCTTGTGAGGGAGGTCTGTATATCACACCAATGCAAATAGATTTCTCTTTCCCTCTTTCTAGTTTAACCCACAATGCCTCCTCTCTCCCTTTTAAGCTCTCTAATTCCAAAGCTTTAATAGTAGTTTTTACATGTAGTGCCACTCCTCCTCCCCTTCTTCCTACCCTGTCCTTTCTGAATAAAGTATAGCCAGGTATAGTTACATCCCAATCATGGTTTTCTGTGAACCATGTTTCTGTAATTGCCACTAAATCATCTTCTCCCCTCAACCCACTACACTACATACATGGCACACTCTGGCTATCCCACAGTAGCCCCCCACCATTCCTACGGCCACTGAAATACACGTCTCCTACACATACTATCTCACAAACAACGCACGAGTCTAATCATACCCCTCACAACCAACACACACACTCTCAGATGCGCACTATTTAACACTCATTCACTCAAAACAAGATCCCAATAATCAGAGACCTCCTCACCACTCCCAACCTAGACATACTCTGCATAACAGAATCTTGGTTCTCCAATTCAGACATCATCTTCATGAACCAGCTGACCCTGCAAGACTTGCAACCTGCACCACTGCCCAAGATCACATCGAAGAGATGAAGGAGTCCTCATATTAACCAAGTCACACCTCCACTTTTGCATTCAACCAGCAGAGAGTACAGATGGTACAGACACTCATCATATCAAATAAACTGCTGACAATATACCTAACGTACAGATCTCCATCCCCCTTATCCACAGACCTCTCCACCATACTGGAAAAAGTGCTAGAATGCACCAGAGCAAACAAAGACCTACTCATTCTGGGAGACTTCAACCTCCCCTCCATTCAACCTAAACAAGCTGTCTCCTTCTTAGAAGCTATGACGTCCATGGACCTCCTACAAATCATCCAATCACACATGCTTGACCTCATATTCACCAACAGCCATCCAACCCACACAAGCCCCCCCACTCATTGCAAGTTTTCCCAATCCCATGGTCCGACAACAGCCTAATAAAGATTCCAACTCCCACTTGCCAACCCGATGAACCCGACAACCCAGCAACAAACACAAAGAAGATACAAAAAAATTCAACAAAGAAGAATTCCTACAAGACATACTCCCTCCACTACAAGCAGAGAAAAATAACCTTGCCACTATTGTAACAAACTGGGACCACACCATTAGAGAAGCATCCACCACAACAGCTCACCACTGCGGAAGAGGCAGACAACCCAACCTATGAAAACCTAAAGCCCAACTACAAAGACGAATGAAGATGGCAAAAGTCCAAATTCACAACTGACCGCAATCTCTAAATGGACAAAGCCAAATGGACATACCACACCAAACTGAACAACAAATCCCTCAACTGACCAAGACAGCTCTTCGATATAATAAAGCCTCACAAAACACCCCACTGTCCACCCCAAATACTATCATCAACTAGCCAACCACTACAAACTCCTCCTCCTCCCACAGCCCCCTCACCCCCACCCCCCTCCACTCAAGCTCCCGGTCAACCTTCAACTCAATCAGCATCAACAACATAGAATCCATCCTCACCTCACTCAACACAATATCCCCACTTGATCCAAACCCAGTAAGCTGGCTCAAACTAACCAAATCAGAACTCAGCCCCATCCTAATGAAAATCACCAAACTATCACTACTCCAAGATCACATGCACGACAGCCTCAAGGTCTCTTCCATACGCCCAACACTGAAAAAGCCAGATCTCAACCCCACAGACCCATCATACAGGCCAATCACCAGTGTTCCCTTTCTAACCAAAGCAATAGAAAAGACCATGCAACAGCTCCAAGCACACATTGACATGCATACACCACGCGACACGGATTCCACCACCACCCCAGAGTCGAAACCCCACTGATCTCCCTCTCTTGGACATGCTTATGACCGACATTCAAGCACCTTAACAAGGATACATCCTAGTCTTCCTTGACATCTCCTCAGCTTTTGACACTCAAGCGCATCATCCTCCTCCAACAATTACAAACCACCAGAATACAAGACTCTGTATTGAAATGGTTCCAATCATACCTAACTAACCGACGACAGCAAATAAAAATAATGGACAACCTATCTACCTCCTACCAGCAAACCCAAAGCATACCCATAAGGCTCCAACCTTTCCTCTCTCCTCTAACATATACCTCCAACCATTGTGCATGCTCATCAAATCTCACACCATCCACTACCACAGCTACAGTGACGACATGCTGTACTCACAAATTAACACAAAACAACCCACCTTACACAAAACTTCTCCATTGCTTTATTGATGTCTCACAATGGCTTACAAAAAACAAACAATAACCCCAAACATTGAAACGATCGCTATAAAGTGATCCACAAATCCAAGATCACTCAAATGGCAAAGTCTTAAATTTCATCAATACCAGAAAAAAAATGTTCATGAAGAAAATGTCGGGTCCAGCAGACCTGCGGCTTCGACCATATAGCAATTGCACTTGACACAGGGCTGGCGTGGCCCGAAACACGTGTGTTGTGCATCGGATACACTGCAGGGGTTCAAATAACTGCATTACATTAAGCTAAGTAGAAGCTCTTTCAATTTCTTATAATTGCTGTGTTGCACCATAAGCAAATATAGGGTGTTAAATGAAAAAAATTAAAAGGGAACAGCAGACATCGGGGGATTGAGCGATTGCCTACTCTTTCCCCGGTCTGCTGGACCCGACATTTTCTTCGTGAAAAATTTTTTTCTGGTGTTGATGAAATTTAAAACTTTGTCTGCCATTTGAGCGATCTTGGATTTGTGGATCACAATGGCTTACAGCAAACAACCTTTCCATCAACTACAAGACTGAAAAGCTATTCGTCAAAGAACTCACCTTCTCACCTCCAGCCATCATCAAACTAAACGACACTCAAATTAATGTCCAACCAGAAATAAAATACCTAGACATCACTCTGGACCAGCACCTCACCCTCAAACCACAAATAATGAACACCATCAAAGCAGTCTACTACAAAATCAGAACACTACAGTGCCTATGCCACATCCTGGAATCAACTAACTACAGATCTGCATGTCAAGTCATCATCCTCCTGAACATCAACTACTGCATCAATCAAGACATGCCTCAATCTACCCTACTTCCTTTATGCACCATCCTATATATGACAGCGTGCACCCTCCAAGGAACAGCGAGACATGACCACATCACCTCCATCCTCCGAGAACTTCACTGGCTCCCACTAGGCAGCTGAATCAACTACAAAACTCTGATGATTCACAAGACCATCAATGGACACTCACCCTCCTACCTACAGACTTTACTCCAAACACTATACTCTGGCAAAGCCAGAAGACAATCCACTGAGAACACCCTGGTCATCCCTAATGCAAAACTCACAAGCAATCAACGAGGCATGTGCACGATCATTCCACCTATATGCCCCATCAATTTGGAATATGCTCCCAGACAAATTCAAACACCGTAGAACTTCACACATTCAAAAAATACCTAAAGACACACTTACTCACAGAGCACTTTGGCTCCATCTCATTAACCCCCCCCCCCCCCCCCGTGCACTACACTAAACCAGTGTTGGCACAACACAACACTCCTGCCTGTATATAGACCAACATGAAGAGTGAACAAATATATATAGTTATAACCACAAGGACGCTATTTACTCTATGTATTAAATGTAAATAGGTTCAAAACAAATGTACAGAAGTTGATGTTCCATGTAATGTATACAATCCTTGCTATATGTACACCACTTTGACCCGGCAAAAAGCGGTATATAAGAACAGCTAAATAAAGTATTGAAGGTAAATATTGAGGGTTGTTTGTGTACTGCTGCTCGGCACTGCACATCTGTCTGCAAAATGGCCGGCCTGCATGTGTATGTGGTGACATATCCACGCGCAGTTTCCAAAATACTGGCACTGACACATCTATATTGATGGGTCCTGCCATGTCTATATTTCGCATATGCACGTTTCTAAAATTACCCATTTCCTTGAACATGTTTGGACCTGTTTTCTGCATAGTCCCATTTTCTGGGACATTGATGGAACTGTATCTTTTGGGGTGGAGATATTTCAATTTAGAATGATTCACAAGGGCCCACCTTCTCTACTGCCCCTCCTAAAGAATTTCAGTCATTTCGACTTGTATAACCCAGGGAGCGTATGAACGGTTTATCTAAAATGTGTCTTATAGCATGCCTGTGTCTCTTTATAAAATAGCCTCACAAACCTGAAGAAATTGTGGATAAAATGCACCCATATGCATGCACACCTGCTCTAGTGTGGCTATAAATATACACAGGTGAAGTATGCGCATACATAGTAATATAGTATATGACGGCAGATAAAGACCAGTATGGTCCATCTAGTCTGCCCTGTAAGGCGGCAATAGTAGGTGCACCTGCCACTCCATGCAGGTGACCCCTCCCCATGCCTTTGTTTAGGGGTGTACCACCGCTCCGTGTAGGTCATCCCTATTTGTTGAGATGTAAGAGATAGCTATGTTTGATTTTATCCTGTTGCTATAGAGGGATCCACTGTGTCTGTCCCATGCCATTTTGAATTCTGCCACTGTATTTGCCTCCACCACTTCTATTGGGAGGGCATTCCAAGTATCCACCACCTTTTCAGTGAAAACGTATTTCCTGACATTATATTTCAGTTTACCCCCTTGCAGCTTCATTTTATGCCCTCGAGTTTTACAGCTTCCCCATCTTTGGAAGAGGTTTGTTTGTTCATTAATATTCTTTAAGTATTTAAAGGTCTGAATCATATCTCCCTTGTCCCTTCTCTCCTCCAGTGTACATATTTAGGTCTTCAAGTTTCTTCTCATAAGTCTTCTGACGCAGGTTCCAAATCATTTTGATCACCTTCCTCTGAAACATCTCCAGTCTTTTTATATACTTTGCGAGATATGGTCTCCAAAACGGAACACAATATTCCAAGTGAGGCCTCACCAGCGACTTGTACAGTGACATTAGTACCTCTTCCTTTCTGCTGTTAATTCCTCTCTGTATGCGACCCAGCATCCTTCTGACATTTACCACCACCTTGTCACACTGTTTTGCCACCTTAATATCCTCAGAAACAATCACTCTGAGGTCCTTCTCCTGATCCATGCACACCAACCTCTAGTCCCCTGTCGCACACAATTCCCTTGGATTTCTGCTTCCCAAGTGCATGACACTGTACTTCTTTGCATTAAATCTTAACTGCTAAGCATTAGATCATTCTTCAAGCTTTTGTAGATCTTTCCTCATATTATACACTCCCTCAGGGGAGTCCACTCTGTTGCAAATTTTCGTGTCATCTGAAAAAAAGACAGACTTTTCCATTCAGTCCTTCAGAAATATAACTCACAAATACATTGAACAGTACCGGTCCCAGGACCGAACCCTGGGGCACACCGCTAATTACATTCCTTTCATCCAGGTGAGGTCCGTTTACCATCACCTTCTATCACCTGTCAGTCAACCAATTTCTGATCAAGTTCACCACCTTGGGACCCATCCTCAGGCTGTTCAGTTTACTGATAAACCTCTATGAGGAACAGTATCAAAGGCTTTGCTGAAATCTAGATAGATCACATCCATCGCATGCCCTTGATCTAGTTCTCTAGTCACCCAATCAAAGAACTCAATCAGATTTGTTTGGCAAGATCGTCCTTTGGTAAAACTATGTTGCCTCGGATCATGCAACCTGTTGGTTTTGAGAAAGTCCACTATTCGCTCTTTCAGGAGCATCTCCATTACTTATCCTGCCACCGAGGTAAGGCTTACTGGGGCCAGTAGTTTGTCACTTCTTCCCTACTGCCACTTTTGTGAAGAGGTACCACATCAGCCTTTCTCCAATCCTGTGGAGCTTCTCCTGTCTCCAAGGATCTATTAAAAACATCATTTAATGGCCCTGCAAGAACCTCTCTGAGCTTTTTCAGTATCCTGGGATGTATCCCATCTGGTCCCATGGCCTTGCCTACTTTCAGTTTTGCAAGCTGTTCTAACACATCATATGTGAATGGTGTGGTATCTACTCCATTCCCATTTGTAAATTTGTCAGTCACAGGTGGTCCTTCTCCAGGATTTTCTTTAGTAAAAACAGAGCAGAAGTATTTGTTTAGCATTTTCACTTTTTCAATGTCACTTTCCACAAATCCGTTCCCAGCACTTTTGAATCCTGCAATTCCACCTCCGATTTTTCTCCTCTCCCAAATATACCTGAAAAAGGTTTTGTCACCACATATTTTATGACCTACACATACACTTCATGACTCCACACGGGCTCTGTCCAAACTATACCCTCAAACACACCTACACACAGGTGACGTAGAAGTATTCACCTTCTTGTTGCTGTAGAAAGTTTCACGTGTGCATTCCAAGGACTAGTCCAAAAGTAGATGATGCTCTAGGTGAACCTTCAGTCATACATATTCCCCCCCCTTCCAGGGTGGCTCAAGACCTGACTTCCTTCATAGTCCATAGACTAACCCCCAATGTCCAGGATCTCCCCTTCCTTAACCCCCCTTTTGTCCAGCCCCTTCCCCTCTCTACATCCTTCCAGGTAGCCAGCATCTCCCCCTCCCCCCTAGGTGTCCAGCATCTCATCTCCTCTTCCCTACGCCCCCTGGATCTAGAATCTACCTTCTCTTCCCTTCCTCAAACTGCCGCCACAGCTCTTCGTCTGCCTGGGCCTGAAGTTTAAGAAAATAAAAGGCAGTACAGTGCAGGGCCTTTAACACAGATGTATGTTCAAGGCCTGCTAGGTCCTGTTCCCTTTGATGCAGACTTACTGTCAGAAGAGGCAGGGAACAGCAGTTTTTGAGCATGGGCTTGTGCTGAAAGGCCCTGCACAGTGATAATAAGCAGCATTAAAGTGCTGCTTATCTGCCACACTGGAACCATGCCGCCACGTTGTCTCCCCTTTTGCTACCTTGGATGAATGCCTTGTCCATCAAATAGTAGGGCATCTCTGTGTATACCATGGGGTAATTTTATAAAGGCATTTTTCAATAAGTACAACAGGGTACATCTATAGAATAAATTTTTTAAAATTACCCCTTTGAGGATTTCTTGCATGAAAAGCTCTTCATGTCTTGCACATCATTTCAATAGACTTTAGACTGAAACTTTGACTTGGCCAAACCAAACCACAAAATTTATTCTTCAGTCATTCTATAGTAGATATACTTGAACATTTTGGGCTGTCGTCTTGCTGCATGACCCACTTGCAGCTCAGTTTCGGTTCACAGACAAATGGACTGACATTCTCTTCCATGTGTTCATGGTTCCATCAATGATGGCAAACTGCTGCAGTCATGATGCAACAAAGCAGCCCTACACCATGATACCTCCACCTACCATGCTCGACAGTCAGGATGATTCTTTGGAAGACAGTGTTTTGTTTTACCAAACAAAATATTTGTTATTATCACTGAAAAGTTCAATGTTTAAATCATTTTCCAGAAAACACTATTCTAGAAGTCTAGTGGGTCAACTGCTTAGTCTATGGTGACCCTTAAGACAGGCAGCAATATTCTTTTCAGAGAGCAGTGGTTTCTTCCTAGCCAGCCTACCATGAACACCATTCAATATTTTCCTGATGGCTGATACATGAAGCCTCACATCACCTGCAGCAAGAGAGGTCTGCACATCTTTAGTTGTTAGTCTGGTGTTCTTTGAGATTTCATAGATAATTTTCTGGTTTTCTCTTGGAATGATCTTGGCAGGATAACTGCTTCTGGGTACAGTCACTGTGGTCTCCAACTTCTCCTATTTGTAGGCTCCTTGTATGACAGTGGAAAGGATAGAACCTCAAACATTTAGAAGCAGTCTTGCAACTATGTCCAGACAGATAAGCATCAACTACTCTTTTTCATAGGTCCTTTGGAATTGCTTTTAATTATGGCATGATGAATTCCCAGTATCTTTTATGGTAAATACCAAACTCAAAACCTGCTGTTTTAGACACAAAACACACTGACACATCCTGACAAAACTCAAGTTGGGAGGCTTTTCATGACTGCATGGACGAAGAACTGCAGCAGTGTTGGTGTTTTAGAGTGAGCGGTGACTCAGACACTGGCTGAAAGTTTAATACAGCTGCACACCTTCATAAGATATTACCTGGTTTTTGGGACTTATTTTTATTTTAATTTCAAAAATCTCTTTCAAAAACTGATTACACAGGTGGTATATGCAGCAACTAAAAGCTGAAATAAAAGCCCCATACTGAGGTTCCCCCTTTTCTGAACTTTTATTTGGAGCGATGTGTCAGTGTGACCTTCCATGTTTACTTAGTAGTACACATTAAAGAAGTGAGTTCTTTTGATTTTTTTGATTATCCCTTATTTTGAGCTTTAGTAGTAGTGGCACCTTTGGTTAGGACAGAAGTCCAAACTCAGTCATGCAGATTTACTCTGCAGGGTGGTTTACTTGTCACCAACTTATTTAGGCACCTGATTCTAAATAGACAAATTAACTGTGCTAAGGAAACTAGAGGTTCACTTACTATTTCAAACACACATTCTGAATTAGTCTTATGATTCCTATTTATTGCTGTCTCAAGAAACATAAAACTCTTTAATTTATAGCCCTTTTATTGCATAAGAACACACTAGTTTCAATTAAACAAGGGTATAATGGCGAGAACTTGCAATTCTCACTATTATACTTGAGGTTCACAAACGTTTTCTCAGCACTGTACAAACTTACAAAAACTTATACTAATTATCTTTTCCATATACCTCCAATGGGTCTTCACATGTTACTGTCATGAGAATATGATTGAAGTCTGTACAGCTCCATCGCAACACATACATCCCTTCTTCATTTCCTTCTTGCTTCAACTTATTGACAGCATATTCATTGCTGAAATGCATGAAAGAAGAGATGTGAGAACAAACCAATTCTCTTACAATGCACCTGACATCTTAGAGGGAGGAGGAGCCTAGTGGTTAGAGCAGCAGATTGCAAACCAGAGAAGCCAGAGTTCAGATCCCACCGATGACCCTTGTGACCCTGGCATCACACTTCACCCTCTACTGACCCAAGTACAAAACTACATTGGAAACCATCTGGGGACAGGGATATCCCTATTGTACCTGAATGTAACTCAATGAATGAATTACCATGGAAAAGGTATCTGCTAAATATAAATAATTAATCATTCCTAAACTTATTTTTCTTCATAAAGCTCAGATTAACAATTCTCTTTAAAGGAAATAAACCAACATGAAATAATCTCCACAACTAGTTTGTGAATAATCCATTTCTAATAAAATTCTCATATGAGCAACAGCAAGAAGAGCAAGAGGAGTATTTCCTGCTCAAAGAAAACTTAAAAGGTTTTTACACTTTCAAAAAGACACGTATGCAAGTCCGATAGCATGTACTTTTGGAGTGGGCATGCTCGTGGATGGTGTGTGGGTGGAGTGCAGATTTGCATGTATATGACAAATTTAAGCACACATTTACAAGTCTAGGGTTGGAGTAAGTACTAGCACCTATATTTAATACACATATTCAACAGCTTACGCCCCTATTTTATAAAGAAAATCAGGCATCCGCATACCTTTATAAAATAGATGTGATTTGCATGCATTGGCATGCACATTAACCTAGGTGACCTTTATAAAATTACCCCATAATGCTAGACATATGGTGGAATATACATATAAGCATTATATGCCGCCCAAAAAACTCCAGCAGTTATACATACAACACCATGCTAAACATATAAGTGTCATTTGAATATCAGCCCAACTAGAGAATGTTGACACCACCTGCTTGAGGGTCAATGAATGGCAACTAATTCTGGACAACATAAATCTCTAATGCCTAACTAAATAACAAATATACACAATACTACTCACGATATTGGTCCATGACAATTATTCTTTATGTTGTGCACTATCAAATGTGGAGCTACATCAGTGCAAAGGTAATGATGGGCATCTGCTGTAAGTCTGAAATAGCCGTCTATCAAGGACACAAATGATAAGGCTTGCTCGTGTGATGCAAGCTTTAATTCCTAGATGAAAAATATATAATTTAATCAAAACTTTCTAAATACTAAAACTAACTCCTCTTGCTAAAATGTCAGTGCTTGCCGAGACACTCAGAGTAAAGTCACAGAATGAACTTTGTACTCTTGAACTTAAAAAGCAGCTGTTTGAAAATCTAACGAGAAGTCTTAATGCTAAAGGAAGTAATTTGAGACCAGCAATAAATTAAATAAATAGTGGATTTACACTAAGACATAACACAAGGTGTCTAAATAGCTACTCCATTTTAGAAAAGCTGCTACTTACATATATATATTTGCAGTATATACAGTTTTCAAAGGGATGTGTTCTAGGCGTGCTTTGAAAAGCATGCATCTATTTCCTATTTTGCAATGGAAACACATGTCTACAGCATAGAACCTAGATAAAGGCACACCTCAGAGCAGGTATAAATCCTAAGTATTTGTTTAGATCTGGGGTTCTTCTCTGGCATTGAAAACACCTTCAAATTTTCAAAAAAGATTTCTATAAAATCTGACGTGTGTGTGAGTGCTGGCAAGCACGGGTTGCAAAACTGTTATTACACATGCAAGCACTGACACTTGCATATTCACAACATTAGGAATGTGTCTTTGTAACATAGCCGTTCCCACTGGATTTGCTGCCAGGTACATGGGTTTTCACATGTGTTTATAGGTAGTTTACAAGAGACTGCATTCAGTAAGCCATTTGTAAAACACTGCAAACTGTGAGAGCCCAGACTTGTACATCTCCTTTTCTGCTTAGATGACCTACACAAATTCAGTCTTAAAGCAAGTTTGAAAAGGATGAAAAACAATCTAAAATCTTCAATAAATGCACTTTGTTTGAAAATTCCCAATGACAGTGGCAGGTTTCATGAATCAAACATGCCATGACGAGATTATAAAGGCACAGTTATTGAAATGTTTATGTTTATTTCGATATTTGATATACCACCCCCCGTTACACCGGGGTGGTTTACAGTGTTGCCAAAAGCAGAAGGAAACAGAAAAGAAAAAGAACTACAATTTGTAGATAGAACAGAGGGGAGAAAGCAACAATCAGTCAGACACACATACTAAAGGGTAATAAGGTCTGGAGGTGGGTTGGAGAATCAGAGGGGGGAAGGTTAAAGGCAGAAGCAAAGAGGTGAGTTTTCAGGAGGGAATGGAATTTAAGGTAGGACTCTAAACGCAGGGCTGTCAGAAGGGAATCCCAAAGGGATGGGCCAAGGTAGGAGGCGGCAGATTGTCTGGTCGATTGTAGACGTGCCTGGGACAGGGAGGGTAGATGAAGGTGATTGATGTGAACCGAACTGAGACTACGAGAGGGAGTGTGAAAAACCAACGAATCAGCTAAATACTGGGGACTACGTGTATAAATGGCACAGAGCACCAACGTGAGAACTTTAAATCTGATCCGAAAATCCAGTGGGAGCCAGTGGAGCTGGGGAAGGAGGGGGGTGATCCAAACATAACAAGCATTATATGATTGGGCTAAAGATTCTGTCAGATAGGTTTACAGATATAGCGTAGTTACTCACCTGTAACAGGTGATCTCCGGGAACAGCAGGAATTTAGTCTTCACATATGGGTATTGTCGGTACCGACGGAGTCTGCGCGGAATGCTCCCCAGCGTACAATAGGAACGCTTTTGGGAGCATCCCTCAGCACATGCACGCTGCCTTCCCGCCTTTCCAACTGTCCCTCTTCAGTTAAGTTTGTAGCTGAGTGAAAAGGATAGAGGGAGAGAGGAAAGAGACAAAGAGATAGACAGACAACTCCTAGGGGAGGTGGGTGGGTTGTGAAGACTAAATTCCTGCTGTTCCCGGAGATCACCTGTTACAGGTGAGTAACTACGCTATCTCCAGGAACAAGCAGGAATGTAGTCTTCACATATGGGGACTCCCTACCTGAAGATGCCAGAGAGATAGCCCCAGGAAGGTGCCACCCTGGAAAGGTGGGAATCCTTCCTCCCATGGATCTCTGGCATTCCACCAGGGTTGGTGGGTAGGAGATGAATTATGTCTGAAAGAGATTTTGAAGAACAGCTTGGCCAAAGAAGGCATCCCGACAGGAGGCTTTATCCAGGCAGTAGTGGGCTGTGAAAGTGTGTACTGAAGCCCAGGTGGCTGCTCGACAAATGTCATCGATAGACACAGAGTGGAGATTAGCCATGGAAGTTGCCATGGCTCTCACGTGATGAGCTGTGACATGGTCCTGAAGAGGAAGACCCTTACTCTCATAAGCAAAGGATATGCATTGAGCAATCCATTTAGATAAAGTTCTTTTGGAGACTGGTTGTCCCAAATGACTAGGGTCAAAATCTATAAAACGTTGTGAGGACTTTCTATGTTGCTGTGTTCTCTGTAGGTAAAAGGCTAGGGCCCTTTTATAATCCAAAGTATGAAGGTTTCTTTCTGCATTAGAGGCGTCAGGCCTCAGAAAAAATACAGGAAGATAAATTGATTTAAATAAAAAGGCGAAACCACCTTTGGCATAAAGTGTGGATGAGTTCTAACAACCTTATCATGGTGAAACACAGTATAAGGAAGATTAGCCACTAAAGCTTGCAGTTCACTAATGCGACGTGCAGAGGTGACTGCAATTAGGAAGATGACCTTCCAGGTCAAAAACGTAAGGGCTGTAGTGGCTAAAGGCTCAAAAGGCGGCTTCATAAGCTGCCCGAGAACTAGATTTAGATCCCATGCCACCAGTGGTGGCTTAATGAGAGGTTTGGTTAATAGAAGACCTCTCATAAATCTGGATATGAGTGGATGAGAGGAAATTGGTTGTCCATTCAGAGGCTTATAAGAAGCTGAACTTGCACTAAGATGGACTCTTACCGAATTGGTCTTTAGACCAGAATTCGATAAGTGAAGGAGAGACTCTAGTATCGATTCTAAGGGTATGCCAAGGAGGTTTAATCCCTTCTTGGAGCACCATATAGTAAAACGTTTCCACTTGAAGAGGTAAGATCTTCTTGTGGAACGTTTTCCTAGAAGCCTAAAGGATATCCTTTACCTGTTGGGACAAGTTGAAATCCTGGAGGTCTAAGCCTTCAGCAACCAGGCCGTGAAATGCAGGGACTGGGGGTTCGGGTGCCATAGCGTCCCGTTCTCTTGGGAAAGATCTGGAGCATGCCCTAACTCCAAGAGGTGCAGCTTGAGAGAGATGCAGAAGCAGGGGATACCACGCTTGGCGTGGCCATCATGGCGCTATGAGAATCATGCGACCCCTGTCTCTCTGAAGCTTGAAAAGTGTTTTGGGGATGAGGGGAATGGGTGGGAAGGCATAAAGGAAGTCCTGACCCCAGTGAAGGAGGAGGAAGGCACCCCTTGTCTGACAATTGTGAGCCGGAATCCTGGAACAGAACCGGGGAAGTTTGGCATTCAGTGGACTTGCAAAGAGGTCTATGTCTGGAGTGCCCCGGAGATGAAATATCTTTGCACCTGGTCCAGGTGGAGGGACCGCTCGTGAGGCAACAGTACTCGACTGAGTTTGTCTGCCCAAAGGTTTTGAATGCCTGGAAGATATACCACTAGAAGGTGAATTTGATACTCTCTGGCGAGGGCCCACAGTCGTAAAGCTTCGTTGCATAACAGAGAGCCTGTCCCGCCATGCTTGTTCACATAGAACGTTGCTACTTGATTGTCCGTCTGGACTAGGACTGTCTTGTAGCTGTGCTGGGCGTGGAATACTCGAAGAGCTAAATAGATTGCTCTTAATTCCAGGTGGCTTTTGTGTAGACCAGCCTCCTGTGGAGTCCAGGTTCCCTGGGTAGAGAGATAATTCAGGTGTGCTCCCCAACCCACCTGCAATGCATCTGTTAGGGGGGCCTGAAAAAGGGGTTGATGAAAAGGAGACCCCACTGTCAGATTTTCTAGGGACTGCCACCATTGGAGGGACAAAATTAGTCGTTGAGAGTTTATTATTTTGTCCAATAAATGACCTGTGGCCTGTATCCACTGTGTGGATAGGGTCCACTTAGCTGCTCGCATGTGGAG
Organism: Ichthyophis bannanicus; assembly: GCA_033557465.1. Classification (NCBI taxonomy): domain Eukaryota; kingdom Metazoa; phylum Chordata; class Amphibia; order Gymnophiona; family Ichthyophiidae; genus Ichthyophis; species Ichthyophis bannanicus. The sequence continues at coordinate 244,935,993 of CM066040.1, read as the reverse complement.
GTGAGCATATGGGACTACATGAACTGTGGATGCCATATGTCCCAGCAACTGTAGTAGCTCTCGAGCAGTTAGGGAGGTTTTTCCTGCTGCTTGAGAAGCTAGTTGCATTATGCAAAGACACCGAGCCTGTGGAAGGAAAGCCTTTGCCCGTCTGGTATCTAGACAGGCCCCTATGAATTCCAGGCATTGGGAAGGAACAAGTTGGGATTTTGGGAAGTTTATTACCAACCCCAAGTATTGGAGGATTCGCATTGTGCGAGACAGTGCAGTGCTGGCCTCTGTCACTGTGGAGGCTCGGATGAGCCAGTCGTCTAAGTAAGGGAAAAAGAATATCCCCAGGGTTCGTAGAAATGCAGCTACTACTGCCATGCATTTCGTGAATACCCTTGGTGCTGAAGCTAGACCAAAGGGAGGAACCCTGTACTGGAAATGTTTTTCCCTGAAAAGGAATTGTAGGAATTTCCTGTGATCTGGATGGACCAGAATGTGAGTGTATGCATCCTTTAAGTCTAGAGAGCAAAGCCAATCCTGACTTTGAAGGTATGGCAGAAGAGTTCCTAGAGAAATCATTTTGAACTTCTCTCGAAACAGGTACTTGTTCAATTCTCTGAGGTCTAAAATGGGTCTGTGTCCTCCTGTTTTCTTTGGAATAAGAAAATAGGGGGAGTAGAACCCTGCACCCCGTTGAAGAATAGGTACCTCCTCTATTGCCCCTTGGGCAAGAAGTGTTGAGACCTCGTGAAATAGCAGATTGTTTGCGGAGGTTTGAGAATTGAATTGCTTTAGAATTGTAGGAGGGGGAATGCTGTGAAAATGAAGCTTGTACCCTTCTCCTACAATGGACAAAGTCCAATCTTCTGCTGTTATCTGATGCCATCTGTTGGCAAAGTGGCATAACCTACCTGGGATATTGGGGGGTTGGGGACCCCTCAGAGGCAGGAAGGCTAAGCTCTCTAGGAAGGAGTCAAAGCCCTTGAGGGGGCTGAACCTGAAGAGCTGGTTGGGCTCTCGGGCCTTTTGGCTTCTTTTGCTGTCTAGTTTATCCCTTTTGGGCAACCTGACCCTGAGTTTGACTCTGCTGGATATAGGAAGGATAAAACTTCCTCTTTCTGCTAAAAGAGGGTTTTTTGTAAGGCTTCCTTTTGAGTGGAGTGGCTGTAGACTTTGACAATCTATCTAAGGTAGAATTGTCAGATCTAACTCGTTAGCCTTTTCCTGCCAGTTCTTGCCAAAGAGATTCTCCCCCGTGCAAGGAATGTTGCCTAACTTGTCCTGTACCCAAGTCTCCGATGCCTGTAGCCAGGCAATTTGTCATGCGCCAATGGCAATAGCAGAGGTTCTGCTGATGCATTCGAAGCAGTCAAAGGCTGCACGATTAACAAACTTGGAGACATCTTGAACATGCTTAGAGGCAAGAATGTCTTGTCTCTTGTCATCTGGGAGAAATGGGCTCATAAGCTCCAAATCTCCTGTAACTTCCTTGAGGAACATTCCCATATACAGTATATATGAACTGATCCTAGCTGAAAGCATGGAAGCCTGAAAGGTTTGGCGCCCAAAAGCGTCCAGAGTCCTGCATTCACGACCTGGAGGATTGGATGCATGCCTCTTTGCACTTTTCATCCTACACATGGCTGACTCTACCACCACTGAATGGTGTGGCAGCTGAGTCTTTTGAAATCCAGGACATGGCGGAACTCGATACATAGTATCAAGTCTCCTAGAGTGAGGAGATGTAGTTAGAGGTGTCTCCCACATTCTGAGTATCAAGTTATGCAGAATTTCATGGATGGGCAGAGTGGCTGCCTCCTTTGGAGCTTCAGGATATTGGAGAATTTCCAATTCCTTTGTTCTGGGTTCCTCTTCAGGAGCTACTGTGATTGAAAGGCCCTTGGCCATATCACAAATAAAATCCTGAAAAGACATTTTCTCTGGAGGTGACATTCTGCATTGGGGAGAAAAGGGATCCTCTGGGAGAAACCCTCTAGTATCAGAAGAATTGTCAGAGACTTCGGAATCAGAGGATTCGAAGTATTCTTGACCACGATGCTCATGCAAAGCACAGTCCCGGTATCGATCGAAGTCGGTACCGAGTTGATCCAGTACCGATCTGTCGATTCCAGCCAAAGATGGCGTGTCGATGTCGGTACCGGTGGCTGTTGGACCAACGGTACCGCAGCTGAGAGAAGAGCTGCAATGCTGCGTTCGATAGCAAGGAACCTCTGGTCTATCGACGCTGCCGATGCCTGGGTATCGGTACCGGTGAAAACGGCCAGAACCCCTGAGCATGGTACAGGTAGTTCTTGCGAGGTCGGAGCCTCGAGAACATCCTGGAGCCCCACTGATGCTTTGGAAGCCGAAGCCTCCCGCCGGGGCTGCTTTGCCGGTGTGGCTCCCTCAAGGGCAATGCCAATGGCCTCTCGATGCTTAGCAGGAGAGCTACCCTTTGAGGATCGGCTTTTATGTTTAGTTACCTGAGATCCATGGGAGGAAGAGGAGGCCCTTGAAGATGTCGATGCAATGGATCTGGCATCCGAAGAAAAGAGGGTACCGAGCTTTGCAGCCCAGTTCTGTCTTCCTCTTTTAGTCATCCCCATACAGGAGAGACATTCAAATGTTCGGGCCCTAAACATTTAAGACACCAATCATGGGTGTCAGTGACAGAAATAGTACCGCCACTTAGTACATTTTTTAAAACCACTAGTTGGTTTTTCCATGTTTTAGGAATATGGGGCCTAGTGCCCAAAATGGCGCCTAGCACCAAAAAAGAAGTTTCTGAAGAGAAACAGCTCAAAGTATAAGGTTTTTGGGGTTTTTTTGGAAAAGAATAGAAAAGAACCAGCGGTACCAGTAAGTGTCGTGCGGCAGGCAAACGCGACCACAAGAAAACAATTTTAAAGATGGAATTTTCTGCGGTGACAGGGTATGGATCCTGTCGGCTCGCGGAAAATGAAGAACTGAAGAGGGACTGTTGGAAAGGCGGGAAGGCAGCACGCATGTGCTGAGGGATGCTCCCAAAAGTGTTTCTATTGGACGCTGGGGAGCGTTCCCGCGCAGGCTCCGTCGGTACCAATGATACCCATATGTGAAGACTACATTCCTGCTTGTTCCTTGGAGATATGCAGTTGCACATTTCCCAATAAATTACATGCATTAGAACGTGCTCACACCTCTGTCATGATCTGGAGCCTTACACACCATTTCTAATGCTAAAGGGTATCTTGTCTACATACAAGTTTGGTAATTTGCAGATATTACCTATGTCTGCAATGTTTTCTTTTAAAAACTAAACTCAAATTCAAACCACTTCATGTCTTGCACTAGAAAGTGCTGCAGGAGCAGATCTGGCCCCCATCAAGTTCCAGTGATCCCGATTTCAACATGAACAGGAACGATTATATCTGTACCATCACTGCAAAGATGCTAGTCTTAATTTCTTATAAGGGCAACTATTATACTGAACTAGAGTTTCCCTATCACATTCTCCAGCTTCTTCTATGTAGGAATGCATCCACTTACCATCCCTTTGTTATCCTGCTTGTTAATACTGACAGTGGATTTCTTTATCACAATATGTGTGATTTCAGGGAAATATGAAAAATTGTTCCATCCCTCCAGGGATTTATTATTCTCATCATTCTTCTTATTTTTATTTTCAGATTTTTTCCTTTTCAACTTGTTTTTCTCTTTGTCAGCTAATACAACCTAAAAACAAAGGTAAATAAATATAAAAGAGAAAATCATTCTCATTCATTCTGGTATTATTCTACTGAGCTCGAGAAGGTGACATTTTACTTACCACTTAATGTCCTTTTCTTGAGTCCTGCTAGACCAGTCCAGTAAAGTGGGTTGTATTCCCCCCCTACCAGCAATTTGGTGGAGACGAAGAACCAATGAAAAGCCCATCTTTTAGGAACAACACTCCTAGGCCTCTATTCACCTCAGCCACCAGAGGTCCCTTCAGTATTCATCCCAAAGTATATGGGAGAAACATGGCAAGCCTCGCACAACCTCAATTGTTGGCAACAGTGAGTAATCAACAGTATAGAACTATGTACAGGAAAAAACAAACAGAAGGCTGTCCGTAGAAGATGACCCTGCAGAATCAAGTATAAAAATCATAGTGAACCCAAGGGTACTGCAGCAAGAGAACAGAACAAATACAGTTTCAGGGACCAGCCCTGGACTGGTCTAGCAAGATTCAAGGAAAGGACTTTAACTGGTAAGTAAAATGTCACCTTCCATATCGCCCTGCTAGACAAGCCCAGACAAGTGAGATGTACCAAAGCTACAACTCCACTGGGCAGGAAGAAGACACAGCAGCTCAAAAACCCTTGCGTCAAAGGCCGTGTCCACCCGTTTGTGGACATCCAAGCGGTAATGCTTGACAAAAGTGGAAAGTGCTGTCAGACAAATGTCTGCAGGGGCTACCAAGCCCTGCTCCACCCATGAGGATGCTTGTGTTTGGGAAGAATGGGCATGCAAACCCTCTGGAACCAGGGGCTCCTTAATCCAGTGCCCCAAAGTCGACCTGGCTGCCGCATCACCCTTGCATAGGCCAGCAAACAGCACAAAAAGATGGTCGGACTTACGAAAGGAATTCCTAACCTCCAGGTTCCGGAGGAGCACCCTCCGGACATTCACCAGGTGAAGATTCTTAACCCCTCCCCCGACACTGCTCCCTTGGGAAGGAGGGCAGGCAAACCACCTGACTCACGTGAAAGGGAAAAAGCACCTTAGGAAAGAAAAAAGGCACGGGCTGAATGGAAACAGCCTCCTTCGAAAAGGACAGATAAAGATCTTGGCAAGATAGAGCCTGCAGCTCAGAAATCCACCTAGTGGAACAAATCACAACCAAGATGATCTTCTTGAACGTCAAATCCTTTAAGGTAGCATGCTTCAACGGCTCAAAGAGTGCCGCCATCGGGGCCCTGAGCACCAGACACAGAGCTCAGGAAGGGATCACAGACCATAGGGTACGATGCAGATGCCGAACCCCCCTGGAGAAAACATGAGACATCCAGGTGCAAGGCCAGAGACTTATTTAGCTAGTCTTATATACCGCTCATCTAAGAGTCTAGGCAGTTTACAACAACAAACATGCCAAGTAGGCTTTACATAAAACACAAGCCACATAGGACCCCAGACACAGACCAGAGCCGCCACCTGAACTTTCAAGGAGCTAAGGGAAAAGCCTTTCTCTAGGCCATCCTGTAAAAAGGCCAAGAGGGGCCACAGCAAAAACATGTACAGCAGTCACTGACTTGGCCAAGGCCGAGTCAGGACATCAATGCTCTCTGATCCTATCTCCATGTGGTGATTGAAGTAGCAGCAAACTTTATCATTGGAGCATGTCGGCATCAGATCAATTTCAGGATGACTCCAGCAGCACCTCCTAACTCCACTCCCAATCTCCAGGATCCAGAGAGTACCGGCTGAGGAAATCTGCTTCCACACTGTCCACCTCAGCGATGTGCTGGGTCAACAAGGCTATGAGTTCTTCTATGCCCAGGCAAACAGGACAGCTATCTCCAGAGATATCCCGGTGCTACTTGTGCTGCCTTGCCGAATGACATAAGCCACCGCTATAGCACTGTCTGAAAACTCAAACCACCTGGCCCTTACCAGGGGCCGGAAATGCAGAAGAGTCAATCTGATGGCCTCTCTCTTGAGGCAGTTGATAGGCCACACCGCTTCCCTGCGGTTCCAATGGCCCTGAGCCATACAGTCTTGGCAATGGGCTCCCTAGCACGAGATATTGGCATCCGTCGTCACCAGGATCGGGGACCACAGAATCAATAAGGACTGCTGGAGCAGTCACATGAAAGCACGTGCCCATGGCACTCTCTCGTTGGTTGCTGCCATCAATTCAAGGATAATCCCAAACTCTGGGAGCCTGCTGCACACAGAACAGCATCAGGCAACCCAACAGTCTTTTGATTTTCTCCTCTGGCAGGAAAACTCTGCCCTCTCAAATATTGAAACATGCTCCCAGAAATTCCAGGGACTGGGAAGGCCACAGTTGGCTCTTTCCCTGAATGATCACCCAGCCAAGGCTTTCCAAAACTGACACCACTTGGGACACCACCAGAGATGCTTATGAAAAGGAACAAGCTCAGATGAGCCTGTCACTAGATAGGGATGGACACAGATCCCTTGGCGCCATAGGGCCGTAGTCGTAGCCACAGCCACAGCCACCACCGCTACCGCTGTCCATGACCTTGCAGAATATCCTTGGGGGCAGAAGATAGCTCAAAAGGGAGGGAGGCAAACACAGTGAGAGCCAAGCACGGCAAAACACAGATACTTCTGCTGATCTGCCCAGATTAGGATATGAAAATACGTCTCGGCCAGATCCAGAGAAACCAAGAGCTCCCCTCGGTGTACTGCTTGAATCACGGAGCACAAGGTTTTCATCCAGAAGCACAGGACATGCAAGTGCTCATTGACACCCTTGAGGTCCAGAATGGGGCAGAAGGAACAGTCCTTTTTTAGCACCATGAAAGAGATGAAGTATCTGCCCTTGCCCCGCTTGTCGGGGGGGGGGGAGGGGACAGGCACCACTGCCTTCAGGCATAGCAACTTGTCCAAGGTGGGCCACACAGTGGTACTTTTGATCACAGACCCACAAGGGGAAATGACGAAAGCAACCAGAATTGGCTCTTTGCATTCTAGGACATAGCCAAACTGAATGGTGTGTTTAGCACCTAGCAATCCTAGGTAACCCGGGCCCATTCCTGAAAGAAAAGGTGAAGCTTACCTCCCACTAGAGGAACCAGGGAATAGCCCTAAACCTTCATTAGGGTTGTCCCTGGTTATGATAAATAAAGCTCTTTCTTTCCATACTATCACGTCTTAGACTGGGTTCCTAAACCTTCATTATACAGCCCTAGAGGGTCCTCCTTTCGAGGAGACAGAGTCCCTGGGCACAAGTGCTCCATGAAAGGACTAAGAATGAGCCGGTGGCCCAGAAGCAGACAGAAAGAAAGGTTTTCCAGGTTGGTAATGACGAGAGCCCTGAGACCCCCAAGAAGCCGGACTGTGCGCCCTTGGTGGACAGGCAAAGGCTGACGAGAAAGGGCCACCAGTCCATTTCATAGGTCCCTTGGACTTGCTTCGGGACGGCAGTAAGATTTTGTCTTGCCCAGATACTTCACCAGCTTCTCCAAATCATCTCCAAGCAGAAACTTCCCCTTAAAAGTGAGTTAGACCAACCAGGCTTTGAAAGATGTGTCTGCTGCCCAGCACCGGAGCCAAATCCAATGCCGTGACACCATCATCATGGCATCATTCCTAGCCACAATATGTACCAGGTCATATATAGCATCAGAAGGAAAGGTCATAACGGACTCCAAAAGAGGGGTAGTTTCATCCAGGGGAAGGAACTGAATCCACTGGAGCAGGGCTTGAGACGTCAGGCTACTGACTTCAGGATACTGCCAGCTGCAAAATAGCCACCACCATGATGAACTGGCTCCTCAACAAGGAATCCACCTTACAGTCCAGAAAATCCTTTAAGGCCAACCTGCCTTCCACAAGAATGATGGTCCATTGGGTAACCGCCATGACCTGTGTATCCACCTTGGGAATGCCAAACTACTTGATGCACTCCTCCTCTAGCAGAGCCTAGATCTTCTTACACAACCTTAACCATTTAGGTAAGAAGTCAGGAGAGTCCCACTCTGACAGGATTGTATCCTTGATCACATTTGGGAATGGGAAGACAGTAGTGGATTTTCGCACACCTTGAAGAAGCGGGCGTACCTTCTGCTCCTGCTCCATGCTGGAAGCATCCATCAAGTTCAAAGCGGATGAGATCCTGGCAATCAATGCCACCAGCTCCTTCTTCCGGAATAGGTGGATCACACCAGCCTCTGAATAATCTTCTGAAGATGAGAACTCTTCCTCACACACATCAAAGCTCAGTACCAAGACATCTGAATCCAAGTCATAGTCAACATCTCTGATAGCTCCCAGCTGTTCCCTATCTCCAGGGAGTGCCCCTCGTCGGGGATACTTAGCAAAAGGTAATCGAACAGGACTTCCACTTTCAGCATGCCCTGCATTAGACTGTAGCCTCTGGGTGCCCCACATGAGACTGCACGCAGGGGCACCTAGAGACTACATTTCCAAGCCAGGACCAGGCCTGTTGCAAAAAGGAAAAGAATTCCAGGCAGGACAACCCATAGTCTGGAAGCTCTTCTCTCAAACATGACTCCCCAACACCAGTGGGCACAGCTGTCACAGATCCCCTAGAAGATGATGAGCGTCTCACGGAATAGAATATCCTTACTATAACACAATTCATCACCTCCTGCCTTAAGGCAGGCAAGGTTGGACTAACTGCATCCCCGCCTGAGAGGGGGAAAGCAGGCCCTCCAGGGGTTACTCAGAAGCTGCCACGCAGGAAAAGTAGAGTTCAGAATCTGGGGATGATGCACCTCGATTGCCTCAGGTCAACAAAATTTCCTGAAGAATAAATAGAGTTAGGGTAAGTATCACAACAGTGTGTGCTACGGCTTCGTTGGCGCACAAACGTGTGTTGTTGTTGTTAAGTACCATCAAGTCGGTGTCGACTTATGGCCTTGAGGTATTTTCCTCCCCTGATCCACTCAGACCTTTCCAGCCTGATATTTAGTCACCATTGTCAATGCTTTTTTAAAACACTATCCATGTTGTTGTTAAGTGCCGTTGAGTCAGTGTCGACTCATGGCGACCCTCTGGATAGTTGTCCTAAATTGTGTTTGGTCTTCAGTCAGGCGGCTTATTCTTGACAGACTGGCACTCATAGCTGCTGTTACTGTATCGATCCATCTCACTGCTGGCCTTCCTCTTTTGCGTTTACCTTCTATCTTGCCAAGCATGTCTTTCTCTAATGATCTCTACCTTCGCATGATGTGTCCAAAGTATTAAAGTCAAAGTCTTGTCATCTGAGCTTCTAAAGAAAGCTTAGGTTTGATCTCCTCTAATTCTGACTGGTTTGTTCTTTGGGCAGTCCATGGTATACACAGTATTCATCGCCAGCACCATAATTCAAAAGCATCAATTTTCTTCCTGTCTTTCTTTTTCACTGTCCAACTTTCACATCCATATGATGTTATTGAAAATGCCATGGCTTGAACAAGTCAAATCTTTGTATGGAGAGACACGTCTCTGCTCTTCAGAGTTTTGTCTAGGTCCTTCATAGCCATTTCGCCAAGAGCAATGCGTCGTCGGATTTCTGGACTGCTTGTTGCTTCTTTATTGATAGTAGATCCAAGTAGGTTAAAGTTGTCAACTATTTCAATTTCTTCCCCATCAACGATGAACTTATTCATTTTGCCAGTTGCCAGGATCTTTGTCTTCTTAACATTAAGGTACAGACCCATTTTAAGACTATATTCCTTGATCTTGAGAAGCAAATGTTTCAGATCGTCTTCACTTTCAGCCAGTAATGTGGTCTCATCAGCATAGCGAAGGTTGTTGATGAGTCTTCCACCAATCTTCACACCTCTGTTGCCTTCATATAGTCCTGCTTCTCTGATGATTTGTTCTGCATATAAATTAAAGAGGTAGGGGGAAAGTATGCAGCCCTGTTGTACACCTTTGCTGATTTTAAACCATTCTGTTTCTCCTACTTCCATTCGAACTGTTGGTTCTTGATCAGTGTAAAGGCTGTGCAAGAGAATGATCAGGTGTTCTGATATACCCATGCTTCTTAATGTGGCCCAGAGTTTCTCATGGTTTACACAGTCAAAAGCCTTGCTATAGTCAAAACACAGATATCCTTTTGGTATTCTTTTGTCTTTTCAAGAATCCATCTCACATCCACAATAATGTCTCTCGCTCCTCTCCCTTTCCTGAACCCTGCTTGCACTTCAGGCAGTTCTCATTGCAGGTATGGTTGCAGTCTCTGCAGAATGATCTTGAGTATAACCTTGCTGACATGTGGGATCAGAGCGACTGTGCGATAATTTCCACAGTCAGTTGGATCACCTTTCTTCAGTATTGGTATAAACACAGATCTTTTCCAGTCAGTTGGCCATGGAATTTGTCTTCCAAATTTCTTGGCAGAACCTTGCAAGTATTATAACAACTTCATCTGCTTGCTGTAATAACTCAATGGGAATGCCATCAATGCCTGGTGCTTTGTTCTTTGATAAGACTTTCAATGCTGCTTCGACTTCTTTGATCACCAATGGTTCCTGATCATAAGGTATAGTTTGAAATGGCGGTTGGTCCACTTGATCTTTATGGTATAATGACTCTGTATATTCTTTCCACCTTTTCTTGATCTTCTCAGCATCATTCAACATGGAGCCTTGAGCATCTTCTAGCATTCCAATTCAAGGCTGGAATTTTTTCTTTAACTCTCATAGCTTTAGAAAGGCCGATCTTGTTCTTCCTCTAATAGCTTCTGATTCTATTTCCTTGCATGTGTCGTAGTATTTTTCCTTGTCCTGTTTTGCTGCATGTTGGAAATCTCTATTGAGTTCTGTCATTGCCTCTGTCTCTCCTCTGGTTTTAGCTTCTCAGCGTTCCTGGACAATTTTCAGAGTTTCTTCAGTCATCCATTTTGGCCGTATTTGCTTTTTTACCTTATGTAGAGACTTATCGCTTTCTTCCAATACAACCTTCTTGATGTCATCCCATAACTCTTCTGGAACTCTGTCATTTACATTTAAAGCAGCAAATCGATTTCTCAGGCAGCCTTTAAATTCCAGTGGTATATTCTCAAGATCATATTCATGAATGGCTCTCTCTTTTTCAATTTTAGCTTGAGTTTGCATACTAGTAATTGGTGACTGCACCATAGTCAGCTCCAGGTTTTGTCTTTGTTGATGTTATCAAGCTTTTCCATCGTTCTCTTCCAAAGATGTAGTCAATTTGATTTCTGTACAATCCATTGGGTGAAGTCCACGTGTACAGTTGGCACTTGTATTGCTGGAAGAAAGTGTTTGAGATGAATAGATCATTGGATTTGCAGAATTCTAACAGTCATTCTCTAGCTTCGTTTCTGTTGCCAAGTCCATATTTTCCAACCACTTTGCCTTCTTCGTTGCCAACTTTTGCGTTCTAGTCACCCATGAGTATCAGGATATTCTGTTTGCATATTCTGTCAATTTCAGCTTGTACTTTTTTTTCATTTTTTTATTTTTTTTATTTACATTCTCTTATATACCGCGCTATTCTGCATCAGTGCGGTTTACATTGAACAAACTGAAATTACATTGAACAGGGCATTATAACTTGGAGATAACTATTTTACAGGGAACATGGGCTATCGAGGGTTAAGTGGCTTGCCCAAGACCACAAGGAGCACCTGTGGGACTAGAAACCCCAGTCCTTCCGGCCCAAGGTTGCTGTCCTCTAGTGGGATTTGAACCCCTGACCTTCCGGCCTGAAGTACCTTGCCCCAACCACTAGGCCACTCCACTCCACTCCATTGATGAGTTCATAGAACTCATCAATGTCTTCCTCTTCTGCTGCTGTTGTTGGGGCATATACCTGAATTATAGTTGTGTTGATGGGCTTTCCTCGTAGACAAATAGAAATTAAGCATTCACTGACTGCATTGTATTTCATTACAGTTCTTGCAAGTTTCTTCTTAACTATAAATGCAACACCATTTCTTCTCTGTCTTTCATTTCCAGCAAACGTGTGTTAACTGTGCTTTAACGTTATGTGCATTTTAGGCACTAGAGAAGGAGCATGTGTTGGAACTCATTGGGCAGAACACATGTTAGGACCATGCAACTACCATATGCACAATAGATAAAAACATTAACAACGCATGCAGAAAATGGTCACCAGTGGTCCACCCCCAATTGCGTCCCAAGAAGATGGAATCAGGAGCCCCCCCAAGGACAATAATGAGGTCAAGCCTAAGTACTCACTCCCTAAGAGCCACAGGCAAAGAATCCATGCTGGGCTCAACTCTACTCCCCTGAACTATTTCACTGGCTGGCTTTGCAGCACTACGTTTACAGGTTGCTGGCAGGCAGATCCCTTTGAGAGCCTTCTGCTATCTTTGGGAGAGAGCAGGGGGGAACAGAGGAGGAGGGAGAGGGTGCTGAGCTTGTGTGAGGCTGCTGCACTCTTACAGATCCTTCCAAATCCATCCAATTTGGGCTGCTCAGCAGGCCCTTATCATGATAAAAGCATGGATCTGAACCAATTTTCCCTCCTCCTATGGCTACCAAAAAGGCTGCAATCTAGTGGAGCCTTCCATGTCGCACTCAAGTGAGAGAGTCACCTTTCTGTATGGACGGTGGTCATTCACGAGTGTCTAATCAATCTCTTTTACTCTCAATCCTCAGATTTTCTACAGAGAGGAGAAAATACATCCACCATCTTCTGGAGACAAAAATACTGAAGGGACCTCTGGTGACTGAGGTGAATAGGAGTGATGTCATTGAAACCTGGGCTTTTCATTGGCTCTTTGTCTCCATCAATCTTTGGTAGGGGAACACAAGGCATAAATGTCTGAAGCTTCAATTGAACTGTTACTTCTGCTGGTTTACCCCTAGTATGATACAAATTGTGTGTGCCTATGTATTAAGGCTATTTTAGAAGCATTTCCATATGTAAATAATAGCATTTACACATGTAGAAGTAAATGCACGTGTAAATGTGATTTCAGAAAGCCGCTACTTGTGTATGGTGATCCACACCATTCAGAGGTTCCAAGAGAGTGTGGTGGAGATATGGTTCAGGCGTTACTTGAGCAGACCAAAATTCTACATATGCATTCCCCATGTTATACATATATGGCAAAAACCTTTCGGCAGCAGATTTTACACCAGCTCTGAGGCACATATTTTTAAAAAAGTGCTCATTTAGGCTAGATCTTTACAGAAGGGATTGAGAGAGTTGCTTCTCCTTAATCCCCCATTGTTTATTTCATCCTCCATAAAGAAGCTAAAAAAATTTGAGGCCTCAGTACTTCATGGACTGGCATATATACACATATGTTTGCAATACCAGCTAGTTACAGGAAGTGCTGGCACTTCCATATGTAAGCAGGGCCGATCCAATCATTAGGCAAACTAGGCAGTCACTTAGGGTGGCAATGAGCAGGGCATTCAAAACGTTTAGACTTTGACACCAAGGGGGTGTAAAGCTTAAGGTCTGCCAAGGGTGCCAAAAATCTTAAAGCAACTCTGGGGCTGGCCCTTTGTGGAAGGTTCCTTGTTTGTGATATTCAGGTTTTCCCATGTGCAGATTTGGCGGGAAATCCACATGCACACCTGCACATCCTTATATGTATTTTACAAAAGGCTGTTCAGAAGAGCCTTTTGTAAAATACTACCTCTTGGACTTTTTCTGCCCTCATCTACTACGTTGCTATCGGTATAGTTTTATAACTTGTACACATTTGTGGGCTATTCCGCACCTAATTAATGCAAATTTTCATGAGTTAGCAAGTGTGACATACAGAAATCTTATGCGTCTCTTTTTCCACGTCAGGAAAGTATATTTATAAGAAAACATTTCTGCATGTAAAACCATGTTTACTCTGCAGAAATGCCCTTTAAAATTGCCCTCTCTTCCAACTCTGAAATGTGGTGTTCTGGAAACAGTGAATATTCCAGATAAAAACATTGTTTGCCCAAATGAATTCCCAGCTATCCTCTCCTTCATCTCTCCATACTAAGCATCCTTTGTGCATATTTACTACTACTACTGAGCATTTCTATAGCGTTACAAGTCGTACACAGCGCTGCACAAACAAGTAAGAGACAGTCCCTGCTCATCAGAGTTACAATCTAGTTAAGACAAACACAGAAGGTGTAGGCAGGGAAAAAGCATGGGAAGGAGAAGATGATCAGGAGAGTCAAGATCCAAAAGCAGCAGCGAAGAGGTGAGTTTTCAGCCTGAATTTGAAGAAGGTAGAGAAGGTGCCTGGCATACAGACACAGGTAGTTTGTTCCAGGCATACGGTGCAGTAAGGTGAAAGGAGCGAAGTCTGGCGTTAGCAGTGGAAGAGAAGGGCACAGATAGGAAAAGTTTGCTGGAAGAGCGGAGTTCCCAGGAAGGGGGGGGGGGAGGGGTTGTAAGGAGAAATAAGAGAAGAAAGGTAGAGGAGCCGCAGAGTGAATTTATTTATAGGTCAGGAGGAGAAGTTTGAACTGGATGCAGAAACGGATAGGGAGCCAATGAAGTGACTTGAGAAGAGGAGTAATATGGGCATGATGAGGTTGGCGGAAGATTAGTCGCGCAGCAGAGTGTTGAACAGATTGAACGGGAGAGAGATGATTCAAAGGGAGACCAGCAAGGAGTAGGTTACAGTAGTCAAGACGGGAGGTGATTAAGGAGTGGATAAGCATTTTAGTAGTGTGTTCAGAAAGGAAGGGGCGGATTTTGCTAATGTTGTAGAGAAAGAAACGGCAGGTCTTAGCTACGAGCTGGATGTGTGTGGAGAAAGAGAGAGAGGAGTCAAAGACAACCCCCAGATTGCAGGCCGGGGAAACAGGAAGATTACAGAGTTATCCAGAGATTGGGAAAGGAGGAAGAGGAGGGGAGGTTTTAGGGGGAAATAAGTTCCATGTGGGCCATGTTCAATTTCAAGCGGCGGTGAGACATCCAGGCAGCAATGTCAGAAAGGCAGGCAGAGATCCGGGTCTGGATTGCCGGAGAGATTTCAGGCGTAGAGGTAGATCTGGGAGTCATCGGCATACAGATGGTACTGAAAGCCATAAGAAGAAATAAGCGCACCAAGGGAATGGGTATAGAAAGAGAAAAGGGGCGGACCCAGAACAGATCCTTGGGGTACACCAACTGGGAGTGGGGTAGCAAAGGAGGAGGAGCCACCAGATATCTCACATCGTCTTAATATATATATTTTTTTTTTGTTTGTTTGTTTTAACTCAGTAGTTCCTTATTTCTTTTCCAGCTCATTCACATCTATCTGGGAATTTTTCCGTTGTTTTAGTAAATCCTCCCCCCCCCCCTACTGTTTCCATTTCTGTCATAGCAGCAATGGTACAGAGGCTGGGAGCCAAGCATCAGGACTCCTTCCAGAAATCTGTATTTTAAATCTGATCATAAAGGGGGTAATTTTATAAAGCATTTTCTCCTTAGACAAGCAGGATAGGTAAGCACATATAGGTGACATTGAGGAAGTGGAAAAGCAGGGGCTGGAGCTTAGATGTTAATATGTTATCATGATATTATCCACTGTGGAAATGATCAGGAGAGGCTGGAATTCTCATAGTGAAGCCCTCTATCTTCTAAACTGTGCATTCATGTTTAACAAGTCTTAGTTGTTCCTGCCTTGTTTGCTTGATGTACAGTGTTCTTCTCATCTTTGGATCATAAGATAGTTGTCCTCTGCTACCTTTGGTTTGGTATATGATGTTCTGCTTAGCTGTGGATTCTAGGGTAGCTGTTCTAATTACAATGTTACCTCCTATGGGGCTTAAGTTTGGCAGAGTATTAGGGTACGGCTGTGTTAGTTTGGTGTCCTGTGAGTTAATATTGTATTGTCGTGTAGTGGCTCGATCAACAGGAATCAGCATTGACTCAAAGGCACACATTACATTTGCCTCAACGTTCACACCTAGACATCTCTTTTCTCACAAACACATTCTATCTAAAATGGGAAGCCATAGTCACTGGGCTCCCTATGAAAATGCTGACTGCTGCCGTCAAATATTATCCTTATACTGCAATTAAATTATTAAAGAGAGAGATTAGATAACAGATAATATAGCGATAAGTAATAAACTATTTACTTATAGCGATAAGTAATAAACTATTTCTATGGCTGTACCATTCTTTTGATAATGATGGAAGAGATTTTAAAAGGTGTTAGCAATACTTACAATAAAGTACAATTTGTCCTGAGTTACATACACACTAACTGACCAATTCACTCACAGGCCCCGTGCTGACTGCTCTGTTAGTGTTTTCCCTCTTGGGGTGAGTGGCAGGAAAGAGTAGATGAGGTAGGCACATTGGTAGGTCTCTCTCTCACTTCAAAGAATACCAAAGCTCCACCAACTGAACAATGGCTGGGAAAAATCATATTGCCAAAGCTGTTGCCCCTGTTAAAGCTTCTCCCTCTGTCTAGACAGCCCGATGCCAGTTGAAGGACTGGTTCCATGTGCAAGATGCCTGCAAGCTGAAGCTCTCATGAAAGAAGTGGAGGAGCTCAGAGAAGAGGTGGCAAAAAATGAGAAGCATTCAAGACAGTGAGAAGTACATTGACGAGATGGTTCCTGAAACATCCAAGCTCTCCAAAAGAGATGAAAATGGGAGGCTACAGAATGAAGAGAGTTGGACATGAATCACCAGAGCCTGTAGAATCACCAATCCAACTCCTCAAGCCCTTGAAATGAAGAACCATTATGCAACCTTGGAAGTGGAGAAAGTGAGAGCACCCCAGGAAAGGGAAGAACCAGTGCTCAAGCACCCCAAAGTTGCAGAATCAGTGATCACAAAGAAGCGAAGGGTAGTGATGGCTGTTGACTCTCTTCTGAGAGGAACTGAAGTGTCCATCTGCCGACCAGAGAGGTGTGCTGTCTACCAGATGCCAAAATCCAAGATGTTACGGAGAGTTTGTTGAGACTCATCAAGCATACTGATTTATTATCCGATGTCGCTCATCCATGTGGGCATAAATGATACTGTTAGGTATCCCTCTTGAGCGTATCAAAAGTAACTTCATGGCTCTGGGACAGAAGGTGAAGGAGATATGTGCACAGGTGGTGCTTTCTTCAATCTTCCCTGTTGAAGTTAAAGACTGAGGCAGAGAAGTTTGCATCCTGGAGTTGCATCCATGGCTGTGTGGATGGTGTCATCGACAGCGTTTTAGTTTCCTGAAGCACTGAATGATTTTCCAAGGGCTGCAGCGCAGAGATGGAGTCCATCTATCCAAGAAGGGTTGAAGTGTCTTCCTCAGGAGACTAGCTAACTTACTGAAGAGAGCTTTAAACTAGATTCACTGGGGATGGGTGAAGAGAGCCCCCAGGTAAGTGAAAGCCCCAGTTAAGCAAAAGATTAAATACCTCTGTAGAAATGGATAAAAGGGGCAACATCTAGAAAACGATGTGTACAAATGTCCACAGCATGGGAAATAAGATCCCAGATGTTGAGGATTTAATGGAAGAGGCTGACCTGGATTTAGTGGCAGTTACGGAGACATGGTTCAAGGACAACCATGACTGGGATGTAATTATACTGGGCTATACTTGATACAGGAAGAACATGATAGGAAGAAAAGGAGGAGGAGTGGAACTATATGTAAAAAATAATATTACAGCTATAGAATTACAGGGCTTAAAAGGGAGCAAGGAGGCACTGTGGGTTAAACTAGAAAGAGGGAAAGGGAAATCTATTTACATTAGAGTGATATACTGATCCCCCTCACAGGGAGAAGAAAAGTGGACAGATTTAATAGAAGACACATGTAATATTGCTATGAAAGGAAAAGTGCTACTGATAGGCGATTTCAATATGCCGGATGTTGATTGGCACGTCCCTGCTGCGGTGTTATCTAGAAGCAAGGAGATCCTCGATCCTCTACAGATAGAGCTATTCCGACAACTTGTAACAGAACCCACATGTGAAGGGGCCATAATGGACTTGGTGCTTATCAATGGGGAAAGTGTTTCTGATGTCATAGTGGGAGATCATCTTGTATCCAGTGATCACCAGATAGTGTGGTTCAGTATAAGGACTAGGGCTGTTAAAATCCACTCAAAAGCAAGGGTCTTAGACTTTAGGAAAACTAACTTTGTCAAGACGGGACAATATCTCAAGGAGTCATCAGTGGCATGGGAACAGCTGGGGAATGTAGAAAACAATGGGAAAAACTGAAAGGGGATATTTTAAGGGCACAAATCCTTTTTGTTAGAAAGGCAAATAAATGTAAAAGGAAAAGGAGGCCACCATGGGTTCTTGAAAGAAGTAGTTGAAAAGGTGAAGAAAAAGAGGGAGGCCTTCATGAAATACAAGAGATCACAGAGAGAGGAAGATAGGCAACTATATTTGGAAAAAACTTAGAGAAGCTAGCAAGGAAAGCAAAGCTACAAAAAAAAGAAATAGCCAATGCAATAGAATGAGGGGATAAGATATTTTTCAAATAGGTTAGGGAGAGGAGGAAGGGCAAAAGTGGTATTGTCAGACTCAAGGGTGAAGGGGAGGAATATGTAGAAGCTGATGAAGATAAAGCAGAATTGCTTAAAAAAATATTTCTGTTCTGTGTTCACAAATGAAGAACCAGGAACAGGACCTCAGAAAACACCCACAAACAGGAACAGAAGCGAGGGGCATCTTGAACAATTTTCAGAAGACTGTGTTCGTGAGAAACTAGCTCAACCTAAAGTAGACAAAGCGATGGGACCAGATGGGATACACCCTAGAATACTGAGGAAACCTGGAGACATTCCAGTGGCTCCACTGACTGACCTTTTCAATGCTTCTTTGAAGTTGGGAGTGGTCCCAGAGGACTGGAGAAAGGCATATGTGGTCCCTTTAGTGGAAGCAAGGATGAGGTTGAAAACTACAGGTCAGTTAGTGGTGAGTAAATGACTAGAAATGCTGCTAAAAGAGAACAGTGAGGATTCTGGAGTCCAATGGATTACAGGACCCAAGGCAGCATGGGTTTACCAGAGGCAGGTCTTGTCAGACAAATCAGATTCATTTCTTTGACTTTGGATGACCAGGGAGTTGGGCCTAGATGTGGTGTATTTAGATTTCAGTAAAGCCTTTGATACCATTCTGCACAAGTGACTTATAAACAAACTGAGCACACTAGGGATGGACCCTAAAGTCACTGATTGGGTTAGAAATTGGTTGAGTGGGAGGCAACAAAGATTACAGGTAAATGGAGCTCACTCTGAGAAGGATGTTACCAGTTGTATGCCGCAGAGATCTGTTCTTGGTCCAATTCTTTTTAACATCTTTGTTAGTGATATTGCAGAAGGGCTGTCGGGTAAGGTTTGCCTCTTTGCGGATCACAACAAAAATCTGCAATAGAGTAGACACCCAGGAAGGAGTAGATAACATGAGGAGGGATCTATCTAAGTCTGAAGAATGGTCAAGAATTTGGCAACTGAGATTTAATGCTAAAAAAAATGCAGTTTCATATACCTGGGCTACAAAAAGCCAAGGGAGCAGTACAGTGTAGGGGGCAAAGTACTTCTGTCCATGAAAGAAGAGCAGGACCTGGGCATGATTGTTTCAGATGATCTCAAAGAGGCTAAACAGGTAAAAAAGGCGACTGCGAAAGCCGGGAGGATTCTTGGGTGCATAGACAGAGGAATGGCCAGCAGAAAAAAAGGAGGCGATAGTGGCTCTGTATACGTCTCTGGTGTGACCTCATTTGGAGTACTGTGTGCAATTCTGGAGACCGCACCTTCAAACAGATAAATAGGATGGAGTTGGTGCAGAGGGTGGCTACTAAAATGGTTGGTGGTCTTTGTTATAAATCATATGGGGACAGGCAAAGATATTAATATGTATACTATACAGTACATTAGAGGAAAGGCAGGATACAGAAGATATGATAGACACATTTAAGAACATAAGAACATAAGAAATGCCATACTGGGTCAGACCAAGGTCCATCAAGCCCAGTATTCTGTTTCCAACAGTGGCCAATCTAGGTCATACGTACCTAGCAGTTTCCCCAAGGGACACAGGTTCCACAATGCTTGTATTGGTTCAAGCATTGATATCCTGGGTCCCTTCTTAATAATGGTTTATGGACCTTTCCTCCAGGAACTTGTCCAAACCTTTTTTAAACCCAGCTACACTAACAGCCTTTACTACATCCTCCGGTAACAAATTCCAGAGTTTGATTACACGTTGAGTGAAAAAATATTTTCTTTTATTAGTCTTAAATAGTTTACCCTGTAGCTTCATTGCATGTCCCCTAGTCTTTCTATATTCTGATAAGGTAAACAATCGATCTACATTTACCCGTTCCACTCCGTTCATTAATTTATAGACTTCTATCATATCTCCCCTCAGCCGTCTCTTTTCCAGGTTAAAGAGCCCCAATCTTTTTAGCCTTTCTTCATAGGAGTATCCTTCCATCCCCTTTACCATTTTGGTGGCTCTTCTCTGAACCTTTTCTAAAATCGCTATATCCTTTTTAAGATACGGCGACCAGAATTGCACACAATATTCAAGGTGCGGTCTCACCATGGAACGATATAGAGGCATTATAATATCTTTTGTTTTATTTTCCATTCCTTTCCTTATCATACCTAGCATTCTATTTGCTCTCTTGGCCGCTGCTGCACACTGGGCCGAGGGTTTTAACATGGTATCCACAATGACGCCTAAATCTTTTTCCTGGGTGGTGGTTCCTAATGTGGAACCTTGCATTGTGTAACCATAGTTTGGGTTGTTCTTCCCTAGGTGTATAACCTTGCACTTGTACACATTAGATTTCATCTGCCATTTTGATGCCCAGTCTTCCAATTTATCAAGATCCTCTTGCAATTTTCCACAATCCTCTTGGGTTTTAACAACTTTAAATAGTTTTGTGTCATCTGCAAATTTGATAACCTCACTCGTTATTCCACTTTCCAGGTCATTTATGAATATGTCAAAAAGCAGCAGACCCAGCACAGATCCCTGGGGTACACCACTATTCACCTTTCTCCATTGGGAAAATTGGCCATTTAGCCCTACCCTCTGCTTTCTATCTTTTAACGAGTTCCTGATCCACAATAGTACACTGCCTCCTATCCCATGACTCTTTAGTTTTGCCAAAAGTCTCTGATGAGGGACCTTGTCAAAGGCTTTCTGAAAGTCCAGATACACAATATCAACCGACTCACCTTTGTCCACCTGATTATTCACTCCTTCAATACCTTTAAATACCTCTGTGGCATAAATGCACGAGGAGAGCTTCTTTCGATTGAAAGCAAACTCTGCTACGAGGGGACACAGGATGAGGGTGAAAGGGGATAGACTCAGGAGTAATATGTGAAAATATTTCCTTATGGAAAGAGTGGTAGATGCGAGGAACAGCCTCCCAGTGGATGTACTAGAAAGAAGGACGGTATCTGAATTCAAAAAAGCATGAGTCAAACACAGAAGATCTCTTAAGGAAAAAAGGGGATTATTGTAGTTGATATGGAAGGGCAGACTGGATAGGCCTGTGGCCTTTTTCTGCCATCATGTTTCTAAGGAAGGAGTAGGGATGATATACTGGGGGAGAAAGAGAAGAAAAGGTCTGCTATTCTATTTTGGCCAGTGTCTCAAGTCATGTGAATTTTCAAATGTCAAAACTGGATTATGGGAATAAAAGTCTGAGAAGTATTGTATTACAAAACATAAGTGTTATTGTGCATTGTTTAAGCTGTGTTTTATTTAGCTTGTATAGTGCTGTATGCTGTATTTTTTTGTAAATGCTCTGCACTTTTGTTATTTCTAATTACTTATTTTGTAAAATGATCTGCTTTGAACAGCTCAAATGGCTTGCAAAAATTCAATATAAATATTAAATTGAATTAGGAAAAAGGGGGACAATATGAAAAGGTTAAGAAATACTGAACTAAAGGAAACAAGGAAATATTGAATATAAAAATAAAGCAGACAACCAAGAAACAATTATTTTTCCAAACAGTTCTGTGTCAAATGATCTCTGCACAAGTGCACATTTAATTCAATTGTACTTAAAACTGCAAAGATCACTACCTAATCTAGGATCTCCTTGCACTGCTGTCCATTTATAAACTTCTTTCAAGAAATCGTATTTATATGAAATATCATGGGCAAACAGCAGAAAAATGTTGCATCCCTAAGATTATCATGTAATGCTAGCAAACAGAATGTGCATGGATTATCTGCCATGTCTGAAAACCTAAAACAAACTCCGTGCACCTTCTTTGGTTTGTTATGGGATAGAAGAATCAATGTTATATGCTTGATATAGATCCTTGTACAAACCTAATTGTTGGTTTTTACCAGAGCACAATATATGACAGTTTTTCTTTAATTGCTCCACTTCAACATTCAACACAGAATGTTGAAGTGGAGCAATTAAAGAAAAACTGTGATATAGATCCCTGTCACCGTTTCTCTTTCATCACCAGTTTTTAATCTATGCTATAATTAGAGTTTCTGTTTTTAGGTTTTAATCAATAAACACCGATTAAACATCTCCGAAACCAAAAAAGTAAAAGGTGATACACTGGAAAGCCCTACTTTCCCCCAGCACTCTTTCTTGCTTCCCCTTGCCTGCCTTGAATTTGCCATTCTGTTTTTTGACTCCCCAGCTGCACAAACGTATGTATTTGATGCCACCTGAAAGAATCCAGCAAAGGAACCTAAGCCATGAAACATTGGATTTTTGCATACTCTAAAATAACCCCTAATTAGCTGGAAAACAAACAACTAAATCTGTAAGAATCAGGCCGCAGGACCGGGTCCCAACTGGCCGCCCTTAACTGGGTGCACGGGTTGGTGCTGGGACCCTTCTCTGCGGCATTAGAGCTAGAGGCCTGTGATTGTTGTGGGCCCGATCAAGACGGTGTGAGGGGTGGGGGGCGAGAGGAGGAAGCGAGCAGGAATGCAGCAGGAGCCAATGAGCAGGTGGATGAGGCTGATGGGAGGGACAGGAGATGGTGAGCAAACCCATTTGTACCGGGTGCGCCGCCTCCTCTCTTCCTCTCCTTTACAGCTGCGGCATCCGTTCAAGATCCCACCCTCCCTTCCTTGTCGTGTCTATCGATAGGGGCGGGAGTCGTTGCAGCTTTCAGTGTTAGGTTGGGTCCCGGACGTTTTCCGGGATCCGGTGCCAGTTGAGCTCTCTCGTGGAGCAACGATCCAGTAATTTCGGCTGTGAAATATAGGGTTGGGTGGTTGGTGGGTCTCCCGGATGTTGGCCAGCCTTTGCTAGTAATTGTGGTAAAGGGCGGTGAAGGTCTCACTTTGCTAGTAGTATGGCGGGTGAGTTACCTGATCAGACGAGGCTTGCCATGCCAGTTAATTTTGATGGTTGTTCATTGAATGTTTTGTGTCATGTCTTGGCGAGGTTGGGAAGGGATATCGTGTCCGTGATACCTCTGTTATTTATAAAGGAGGGTCTTTCTGCATAGCAACAAATTCATACAGATGAAAGCTAATATCATAACTTCATGAAGAAGGAATATAGAGTTTGTAAATTTATAAAAGGGGGCCTAGGTTAAATGAGTGAGCAGGAAGGCGCTTATTTTGGTATTTCAGTGCCCATGTGGCTTTATAAAACACTAGCACAAATCTCGCAGCAGTAAAGTCTACATTCATGGTGAGGCAGATATTACACTTGCTCAGGAACAGTGTAATTGTTAGCATGTTATCTGAACAAATATGTACCCATTTTATAACATAAATGTGTCAATCATGACACCACACATGTTCCACCTACACTCCACCCCTTTGCACGCTTATTCTACAAGCACACAACGGATTGCACTGTGCATACTTTTTAGGCAGGACCTAATTTTACCAGAGCCCATTTACACATACACTTGAAAATGGTTTATAAAATTACCCTCCTGGAGGAAAGTTTTATAAACAGGGTATCTAGGTTTAGAGGGCAAAAAGGCGACAATGTGTCTTTATAATATACTAGTGCAAACCCAGAAATAAAGAGTAGTTACTCACTTGTAACAGGTGTTCTCCAGGAGCAGCAGGAATCAGTCCTCACAAATGGGTGACGTTGGCACCGACGGAGCCCCCGTGCGGAGCATTTCCTCAGCTTTCAAGGAAAGCCTTTGGGAATGCAGCACGCATGCGCGGTTCCCTTCCCGCCCAAGGGTGCCATCTTGCTCAGTCCGATGACATAGCTAAAAGACAGCAAAAAACAAAATAAATTATATGACTGCAACTCCCGGGGAGGAGGGAGTGTCGTGAGGACTGATTCCTGCTGCTCCTGGAAAACACCTGTTACAGATGGGTAACTACTCTTTCTCCAGGACCAAGCAGGAAGTCAGTCCTCACATATGGGACTCCAGGCTACCGGGAACCCGAAGCTGAAAAATGGCTCCCTCTCAAGAGCCTCAGCATTCGTGATAAGAATATTCTCTGAGAACGCCCCCATACGGTAGCCCAACACAAGGGCCGGAGGGTAGGAGTTGCCTAAACCTCAAAGAGATTACGGAGTACCGCCTGTCCAAAAGCACTGTCCCTTCGGGACTCTCTCTCGGGGCAGTAGTGGGCTGTAAAAGTCTGGCTTGAAGATCAAGTAGCGGCCCGGCAGATGTCTGCCAACAGAACAGAGCGGTGATGAGCTATTGACGCGGCTTTCGCCCTGACACGGTGGGCCATGACTCGACCCTGCAAGGGGAGGTTGGCTGCCTTGTACGCCCAGGCGATACAATCCACTACCCAAGTGGACAACATATGCTTGGAGACAGGTAACCCCAGTTTATTAGGGTCAAAGGAGAAGAAGAGCTGAGTAGCCCTTCGATGCCCCCGCGTACGTTCTATGTAAAAAGACAACGCCCTCTTATTGTCCAGGGTACGCAAGACTGTTTCAGCCCGGCTGGTATGCGGTCTGGGAAAGAAGGTCAGAAGAACCACCTACTGGTTGAGGTGGAAAGAGGAGACGACTTTTGGAAGGAACTTCGGGTGGGTCTGTAGGACCACCCTATTCCTGTAGGACAGTGTGTACGGTCTATCAAAAACCAGAGCTTATAGTTCACTCAGACGTCTGGCCGAGGTAAGAGCTACCAGGAAGAGCGCTTTCCAAGAAAGGAAGCACAAATGGCAAGTAGCCAAAGGCTCAAATGGTGGGCGAGTAAGTTGCTGCAAGACCATGTTCAAATCCCACTCAGTTGCCGGTGGACGAACTGGAGGCTTTGAGAAGAAGCAGACCTCTGAGGAAGCGGGACACCAAGGGGTGAACAGACAGACTGTCCCTCCACCGGTGAGTGGTGCGCTGATAGAGCACTGAGGTGGACCCGAACAGAGTTAGACTTAAGGCCTAGGTCTGACAGGTGAAGTAGATACTGCAGTGCTACTGGCACAAGGCAGGAGAAAGGATCTTCATTGCGCTGAGCACACCATATTGTGAACCTACGCCACTTGAGGGCATAGGACTTTCTGGTGGACTGCTTCTTCGAGGCCAAAACCACCTCTTCAACCTCCTTAGGTAGAAGCAAGGGAGCTAGCACTATCATTTCAGCAGCCAGGCCATTAGATTGAGGGACCTGAGATTGGGGTGTAGAAGGGAACCCTGATCTTGAGACAGGAGATCGTGTTGCAACCCCAAAGGGAAAGGAGTTTCCACCGCCAACTGTAGCAGAAGTGGAAACCATGGTTGCCTCGGCCATCTGGGGGCTACCAGAATCACCGAGGCCTTTTCCCGGTGAATCTTGAACAGAGTTCGGGCCACCAGGGGCGTGGGAGGAAACGCATACAGGAGGCCCGTAGAACAAGAGATCAGAAAAGCATCTGCTGCCATTCTCAGGGGATGCAGCTGTCTGGAGCAAAACCTGGGCAGCTGACGGTTCAGTGGATTTGCAGAGATCGATGGATGGAAGTCCCCATCGTAGAAAGATCTGCTGGACCACCAATGGATTCAACTGCCATTCATGGGGCTGGAGAATCCTGCTTAGCTTGTCTGCTAAGAAGTTCTCCTGACCAGGTAGATAAACTGCTTTGAGAAACATGCCTTGTTTGACTGCAAAGGAGCAAAGGGTCTGCGCCTCCTGACATAGGAGCCTGGACCCTGTGCCCCCTTGCTTGCTCACATAGAACACTGCTACCTGATTGTCTGTCTGAACTAAGACAGACTGGTGAGAGAGGGCATGAGAAAAAGTCTGTAGAGCCAAGCGGATTGCTCACAGCTCCAAAAGATTGATCTGCTGTGTGGCCTCCCGAGGAGACCAGAGGCCTTGAGTGCACGTGCCCTGGAAACGTGCACCCCAGCCCTTCAAGGAAGCATTGGTCGTCAGCACCCTTGTGTCTGCTGGGGCCTGAAAATGTACCCCCCTGAGAAGGTTTGGGAGATGTAGCCACCACTGCAGGGAGTCCAAAAGTGGTTTGGACACCTTTACTCTGTCTCGGAGGTCGCCTGTGGCCTGCGCCCACTGAGCTCTGAGGCACCACTGAGCAGCCCGCATGTGCAGATGGGCATTCGGCGTCACATGTACTGTGGATGCCATGTGGCCCAGGAGCCTCAGAAAGTGTCTGGCACAGACCTGAGAATTGCTGTGGAACTGGTTGGCTAAGTCCATCACTGTGGGCCCTGTCCTCGGGCAAGTAAGCTCTTGCCTGCAGGGTGTCTAATCTTGCCCCTATAAACTCTAGGTTCTGTGAGGTGAGCAAAGCGGACTTTGCGTAGTTTATGACAAAGCCCCGATGCTGAAGAAGAGAGACAGTGCGAAGAGTGGCTTGTCTGGCCTCCTGGATAGACTGGCCCCTGATGAGCCAGTCGTCCAGGTATGGGAAGACAAAAATTCCCTGATTCCTGAGATAGGCCGCCACCACCGCCAGGCATTTGGTGAAAACCCTGGGGGCGGAAGTTAGGCCAAAGGGAAGTACCCTGTACTGAAAATGGTTTCCTCCCACCACAAATCTGAGATATTGTAGGTGGTCTGGATGAATGAGGATGTGAGTATAAGCATCCTTTAGGTCTAAGGAGCATAGCCAGTCTCCCTGCTGGAGGTAGGGCAGCAGTATCCCAAGGGTAAGCATCTTGAACTTTTCCCTCTCCAGAAACTTGTTTAGGTTTCGCAAGTCTACAATAGGCCAGAGGCCTCCTGTCCTTTTTGGTACCAGAAAGTACCTGGAGTAGAAGCCTTGCCCTTCCAGGTGGTGAGGCACCGGTTCCATCGCCTGTTCCTTTAGAAGACATGCCAACTCCTGAAGGAGGAGGTTTCTGTGCAGAGGGAGTCTTGGAGGCTCCCCTGGAAAGTAGGAGGGAGGTAACTGGTGGAAGTGGAGCATGTAGCCCTTCTGGACTATGCTGAGGACCCAGGTATCCCCTGTGATGGCTGGCCACCTGTAGGCATACAGGGTCAGCCGACCACCTGTGCTGAGAGGAGCCAGCTGTGGAGAAGAGGCTATGCTGTGGGAGGCAAAACCCCGCCTCCCTGCTGTGCAGGAGCCAGAGCTGGCGGCTTGGGGGGTCTTCATGCCCCTGCCCCTTGGCTTGCTGACCCTGTTGGGGAGCTGGTGAGGCCTGATATTGAGGGTAGGATTTGTAGGCAGCACCCTTCCTCGGGAAAAATGGCTTCTTTCCCGAGCCCTTCTTCTTCTGAGAAGGGGCAGAAGTCTTCCTGGACAGCCTTGTCCTGGTGAGAGTCTCAGTCTCGATTTCCACAGCCTTTTCAGTCATGGGCTTACCGAAATATGGCTTAAAAAACAGAACTTACACATCAATTTCACAAAAACCGATGTACTATATATCACCAAAAATCAAACATACACACCCCCAAGCACCATTATCCTAGATAACCACGAGATCAAAATAAAAAAAGAAGTAAAATACCTAGGTGTGATACTTGACAATAAACTCAATATGGACTCACACATAAAAAACCTGACAAAAAATATACATTACAAACTCAAGACATTGAAACAATTAAGACCATTGATTCACTTACAAGACTTCATAACTATAATTCAAGCTATTATAACTCCACACTTTGATTTTGCAAATATAATCCTTCAAGGCATCACAAAGCAGAATCTTAAAAAGATAAAACTAACTCAGAATATAGCAGCAAGGATAATAATGAATGTAAGTTCAATAGAGCATATTACACCGATTCTGGCTAAACTCCATTGGTTACCAATTTACAGCAGAATAAAATACAAAATTCTAGTCACCACTTTCAAATAAATAACCTAGCACCATCTGCACTCAATACACTCATTAACGTAGAAATAGATAAACGATCACAAAGGAGCAGAAACACAAACACTATAGCAATACCAAGAGACTACATAAAAGCTACTAAACAAACCAACAAGAGGGCCTTCTCACATTCAGCACCTATCCTCTGGAATAATCCGCCTGATAACATTCGCCTACTGTCAGACAAAGGAGTTTAGAAAAAAATTAAAAATTCACTTATTTACTTTACACTACACCACACTACCTAATCAGAGTACTCAGAGTACACAAAGAGACACAGGATAACAACCATTCTACATAACAAATAACGACATAACGACATAATACTTAACCATACCGAATACACATCCAGATGAAGAATCTCACAATCTTATAATTATGTGCTTAGTCACATTTCAAATAATTAAACATATATTATGATTATCTCACCCCCTCATATACAATTGAACCATGATATAATTTGTAAGTACCTACAATGTAAATATAATATTTATATGTTATAATATTTTATTGTTCAAACGTTATATTGTTACTTGTAAATAGTTCACTTGTTCTATGTAAAACGACTAGGTATGCACTATCACATACCATATAATTTACTGTTCCTTGTAAACCGCACTTGATACTTGGGAAAGAGCGGTATAGAAATAACTGTTAAATAAATAAATAAAATAAATAAATAAATAAATAAAAGGTTTTCATCTTGACAGGGGACATCGACCAACTTGTCCTGCACCCATGACTCCAGGTCTGATGACTGTAGCCAGGCCTGACGGCATGCACCGATGCTGGCCACGGCTACCCAGGCCGAAGCCTCGAAGACATCATAGGCTGCCCGAGAGATAAACTTCGAGCACTCTCAAATCCCTGTTGACAAAGCCTTGAACCTCTGCAAAGGTTCCTCGGAGAGGCCAGCTGAGAACCTGGCAATCTCCTTTGCCAGGTCTCGTAGGTACATGCCCATGTACAGCTGGTAGGTCTGGACACGGCAAGATAGTATAGAGCCCTGGAAGCACTTTCTAGCAAGGGCATCCAGGTTCCGGGACGCCCGACCGGGGGGCACGAGGAGTGCATCTTCTGACTCTTCAGGCGGTGCATGGCCGATTCCACAACCATGGAGTTGTGTGGTAGCTGCGCCTTTTGGAACCCAGGGCTCTTACGGATTCGATAAATGGAATCAACCCGTTTGCTAAGAACCGGCGCCGAGGCCGGTGCCTCCCACATACGGAAGAGCAGCCATTCCAGCATCGGAGGAACCAGTACAGTAAAGGCTTCCTTTGGAGGAAAAAGTCATACTGGAGGGCATCGAGCTCTTCAGCTCAAGGCTCCTCCACGGCGTCCGCAGGGAAGGCCAAGGCTTTGGCCATGTCCCTCATGAAGTCCGAGAACCGGTTATCCTCGGGGGGGGGGGGGGGGGGAACCGTCTCTGAGGCTCGGACTCCAGTGAGTCCGAAGGGACGCATCGGGTCTGGAAGGTATCCGGGGACTCCGTCTCCCATGCCGACTCCTCCAAGGAGGAATCGAGCGGCTCTGGCCACCCGCCCTGACGCCGAGGGTACTGGCGTCGACAACCTCCCCCTCGCACGGGAGGTTGAGGGGGACCTTGACCGAGGATCAACTCGAGACTTCATTGACTCGAGGATCGGTTCGGTCTCCGGGGTTGACTTGGACGTCAAGGTCCTGGTGGTCAGGGCAGATGCACCGGTCAGACCGGCGATCAGCACCCGCTGCTGTTCCATGAAGGCAGCCAAGCTGCTCTCCAAGGCCGTCAACCTGAGTCCAAGCTCAGGAGACTCAGCAGCCCCCGACTCGGGCCCCGACGGCATTGGGCCCGACGTCAGCTCCCCTGGAGAGTCCACGAGGACAACTGCACTTACATGACTCGGGGACTCCGGCTCCACACGAGGTAACTTGGATGGCCTCTCCGACTCCGAGAGCCCGGGGCGGCAGTCAGGGCTACGCGACCTGGCCCTTAAGGATCCAGGAGCCTCCACCGACGCCGCCCTCGCGAGCTTCTTATTTCTGTGCTCCCGGGTGGGAGACTCCCTCTCAGAGGAACCCCGATGGCACTCGGGGTCAGACTCCTGAGATGTCGAGACCTCTGACGAAGTCCGGGCCCGGCCGGATGTGGAGTCAGAATATTCTGTCACGTTGATGCTGATGGCTCCGAAGCGCCTTCGACGACATTTTGCCACATGGGCCACAGGCCAGCGGGTCATGGTCGGGCCCAAGTCAACAGGGGCAGCAGTCAAGTGTGTCGGTGAGAGACATAAGTTTCTTGCACTGATCACACTTTGAACCCGCTGGCAGCCATCAGGGGAAAAAGGGCCTCTGCAAGGTCAAAAGACCGGGCTGCCAGTGAAAACACAAAAAGAGTGTGAACGCTAGTCACGAAGGACAAAAACTGAAAATCAAAACTCCGGACTCAATACCAGTGTACCGAGCCCAGGCAGGAAGGGGAACTGGCGTCGAACTGGAACAGAAAAAAGCCAAAATAGCCGAAAAAAATCTACTTTTCCCGGGTGACACGAACTCACGTCCATTGGGCTCCGCAGAAGAAGAAAGACTGAGCAAGATGGTACCCTTGGGCGGGAAGGGGATCGCGCATGCGTGCTGCATTCCCAAAGGCTTTCCTTGAAAGCTTGGGAAATGTTCCGCACGGGGGCTCCATCGGCGCAGACATCACCCATATGTGAGGACTAACTTCCTACTTGGTCCTGGAGAATTACAGCTACACCGAAGTTGCAGATGTTTCTAAATGTCCACCCACAGAGTACAAATGTAAGTTAGCTAAGTTTATAATCAATACATGCTCCACCCAGACTGCGTTCCTGTCAAGGTCTATAGTGAAAGAACAGGTGTTCATGCCAGAGTGAGTACTTTTACACCTGAGGTAATATTGCAGGAACCAATTTATGTGCGTATATTGCCACATATATGCTAAAATGACTTTATAAGATTACCCCCGAATGGTCCTAGAAGCTTATGTAAATTAGTCCTCATCTTTATGTAATTTTTACACTGGCTGTATGAAATGTATCACAGCCTGCAAAGAAATGGAATCGTAAGTGAGAAAATCTTTAAAGACACCAACAAAATGATGTGATATATCAGTTTTCTCCAGGATCAAAATGGATATTAGAACTCACTCTGTAAAGCATATGTCCGTGAATTATGAGGGCAATTTCCAAAGCAGTTTACATGGAAAGTGGATTCAAATAAGAATGATGGTCTACTGCATAGGAAAGGTCATGCCTAGTCAATAACAGCCGATCTTTTTGTCTCAAGACACTGCAAGAGTACTTTATACATTTTTCATTTCAAGAGCGGAACTTGCTGACTGAGGTTTTATCATGGTCTTGGCAAACAAAGGTCATTGCCAGGGCTGGCTCAACCATTAGGCAAACTAGATCATGACCTAGGACAACAGCTTCTTGGGGGGGGGGAGGGGGAGAGTATGGCAACGAGCATGGCATTCAAAGTTAAACAATAGATTCTGACTGTTGGGGGGGCATAAGGTTTAATGTTTGCCTAGGGTGCCAAACACCTTTAACCAACTCTGGGGCCGGGACCCTGGTCACTGTTACACATACATGTTCACCTTTCTTCTGCTCTGTAACATTTTACTGTGCATCTGACACAAAGAGCAAAAATTTAAAAAGCGGATCTTGCTCTCATAAGCCCTCCCTCCTCCAAAAACAGAAAAAAGGACTCCAGGGAAAATTTCCATAATTAATAAAGATTCAAACAACACATCCTAAAGTATAAAAAAAAAGCCATTCTAAAAAACTCGGCTTATCAGGTACTGACATTTGTTTTCCATCTCCACTGTATTCCGGAATTTCCAGCCACCATTACTTCATACTGTGGCGCAGTCTCGCTGCCCTGCACACCGCATCCATTTTGTTCGTTCTCAGAAGAAATCAGCAATGATGAGGTTTCAAAAATTTCTGCCCCATAGTGCTTAGTCAATGTTTCCAGGGTTGCAAGATATTTAACTTTCAGGTCATGTGAAGACACACTGCCATCACAAATGGTCTTATTGTTAAATTCCTTCAGAAAATTCTTGAAAACATTATTGATCCGAATTCTAGTTAAAAAGTTTCTTTGTCTGATGGTCTTGTTCAGAGTTTCAGGAATATATCGTTTGTAACTTGAAAAAAAAACAAAAGACGACAAAATTAGATATTATGCTCCATCTTTTCTTTTAGTACACAAAAATCTTACAATAGACAAAAAAGCAGAGACAAAGTATCAAAACTGAGTGAAAAAGCTTCTTTTTAATAGCTCTGAACCAAAAGAAAGAAGATGTAATTCTAGCAAAGCCTGGAAAAAGAAAAGTATAACACCCAATGCACAATTCCATTGTGTGTGTGTGTGTGTGTGTGCACAATTCCATTGTGTGTGTGTGTGTTCATTCTTAACTACAATCTTACCACTACAGTCTTTTTTTTTTTGGATTTTAACACATATTTTTATGTTTGTTTCTTTAAACTTATTTTGCATTATAAACAAAATCCTCCCATGGAAGTAAGGATTTCTTTACTATTAATCTCTTGTTGGCTACCAAAGTAAGGGTTTTTTTCCCAAAATGATGATTTTGAAAATAAAATTTCCAATAACAATAAAGGAAAAAAATGCCATAACTGTACAATACAGATTACTGAAAAGAAACAAAGTAAATACAAAGCAGAAAATACCAAATATAACCCAATATCAACGAGGAGAGAAAGCTTGGGAAAAAAATCCAAAAAATAGAAATGAGTCATATAGAGGAAAAAATACTCACATTATAACCTGGCAACAATTGTTCAATACTCCAACAAACATCCCCTCAACTTACTACCTTTTTTAGTGGATCGCTTTGCAAGGAAATGCTATAACTGGACAGGATCAACAAAAATATTTATTTATTTATTTACATTCTCTTATATACCGCGCTATTCTGCATCAGTGCGGTTTACATTGAACAAACTGAAATTACAGTGAACAGGGCATTATAACTTGGAGATAACTATTTTACAGAGAACATGGGCTATGGAGGGTTAAGTGGCTTGCCCAAGACCACAAGGAGCACCTGTGGGACTAGAAACCCCAGTCCTTCCGGCCCAAGGTTGCTGTCCTCTAGTGGGATTTGAACCCCTGACCTTCCGGCCTGAAGTACCTTGCCCCAACCACTAGGCCACTCCTCCACTCAAGACACTGACATTTAAACATTTGCAGAGATACCTAGACAAAGTCACACCCAATTGCAAGAACAGCCTCTCAAAAGAAACCTAAGGAAGAATTTGCAGTTTTTAAATCTCAAGATCACTGTTTTATTCTGCTCAGACTAGAAAGTAACTAATAGGGTAGCTTAAGAGATAATAGTGTCCCGAGAAGATTCCAAAAATTCAGAAAGATTAAAATCATCAGGGACCTCTAACACATCATGGGTTCCCCTCCTCAGCAATCTCCTTAACAGACTTATTTGGGAGATAAGTGTTGGTAATAATCAATTTATCCACATTTGGTAGAGCCAAGACCTCTTGAAAATACTTAAGCAAAAAATCTGGATAATCAATGACAGATCAGAAAATTTAAAAAAAGCCCCACAAAACCAAATTCCTGGCTCTATATTTATTTTCCGCAGCTTCAACCTTACAATGTAGTATCAAGCTATCCTTTATACCAGAAACTCTAGATTTTTTTTGTATACAGTCATAATTTCAGCCTCTAAAGTCACTAAAGAACTGAAGTATCAATATCTGCCATTTTATCTACAGTTTAGGTGAGATTTAAAGGGTTTGTAGGAAGATCTATTCTGAATTTTCTCATCAAAGACCCAACTGTTTGAAGCAGCCTTTGGGACCTGGGCTAGCCAGGGATCAGGGAGGCCACACCTTAAACCTCCAGATTTTTTCTTTCTACCTCTTTTTTTATGTATCCTATTAATTTTAATGGAGTTTCTTTCTAACTTTTGACTTTATTTTAGTGCAAACCACTTTGTCTAAATTAAAAGACAGAATACAAAGTCTTAATAAACCATAAACCATCTAAAATAAAACACAGTTTGATTAACAATTTTCCATACATCCAAAAGGGAAACACTTCTTGGAATCTGCAAACCCAGCAGGATCTTCAGTAAAAACAAACACTATCGGGATCCAAGATGGCGGCACGTTGTATTTAGGCTGCTCACCTCGTTTTTCCGATGGGAAGGAAGAGAAAAGTGAAGCGAGATTTGTTGCCTCAGGCATCTCAGTCGACCTCGACCCCAATTACTGGTCCTTTGGATTCCTTTGTACGACGACGACGACAGGGAGCAGCAGCAGTCAGTTCCGGGGGACGGAAGCTTGGCTGGTGGTCGGTCGGGGCTGGGTAGCTCGGCATCCCCCTCGAGCAGCAATCTCACGCCCCCGGATATACAACAAGTCTCGAAGCAGTTGCGTCCAGAATTGTCTCGGCATAGTGAGGAGCCGTCAATCTCTCCAGTGTTGGGAGTTTGAGGCCTTCCTGGGGCCGTGCTTGCCAAGTTTATTGGAGGGAGTTCTCTCTCTGATGGATCAGCGTACTGGATCCGTGCTCGAGCCTGAGAGCTTGGTTGTGGTGCCTAGTAGTGACGCTGGAATCCCTCCTGTGTCCCCGAGATTGGCTGGAACTGTGTCAGAAGATCAACATGGGTCCACTTTTTCCTTTCCATTGCCGCGACCTGAGCAGTTTACCTTGGAGTCAATATGGACAGCCATAAATTACTTGGGAGAAACTTTTCTGTCTCAAATTCATGGGACCCGAGAGCAGGTTGCATTGAATTCTTTGAATATTGCTCAAACTGTGCAAGACATCTCTTTAATGAAAACTAAGCTTGAAGAAATTTCAGAGAAGAATACTCAATTGGAGACTTTGTCTGATTCATTTATAAAAGACTCTAACCAGACGAAAGTTAGGCTGGAGCAGCTGGAGAATTTTTCTAAATTAGCAAATTTACGTTTGATCAACTTTCCCTTTTTGTCTAATATATCTGCGAAAGAAATGTTTAAAGAATACCTTGTTCAGATTTTGGGGGGTCTCTGCAGACTCCTGTCCTCCTATAGTAAGGATTTACTATCTTCCTACGGCCCGGAAGGCTTCGGCCCCTGGTGAGCTTGCCGAGCCTGAACAATTAGATGTAATGAATATTTCTGAGCTCTTGGAAGCCTCTGATTCTGCTCTAGTCCGATCTACGACTTGTTGGTTACTTTTGCCCTTGTCTCAGATCGTGAATGGTTGATGAGACTTTTTTTTAGGAAAAGAAATGTTTTATTTAAGGGATGCTTGGTCCGGATTTTCCCTGACCTAGCTCGGGAAACCCGTCGTCGTAGGAGTGAGTTTTTGGTTCTGCGACAGCAGGTTCTCCAGCTGGGTGGTCTATTTTTCTTGAAGTATCCATGTAAGTGTTTGGTTACGTTTCAGGGCAATTCCTATGTTTTTTTGTATCCTTTGCAATTGATTTCCTTTTTGAATGCTAGGGGTTTATCAGGGGGTGAGGGTGCCAGTTCTCTTTGATGTAAGGTAATATATCGGACTGCTTAAACACTCGTTAGTTTCTTGTGGATTTTTGTTTCAAAATTATTCCTCTCTTGGATCTCTATTTATTGAGGACTAGTGGAGAGTGTTACTTTGTGAAATTTACTTTGTAACTATTATCCTGTTTGTATTTCTGAAGTTTCCCCCGTTTTCTTTATGCAAGTATGTATTACTTGTATTTTGTTTGGAAAATTAATTAAAAATAAAAGTAAAAAAAACAACAACCCACACACTATCAGCTTAGGCAAAGACTAGCAACTGCCTGGGGAGCAGATACCAAAGGAGTAGAAATGTCTGCATGCTCAAGAGATGGAAAAGCACAGTTACTTACCTGTAACAGGTGATCTCTGGGAACAGCAGGAATAAGTCTTCACATATGGGTACGTCAGTACCGACGGAGCCTGCGCGGGAACGCTCCCCAGCGTCCAATCAGAAAGCTTTTGGGAGCATCCCTCAGCGCCTGCGTGCTGCCTTCCTGCCTTTCCAACTGTCTCTCCTCAGTTGAGTTTCATAGCTGAGACAAAGAGAGAGAAAGAGGAAAGGAAAAATAGATATAAAAATACAACTCCTAGGGGAGGTGGGCGGGTTGTGAAGACTTATTCCTGCTTTTCCCAGAGATCACCTGTTACAGGTAAGTAACTGTGCTATCTCCAGGAACAAGCAGGAATGAGTCTTCACATATGGGGACTCCCAAGCTAAGATGCCTGGAGCCATAACATGTTGAAGATTGAAAACATGCTACATCTCATATGGCCAGGCATCCTGAGGATGGAGGGCAGGAGTTGCATAGAGAGGAGCTGCAGAAAAACCAGCTAACCTAAGAAAGGACTACCCTCAAGGAGTCCATGTATGTATGATCATTATCAAAAGATATATTGAAATGAACAATCACCATAATATTGAAATGAACAATCACCATATGACGCTCACCTACTGGATTGCAGGAAGTAGAGAGGTTGATGAAGTCTACTGGGGATCCAGTAGAATAATGTTCAAGGTGACCTCACTGGAGTGAAGGTGGAGGTCAACATCTGGAAGTAAGAGGTGACCCCAGGATTCAATTAGGGTAACACAAACACGGCAGGTCTTCAGTGGAAAGCTTCATGGAAAGCTGAAAACTCTTTTGGCGACAGAAGTATTCAGAGGTAGGAGCAAAAGAGGAAGACTGACCAATCTGGACAAACAGACCTAGTCCTTGAGGGAGGAAAGGGTATGAGAAGAACCCCATACTCCCAAGAAAGGACAGATGTTTGAGGAATTGAATCTGAAATTCACTGAAGATCCACCATGTCTTTCCTAACTGGTGAGAGGTAGGAAGACATTGGGGCATGGAGCTTCAGGGATATGTAAACCTAGGATACGGTAGGGCTGTCAGTTCCACAGCAGTGGTTGTGTGCAAAATATCTGAAACATACTGTGGAACAGTATGAAGCTGTGCAAGCCCACTGTCAGAAACATACAGGAAGGTAAAAACCTTTATGAGCATAGACAGTCAGGAGATAAGTATGGAAATACATATCTATCTATAATAAGTATCCGGACAGATACACACACATATATATACACGGGTATATAGATATATATATATCTATAATAAGATCTAAAGGGCATAGCATATGCACACTTAGCTGACAGACAGATACATCTACAGAGATGTATAGATAGATAGATAGATAGATAGATAGATAGATATACCTGAATATATAGGTCTAAAGATAGATGCCTGCAGTAAGCAGACAGAGCTATGCATATCAGGACATTCACATGGAGATGTGAAGGGAAAAGATTCATCTAAGAACAAGGAGGTGAAACCTACCTGAGAAGATATATAGAGAATCTATTCCCCCAGAGATGATGGTAAAGGAATGCTATCCAGTGAATTACCAGGATGGTTACGTGAAAAAACAAGATAATATCAGTCTGTAAACAGCAAGTCCGGAGTCCTGTGGAACTCCAGCATGATAAAAGGACAGAAACGCATAGGATGAGATATCAGGTTGACCTACGTGAGGGACAAAGGAGGTATCATGCGTTTTTCAGATTAATATGTGCTGTCCTTGAAGTGTTAGGATACCATGAGGACAAGCTGCAAGAAAAAAAAAAAAAAAAAAAGAGTATATTCCCTAAGGAATGGGAGAACTCTTAGATTTTCACGTGGAGAAGGCTTATGTCCTTTTCCCTCTTTTTTTTTTTTTTTTTTTTAAAAAGAAGATAGCAGGGTATG
Source organism: Ichthyophis bannanicus (assembly GCA_033557465.1). NCBI lineage: Eukaryota > Metazoa > Chordata > Amphibia > Gymnophiona > Ichthyophiidae > Ichthyophis > Ichthyophis bannanicus. The sequence goes on along the minus strand of CM066040.1, from coordinate 244,898,434 downwards.
AAGAACCCTCACAGTCATAGGGGATGACTGAGGAAGCATTTTTCAACCATGATGGATAGCCATTAGAGAAACTCTATGCTCTCTAGCAAGGGCCCATAGTGGAAAGCTTCTCAGTAGGATTGCAGAGAGCATTATGCAGGAGAACTGGGATGTAGAACTGGCTGATGGAGAAAACTGACAGCCACGTCCACTACGTTGCCAAATCCAGAGATTGGAGATGGCAAGGGTAAAAGATAGTGTAAGAAGCCTGTAGTGAAAAAGATTATCCAAGAAAGATGTAGAAAACTTTCTTGGAATCACTACTAAGGCCAGACAGGAGTGGTGGAAGACAAGACTGGGACTTGTGGAAAAGTACCAGTAGTCAAGCACTGGACTCCTGCATGGGCAGCTACTGAATAGGACAACAGAGAGAGTCGGTCTGTGTCAAACAGAGAGAACAGACTGAACAAAGAGCAAACTGTCTCTGTCTGCAGAGCTGCCTAGATAAAGAAGGGAGTTTACTCAGGAGAAGAAACTCTATAGTGAAAAGAAAGACAAGAAAAGTCTTTCAATGGTATGGTACCACTCTTACAGGGGAAACCCTGGCGAAGAGGGTAGAGATAGAAGCTGAAGAAGGACTTAGCACATGGTAAGTCCCTGGAAGGAAAAAATTTATGCTGGTACAGAGAAACTATCATGTGATAGTTGCTAAACCTCTCTTCTAGTCAGGAAGAGGTGGAAAACTAACTTATAGACAATGAATAGCCTGACAGTTCAGCATAGTGAAGAGTAAATGGATTTCCTGAGAACAGGAATCCCTGAGCAGAGTTTTGAATGGAAAAACAGTGAAAAACCTCTGCTGAAAAGGAATTAAGTGTAATTATAAAAAGATTAATCAGAAACCTATGGTTACTGTGTTTATTCAGCCTGGCTAGAGTTTGGATTCTTCAGACCAGGGCGAGACTTCCCCTGCTTGGGAACAACCGAATGATGGGCAGGAGAAGAGGAAAACCTCTTTCTTTTAGGGAAAGAAGGTTTGGTAGGGCATTTCCTACCTGCTGAGGAAGGAGAGGGCTTAGGATGGCCCTCAGAAACAGGAAAGTCAGTGGAGCAATGAGCAATCTGACGTAAGGACTCCTTATTGAAGAGATTTTCTCCAGTACAAGGAGTATTACTCAGTCTTTGTTGTGCCCATCTACTCAAGTCTGAAGCTTGGAGCCAGGCTTTACGACGTGCTCCTATGGCTATAGCAGAAGTTCTGCTGACTCAAAAGAGTCTAGGGAAGCACGAGAAAGAAACCAAGAGATATTTTGGCTATGACTAAGAAGTAAGGAATAGTCTGCAGCCTTGGGCTCTGATAGAAAAGGAGTCAAAAGAGATAATTTCTTTGTGATCTCCTGAAGGGATAAACTCATATAGAAAATATATGAGAGAATCCTTGTTGCCAGCATAGATGTTTGGAAGGTTTGACGTCCAAAGGCATCTAGTGTTCTAGATGCACGCCCTGGCGGGAAAGAATAATGTTTTTTCTTGCTTTTTACCTTCCTCATTGCTGATTCCACTACAATGGAATGATGGGGAAGTTGAGGCTTTTGAAATCCTGGAGAGGGGGGCACCAGATACAGAAGATCAGTTGCTGTAGGTGGTGAAGAAACCCTTAAAGGTTTTTCCCATACCCTCAGAAGAAGATTCTGCAGAGAGTGATGTAAAGGAAGCATTATATTTTCCTTTTCTGCAGAAAAATCCTGAGAAAACTCATAGCCAGGGATAGGAATATTAAGGAAGGTTGCCATGTCAAGGAGAAATTTCTGAAAAGAAGGATCTCCGATGGGAACCATCCCTGGACAGGTTAAACCCAAAAAGGCAGCCTGGGCACCGGAGGATGTACCTATCCGGTGCAGAACAGGATTTGTAATGGATGGACACTGGAACTGGCAGTTATGAGTTGAGACAGTCAGTAGTGCATCATCCATGCCAGGTATCGACTCCAAACTAGGTATAGAAAGGAGCGATCCAGGTGAAAAAAGCATGGAAGGAGCTGGTCCCGATGATTCTGCCGGTACCGACATTGATACCGATACCAGTAGCTGTGCCGGAATCGCCAAAGCAGTCAGCGGAGGCTGCTCAAACGGTACCGAGGAAACTCGAAAGTCTCGGTGAATATCCTCGGTACCACGCCTCCGGAATCGGTGCGTGTCGGTTCCGAGACGCGTCGGTACCCAGTCTTCCAGACTAGATATCGATTCTAGACTTGGCATCGAAGGAAGCGAATCCATCGATGCATGTCTAGATGGTACCGGCGTCAGGGATCGTATCGACGGAGCTGCCGATACTGGAAAGTCAACCTGGGTATCGATCGGTCCCGAAGGCACCGAGTACACCAGATGACGATCCCTGGTGAGGAGTGAATCGCTCAACACCAGTGCCGATGCCGGGTTATCGGTACCGCTCGAAGCGGATGCCACCCCGAGCATGGCTCAGGTATGTTCTGTGAGGGGTGAGCCCCAGGAACAACCTGAAACCCCTGAAATGCTTTGGAGCCCGAAGACTCCCGCCGGGGTTTTAATGCCAATGGGTTCTTGAGGGCAAGGCCGGGGCCATCAGCATGCTTAGCATGAGACATACTACTCAAGGATTGGCTAGTCTTAACAGACTGTTTGTGGGTTACCTGATCCTGTAGAGAAGAAATGGCCGGTGCCCTGACACAGGAAGGGAAAACGGTATCGAGGGAAACTCGAAATAGAGAATCTCTTCTCACAGCATTGTAGCCTGACGGTTCAGGGGAAAAAGGGGTCAGGGCCCAAACAGGTTAGACACCAGTTATTGGAGTCTAAAAAGAAAACTGTATTTCCACAGTGAAGGCACTTCTTAGGAGAAGAAGGCTCCATGATGGAGAGGCCTTATAGGCCCAAAAAATTTAAGACAAAAACTGAGGGAAACTCTCCCTCAGTTTGAGAAAAAGAAAAGAAAAAAACCCCACCGGCGGTACCGGTGGCGGCGGGAAAACAGCCGCGACCACAAGAAAACAAGAATTAAAAAAATTAAAGAAAAAGGTTTCTGCGGTGACAGGAGGACGTCCTGCCGGCTCCGCGGAAAAACGAAAACTGAGGAGACACAGTTGGAAAGGCGGGAAGGCAGCACGCAGGCGCTGAGGGATGCTCCCAAAAGCTTTCTGATTGGACGCTGGGGAGCGTTCCCGCGCAGGCTCTGTCGGTACCGACGTACCCATATGTGAAGACTCATTCCTGCTTGTTCCTGGAGATAATCCATTATAGGGGAACCAGCCCCAGAGTCAGATGAAGCCATTAGAGGGGGCGGAGTAGGTCTACCACTAGTGCTTAAAGAAGCTCTAGAATCATTCGAGTACATGAGTTGTAAACAACATTTTTAACAGAAATAACATGTTTATCCATAGAACCTTCTTTCAAAGATTGCATTTTAGTTTTACCTTTGCATTTCCCTTGCATTTACTACCGGGACTCAGAACAATAAAAAAAACAGTCTTTTGTCTCCTTCAGGCTCCAAAGGGGCGCTACCTTCCCCTTTGGGCCCACCTCTTCGGGCATGAGCCACAGCTGTGGAGCTCAAAGCATGGTTTTATTGATGGTGCACAAGTCTCAGATAGATGATGTCAATTTCACTGACAAGAGGATGGGAAAGTCTAGTCCAGTGAAGGCAACAGGCAATATAACTGGCAGCACTAGACTGAACCAGGTACGAGCAGGTTCCTCTCCCACCAAATTCAGTTTTAGTGGTGCTCCAATTAGGAAATTTAAGAATAAGAACAAAACCAGAAAAGGGCAGTACGAAATCTACAGAGGACTGAATGAGAATGAGAGGGCGAGGCTTAAGAAACAGTATAGACAAGATGGAAAACAAGAGCATACAACAAAGATTTCCAGAGGTATGCATGTTATTTTATCTTTCTTGGCCACCTACACAATTAGCAGGTTGTGCTCCACAATATGAAGGGACCTTTGAAAATTTGACTCTTGATCCCTCTTGAAGAGAAGTGTTTCAAAATGCGATATTGCATCAGATGTGTGGGATGTGCATTCTAATGCTTGCAGAAATTATTTTTTTATTTTATGATGCAGTTCAAAGCTGCATAGTTCATTGGATAATTTATTATATGAGATCGATAATGATATACTCGTATGTTGAATCTGGCACAATAGCCCAGTGTTTTGGGTCTTGATTTGCCTGAAAAACGTATATTTGGAATTTCAGGTCCTTTAAAATTAGCTACAATTGCTTTAACTGAAGTGGAAACTGAACCTTTATAAAATAGGCTTCTTTATGGACTTTATAACAGGAAACCTATGTAGAAGTCCATAAAGAAGCCTATTTTATAAAGGTTCAGTTTCCCCCTTGTTGAGCATACTTTATGCTAACTAATCTTCAAAGAGAAATTAATTAGCTGCAAGTATATGTGGTGAAAGAACCCATGGATTTTGCAAATCTCAGTGAACCTAGAAAATGTCACAAGGTAAACTGACAAACCAAAGAGTAGCAAATCATCTGGACCAGATGGCATAAACCCCAGAGTACTGAAAAACCTCAAAAATAAACATAGATTTCCTATTAGTAATTTGTAACCTATCATTAAAATTGTCTTCAGTACCTGAAGATTGAAGGTTCAAGGAAGTGCAGTCCAATAAGCCTGAGATCTGTGATAACAAAATGATAGAAATTATTATAAAGAGTAGCCTAGTGGTTAGAGCAACTGCCTAGTACCCAGAAGATCAAGGGTTCGATTCCCACTGGCACTCCTTGTGACTTAGGGCAAGTCACTTTAATCCTCCATTGCCTCGGAAGAAAAGGCTGGCAATCTACTTCCAGTGATACATTGCCAAGAAAACCCCAGAGGTAGCTGGGTCGCTATGAGTCAAAACTGACTCGATGGCACTAAAAAAAGAAAAATTATAAAGAACTTATTATTGAACACAGATAGTCATGGTTGAATGGGACAAAGTCATCATAGATTTAGCCAAGGGAAGTCTGCTACATTTTCTGAAGGCACAAACATATGGATAAAGGCGAGCTAGTTGATGAAGGCAAATTTTAGATAGTACATGGAGTTTGGAATCAAGACATCAAGGTCAGGATATAAATAAATCTGGCAGTATTTTAGAAAAAAGGTTCTGACAAACATGAAGGTATTCAAATAGCAGATGCACATAACTGATGCCCACATTAGCGGTGCTGGAGGGGAAAGCATACTTACTCACCTGTAACAGATGATCTCTGGGAACAGCAGGGAAGTCTTCATATATGAGTGACGTCCCCGATGGAGCCCATGTGGGAACGCTCCCCAGAATCCAATAGGAAAGCCTTGGGGAGCAATCCTCTGCACCTGCACGCCTGCCTTCCTGACTTTTCTCCTCAGTTGAGTTTGTAGCTGAGAAAGAAGAAAGGCAAAAAGAATCCTGCAACTCCTAGGGGAGAGGGCAGGTTGATTCCTGCTGTTCCCACAGATCACCTGTTACAGGTGAGTAACTGCACTATCTCCAGGAACAAGCAGGAATGCAGTCTTCACGTATAGAACTCATTAGCTCCTACATACCAAATGGGTGGGGAGAGTAGTGCAAACCCTGAGGCAAAAACCTGTAGCCAATGAGTTTGGAAAAGTTGTGGACAATTGGACTCAATTCTAGAAGCAGATACTCCCCTGATGATAGTCTGGTATCCTGTAGTTGTAAGGGACGGAAGACAGGAGTTGAGTTGAAGTCCAAAAGAGGTGCTGGAGTATGACCTGGCCAAAGACAGCATCCAAATAGGAGTCTCTGTCCAGACAACAGTGGGCAGCAAAAGTATGAATGGCAGACCAGGTAGCTGCCCAGCAGATTTCCTCAATGGCCAATGAATGGAGATTAGTTACGGATGTTGCCATAACCTTCACATTATGATCAGTGATATGACCCTCCAATGAGAGTCCTGTTTGTGCATAAGCAAAAAAGATGCAATCTATCCATTTAGATAGAGTACACTTTGTCACCTGTAGACCCAGGTAAGTAGGATCAAATCTGATGAATAATTGAAAGGATCGTTTGTGATTTTTAGTTCTATCCAAATAGTAGGCCAATGTTTGCTTGTAGTCTAAGGTGTGTAGCGTTGCTTTAGCCAGAGATGCATGTGGTCTAGGAAAGAAGGTCAGGAGGATTACAGACTAGTTTAGATGGAAGGAGGAAACCACTTTCGGGAGGAAATGCGGATGTGTTCGCAGAACCATCTTGTCATGGTGGAACAGAGTATAGGGCAAATTCCCCACTAGAGCTTGCAGCTCGCTGATGTGGTGAGCTGAAGTAAGGGCAATAAGAAAGATGACCTTCCAAGAGAAACTTCAGTGAGGTGGTGGCATGGAGGCCAATTCAGATTGGGGGCCGTCCGGACATTCAAAAAATGGATGTGCCACAAAGTCACCCAATTCTGCAATCGCGGGAGCTATATGTTCCTGCGGTTGCAGAATCAGGGCATTTGGACCAGCCAGATGGGCCCCGATTCTGCAGCGGGGAATGTCCATCCATTTACCTGGCTATCCCTCCCTATGCTCCTGCTGAAGCACCAGTGCCATGGAGTCTCGTTGCCATGGCCCCGGGATGTCATGCAGGAACCCTGCCAACCTGACACTGTGAGCATGCAAGTCTCCCGCTGCCCGACCCACAGAGGGAGATGTCAGGGCTAGAATTGGGTGGCGGGGGCCTACCTGCCTCTGCGCCATGAGGGGTTCTTGGTCTGATCTCCGCTGATCGAACATATTCCACCTCGGGGGTGGAAAACATCAGACATCCATCTTTGCATAGCAGGATGTTCAGGGCCGTGACTGAAATAGACCCTGTATGGCTGAGGTCGTGGGCTCGCCACCACTCTGCCCTGTCACCGCCCCTTCCTGCCCCACTTCCAGAGCTCCCCGCATAAAGGCCCTATACATGCCGGGAGCAAGCGGGCCAGAATAGGCTAACAGCGAATAGTGGAAGTTGTACATCCAAACCGGTCATATATTTCCGCAATTTGCTGTTTGGAATGACCCCCCAAAAGTTCAAAAGGTGGCTTTAGAAGTTAAGCCAGAACCACATTCAGATCCAAGGCCACTGGAGGAGGCTTAATGAGTAGTTTGTATAGCAAGAGACCTTGCATGAAGCGTACTATCAAGGGATGTGAAGAGATGGGCTGTCTATCCACTGATCTGTGAGAGGCCGCAAAGGCACTAAGGTGAACTCTCACCGAGCTAGTCTTAAGACCTGTCAAGGATAAGTGGAGGAGATATTGTAGAAGCAATTCCATTGGGTAAAAAAAGGGTTAAGGTCCTTTAGGGAGGACCAAAGGGCAAACCTATGCCATTTGAAAGCATAAGTTTGCCTAGTGAAATCTTTATGTGATGCAATAAGGACATCCATGAATGCCTGTGGTAGGTGGAGTTCGGTGAGCACTAGCCTTTCAGCAGCCATGCTGTCAGGCATAGGGAGTGAAGAATGGAATTGAGGAGCATCCTGTGGTCCTGAGAGAGGAGGTTGGGCACACATCCCAGGCTGAGAAGCTGAGTCTACACAAGGAAAAGAAGCAGAGGAAACCATGGTTGATGGGGCCAAAAGGGAGCTATGAGAATCATCGAGCCCCTATCGACCTGCAGCTTGAATAGCGTCTTGGGTATCAAGGGGATGGGTGGGTATGCATAGAACAGTCCCTGTCCCCAATGGAGAAGGAAAGCATCCAGAGCCTAGCAGTGTAGAGACGGAACCCTGGACAGAACTGAGGAAGCTGCATGTTTTGTGGCGTGGCGAAGAGATCTATAAGTAGAGTTCCCCACTTTTGAAAGATTTAAGCAGCAATCTCTCGATGCAAGGTCCATTTGTTCGGACGAAGGATACAGCTTAATTTGTCCACTAGGACACTGAGTTCGCCCAGGAGGTACACCACACTGGGGTAGATGTGCTGAGAGATGGCAAAGGTCCATAGGCAAATCACCCTTTCATTGAGGGGACGGAATCCCGTTCTCCCCTGTTCATGTAAAACATGGCAACCTGGTTGTCCATTCAGACTAGAACAAGTTGCTCCAATAGCTGGGGTTGAAAAATCTGAATGGTATTTGTCAGTGTACTTAGCTTTAGTAGGTTGATCTGCAGGGCAAATTCTTATTGTGTCCACAGTCCCTGTGTAGTCAGGTCGTTCAAATGAGCCCGCCAACCCTATTTGGAAGCAACCGTCATCAGGGTGCAACGAGGCAGAGGCAGCTGAAAAGATGACCCAACGATTAGGTTTTGTGGGAGACACCACCATTGAAGGGACGTGATAAGTTGAAGTGTGATGTGGAACTTGTCTCTGAGGCGACCCTTTGCTTGCGTCCATTGGGAGGACAGAGTCCACTGCACTTTATGCACATGTAATCGAATGTAGGAGTTGGGAACAGAGGGAGCAAAACCTTTGCTGCGATAAGCAGAACACCACAACAAGCAAGGGACAAGTGAGGTCACCGGTGCTAATTTATTGAAAAAAAACCTACGCGTTTCGGCAACAAGCCTTCTTCGGTGAGTACGCATCTTAAAAAATAAGACAAAACCATGTTATTTATTGTACATGTAATTTCTAAACTGTTAAAGCCTAAAATACATAACATGGATACTAAAAATAAAAAATAAAATTTGGGATAATCCTAAAATAAGTACATATAATCATAGTCAAAGCATTAAAAACATATATATTAAAAATAAATAAATAATGAAGATAACATTTATTAAATGTAAAAAGAAATCAAATGAACATACAAAAAAACCATAATTACAGGGAGAGCAATTAAAAAACGTATTATAAACAAAATAAAGAACATCAAAATTGACTAAATTTGACAACAGATAATAGTAATGATAATTAGAAAAACAGGGAGATGAGGCAAGTACTTACAAAAGGCACCTTGTGAGAGGCTAGTCTTTAAAAAGACACCAATCAATTTGATGCTTGAAGGCTAACAATGTACTATCGTGTAATTATACAGACATCATGCCAAGAGCCAGGTAAAGAGCTAAGTCGTCAAATATTATAGATGAAGTAAAGTAATCGCAATCATTTGTTAAATAGGAGGGGGTCAGAGCCAGAGGGATTGGGTCCATACAAAAGTACTATTGTGGGAGCAGCATCCTGAACGAGACGATTTTGAACTTTTTGTGCCCCGGGAACCGGTTGATGTTTCGCAGATCCAGAATTGGACAGAACCCACCAGAGTTCAGGGTTTTTTGGGACTAGGAAGTACCTGCAGTAGAAGCCCTGCCCGATCTGAGCCGGGGAGACTGGCTCGATGGTGAGGTCAGACAGCAGAACCTCAACCTCAGTAAGCAGCAGGCTCCAGTATATGGGTTCCATGAGGTACTCTCCGGTGTTGTATGGAGACAGTAGCTGGGTGAAGTGCAGCCGATATCCACTTTGGACAATCTGCAGCACTCAGATGTCTGAGGTGACGAGGGGCCACTGCTGGCAAAGTGGATGTCACCCCTCGATCTGTGGGGTGGACCTCTGTGTCCTCAGGAGCATAGCCAGCCAACTGTCATCCATCAAAAACCCACACCTAGCTTGGCCTGAGGTGGCCAGCCGTGCCTTCAGGGTCTTCTCCCTCTTTTGTGGACAGGGAGTCTGTGCTTAGGCTGTGTCAGGAAATAGCAATGCAGGCACGAATAGAAGGTCTTACTGGCCTAATTTTTCTTTTGTGCTGGGTCCGCGGTCTTTCTGGAGAGCCTGGTAAGAGTCACCTGCTCCTTCTCCAGTTCCTCAACTTTCTCCTCCACGGGTTTGCCAAAGAGGTTCTCACTCCAGCAGGGGACATTGGTGATCTTGTCCTGGAGCCACTGCTCCAGGTCTGAAGACTGCAGTGACTCCATCTGGCAGGTGACGATGTCCATTCTGCCTGCAGATTCTGCCCGCTACTCTGCCTGCAGATTCAAAGGCATCGTAGGTGCCCCACGTCATGAACTTCAAGCAATCCTTCCCATGAGCCACCAGGCCTCAAAAGGACTTCTGACAGTCCTCAGGAACAACAGCAGCAAAGTCCTCCAGGTCCAACATGACATCCTTGAGGAACATGCTCATGTAGATCTGGTAAGCCAAAATCCTGGCAATCAGCATGGAACCCTGTAAGCACTTCCTCCCAATGGAGTGCAGGGTACAAGCCTCGTGATGACATTAGCACTCTTCGCAAGCTTTAAAGCTGACTCCACCAAAATGGAATTGTGGGGCAATTGAGGCTTTTCAAACCCTGGGGCCTCCTTGACCAGGTACAGGGAATTGAGCTGGCAGCTGACAAAAGGAAGTGTAAGCGGCGCCTCTCACAGCCACAGCAGCAGCTGCTGCAGGACATGGTGGATGGGAACCGTCACCACCTCCCAGGGGACTGAGGGGTACTACAGTAGTTCTAGTTCCTCTGCCCTCAGTTCCTCATCCGATTCCAGCAAAAAGGGAATGGTCTTGGCCATGTCCCTAACGAAGTCCTGTTCGGGTAGAGGCGACAGGTTGGATGGGAAGTCCAATGCCACTGATTCTGCCTCGGTTTCCTATTCCAATTCGGATAAGGAGAGGAAATCAAAATAGTGCCAAGTCTCCTCCTCCCGCCGGCTCCAAGGATTGGGGGTGGGAGGACGCCGATGGCCCTGGCGACACCCGGCATACCGATAGCTATGTCCCTGAGCCTCGGACTCTGATACACTGGAGAGGGAGATGGCTCTGGCAACCGGAGTCTATACCGATCTTCCACCCGATGTCCCAATCTCAGTGGATAGGGCAAGAGTCTCCAGGATAGGCTGATGCATTCCACGCCACAAAGCCTACGTTCCCGCAAGGCTTCCACTACCGCTAAGTGAGCTTCTAGGGCTCAAAGAATTCCTCCAGAACCACCACCTTTAAGGGGGATGATGTCGCAGCCATTGGCATTGACATCTCAGGTGGGGACTCCATGATGATAGGTGCATCGTGAGACATCAGGCAGAGGGAGAAAAGTGAGAAATTACATTAAAATATCTTTGCAAGGACTACATTTTCCTTAAGCTGATTAAAAATAATGAGGCTAATATTCAAATGATTTGTCCAAGTTACCCAGAGAAAAGTTTACATTTTAAATTTTCCATCCCGCAATTGGTTAATTTTGGTTTGGGCTCATTATCCAAGCAAACGTTAACTGGTTGGGGAGATTATTTACAAAGCATCACCACATGCAAATAACAGAATTTGCATTTATAGATCACATACATGGGTAAATGGTGATTTTCAAAAGTTACATGTGGAGAGCCACATCATGCAGAAATTTCAAGGGGACATGGTGTGAATGTGCTTGGGTGGTCCAAAAATCTACAGTACACGTGTATTCTCCTTCTTGCATAAAGAAGACACTTGTATGGGAAAAAAGTATACGTCTGTTTTGCATCTACCCCAAGGCACGTGCAAGTGCCAATAAAGGGACAGGTGCAAAATATCATCCCCCCGCCCCCTCCTATTGACCTGATAGCCAAGAAGCTCCCTGATTTCCCCCCCCCCCCATGCCAAAATCACCATCAGGCAAGACCACCCCTGAAAACTCCCCACTGCCAGGAAAAAGCACCCCTCATCACATACTCCATGAGCATCAGAGTTCAAAATGGCACCAGTTGACTCCTAAAGGTCAAACTGCTAAATAAGGGTGCACTGTGTATTCTGAATGTCAAGATGCCCTATGTAAAAATCGGAATTCACGTGTTATGAACATACATGAATGTAGAAAATAATATGTTCTAACCTGATGTCCTTAAGTAGTTCTGGAAGTTGCATATTCTTTTGAATGGCATGATGAGATATAGCAAGTACTGCCATACCAAGGCATTCATTCTCAATTTCATGGGCCTCCTGATCAGTTTTAGGGTCTCGAACAGGTGCTAAACATTTCACCAAATCATATTGGCCCTAAAGAAAGGACGAAATAGCAATAATTTTATTACAATCTGCCAATAGTTAAACCTCCTTAACCACCTCACTAACTTGCTACAAAAAAAAATGGAAATTACACTAACCTGGTAATTGTAGTTCCTGTAGGATCCAGTTTAGTCCTCCACAATCGGGTAATGCCCCTCCTACTGCAGCCTGGAGACTGGACCAATCAAATCTTCTGTAGTACATATCCAGCAGGAGCTCCCAGAAGCCCCCCAGTGTACTAGTAACAAAGCAAACTTAACGAAGCAACACATCAGATTATTATTAGGCTATCATTAAACTATGTACTTCCCCCCCTGGAATAACCAACTCCCTCCCCAAACGAGGAAGTCAGGACACTGCACGGCGCCGTCATCGACGCCTTTAAATTTACACCGAGCTTCCCCCAGAAACTAAGGAGCTGACTGAACTCCAAAATAAAGGGAAGAGCCATAGCGATAAGCACGACTGTCGACAGAGTCCGAACGGGACGAAAACCATCCTACAGGCACCCGCTCGGGACAGCGCGCCGCAAAATCATACAGATAGTCGGGAGGGAAGGAGGACTAAACTGGATCCTACAGGAACTACAATTACCAGGTTAGTGTAATTTCCATTTCCTGTGCGGATATCCAGTTTAGTCCTCCACAATCGGGATGTAACAGAGCAGTTAAGACCGGGCGGGACCTTGCAGGCCGGCGCGCAAAACCGCCGAACCAAAACAAGAATCCCGAGCCGCTGACACATCCAAGCGATAGTGCCTGCTGAAAGCATGCAGAGACGACCAGGCGGCCGCCCTACAAATCTCTGCTGGTGGAACCAGGCTATGCTCCGCCCAAGAGGCCGCCTGAGCCCGAGTAGAATGAGCCCGGAGCCCCTCCGGGACCGGCCGCCGCTGCAACAGATACGCGGACGCGATCGCTTCCTTGAGCCATCGAGCAATGGAGGCCTTAGCCGCCGCCTCCCCTTTTTTTGTACCCCCAAAGAGCACAAAAAGCCGATCAGTCTTTCGAAGGACTCGGTAGACTGCAAATACCGCCGCAGCGCGCGGCCCACATCAAGCCAGAGAAGACTCTTGTCCACCGACTCGACCGAGCTCGCCGAAAGCACTGGCAGAAATACCGCCTGATTTAAGTGAAAGGGAGACACCACCTTTGGCAGAAAGGAAGGAACCGGACGGAGCACAATCCGCTCCGTAGAGAAAGACAAGAAAGGCTCTCGGCAGGACAGGGCCTGCAGATCCGAAATACGCCGTGCCGAGCAGATGGCAACCAGGAACACCGTCTTCAATGTGAGATCCTTCAAGGACGCCCTCCGCAAGGGCTCAAATGGTTCCCGAACCATAGCCCGCAGAACTAAATTCAAATCCCACCGAATGATCCGAGCCTGGTCCTCCGGCTCAAGGATCTCCCCATCCTCCAACTCCTCCGCTTCAGTCTCAGGATCGCCCTCTGCCTCGGAATCCAGGAGACCTAGGGCGTCCTGCTCCTGTTCCCCCAACCGAAGTCGCTTGCCACCGGGTTGCGAGGTGCATTGAGCCGCCCCCGAGGACCCCGGGGGGATAGAGGGGGGCCAAACTGCCGGCAACTGACCGGACCTGCTCAAGCGAAACGCCTGATGCATGAGGAGCACAAAATCCGGGGAGAAATCCATAGACGGTGCAGCTATAGCCGCCTGCTGGAGCGCAGCCACCGACCCAGACTGAGGGAGGCTCGGGGAAAGAACACTGTCCCCTGAATTAGAAGCATCCCCAGGGGTAGGCTGATCCGGGAGACTCACAGATTGCTCTAACTCTGCAGGCACTGCAGCACAGCACCTGCAGATGGCCAGAGTCAGTCCCTGCTGCTCTGCGGGACCCACAAATCACGCACTGGGGCTGGGAAGCCATCCCAAGGCCACCTCTGCCCAGCGGGATAGAATACAACAGTCACAGGGAAGCCCACACCACAGGGGCAATCCTATGCAAATCAGCCCCGATTTGAAATTAAAACTTTTTTTTTTTTTTTTACAAGAAACAAAATATGCCCCAGACTCCCTGGGGTGCCCTGAGCAAAATCGCCAGCAAGAGGAACCCCAAAAACGCCAGGGGAACCTGTGCACAAGTGCTCAAAAGTGCCTCTAAAAGCACACTTTTAAAATCCAAAATGGCCGCCGGACTTTTTCACCCGCGGTAAAAAACGGCGCGAAAATACGAAAGCCACCAAATAATATGGAAAAGAACTAAAACGACCCTCTAATACAGGGCAAACGACCAAATTTAAGAAAAATTGCCAAATGGGCTCAGGAGAGCCTACAGAAATGCTGGCAGCTCTAACAGAGCACTGCACACAAGAAGAAATGAAATGAAAATCTCCTACCAGCTCAGGAACCACCAGGATTCAGCCAACATCTCCCAGTGCCAGCCACTACTGTATCAGGTATGGCTTTACCCCGTACTGTCCAGGGGGAGCTCACCCAGGGCTGTGAAAATTGGCTAGGCAGGAACACAGGAGCCAACAGGTCTGACTTCCCCCTAGTCTCCTGTGGCAGTGCTCCAGAGAGACAGGCTTCTTCTTTTGTTCTCCTTTTAAAGATACAGCTAGCTATCAAAGAAATAGCAAGGAAATGCCCCAAAACAAACCCTAAAACAACTAACTAACAAGTGTTGCTCCTGCAATAGTCACTCAGTGTGCCCAGGAGGACACACTTTTACGTCTTCAAGCTGCTAGAGACTGGACACACTGGGGGGCTTCTGGGAGCTCCTGCTGGATATGTACTACAGAAGATTTGATTGGTCCAGTCTCCAGGCTGCAGTAGGAGGGGCATTACCCGATTGTGGAGGACTAAACTGGATATCCGCACAGGAACCTTATCTTTTCAGAACCGGTATCAGCTCACTGGCTTCATAGTGTCAGAGAAAGAGATGGGCACTCTTTATTGATAGTATAGTCTTCTGAATTGGTCACCGAAAGGGATGATGTGAAAATGATGACATTTTACTTACCAGATAACGTTCTTTCCTTGAGTCCTGTTGGACCAGTCCAGACAAGTGGGTTCTGGTCCCCTACTGGCAGATTGGTGGAGACAAAGAGCCAATGAAAAGCCCAGGTTTCAATGACATCATTCCCATGTCTCTATCCGCCTCGGCCATCAGAGGTCTTTTCGGTCTTCATTCCAAAGCATATGGGAGAACATAGCAAGCCTCACACAACCTCAACATGGGCAACAATGAGCAATCAAACAGTAGACTGGGCAGACCAGATGGACCATACTGGTCTTTATCTGCCATCATATACTATGTTACTATGTTAGAACTATGTACAGGAAAGCATAAACAGAAGGCTGTCCCATAGAGGAAGAACCTGCAGAGCCAAATATATAAGTCATAGTGGACCCAAAGGTACCGCTGCAGAAGAACAGAGCAAACACAGTTCCAGGGGGTGGATACTGAACTGGTCTAATAAGACTCAAGGAAAGGACATTACCTGGTAAGTAAAATGTCACCTTCCATACTGTCCTGCTAGACCAGTCCAGAAAAGTGGGACATACTAAAGCTACACCTCCACCAGGCAGAAAGAAAACACAGCAGCTCACAAAACCCTTAGAGCAAAAGGGCGTGTCCATCTGAGCGTGAATATCCAAGTGGAAACACTTGACAAAAGTGGAAAGTGATGCCCACTTTGCCACTCAAGAAATGTCTGCAGGGACTATCAAGCTCTGCTCCACCCACGAGAATGCTAGCTCTTGGGTAGAATGGGAGCACAAACCCCCCAGAGCCGGCAGGTTCTGCAACAGATCCGAGGCAATGGCCTCCTTAACCCAGCGCCCCAATGCAGATTTAGCCACCACGTCACCTTACCCATGCCAGCAAACAGCACAATATGATGGTCTGACTTACGAAAAGAATTTGTTACCTCCAAGAACCAGAAAGGCACCCTCCTGACATCCATAAGGCAAAGATCCTTACCATTTCCCCGACACTGCTCCTTAGAGAAGGAGAGCAGGCAAACCACCTGGTTCACATGAAAGGGAGAAATCACTTCAGGGAAAAGTTTCCGCATATCACTCCTGAATCTATCCCCTTTCACCCTCATTCCATGTCCCCTCATAGCAGAACTTGCTTTCATTCGAAAGAGGCTCTCCTCCTCTTATGCCATGGAGATATTTAAACGTCTCAATCATATCACCTCTATCCCGCCTTTCCTTTAAGGTGTACATATTAAGATCCTTGTCCTTATATGCTTTATAATGAAGATCACTAACCATTTTAGTAGCCACCCTCTATACTGACTCCATCCTGTTTATATCCTTTTGAAGGTGCGGTCTCCAGAATTGCACACTATACTCCAAATGAGGTCGCACCAAAAGACAGAGACAATATCACCTCCTTTTTTTCTGCTAGCCGTTCCTCTCCGTATGCACCCAAGCATCCTTCTAGCTTTTGCTGTCACCTTTTCCACCTGTTTAGCTACTTTAAGATCAGACACAACCACGCCTAGGTCCCGCTCTTCTTTAGTGGACAAAAGTACTTCATCAACTATACTATATTGCTCCCTTGGATTGCTGCAGCCCAAATGCATGACCTTACATTTTTTGACATTAAATCCCAGCTGCCAAATTCTAGACCATTCTTCAAGCTTAGCTAGATCCCTCCTCATGTTATCTACACCTTCCTGGGTGTCTACTCTATTGCAGATTTTGGTATCATCCGCAAAGAGGCAAACCTTAGCCAACAGCCCTTCCGCTATATCACTAATTGGACTAAGGACAGATCTCTGGGGCACACCACTGGTAACTTCCTTCTCCTCAGAGTGAGCTCCATTTACCTGTACTCTTTGTCGCCTCCCACTCAACAAATTTCTAACCCAAGCAGTAACTTTAGGGTCCATCCCTAGGGCGCTCAGTTTGTTTTTAAGTCGCCTGTGAGGAACGGTGTCAAAGGCTTTACCGAAATCTAAATACTCCACATCTAGGGCTCTCCCTTGGTCCAACTCCCTGGTCACCCAGTCAAAGAAATCAATCAGATTTGTCTGACAAGACCTGCCTCTGGTGAATCCATGCTGCCTCGGATCCTGTAATCCGCTGGACTCCAGAAACCTCACTATTTTCTCTTTCAGCAACATTTCCAATAATTTACTCACCACCGAAGTTAAACTAACAGGCCTGTAGTTTTCAAACACATGCTTACATTTACACTTGTAAACTCTCATACCTTTGCTAGCCTTCTATTTTCATCTTTCAGTCACTTTCTAGTCCTCCATTTCCACCATTTGCACTCATCCTTTCCTCAGCCTTATCCAACTCTGCTTCTCACCCTCTAACCCAATTCCAGTTCCTATTAAGTCATTCATCTCTCTCCACCTCCAGTCCCTTTCTTATGTCTTACTCTGTATCCAGACTCCCGTTCCCTCTTTTACTACTCCATTTCCACTCTCTCTCACCTTCTTCAAAGATCTGCCCCTTCCTTTGTCTCTCATAGACTTCCTAGCCTTCTTCCTCTTCTTTCTCCCGCATCCATTGCCCCGGCCTCTTCCCCAGCCCCATATGATCTTTACAGATGATAGCAAAATCTGCAATAAAGTAGACATCCAGGAAGGTGTAGATAACATGAGGAGGAATCTAGCTAAGCTTGAAGAATGGTCAAGAATTTGTCAGCGGAGATTTAATGCTTAAAATGCAGGGTTATGAATTTGGGCTGCAAAAATCCAAGGGAGTGATACAGTATAGGGGGTGAAGTACTTCTGTCACAAAAGAAGAGTGGGACCTTGGAGTAATTGTTTCTGATGATCTTAAGGTGGCTAAAGAGGTAGAAAAGGTGATGGCAAAAGGCAGAAGGATGCTTGGGTGCATAGGAAGAGGAATAGCCATCAGGAAGTGATAATGCCTTTGTATAAGTCTTTGGTGATAATCCAAAAATCACCAAAAACACCCCCTGTGAAACTGTTTATAATAGTTTTTGTCGGATATTACTGGAAAGGGACATACACTGAATTCTATGTCCACCCCTCAGTTCTATCCTTTTTAATCAATTACATAGATTTTTACTACTTAACTGAATCAAAAGATGCACCGGCATCTCGAGACTCGTATTCTTTTGATTCAGTTAAGTAGTAAAAATCTATGTAATTGATTAAAAAGGATAGAACTGAGGGGTGGACATAGAATTCAGTGTATGTCCCTTTCCAGTAATATCTGACAAAACTATTATAAACAGTTTCACAGGGGGTGTTTTTGGTGATTTTTGGATTATCTTGATTGATTATCACTGAGTTCGGGACTCTTTAGAGAGGTAAGTCTTTGGTGAGGCCTCATTTGGAGTATTGTGTGTAATTCTCCCACACCTCCAAAAGGATATAAAGAGGATGGAGCTGGTGCAAAGGATGGCTACCAAAACGGTCAGTGGACTTTGTCATAAGGCATATGAGAACAGACTTAAAGATCTCACTATGTATACTATGGAGGAAAGGTGGGAGAGAGGAAACATGATAGAGATGTTTAAATATCTCTGTGGCATAAATGCAGAGGAAGAGAACTTCTTTCAATTGAAAGCAAACTCTGCTATGAGGGGGCATAAACTCAGGAGTAATATGCAAAAAATATTTCTTTACAGAAATAGTGGTAAATACGTGGAACAGTCTCTCAGTGTAGGTAGTAGAGTTCAGGACAGTATGTGAATTCAAGAAAACATGGGACCAACACAGAAGATCTCAAAAAAAAAAAAAGGGGGACTATAGTAGTTGGTATGGAAAGGCAGACAGGATAGGCCATATGGTCTTTTTCTGCCATCATGTTTCTATGTTTCTATCCATCCTCCTGCCTCTTCTCCCTTACCTCCTTTTTCCTATCCTTAGCATTCACCTGCCTACCTGCCAACATTCGTTTACCTTGTTTTTTTATCCTTCTTGCCCCCAGCATCCATTCCTCTGCTCCTCCATCTTCACCTCCCACTGTATATGCCCTTGCTTCAACCTCTACTCCAGCTTGTCGTCCTCTTCCTTCTCATTCCATCTGCATAAGCCCCCTTCTCCGACTGCCACCCATCAGCATCCAAAGCATCAGACCCATTCTCCAAAATCAGCTCCCTTCTCCCATCTCAATCCCCAACCCTAACATCTGCCAGTCAGTCCCTTTCTCCCATCCCAGCATATGCCAGAATCAGTCCTCATCCCCAGTCCCTGCATCAGCCCCAGCATCCAACCCTTCTCCTAACATGATGGCTTCTTCCCCCGCAATACCATCTGCCAGCATCAGCCTCCTTGTCTCTGTCCCCACCATCAAGCATCTCCCCAACTGCCTCCCTTGTTTCCTCTTCCCTCATGTCCAGCATCTCCCCCCCCCAACATTGTTGAGCATCTTTCCTCTCCTCTCCTCTCCCTCCCCCACATGGTCAAGAATCTCTCCCTCTCTCCTCGCCTCCTGGTCTAGCATCTCCTCCTCTTGCCCCACCCATTCCCCTCAAACTTCCATCATCTCTGTCGTGCTCTTTCATGTTTTTACAACAGTGTCAGTAGTTTGAAGAAAGGTAACGTGCCACAGAACAGTAGAACCCACGGACTCTGCAGAGCTCTGCCTTGAATTACTTGTAGCAAATTATTATTACAAAAGAAAAGATTTTTCGTTACCTAGCCTTACCTGTGCAAACAAGTAGTCCAGTGAATTAGCATCTAGAAGAGGAGTCCCATCTTGTACTCGTTTTTTATCAAAATCATTTCTCTGTCTTTTAGCAGAATGCCTCCAAATGGATGGTTCATTTTCATTAGTGCCATGCCAGTTTGTAAAATAAAACCTGAAGTAAGAGATTCAAGAACAAGGCGGCTTTAAAAAGTAATAAAACTGTGATCTTCTGTCAGTTTTCCTGATGCTTTACATAGGCCATGTAAATGTTATTTGGCTATTAGCAATTTAGGTCTAAATCTAAACAATAAATTAATACATCATTTAAGACAGGCACATTTAAAGGGGCAGTAATTTTTAGTCATTAACGGATGCTGAACAGGAGCAAGTCCAGAAAGGGAAACAGTTGGAGGTGGGGAGGGACAGCAGGAGAGGTGTTGGTGTGGGGGGGAGGGAAGAGTGCAAGGTGTTGGAGAGTGAAGAGATTAATGTATGGGAAGGGCACAATGTGTATGTGCAAAAGGCACACCCCTCTCCCATCACACACATGCAAGCACTCTACCTCCGCACCACACACACACACAGGTGTAGCTTAAAGGATCAGGGGGGGTGGTGGGAGAGGGAGGAGGAGTGGGGCCACTGCCTTCTGTTGGCTTTGTACAAGGGCCCATTAAGAGCCTGATTTATTAAGTTAACTGCAATACACCTTTTTTTTTGGGGGGGGGGGCCCAGGAGCGGGGGCATCCACTGTAACCTAGGTTTCTGTGGCCGGCTCCTAGATTCTTAGGCTAGGTTCTAGATTCCTACAAAATTTGTCAAGGCCCAATTTAAGATGCTAATGCACATTTTAGAGCAATTCATAAAAGAAGAATGTGCATGCATTAACATGCGTCCAGTTTATTTAGCTGCCTTAAAAAAAAGTTGCGTGCAAAATCAATTCAACAAAAGATAACCTATAAATTAATACAGAACGCAGATTTCAGTGTGCAAAAAAGTTCTAATGTATGTTAAAAAAACAATTTTATGAATAAAAAAAGTTTGAAAGGAACTGAAAAAAAATGTCCAAAAGCGAAACCATGAAGCAAAAGTTCTGTATAAACACACCCCTAGTAGAAAGCAACAGGGGTTAACTCTTTGGCGTGTCATGATCCCACTGAAACAATGTTTATCCGTCAACTCACCACATTGCCAGCGTTGAAGACATAAATAATGGTTGCTCTACAGAGGAGTCCACCTAAGCTGGTTGTCATTTATTTCAACAATAAATTGTTAAATTATTCTTAATTGGCAGAAGAAAACGACTTAAGAGTCACTATTAGGCGGCACAACCGGGGGAGCTACCTAGAATGCCAACACCATTAGGGACCTTACTGGCCCACTTGGAAATGAAGAAAAATATAACTCAGTCCTGAGCCAGCCTACTACTTGTGGATGTTTTCAAATGGGGGCAACAGCAGTGATAAAGCAGGGCCTATGAGCCCTGTTCCTTCCTCTCTCCAACAAACTATGTGAGGGGTGAGGCTACCACCAAATGGCTTGCGAGCATTGCAGGCTCCACTATGATTGTCAGTGTGGGATGACACCTGAGACACTCATTCAAATAAGGTGAGGTGACTGGGAGGACTGGAAGGAACCATATGGGCAATGGTAGGATATTGAACGAGCCACAAAGGGGCTATAGCCGGTGAGTAGGAAGCAGTGGATATGGGAAGACACTATGAAAGTGGGGTAGGAGGAAGAGAACTGAGGAAGGGGCCATATGTGGATGGGAAGGGTGGAGGCTGGGAAGGGGGTGGAAGGTAAGAGGAAGAGAAGCCAGGAAGGAGCTATAGGAAAATGGAGTTGGAAGACAGAGAAAGAGGGAAGAGCCTATGCTAGAAGGAAGTAGGTGTAGAAAGGAAGTCTGGTTCTTTTTATTGTTTTATTGTTCATAAGTTTCATACAGTCAAATTTCTTATATTTTGCTTCATGTATTACTGATTGTATACGGCAATGATGTGATTTGTAATCAGGAAAGGCAGAGTGTACATTTTAAAATGCAATTAAATTATTCTATTTTTAATTTATCTTGGCTTGCCATCGATTCTATGTCGACTCATGGCGACCCTCTGGATAGCTGTCCTAAACTGTGTTTGGTCTTCAGTCAGGTGGCTCATTGTTGATAGAGTGGCATCCATAGCTGCTGTTATTCTATTGATCCACCTCATTGCTGGCCTTCCTTTCTGCGTTGACCTTCAACTTTGCCAAGTATAATGTCTTTCTCTAATGATCTCTCTCCTCGCATGATATGTCCAAAGTATGAACGTCTAAGTCTTATCACCTGAGCTTTTAAAGAACGCTTTGGCTTGATCTCCTCTAGTACTTACTGATTTGTTCTTCGGGCATTCCAAGGTATGCACAGTGTTCTTCGCCAGCACCATAATTCAAAAGCATCAATTTTCTTCCTGTCTATCTTTTTCCCTGTCCAATCTTTCCATCCATAAGATATTATTGAAAATACCATGGCTTGGACAATTCAAATCTTTGTATGGAGACACACATATCTGCTCTTGAGAATCTTGTCTAGGTCATTCATAGCCATTCTGTCAAGAGCAATATGTTGTTGGATTTCTTGACTGCTTGTCGTTTCTTGATTATTGATCCAAGCAAGTTAAAGCTGTCCACTATTTCAATTTCTTCTCCATTAACGATGAACTTATTGATTTTGCCAGTTGTAAGGATCTTTGTCTTCTTTATGTTAAGGTGCAGGCCCATTTTAACACTATGCTCCTTGATCTTGAAAAGCAAATGTTTCAGATAGTCTTCATTTTCAGCCAGTATTGTGGGGTCATCAGCATAGTGAAGGTTGTTAATCTTCACACCTCAGTTGTCTTCATACAGTCCTACTTCTCTAATTTATATGCAGAACAAATCAACAGGCAGGGCGAAAGTATGCAGCCTTGTACATCTTTGCTGATTTTAAACTATTCTGTTTCTCCTTGTTCCATTCAAACTGTTAGTTCTCTTGCACAACCTTTACTAATCAAGAAGCTTCAGGTGTTCTGGTATACCCGTGCTTCTTAATGTGGCGCAGAATTTCTCATGGTTTACACAGTCAAAAGCCTATCTAACCTTTTTTTGGTTGTTATTATGTGCCATCGAGCTAATGGCGACTTATGGTGACCTTGTAAATAGTTGTCCTAAACTGTGTTCGGTCTTAAGTCAGGTGGCAAATTGTTAATGAGTGATATCCATAACTGTTCTCCCAGGTGTCGGAGCACCGTGATGGTGTGATGAAGGGAGAATCTTACCTCTTGAGGGAGGTCTCCACTGATCAGCCTGTTGTCTAAGTAAGGGAAAATGAATACCCTCAAGGTGCATAAGCAGGCAGAGACTATTGCCATGCATTTTGTGAAGACTCTTGGGGCAGAGGCTAGACCAAAGGGGAGAACCTGGTATTGATAGTGGTCTCCTTGAAACATGAAGCGCAAATACTGTCTGTGTGAGGAATGGATCAGTAAATGCATGTATGCCTCTTTTAGGTCTAGAGAACATAGGAAGAAGAGTTCCTAGAGAAATCATTTTTAATTTTTCTCGAACCATGAATTTGCTTAGGTATCAGATCCAAGATGGGCCTGAAGCCTCCTCTTTTCTTTGGAATAAGAAAATATGGTAAGAAGAAGTCCATACCTTCTTGAAGAGGCAGCACCGTGGGAGAACAGGATAGTCACCTCTTCTTTTAAGAGATTACTTTGAAGAGGTTGTATGGGATAATCCCCTGTGAAGTTGGTGGGGGGTAAGGTTTCCTAGTGAAGCCAACAGCCCCTTTGGAGAATCTGGAGTGCCCACTGCTCTGTTATGAGGTGTCACCTGTGGGCACAGAGACAAATTCTGCCAGCTATGTGGAGGGGCTAGGGACTCTCCAGGGGCAGATTGGCAATGCTCTCCAGGAAGGAGTCAAAAACCAGGTTGTGCCTGTGCAGCTGGTTGAGGCTTAGGAGCCTTAGGCTTCTTGGGCTGGCGAGGGCCCTGCTGTCTCTGTTGAGGATGCCGAGGCTGACAGGCAATAGGAAGTGGGTAAGAAGGATAGTATCTCTTCTTTTTAGAATAGAAAGATTTCTTGGGAAGAGCCTTCCTCTTGGATGGGTCAGCTGTTTTCCTGGAAAGGCATTTTAGGGTGAGATCGTCCATCTCAATCTCTCCTGCTTTTTCCCTCTAATTTTTGCCAAAAAGGTTTTCTCCAGTACATGGGATATTGGCCAGTTTATCCTGGACCCATTGCTCGAGATCTGATGCCTGTAACCAGGCCATTCTACGAGCCCCAATGCAGACTGTTGAAGCTCTGCTTGTTGGTTTGAAGGCATCGAAAGAGGCCATGGTAAGAAACTTGGAAGTATTTAGGGCTTGCTTGATGAGTGTCTGGAATTTATTCTGCTTATCCTCAAGAAGCATGGGAGTGAAAGTCTCCAGATCCCTGGTGACATCCTTCAGAAACATGCCCACGTTCATGCTTGGAAGCATCGACACCCAAAGGCATCGAGTGTCCTCGCGTCTCTGCCTGATGGCATGGAGAGCTCTTTATGATGCATCACCAATTCCACCACCATTGAATGGTGGGGAAGCTGAGATTTTTGTAAGTCTGGGCAGTTACTCGGTACATGGTATCGAGCCTCTTGCTGACAGGCGGAACCGTGAGCGGGGCTTCTCACATGTGGAGCAGAATATCCTGTAGGATCCGATGCACCAGTAATGAAGCCGCCTCCCTGGGCATGGGAGGGTATTGGAGTATCTCCAATTCCTCTGTCCTCAGCTCCTTTTCCAAGGCTACTGTGATGGCAAGCCCTGCTGCCATGTCATGTATGAAGTCCTGAAAGGACATAATCTTCTGGTGAGGACCGACACCGTTTCTGAGGTGGTGAAGGGTCTGAAGAGATGTCTGGAAGCTCTTGGAAATCGAGGTATCCCTCATCAGATTCTGAAGAACTAGAATCAGAGAGTCTGGTAAGAGTTCAAAGTATCGGCGGTCTTGGGTTCGACCTTGATGCTCTGTGGACATTGAAGGTTGATGCCGATGCTTGGAAATATTGGAACCAGACTGAGTGTGTTAGATACCGGGGGTCTAGATCAGTTCTAATGACTGTATTATCCTCGAGGGTTCCATCGATGCTGGTTTAAGGGGCTGGCATCAGGGCAGATACACCTGGCTGTAGGCTTGGTGCCAAAGTTTGCACTCCTGGAGCTCTCAATGTTATTGATACCGAAGCTGCCAGGAGTGCTGCCAAACTCCTCTCGAGAGCTAGCATGCACTGATCCAGGGAGATGGTCGATATCTGGGTGGAATCGCCCACGGGGTTCTGAGCCACCATCCCAGAACATGGAACCAGTAACTCTCCGGAGGTTGATTCCTCGGGAGCATCCCAGAACCCCTCTTGTGCTTTCGAGGACAGATCCTCCTACTGGGGATGTTTGGCTGGTTGGTCTGCATCAGAAGCATCTCTAGGGGAGTCGCAGTGCTTATACTGGGACTTCTCTCTGGTCTCGGTATCAGTCTTCAATGCTGATGACTTTTGAGCGACCAGAGACTTAGACTTACTCTTTTTTTTTTTTTTTACACAATACTTTGGTTCATTACAATAAGTAAACAGAAAAGAGAAGAGAAGAAATACACACAATCACAATAATAAACAAAAGAAGAAATCATCTCAACAGTCCACATCATGGGGAGACTTTACACGTCTACCAAAGCAGAAATACACAAGCTAATAATATCTAAAAAGAAGAGCAAAATACCTATGTCAAACTCACATTTTCCAAGCATGCTAGCAAAACAATAAGCCATATAACACCACAAATTCATAATGAAACTTGATTTAGAAAATCTTCCAAATGAGAAACCTCAGTAGAAGCATACTTAGACCCCAAGACGTCACCAAGCATTTACAGGGAAACTTTAAAAAAAAATGTAGCACCCAAAGCCAAAAACACGAGGCTTTAAAGCAAAAAAAGCCTTGCATCTAAGCTGCGTTTGCCTGGACACATCTGGGAAGATATTAACTCCCCCCCCCCTGCCCGCAAAAGGAAGCATCTTTATTTTGAAAATACAAACGCATGATTGCTTTATCTATTTCAGAATTAAAGGATACAAGAAGAGTAGCTCCAGTGATAATCAAATCATTTGATGATTCAATAAAGCGTAGTTACTCACCTGTAACAGGTGATCTCCGGGAACAGCAGGAATTTAGTCTTCACATATGGGTATCGTCAGTACCGACGAAGCCCGCATGGGAACACTCCCCAGCATCCAATAGGAAAGCTTTTTGGAGCATCCCACAGCGCATGCGTGCTGCCTTCCCGCCTCTGTAACTCTCTCACTTCAGTTGAGTTTATAGCCGAGACCAAAGGAGAGAAGTAGAGAAAGAGAGAAAGAGAGAGATAGAGAGAATTCCTAGGGGAGGTGGGTGAGTTGTGAAGACTAAATTCCTGCTGTTCCCGGAGATCACCTGTTACAGGTGAGTAACTACGCTATCTCTAGGAACAAGCAGGAATGTAGTCTTCACATATGGGGACTCCCCAGCTGAAAGAGGCCAAGGGGTGACCCCAGCTAGCTGCCAACTCAGGTGAGATGGGTCATGTTTCTTCCCATGGACCTTAGGCATCCAAACTGTGGATGGTGGGTAGGAGTTGTATTAAGTATGGAAGAGATATTGTAGAACAGCCTGGCCAAACGCGGCATCCCAACGCGAGTCCTTGTCTAAGCAATAGTGGGCTGTGAAGGTATGTACCGGTCCAAGTGGCTGTTTTACAGATGTCATCAATAGAGACAGAACGAAGGTTAGCCGTTGAGGCTGCCATTGTTCTCACATTGTGAGCCGTCACATGGCCTTCGAGAGAAAGTCCCTTACTTTGATATGTATAGGATATGCAATCTGCAATCCAATTTGACAGAGTTCTTTTAGAAACTGGAAGTCCCAAATGACTAGAGTCAAAAGCCACAAATGGCTGAGAAGATTTTCTATGTGGCTTAGTTCTTTGGAGATAAAAAGCCAAGGCTCTTTTACAATCCAATATGTGAAGATTCCTTTCCGCACTGGAGGCATGAGGCCTAGGGAAGAATATAGGAAGATAAACCGACTGGTTTAAATGAAAAGGCAATACCGCCTTTGGCAGAAAGTGAGGATGAGTCCTGAGAACTACTTTATCATGGTGAAACCTTGTATAAGGAGGGTCAGCTACTAACGCTTGTAGTTCATTAATGCGTCTTGCAGAAGTGATGGTAATTAGGAAAATAACTTTACATGAAAGAAACATTAGGTCTGAAGTGGCTAAAGGTTCAAAGGGCAGTTTCATAAGCTGATCAAGATGATTTAGATCCCATGCCACCGGTGGTGGTTTAATAGGGGGTTTTGTTAAAAGTAGGCCTCTCATAAATCTTGATATAAGTGGATGAGAGGAAATAGGTTGTCCATTGAAAGGTTTATGAAAAGCAGCAATAGCGCTAAGATGGATCCTAACTGAATTGGTCTTCAGACCAGAAGATGATAATTGTAGAAGATACTCTAGTAGCCACTGTACAGGTAGTAAAAGGGGCATAAGTCCATTTTGTGAACACCAGATAGAGAACCTTTTCCAATTGAAAGCATAGGAACGTCTTGTGGAAGGGTTTTCTGGAAGCTAGGAGGATATCCTTTACTTGTTGAGAACGGTTAACATCCTGGAATTCTAGGCTTTCAGTAACCAGGCCCTGAGATGTAGGGACTGGGGATTGGGATGCAGTAAAGATCAGTCCTCCTGCGACAGGAGATCTGGAGCATTCCCCAACTCCAGTGGAGTGGTTTGAGAGAGACGCAGAAGAAGAGGATACCACGTTTGCCGTGGCCAACGTGGAGCTATGAGTATCATATGACCTCTGTCTCTCTGAAGTTTGAATAAAGTCTTGGGAATGAGGGGAATGGGTGGGAAGGCCTAGAGGAAGTCCTGTCCCCAGTGGAGTAGGAAAGCATCTCTTGCCTGACAGTTTTGAGCCGGAATTCTGGAACAGAATTGGGGAAGTTTGGCATTCTGTGGACTTGCAAAGAGGTCTATATCTGGTGTTCCCCAGATTCGAAACACTTGAGCAAGCTGGCATGAGTGGAGGGACTACTCGTCTGGCAGCAGTATTCGACTGAGTTTGACGGCCGACAAGTTTTGAATGCCCGGAAGGTATACCACAAACAGGTGAATTTGTAACTGTCTGGCGAGGGCCCATAGTCTCAAAGCTTCATTGCATAGTGAAAGAGAGCCTGTTCCGCCTTGCTTGTTCACATAGAACATAGCTACCTGATTGTCGGTTTGGACCAGAACTGTTTTGTTGCTGAGATGACCCTGAAAGACTTTAGCACTGAAAATGGCTCTCAGCTCTAGGAGGTTTTTGTGAAGGGAAACCTCCTGTGAGGTCCAAAGACCCTGAGTGGAGAGATCATGCAAGTGGGTCCCCCAACCACTGTTCCCTCTAAGCTGTGCGCGTGTGCACGCGCACACACCTTGCCGAGCGAGCGCACATACTTTATAACAGAGCGCACAAAAATTACGGTTCTGATTCTGATAGAAAACACAGATGTCTTAAAATTTAAAAGTTGTTGTGTATTTACGGTTTTTACAAGTTCTACAATATTTTCTAGTGCAATCAATGTGGTGTACATACTGTATTCTGACGTGTAGTCAAATTTTAAAGTATATAACTCCGAGTGTCGTTATGTGGCACACAAAAATTTAACCTTCCTTCAAAAGTTGCACAGCTGATATTTTATGCGCACACAGCCTACAGAAAATTAGAGGGAACATTGCCCCCAACCCATCTTGGACGCATCTGTCGTCAGAGTGGTTTGGCATAGAGCCTGCTGGAAAGAGCCTACAAGGAAGTTTTCCTGAGAGGAAAGGGTCCACTGGGCTGCTTGCATGTGGAGGCGAGCATAGGGAACCACATGGACAGTGGATGCCATGTGTCCCAGCAGTTGAAGCATCTCCCGAGCAATGTTCCCTCTAATTTTCTGTAGGCTGTGTGTGCATAAAATATCAGCTGTGCAGCTTTTGAAGGAAGGTTAAATTTTTGTGCGCCACATAACGACACTCGGAGTTATATACTTTAAAATTTGACTACACGTCAGAATACAGTATGTACACCACATTGATTGCACTAGAAAATATTGTAGAACTTGTGAAAACCATAAATACACAACAACTTTTCAATTTTAAGAACGTCTGTGGTGTTTTCTATTAGAATCAGAACCATAATTTTTGTGCGCTCTGTTGTATAGTATGTGCGCTCACTCGGCGAGGTGTGTGCGTGCGCACACGCGCACAGCTTAGAGGGAACAGTGCTCCCGAGCAGCAAGGAATATTTTCATAGATGCTTGAGATGCCAGTTGTATTATACGTAGACAGCATGGCTGGGGCAGGAAAGCTCTTGACTGCTATGTGTCTAGACGAGCCCCTAAGAATTCTAGAGATTGAGAGGAGGTGAGATGAGATTTTAGGAGGTTTATGACCAGCCCCAAGTATTGAAGAATTTCCATTTCTCGAGAGAGAGCAAAGCTGGCTTCTGGAGCTGAGGATGCTCGAATGAGCCAATCGTCTAAGTAAGGGAAGACAAATATCCACAGAGTCCTCATAAATGCTGCTACCACTGCCATGCATTTAGTGAAGACTCTTGGAGCAGAGGCTAGTCCGAAGGGAAGTACTCTGTACTGAAATTGTCTTCCCTGGACCAGGAATCGAAGGAACTTCCTGTGATCCGAGTGGATAAGAATATGCGTGTACGCATCTCTTAGATCTAGAGAACATAGCCAGTCCTGACTTTGGAGGTATGGTAAAAGTGTTCAGAGGGAGATCATTTTGAACTTTTCTTGGAACAAATATTTGTTTAATTCTCTGAGGTCTAATATAGGTCTGTGTCTCCCCTGTCTTCTTTGGAATAAGAAAGTAGGGGTAGTAAAACCCTGTCCCCTGTTGGGGAATGGGTACTTCTTTGATTGCTCCTTGAGCTAGAAGTGATGTGACCTCCTGCCACAAGAGGTAGGTGGCAGGCCCCTGAGAATTGAACTGTTTTACTACTGTAGGTGGGGGCAAGTTGAGAAAATTAAGCTTGTATCCCAGTTGTACCATGGACAGAATCCAATTTTCTGATGTTATTAGTTGCCATCTTTTGGCAAAATATCATAGCCTTCCTGGAATGGTCAAGGGTTCTGGACTTTTTAGGGGCAGAATGACTAAGTTCTCTAGATAGACGTCAAAGACCCTGAGGGGGCTGGGGCTGTTGAGCCAGTAGAGCTTTTTGAGCTTGCGGCTTTCTTTGCTGTCTGTTCTGTTGTTGCCCCTTCTGGGGTACATGGAGCGGACAGTGAGTTTGATGGGTGTAAGATTGGTAAGGCTTCTTTTTCTTACTGAAAAAGGGTTTTTTTGAATACTTTCTTTTTTGCTGGGTTGGCTGTAGACTTTGGCAATCTGTTTAAAGTAGTATTGTCAGATTCAAGCTGATTAGCCTTGCCCTGCCAGTCCTTGCCAAAGAGATTTTCTCCTGTGCAAGGAATGTTTCCCAGCTTTTCTTGCACCCACTGTTCCAAGTCTGATGCTTGAAGCCAAGCAATACGATGTGCTCCTATGGATATAGCAGAGGTTCTGCTAATACATTCAAAGCAATCAAAGGTAGCACAGTTCATTAATTTTGAGACATTCTGGGCATGCTTGACCAGAATAAGGTAGTCTGCTCTTTTTTCCTCCGAAACACAGGGACTAAGGAGCTCTAAGCCTTTTGCGACTTCTTCCAGGAACATTCCCATATAAAGAATGTAGGAACTGATCTTGGCTCCTAGCATGGAGGATTGAAAGCATCGACGGCCAAAGGCATCGAGAGTCCTGGATTCACGGCTTGGAGGATTAGAAGAATGTGTTTTAGCACTCTTGATCCTTCGCATGGCCGATTCTACTACCATTGAATGGTGTGGTAACTGAGTTTTTGAAAACCAGGACAACTTGGCACTCTGTACATAGTGTCAAGGCGTCGGGAATGTGAAGATATTGTTAAAGGAGTTTCCCACATTCTTAACATTAGATCGTGTAAGATCTTGCGAATGGGAAGCATAGCTGCTTCCTTGGGAACCATAGGGTATTGTAGAATTCTTAATTCTTCTGCCCTAGGTTCCTTTTCTGGAATCACAGTGATTGCAAGACCCTTTGCTAAATCATGTATGAAATCCTGGAAGGACATATACTCCAGAGGAGACATTCTGCGTTGAGGAGAAGGAACTGAATCTTCTAATAGATTCGCTCTGGTACCGGTAGAATCGTCAGAGTCATCAGAAGCGGAAGGCTCAAGCACCGGGTGCTCCTGTAACGCATAGTATCGGTACCACTCTAAGTCAGTATCAAAATGCCTCAGTTCCTGATCCCCGATACCAGAGATCGGCTTGGGGGGAAGCAGTCTCGTCGAAGCAGGTACTGTCGATACTGGTACCGAAGCCGCTAAGAGGGCCGCTAGACTGTGTTCGATAGCAAGGATTCTGTGATCCATCACTCCTGCTGATGCCTGGGTGCCGGTACCTGTGGAATCAGCTACGACCCCAGAACATGGCACCAGTAGTTCCGCAGAGCTGGAGGCCTCTGGAACATCCTGGAACCCCGTTAATGCTTTGGAGCCTGAAGACTCCCGCCGGGGCCATTTTGCCGGTGAAGTATTCTCGAGGGAAACGCCAGTGGCATCTCGATACTTTGAAGGAGATTTACCCTTCGTGGACCGGCTAGTCTTAGAAGACAAATTTGGTTACCTGAGATCCATGGGAGGAAGACGAAGCCCTGGAAGACTGTCAATGCACCAGACATCGTGTCGGCAGCAAAAAAGGGTACCGAGTTTTGCAGCTCTATTCTGCAGGCCCCTTTTGGTCATCCTTGTGCAAGACAGACACTCCATTGGACAAGGTTCAGGACCCAAACATTTTAGACACCAATCATGGGTGTCAGTGACAGAAATGGTACCGCCACATTTTGAGCATTTTTTGAAACCACTAGTTGGTTTCTCCATGATTGAAGAAAAACGGGCCTAGTGTCCAAAATGGCACCTAGCACCAGAAGCAGAGAAAGATCCCTCAAGAAATTTAAAAAAACAAAAAAATCCAACACTTTATAAGGAAAGAAGAAGAGAACCGGCAGTACCGGTAGGCGTCGAATGAAGGCAGACGCGACCACAAAAAACAAGAAATAAAAGGTACATTTTCTGCGGTGACAGGGTATCGCGTCCTGTCGGCTCCGCGGAAAATGAACAACTGAAGTGAGAGAGGTACAGAGGCGGGAAGGCAGCATGCATGCGCTGTGGGATGCTCCCAAAAGCTTTCCTATTGGACGCTGGGGAGCGTTCCTGCGCGGGCTCCATCGGTACCGACGATACCCATATGTGAAGACTACATTCCTGGTTGTTCCTGGAGATAATCAGAAACATTCAAACTATCTACTTGCGAAGGAATCTCCTTACCCTGTGTAGACCCATTAGTAACCCTAGATGCCCTAGGTAAATAATACAAATTTATAGAAAGTTTGGACCCTACTTGGTAGCCAAAACATCAGACAAATAATTATAAAACAAAATTTGTGGTGATAAACAAGTAATTGGCACAAAACACTGCAGCTCGAATCATAGCCGGAACCGCAAGGCAGGAGCACATCACACCTACATTAAAGGACTTACACTGGCTCCCAATCAGTGCTCGCATCAGATACAAGACTATCATAAACCTATTTAAGATTAAAGAGCACACATCAGCCAACAGCCTCCACACGCTCATACAACCGGAAATCAGCGCACGTCCTAGAAGAAGTCAAACACGCAACCGAGTCAGTACCCCAAATGAATACAGGCACACACGCAAGGATACAACAAACAGAGCTCTCTCCATGGCTGCTCCAACAATATGGAACAATCTACCGGACGATCTAAGGGCAACTCCAGACCTCAAAGACTTCAGAAAACAACTGAAAACCATGCTGTTCATAGAGCACTATGGTCACATCACATAACCTAAGAGAATGGATAACAGCATTCCAATCCTCCTAAACAACTGTATGTATATAAAATGTGTTTTTAGCACCACTGTAAATAGCCCACCTTGTACATAGCTCAAACAAATCAAGCACCCAACACCGCCATCACACAACCAAGTTTCATCCTCACTGCATGTACAACACACACACTTTACCTGATTGCTTGCTGTGATACCACCTTGATTATTAAGATAAGGCGGTTTAGAAATACTGTTAAATAAATAAAATAAATAAAATAAAATGAAGGCATCTAAGGTTCTTAGCTCTAGAGATGTTCTCAAGTAATTCTTGTTGGGTATGAAGAGTAAGGATGTCCTTAATAAAAATGTGGTAACATTCTGTAAGGTAGCAAGCTGCAAGTCCATTTTCTGACATCGATCATCCAATACTTTAATCTGAGAGTCATGCTGAGCTAATTTTGACACTTTTTTTTGAGAAATTGGAAAACTGAGAAACAGCAGTCAAAGAAGCTTCAATCTGCGAGAGAACTTGCCATATGTCAGATAAGGAAACATCTTGTTTATCCACAGACGCAACAAAACCAGAAAGATTTTGCGCTCCACCAGAGACCCCTGGGACTTGTATAATATGAGGCAAAGGTACTACTGTAAAATCAGAAAAAGTCGCAGAGGGCCCTGATGCAGATAATTCCTGAGAACATGACTGTACCTCTGATAATGGGGAGGTCGTCACAGGACCCAGTGCACCATCACTAGCATGTGGGGCTGAGTTAAAAAACCCCAATACAAAAGAGGCCTCAGGGGAATCCAAGGCCCCAGCAATAGGCTGCAGAAACTCTTTCAATCCTCCAGACACCACAACATGCTTGCCCATTGGACCAGTAAGCTTCACCGATTTAGAAGGATTTGCCATACTCACATTTGGTGATCTCTTTTTCTGCTTGCCCATTCCCGCATCCCTGCTCCTCTGTGCACCGAAGGGGCACTAAAGGGGAAGATATGTCCCTTCAGACACACCTGTGTTACCGCGATACAGGTCGCGATGACGTCGGGGCCTGATGTCGCATAGATGTTCTGGCGAGAAGGCAGTGATCCCACCAACTGCCTGCTCAAACCCCTGCGGTGTACAGCTACAGGTAATTGCTCTGTCTTACCAGATGCTTGGCTCCCACCAACTGATTTTCACCACCGTGATTTAAAAGTCATTCAGATGACATTGGGGCCTGACGGCGCATAGATGTTCTGTCAGGAAAGCAGTGATCCCACCAACTGCCTGCTCAAACACCCGCGGTATACAGCTACAGGTAATTGCTCTATCTCACCAGATGCTTGGCTGCCTAGACTTACTTTTATGTTTGGACTTTGAAAAAACCTGAGACCCATGAGAGGAAGATGATGCCCTCGAGAAGTGGAAGCCACTGACATCGAGTTCACGGCAAACAATGATGCGTACTGTTTGGCTTGGTTCTTTAGGCCTCTCTGACATTTGCTGGCACAAAGGACAAGAACTGGGTTGATGTTCAGGCCCCAAATATTTTAGACACTAGTGATGTTTATCAGTGACTGATATTTTACCAGCACATTTGGTACATTAAAACCACTAATTGGGGTGCTGTCGGGAGGAGTGAGGAGGAGACGACTCAGGCTTTCCAGCTGCCCCCATGTCTGACTGCCATGTGAGCCTGCTGCTGCTGCCGCCTTCAGTGTTACAGGCATCTGGGAGAACAGCTTCCCCTCGGTGGAGGGCCTGCCTGCCTTTAAAGATCCGCGGCTGCTATACGTGGCCACGTGTCGCGGCCCGCAATCTGAAGGGACACAGCCAAAGGGGCTGGATACACCCCTTTGGTGCCTCTTTGGTGCGCTGGAGGTGGTTTGTGGTAAGAAGTTGTCTTTGTGAGCCTTTGGTGTGCGGAAGAGAAAGAACAAAGGCCCATCAAAGGAAGGTCCGGCTGCCAATTTGGCCATAACTGTAGGATCTATGGATAAGCATGTTTTTCCCATTGCTGCTGGTCAGGTAACCCCTTAAGAAGCGTTTTTAAGCTCCAGGGTTAGAATCCCGCCCCCACATCCTTTTTCCCCTGCTATCCTCTACCATAGCTTCTGAAGAGTCATCTGACGTGAATGTTTCCTTATCTGTGGTGCCAGTTCCAAAGCCGGTTTCTGTGTCGGTTACTGTAGGGGATGTTGAGTTGGCAGGTGGGGCTGAAAAGCATGAGATTACCTTAAAATATATTTGGGGGGGGGGAGCAATTAAGTCTATGGATTCCAGGTTGACTAGCACAGTTAGTGCTCTCTGTCAGTTTACTCAGGGAGCAACTGCTAAGCTGGTTGATTTAGATACAAAAATTTTGATAGCTGATCAATCTGTTTCCCAGCTGACTTCTCAAATGCATTCTTGTTTGGCTATAAATCCTGATTATATTAAGGATTTTACGGTTTTACATGCTAAAGCAGAGGCATTGGAGAACGTCTCAAGAGCTAGAAACTTATGTAGGTTGCATTTCCGTAGTACATATTTGTTATCTGCTGAAATCTTGCTACACAAATATTTTAAAGACGTATTGAAGTTGATTGAGCCTGTTGAGGTTGTCCAAGCTTATTATTTACCGGTTACGATTCGCTCTTCCTCACAAGGAGAGGGCAGGTTTGACTCTCTCGGCCCTACTACTAGTCTAAATTTGACTCAATTTTTAGATTCTTCTGATAATATTACGCAAAGAAATACATTGCTAGTTACATTTTCTTCAGAATTGGTTAAAATAAAAATTCTTAAATTGTTTTTTTAAGATATAAGGATGTAGCCTTTTGTGGTTTGCCCCTGAAGTTATTTTCTGATGTAAGTCGAGCCACTCAAGCTCGTAGGAGACAATTCCTTCGGTTAAAGCCTAGAATTCTGGCTTTGGGTGCCTTGTTCTTCTTGAAGTTTCCCTGTAAATGTTTAGTGACTTTTCAGGGACATAAGTATATTTTTATTGATGTATCTCATTTGGAAACTTTTCTTTTTGATAGGCAGAAGTAAAGGGTTATCTGGAGTGGGAAAATAATTGTATCTCCAATAACGGCATGTAATTTGCCTTTGTTTCTTGTCTACTTTGTGGTTTTCTCCTGTGTAGCCCCTTGATGTGGGCTAGTCCATTGTTATATTGTATGTTTTAGGGCTTATTTAATTTTTGTTGGTATATTTCTGGATGGCAGTTTGTTTTCCTTTTTTTTTTCTTTTTTAATATTTTATTTGGTAAATGCAATAAAACATATTCAATCTAAAACCACTAGCTGGCTTTTCCATGCCACAAAACAGTTGACTTCAAGTTTGAAGATAAGGCTATGGAGGTCTAAAGGCCTGGTTTAGTGGTGAAAACCGCGTTAAAGAAAAATGTTAAATAAAAAAAGAATTATTGGGACTGGTGTTGGATTCGACAGTCCTGTGTCGATGGGAAGGAAGAAGCATGATGTTCCATACCAAAAAGATGAAGATTTTTGGCAGTGAAAGGAAGACACACCCTGCTGGTTCTGCAGAAAATGAAGTACTGATGAGAGGAGTTGGGAAGACGGGCCCACATGTGCTGTGGAGTGCTCCCGTGTGGGCTCCTTCGGTGCAGACATCATCCATATGTGAAGGCTGCATTCCTGCTTGTTCCTGGAGATACTGTGTAAAGATTCTAACATCATTGCACCAGAGGAACATACTGTTGTCATGACTCTGACAGAACTGTAGGGAATGAAGAATTTGTAATCACCTGAAACATTCCTATTTCAGATGATAAATCATTTTGACCACCAGAAAATTGGATGTGGTGGTATGGGAGTAAAACACAAGAACAGCATTGCTAGAATATGGAAAAAGATCAAGTAAACCAATAAAACATGAGAGAAAAAGCATAGTTACTCACCTGTAACAGGTGTTCTCCAGGGACAGCAGGAATCAGTCCTCACATATGGGTGACGCCGATGGAGCCCTGCATGGAGCATCTCCCCAGCTTTCTCAGTCAGGTGCCATAGCTAGAGCTCAACCAAGAAGATGGCCAAAAATAAACAGCAACTGGAGGAGGACGACCGATTTCTGCTGTCTCTAGAGAACACCGCTACAGGTGAGTAACCATGCTTTCTCTAGGAAACAGCAGGAAGTCAGTCCTCACATATGGGACTCCCTAGCTCCAGGCTACTGAGAACAGGCATAAAACAGGGGCATGGCCCAGCTGTGGGCAGCCTCAGGCGAATCCTGATGACAGACTCGAGGGACCCCAGCATCAAGGCTCTGGTAGCCTGAACAAGAAGGGTCGGAGGGCAAGAGTTGCCTAAACCCCAAAGAGGTTACCGAGTATGGCCTGGCCGAAGGTGCTGTCCCATTGGGACTCCCTCTCCAGGCAACAGTGGGCTGCAAAAGTGTGAATGGAAGACCAGGTGGCAGCCCAGCAGATGTCTGCCATGGGCACCAAACGGAGACTGGTGACCGAAGTCGCTATCGCCTGGACATTGTGCACCATGACTCAATGTTGCAGAGGAATATCAGCTCGACTATGAGCGAAGGCGATGCAGTTCACCACCCAGATGGATATGGTCCGCTTGGTGACATCCAGCCCCAGATAGCTGGGGTCGAAGGAGATGAAAGGTTGTGAGGCTTTACGATGGCCTTGGCTCCACTGAAAATAGAAGGACAGGGCTCACTTGCAGTAAAGGCCAATGCCAGAGTCAATGTGGGGCCGTGGAAAGAATGTAGGCAGCACTACCTCCTGATTTGGGTGGAAGTCGGAGACCACCTTCGGGAGAAACTTCAGTGAGTGCAAAGCACAACCCTGTTCTTGTAGAATCTGGTGTATGGTGGCTCGGCCACCAAGGCCTGAAGCTCACTGATCTGGTGTATGGTGGCTCAGGCCACCAAGACCTGAAGCTCACTAAGTTTTTGGTGCGACCTCATTTGGAGTATAGTGTGCAATTCTGGAGACCGCACCTTCAAAAGGATGTGAACAGGATGGAGTCGGTGCAGAGGGTGGCTACTAAAATGATTAGTGGTCTTCATTATAAAGCATATGAGGACAGACTTAAGGATCTTAATATGTACACCTTAGAGGAAAGGCGGGATAGAGGTGATATGATTAAGATGTTTAAATACCTCCATGGCATAAATGTTCAGGGAGAGAGCCTCTTTCAATTGAAAGCAAGTTCTGCTACGAGGGGACATGGGATGAGGGTGAAGGGAGATAGATTCAGGAGTGATATGCAGAAATATTTCTTTACGGAAAGAGTAGTGGATCCATGGAATAGTCTCCCAGTGGAGGTGGTAGAGATAAGGACAGTAACTGAATTCAAAAAAGCATGGGACAAACACAGAGGATCTCTAAAGGTAAAAAGGGGACTGTTGTAGTTGTTGATATGGAAGGACAGACTAGATAGGCCATGTGGTCTTTTTCTGTCATCATATTTCTATGTTTCTATGACCCTGCAGGCAGAAGTGAGTGCCACCAAGAAGGCCACTTTCCAGGAAAGGTACTGTAAGGAATAGATAGCCAAGGGCTCGAATGGCAGCTTAGTAAGCTGCGCCAGAACCACATTGATATCCCATTCCGCCGAGGGTGGCCGGATGGGAGGTTTGGAGAGCAATAAGCCCCGTATGAACCTGGTAATGAGGGGTTGCACCAACAGAGGCTTGCCCTCCACAGGACAGTGGTTGGCAAAGAGTGCACTCAGATGCACCCGGACGGAGTTAGACGTAAGTCCAGACCATGAGAGGTGGAGAAGATATTGAAGGACCGAATGCACTAGGCAAGAAAATGGGTCCAATCAGTACT
This sequence comes from Ichthyophis bannanicus, assembly GCA_033557465.1. NCBI lineage: Eukaryota > Metazoa > Chordata > Amphibia > Gymnophiona > Ichthyophiidae > Ichthyophis > Ichthyophis bannanicus. The sequence continues at coordinate 244,860,153 of CM066040.1, read as the reverse complement.
CTGTGCACCACACAAAGAACCAGCACCACTTGAAGGCATAAGTCTGTCTCGTGGAGTACGTACGAGAGGCTAGAAGGATTTCCTCCACCTCCTCGGAGAGGTTAAGGGAAGCTAAGGTGACTCATTCAGCCGCCAGGCCGTGCGGGACAGCTATCCCAAGTTGGGATGGAGGATCGAGTCTTCTTCCTGTGTTAAAAGTCCTGGGGTGCTCCTGAGAGGGACCAGGGATTCTATTAAGAGACGGAACAGCAAGAGGAACCAAGGCTGTCTGGGCCACCTTGGGGCCATGAGGATTATCGACGCCCTGTCCCATTGGAACTTGAGGAGGGATCTGGCTATCAAGGGTGTGGGAGGGAAGGCATACAGCAGGCCTCTCGGCCATGAGATGAGGAAGGTTTTCGCCGCCACCCGGGAGGGGTGGGGTTGGGGGCTGCAGAACCAGAGCAGCTGAGCATTGGTTGGGCTGGCATAGAGGTCCGGGCTGGGGCAGCCCCACAGCCAGAAAAGCCCAAGCGCTATCCCTGGGTCCAGGCGCCACTCGTGCAGTTGGAAGACCCTGCTCAGTCTGTTCACCAACACATTCTTCTGGCCCAGTAGGTAGACTGCCTTGAGGAGGATCCCGTGGCGGACCGCAAAGGAACAAAGGGCCACAGCCTCCTGGCAGAGGCGGTAGGAGCCCATACAGCCCTGCTTGTTCACGTAGAACATTGTCACCTGGTTGTCCGTCTGGACGAGCACCAACTGGTGCTGCAAGTGGTGCCGGAAGGCCCTGAGAGCAAGGAAGACTGCTCTGAGTTCAAGAGATTGATCTGCTGCCGGCTCTCCTCGGAGGATCAGGCTCCCTGAGTACGGAGCTCTCTGCAATGGGCGCCCCAGCCCGTCACGGAAGCGTCCATTGTAAGGACCCTCTGGGGGCTCGGGGGCTGAAAAGCCATGCCCACTTGCAGTTGCCGAGTGTCCTGCCACCAGGTAAGGGACTCAGTCATCTGTTGGCCCGAGACCACTGGAACTGGAGGCATCACTGAGCTGCCCTCATGTGGAGGCAGGAGTCAGGAACCATATGGACCGTGGAGGCCATGTGGCCCAGGAAGCGAAGCAACGTCTGGGCCGAACCTGCGCAGTGCCGCTGTACCTCGGCCGCGAGCCAATCTGCCCTGTCGAGGGGGAGGAAAGCCTTGGCCTGTACAGTGTCAAGGTAGGCCCCGATGAACTCCAGTGCCCGAGTCGGGGTGAGCTGGGATTTCGGACAGTTTAACACGAAACCCAGGTGCTGTACGATCTGAATGGTATGGCTGATGGCCTGCCCAGCCTCCGAGGCTGTGTTCCCTTTTACCAGCCAATCGTCGAGGTAGGGGAAGAAACAGGTCTTTTGGAGGCAGAGATAGACCGCCACCACCGCCAGACACTTGGTGAAGACCCTTGGAGCGGAGGCAAGTCCAAAGAGAAGAAACCTGTACTGGTAGTGGTTGCCTCCAACCACGAACCTCAGGTACTTTCTGTGACTGGGTGTAAGCATCCTTTAAAAACCAAGGAGCATAGCCAATCTCCCTGCTGGAGTTAGGGCAGCAGTGTTCCAAGGGAGAGCAATTGGAACTTCTCGCGCACCAGGAACTTGATGTTCCTCAGGTCCAGGACCAGGAAGTACCTGGAGTATAAGCCGTTCCCTCTTGAGAGGAGGGGTACAGGCTCCACCGCCCCATCCTTGAGGAGGCCCATGAGTTCTTGCAGTAGCAGGGCCCGGTGTAGGGGAGACCAAGGGGGTTCCCCAGGAAAAAAGGATGAAGGAGTCCATTCCAGGTGCAGGAGGTAGCCTGGATGACCTGGAGAGCCCAGGAGTTGGTGGTAACATGGGCCCACCAGTGGGCAAAGTGGACCAAGTGTCCCCCTATGGGGTGCTGGACCTCCAGAGAGGCTATGCTGATGGCATCAAAACCCCGACCCAAGTTGTGTTGGGGCCAGTGTCTGAGTCTTCTGATCCTTGGGTTTGCGTGGTCCCTGGCCTGTGCCTTTGCCTTGGAGACCCTGCTGAGGGGTCTGGGCAGCCAGGTAGGCAGGGTAGCCCCAATAAGGTTGACCCTTCCAGATGAAAAGGGAGCTTCTTCCCCTGTGGCTTCTTCCTGGGAAGAGTGGAGATCTTCCTTGAGAGATGGGTCTGAGTAACATACTCGGTCTCGATCTTGGCCACCTTATCCTCCATTGGCTTGCTGTTCACTGAGGCAAGAGACAACCAGGAGTTTTTCCTACACCCATTGCTTGAAATCTGATGATTGCAGCCAGCTTGGCATCGAGCGCCGATGCTGGCGGCAGCCACTCTGGCATTGGATTCAAAGCCATTTTAAGTGGTTCTGGAGAGGTATTTGGAGCATTCCACGACAGACTATGTTAGAGCCTGGAAACATCGGAGACTCAGTCACAGCCGCTGAGCTCCTTGGCCAGTTCCCACAGGAACATGCCAAAGTAGAGTTGGTAAGTTTGAATGTGGCAAGTCAGCTGAATGTGGCAAGCATTTAAGCCCCAGGGCATAAAGTGTGCGGAATTCTCTGCCCAGAGGCACTGAGGAGTGCATTTTTTGGCTTTTTTGCCGGAGCACGGTTGACTCCATCACCATGGAGGTGTGTCGGAGCTGTGCCTTGCGGAACCCCGGACCCCACTGGGCCCAATAAATTGTGTCGAGTCGTCAGCTCAGGATGGGAACCGACTGGGGTTTTGCACATCCAGAGGAGAAGCTGGGTAAGGATGGAAGGGTCTCTTTCAGTGTCTTTCAGGATGTCTCGACGTTGGATTCCCAATCAGAGTAGTCCGAGGACGACTCTAGATTCTCTGGCTGCAGGACAGCCGGTAACTTCAGTTTTGGATGTTTCGAGGTGGGGGTATGGTTGGAGCCAGAGGCCTGTGAAGATCTTGCTCCCAAGGATCGGGAACAAGAACGAGACCCTCGCCGAGGATTCGCCCATCTGGCTCTTGGCGATTGCAGCGGCGGCTCAGGGAGTCCTCGATGTCGAGGGTCCCTGCACTCTCAGTAGGGCCGGAAGTTGGCACTTGCTATGATGCGAGGAATGCAGAAATGCTGCATTCTAAGGCCATCACAGATACTTCCCACTTGGGGGTCACAGCCATGGACACGGACATGGACATGGACACCAGAGTGATCGGGTCAGGCGTCGAAGAAGAGAGGGGGTCCTCAACAGGACGGGCCTCAAGAGACCGCAATCCATCACCAGAGGCCACAACCTTAGCCCTGGACACCTTCCGATGGCGTCCCTGCTCCGGTTCTTCAGGAGCTCTGTGAGGACTAAGGGACCGGGCACGGGATTTCCCATGTTTGTCCTCTTCCCTGGACGAGGCTTTGGAGGTCTTCCTCTTCTTATGCGCATCTCTGGCGACCCCTGCTAGGAGTCCAAGGTTGAGTCTGCCTTGTGGAAGATGTCATCCTGCTTAAGCCAGCGGCTCTGTATGGCCTTAGCGAACATTTTCTTGCACAAGGAGCATTCCTCCGGGTCGTGGTCTGTGCCCAAACACTTGAGTGAGTGACATGTTGGTGAATGACATGTTTTGGAGCACCGATCACTTTTTCTTTTACAGCCGGTGGCCACTGAGGCGAAAAGAACACCAGCAAGGTCGAAGACCCTCCACATGGCCAGCAGTTAAATAGGGTGCAAAAGCACTGGAATGGAAAAAAATCAAGACAAAAATGTTTTTCGAGGTCCGGTGCATTTGCAGCTGGTCTCGGGCGGGAAGGGAGCCAGCGCAAGCCGGAAAGGTACAAAAATAGTATGAGAAAATCAACTTTTTTCTGGGGGGCCGAGACAAATGTCTGTAGGGCTCTGCGGAGAAAGGTGGCACTCTTGGGCAGGAAGGGGACCACGCTGTGGCATCTCCCAAAGGCTTTCTTTGAAAGCCAGGGGAAATGCTCTGCATGGGCTCCATAGGTGCCGACGTCACCCATATGCGAGGACCGACTTCCTGCTCATTTCTGGAGAAATACAGAAATAGTTTTAGCTGTACTGGGTGCCACCAGTCTGATTTAAAAAAAAAAACACAAAAAAACTACAAAACCTTCCAAGAGTACCTTGATATGTTGCTTCTACATATTAAGTCTAAAAAGCTTTTTATGGCGCAATGCAAGTACGACAATGAGCTATTGCAGTAAATTTGAGAGATAGAGATGGTACCCAATTTACCTTGGTTTATGAGCAACTTTTGTTCCTACCATGGTAAATCGCAGAATTAACCTATTTGCAGATAAGCAGCTAAGAAAGCTGTTCAGAATGAATCTTCCTGCCGAGTTGTATTAACAGGCCCCTGAAGAAATCAGTCTCATAGGAAACATTTTAGCACCTGAATATGGCGATACCATGGAATAAGCAAAGGCAGATCATAACAATTTCAGATTTCTCTAGCTTTTCCTAAGAGCTATCAATTTCAAGCTCAACAAAATGAAGCAGAGATTACACCTCAAAAATGACATGGGACACCAGATTTCTTAATGCTTACACCTGCATATGTATAATCAATACAATGACTGTTAGGATTTATTCTAATCTAGCAACATTTTTCTCTTCTGTGTCAGATGCACAAGAACCTCTGAGAGGCTTGCAGGATGATGCAATATTGACTTGACTACCCCAACATGACACAGCTCTTAAACCACATCAAATTATTAGTCACCAGCATGCTATGATGCACAAAATAAAGTCAACAGAGGATATAACATAAAAATTAAGCAGCAGGAGCAGCAGCAAAGCTGGTGAGCTGCTACACATCTATGAAGACCAAAATACTTACCAATTGCACATTGTCCAGCATAAAAGGCCGCCACCAGTAGCTTACATGCTAGAACTGGTGATGGTGATAGCGAAAGTGCAAATACTGCAGATGTAGATAACATCCCTGCTACTTATACAGGCCAGGGAGAATGTGATCATGGACCACACTGCAGCTTGAGATAGAACACAGAAGTTAATGAAAAAATTATGAGGATTAGCTATAATTAAGTGGACGCCTACAGATTAAGAAAAGAGAATGAAGGAAGTATGCCCACATAGCGATTCACCTGCCCCTGAAGCAGGAAGCGAAACCTTGTGATTAGGTTCAGGTCAGGCCGAGGAAAAGATTGCTACAATATATTGAGAAGGGATGTGTCTGGTATGACATCTGTGGACAGCGATGTGATGAACATCGTTGCCGAGATCAGATAATTAAACTTTTCATTGAGCATGATTCATTGCAATTGCAGCTGTTTTGGTGCTAGTATCCCTCGGTGGAGATGAAGACACCAATTTGTCGTCACGTATTTTCAATCCCTTTTTTAAAAATTGGATATAGTAGAAAAAAAGCTAAAGTATGAAATCAATATATGAAGAGGCGTTTGTAATAAATAAGAACCGAGTAAATGGATTTATCTATTAGAATGAATGTGGGGCTGATGACTGATAAGGGAAGCCTATAAATCCATTGTCACTTAAAAAATTAATGGTAACTGGTTTGGGCTTTATCTGATGGCCCCTGTCATTCTCATACATTTTTGTGTTTAAAACTTTGCTAATGTGACCTCTGTCTTTGGCATACTAATTAATTGACCATTGGTAGTTCCTGAAAGTTTGTGTTTGATTTCTTTAAAAAAAAATGGAGCTGCGACACATTTCAGGTGGGGTGGGGAGGGGCCCTGTGATTGAGGTCATGGTGGCCAGCTCCTAGATTCAAAGAAAGGTTGTCAAGGCCTGGGTTAAGGAAAGATGAACTAAAACCTTAGGGTGAGAGCTTGATATCTGCAGACAAGGATAGTGGATTATGGACAAGGTGGTGCACAGCAAGCCTAGAACAAACTGGTAAAACAGACACACATAGATTCTATAGGGAAGGGCTAGAAACAGTTACTTATCTCACAGCTGGTCATTAAGTTCTAACTGGAGAAAATATATATATACATATATATATATTGTGGCAAAGTCAGCTATCCTGAGAGTGGGGGAGGTGAGAAGCATAAATAATTCACCCTAGTTAAGGGTCCCCTTCTAGGAATGCAGGGAGAGAAAGCCACAGCCAGGTTTCAAAGACAGAAAAACCCCAGCTGGAACAGGTTTCAGCCAATGACTGATAAAGTAAGAAAGAGGGATTGCAAGCACGAGGACCAAAGCCCTTACTTTAACAAGTGCACTGATTATTCTAATATCAGAAGGCAGTGGGATTACCAACACCTGGGAAAGAAAGAGGTGGGGTTAAGACCCTGAAGGTATAAGCCTGGGTTCGATTATGCAGAGAGGGAGACGAGAAAGGGGGAGACGAGAAGGAGAGCAGCCGGGAGAGCAGCTGAGACAGAAGCAGAGAGAAGGAGTGGATTCTTGGAGAAGAGCTGAGCTACCCAGAGCTGAGAGAGCTGAATTCCCTGCAACAGGCTGGCAACAGAGGTGGGGGCCAGGAAGTGGAGAAGCTTTCAGACCACCAGAGAGGTTGTCAGCTGAGCAGTCTGACCAGGTCGGTGAATCAGAACCCATACAGTTGGGAGAACCAGTGTCAGAGTTGGGGGAAGAAGATTGCTTTATGGATTGCTCTCTATGCCAAGCTCTAGACAGGAGGTCTTGAGGAAAAGCTAGCCCTGAAAGAAGTAATTCTCCTTGGAAGTTAACCATATGGCAGAAGCAGTGTGGAGGTAAATTCCTGTCTGTTTTAAAAGGGAAATTTACTGCAACGTAAGCCTGATCAGGAAGCTCTGATTCATGCTTGTTTGTCACCTGTGTTTGAACTGTGCAACGGTAAGAAAAGCCAAGTTAGCTGATATAAGAGTTTTTGCTTGCTCCTCTCCTATATGAAAAGCCTGCTAAGAGTTTTGCTAACAGCTTGGAATGTTTGTTTTGTTCTAAGTTTGGTTTCACGTAGAAATGCAGCCTAGAGAGGTTTTAGAGGCTGGCAGAAACCAAACTGCTGTAGAAGAATTAAGCATGAATTTTTCTTTATCCTCTGATTAACAAGGACTAAACAGGAAAGTGGCAGCCTAGTTTCTAAAGGCAATTGCTTCTGCAAGTAAGAGGGCTTTAAAAAGCCATTTCTGAGTTCTTTTGGTTTGTTTGCCATTATTTGCTGTACCTTAAGCAAATCCTACAGTTGTAATCCTGTAAATGATACCTTGAACCTGCTGTGTTTTGTGTTATGGAAATAAACTTTGTGTTACAAGCCTTACCCTCGGTTACCTCAACTACAAACCTTCTACTTAAAGCACCAACATATTTTTAGCAGTACTACACTTCCCAGAAACCAACACGAAGAAATAGGCTGCTAGGAGCTGATAGAAGAAGGAATCCTCAACCACCATGCCCGTCGACCACTAGAGGCAAGTGGCTTCGGGCGTTGTGCTTGTGACAATATACATATATACACACATATACATATACACACATATATAAAAAGACATATATATATAAAAAGACACAATTGCACATACATATATATATATAAAAAGACACAATTGCAAGTTTGAAAAACCCTACAACACTGTTGTACTGGAAAAGCACTGGGATCACAATCCTACAGAATTATGGAGAATGAAAAGGTTGTGATTACCTCAGACATTCCCTTTTCCAACCAAGAAGCTCAATGCAAAAAACAAACAAAATAAAGCAAAGAAAAAAAAGCAAACAAACAACTGGACATAGTGATAAAAGAGAAAAATACAAGAATGGTATGAGACCAAGCAAACGTGGGATAGAGATACTAAAATATTCCTCATCATGTTGGGGGATCTGGGAAGAAAACCAAAAGTATGTTAAAGCACTCAGGTAAGTAAAACATTAAATACCTTTACAGAAATGGGAGGAAAGAAGGCAACTGGAAATCTATGAACACTAATGTCCATAGTATGGGAAATAAGGTTCTGGATCTAGAAGCTGTAATGGAAGAAATTCACTTGGATTTAGTGGCAATTACAGAGACATGGCTCACAGACAACCATGATTGGGATATAGTTCTGTTGGACTTCAATCTATTCAGGATGGACAGGGTAGGAAGAAAGGCAGGAGTGGTGCTATCTATCTATCTATCTATATCTATATATATATATATATATATATATATAAATTTTTAAAAAGCAAACGAATTGCAGGGCTTATGAGGCAAGGAGGTGGCACACTAGGTTAACCTGGAAAGGAGGACTGGAATATTTACTTACACTGATGTGATATAGAGATTTCCTTCACAGGCAGAAGAAATGGACAGAGGTTTAATTGAAGACATTCACAATATTGCTATGAAAACAGAACTGCTACTGCTACATCTAGAAGTAGGGAGATCCTGGATTCTCTAGAGCAATAACTGTTCCAGCAACTGGTAAAGGAGCCTAGATGGAAGGGGAGAATATTGGACACAATGCTTACAAATGGAGAGGATGTTTCTGATGTTATAGTGGGTGATCATCTGGCATCCAGTGATATTAGGACACAAGTAGAGATGGTTCATTCAAAAGTAAGGATCCCAGATTTCAGGAAAACTAACTTTGTCAAGCTGAGAGAATAAAGCGTAGTTACTCACCTGTAAAAGGTGTTCTCTGTGGACAGCAGGAATCATTTCTCACATATGGATGATGTTGCGGAAGCATCCCCCAAGCTTTCAAAGAAAGCCTTTGGGAGATGCTACCATGCATGCGTGGTCCCCTTCATGCCCAAGGGTGCCATCTTGCACAGTCAAATGACATAGCTAAAAGACAGCAAAATAAAAGATGTTAAAGAAGCAACTCCAAGGTGAGGAGAGAGGGTTGTGAGGACTGATTCCTGTTGTCACTGGAGAACACCTGTTACAGGTGAGTAACTACGCTTTCTCCAGGAACAAGCAGAAGTCAGTCCTCACAAATGGGACTCTCCAGCTACAGGCTACCTAAAGTCCATAGCGAAAAAACACAATCTCCCTCAAGGGGAGCTGCAAGCAGCAGCAATTGAGTCTGTAGTTACAGATTACAGTAGGGCCCCTGTGTCTGGTGAAAAGCAGCACTCCAGTAGCCTGAATACAGAAGGGTCGGAGGGTAGGAGTTGCCTAAACTCTGAAAAGATTACGGAGCACAGGCCGGCCAAAGGCACTGTCCCGTCGGGACTCCCTTTCCAGGCAGTAATGGGCTGTGAAGGTATGGACTGAAGACCAGGTGGCAGCCCAGCATATGTCTACCAACGGGACGAAGCGCAGGTTTGCCATAGAGGCTGCCATGGCCCTGACATGGTGCATCAAGACATGGCCTTCCAGCGGGAGCCCTGCCTGCTCATAGGCGAGGGCGATACAGTGCACCACCCAGGTAGACAGTGTACGTTTGGTCACCGCCTGCCCCAGAAGACTGGGGTCATACGAGATGAAAAGCTGAGCAGCATTGCAGTTGCCCCGAGTATGCTGGATGTAGAATGACAAGGCTCTCTTACAGTCCAGTGTGTGAAAGACCGTCTCACCCCTACTGGTGTGAGGTCTTGGAAAGAAGGTAAGAAGTATCATTTCCTGGTTGAGATCGAAGGACAATACCACCTTCGGAAGGAATTTAAGGTACGCATGGAGCACCACCTTGTTCTTATAGAACTTTGTATAGCGCACTTCTGCCACTAAGGCCTGAAGCTCGCTGACTCTGTGAGTGGAGGTGAATGTGACCAGGAACACCACCTTCCACGAGAGGTATCGTAGGTGGCAGGTATCCAGAGGCTCAAAGGGCAGATGAGTGAGCTGCCCCAATACCACATTGAAGTACCACTCAGTCGCCAGAGGGCGAACTGGGAACTTCGATAAGAGCAGACCCTTTAGGAAGTGGGTCATCAGCAGCTGGACCGAGAGAGGTTTGCCATCCTCTGGGTGATGGTGCGCCACCAGGGCACTGAGGTGCACCCTGAATGAGATAGACTTAAAAGCCTAAATTGTGAGAGGTGGAGAAGATACTGAATCACCAATCCCACCGGGCAGGATAACGGGTCCGTCCCATGCTCTGCACACGAAGTAGAAAACCTGCATCATTTGAGAGCGTAAGCTTTCCTAGTGGGCCTTACGAGAGGCCAGCAGGATCTCCTCTACCTCACCCGAAAGGTTGAAAGTGGCTATTGTCACACTTTCAGCAGCTACGCCGTCAGTGATAGGGACCCCAAGTTGGGGTGCAGAAGAGAGTTCCCCTCCTGAGACAGAAGCCCTGGGACGTTCCTCAACGGTATGGGGGTTTCCACCGATAATCAGAGAAGTAGCGGGAACCATGGCTGCCTGGACGATCGAGGGGCTATCACAATGAACGAGGCCTTGTCGCAAAGGGTCCTGAACAAGGTTTTGGCAATCAGCGATGTGGGAGGGAAGGCGTACATAAGGCCCTCTAACCATGAGATGAGGAATGCATCCACTGCCACCCTAGAGGGAAAGGCCTGCCAGGAGCAGAAGTGGGGCAACTGGTAATTCCAGGAGGTCAATCTGCTGGATGCTTTCATCCTGTGACCAGCTGCTCTGGGTACGGAGTTCCTCACAGTGGGCTCCCCAGTTGAGCAGGGAGTCATCCGTGGTGAGGACCTTTAAGGAGATCGGGGCTTGAAAAGGCATCCCCGTCTCGAGACATTGGGGAGTCTGCCACCAGGTCACAGAGTCCACCAACTCTGCGGGTCACTGAGACTTTGTCCCAGAGGCGCCCTGTGGCCTGTGTCCACTGGTCCTGAATGCACCACTGCGTGGCCCTCATGTGGAGGTGGACGTCTAGGGTGACATGGACCGTGGAGGTCATGTGCCCGAGGAGGCGCAAGAGGAGCCAAGCAGGCAAAGAGGGACGGTGCTGTACATCCAGTGCAGGGCCCTGAGGCGGTCGACTTGGTCACCAGGCAGGAAAGCCTTTGCCTGGAGGGTGTCCAGTCTTGCCCCGATGAACTCCAGACATTGTGTCAGAAGGAGGAGAGACTTGAGGTAGTTTATCACAAACCCCAAGTGCTGCAGGACCTGGATGGTGTGCGCAGTCACCTGTTGCACCTCTGAGGCCATGCCTCCCTTTATGAGCCAGTCATCCAGGTAGGGGAAGACAAAGACCCCCTGGAGGTGGAGGAAGACGGCCACAACTGCCAGGCATTTTGTGAAGACCCTTGGGGTGGAGCCAAGCCGAAAGACAGCACCCTGTACTGGTAGTGCCCGTCCCCTCCCCCCCCCCCCCCACTACGAACCGCAGGTACTGCTTGTTGTTGGGGTGAATGAGGATGTGAGTATAGGCATCCTTCAGATCCAAGGAGCATAGCCAATCTCCCTGCTGGAGGTAAAGAGTAGTTACTCACCTGTAACAGGTGTTCTCCAGGAGCAGCAGGAATCAGTCCTCACTTATGGGTGACGTCGGCGCCGACAGAGCCCTCGCGGAGCAATTTTCCCCAGCTTTCGCAGAAAGCCTTTGGGAATTGCAGCGCGCATGCGCGGTCCCCTTCCCGCCCAAGGGTGCCATCTTGCCCAGTCTGATGACATAGCGAAGAGACAGCAAAAAAGTTAGCAAAAAGAATGACTGCAACTCCAAGGGGAGGAGGGAGGGTAGTGAGGACTGATTCCTGCTGCTCCTGGAGAACACCTGTTACAGGTGAGTAACTACTCTTTCTCCAGGACCAAGCAGGAAGTCATTCCTCACTTATGGGACTCCCGAGCTCAAGGCTACCGGAGACCTCAACCGAAAAATGAGCTCCCTCAAGCTCAACAGTACAGAAGGAAGGAATCTTCTCTGAATACAAATCCAGCCGGTAGCCCAACACCAGGGCCGGAGAGTAGGAGTTGCTTAGACCTCAAAGAGATTGTGGAGGACTGCCTGTCCGAAAGCACTGTCCCTGCGGGACTCCCTCTCCAGGCAGTAATGAGCCGCAAACGTCTGGCTTGAAGACCAAGTAGCGGCCCGGCAGATGTCCAACGGAACAGAGCGGAGGTGAGCCACTGACGCAGCCTTCGCCCTGACACGGTGAGCCGTGACTCGACTCTCTAAGGAGAGGCCGGCAGCTCCATAAGCCCAGGCGATACAGTCAGCTACCCAGATGGACAAAGTACGCTTAGAGACGGGTAGCCCCAACCGATTGGGGTCAAAAGAGACGAAAAGCTGGACAGCCTTTCGATGCTCTCGCGTACGGTCAAGGTAGAAGGATAAGGCTCTTCTACAGTCCAGGGTATGCAGAACAGTTTCAGCTCGGCTGGTATGCGGTCTGGGAAAGAAGGTCGGAAGAACCACCTCTTGATTGATGTGAAAAGAGGAGACCACCTTCGGAAGAAACTTCGGGTGAGTCCGTAAGACCACCCTATTCTTGTAGAACCTAGTGTAAGGGGGCTCCGACACTAGGGCATGTAGTTCACTAACGCGCCTAGCGGAGGTAAGGGCTACCAAGAAGAGAGTTTTCCAGGAGAGGAAAAGAAGAGGACAGGTAGCCATGGGTTCAAAAGGCGGACAGGTAAGCCTTTGCAAGACCACAGTGAGATCCCAGTCAGGAGCTGGAGGGCGCAACGGGGGCTTAAGCAGAAGAAGGCCCTTGAGAAAACGCGCCACCAGGGGGTGTGCGGAAAGAGGCTGGCCCTCCACCGGCAAATGATGTGCAGAGAGAGCACGGAGGTGGACCCTGACAGAGTTGGATTTGAGGCCTAGATCGGAGAGGTGAAGCAAATATTGCAGTACCACCAATACTAAGCAGGCGAAGGGGTCCTCAGAGCGCTGAGAACACCAGACCGAGAAGCGACGCCATTTAAGGGCATAAGATTTCCGGGTGGAAGGTCGCCGAGACACCAGGACGACAGCCTCCACCTCCGGAGGAAGTAAGAGCGGAGCTAGGACTACCCTTTCAGCAGCCAGGCCATCAGATGAAGGGCCCGGAGGTTGGGGTGGAGGAGAGTACCCTGATCCTGGGTCAGGAGATCGGGCTGAAACACCAGAGGAAGAGGGGTGTCCACCGCTAGTTGTAGGAGTAGAGGGAACCAGGGTTGTCTCGGCCACCTGGGCACTACCAGGATCACAGAGGCCCTGTCCTGGACAATTTTGAACAGCGTCCGGGACACAAGTGGCTTGGGAGAAAAGGCATACAGTAGGCCCGTGGACCACGAAATGAGGAAAGCATCCGGCGCTACTCTGAGAGGATGCGGGTGCCGGGAGCAGAACCTGGGAAGTTGCCGGTTTAGGGGACTGGCAAAGAGATCCACGGTGGGGAGGCCCCACCGGCAGAAGATCCGTTGGACCACTACGGGGTTCAACCTCCATTCGTGCGGCTGCAGAATCCGGCTCAGTTTGTCGGCTAGGCAATTTTCCTGCCCGGGCAGGTAAACAGCCTTGAGGAGGATGTCGTGGTCGACTGCCCAAGAGCACAGTCTCCGAGCCTCCTGACATAGAAGGAGGGAGCCCGTGCCCCCGTTTGTTCACGTAGAACATGGCAACCTGATTGTCCGTCTGTACCAGTACAGACCGACGAGAAGTGAGGTGAGAGAAGGTCCGCAGAGCTAGGCGGATCGCCCGCAGCTCCAGGAAGTTTATCTGCTGAACAGCCTCCCAAGGTGTCCAAAGGCCTTGAGTGCATGTTCCTTGGCAATGCGCTCCCCATCCCAGGAGAGAGGCATCTGTCGTGAGCACTTGAGAAGGTGGAGGAGACTGAAAAGTCATGCCAAGTACCAGATTGGGCAGGTGAAGCCACCACTGCAGAGAGGAGACCAGGCGGTCGGAGATCTGTATTAAGTCCGTCAGTCTCCCTGTGGCCTGATGCCATTGAGTGCGAAGGCTCCACTGAGCAGGTCGCATATGCAGACGGGCATTCGGAGTGACATGGACCGTGGAGGCCATGTGACCGAGCAGTTGCAGGAATTGTCTGGCAGAGGCCGGTGACGCGCTGTGGAACCTGCCGGCCAGAGCTATGAGCCTGTTGGCCCGTTCCAGAGGTAAGAAGGCCCGAGCCTGCAGAGTGTCCAGCCGTGCTCCTATGAATTTGTGATCCTGAGAGGGGAGCAAAATGGACTTTTCAAAGTTTATGACGAAGCCCAAGTGCTGAAGCAGAGCCACTGTGCGTTGAGTGGCCTGAGTGACCTCTAGGGAAGTCTGTGCCCAGATGAGCCAGTCGTCCAGGTAGGGGAAGACGAAGAGGCCTTGAAGCCTCAGGAAGGCTGCCACCACTGCCAGGCATTTCATGAATACCCTGGGAGCGGAGGAGAGGCCAAAGGGCAGAACGCGTTACTGGTAATGATTCCCTGCCACCACAAATCTCAGATATTGCCGGTGGTCCGGATGAATAAGGATGTGAGTATAAGCATCCTTTAGATCCAAGGAGCATAGCCAATCTCCCTGCCGGAGGTATGGCAGTAGGATTCCAAGGGTAAGCATCTTGAACGTTTCCCGCTGCAGGAACTTGTTGAGGTTGCGCAAGTCCAGGATGGGTCCGAGGCCTCCTGTTCTTTTCGGAACCAGGAAGTACCTCGAATAAAACCTGTGACCCCACAAGTGCTGGGGCACTGGCTCCACAGCCTGTTCCTGGAGCAGACTTTGCAGCTCCTGAAGGAGTAAGTCCCTGTGCAGAGGGGGTCTTGGAGGCTCCCCTGGAAAGTAGGGAGGAGGTACCTGGTGAAAATGTAAGAGGTAGCCCTTGTAGTGGGCTTGGGGGCCTTCTGCCTACGGGACCCATTGCCCTGTCCCTTAGCCTGCTGGCCCTGATGGGAAGCTGCTGAGGCTTGATATTGTGGGTGGTGCTGTTTATAGGCAGACACCTTCCTCGGGTAAAAGGGCTTTTTCCCCGAGCCCTTCCTCTTCTGTGAAGGGGCAGAGGTCTTTCTGGATAGGCAAGTTCTGGTGAGAGTCTCGGGGACTCGAGTTCTGCCGCCTTATCAGCCATGGGTTTGCCAAAGAGGTTTTCACCTCTGCAGGGGACATCAACCAACTTGTCCTGCACCCATGGCTCGAGGTCGGATGACTGAAGCCAAGCCTGAAGGCGAGCACCGATGCCGGCTCCGGCTACTCGAGCCGATGCTTTGAAGCCATCGTAGGCTGCTCGAGAAATAAACTTCGAGCACTCTCGAATACCAGTGGCCAAGGCCTGGAACCTCTGCAAAGGTTCCTCGGAGAGACCAGCAGAGAACCCGGCAATTTCCTTTGCCAGGTCTCGAAGATACATGCCCATATATAGCTGGTATGTCTGGACTCGGCAAGCAAGCATAGAGCCCTGGAAGCACTTCCTACCGAGGGCATCCAGGTTCCGGGCCTCCTTACCCGGAGGCACCGAGGAGTGCATCTTCTGACTCTTAAGTCGATGCATGGCCGATTCCACCACCATGGAATGGTGCGGTAGTTGTGCCTTCTGGAACCCGGGGCTCTTGCGGACTCGATACATGGAATCGACCTGCTTGCTTAACACCGGCGTCGAGGCCGGGCTCTCCCACATGCGGAAGAGCAGCCGCTCCAGCATTGGAGGAACCGGCACAGTAAAGGCCTCCTTCGGGGGAGAGTCATACTGGAGGGCCTCGAGCTCTTCGACTCGAGGCTCCTCCTCCGGATCCGCGTGGAAGGCCAAAGCCTTGGCCATGTCCCTCACGAAATCGGAGAACCGGGTATCCTCCGGGGGGGACCGTCTCCGAGGCTCCGACTCAGGCGAGTTGGAGGGGACGCACCGAGTCTGAAAAGAACCGGGTGACTCGTCCTCCTCCGTGTCCCAGCCCGACTCCTCCGTGGAGGAATCGAGTGGCTCCGTGTGGGCGAGGGCCGAGGACCTCCGCCCCGACGCCGAGGCCGGCGTCGACGACCTCGGTCCCGAACGGGAGGCCGAGGATCGACTCGAGCTCGTATGGACTCGAGGATCGGCTCGGCCTCCGGGGTCGACTTGGACGTCGACGTCCCAGTGGTCGGGGCAGATGCACTGGCGATGCCGGCCATCAATGCCCGCTGCTGGTCCATGAAGGCAGCGATACTGCACTCCAAGGCCGTCAATCTGAGACCAAACTCAGAAGACCCAGCAGCCCCTGACTCGGGCCCCGACGGCGTCGGGCCCGACGTCGGTTCCCTGGGAGGTGAGTCCACGAGGACTACAGTACTCACGTGTCCAGGAGACTCCACTTCGAGACAAGGATGCTTCGATGACCTCTCCGCCTCCGAGGACCCGGGGCGGCTGGCGGGGCTATGCGACCTGGCCCTCGAGGGACCAGGAGCGTCCTCCGACGCCACCCTCGCGGGTTTCCTCTTCCGACGATGTTCCCGGCCGGGAGACCCCCGCTCAGAGGAACTCCGACGATGCTCGGGGCCGGAGTCACGAGACGTCGAAGCCTATGACGAGGTCCGGGCCCGACCGGACACGGAGTCAGAGAAGATACTTTCCTTTTGTGACTGCCGACTCCTCAATGCCTTCGAGGACATTTTGTTGCACGGACCACAACCCATCGAGTCATGATTGGGTCCGAGGCAACGGAGGCAGCAGTCATGTGTGTCGGTAAGAGACATAAGTCGGGTACAGCGATCACACTTTTTAAAACCGCTGGCAGCCATCGGGGGAAAAAGGGCCCCTGCGAGGTCGAAAGACCGTGCTGCCAGGGAAAAAGAAAAAAGTGGCGGGAATGCCCGTTACAAAGGACAAAAACTGAAAAAATGTGAACGGACTCGATATTGGAGTATCGAGGCCGGGCGGGAAAGAGACACGGCGTCGAACCGAGAAAAACAAACGAAAGAAATCAACTTTTTCAGCGGCGATCACAAACTACGTCTGTAGGGCTCCACGGAAAAAAGAAGACTGAGCAAGATGGCACCCTTGGGCGGGAAGGGGACCGTGCATGCGCGCTGCAATTCCCAAAGGCTTTCTGCGAAAGCTGGGAAAAATTGCTCCGCGAGGGCTCCGTCGGCGCCGACGTCACCCATAAGTGAGGACTGACTTCCTGCTTGGTCCTGGAGAAGGTAGTAAGTATCTGAGTTCAAAAAAATCATGGAAGTGGTACAGCACAGGCAGTAAAGTGCATGAAAGAAGAGTTGAACCTGGGGATGATTGTAGCCGATGATCTTAAGGTTGCTAAACAGATAGATGCAGAGGGAGTGGAACAGCCATAAAAAAAAAGGCAGTAATAGTATTTCTGCATAAGTCTCTGGTGAGACCTCATTTGGACTACTGTGTACAATTCTTGACACCGCACTTTCACAAAGATATAAACAGGATGGAGTTAGTCCATTGTCTTCATCATAAAGCATATATGGACAAAGATATCAGTATAAATATATATACTATGGAAGAAAGGAAAGAGAGTAGAGGTATGAACGAGACATTTAAATACTTTCCTGGCATATATGCAACAAGGTAGGCCTCTTTCAATGGAAAAGAAGTTCTGGAATGAGGGATCATAGGATGAAGGCGAAAGAGGATAGATTCAGGAGTAACCTAAGGTAATATATTTCTTTACAGAAAGGGTGATGAATGCATGGAATGACCTCCGAGCGGAGATGCTGAAGACAAGGACTGTGCATGAATTCAATTCAAGAAAGCATGGAACAAGCACAGAGGATCTTTAAGGGAGAGAAAGATTGTAGAGCTCAGTAGTTGGTATGGATGGGCAGACTGGATAGGCCATATGGTCTCTGTCATCATTTTCTATGTTTTGATGCCACAGGCTTTATTAAAAGTAATGTTTAGGGGAAGAGGAGATAGACGGGAGTGGAGATGGGACATTTGACTCCCAAGGGGGATGGGAGGAAGGGGGAGAGGTATTGGTGGGTGAAAAATATAAAAAGGCTGATGAGTAATCTAAAATCTTTGGGAGTTGATGTACATAAGAAACCAATGTGCGTTGATTGTTTATCTTCTGTTTAATAAAGAGATTTAAACAAAAGCAATTTTTTGACACACCTTTATAAACTGCCTATATATGTTACATCTTACGAGCTCCTGAAGAATGTTCTTACACAACGCAAGTCTTATGCTCCATCCCGGTTAAGGTGAAGCCCATCACTTTGGAAGAGCCCCTCCTTTCCCAAGAAAGTTGTCCAGTTCCTAACAAATCCAAAACCCTTTTCTTTGCATGATCTTCTCATCAATGCATTGGGACTCTGGAGCTCCACCTGCCTTTTAGGCCCTGAGCGTGGCACAGGAAGCATTAAAGAAAATGCTACACTGGAAGTTTTGGATTTCAACTTCCTACCTAAAAGCCTAAATTTGGCTTCCAGAACCTCCCTCCCACATTTTCCTATTTCATTGGTACCAACATGTACCAAGATAGCAGACTCTTCCCCAGTGCCATCTAAAACCTTGTCTATATGGCGTGTGAGGTCCGCTACCTTTGCACCAGGCAGGCATGTTACCAGGCGATCCTCATGTCCACCAGCCACCCAGCTATCTACCTGCCTAATGATTGAATCACCCACTATAACGGCTGCCGGAAACCATTTGGATTAACTGACCTAGAACTTCCAGCACAGAGGCAACTCCATGCATCAATCAAAGACTGAGATTTGATCCTGAAGCCTAATTGCTGCTGTGCACTCACTGAAAAATACAAAGCAATTACTGAATGTGGTTGGATAGGGGAGAAAATCACAATCAGAACAATAAGAAAGGTTGAAGGATAAGGGACACCAAGAAGGGAGAGATGCCATGAAGCCAGTACAGACTGTGACAAAGGCATCAGTCTATGAGACATCTGCATCAGTGCACATACTAGATCTCCTCCCTATAGAGGTGGTGGATATGAGAATTGTGTCAGAATTCAAGAAAGCATGGGACAAATACAGGGAGTCTCTGAGGGAGTGGAAGGGATTGTAGAACTCAATAATTCTTATAGATGGGCAGATTAGATAGAAAACAATAGCAGATAAAAACAATGTGACCTATGTTTCTATGAACATGTCAATCATCAGCATGTCCCAGCGCTGGAAGAGGTCTATGGCTACCTGGCTGTGGAGGGCCCACTCATAGAGATTGAGGCATTTGCCGATGTTGTCCACTAAGGAGTTCTGCATCCCAGGGAGATAAGTAGTCATGAGAAAATTTTTCTGAAAGATCGAGTACGCCCAAATCCTCAGGGCCTCTCTGCAGAGGTGAAAGGATCCCATGCTGCTTTGTTTATTGATATAGAACATGGCTATTTGGTTGTCTGTCTGGATGAGGATGACCCTGTGGGACAGCCAACGGCAGAAGACTTTCAGAGTATAGTAGATGGCTCTGAGCTCCAGCTGATTGTACTGCAATGCTTTCTCTGAGGGGCTCCAGAGTCCCCAAGTCTGCAAATGGAGGAAGTGGGCCCGTTAGCCAGCAGTCGAGGTGAGAATGACTTAGAACAGGGGCTGCTGGAAGGTTTGTCCCTGGAGATGTTGCA
Organism: Ichthyophis bannanicus; assembly: GCA_033557465.1. Lineage (NCBI taxonomy): Eukaryota > Metazoa > Chordata > Amphibia > Gymnophiona > Ichthyophiidae > Ichthyophis > Ichthyophis bannanicus. The sequence continues at coordinate 244,840,911 of CM066040.1, read as the reverse complement.
AAGAATCCAAAAAATCAAGCCAGTCAGAATCAAATAAATATCCGTATAGTTAGGATCCTTACATATAGAAAGAAAGAAAACCCCTTAACCTATTAATTTTTGTCAGAGTTAATCGTCAAAGTGCATGGAAAACTGCCATACACCACTGCGACATCTCCTTTTTCTAAAGTTTTCTATAAAGAATAAAACTTAACACTTAGCTTTGTTGATAATCTTTTGAAAGCTAATGGAAGATAAAACATCTGAATGAAGAAATGCCAGAATGTTGAAATTTGCGACGTGCCACACGTTTCGGGTCTAACACAAAAAGTTCTTCAACACTGCTTCAGGCAATCTCAAACTGGCTATCATATTTATTTATTTATTATTTATTTATTACAGGCTCTTATATACCGCTCTATTCAGCATCAGCGCGGTTCACAATATAACAACAGACCAGAACAACAAACTGTTTGGTTTTACAGAGAACAAGGTCAGAGAAGAAACACCAAAGCTTCTCCGTACCTCCGTACCCTGAAGCAGGTTTGAAGAACATTTTGTGTTAGACCCGAAACGTGTGGCACGTCGCAAATTTCAACATTCTGGCATTTCTTCATTCAGATGTTTATCTTCCATCAGCTTTCAAAAGATTATCAACAAAGCTAAGTGTTAAGTTTTATTCTTTATAGAAAACTTTAGAAAAAGGAGATGTCGCAGTGGTGTATGGTAGTTTTCCATGCACCTGGAGCTGTTGCGGCAAAAAGGACCACCATTGAACTGCTTGATGAAAAGTGGTATCGAGTGGAATCCTCAAAGACAGAGGTTACAAGAACTGGTTCCAAGATTTCTTCAGATGCCATTGAATGAGATGCATATGCAACCTGGCAAAAGGAATTGCATGTACTGATGCTGCCATGTAGCCCAGTATGCAAAGAATGGTCTTGGTTGTGGCTATTTGAGCCGATATGACCTTGAACCCAACACTGATAAGGCTGTCAATCTGATAATGAGGGAGGAATGCCCTGGAATCTGACAAAATAATGAGAGCGCCAATGAATGCCAGTGATTGTATGGGTGTCAGAAAGGGCTTGCCAAGTTGATGAGGAAGCTGAGGTTTTGGGGCGGCATCAGAGTGGCCTGTATTGCATGGGCAGTCTCCTGAGGGTATCCCCTCCAAGATGGACCAGTCCGCCAGGCAGAAGAATACACATATCCCCTGCTTGCAATGGTGTGCAATCGCCGCCACAATGCATTTGATTAAGACCCTTGGAGCTGAGAGGCCAAAAGAAAGGACCCTGTACTAGTAATACTGCCCAAGGAGGTGGTACCAAAGAGTGGAAGGGGTAGATAAGTATGTGCATATATGCAATGTTTAGGTCCAAAGACACCAGCCAGTTATTCTAGTGAAGAGGGGGCAAGGTGCCCAGAGTGTTCATTTTGAATTTCTCCTTCTTGACATAATGGTTGAGCTTTCAAAGATCAAGGCTAAGGCACATGCTGCCTGACTTCTTAAAGGATAAAAAATAGCAGAAATAGATCCCTTGTTGATATATGAAGGAGGAATTTCCTCTATGGCACTGGCTTATACAAGGGTTTGAATTTCCTGCTGCAACACCAGCTGAAGGTCTTCAGGGCGAGTAAAGCACAGTTACTTACCTGTAACAGGTGATCTCTGGGAACAGCAGGAATAAGTCTTCACATATGGGTACGTCGGTACCAACGGAGCCTGCGCGGGAACGCTCCCCAGCGTCCAATCAGAAAGCTTTTGGGAGCATCCCACAGCGCCTGCGTGCTGCCTTCCCGCCTTTCCAACTGTCTCTCCTAAGTTGAGTTTTATAGCTGAGACAAAGAGGGAGAGAGAGAGGGAAAGGGAGAGAGAGAGACAACTCCTTGGGGAGGTGGGTGGGTTGTGAAGACTTATTCCTGCTGTTCCCAGAGATCACCTGTTACAGGTAAGTAACTGTGCTATCTCCAGGAACAAGCAGGAATGAGTCTTCACATATGGGGACTCCCTAGCTTTTGATGCCAGGGAGAGAGCCCATAAGTTGTGTCTCCCTGGGACAGGGCTGCACTTCCCCACCTGGATCTCTGGCATCCCATGAGGGATGGTGGGTAGGAGTTGATTAAGTATGGAACAGGTGTCTGAGAACAGCCTGAGCAAACAAGGCATCCCTGCGGGAGTCCTTGTCCAAACAGTAATGGGCTGTGAAGGTATGAACCGAGGCCCAAGTGGCTGCTTGACAGATGTCGTCGATAGACACAGAGTTCAGATGAGCCATTGAGGCTGCCATGGCTCTCACATTGTGAGCTGTGACATGGCCCTGCAGAGAAATGTTCTTGCTCTGATAGGCAAAAGAAATACATTGGGCAATCCAGTTGGAAAGAGTTCTCTTGGAGACTGGATGTCCCAAATGAGAAGGATCAAAAGAAACAAAGAGTTGAGAGGACTTTCTATGTTGCTGTGTCCTCTGTAAATAAAAAGCTAGAGCTCTTTTACAGTCCTCTCTGCACTTGAGGCATGAGGTCCTGGAAAAAAAAACAGGTAGGTAGACCTCTTGGTTGAGGTGAAAAGGCGAGACCACCTTAGGCATAAAGTGTGGATTAGTCCTAAGGACCACCTTGTCATGATGGAACCTTGTGTAAGGTGGATTAGCTACTAGTGCTTGCAATTCACTGATGCGGCGTGCTGATGTGATGGCAATAAGAAAGATAACCTTCCAAGAAAGATATTTCAAGGAGGTAGTAGCTAAAGGTTCAAAAGGCGGCTGCATAAGCTGACCAAGAACCAAATTTAAGTCCCATGCCACCGGTGGTGGTCTAATGGGAGGCTTTGTCAAAAGGAGGCCTCTCATGAACCTTGCTACAAGGGGATGAGAGGAAACAGGCTGTCTATTTAGAGGCTTGAGGGAAGCTGCAATAGCACTCAGATGGACTCTTACTGAATTTGTCTTAAGGCCTGCATTAGACAGATGCAGTAGATACTCTAGCAACGATTCCAGAGGTATGGCACGGGGGTTAAGACCCTTTCCAGAACACCAGATGGTAAACCTTTTCCACTTGAAGGCGTAAGAACATCTAGTGGAAGGTTTTCTGGAAGCATACAGAACATCTTTCACCTGTTGAGAAAGAGGAAGATCCTGGAGATCTAGGCCTTCAGCAACCAAGCCCTGAGATGCAGAGACTGGGGATTGGGATGCCACAACTTTCCGTCCTCCTGAGAGAGGAGGTCTGGAGCAGACCCTAACTCTAGGGAGGGAGCTTGAGAGAGATGTAGAAGCAGAGGGTACCACACTTGTCGTGGCCAATGTGGAGCTATGAGAATCATGTGTCCTCTGTCTCTCTGAAGCTTGAACAGGGTTTTGGGAATTAGGGGAATGGGTGGAAAGGCATATAGGAAGTCTTGACCCCAATGAAGGAGGAAAGCATCCCTTGTCTGAGCCCCCTGAGCCGCAGTTCTGGAACAGAACCGGGGAAGATTGGCATTCCACGGACTTGCAAAGAGGTCTATGTCCGGGGTTCCCCAAAGTTGAAAAATCTTGGATACCTGGTCCATATATAGGGACCATTCGTGTGGAAGCAGAACTCGACTGAGTCTGTCTGCCCAAGAGTTTTGAACCCCTGGAAGATAGACTGCCAGAAGATGAATGTGATGCTCTCTGGCGAGGGCCCACAGTCGCAGAGCTTCGTTGCAAAGCAACAGAGAGCCAGTTCCTCCCTGCTTGTTTATATAGAACAGCGATGGCGAACCTATGGCACGCGTGCCAGCTGTGGCACGCGAAGGCCTTGCAGCTGGCACGCGGGAAGGTCCGCTAGGACAGGTGTCTGCCTCCCTTCGTCTGCAGCCGCGGCTCCCTGCCTGTTAGGGAACCGCGGCTGTGCTTGTAAAATCGTTGCGGAGCCCTTCCTGTCTTGACGGGCTCCGTGCAGCATTGTCCCGCCTCTAAAGGAAGTTGTAAGTACAACTTCCTTGAGAGGCGGGACAGTGCTGCACGGAGAACGTAACGACAGGAAAGGCTCCGCACGGATTTTACAAGCACAGCCGCGGTGCCAGACCAGGCAGGGATCCGCGGATGCAGACCTAGGGTGGAAGACATGGGGAGAGGGGGGCTACCATCGACATGGGGAGAGGGGGGGGCTACCATCGACATGGGGGGGAGGGGGGCTTACATGCAGGGAGGGAGCTGATATGGATGGATGGAAGGAGGGGGGCTTACATGGAGGGAGGGAGCTGATATGGATGGATGGAAGGAGGGGGGCTTACTTGGAGGGAGGGAGCTGATATGGATGGATGGAAGGAGGGGGCCTAACATGGAGGGAGGGAGCTGATAGGCATGGATGGAAGGAGGGGGGCTTACATGGAGGGAGGGAGCTGATATGGATGGATGGAGGGAGGGAGCTGATATGGATGGATGGAAGGAGGGGGGCTTACATGGAAGGAGGGATAGATGGAGGGAGGGGGCTGACATGGACAGAGGGGGGACTGACATGGAGGGAGGCTGACATGGACAGTGGGGCTGACAGGGAGGGAGGGAGGGAGCTGACATGGACAGATGGAAGGACGGGGGCTGACATGGAGGGAGGGGGGCTGGCATGCACAAAGGGGAGAGACAGGGACATACTGGACAGACGGGATAAATGCTGGAGAGAGGCGAGAGACATTGCGGCTTAGGATTATAATGGGCTGATGGGGGAGCTAGCACTGGTAATGGGCAGATGGGAGGGGACTAGGACTGGTAATGGGTTGAAGGCTAGGACTGGGAATGGACTGATCAAGGGGGGGGGTTGGGACTGGTAATGGGCTGATAGGGGGGTATGACTGATAATGGACTGATGGGGGGCTAGCATTGGAAATGAGCTGATCGGTGAGGTTAGGACTGGAAATGGGCTGATGGGGGGATAGGACTGGTGATGGGGGGGGTAGGACTGGTGGTATTGGGCTGATTAGGGGAGGCTAGCACTGGTAATGGGGTTGAGGGGGGATTAGCACTGGAAGTGAGCTGATTGGGGGGCTTTGACTGAGAATGGGCTGATTGTGGGGAGGGGAGGATAGAGCTGCTGGCCCTGGAAGAAAACTGGGGGCTAAGGCTACAAATGGGCTGATGCGAGGGGATGGGAGAATGGAACTGGAAGGGAGTGGATCTGAGAGGGGCTGCCATGGTATTTGTACTAGAAGGGACTGGTCAGTGGGGAAGGAGGGGGACTGGAAGGGAATGGACACCAGTGGCAATCATGGGAATGCAAGTTGACATTGGAAGGTACTGGGAGTGAGGACTGGAAAGGGGCTGATACTGGGGAGGGTTACTGGGACTGGAAATAGGCTGATGGAAAGAAGTGAAGAAAACGAAAGAAGAGATAAGAAATGGCAGATGGACCATAGACCACAGAAACAGAGCTAAGAGAAGACAGGAAAGCAGAAGCCTCAGATCGGGACCAGCATGATCAGAGAATAAATTGGTCAGACAACAAAGGTAGAAAAAATAATTTTATTTCATATTAGTGATTTGACTACAAAATCATCATAATTTTGAAATCAAATATTGTTACTTGTTGTGATTAATTAACCGTATTTTCCGGCGTATTTTTTTTGGTGTGCGCTGGAAGAGGGGTAGTCTTATACGGCGAGTATAGGCCAAACACCTATATTTTAACAGGAAAAGTAGGGGGTCGTCTTATACGCCCAGTCGTCTTATACGCCGGAAAATACGGTAAGTAAATTTAACGTTTTCTATGAAAAGTAGTTCTGAGGGGGGTCAAAAAAATATTAAAAGAAAAGTGACAATAATATAATAATATATTTATAATGTGGATTACATTTGGGCCCTCATATTTACCTCAGGCTATGATTGTGATTGTGATTATGATGGTACACTGTAAGAAACAATATATGCAGTGTTAGATTTGTTTTAAATGTCGCAATGGTTTTGCGGCTCCCAGTTTTTTTTTTCCCTTCGGAAACGGGTCCAAGTGGCTCTTTATGTCTTAAAGGTTGCAGACCCCTGTGCTAGGAGAAAGGCCCCAGCCCGGCCCTGCGCTTCCCCTTCCGGTCGGAGCTTCTGCGCGCCTCTCGCCGAGAAGCTGCACGCTAGGGCTCGTGCGCCGTCCTCTCGCGAGATTATAGGACCCGCGCGGGAGCTGGGTTCCAAAGAAGAGCAAAACCTACCACTTTCATGATGAATGGGAAATGGACTACTTCTTCATCATGGTGAAAGACAAGTGTTGTGTAATTTGTAACGCCCCAGTATCCTTGCCCAAAATGGGTGATCTGGAACATCATTATAAGGCTCTAAAATATTGTTGTTAAGGTTTAATTGACGTGCTGGCACTTTGAGGAAATTCTTTGGTTTTGTGCGGCAGTTTGGGCACTCGGGCTCAAAAAGGTTAGCCATCACTGATATAGAACATGGCTACCTGATTGTCCATGTGGATAAGGACTGTCTTGTGGCTGAGCAGGGTGTGGAAAACTCGCAGAGCAAGGAAGATTGCTCTGAGTTCTAAGAGATTGATATGTAGAGAAGTCTCCTGTGGGGACCAGATGCCCTGGGTGGAGAGGTCCTGAAGATGAGCTCCCCAGCCCATTGAAGAAGCATCTGTTGTAAGAGTTGCCTGGGGTAGAGGCTGTTGAAAGGGAGACCCCAGCAACAGGTTTTGAGGGGACTTCCACCACTGGAGGGACAAAATGAGGAGGCTTGTGTTTGCTATTTTGTCTGACAGGCAGCCTAATGCCTGGGTCCATTGAGTGGATAAAGTCCACTGAGCTGCTCTCATGTGAAGGCGAGCGTATGGTACCACATGGACGGTGGATGCCATGTGGCCTAGCAACTGTAACATTTCTCGAGCAGTTAGTAGGGGTTTTGACTCTGCTTGAGAAGCTAACTACATCAAGCGAAGGCAACGGGCCTGGGGAAGATAGGCCCTTGCCTTTGTGGTATCCAGCAACGCCCCTATAAACTCCAGGGACTGAGTAGGGATCAAATTGGATTTTGGGATGTTTATTACCAGCCCTAAATATTGAAGGATACGCATTGTACAGGTTAGAGCAGTCTTGGCCTCTGATTGAGTGGGAGCTCGAATGAGCCAGTCGTCCAGATAAGGGAAGACAAATATTCCCAGGGTGTGCAGAAAGGCAGCAACCACTGCCATGCATTTCGTGAACACCCTTGGTGCAGAGGCCAGGCCAAAGGGGAGCACTCTGTATTGATAGTGCTTCTCCTGGAAAAGGAACCGAAGGAACCTTCTGTGAGTTGGGTGGATGAGAACATGGGTGTACGCATCCTTGAGATCTAGAGCAGTGTTTTTCAACCTTTTTTGTGCAAAGGCACACTTTTTTCATGAAAAAAATCACGAGGCACACCACCATTAGAAAATGTTAAAAAAATTTACCTCTGTGCCTATATTGACTATATATAAAGTAATTCTCTTGAATAGGAATCAAACACTCACACCAACCCCCCTCCCCTGCTGGTTCACTCACACCACCCCCCCCCCTCCACTGCTGGTTCACTCACCCACCCCCGTCACTTACTCACCCCTCCTGCTGGGTCACTCACTCACTTACCCCCCTCCCCTGCTGGTTCACTCACACCATCGCCCCCTCCCCTGCTGGTTCACTCACACCATCGCCCCCCCCCCTCCACTGCTGGTTCACTCACACTCCCCCCCCCCCCTCCCCACTGCTGGTTCACTCACACACCCCCCACGTTGCTGGTTCACTAACAATCCCCCCCCCCTTGCTGGTTCACTCACACTCCCCCCCCCTTGCTGGTTCACTCACACTCCCCCCCCCCTTGCTGGTTCACTCTCACACCCCCCCCCCTCTGCCCAAGCCGCTGCTTCTGCTTTGTACAGAGCAGCGGCTGCACTACACTTACATTGAAAAGTAAAGAGAAACTGTGTCAGGAGCCCTCCGGTCATCGCAGAGCCCGAGGAAGTGATGTCATGGGGGCGGGCTCCTCACAGTTAATTTGAAAAGGAAAGACAACCTGTGAGGAGCCCGCCCCCATGACATCACTTCCTCGGGCTCTGCGATGACTGGAGGGCTCCTGACACAGTTTCTCTTTACTTTTCAATGTAAGTGTAGTGCAGCCGCTGCTCTGTACAAAGCAGAACCAGCGGATGCACTGCTATAGGGAATCGCGATCGCGTTCGCGCCGCAGACTTCGGCACAAAAGCCGGTTTTTGGCACTGGCCGCTCCCGATCGTGCGGCCAGAGCAAAAAACCGGCTTTTCAATGGCCGGTTTTACAACTGTGCCGGCAGCCGGCCTGGCCATGGAAAAACCGGGCAGGCCGGCTGAAAACCGGCCGGTTGGCAACCCTAAATTGTGAGCCGAGGCCACATGTTACGGATGAAATTGGAATTTTTCCCACGGCACACCAGACAATATCTCACGGCACACTAGTGTGCCGCGGCACAGTGGTTGAAAAACGCTGATCTAGAGAACAAAGCCAATCCTGACTCTGAAGGTATGGTAGCAGAGTTCCTAGAGAAACCATTTTGAATTTCTCTTTGACTAGGAATCTGTTCAACTCTCTGAGATCTAAAATGGGTCTGAAGCCCCCTGTTTTCTTTGGGAAAAGAAAATAGGGGGAGTAGAACCCTGTGCCCTGTTGTTGAAGAGGCACTTCCTCTATTGCCCCTTGGGCGAAAAGAGTGGCAACCTCCTGCTCCAACAGGCTGAGGAGGAAGGTTGGAGAATTGAACTGGTGCACTCTTGTGAGAGGGGGCAAGCTTGAAAAATGAAGTTTGTACCCCTCTCTTATGATGGAGAGTGTCCAATGCTCTCCTGTGATTTGCTCCCATCTGGGAGCGAAGTGACATAACCTTCCTGGAATGGTGGAGGGCTCTGGTCCTTCTAGAGCCAGGAAGGCTAAGTTCTCTAGCAGAGAGTCAAAGGCCCTGAGGGGGCTGAGATTGCTGGGCTGGAGCAGGCCCCACAGCCTTTGCCTTGGTCTGTTTGGAGGATTGCTGACGTTTGGAAGGGAACTGAGCTGCAGAAGATGCTCTCTGACTATAAGCAGGATAGGATCTTCCCTTTTTAGAAAAAGGTGTTTTCTTGAACAACCTTTTCTTAGCAGGAGCAGCAGTAGATTTGGATAGTCTATCTAAAGCAGAATTTTCAGCATCCATTTGATTGGCTTTTGCTTGCCAATCTTTACCAAACAGATTCTCACCTATACAAGGGATATTTCCCAATTCATCTTGGACCCAGGTCTCCAAATCAGATGCTTGAAGCCAAGCAATCCTACGTGCACCTATAGCTATAGCTGAGGCTCTGCTTACGCATTCAAAGGAGTCGAAAGCTGCACAGTTGGAGAATTTGGAGATATCCTGGGCATGTTTGAGCCCAGTGAGAAATTCTTGCCTTTTACTGTCAGACATAAAAGGACTTTAAGTCTGCAAATGGTCAGTGACTTCTTTTAAGAACATTCCCATGTAGAGACTATAAGAATTAATTCTCGCGGCAAGCATGGAAGCTTGGAAGACTTCTACCAAAAGCATCCAGGGTTCTACATTCACGTCCTGGAGGATTAGAGGCATGTCTCTTGGCACTTCTAATCTTTCTCATTGCAGACTCAACCACAACAGAGTGGTGAGGAAGCTGAGTTTTATAGAAACCAGGACAAGGAGGGACACGATACATGGTGTCCAACCTGCGAGAATGAGGAGAGGTGGTTAGAGGTGCTTCCCACATCCTTAACATGAGATCATACAGAATCTCATGAATAGGCAAGGTAGCTGCCTCCTTAGGAGTTTTAGGATATTGTAGAATATCTAACTCCTTAGCTCTAGGCTCTGACTCTGGGGCTATTGTAATAGAGAGGCCCTGAGCCACCTCTCTAATAAAGTCTTGAAAAGAGAAGTCCTCTGGAGGAGACATCCTTCGTTTAGGAGAGGACGACTCCTGTGGAAGAAGCATCGCTGCATCGACAGGCTCTTCAGAATCCTCAGAGTCATCAGAGGAATCTAAGTATCGTCTGTCGGGATGCTTTTGCAAAGCCCGATACCCGTACAGACTGGGATCGGTATCGGGAATCACCGGTACCGGAGTATCGGTACCGGAGGGCTGCAGAGGGCAGAGTACCAGCATAGCGGACACCGATGCCGATGTCACCAGTACCAGAATCGGTGCCGATGGCGATACCGGAGCCGGTACCGGCGGAGTAGTCTGTTGCGGTACCACGGGCGTCGATGCCACAAGGAAAGTCGCCAGACTGCGTTCGATGGACAGAATCCTCTGATCCATCGACGCCGCCAATGCCTGGAAGTCGGTACCGGTGGAAGCCACCGGTACCCCAGAGCATGGCACCAGGAGATCTGTTGAGGCCACGCCATCTAGATCATCCTGGAACCCCGATGACGATGCTTTACAGGCCGAAGCCTCTCGCCGGGGTAATTTTGCCAGTGCAGAATCCTCGAGGGCAAGGCCAGGGGCATCTCAATGCTTAGAAGGAGATTTGCCCTTCGAGGACTGGATTTATGTTTAGTTACCTGAGATCCATGTGAGGAAGAAGCAGCCCTGGAAGATGTCGATGCCACCGAAGCTGCATCAGAAGGAAACAGGGTACTGAGCTTGGCAGCTCAGTTCTGTCAACCTCTCTTAGATATCATGGAACAGGACACACAATCTTTAATGGAATGGTCAGGGCCTAAACACTTTAGACACCAGTCATGGGTGTCGGTGACTGAGATAGTACCACCACATTTTGTGCACTTCTTAAATCCTGAGGCAGGCTTTTCCATATTTAAGGAAAAGGGTTTTGGGCCTAAGGCCCAAAACTAAAGTACACCTGAAGAAAAATAAATGGGGAAAAAAGTGGTTTTTTTTTGTTTTTTGTTTTTTTTAAAGAAAAGAATAAGAACCGGCGGTACAGCAGTTACTTACCTGTAACAGGTGATCTCTGGGAACAGCAGGAATTAGTCCTCACATATGGGTACGTCGGTACCGACGGAGCCTGCGCGGGAAAGCTCCCCAGCTTCCCAGAAGGAAGCTTTTGGGGCCTCCCACTGCACATGCGAGCTGCCTTCCCGCCTTCCTGACCAGCTCTCCTCAGTTCGAGTTTATAGCTGAGACAATAGAGAGAGGAAAGGAAGATAGATAGAGGATACAACTCCTAGGGGAGGTGGGTGGGTTGTGAGGACTAATTCCTGCTGTTCCCAGAGATCACCTGTTACAGGTAAGTAACTGTGCTATCTCCAGGAACAAGCAGGAATAAGTCCTCACATATGGGGACTCCCTAGCTAAGATGCCTGGGAGAACCCGTTCCAAGGGTTCGCCATCTTCGTATGGATCTCAGGCATCCATCCTGGGAAGGTGGGCAGGAGTTGTTCAAGTATGGAACAGGTGTTTGAGGACAGCCTGACCAAACAAGGCATCCCGGCGGGAGTCCTTGTCCAAACAGTAATGGGCTGTGAAGGTATGAACCGAGGCCCATGTGGCGGCTCGACAGATCTGATCCATGGATACAGAGTGAAGATGAGCCATAGAAGTGGCCATGGCTCTCACATTGTGAGCTGTGACATGGCCTTCCAGAGAAATATTTTTACTCTGGTAAGCAAAGGAAATACACTGAGCAATCCAATTGGAAAGTGTACGTTTGGAGACTGGAAGTCCCAAATGAGAAGGATCAAAAGCCACGAAAAGCTGGGAAGACTTTCGATGTGGCTGAGTCCTGTTGAGGTAAAAGGCAAGAGCTCTTTTACAATCTAAAGTATGAAGATTCCTCTCTGCACTGGATGCATGAGGAGCTGGAAAAAAGACAGGTAGATATACCTCTTGATTAAGATGAAAAGGCGAGACCACTTTGGGCATAAAGTGGGGATTCGTCCTAAGGACCACCTTATCATGATGAAAACCTGGTATAAGGTGGATGAGCCACTAAGGCCTGTAGTTCACTGATACGGCGAGCCGAAGTGACTGCAATAAGGAAAAGGACCTTCCAGGAAAGAAATTTCAAGGAGGTAGAAACCAACGGTTCAAAAGATGGCTTCATAAGCTGACCCAGAACTAGGTTCAAGTCCCATGCTACCGGAGGAGGTCGGATGGGAGGCTTAGTTAGAGTCAGGCCTCTCATGAACCTTGCAACAAGCAGATGAGAGGAGACAGGTTGTCCATTTATAGGTTTTAAGGATGCTGCAATAGCACTCAAATGGACTCTTACTGAATTCGTCTTAAGGCCTGCATTAGAAAGATGCAGGAGGTAGTCTAGTAGAGAATTCAAAGGAAGTGCTAGAGGGTCAAGACCCTGTTGAGCACACCAAATGGAAAAGCGTTTCCATTTGAAAGCATAGGAACGCCTCGTGGAGGGTTTCCTAGAGGCATGAAGGATATCTTTCACTGGTTGAGAAAGATTGAAGTCATGAAGGCTTAGGCCTTCAGTAACCAAGCTCTGAGGTGTAGGGACTTGGGGTTTGGGTGTCACAAAGTCCCCTCCTCCTGAGACAGAAGGTCTGGCGCAGCTCCCAGGTCCAGAGGGGGTCCCTGGGAGAGATGCAGAAGTAGAGGGAACCACACTTGGCGTGGCCAGCGTGGAGCTATGAGGATCATCGATCCGTGATCTCTCTGGAGTTTGAACAGAGTCTTGGGAATCAAAGGAATGGGTGGAAAAGCATATAGGAATTCCTGACCCCAATGCAGGAGAAAGGCGTCGTTGGCCTGAGCTCCCTGACATGGATTCCTGGAACAGAACCGGGGAAGTTTGGCATTCCACGGACTTGCAAAGAGGTCTATGTCTGGGGTTCCCCATTCCTGAAAGATTCTGCGTATCTGGTCCATATGTAGGGACCATTCGTGTGGAAGCAGAACTCGACTGAGTTTGTCTGCCCGAGAGTTTTGAACCCCTGGAAGATAGACTGCCAGAAGATGAATTTGATGCTCTCTGGCGAAGGCCCATAATCTGAGAGCTTCGTTGCAAAGCGACAGAGAGCCTGTCCCTCCTTGTTTGTTTATGTAGAACATGGCCACCTGATTGTCTGTCTGGACTAAGACGGTCAGGTTGACTAGGAGGGTATGGAAGATGTTGAGGGCAAAGAAGATTGCTCGCAGTTCCAGGAGGTTGATGTGAAGGGTGGTCTCTTGTGGAGACCAAGTACCCTGAGTGTAGAGGTGTTGAAGATGGGCTCCCCACCCTGTTTGGGAGGCATCTGTTGTGAGGGTTGCTTGGGGCAACAAGGGTTGGAAGGGGGTCCCCAACAACAGATTCTTGGTGGACATCCACCATTGGAGGGACCAAAACAGACGCTTTGAGGTGAGTATTTGGTCGGAGAGCGCTCCTGATGCCTGAGTCCACTGGGTGGCCAAGGTCCATTGAGCTGCTCTCATATGAAGACGAGCGTAGGGCACCACGTGTACCGTGGAGGCCATGTGGCCCAGAAGTCGCAGCATTTCTCTGGCTGTCAAGTGACTGCTGGACTGAGCTTGGGAGGCCAAGCACACCAGACGTTGGCCCCGGACTTGAGGTAGGTAGGCCCTTGCAGTGGTGGTGTCCAACTGGGCCCCTATGAATTCCAGAGACTGAGTAGGGGTAAGTTGAGACTTGGGAAGGTTTACCACCAGTCCCAGATACTGCAGAAGGTGCCTTGTGCGGTCCAGGGAAATCTGGGCCTCTGACTGAGATGGAGCTCGGATGAGCCAGTCGTCCAGATATGGGAATACAAAAATTCCCAGACCTCTTAGAAATGCAGCCACCACTGCCATGCATTTGGTGAACACTCTTGGAGCAGAGGCTAGACCGAAGGGAAGTACTCTGTACTGGAAATGTTTTCCCTGAAACAGAAATCTTAGATATTTTCTGTGGGATGGGTGGATGAGTATATGTGTGTACGCATCCTTGAGATCTAGAGAACAAAGCCAATCCTGACTCTGAAGGTATGGAAGGAGAATGCCTAGAGAAAGCATTTTGAATTTCTCCTTGTATAGAAATTTGTTCAATTCTCTCAGATCTAGGATAGGTCTGAATCCCCCTGTCTTCTTTGTTACGAGAAAATAAGGGGAGTAGAATCCTGTCCCTTGTTGAAGAAGAGGAACCTCTTCTATTGCCCCTTGGGCAAAGAGAGAAGAGACTTCCTGATCCAACAGGCCCAGGAGAGATGGGGGAGAATTGAAGTGCCTCACCATGGTATATGGAGGAAGGTTGGAAAAATGAAGTTTGTAGCCCTCTCTGATGATAGAGAGGGTCCAGTGCTCTGAAGTAATTTGCCCCCATCTGGGAGCAAAGTGAGCTAACCTTCCGGGAATGGTGAGGGGCTCTGGTTGTTCTAGAGCCAGAAATGTTAAGTTCTCTAAGGGCAAGTCAAAACCCCTGAGGGGGTTGGAGCCTGCTGAGGAGTGGCAGACGCTGCAGGCTTTGACCTTGCCTGTTTAGGTTGCTGACGTTTAGCAGCAAAGCGAGGCTGAGAAGATTGTTGGCCAGTATTTGTGGAAAATCTGGCCTTCTTGTAGTAAGGCCTCTTGAAAGACTTTTTCTTGGCAGGAGTAGAGGTAGACTTAGAAAGTCTATGTAATGTAGCATTTTCTGCGTCCATTTGAGTGGCTTTAATTTGCCAGTCCTTACCAAATAAGTTCTCACCTGTACAGGGCAGATTCCGTAAGCCACCCAGGACCCAGGGCTCTAGGTCAGAGGCCTGGAGCCAAGCAAGTCGTCGGGCTGCAATAGCAATGCCCGAAGCTCTACCAGCACCCTCAAAGGAATCAAAAGCTGCTCTGTTGGAGAACTTAGAAACATCTAGAAGCTGTTTCACCAGAGAAATGAACTCCTCCTTTCTATCCTCAGGGATAAAGGAGGCAAAATGCCGTATCTTTAGGGCAAGTTCCCTGAGAAACATGCCCATATACAGACTGTAAGAATTAATCCTGGCTATAAGCATACTAGCCTGGAAAACATTTCTGCCAAAAGAGTCTAGGGTCTTACATTATCGCCCTGGAGGGGTAGAAGAGTGCCTTTTGGTGCTCTTAATCTTTTTCAGCGCAGACTTCACCACAATGGAATGGTGAGGCAGCTGAGTCTTTTGAAACCCAGGAGAAGGAGGGACCCGGTACATGGTGTCCAACCTACGAGAGTAAGGAGACAACGTTAGAGGAGCCTCCCATAAGTCCATCAAGTGTTCTTGAAAGATTTCATGGATAGGCAGGGTGACTGCCTCTTTAGGAACCTTAGGGTATCCTAAAATATCCAATTTCTTTGACCTAGGTTCTTTTTCAGAGGATGTGGTAATAGAAAGTCCTTTAGCCAGTTCTATAATGAAGTCTTGAAAGGACAAATCCTCTGGTGGAGACATTCTCCTCTTTGGGGAAGAGGGGTCTTCATGAAGAACTAGAGACAGCTCATCAGAGTCCTCAGAGGAGTCAAAATCCTCAGAAGAATCCGAGTATTCTCTATTTGCTTCCAACGCACGATACGCATACCGATCGGTATCGACATCGGGCGTACCGGGTATGGGATCGGTATCGGGTGAAAACCCGGATCCGGCATGCGGAACCGATCTGCGTTTGGAAGTCGATGGTCTCGGTTCCGGTATGGGAGACGATACCGGAACCGGAACCGGACCCGGTACCGCTGAACGCGGTACCGAGGTACCGAGGGCGTCGCAGCATTAATAAAAGCCAGCATGGCCTGCTGCATGGTCTGAACAGTATTGCTCATAGACGCCACTGCTGCCTGGATGTCGGTACCGGTATGGGCCGGTACCCCAGAGCAGTCTAACAGGTGATCAGTCGAGGCCGTGCCATCGATGTCAACCTGTAACCCCATAGTTGGTGCTTTGGAAGCCAGAGCTTCCCGCCGGGGTTGTTTGGCTGGGGCATGGTCCTCAGATTCAAAAGTGAGAGCCTCTCGATGCTTTGAAGGAGATTTGCTCTTTGAGGACCTGCCCGAAGAAGGTTTGGTTACCTGAGATCCATCCGGAGAGGAAGACCTGGATGACTGTGATGCTGGATTATCTGAAGCAAACAGCACATGGAATTTGTTGGCCCGGTTCTGCAAACCACGTTTAGACATCTGGGAGCAGGATGGGCAGTCCGGAATGGAGTGGTCAGGTCCCAAACATTTAAGACACCATTCATGGGTGTCTGTGACAGAAATAACAGCACTACACTTGGTACACTTCTTGAAACCAGGGGCTGGTTTCTCCATGAGGAGAATTTGTGTAGGCCTGAGGCCTAACCGAAGTCACCAAGTTGTGCAAAGATAAAGTTTGTTTTTTGTTTTTTTTTAAAGAAAAGAAAAGAAAAGAGAGACCGGCGGTACCGGTTTCGGTATGGGGAAGGTAGGTACGCGGTCTAAAGAAACAAACTAAAACAATTTCTTCAGCGGTGACAGGAACACGACCTGCTGGCTCCGCTGAAAAAGAGAAAACTGAGGAGAGCTGGTCAGGAAGGCGGGAAGGCAGCGCGCATGTGCAGTGGGAGGCCCCAAAAGCTTCCTTCTGGGAAGCTGGGGAGCTTTCCCACGCAGGCTCCGTCGGTACCGACGTACCCATATGTGAGGACTTATTCCTGCTTGTTCCTGGAGATCGGTATAGCGTCGAGGAAGGCAGACGCGACAGAAAAGAAATAAAGAAAAAATAAGGAAATTCTTCTGCGGTGACAGGAACACGACCTGCTGGCTCCGCGGAAAAAGAACAATTGAGGAGAGACAGTTGGAAAGGCAGCACGCAGGCGCTGTGGGATGCTCCCAAAAGCTTTCTGATTGGACGCTGGGGAGCGTTCCCGCGCAGGCTCCGTCGGTACCGACGTACCCATATGTGAAGACTCATTCCTGCTTGTTCCTGGAGATAAGGAAGTTAATAGGGCAGAGGACAGGAGGAAAGCTTTTGTTGAAAGTTTGTGTGGTTAACTTGAATAGACAATCCGAAGCACTCAAGTGTCTTTAGTGATTTTGCTCTACTGGTGATAGAAGCAGTCCGTGTCCCTCTACCGGACACGGCAATAATCAAAAAGCTTGGGCTGCTCTCTTCTGGTTAGTGGAAGAAAAGGAGGACTTACATTCTCTGGGTTTTTGGCAGGAAAAAGTTGACTGTGACTTAGAGCACTGGGGGGGAACTGAAACTATAAGGCTGATTACCTATGCTTCTGAAAGTAGGGTCTCTTAAAAATAGAGAAGCAAGGTTTCTTGGCTGATTGCATCTCAAGGCCATCTGCGGCAAGAATTTACAGGATGTCGCAGTTCTCCTTGAGATAGAGACAGTCTCTTCAAAGTGGTCATCATTACCCGTGCATGGTGCATCTGCCAAGAATTTACAGGATGTCGCAGTTCTCCTTGAGATAGAGACAGTCTCTTCAAAGTGGTCATCATTACCCGTGCATGGTGCATCTGCCAAGTAATCATGGACATCCTCTGTATGCCTGAGGCTTGAAACTAGGTCAAATCAATAGGCACTAATGGCAACACCTGCCATTCTGGCTGAGATTTAAAGCTATCAGTCAATCTGAATGGAGGTGCTTTGCACATTCATTGATGTCTTTAAATGTGAGAAAGCAGCTTGCATCTTTTCAACACATATAGAGATGCAGCACAAATTCAAAGTGATGAGCAGAAATAAAGGAGTAGAGCATGGCAGCCTGAAAAACTTTCTGCCCTTGGCATCCAGGATTCTCTGATTTTTGCTCAGTGGGTAGTTAGAATGAGTTTGGGAACTTTTTGCCTTCTTCAGCACAGACTTGATGACAAAGGAATGGTTTGACAACTGAGGTTTGTCGAAACCTGGTGCTCAATGAACTTTGTATTTAAGGTCTAAGTGGTTGGACGTGGACATGCCAGAGACGGGTGTCTGCTACAACTTAGTTTTCAGCTCCAGAAGAACTTTTGGATGGGCAAAGAAACAATGTTCATTGGAGCATCCAGATAGCGCATGAGTCCATAAACTTTGTTTCTAGGATCATGCTCCTGCAAAGAAGGGAGATCCAAGGATACGAGCATCTTGAGAATTAGCATCTTGGGATAAAAAGTGTCCTATAGAAGGGAAGTTGGCTTGGGCTGGTCCAATGAGGGTTCAGATCAGATGCCTGGAGAGTGTGGCTCTGGTGGAGTAGAATGAGATCTGGTTGAGATATCCCAAGCCATGCTATGAGGAGATAAATAATTAGAAACAGTAATAGAGAGAGACTTGACACTGTCTGGGGAAAACAAAATATGTGATCCTTTAAAAAACGACAGATCTGGCCATGATTATGAAAGCTGCAATGGCCAGAGTTCTCTCTATCCCTGTCTTAAGACAATACCTTTGGCAATGTACTTTGAGGGGGTGGTTCGAACCACCCAAAGGTGAAGGAGAGGTATGATGCAAGTAAAGGTAGTCGTCAAAAAGCTTCCTAGGCTCCTAGGATGTGAACGAGGCAGACAGTGGCACACAACTGCTCTGCCTGCGATGGCATCAGCATGGGCAGTTCACAGGCCCTTCCTAGGGTGATCCCTAGAGACTTTTAGAGCCAAGATCAGTGACTTTGCAGAAGATGAGAGATTAAGATCTTGGCCGGTGCTGTGAGGCAGTATCAGCATGCCTGAATTTGTTAGCATGGTGTGGCAGACTCCAGGATGTGAATGAGGCAGACAGTAACACAGAACTGCTCTGCCAGTGATGGCATCAGCATGGGCAGTTCATGGAGGCTTATCAGTGCAGCAACTTGTGATGGTGAAGTTCCTAGCCCTAGTATGATCTTTGGCGTTGTAGGTCCCAATGGTTACCTCCCATCACATGTTGGCTTTCTGCATCACAAGAAGGGGATGAGTTGGCCATCAGGGTGTTGGATGAAGGAGTAGGGTGCATACCTGGAGTTGCTGCCTTAGAGCTACCCTTGATGAGAGAGTCAGTGTTCTGTGTATTGCTAGGGACATTAGCCACAGAGAGAAGGTTCTCCTTCAGAATGTATCTGTGGTTGTGAAGGGCCTTCAGGGGCATTTTCGCATAGTGACTGCAGGCTGCGACCTCATGACTAGGCCTCAGACATCAGAAGCAGACACTGAGTGTCTGATTTGGCCATATTTTTAGAACATTCAGGGCACTTCTTAAGCCAGGCTGTACAAATGTGTTCTTGTTCCTGTGTGAGCCAGTCATTAGGAACATATGAATCACAATATCAAAGTCAATGACAGAAATGATAGAGACCAGGAAAATCTGACTGGACATGGCATGGCATGGTATGGGCATAGGCGACAGTTGCCATTAGGAAGCGATGGTTGCACATGCCTAAAAAAGTTTTCCAGACATTTCTGTGCTCTGGGAGAGCCAGCTGTGCAGGTGCCCTCAGGTGGTGATACCACCTAAAGATAAGCAGCCTTATCCTATTTATACATGCAAAACAGGCCATAGCAGTAGGAGACCATAGAGCCAACCTTTTGCTATATCATGAGCTCAGTAACATGACAAACAGGTTCAAAACCAACACTTATTTAGCATCAGATTCAGGGAGAAAACAAGATACTTTATTTCCTGAATAAACTCATTGTCATACAAGACAGGATATTACAAAATAATTGGTCTATGTTATGTCAATAACATTATTTTGTTATATTTAACTGTAAAAAGAGTAATGAAACCAAAGAAGAGAGAGCAAGCTCTTTAAGTATAGTACAGGCTTTCTGCTTCACATGAGTAAGCTAAGTAATAGACAAAAGATATCATGCATTTATAACAGACTGTACCATGTGTACCCATTGGATTCACTGCACATTTCACGAGGCAAGTTGAATAGTAAGGGCTAAATTGATCCTTCTAACTTGACTCAAAATCACCTAATGCAGACTTCATTAAAAAAACATAGGAAGAAACGATGGTGGGGTGAGAAACAATGGTGGGGTGAAAATGGATGAAGAGGGAGGCAGAGAGATTAGGGATCGTTAAAACTGGATAAAACTTGTTCTGGGAAGCGTCAAATCCAGTGATAATTCCAAAAACACAATAATGATTTATTTTGTTGCCTTTGATTATATAATCCATTGTGCACACTAGAGGGCAATTCTCACATTACAAAGTTCCATCTGACGATTTCTTGGGCAGCTGATCAAAGGTAAAAAAACTGTTCAAAAAAATGATCTATGCTTAAGGAACTCAAGAGAGAAACGGTCTCCCTTTAACTAATTAATCTTCTGTAGTCTTGTATATAAATTGTTCACTGGTCAAGATACCGAACATAAGACTCACTATTATTCTAATTAAAAAAAAAATTTTAAGAAAAATAAACACAAATGTGTGTGTGCCATTTTCCTCCCCTGAAACCTAATCAAAGCCACTAAACAAAAACCTACAAAAAATACGATGGAAAATTTGGGCAGAATAATTTGCATAAAACCACACCAACTTGCAGTATTTTCTCATATAGAATAATATACTCGACTGATTGATTCTATGTTCTTCAACACTGTCCTAGCAGTTTCCATGCCATCAAATGCAATAGGGTAAGTATTTGGGTAAAAGATTGTTCCCTCTGATAGCCTGCCTCTTCAAAAGGAGGACATAGGCGAGCAAGTGAAATGTTTCCAAAATGGTGGTTCTGAGCAGCAGGAATGTGGTGCTCCTGAATAGCCCAAGAAATTTGTTGTTTTCTCTTTTTCACACTCCTTACCATGGTGACATTCAAAAGACAGAGTTTAGATTTTCCCAAGAGTCCCCACTGTCTTCTTCCTCTTCAAGCAAAACAGAATTTTATGTTCCCAGAAAGCGTAGTTACTCACCTGTAACAGGTGTTCTCCAGGGACAGCAGGAATCAGTCCTCACATATGGGTGATGTCAGCGCCGACGGAGCCCTCGTGCGGAGCAATTCCCCAGTTTTCAAAGAAAGCCTTTGGGATTGCATCGCGCATGCGTGGTCCCCTTCCCACCCAAGGGTGCCATCTTACTCAGTCAGATGACATAGCTAAAAAGACAGCAAAAATGAGAAAAAATTAATCAAAGGACTGCAACTCCAGGGGAGGAAGGAGGGTCCTGAGCACCGATTCCTGCTGTCCCTGGAGAACAACTGTTACAGGTGAGTAACTACGCTTTCTCCAGGAACAAGCAGGAAGTCAGTCCTCACATATGGGACTCCCTAGCTATGGCTACCGAGAGCCCGTAGCTGAAAATGGCTCCCTCTAGAAGAGCCGCAGCAGCAGTGATAGGATTTTTCTCCGAGAACACAACCCCCACGGTAGCCTGACACCAAAGGGTCGGAGGGTAGGAGTTGCCTAAACCTCGAATAGGTTACAGAGTACCGCCTGACCGAAAACACTGTCCCGCTGGGACTCTCTCTCTAGGCAGTAGTGGGCTGCAAAAGTCTGGCTTGAAGACCAAGTTGCGGCCCGGCAGATGTCTGCCAACAGAACAGAGCGGTGATTAGCCACTGATGCGGCCCTTAGCCCTGACTCAGTGGGCCGTGATTCAGCCCTGCAGCTGGTGGTCAGCTGCCCTGTATGCCCAGGCGATGCAGTCCGCCACCCAGGTGGATAACGTGCGCTTGGAGACAGGGAGACCCAGCTTACTAGGGTCATAAGAGATGAAGAGCTGAGAAGCTCTCCAATGTCCCCGCTTACGCTCCACGTAGAAGGCAAGCACCCTCTTACAGTCCAGGGTATGCAGAACCGCTTCTGCCCTGCTGGTATGTGGCCTGGGGAAGAAAGTTGGAAGAACCACCTCTTAGTTGAGGTGAAATGAGGAAACGACTTTTGGAAGGAACTTGGGGTGAGTACGTAGTACCACCCTGTTTTTATAAAACAGTGTATACGGTCTATCCGATACTAAAGCTTGCAGCTCGCTCACAGGGCGAGCAGATGTGAGTGCCACCAGAAAGATCGCTTTCCAGAAAAGGAAGCAGAGAGGACAGGTGGACATTGGCTCAAAAGGTGGGCAAGTGAGCCGCTGCAGGACCACATTTAAGTCCCACTCAGTAGCCGGTGGGCAGATTGGAGGCTTCAATAGTAGGAGGCCTCTGAGGAAGCAGGATACCAAGGGGTGAACTGAAGGAGATTTCCCGTCCACCGGAGAGTGGTTAGCCGATAGCGCACTCAGGTGGACCCGGACAGAGTTAGACTTGAGGCCTAACTCTGAGAGGTGGAGCAAGTACTGCAATATCTGAGGTACTTGACAAGTGAACAGGTTCTCCTTATTCTGAGCACACCACCCTGCAAATCTACGCCACTGCACAAGTAGGATTTTCTAGTGGATTGCCTCCTAGAGGCAAGCAACACCTCCTCAACCTCCTTGGGAAGGAGGAAAGGAGCAAGAACTACCCTCTCAGTAGCCAGGCCATTAAGTGGAGGGATCTGAGATTGGGGTGTAGCAAGGACCCCTGTTCCTGGGTCAACAGGTCGGGCTGCACCCCCAGTGGGAGTGGAGTTTTGACCGCCAGTTGAAGGAGAAGAGGAAACCAAGGCTGTCTGGGCCACCTGGGGGCTACCAGGATGACTGAGGCCTTGTCCTGAAGAATTTTGAACAGAGTGCGTGCCACCAGGGGCGTGGGTGGGAACGCATAGAGAAGGCCCTGTGCCAACGAGATAAGGAAAGCATCCGCCGCCACGCTCAGCGGATGCAGCTGCCTCGAGCAGAACCGGGGCAACTGATGGTTTTGCGGACTGGCAAAGAGATCCATGGATGGGAGACACCAACGGCTGAAGATCCGCTGGGCTACATCCCTGTTCAGTTGCCATTTGAAAGGCTGCTCAACTTGTCAGCCAGGAGGTTTTCCTGACCTGGCAGATAAACTGCCTTTAGGGACATGTGATGTGCCACTGCAAAAGAGCAGAGGTCCAGAGTTTCCTGGCATAGGATGCGAGATCCTGTGCCCCTCTGTTTGTTGATGTAGAACATCGCCACCTGATTGTCTGTCTGTATCAGCACCGACTGATGTTCAAGAAGATGACAGAAGGCTTGAAGAGCTAGGCAGATGGCTCGAAGCTCTAGCACATTGATCTGAAGTGCGGCCTCTCGCAAGGACCAAAGACCCTGAGTGCAGGAACCTTGGCAATGGTCACCCCAGCCCAGCAAGGAGGCATCTGTCGTCAGCACTCTGGTGTGAGAGGGAGGTTGGAATGGTACTCCCTGAAGCAAGTTGGGGGCAGTGAAGGCTGACACCAGTAGCTTGGAAATTGCTACTCTGTCTCTGAGGCGGCCAGTGGCTTGCGTCCACTGGTCTCTGAGGCTCCATTGAGCCGTGCGCATGTGGAAACGAGCATATGGAGTCACATGCACTGTGGAGGCCATGTGGCCCAGAAGGCGTAGGAAGACCCTTGCGGAGACATGATGTGTGTGCTGGACCTGCTGTACAAAGTCCAGCAACCGCCTTGCCCTGTCCAGCGCTAGGTAAGCCCTTGCCTGAAGTGTGTCCAGTCTTGCCCCTATGAACTCCAAGCTCTGAGTGGGAAGTAAAGTGGACTTTTCATGATTTCTAACAAACCCTAGGTGCTGGAGCAGGTGGACTGTGCGAGCAGTGGCCTGCTGTGCCTCCTGTGCCGATTGGCCCCTGATGAGCTAGTTGTCCAGGTATGGAAAGATGAAGACTCCCTGGCTTCTGAGGAAGGCCGCCACCACTGTTAGGCATTTGGTAAATACTCTGGAAGCGGAAGCTAGGCCAAAGGGAAGCACCTTGTACTGGAAGTGTTTTCCTCCGACCACAAACCTGAGGTATTGCCTGTGGTCTGGGTGTATGAGGATGTGAGTATAAGCATCCTTTAAATCTAAGGAGCACAGCCAGTCTCCCTGGTGGAGGTAAGGCAGTAGGATCCCAAGGGACAGCATCTTGAACTTTTCCCTCACCAGGAACTTGTTCAGATTTCGCAAGTCCAGGATGGGGCGAAGGCCTCCCTTTCTTTTTGGTATGAGGAAATATTTGGAGTAGAAGCCTTGCCCCTGCAGGTGGTGGGGCACCGGTTTCACCGCCTGATCCTTTAGCAGACCTGCCAACTCCTGCAGGAGGTTCCTGTGAAGAGGGGGCCTGAGAGGTTCTCCTGGGAAAAAGGAGGTGGGCACCTGGTGGAAGTGAAGTAAGTAGCCCTGTTGGACTACTTGCAAAACCCAGGCGTCGGTAGTAATGGCTGGCCACCTGTGACCGTACAGGGCCAGCTTCCCTCCTGTGCAGGGCCAAACCACTGGTGGGAGAGGAGCTATGCACTGGGAGTCAAAAAACCCCTCCCAGCTGGGTAGGAACCGGAGCAGGAGGCTTGGGGGTCTTCGGCTTACGTGGGCCATGCCCCTGTCCCCTGGCCTGCTGCCCCTATTGAGGAGCTGAGGCGGCCTGATAAGTGGGGTAGTTTCTGTAAGCCGTACCCATCCTCAGGAAAAAGGGCTTTTTCCCCTGAGGCCTTCTTCTTGTGAGAAAGTGCAGATGTCTTCTTCGACAACCTTATCCGGGTCAAGTACTTGGACTCGATTTCTGCAGCTTTCTCAGTCATAGATTTGCCAAAGAGGCTGTCTCCTCGGCACGGGACATCGACCAACTTGTCCTGAACCCATGGCTCTAGGTCAGACGACATGAGCCAGGCCTGACGGCGTGCACCGATGCAGGCCATGGCTACTCGGGCCGAAGCCTCGAAGTCGTCATAAGCTGCTCGAGACATGAACTTGAGTACTCTCTGATCCCCGTGGACAAGGCTTTAAAGCGCTGCAAGGGTTCCTTGGATAGGCCAGCCAAGAACCCGGCAATCTCCTTTGCCAGGTCCCGCAAGTACATGCCCATGTACAGCTGGTAAGTTTGGACACAGCATGACAGCATCGAGCCCTGGCAGCACTTTCTGCCAAGGGCGTCCAGGTTCCGGGCCTCCCAGCCGGGAGGCACCAAGGAGTGCGTTTTCTGGTTTTTCAGGCACTGCATGGCCGATTCCACAACCATGGAATTGTGCGGCAGCTGTGCTTTCTGGAACCCAGGACTCTTGCGGACTCGATAGATGGAATCGACCCACTTGCTGAGCACCGGCATCGAGGACGGGGACTCCCACATGCGGAGCATCAGCCGTTCCAACATCGGAGGCACTGGTACAGTAAGGGCCTCCTTCGGAGGAAGAGTCATACTGGAGGGCATCGAGCTCCTCGGCTCGAGGCTCTTCCTCGGCATCCACAGGGAATGCCAAAGCCTTGGCCATATCCCTGAAGAAGTCCAAGAACAGAGTGTCCTCCTGAGGGGACCTATTCCAAGACTCCGAACCCGGAGAGTCCGATGGGATACACCGGGTCCGGAAGGTGTCTGGGGAGTCTTCCTCCTCCGTCTCCGACGCCGAGTCCTCCGAGGACGACTCGATGGGCTCCGGCCTCGAGGGCTTTAAGCCCGACCGCCCTGACACCGAGGGCACCAGCGTCGACGACATTGGTCCCGAACGGGAGGTCGAGGGGAACCTTGGCCAAGGATCGACTCGAGGATCGGCTCAGCCTCCGACGTCGACGTCCCAGTGGTCGGGGCGGACGGACCGGCGAGACGAGCCATCAGTGCCCACTGCTGCTCCATGAAGGCAGCCATGCTGCTCTCCAGGGCTGCCAACCTGAGACTGAGCTCAGAAGGCTCTGCAGCTCCCAGCCGGCTCTCCCGGAGGAGAGTCCACGAGGACAACAGGAGTTACCTTGTCCGACGTCTCTGGCTCCTTGCAAGGTTGTTTAGCTGGCCGCTCCGTCTCCGAGGACCCGGGGCGGTGGTCTGGGCTCTGCGGCCTGGAATCCGAGGGCCCAAGCCTATCAGAGGCATCCAGCGACGATGCCCTCATACGCTTCTTCTTCCTCTGGTGTTCCCTGGAGGGAGACCCCCGCTCAGAAGACCCCTGACGGTGCTCGGGCTCCGATTCCTGAGATGTCGAGGCTTCTGACGAGGTCCGGGCCCGGGCGGTTGCGGACTCAGGAAAAATCCTGTCACGCTGATGCTGCCTGCTCTTCAAAGACTTCAAAGACATCTTACCACACGGCCCACAGACCACCAGGTCATGGTCAGGGCCGAGGCATCGGAAGCAGCAGTGTCTGTGAGAGACATCAACTTTTTACACCGATCACACTTTTTAAACCCGCTGGCAGCCATTGTGGGAAAAGGGCCCCTGCAAGGTCGAACGACCGGGTTGCCAGTGAAAAATTTTAAAAAAGCGCGAACACTAGTCACGAAGGACAAAAACAAAAAACTGGCCGGACTCGGTACCGGTGTACCAAGCCGAAGGCGGGAAGGGGAACGGGTGTCAACTTTTCTACATTTTCCACGGTGAAAATCGGACCACCCTTGGGCAGGAAGGGGACCGCGCATATGCAATGCAATCCCAAAGGCTTTCTTAGAAAGCTGGGGAATTGCTCCGCACGAGGGCTCCGTCGGCGCCGACATCACCCATATGTGAGGACTGACTTCCTGCTTGTTCCTGGAGAACACTGGTGTCAGAATCTTCGTTGCCAGGGTCAACAAGGAAGCAACCATCTGACTGAAGTTTGATGTTTCCCTCAAGCCACATGACAGCTATCTTGCCTTTGATGGGTGGTACACTTAGCAATGAGAATGTTGGTGTGCTGGTAAACCTTTATGATTTGCAACTATATCTTTGGGCTATCTCATGACAGGGAAATATAAGGCTAAAGTGACTGACTCTTCACAGTCTATGCCTCTGCAAGTCCAGGAGACTATGAACAAGTTTGTTATTATTTGCAATTATGAGCTAGGCATGGGCATTTCCTCTCCAGGTAGTCCTAGTCATATTCTTGAATCTGAGTTTTCTCTGAGCGCTGTGCTCTGTTCTCCACCTCCACCACTGGAAAGTGCACAAGATGCTATCCTTTCTAATGAGTCCAAAGATGAGTTTCAGCTTATTGAAGGGCAAGCAGAATGTTTAAAGGTCCCCACTATTGAATCAGAAGCAAGATCTCTACAAGTGCAAAGTGAAAGCTTTGTTGGTGAGGGATCTCTGCCTGCAGTGCATGTTTCTTTTTTTTTAAACTTTATTTATAATTTTCAAATTACATTTCAAACAAAATTGTACAACATCAGACACTAAATTGAAAAAGGATCTTACAAAGACAATATTCTTAATACATAGATCTGTCCCTATAAAGTTCTCAGAATAAAGGCAATGGAGCAGATCAAGTACTTCAATAAAGGGGAACAATACATCAAACTATAAAAGGACAAGCAAACTCAGCTTAGTCATTGATTACATTGAATTTGTTTCTGATGGATCGTGAGTTGACAAGAGCCCATCGCAGGGTGGTGGTGTGTGCTTTGTTTGGTTGTTGTTGGTTCAGAGTAATGGAGGGTGGGATTTTTATTAGTCTATCATGCCTCCTGGGTGTTGGGTGTTAGTAGTGTTTGGTATATTGCTGTCTATAATACTGGATTATTAGTATGTGTTGGTGAATTAATGTTTGTGTGTTTTGCACTGCCTGAGTAAGCAAGGTATTGAGGAGGATGACAGTTAGAAGCAGCATGGTATAGGTATTGGTGTTCATTGTTAGTTGTTCAAGATATGCAAGATACTCCCAAAAGTTATGCTTACTCTAAACTGTAATATCCTAAGCAGTGTTATAGATCATATTTGATATACTTACAGGGAAGGCTGTATTAGAAATGAATAAGAGCAAGGACATCAGACCTATCGGTTGTCGGCAGGTTGTGGGAGTCAGAGTACAATTTAGGACTGGAGGAGCTGTTTAGTTGCTGGGGATCTGCAATTGGGGGGCTGTGGCCAGTTTTAGTTGAGAGTGTCTGTGCCTGACTGCTACAGATTGGAGCATGTAATAGAACTTACAGGGTGCTATTCATCGGTTCCCCATCTAAGGGCCACCCCAAAGAGCCCTCTGGCGGGGCCCTCAGGCTCAGGCACGACTGGAAGTGCTTCTACTTTTAAATAGTGGGTTCCAGCATGCTCACAAGGGAAGGTCTTGTTTTATTAATCTGTTTTTTTGAAAGTGTGAATCAACAGGTGGTCAAAGGGGAGCTGGTTGATACAGTGTATCCGGATTTTCAGAAAGCCTTTGACAAGGTCTCTCTTGACAGACTCTTGGCAAAATTAAAAAGTCATGGGATAGAAAGCAGTTTAATATTGTGGAACAGAAACAGGTTAAAAGATAGAAAGCAGAGGATAGGGCTTAATGGCCAATTTTCTCAATGGAGAAAGGTAAATAGTGGAGCACCCCAGGGATCTGTGCTGGGTCCGCTGCTTTTTAACATATTCATAAATGACCCGGAAATGGGAATAACGAGTGAGGTGATCAAATTTGCAGATGACACTAAATTATTCAAAGTTGTTAAAACACAAGAGGATTGTGAAAAATGGCAAATGGATCTTGATAAATTGGAAGCCTGGACATTCAAATGGCAGATGAAATTTAATGTGAACAAGTGCAAAGTTATGCACTTTGGAAAGAACAAACCAAATTATGGTTATACGATGCAAGGTTCCACATTAGGAACCATCACCCAGGAAAAAGATTTAAGGCGTCATTATGGATAACACATTGAAACCCTCTGCTCACTGTGCAGTGGCAGCCAAGAAAGCAAATAGAATGCTAAGAATCATAAGGAAAGGAATGGAGAATAAAACCAAGGATATTATAATGCCTCTGTATCATTCCATGGTGCGACCGCACCTTGAACATTGTGTGCAATTCTGGCTGCCATATCTTAAAAAGGATATAGCAGAATTAGAAAAGGTACAGAGAAGAGCCACCAAAAAGGTAAAGGGGATGGAAAGATACTCCTATGAGGAGAGGCTTAAAAAGGTTAGGGCTGTTCAACCTGGAAAAGAGACAGCTGAGGGGAGATATGATAGAGGTCTATAAATTGATGAATGGAGTGGAACGGGTAAACAGATCGATTGTTTGCGCCATCAAAAAGTAAAAAGACTAGGGGACTCGAAATGAAGCTACAATATAACCCATTTAAGACTAATAAGAAAATATCAATACATAATTAAACTCTGGAATTCTCTGCCGGAGGATGTAACAACATAGTATATGATGGCAGATAAAGACCAGTATGGTCCATCTAGTCTTCCCAGCAAGGTGGCAAGAGTAGGTGCACCTGCCACTCCGTGCAGGTCACCATCCCCATGGCTTTGTTTAGGGGTGTGCTGACCACTCCATGCAGGTCACCCCTATTTGCTAAGATATAAGAGATAGTTAAATTAATTTTGATTTTATCTTCTTGTTGCTATAAAGGGATCCACTGTATCTGTCCAATGTCATTTTGAATTCTTCTGTCACTGTATTTACCCCTACCACTTCAATCGGGAGGGCATGCCAAGCATCCACCACCTTTTCAGTGAAAACGTATTTCCTGATGTTGCCTTTCAGTTTTACAGCCTCCCCATAAAAGGCTTATTTGTTCATTAATCCCCTTTAAGTATTTAAAGATCTGTATCATAACTCCCCTGTCCCTCCTCTCCTCTAGCATAAACATATGTAGGTCTTCAAGTCTTTTCTCATGTCTTCTGGCGCAGCTTCAAATCATTTTGGTCACCTTCCTCTGAACCGTTTCTGAGATATGGTCTCCAAAAGCTGTTAGTGCTGCTGGATTTTAAAAAAGTTTGGACAAGTTCCTGGAGGAAAGTATATAAGCCATTATTAAAGAGGACTCGGGAAATGCACCAGGACAAGCACTGTGGAACCTGTGTGTCTTTTTGGGAACCTGCTAGGTACTTGTGACATGGATTGGCCATTGTTGGAAACAGGATACTGGACTTGATGGATCTTGGTCTGACCCAGTATGGCATATCCTATGTTCTTATGAAACAGAAGGCTGAATTCCATGTTACCTCATACGTGGCATGGGAGGCAGAGGGAAAATGAAGGCGGTTCGTATGGAAGGAGCAAAGGGAGTGCTGTGGGGCATGAAGAAGGATGCTAGAGGAAAGATAAGAAGGAATACCGGTGTGAAGAACGTTATGAACCAAAACAAGAATTTTGAAGCAGCTGCAGAACTGAAAAGGAAGCCAGTGGTAGCAAACCATAGCATGATGGTTAGAGAGGAGGAAAGAAAGGGTAGAAGAGCTCTAATTTGGCATAGAGTTTAAAGGGATTTGCGGAGGAGATATGGTCATAAAAGGTCAGTGTTGAATCAAGGTCTACACCAAGGTAACGGACAGAAGAAACAAGGGAAATAGGGGTGCCAAGAAGAGGAGGAGCAGAAGTGGGAGGGAGAATGGAGCCAGTTAGCTAAGTGGCCAAGGTCATGCCAGAGCTGAGGGCGAGCTGGTTAGTATGGAGCTAGTCAGAGACATGAGACAAACAGGTGTTGAGAGGGGAGAGATCAGGTGAGGAAGGGATAGTGTGCAAGAGCTTCAGAATATCATCCGCATCATAGATAACAGGTGCCTAGCTGCTGCTGCTGCTTATACCTAAAAACATCCTAAGAATCAAATTCTAATCAGATTCAAACACAAATAATAGAATCGCAGTAGCTGATGTAACCACACCTCTTGATGAATCAAGAAAAGCAGCTAAATCCAAACTGTCCAATAAAATTTGTGACATCTCCAGCTGTTCCCCTGACTGAGTCTCCTTCCTCAAAACTGGGACATGTGAAGGATAATATTCCTATGCGTGAAGGCCAAGTAGGTGATTTTTATGATAAATTTTATAGACTAATGTGTACCATATGACAAAGCCCTTCTTAGATTTACTGGCACTGGGGCACAGAAAGGCTAAAGGTCTTGTTTGATTTATATACAAAAGCTGAATTAATCTTTGGAACAAATCCAGCTATTGTATAACACACTACTTTGCCCTTCTGAATCTATCAAACGATGCTTACAGCACCAAGTAATCTTACATCTTCTCCTAAAAATGTCATCTTCTCTCTTTATTTGCTTCCAGTTGTCTTAGAACTCTGTCCTTCCTTTGTTTGTGTCAGAGGTTCTCTCAGACTTTTTTAAATCTCATATTTCTCTTGTTGAGATTTCTGGACTTCCCAAAGTCATGACTATTTGAAAGATGAATTCCCATGGTAAATTATTTTGCTGTTTCAATCTATGTGGAGGCATATCATAAGGACCCCACATGATCAATAACTAGCAGGCCATGAGACAGAAGCCGATGATTAAATAGGTGATAGAAAACTGAATTACTTATAACACACTAGAAATCTTCCTACCAGAAAGCATAGTTACTCACCTGTAATAGGTGATCTCCGGGAACAGCAGGCATTTAGTCTTCACATATGGGTATCGTTGGTACCGACGGAGCCTGCGCGGGAACGCTCCCCAGCGTCCAATTAGAAAGCTTTTGGTAGCATCCCACAGCGCCTGCGTGCTGCCTTCCCGCCTTTCCCAACTGCCTCTCTCCAGTTGAGTTTAAAGCTGAGACAAAGAGAGAGAGAGGGAAAGGAAAGAGATAGATAAAGAGATACAACTCCTAAGGGAGGTGGGTGGGTTGTGAGGACTAAATTCCTGCTGTTCCCAGAGATCACCTGTTACAGGTGAGTAACTATGCTATCTGCAGGAACAAGCAGGAATGTAGTCTTCACATATGGGGACTCCCTAGCTACAGATGCCAGGGAGAGACCCCAGAAGTTGTGTGTCCCTGTGAAAGGGCTCCACTTCCCCCCATGGATCTCTGGCATCCAAACAGGGATGGCGGGTAGGAGTTGATTAGGTATGGAACAGGTGTTGGAGAACAGCCTGACCAAACAAGGCATCCCGGCGGGAGTCCTTGTCCAAGCAGTAATGGGCTGTGAAGGTATGAACCGAGGCCCAGGTGACTGCTCAACAGATGTTGTCAATAGACACAGAGTGCAGATGAGCCATTGAAGCTGCCATGGCGCTCTCACTGTGAGCTGTGACATGGCCCTCCAGAGGAAGATTCTTACTCTGATAGGCAAATGAAATACACTGTGCAATCCAGTTGGACAGTGTTCTCTTGGAGACTGGAAGTCCCAAATGAGAAGGATCAAAAGCAACAAAGAGCTGAGAAGACTTTCTATGTTGCAGTGTTCTTTGCAAGTAAAAAGCTAAAGCTCTTTTACAGTCCAAAGTATGAAGATTCCTTTCTGCATTCGATGCATGAGGCCTTGGAAAAAGCACAGGCAGGTAGACCGCTTGGTTAATATGAAAAGGCGAGACCACCTTTGGCCTAAAGTGTGGATGAGTCCTAAGGACTACCTTGTCATGATGGAACCTTGTATAAGGTGGATCAGCCACTAGTGCCTGCAACTCACTGATGCGACGTGCTGATGTGATTGCATTGAGAAAGATAACCTTCCAGGAAAGGAATTTCAATGAAGTAGTAGCTAAGGGTTCGAAAGGTGGCTTCATGAGCTGGCCAAGAACCAGGTTTAAGTCCCATGCCACCGGTGGTGGCTTAATGGGAGGCTTAGTTAGAAGAAGGCCTCTCATAAATCTTGCTATAAGAGGATGGGAGGAAATAGGTTGTCCATTTAAAT
The DNA here is from genome assembly GCA_033557465.1 of Ichthyophis bannanicus. Lineage (NCBI taxonomy): Eukaryota > Metazoa > Chordata > Amphibia > Gymnophiona > Ichthyophiidae > Ichthyophis > Ichthyophis bannanicus. The sequence continues at coordinate 244,808,646 of CM066040.1, read as the reverse complement.
GCTTGAAAGCTGCTGCAATAGCACACAAATTGACTCTTACTGAGTTAGTTTTAAGTCCTGCGTTGGATAAATGAAGGAGATACTCCAGTAATGATTCCAGAGGTATCGCAAGGGGCTAAGACCCTTCTGCAAGTACCATATGGCAAACCTTTTCCACTTGAAAGCATAATAGCGTCTTGTGGAAGGTTTTCTGGAAGCATAACAGATATCCTTTACTTGCTGAGAAAGATTAAGATCATGAAGATCTAGGCCTTCAGCAACCAAACCCTGAGATGCAAAGACTGGGGATTGGAATGCCATAACATTCCGTCCTCCTGAGACAGGAGATCTGGAGCAGACCCTAACTCCAGAGAGGGAGCTTGAGAGAAATGTAGAAGCAGAGGGTACCACACTTGCCGTGGCCAATGTGCAGCTATGAGAATCATACGGCCTCTGTCTCTCTGAAGCTTGAACAGGGTTTTGGGAATTAGGGGAATGGGTGGAAAGGCATAAAGGAAGTCTTGACCCCAGTGGAGGAAAGAATCCCTGGCCTGATAGCCCTGAGCCGGAATTCTGGAACAGAACCAGGGAAGTTTGGCATTCAATGGACTTGCAAAGAGGTCTATGTCCGGGGTTCCCCAAATTTGAAAAATCTTGGCCACCTGGTCTGCATGTAGAGACCATTCGTGTGGAAGCAGAACTCGACTGAGTCTGTCTGCCCAAGAGTTTTGGCTGCCTGGAAGATACACTGCCAGGAGATGAATCTGATGCTCTCTGGCGAGGGCCCATAATCACAAAGCTTTGTTGTAAAGCGACAGAGAGCCTGTTCCTCCCTGCTTGTTCACGTAGAACATGGCTACTTGATTGTCCGTATGAATGAGGACTGTCTTGTAGCTGAGCAGGGTGTGGAACACTCGCAGAGCAAGGAAGATTGCTCTGAGCTCTAAGAGGTTGATGTGTAGATGAGTCTCCCGTGGAGTCCAAGTGCCTTGGGTGGAGAGGTCTTACATAAGAACATAAGAACATAAGATATGCCATACTGGGTCAGACCAAGGTCCATCAAGCCCAGTATTCTGTTTCCAACAGTGGCCAATCTAGGTCATACGTACCTAGCAGTTTCCCCAAGGGACACAGGTTCCACAATGCTTGTATTGGTTCAAGCATTGATATCCTGGGTCCCTTCTTAATAATGGTTTATGGACCTTTCCTCCAGGAACTTGTCCAAACCTTTTTTAAACCCAGCTACACTAACAGCCTTTACTACATCCTCCGGTAACAAATTCCAGAGTTTGATTACACGTTGAGTGAAAAAATATTTTCTTTTATTAGTCTTAAATAGTTTACCCTGTAGCTTCATTGCATGTCCCCTAGTCTTTCTATATTCTGATAAGGTAAACAATCGATCTACGTTTACCCGTTCCACTCCGTTCATTAATTTATAGACTTCTATCATATCTCCCCTCAGCCGTCTCTTTTCCAGGTTAAAGAGCCCCAACCTTTTTAGCCGTTCTTCATAGGAGTAGCCTTCCATCCCCTTTACCATTTTGGTGGCTCTTCTCTGAACCTTTTCTAAAATTGCTATATCCTTTTTAAGATATGGCGACCAGAATTGCACACAATATTCAAGGTGCGGTCTCACCATGGAACGATATAGAGGCATTATAATATCTTTTGTTTTATTTTCCATTCCTTTCCTTATCATACCTAGCATTCTATTTGCTCTCTTGGCCGCCGCTGCACACTGGGCCGAGGGTTTTAACATGGTATCCACAAGGACGCCTAAATCTTTTTCTTGGGTGGTGGTTCCTAATGTGGAACCTTGCATCGTGTAACCATAGTTTGGGTTGTTCTTCCCTAGGTGCATAACCTTGCACTTCTCCACATTAAATTTCATCTGCCATTTTGATGCCCAGTCTTCCAATTTATCAAGATCCTCTTGCAATTTTCCACAATCCTCCTGGGTTTTAACAACTTTAAATAGTTTTGTGTCATCAGCAAATTTGATAACCTCACTCGTTATTCCACTTTCCAGGTCATTTATGAATATGTCAAAAAGCAGCGGACCCAGCACAGATCCCTGGGGTACACCACTATTCACCTTTCTCCATTGGGAAAATTGGCCATTTAGCCCTACCCTCTGCTTTCTATCTTTTAACCAGTTCCTGATCCACAGTAGTACACTGCCTCCTATCCCATGACTCTTTAGTTTTGCCAAAAGTCTCTCATGAGGGACCTTGTCAAAGGCTTTCTGAAAGTCCAGATACACAATATCAACCGACTCACCTTTGTCCACCTGTTTATTCACTCCTTCAAAAAAACATAACAGATTAGTAAGACAAGATCTTCCTTGTCTAAAGCCATGTTGGCTGTCTCCCATTAGGTCATGACTATCTATATGCTGAGTAATTTTATTCTTTATGATGGTTTCTACCATTTTTCCCGGTACTGATGTCAGGCTCACCGGTCTGTAGTTTCCCGGATCACCCCTCGAACCCTTTTTAAAAATTGGTGTTACATTGGCGATCCTCCAATCCTCAGGTATTAGAGATGATTTTAATGATAGTTCACAGATTACTGATAGCAGGTCTGCAATCTCAAATTTCAGTTCTTTCAACACCCTTGGATGTATACCATCCGGCCCAGGTGATTTGCTACTCTTCAGTTTATCTAATAGTTGTAGGACATCTTCCCGATGTATCGATATTTCCTTCAATTCTTCCACACCTTTAAATACCACTTCAGTCGTGGGTAACATCCCTACATCTTCCTCAGTAAAGACCGAAGCAAAGAATTCATTCAGTCTCTCCGCTATCGCCTTGTCGCCTCTTAGTGCTCCTTTAACCCCTTTATCATCTAATGGACCAACTGACTCTCTCACGGGTTTTTTGCTACGAATGTACTTGAAAAGGTCTTTATTTCGCGTTTTTGCTTCCGCAGCAAGCTTCTTCTCAAATTCTCTCTTTGCCTGCCTTATCAATGCCTTGCATTTGACTTGCCAGTGCTTGTGCTGTTTCCAGGTTTCATCATTTGGCTCTTTTTTCCATTTCTTGAAAGATGCTTTTTTGGCAACAACAGCCTCTCTGACCTCAGCTTTAAACCATGCTGGCAATTTTTTGGACTTCCTTCCACTTTTCTTAAAGCGTGGAATACAGCTGGTCTGGGCTTCCAAGATAGTATTTTTCAACAACACCCAAGCTTGATGTACGTCTTTAACCTTTGCAACTGCTCCTTTTAGTTTTTTCTTAACTGTTTTCCTCATTCTATCATAGTCTCCCTTTCGAAAGTTAAGGGGTAGTACTGTGGATTTCCTTACTATCCCTCCTCCACTAATTAAATCAAAGGCGATCATGCTATGATCACTATTGCCAAGTGGCCCCAACAGATGAGCTCCCCAACCCACTGGAGAAGCATCTGTTGTGAGAGTTGCCTGGGGTAAGGGATGTTGAAATGGGGACCCCAGCAACAGGTTTTGAGTGGACTGCCACCATTGGAGGGACAAAATAAGGCGATTTGTGTTTGCTATTTTGTCTGACAGGCACCCTGATGCCTGGGTCCATTGAGTGGATAGTGTCCACTGGGCTGCTCTCATATGAGGCGAGCATAAGGAACCACATGCACGGTAGATGCCATGTGGCCTAGTAGTTGTAACATCTCTCGAGCAGTGAGATGAGGCTTTAGCACTGCTTGAGAAGCTAATTGAACCATGCGAAGGCAATGGGCCTGGGGAAGATAGGCCCTTGCTCTTCTGGTATCCAGCAAAGTTCCTATGAACTCTAGAGACTGAGTAGGAGTTAGACTGGATTTTGGGATGTTTATGACCAGACCCAAATACTGAAAGATACCCACTGTGCGAGAGAGAAATCCTGGCCTCTGACTCTGATGGGGCTCATATGAGCCAGTCGTCTAAGTAAGGGAAGACGAATATTCCTAGAGTGCGAAGAAATGCTGCTACCACAGCCATTCACTTCGTAAATACTCTTGGTGCTGAGGCCAGGCCAAAAGGAAGCACTCTGTATTGGTAGTGCTTCCCCTGGAAAAGGAACCGAAGGAACTTTCTGTAAGTTGGATGGATGAGAACATGTGTGTACGCATCCTTGAGATCTAGAGAACAAAGCCAATCCTGACTCTGAAGGTATGGCAGCAGAGTTCCTAGAGAAATCATCTTGAATTTCTCTTTGAACAGGAATTTGTTCAATTCTCTGAGGTCTAAAATAGGTCTGTCTCCCCCTGTTTTCTTTGGGAAAAGGAAATAGGGGGAGTAAAACCCTGTACCCTGCTGGGGAATGGGTACCTCTTCTATTGCCCCTTGGGCAAGAAGCATAGTGACCTCTTGATCTAACAGGTTGAGGAGAGAGGACTGAGAATTGAACTGCCTTAACATTGTGGGAGGGGGCATGCAGAGAAAATGAAGCTTGTACCCCTCTTTTATAATGGAGAGAGTCCAATGTTCTGCTGTTATCTGCCCCCATCTGGGGGCAAAGTGACACAACCTTCCTGGAATGGTGGAAGGCTCTGGTTCGTTGAGGGCCAGGAAGGCTAAGTTCTTTAGATGGAAGTCAAAGGCCTGGTGGAGGCTGAGACTGCTGAGACGGTTGAGGCTTAGCAGTCTTTGCTTTCCTTTGTTTAGGTGGTTGCTGACCCTTTCGGGCAGGCTGACCTGCAGAACGTCCCTACTGTGTATAAGAGGGATAAAACCTCTTCTTCTTGGAGAAGAATGGTTTCTTGAAAGATTTCTTTCTTGCAGGATCAGCTGTGGCTTTGGATAATCTATCCAAAGTGGATTTGTCAGCATCCAACTCATTGGCTTTTTCTTGCCAATTTTTGCCGAATAGATTCTCAACTGTACAAGGAATATTGCCCAGTTTGTCCTGAACCCAGAGCTCCAAATCGGATGCCTGGAGCCAGACAATTCTACGTGCACCTATGGCAATGGCAGAGGTTCTGCTTATACACTCAAAACAGTCAAAAGCTGCACAATTGACAAACTTAGAAACATCCTGGGCATATTTAACCAGCGTGAGAAAATCCTGCCTTTTATCTTCAGGAAGAAGAGGGCTCAAAACCTCTAAATCTCCTGTGACTTCCTTAAGGAATATTCCTATATAAAAAAATATAGGAACTGATCCTGGCAGAAAGCATGGAAGCCTGGAAAGTACGACGTCCAAAGGCATCCAAAGTTCGACACCCACGTCCTGGAGGATTAGAGGCATGCCTCTTTGCACTTCTTATCCTCCTCATAGTTGATTCCACTACAATAGAGTGGTGAGGAAGCTGAGTCTTCTGGAAACCAGGACAAGGAGGGACTCGATACATTGTATCTAGTCTACGAGAGTGAGGAGAGGTGGTAAGAGGTGTTTCCCACATTCTTAGCATGAGATCATGTAGGATCTTATGGATAGGCAGGGTAGCTGCCTCTTTAGGAGCCTTGGGATATTGTAGAATCTCTAACTCCTTTGCCCTGGGCTCTGTCTCGGGAGGCACAGTAATGGAAAGACCTCGAGCCACCTCCCTGATAAAATCCTGAAAGGAGATATCTTCTGGAGGAGACATCCTACGTTTAGGTGAAGAAGGCTCCTCCTGGAGAAGTATGCCTGTACCAACAGAGCTGTCAGAATCCTCAGATTCCGAGGATTCAAAATACCTTCTGTCCGGATGCTCTTGTAGAGCACGATACCCATACTGACCAAAGTCGGTGCCGGGGGGGAATCAGTACCGGTGTATTGGTACCGGAAGGCATAGCATGACTGGGTGCCAGCAAAGCAGACACGATGTCAATGCTGTCGGTACTAGTACCAGTACCGGTGGCGGTTGAATTGTCTGACGCTGTTCCGAGGGTGTCGATGCCGCAAGGAGAGCCGCCAGACTGCGTTCAGTAGCCAGGAACCTCTAGTCTATCGATGCTGCTGATGCCTGGGTGTCGGTACCGAAGAAAGCAGCCGGTACCCCAGAGCATGGCACCAGTAGTTCTGCCGAGGTTGAGGCCTTGAGAACATCCTGGAGCCCCGATAATGCTTTGGGAGCCAAAGCCTCCCGCCGGGGCAATTTTGCCGGTACAGAACCCTCAAGGGCAATGCCAGAGGCATCTCGATGCTTGGAAGGAAATCTACCCTTTGAGGACCGGCTAGACTTATGTTTAGTTACCCGAGATCCATGGGAGGAAGACGAGGCCCTGGAAGACGTCGATGCCACAGAGGCTGCATCGGAGGGAAAAAGGGTGCTGAGCTTAGCAGCTCGGTTTTGTCGACCCTCTTGGACATCATGGCACAGGCCATACACTCAGAGATGGAGTGGTCAGGACCTAAACATTTAAGACACCACTCATAGGTGTCGGTGAAGGAGATGGTACCGCCACATTTGGTGAACTTCTTAAAACCCGAGGCGGGTTTCTCCATAGTAGAGGAAATTTTGGGCCCAAGGCCCAAGCACCTGAGGAAGAAAAGTTTGGAAAACATATATATATATATATATATATATATATATATATATATTTTTTTTTTTTTTAGAAAGAAAGAAAGAAAGAACCACCAGCGGTACCAGTATAGCGTCGAGGAAGGCAGATGCGACCACAAAAAAAGGAGAATAAGAAATTTTCTGCGGTGACAGGAACGACGACCTGCTGGCTCCGCGGAAAACGAAGAACTGGAGAGAGGCAGTTGGGAAAGGCGGGAAGGCAGCACGCAGGCGTTGTGGGATGCTCCCAAAAGCTTTCTAATTGGACGCTGGGGAGCATTCCCGCGCAGGCTCCGTCGGTACCAACGATACCCATATGTGAAGACTACATTCCTGCTTGTTCCTGGAGATCATCATTATGGAACAGTAGCAAAGAAAGATCTAGAAATCTGCCTGTACTGTATTACTGGAAGATTTCAGCTTCCAGAATGGTTAATATGATATTTTCCACGGGCCAAACATTTACTATAAAATTACGACAAGAACCAAATTTAGTTCTGTAGAGGAATTTTGCGTGTAAAAGGGCAGACGCTTACTTTAAAAGCATAGAAAAGCAACCGATGGCTACATGACTAGAAAAGAGGGAAATATTTTTAAGACCAAAAAGTGATAAAATACTTATAATTTATTCCACATCATACAAACTCAGTATACTGTCAAAATATGCTAAAAGTAATATTACATAGATCAAGACTACCAAGGAATCCTATACACCAGTGGTTCTCAACCACTGTGTTGGACCCATCGATGTATCACTAGGTGCTGTGAGTTGTGTCACCAAAAATTACTACAAGCCCCTGTTTATCTCAATAACCATGTATATTGCATTGTGTATATACAGAGGATAACTCTCAAAAGCTTGCCAAAAATACATTAAATTAGTCCAATAATCCCCTACATCTTGTTTGTTGACCTGGTAAAAAAAAAAATGAAAGTAAATTCCGTTAAGATTATTTCATATTTCCCTTGAGGAAGAAAATATTATTTTTATTCAACCTCAAATTAATTTAATTAATTTTGTATTTAGCACTGTTGTAGCGTTCCATGTGTCTGTCCAAAAGAAAGTTATACAGATCAAAGCTGAAGGTCAAAGGCTATATAATTTTTAAAAGCAGACTACCCCAAAGAGTTCTTTATAAAGCTAACAGAATGGTCAAATTCAAATATTTCTTTAAAAAAAAGTGTTTTGCCATGGTAAAAATGAAGATCTGTAAACAAAACTTACCTATCTAGATACTGTCATTCTCTAAGGGGCACTTTTACTAAAGGGCAGTAGCTGACCATGTGTGCTCCGACACATGTTGCTAGGAAGTGTGAGGCCATGACAGTTAGCGCAGAAATCGTCATGCACCAACTGTCCAATGCACATTAAAGACGCAAGTGGGCATGGTGTGCTCTGCGCAGTTAGCGCGTGGTATGAACCAGTATGGGATATCTTATGTTCTTATAAAGGCTGTTAGTGTAGCTGGGTTTAAAAAAGGTTTGGACAAGTTCCTGGAGGAAAGGTCCATAAACCATTATTAAGAAGGGACCCAGGATATCAATGCTTAACCCAGTACAAGCATTGTGGAACCTGTGTCTTTTGGGGAACCTGCTAGGTACTTGTGACATGGATTGGCCACTGTTGGAAACAGGATACTGAGCTTGATGGACCTTGGTCTGACCCAGTATGGCATATCTTATGTTCCGCGTTAACTGAATTAGTGTGGGATCACCTAGCACCACTTCAAAGGTGATGGTAGATGCACCTACACTAACACCATGCGCACTATGGGACAGGGCTTTGTGTTAACTGGCAGGGAAGTGCTTTCCACTCCCCTGATAGTTAACACAGTGGTGTTGTGCTTAATGTGCCATCACTTCAGCACTTTTACCGCATTAGGTGTAACACCATAGAGCCCTTTAATAAAAGTTTCCCTAAGTCTCCCCTTTCATGTTTTTCAAATCTTCCTTTTTATGTAATATTGACCCCTGTAAGTGGTTACTCTTCAGATAGTAGCTGATGAAAATTGTGTAAGAAGTTTAAGTTGTCATTGAATCCTCAACACACGCAACACATACCATGGCTGAATCAAACATTACAGCAAAAATTCTTCAAAAGAAATTTCCAGGATAGTTTAGCAAAGCCTTTTTATCTAGATGCATATAAGACTTTCTTAACATACCTCATACGATAATGCAATCTGAGTGAAATTTTGTCGTCTATTTTAAAGACATGATTTGGTGCATACCACAGATTCTTACTCTCTTCATACAGGGCAAACAGATTGTGACATAATGGAGATATACCTGTTAAAATGAGAAAAAAAAACAATTTGTAAAAAAATAAACATAAAAAAATCAAATCTTTCAAGTACCTGGTATAATAGTAGTGCTCAACCCTGTGCTGGTGTATCCCCTAGCCATCAAGCTTTCAGAATAGCCACAATGAATATACATGAGACAGAAACGCATGCAATGCCTCCATTGCATGCACACAAATCTTTTATATGCATATCCATAGTGGATATCCTCAAAACCTGACTGGCTAGGGAGTACACCAGGACAGGGTTGAGAACCACCAGTCTAACACAGGGGTTCTCAACCCAATCCTCGGGACACCTAGCCAGTCAAGTGTTCAGGATAACCAGAATAAATATGCATGACAGAGATCTGCATATAAAGGAGGCTGCACATGCAAATCTCTCATATACCTATTCACTGTAGTTATCCTGAAAATGTGACTAGCTAGATGTATCCAGAAGACTGGGATGAGAACCATTGGTCTAGCATATAGCAAACTGCTTACCTGTAAAGCACAGTTACTTACCTGTAACAGGTGATCTCTGGGAACAGCAGGAATTAGTCCTCACATATGGGTACGTCGGTACCGACGGAGCCTGCGCGGGAAAGCTCCCCAGCTTCCTAGAATGGAAGCTTTTGGGACCTCCCACTGCACATGCGCACTGCCTTCCCGCCTTCCTGAACAGCTCTCCTCAGTTTCGAGTTTATAGCTGAGTCAATAGAGAGAGGACAGGAAGATAGATAGATAAAAGATACAACTCCTAGGGGAGGTGGGTGGGTTGTGAGGACTAATTCCTGCTGTTCCCAGAGATCACCTGTTACAGGTAAGTAACTGTGCTATCTCCAGGAACAAGCAGGAATAAGTCCTCACATATGGGGACTCCCTAGCTTAGATGCATGGGATCCCCTGTCAAGGTTCGCCATCTTCGTATGGATCTCAGGCATCCATCCTGGGAAGGTGGGCAGGAGTTGTCTAAGAATGGAACAGGTGTTTGAGGACAGCCTGGCCAAACAAGGCATCCCGGCGGGAGTCCTTGTCCAAACAGTAATGGGCTGTGAAGGTATGAACCGAGGCCCAGGTAGCGGCTCGACAGATCTGATCAATGGAAACAGAGTGCAGATGAGCCATAGAAGTTGCCATGGCTCTCACATTGTGAGCTGTGACATGGCCTTCCAGAGGAATGTTTTTACTCTGGTAAGCAAAGGAAATACACTGAGCAATCCAATTGGAAAGTGTACGCTTGGAGACTGGAAGTCCCAAATGTGAAGGATCAAAAGCCACGAAAAGTTGAGAAGACTTTCGATGTGGCTGAGTCCTATTAAGGTAAAAGGCTAGAGCTCTTTTACAATCCAGAGTATGAAGGTTCCTCTCTGCATTGGAGGCATGAGGAGCCGGAAAAAATACAGGTAGATATACCTCTTGATTAAGATGAAAAGGCGAGACCACTTTAGGCATAAAGTGGGGATTCGTCCTAAGGACCACCTTGTCATGATGAAATCTTGTATAAGGTGGATTAGCCACTAGAGCTTGCAGTTCGCTGATGCGACGAGCGGAAGTGACTGCAATTAGGAATAGTACCTTCCAGGAAAGAAATTTCAAGGAGGTAGAAAATAACGGCTCAAAAGGTGGCTTCATAAGCTGACTAAGCACTAGATTCAAATCCCATGCGACCGGGGGGGGTCTGATGGGAGGTTTAGTGAGGGTCAGGCCTCTCATGAATCTTGCAACAAGAGGGTGAGAGGAGATAGGTTGTCCATTTATAGGTTTCAGGGATGCTGAAATAGCACTTAAATGGACTCTTACAGAATTCGTCTTAAGGCCTGCATTGGAAAGATGCAGGAGATAGTCTAAGAGGGAATTCAAAGGAAGTGCCAGAGGGTCAAGGCCCTGCTGAGCACACCAAATGGAAAAACGTTTCCATTTGAAAGCATAAGACCGCCTCGTGGAAGGTTTCCTAGAGGCATGAAGGATATCTTTCACAGGTTGAGAAAGATTAAAGTCTTGAAGACTTAAGCCTTCAGTAACCAAGCTCGGAGATGTAGGGATTTGGGGTTTGGGTGCCACAAAGTCCCGTCCTCCTGAGACAGAAGGTCTGGTGCAGCTCCTAAGTCCAGGGAGGATCCCTGGGAGAGCTGTAGAAGCAGAGGGAACCACACTTGGCGTGGCCAGCGTGGAGCTATGAGGATCATAGAGCCGTGATCTCTCTGGAGTTTGAACAGAGTCTTGGGAATCAGCGGAATGGGTGGAAAGGCATATAGGAACGCCTGACCCCAATGGAGGAGAAAGGCGTCCGTGGCCTGAGCTTCCTGACATGGAGTCCTGGAACAGAACCGGGGAAGTTTGGCATTCCACGGACTTGCAAAGAGGTCTATGTCCGGGGTCCCCCATTCCTGAAAGATTCTGGTTATCTGGTCCACGTGTAGGGACCACTCGTGTGGCAGCAGAACTCGACTGAGCCTGTCTGCTCGAGAGTTTTGAACTCCTGGAAGGTACACTGCTAGCAGATGAATTTGGTGCTCTCTGGCGAAGGCCCATAATCTGAGAGCTTCGTTGCAAAGCGACAGAGAGCCCGTTCCTCCTTGTTTGTTTATGTAAAACATGGCCACCTGATTGTCTGTCTGAACCAGGACAGTCAGGTTGGCAAGGAGGGTATGGAAGACCTTGAGGGCAAGGTAAATTGCTCGCAGTTCCAGGAGGTTGATATGAAGGGTGGCCTCCTGTGGAGACCAAGTGCCCTGAGTGGAGAGAGTTAGCAGATGGGCTCCCCACCCCAATTGGGAGGCATCTGTTGTGAGGGTTGCTTGGGGTAGCAAGGGCTGAAAGGGAGCCCCCAACAACAGATTCTTGGTGGATATCCACCAATGGAGGGACCAAGACAGACGGTTTGAGGTTTGTATTTGGTCTGAGAGTGCTCCTGACGCCTGAGTCCACTGGGTGGCCAGGGTCCATTGAGCTGCTCTCATATGAAGACGAGCATAGGGCACCACATGTACTGTGGAGGCCATATGGCCCAGGAGGCGTAGCATTTCCCTGGCTGTCAAGTGAGTACTGGACTGGGCTTGGGAGGCCAAGCTCAGCAGACGCTGACCCCGAACCAGTGGAAGGTAGGCTCTTGCAGTGGTGGTGTCCAACCGGGCCCCTATGAATTCTAGAGACTGAGTAGGGCTGAGTTGAGACTTGGGAAGGTTTACCACCAGTCCCAGATACTGCAGAAGGTTCCTTGTGCGGTCTAGGGAAATCTGGGCCTGCGACTGAGTTGGAGCTCGAATGAGCCAGTCGTCCAGATATGGGAATACGAAAATCCCCATGCTTCTGAGAAATGCGGCTACGACTGCCATGCATTTGGTAAAGACTCTTGGGGCAGAGGCGAGAGACCGAAGGGAAGTACTCTGTATTGGTAATGACTTCCCCTGAACAGAAAGCGAAGATATTTTCTGTGGGAGGGATGGATGAGTAGATGTGTATACGCATCCTGCAGGTCTAGAGAACAAAGCCAGTCCTGACTCTGAAGGTATGGAAGGAGAATGCCCAAAGAGAGCATTTTGAATTTCTCCTTGTACAGAAATTTATTCAATTCTCTCAGATCTAGGATTGGTCTGAATCCCCCTGTCTTCTTTGGAATGAGAAAATAGGGGGAGTAGAAACCTGACCCCTGTTGATGAAGAGGAACCTCTTCTATGGCCCCTTGGGCAAGCAGAGAAGAGATCTCCTGATCTAACAGGGCTAGGAGAGGAGATGGAGAATTGAAGGGTCTCACCATGTGATGAGGAGGAAGGCTGGAGAAATGAAGTTTGTAACCCTCTCGGATGATAGAGAGGGTCCATTGCTCTGTTGTGATCTGTTCCCATCTGGGAGCAAAGTGAGCTAACCTTCCAGGTATGGTGAGAGGTTCTGGTTGGTCCAGAACCAGGAATGGCAAGTTCTCTAGGGGCAAGTCAAAACCCCTGAGGGGGTGGAGCCTGTTGAGCTGCAGTAGCTGCTGCAGGCTTTGCTCTTGCTTGTTTCGTTTGCTGACGTTTAGCCGCAAAACGAGGTTGAGAAGATTGCTGGCCAGTATTGGAAGCATATCTGGCCTTCTTATAATAAGGCCTCTTGAAAGACTTCTTCTTAGTGGGAGTAGAAGTGGACTTAGAAAGTCTCTCTAAGGTGGCATTTTCAGCATCCATTTGAGTGGCCTTAACTTGCCACTCTGCACCGAATAAGTTCTCACCTGTACAGGGCAGATTCCGTAAGCCATCTAGAACCCAGGGTTCCAGATCAGAAGCCTGGAGCCAAGCCAGACGTCTGGCTGCAATAGCAATGCCAGAAGCTCTGCTGGCTCCTTCGAAGGAATCAAAGGCAGCTCTGTTGGAGAACTTAGAAACATCTAAAAGTTGTTTCACAACAGAAAGGAAGTCCTCCTGTTTATCCTCAGGGATAAGGGAGGCAAAATGCCGTACTTTCTTGGCAAGTTCCCCTAGGAACATGCCCATATAGAGGCTGTAGGAATTAATCCTGGCTATAAGCATACTAGCCTGGAAGATTTTCCTACCAAAAGAGTCCAGTGTCTTACATTCCCTTCCTGGAGGTGTAGAAGAGTGCCTTTTAGTACTCTTGATCTTTTTCATTGCAGACTTTACCACAATGGAGTGGTGAGGCAATTGAGTTTTCTGAAAACCAGGAGACGGAGGGACCCGATACATGGTGTCCAACCTACGGGAATAAGGAGACAGAGTTAAAGGGTTCTCCCAGAAATCCATCAATTGTTCTTGAAGGATTTCATGGATAGGCAGAGTAACTGCTTCTTTAGGAGACTTGGAGTATCCTAAAATATCCAATCTTTTTGACCTTGGTTCCCTTTCAGAGGAAGTAGTGATAGAAAGGCCTTTAGCCATTTCTAAAATAAAGTCCTGAAAGGACAAATCCTCTGGAGGAGACATTCTCCTTTTTGGAGAAGAAGGTTCCTCAGGAAGGTCAAGGGAGAGCTCTGCAGACTCATCAGAGGAGACAAAATCCTCAGAGGAATCGGTGTATTGTCTAGTTTCCTCCAACGCACGATACGCATACCGATCGGTATCGACATCGGGCGTACCGGGTATGGAAGCGGTATGGAGCGAAAGCCCATACGGTACCGATTTGCGTTTAGAAGAGGAAGGCCTGGGTTCCGGCATGGCGGACGATACCGGAACCGGGCCCGGAACCGCTGGAAGCGGTACCGATGGCGTTGCAGCTTTAATGAAAGCCATGATGGCCTGCTGCATGGATTGGACAGTATTGCCCATAGACGCCACGGCTGCCTGGATGTCGGTACCGGTATGGGCCGGTACCCCAGAGCAGTCCAACAGGTGATCTGTCGAGGCCGTGCCATCGATGTCAACCTGTAGCCCCTGTATTGGCGTTTTAGGAGGTAGGACCTCCCGCCGGGGCTGTTTGGCTGGGGCAGGGTCCTCAAAACTAAGAGCCTCTCGATGCTTTGAAGGAGATTTGCTCTTTGAGGACTTGCCCACAGAAGGTTTGGTTACCTGAGATCCATCCGGGGATGATGACCGGGATGACTGTGATGTTGGATTCTCTGAAGCAAACAGCACATGGAATTTGTTGGCCCGGTTCTGCAGCCCACGCTTAGACATTTGGGAGCAGGAAGGGCAGTCCGGAATGGAGTGGTCAGGCCCCAAACATTTAAGACACCATTCATGGGTGTCTGTGACTGATATTACAGCAGTACACTTGGTACACTTCTTAAATCCAGGGGCTGGCTTCTCCATGTGGAGAATTAAAGTAGGCCTGAAGGCCTAACTGAAGTGACCAAGTGCTGAAAAAATAATAAAAGAAAAGAAAATAATTTTTTTAGAAAGAAAAAGAAAAAGGAAGACCGGCGATACCGGTATCGGTATGGGAAGGCAGGTACGCGGTCTAAAGAAACAAAACAAAAAACTACAATTTCTTCAGCGGTGACAGGATACACGACCTGCTGGCTCCGCGGAAAAAGAGAAACTGAGGAGAGCTGTTCAGGAAGGCGGGAAGGCAGTGCGCATGTGCAGTGGGAGGTCCCAAAAGCTTCCATTCTAGGAAGCTGGGGAGCTTTCCCGCGCAGGCTCCGTCGGTACCGACGTACCCATATGTGAGGACTTATTCCTGCTTGTTCCTGGAGATTGGGCATTCTCCACTGACAGGAGGATTGATCAAGCACACAAGTGGGTGATGCCTTGGATAGCACTAGGATGGAATAGCTATTCCAGAGCTCAGAACTAGAGCAATATTCTGAGTATGTACGACATTCCCAGTCCCCTCAGTTCCATAATTAAGACTATAAGAACTGCCATACTGGGTCAGACCAAAGGTCAACTAAGCCCAGTATCCCGTTTCCAACAGTGACCAATCCAGCTCAGAAGTAGCTGGCAGGATCCCAAAAAGTAGCTAGATTCTATGCTACTTCCTCCAGGGATAAGCAGTGTCTTTCCTCAGATCTACCTTAACAGTCTATGAAAGGGGCTCCCAAACCTGCCTCCCAGCCAGTCGGGTCTGTATGCAAATCTCTCTCATACATATTCAATGTGGATATCCAGAAAACCCGACTAGCTGGGGAGGCCCCGGAACAGGTTTGGGAACCCCTAGTCTATTGACTTTTTCTCCATGAATTTCATAGACTCCAGCAGCTGCAGCCAATCGTATATAGGTGCAACTGGCCACACCATGGAAGAAAGAGTTTATAATATCTTTTGTGCTCTTGTAGCCTAACACAGAGAAATCTGCTGTAGCCTTCCATGCGATGGAAACTGGCCATACAATAACATTTGATGATACAAGAATCCTGGAAAAAGAAGAATGCTGGTGGCCAAGGAGGATCAAAGAGGGGGTAAAGATAGCAAGACACCGACAAAACCTCAATGGAGACAAAGAACTTAACACAAAACAGCATGGAAACCCCTCTTTTACAGAAGGTTTAGTATAAGGTCTGGTGCCGAAGACATACCATTTTTTCCACCTTCCAGAATCTGAGATTGTCACAACAATCTTCCTGCTAAAATCCAAATTCCCTCCCCTCCAGGATTCCTACTTTCCTTTTTCCCACCGTTTCTCCAAAGAATCTTTTAGCCAAAATTCAAATTTCAAAACTCCTGCCTTTTTCCAACAAACTTTCCCTCTGAAATCAAATTCAAATTTCCCGCCATTTTTTCAACGAACTTTCCCACCAAAATTCAAAATTTCCTGCTTCAAACTCACCAATCCAGTTTTGAGAACCATTATATATAAGAGCAGACATTTACTGCATAACCACTTCACTTTGAAAAAAGCCACAGTTTGATGGCAGACACATTGGTTCCACTTACCAAGACGTGGCATGGATCTGCTGGATGTGTTTTAGCCTTTTAGCTTCATTTGCTGATTTCTCATCATTTTCCCCAGTTGTGTTATTTTATGATGCATTCCCCCGTTGGTCTGTGAAAATTCTTCAGATTTGCAAGTAGCCTCATTAAGAGCATTTTTCACCTCTGCCAAGTCCCCCTGTGTTACTTTTCTTGCTCCAGCTGAAAATGTTTCTTCAGAGACTAAACATTCACTGAACTACTTAGCCTCCTCAGCTACGTGTTCCCAGTCAGATCCGCAGCTGCTGTAACATTTTCCTTACTGTAAGCTAATCCTGGATCTCAGAAACTTTACTCTGTAGACTGCTGCTATTCTTCAAAGCCTGCTCCAGATTCAAGGCAAGTTTATTGCTATCTTCTCATAATACATCTAGAGCTCTCCATAGGGACTCTCTACCTAACTGTAGTGCCTTTGGCCTGTCGTTGGCTTCCTCTTTGCTTCCTGCTCCTGCATCCATTGCTGACTCTGGAACCTCTTTTTCCTCAGACTTCCATCTCAGAGTCTTTATATCCCATCTCCATTTGCATCTTTTCCGCAGTCTTTTGTAGTGTACTTTGTATTCCAGGAAAACACACCAGGGCGAGTAGGTAAAAGTCCTTTACTGAAAGAAACTCCTACACGGACGTGTTTCGGCATTGCCTTCATCAGGGAGTATTTCAAATTGATGGGACCAAAGTGTATCAATCCACACAAAATAATTCCAACAGATTGTATACTATCGAAAATGCTTTGCAGCACAACTGGACTGCCAGAGCAAAGTCCAAACTCTGCCTTTTTTAACTGTGGCTCCAGCCGCTGCATGTAAATCCTGCTGAAGCTAAGTTCTGAAGTGATCTGATTATACTAGGACCATGTTCGATCTGTGCAGCTATGTGCTCTGTGTGTTCTTTGTTGTTGCTATATGTCCTTCATAAACTATATCAAAGTGGTTTACATAAGTTACAAGAGAAATAAAACATATAAACAAAATAAAATACTATGAAAAGAATGGAAAAAAAGATAAAAAAACTCAAATTAATGCAGCAGAACTCGCCGGGCACAAACCCCAATCATGTATTTATCATTAAAAACCAAAAGGAAAAAAAGAATAGATCTTCAAGGCATTTTTGAATTGTTTAAAAGAAGTTTCTATATGGATGCATTGGGGATGGGAGTTCCACAGGGCAGGTGAAAGGGAAAAAAAGTTGTTTGCCTAGTGGATTCTAGTTGGGTGCTGGATATAGGTGGAGTAACCAATCAATAGTAGTCTTTTGAATGAATGCTGTAGCAGGCCTGTAGTGAATTAAAAAGTCAGACAAATAAGATGGTATGCCTATGTAGAAGGCTTTTTGGGCCAAAAAGTAAAACTTTACAGTAACTGATAGGGAGCCAATGGTGTCTGAGAAAGAGATAAAACGTGGCCAAATTTCTGGGAAAAGTTAATGCAGTATTTTGTAGCAGATTGCAAACACCTTACGGAAAGATTAATAATGTTGTATAAAAAGTTATAATAGTCGAGTCGACTGATAACTAAGGCATGGACTAATATAGAAATAGCAGACTTATCCAGATGGGGTTCAATTGCCCATATATGTCTTGAAGGTAAGGTAAAAGTCAAAATAGACTCCCAATATCTTCAAAGACTAACAATTAGACTGAAATTTTAACACACATTTGCAAGGAAAATTTAAGCCAAAAGGCCACCCAAATGCTGAACACTAGGTCTAAACAAAAGCAGCTCACACTTTCTCTTTTGTTACATTAGGAAAAACTTTAATTCTAGAGCCTAGAAACTGGGCATCCAGTTTACAAAAAAAAAAAAAAAATCCCTATCAGGCTCGAGAACAAAGTTCACAATTAAAACTACAGGTTTAGCAGTCGCGGTCTTATCCTTCTCAAGATATTATGCAAAACTCCACAGAACAAATGACACATCAGACTCAGGAGCTAAAGGCTGTTCAGCGTTCTTTTTCACAAAAGGAGGAAGGTAATAAACAAGTCTCAGGAGGGCAGGAAGCTTCAGGTAGCTTAAGAATTTCCAACATGTATCTTTTAGAAGTACTTAATGGAGTAACAAGGCTACCTAGGAAAAATTAATAAAATGTAGTCTTCCATCTAAGATTATCCAAATTCTCAAGTTTTTTATGATTAAATTATCTTTAACAACGGCTTCACCTATACAAGGTTTGTTTAATCGTTAAATCTGTAGTTTTCACCTTATTTTCTGTCTGTTTAATACTGTCTCCTGTTTTGCTGTTTTAAGAGACAAAGGCTGGAGAGTTGAGCACAAACTGTTCTCATCTGTGAGGAAATACAATGCTAGTTTGATGATATACTCCCCACAAAGTTTCAAGGCTAATTGTAGCTGGTTTAGGAAACACCTGGTCACTCACTGGCTGTGTTCTTTCTATCAGCTCAAGAAAGACTGCAGTTGCTTGAATCATCCCAGGCGACACAATACTCTGCAGTGTTCTCAACGCCAATGGCTCAAAAGCTTGTACTGTTGCACCAATCTGGTCGGCAATGGACTCCCTGCCAGCACTAGACTATAGTCATGCCTTGCTCGTTCTTCCCTTAACCAGAGTTGCAGGATCTTCCAGACTAAGTGACACACTGCCAGCCAGCAGCCTCACTGACACACTTTTCCCTGAAGTCGGCTGCCGTGGAGTAGTACATCCTTGCACAACTTCTACAGAGATGGAACAGTGTACTGGACTGAGTCTAACGGAGGCATTTTGAGCCGCAGGGACCTCTCTAATGTTCTCCTCCTTTTTGCAAGGGTGCTTGCCCATGGAAAAAATGGCAGAAGTAGAAAATGTAAAAAAAGTGATCTGAGGTACAAGAGAGGATGCTATGCGTCTGCCATCTTGCCCCCTAGTGTAAAGCACAGTTACTTACCTGTAACAGGTGATCTCTGGGAACAGCAGGAATAAGTCTTCACATATGGTATCATCGGTACCGACGGAGCCTGCGCGGGAACGCTCCCCAGCGTCCAGTAAGAAAGCTTTTGGGAGCATCCCACAGCGCCTGCGCGCTGCCTTCCCGCCTTTCCCAACCGCCTCTCTCCAGTTCGAGTTTTAAAGTTGAGACAAAGAGAGAGAGAGGAAAGGAAAGATAGATAGAGAGATACAACTCCTAGGGGAGGTGGGTGGGTTGTGAAGACTTATTCCTGCTGTTCCCAGAGATCACCTGTTACAGGTAAGTAACTGTGCTATCTCCAAGAACAAGCAGGAATGAGTCTTCACATATGGGGACTCCCTAGCTGCAGATGCCAGGGGAAGACCCCAGGTTGTGTGTCCTTGAAAAGGACTCTACCTCCCCCCATGGATCTCTGGCATCCAACCAGGGTAGGTGGGTAGGAGTTGATTAGGAATGGAACAGGTGTTTGAGAACAGCCTGACCAAACGAGGCATCCCGGCGGGAGTCCTTGTCCAAACAGTAATGGGCTGTGAAGGTATGAACCGAGGCCCAGGTGGCCGCTCGACAGATTTGGTCGATGGACACAGAGTTTAGATGAGCCATTGAGGCTGCCATGGCTCTCACATTGTGAGCTGTGACATGGCCCTCCAGAGAAATGTTCCTACTCTGGTAGGCGAAAGAAATACACTGAGCAATCCAGTTGGACAGTGTTCTCTTAGAGACTGGAAGTCCTAAATGAGAAGGATCAAAAGCAACAAAGAGTTGAGAAGACTTTCTATGTTGCTGTGTTCTTTGTAAGTAAAAAGCGAGAGCTCTCTTACAATCCAAGGTATGAAGATTCCTCTCTGCATTTGATGCATGAGGTCCTGGAAAAAATACAGGTAAATATACCTCTTGGTTCAGATGAAAAGGCGAGACCACTTTAGGCATAAAGTGTGGATTGGTCCCGAGGACTACCTTATCATGATGGAACCTTGTATATTTATTTATTTATTTATTTGCATTTCTTATATACCGCGCTATTATAATCAGTGCGGTTTACATTTAAACAAAATATACAACAATGTAACAGGTTACACTGAGTTTACAATCAACAGGGGATACAAAACTGGATGAACAGTGGGATGAACTATGTACAGTGCTATGTAAGTAAAATTTTAAAGATCTTACAAGGGAAAAGGTTAGGCATTGTAATGTGTAAAGCGGGTATGTAAAAGGAGGAGTGTCGAGCTAACCATTTTCTAGAAGGGGTTGTGTTACATGTGGGTTTTGGTTATGATGTCTAGTATGTTGAGATTGACTGGGGGGAATGGGATTGGGGAAGTATTTTAGGAACAGATGATGTTTGATAGCCTTTCTGAACGCAATGATGTTTGTAATGGAACGAATTTCAGGGGGGAGAGCATTCCAAGCTCCTGGTACAAATGAGAAGGCTCTACTGGAAGTTGTCTTTGCACATTTCGTGAATGTTTTTGGCACCTGAAGTATGTTCAAACATGATGAGCGTCTGTTTCTGTTGGGTGGCATAGGTTGGATGAGCCTGGTGAGCGGCGTGGGGGGTTGATTTTTTGATGCCTTGAATGTTAGGACGAGGGCTTTGTATAGGATTCTAGCATGTAGAGGCAGCCAGTGTAGGCTCGTTAGTACTGGAGTTATGTGGTCTGATCTAGATGTTCCAGTGAGTATTCTTGCTGCTGAATTCATGGCTAGCCTAAGCGGGTTCAGTGTTCCTTGTGGGAGCCCAAGGAGGATAATGTTGGCAAAATCAAGGTGAGGGGTAACCAGAGCTTGGAATATGGAGTGAAAATCAGAGTGGTCAAGTAGCGGGCGGAGGTGGTGTAGAGACCGTATCTTGTGGTAGATGGATTTAGTGATATTCTTAAAATTGCGGTGACATATCCAGCTTTTGATCAAGGATAATGCCCAAATACCGGATGGTAGGTTTGACTGTGAGGTCGTAGTTGACGACTTGAATGGATGGCGGTGGTATGAAATTCTGATAAGGTGGATTAGCGGTATAAGGTGGATTAGCCACCAAAGCTTGCAACTCACTGATGCGGCCTGCTGAGGTGACTGCAATGAGAAAAATAACCTTCCAAGAAAGAAATTTCAAGGAGGTGGTGGCTAAAGGTTCAAAGGGTGGCTTCATGAGCTGGCCAAGAACCAGGTTTAAGTCCCATGCCACTAGAGGTGGTCTAATGGGAGGTTTAGTTAAAAGAAGGCCTCTCATGAATCTTGCTATAAGAGGATGACAGGAGATAGGTTGTCCATTGAGAGGCTTGAGGGACGCTGCAATAGCACTCAAATGGACTCTTACTGAATTCGTTTTCAGACCTGCATGGGATAGATGCAGGAGCTACTCTGGTAGAGAATTCAGAGGTATTGCAAGAGGGTTTAGACCCTTCTCTGAACACCAAATGGTAAATCTTTTCCATTTGAAAGCATAGGAAAGTCTAGTAGAAGGCTTTCTAGAGGCATGAATAACATCTCTGACCTGCTGGGAGAGATGAAAATCTTGAAGGTCTAGGCCCTCAGCAACCAAGCCCTGAGATGAAGAGACTGGAGGTTTGGGTGCCACAACGTTCCTTCTTCCTGGGATAGAAGGTCTGGTGCAGAGCCCAAGTCCAGGGAGTGAGCTTGACAGAGATGCAGAAGTAGAGGGTACCACACTTGGCGTGGCCAATATGGTGCTATGAGGATCATGGTCCCTCGATCTCTCTGAAGCTTGAATAGTGTTTTGGGAATTAGGGGAATTGGTGGAAAGGCATAAAGGAAGTCTTGACCCCAGTGAAGGAGGAAGGCATCCTTGGCCTGAACTCCCTGACACGGAATTCTGGAACAGAACCGGGGAAGTTTGGCATTCCACGGACTTGCAAAGAGGTCTATGTCCGGGGTTCCCCAAATTCGAAAAATCCTGGCTACTTGGTCCATGTGGAGGGACCACGCGTGTGGAAACAGAACTCGACTGAGTCTGTCCGGCCAAGAGTTTTGAACGCCTGGAAGATATACTGCCAGAAGATGGATGTGATGCTCTCTGGCGAAGGCCCACAGTCGCAAAGCTTCGTTGCAAAGCGACAGAGAGCCAGTCCCGCCCTGCCTCTTCACATAGAACATGGCTACTTGGTTGTCCATATGGATGAGGACTGTCCTGTAGCTGAGCAGGGTATGGAACACTCAGAGCTAAGAATATTGGTCTGAGTTCCAATAGACTGATATGCAGAGAAGTCTCCTGTGGAGACCAGATGCCCTGGGTGGAGAGATCTTGCAGATGAGCTCCCCAACCCTTTGGAGAAGTATCTGTTGTGAGAGTTGCTTGAGATAGCGGTTGCTGAAAAGGGGACCCCAACAACAGGTTTTGAGAGGACTTCCACCACTGGAGAGACCAAAAAAGGCGACTGGAGTTTGCTATTTTGTCTGACAGGCAACCTGATGCCTGAGTCCATTGGGTGGACAAAGTCCATTGAGCTGCCCTCATGTGAAGGCGAGCATATGGAACCACATGCATGGTGGATGCCATGTGGCCTAATAGTTGTAACATCTCTCGAGCAGTTAATTGGGACTTTAACTGAATCTGGGAGGCTAACTGCACCAGACGCAGGCAACGGGCCTGAGGAAGATAGGCCCTTGCAGTTGTGGTATCCAGCAAGGCCCCTATGAACTCCAGAGACTGAGTAGGGGTGAGATTGGATTTTGGGATGTTTATTACTAGTCCCAAATACTGAAGGATACGCATTGTGCAGGTTAGACAAGTCTGGGCCTCTGACTGGGATGGGGCTCGAATGAGCCAGTCGTCCAGATATGGGAATACGAATATTCCTAGAGTGTGGAGAAATGCAGCTACTACTGCCATGCATTTCGTGAACACCCTTGGTGCAGAGGCCAGACCGAAAGGAAGCACCCTGTATTGGTAGTGCTTTCCTTGAAAAAGGAACCGAAGGAACCTTCTGTGTGTTGGATGGATGAGGACATGGGTGTACGCATCCTTGAGATCTAGAGAACAAAGCCAGTCCTGACTCTGAAGGTATGGAAACAGAGCCCCTAGAGAAATCATTTTGAATTTCTCCTTGAATAGAAATTTGTTAAATTCTCTGAGATCTAATATGGGTCTGTAGCCCCCTGTTTTCTTTGGGATAAGAAAATAAGGGGAGTAGAACCCTGAGCCCTGTTGAACAAGAGGTACTTCTTCTATTGCCCCTTGGGCAAGAAGGGTAGCAATCTCCTGACCTAGAAGGTTGAAGAGAGATGTTGGAGAATTGAACTGTTTCACCATGGTGTGAGGAGGAAGGCTTAAGAAGTGAAGCTTGTACCCTTACTTTCTGATGGAGAGGGTCCATTGTCTGCTGTGATTTGCTCCCATCTGGGAGCAAAGTAAGTCAACCTTCCTGGAATGGTGAGGGGCTCTGGGTTTTCCAGAGCTAGAAAGGCTATGTTCTCTAGTTGCAAGTCAAAAGCCTTGAGGAGGCTGAGGCTGCTGGGCTGTGGTAGGCTTGGCAGCCTTTGACTTGGCCTGTTTAGGTGGTTGCTGATGCTTTGCAGCAAAACGACCTGCAGCAGATGTCTGCCCATGAGCAGGATAATATCTTCCCTTTTTAGAAAAAGATGTCTTTTTGAACAATCTTTTCTTAACAGGGGCAGAGGTAGACTTTGAAAGTCGATCCAAAGCAGAGCTCTCAGCATCCATCTGAGTGGCCTTTGCTTGCCAATCCCTGCCAAACAAGTTTTCACCTGTACAAGGAAGGTTTCCCAACTCATCTTGGACCCAGAGTTCCAAATCAGAGGCTTGTAACCAAGCAATTCTGCGTGCACCTATGGCAATAGCCGAGGCTCTGCTTACACACTCAAAAGAGTCAAAGGCTGCACGGTTGGAGAATTTGGAAACATATTGGGCATGTTTGAGCCAAGTGAGAAATTCCTGCCTTTTATCTTCTGAAATAAAAGGAGCTAAAGTCTGCAGATGATCTGTGACTTACTTTAGAAACATCCCCATATTGAGACTATAGGAGTTGATTCTGGCAGCAAGCATATTGGCCTGGAAAATCCTTCGGCCAAAAGCATCTAGAGTCCTACATTCACGTCCTAGAGGATTAGATGAGTGTCTCTTTGCATTCTTTATTTTCTTCATGGCAGACTCAACCACAATAGAGTGGTGAGGAAGTTGAGTCTTATGAAAACCAGGACAGGGAGGGACACGGTACATGGTGTCTAACCTACGAGAATGAGGAGAGGTGGTGAGAGGAGTCTCCCACATGCCGAACATGAGATCATAGAGAATCTCATGAATAGGTAAGGTAGCTGCTTCCTTAGGAGCCTTAGGATATTGCAAAATATCTAATTGCTTGGCTCTAGGCTCTGACTCAGAGGCCACTGTAATGGAGAGGCCCCTAGCCACTTCCCTAATGAAGTCTTGAAAAGACAAGTCCTCTGGAGGAGACATTCTTCGTTTTGGAGAAGCAGACTCCTGAGGAAGAAGTACCTGTGCCTCGACCAAAGCCTCTGACTCAGAGTCCTCGGAGGAATCGAAGTATCACCTGTCTGGATGCTCCTGTAAAGCCCGATACGCGTACCGAGTGGGATCGACATCGGGAGTAAGCGGTACCGGTTCGGTACCGATGGGCATCATAGGACAGGGTACCGTTGCAGTCGACACCGAAGCCGATGTCGATGCAATCGGTACCGGCACCGGAAACGATGCCAGTGCCGGAGTCGGTACCGGCAACGGAGATTGTTGCGGTACCGAAGGCGTCGAAGCCTGCATAAATGCCGTTAGGGTGCGCTGCATGGACATAATCTTCTGATCCATCAACACCACCAGAGTCTGGATGTCGGTACCGGTGGAGGCCACCAGTACCCCAGAACACGGCAACAGGTGATCGGTCGAGGCCGAGCCATCGATGTCAACCTGTGACCCCATAGATAATGCTTTGGAAGCCGAAACTTCCCGCTGGGGTAATTTTGCCGGTGCGGAATCCTCGTGGACAAGCCCGGAGGCATCTCGATGCTTAGAGGGAGATTTGCCCTTCGAGGACCGGCTAGATTTATGTTTGGTTACCTGAGATCCATGGGAGGAAGCAGCAGCCCTGGAAGACGTCGATGCCACCGAGGCTGCATCAGAGGGAAACAGGGTACTGAGCTTGGCTGCTCGGTTCTGCCGACCTCTTTTAGACATCATGATACAGGACACACAATCCGTGATGGAATGGTCAGGACCCAAACATTTTAGACACCAATCATGGGTGTCGGTGACAGAAATAGTACCGCCACACTTCGTGCACTTTTTAAACCCGGAAGCAGGCTTCTCCATGAGGAGAAAATGTTCAGGCCTAAGGCCCAAACCGCAATGCACAGTTGAAGAAAGAAAAGTTTTTTTGTTTTGTTTTTTTAAATAAGAAAGAAAAGAAAAGACTGGCGGTACCGGTCTGACGTCGAAGAAGGCAGACGCGACACAGAAAAATAAAGAAAAAAATAAAGAATTCTTCTGCGGTGACAGGAACACGACCTGCTGGCTCCGCGGAAAAGAAGAACTGGAGAGAGGCGGTTGGGAAAGGCGGGAAGGCAGCGCGCAGGCGCTGTGGGATGCTCCCAAAAGCTTTCTTACTGGACGCTGGGGAGCGTTCCCGCGCAGGCTCCGTCGGTACCGACGATACCATATGTGAAGACTCATTCCTGCTTGTTCCTGGAGATAGCACAGTTACTTACCTGTAACAGGTGATCTCTGGGAACAGCAGGAATTAGTCCTCACATATGGGTACGTCGGAACCGACGGAGCCTGCGCGGGAAAGCTCCCCAGCTTCCCTGAAAGGAAGCTTTTGGGGCCTCCCACTGCACATGCGCGCTGCCTTCCCGCCTTCCTGACCAGCTCTCCTCAGTTCGAGTTTATAGCTGAGACAATAGAGAGAGGAAAGGAAGATAGATAGATAGATAGAAGATACAACTCCTAGGGGAGGTGGGTGGGTTGTGAGGACTAATTCCTGCTGTTCCCAGAGATCACCTGTTACAGGTAAGTAACTGTGCTATCTCCAGGAACAAGCAGGAATAAGTCCTCACATATGGGGACTCCCTAGCTAAGATGCCTGGGAGATCCCGTTCCAAGGGTTCGCCATCTTCGTATGGATCTCAGGCATCCATCCTGGGAAGGTGGGCAGGAGTTGTTCAAGTATGGAACAGGTGTTTGAGGACAGCCTGACCAAACAAGGCATCCCGGCGGGAGTCCTTGTCCAAGCAGTAATGGGCTGTGAAGGTATGAACCGAGGCCCATGTGGCGGCTCGACAGATCTGATCTATGGAGACAGAGTGAAGATGAGCCATAGAAGTGGCCATGGCTCTCACGTTGTGAGCTGTGACATGGCCTTCCAGAGAAACGTTTTTACTCTGGTAAGCAAAGGAAATACACTGAGCAATCCAATTGGAAAGTGTACGTTTGGAGACTGGACGTCCCAAATGAGAAGGATCAAAAGCCACGAAAAGCTGGGAAGACTTTCGATGTGGCTGAGTCCTGTTGAGGTAAAAGGCAAGAGCTCTTTTGCAATCTAAAGTATGAAGGTTCCTCTCTGCACTGGATGCATGAGGAGCCGGAAAAAAGACAGGTAGATATACCTCATGATTAAGATGAAAAGGCGAAACCACTTTGGGCATAAAGTGGGGGTTCGTCCTAAGGACCACATTATCATGATGAAATCTAGTATAAGGTGGATTAGCCACTAAAGCCTGCAGTTCACTGATGCGGCGAGCTGAAATGACTGCAATGAGGAAAACTACCTTCCATGAAAGAAATTTCAAGGAGGTGGAGTGTAAAGGCTCAAAAGGTGGCTTCATAAGCTGACCTAGAACTAGGTTCAAGTCCCATGCTACCGGAGGAGGTCGGATGGGAGGCTTAGTTAGGGTCAGGCCTCTCATGAATCTTGCAACAAGCGGATGAGAGGAGACAGGTTGTCCATTTATAGGTTTTAAGGATGCTGCAATAGCACTCAAATGGACTCTTACTGAATTCGTCTTAAGGCCTGCATTAGAAAGATGCAGGAGATAGTCTAGTAGAGAATTCAAAGGAAGTGCTAGAGGGTCAAGACCCTGTTGAGCACACCAAATGGAAAAGCGTTTCCATTTGAAAGCATAGGAACGCCTCGTGGAGGGTTTCCTAGAGGCATGCAGGATATCTTTCACTGGTTGAGAAAGATTGAAGTCATGAAGGCTTAGGCCTTCAGTAACCAAGCTCTGAGGTGTAGGGACTTGGGGTTTGGGTGCCACAAAGTCTTCTCCTCCTGAGACAGAAGGTCTGGCGCAGCTCCCAGGTCCAGGGAGGGTCCCTGGGAGAGATGCAGAAGTAGAGGGAACCACACTTGGCGTGGCCAGCGTGGAGCTATGAGGATCATCGATCCGTGATCCCTCTGGAGTTTGAACAGAGTCTTGGGAATCAAAGGAATGGGTGGAAAGGCATATAGGAATTCCTGACCCCAATGCAGGAGGAAGGCGTCGTTGGCCTGAGCTTCCTGACACGGAGTCCTGGAACAGAACCGGGGAAGTTTGGCATTCCACGGACTTGCAAAGAGGTCTATGTCCGGGGTTCCCCATTCCTGAAAGATTTTGCCTATCTGGTCCATATGTAGGGACCATTCGTGTGGGAGCAGAACTCGACTGAGTCTGTCTGCCCGAGAGTTTTGAACCCCTGGAAGATATACTGCCAGAAGATGAATTTGATGCTCTCTGGCGAAGGCCCATAATCTGAGAGCTTCGTTGCAAAGCGACAGAGAGCCTGTCCCTCCTTGTTTGTTTACGTAGAACATGGCCACCTGATTGTCTGTCTGAACTAGGACGGTCAGGTTGACAAGGAGGGTATGGAAGACTTTGAGGGCAAAGAAGATTGCTCGCAGTTCCAGGAGGTTGATGTGAAGGGCGGTCTCCTGCGGAAACCAAGTACCCTGAGTGGAGAGGGATTGTAGATGGGCTCCCCACCCTGTTTGGGAGGCATCTGTTGTGAGGGTTGCTTGGGGCAACAAAGGTTGGAAGGGGGCCCCCAACAACAGATTCTTGGTGGACATCCACCATTGGAGGGACCAAAACAGACGTTTTGAGGTGAGTATTTGGTCGGAGAGCGCTCCTGATGCTTGAGTCCACTGGGTGGCCAAGGTCCATTGAGCTGCTCTCATATGAAGACGAGCGTAGGGCACCACGTGTACCGTGGAGGCCATGTGGCCCAGAAGTCGCAGCATTTCTCTGGCTGTCAAGTGGCTGCTGGACTGAGCTTGGGAGGCCAAGCACAGCAGACGTTGGCCCCGGACTTGAGGCAGGTAGGCCCTTGCAGTGGTGGTGTCCAACTGGGCCCCTATGAATTCTAGAGACTGAGTAGGGGTAAGTTGAGACTTGGGAAGGTTTACCACCAGTCCCAGATACTGCAGAAGGTGCCTTGTGCGGTCCAGGGAAATCTGGGCCTCTGACTGAGATGGAGCTCGGATGAGCCAGTCGTCCAGATATGGGAATACAAAAATTCCCAGACCTCTTAGAAATGCGGCAACCACTGCCATGCATTTGTTGAACACTCTTGGAGCAGAGGCTAGGCCGAAGGGAAGTACTCTGTACTGGAAATGTTTTCCCTGAAACAGAAATCTTAGATATTTTCTGTGGGATGGGTGGATGAGTATATGTGTGTACGCATCCTTGAGATCTAGAGAACAAAGCCAATCCTGACTCTGAAGGTATGGAAGGAGAATGCCTAGAGAAAGCATTTTGAATTTCTCCTTGTACAGAAATCTGTTCAATTCTCTCAGATCTAGGATAGGCCTGAATCCCCCTGTCTTCTTTGTTATGAGAAAATAAGGGGAGTAGAATCCTGTCCCTTGTTGAAGAAGAGGAACCTCTTCTATTGCCCCTTGGGAAAGAAGAGAAGAGACCTCCTGATCCAACAGGTCCAGGAGAAATGGGGGAGAATTGAAGTGCCTCACCATGGTATATGGAGGAAGGCTGGAAAAATGAAGTTTGTAGCCCTCTCTGATGATAGAGGGGGTCCATTGCTCTGATGTGATTTGCTCCCATCTGGGAGCAAAGTGAGCTAACCTTCCGGGAATGGTGAGGGGCTCTGGTTGTTCTAGAGCCAGAAATGTTAAGTTCTCTAGGGGCAAGTCAAAACCCCTGAGGGGGTTGAGCCTGCTGAGGAGTGGTAGACACTGCAGGCTTTGACTTTGCCTGTTTAGGTTGCTGACGTTTAGTAGCAAAGCGAGGCTGAGAAGATTGTTGGCCAGTATTTGTGGAAAATCTGGCCTTCTTGTAGTAAGGCCTCTTGAAAGACTTTTTCTTGGCAGGAGCAGAGGTAGACTTAGAAAGTCTATCCAAGGTAGCATTTTCTGCATCCATTTGGGTGGCTTTAATTTGCCAGTCCTTACCAAATAAGTTCTCACCTGTACAGGGCAGATTCCGTAAGCCATCCAGGACCCAGGGTTCTAGGTCAGAGGCCTGGAGCCAAGCAAGTCGTCGGGCTGCAATAGCAATGTCCGAAGCTCTACCGGCACCCTCAAAGGAATCAAAAGCTGCTCTGTTGGAGAACTTAGAAACATCTAAAAGCTGTTTCACCAGAGAAATGAACTCCTCTTTTCTATCCTCAGGGATAAAGGAGGCAAAAGGTCGTATCTTTAGGGCAAGTTCTCTAAGAAACATGCCCATATACAGACTGTAAGAATTAATCCTGGCTATAAGCATAGTAGCCTGGAAAATTCTTGCCAAAAGAGTCTAGGGTCTTACATTCTCGTCCTGGAGGGGTAGAAGAGTGCCTTTTGGTACTCTTAATCTTTTTCAGTGCAGACTTCACCACAATGGAATGGTGAGGCAACTGAGTCTTTTGAAACCCAGGAGAAGGAGGGACCCGGTACATGGTGTCCAGCCTACGAGAATAAGGAGACAACGTTAGAGGAGCCTCCCATAAGTCCATCAAGTGTTCTTGAAGGATTTCATGGATAGGCAGGGTGACTGCCTCTTTAGGAACCTTGGGGTATCCTAAAATATCCAATTTCTTTGATCTAGGTTCTTTTTCTGAGGATGTAGTAATAGAAAGTCCTTTAGCTAATTCAATAATGAATTCTTGAAAGGACAAATCCTCTGGTGGAGACATTCTCCTCTTTGGGGAAGAGGGGTCTTCATGAAGAACTAGAGACAGCTCATCAGAGTCCTCAGAGGAGTTGAAATCCTCTGAGGAATCAGAGTATTCTCTATCTGCTTCCAACGCACGATACGCATACCGATCGGTATCGACATCGGGCGTACCGGGTATGGGATCTGTATCGGGTAAAAACCCGGATCCGGCATGCGGAACTGATCTGCGTTTGGAAGTCGATGGTCTCGGTTCCGGTATGGGAGACGATACCGGAACCGGACCTGGTATTGCTGAACGTGATACTGAGGGCGTCGCAGCATTGATAAAAGCCAGCATGGCCTGCTGCATGGTCTGAACAGTATTGCTCATAGACGCCACTGCTGCCTGGATGTCGGTACCGGTATGGGCCGGTACCCCAGAGCAGTCCAACAGGTGATCAGTCGAGGCCGTGCCATCGATGTCAACCTGTAACCCCATAGATGGTGCTTTGGAAGCCAGAGCTTCCCGCCGGGGTTGTTTGGCTGGGGCAGGATCCTCAGACTCAAAAGAGAGAGCCTCTCGATGCTTTGAAGAAGATTTGCTCTTTGAGGACCTGCTCACAGAGGGTTTGGTTACCTGAGATCCATCCAGAGAGGAAGACCTGGATGACTGTGATGCTGGATTATCAGAAGCAAACAGCACATGGAATTTGTTGGCCCGGTTCTGCAACCCACGATTAGACATCTGGGAACAGGATGGGCAGTCCGGAATGGAGTGGTCAGGTCCCAAACACTTAAGACACCATTCATGGGTGTCTGTGACTGAAATAACAGCACTACACTTGGTACACTTCTTAAAACCAGGGGCTGGTTTCTCCATGAGGAGAATTTGTGTAGGCCTGAGGCCTAACCGAAGTCACCAAGTTGTGCAGAAAAAAGATTTTTTTGTTTTTTAAAGAAAAGAAAAGAGAGACCGGCGGTACCGGTTTCGGTATGGGGAAGGCAGGTACGCGGTCTAAAGAAACAAACTAAAACAATAATTTCTTCAGCGGTGACAGGAACACGACCTGCTGGCTCCGCGGAAAAGAGAAACTGAGGAGAGCTGGTCAGGAAGGCGGGAAGGCAGCGCGCATGTGCAGTGGGAGGCCCCAAAAGCTTCCTTTCAGGGAAGCTGGGGAGCTTTCCCGCGCAGGCTCCGTCGGTTCCGACGTACCCATAATGTGAGGACTTATTCCTGCTTGTTCCTGGAGATGCCAGTTTATTCTTACTATTTATCATTCTAAATGCACGACTATATTTTGCAAATTTCTCAGGTGCTTACAGTTATCAAAATACATAACAAAAGAGTCACCAACTAAAACACATTCCATCATTCAAGGAAAAATGATGTCTCTAGCAGATGTTGTAAAGAAAAAACACAACAATGCAATGTGTGCCTTTGAGTCGGTGCCAACTCCAGGCGACCCAGCAGTTCGGGTTTTCTTTGCAGTGTGACCAGGAGTAGATTGCCAAGCCTTTCCTTCCAAGGAAATGGAGGGTTAAGTGACTTGCCCAAAGACATTAGGACTAGTGGGAATTGAACCCTGGTCTCTTGGTTCCAAGCCACTGTTCTAACCATTAGGCTACTCCTCCACTCCATTATAAAGAAAACAGTAACAGAATTCAGCATTCTTGGACAGTTATACATATAAATTGTGCTGAATATCACCATAATTCACCTAAAATAAATTTACCGAACCTCGAGAAAAAAAAAGTAGACATTTTTAAATTGCAAATAAAATAATGAATAAAGTGGTAATTTTGGAAGCACTATCCATGATTTGGCTGTCTGAAAACGGGCATTCAGAATTTCAAATCACAAAGACATCCACAGAGCCATTTTAGAAAGCCAGATATATGGGCGATCACATCCCTGTCACACAGGGGCGTGATGGGGAGTGCCAGGGGCGTGATGGGACATTCTGGTAAAGATACACTTGCACGCCCTATTTCACAAACAGCGAAGGTGATAGTCTGATATTCCCATTACTTTTCACGATCTTAAATAAAACTAAAGGGAAACGAGGACACTTGTTTTCTGGTTAGCACACCGCTGCACCTTTTCCTTGCAAAATAGCAGGCAGGGGGGACATTATGCAGCATAGGATAGACATCCTCATCCTAAACCTTTGTCACAGGGATATCTATGTGGCTGTGGTCACAGCCATCCATTTTAGGCACGTGCAAGTTTCTAAAAAATTGGGCCAAAACCTTTACCTGGGCAGCCTTTTTTCATACGTTTTGACCTGGACTTCATTTCTAAAATGTGCCTTCACATGCCTAGGCTCCTAGAGGTCTTGCAGCATTCATCTCGCAGTCCTGTTATGAAACTGGAGGTTGGCTCTGTTTCTAGTTTTATATGTATGTGACAATTTAAAAGCAGTACCCACAAGAAATCAAAAAAGTCCCATTGCCTTCGCTTATACCTCAATTATCATACTAATCAAATAAACCTTCATCAAAATGAAGACATTGCAACTATATTTAAAGGGGTATATGGAGACGTAGAAAGAGAAAATTTTGGAGAAGGGGTGTTTGAAAGGCAGATGTAGTACTGTGTATGTTCAATTATGAATTAAAACTAAAAAGCCCATTAACACTTGGAACTAGATTTACAAAGGAGTGCCACAGCATTAGCACAAACTAACATGCATTAACACGCTTTGTTTACTGCAGGTCACATTTTATGCAATGGTATCTATTTATTAATAATTCAGGTTAACGTCTGTACATTTTAGTAAATCTATCCCTTGATATTTTTACATTTACAAGCTTTATATCAAGGAATTAGACTGAGAAAGGGGTTAACTTTGATTCAGCTGCCGATATATTTTATGGAAATAAAATGTCAAACAAAAAAAATATGAGGTGATAATCTGATACATTTCTTTCTTTATCTTTATTTGCAAGGCTTGAAATACCACGCGTGAGTAAGCGTCAGAGCGGTGTACAATAAAACACAAGCTGCTAGACAGGCAATGAGAGAAAAGAACGCCATTAACTAGAGGAAAGAGAAGATACAGACAGGGGGAAAAGAAAGAGAAAGAGAGACCAAAAAAGACATCTAACAGCAGGTTGCAGGGGGAGAGGAGACAGGGGACGGGGAGGGGGGAGGCAAGGAGTTGTTATGGGTGTTATGCCAGTCGCGGCCTGTAGCTAAGGGTGAGTTAAGCTGCTCTAGGGAGGAGGGGAGGTCAAAGGCTTGGCAAAAGAGATGTGTCTTAAGAAGGGCTTTGAATCAAGGAAAAGAGAGCTCTGTGCGGAGTGAGTGTGGAAGTGAGTTCCAAAGGGCTGGACTGAGGAAAAAGAAAGCAGAACGGCGAGTGAGTTCAAGGTGGGCCTGGGACGGAGCCAGGAGAAAGAGATGGTTGTCATGTGCGCACTAGCTTTCTGGAATTAGCACTTCTATTGTCAAGTGGCAGCTCCCGAAAGCTAGTCAAGAAATGTATTTCATTAACCTGGTACAAAGATATCACTTTATGACCTCTCTTTATTTCCACCCATTTAAGTGAACTAAAAATGCAACCATACCGATACATTTTCAAAATCAGCAAAAAATTAATACTCACTGCACTTAAGGGCAGCCTGGACGCACAAGTCTTCTACTGTGTATTCTCCGCTGGTGAAATGCACAGGAGAGATTTCGATTGCGTAAAACACTATCTCCAGTCCTTGTCGTGGAGCTTCTGCTTCACATTTTTTGGAAGTTCTCATTTTTGCACAAAAAGCCATTGCATTGCAATCTTTTCATACATAGAGACACTATTAAAAAAAAAAGAACACAGTAAAAGCTTGTTAAAAAGTGATCTGTTTGTTTAAACCCAGTTGCTTGCTAAACCTTAAATGAAATAACAATAAAAAGCACAAGACTGAGGTAATGGTGCTAAATTAGAGATATTTGTAACTCCCATATCGCATTAATGAAGTTAACAAGATTTCTGAATATCTGCAACATTCTTATGCTAAAATAAAGCTCTGATAAGTCTGACGTAGGGTACATGTAGATGACACTGAGCTTCATTGATCTTGGCATACAAACATGCAATCAATCACACTTCATGCAATTCAAACTTTGTATGATGTTGCACATGAAAACGCAAGAAGTTTGCTTCAAATCAGAAAAGTCTGATCCCTTCAAGAGGGATCTGCAGCCCTCAGCAATAAATTACTCAAGCTATTCCTTTGTTTACATCAATAGTTTCTCAGTCTGAATCTCAAAACTAGCCCATAATTTATATTATACCAAGGACGAAACCACATATGGGCCTGGGTGGCCATTATCCCACCACTATGGAGTCGGGCTCACCTAGTCTATGACACGAAGCATGGACCAGGGAGAGAAGAACCACAGACGGTGTCACAATCAGTCCTGCTTAGTGCCACTCCAAAGTGTTAGTTCTACATATACAAATATATGGGAGAAATATAAAACAAGAGTTGATGATTAAGTTATTTGTACTTGCAGCTGTGTCTGTCACAGTTAACCAAAACTTTTCTTGAAAAAGAATGTTGGTACATGGGAAGGAAGAAGAGAGGCTGAGGAATAAATGAAGCAGCAAGAGCCTATAAAGAAAGGTTAAACTATAAATAACGAGGTGAAAGGTTCAAGCTGTAAGCACTGCAAAACAATGTGTTTCACTGACGGAGTGCATGGTTGCCATGTATGAGTGAAGATTTTGAAGAGGATTAATGAACTTACAGTGGTGTGCAAAAGTCTGGAATCACTTACTTGTGAGTTTTGCGTTTTTCATACTTTCTAATTTTTTTTTTTAATTTATTTATAAGTTTCAATTACATCTCAAGAAACAAATTCAATAGTACAAAAAGCATAATATCCAAAGCAAATGCAATACAAAGTTGGAATACATTAGTCCACATCAAGAAGGAGCTCGAAAATAAAAAAAAACGAAAAAAAGGGAAAATCCCATCATAGCCCGATAATTCCCCGGCAATCCCAAAAGACAAAAGAACCACAGACTAAATCAAGCCATAATCACTCTTCATCCCTTATCCTTCAAAAAATCTAATAATTATTGAACCTCCCCAAAAATATAACGCTTACCTTGAAATACTATTTGACACTTGCAAGGAAATTTCAAGTAAAATAAAGCTCCTAGGGCCACAACGTGTGGGCTAATCTCCAAAAAGGCACTCCGACGCTGCTGTGTGGCCCTAGAGACGTCAGGAAAAATTTGAACAGATTGCCCACAAAACTGCTCAAGTTTCTTTTTAAAATATGCACGAAAAATTCTCTCTTTATCTATCTCAAAGACTAGTGTAAAGTAGCACGCGCTGTTATCACGTCCTGAGAAGTTTCAAGAAACTCAGAGATATTTAATGAAGGAGCAGCCAACTGATCATTTTGTGAACCCCCTTCCCTGTGTAGATCTTTAGGTAAATTTCCCACAGGAAGATAACAAATTTTTGAAAGTGCAATTAAATTTGCATCAGGTATTAATAACACTTCTTTCAAATATTTTTGAAAAAGTATAGTTGGAGAAAGGTAATGGGTACAAGGAAAATTTAACAGCCGCAGGTTCCTAGCCCGCAAGGAGTTTTCTAACATTTCATCCTGACGTTGTAAAGAGGAAACATTCTGTACCACTGTACTTAAAACTCCTTGCCGCGAGGAACCCCGCACTTCTTCTAAACTTTTTTCCACAACTAACAATCTAGATTCATGATTCAACAGTTTTGCCACAGTCTGTTTTGAAAAAACAGAGATTTTCTGTAAGGAGGGCCCTAGAGCCAATTCCATCTGGGCTAACATAGACCAAATGTCTTTTAACGATATATCCTCCGGTGGAAGTTGTGGCTTTCCTACTACAGGAAATACTAGAGCTGAAGGAAGCGGTGGAGGTAAAGTCTCAACTATAGAGTCAATATTCAAAAACGAAGAAGATAATAGAGGTTTCTCAATTTCACTTAAAGCAGCACCTCCTAAAGGAGACAAAGTAGAAACTAAAAGTTCCTTATCCTGGTGAGCCGGGGACAAAATTCCATTCATCGGGGAAACATTAGAAGGAGAAGTACTCACAGTGGAGGCATCCTCCAAAACACAGTCCTCTGCTCGAATTTCAGCCAGCATCGATGAAGGTTCCCCAACTCTTACATGCACATCCATTGGGCCTACTACTTTAACGGCCTTCACCTGCACCACTGAAGGATATTTCTTCTTCTGTTTCCCGATCGGCGTTTACACTGAACGCCAAAGTGCACCGAAGGGACACCAAAGGGGCAGGATCTGCCCCTTTGGACACGCCCCTTCGGGCACGCACCGCGGGAACGTGCCCACTACCGCGTCCCGCGGTGAGGGCAAGGTGGATATAGCTCCTCCAATCTAGCTGCCCCAATCAGAGCAGCCGCAGCATGTAAACCGGGCCAATCAGGAACAAACAGTAGCAGCAAGAAGCAAACGAACTCATGTTTGTTTTTTTAAATTCTGTGTTAGCCCAGTATATTCATCTTTCTACCACGTTAAAAGGGATACATTTGGCTATTAGAGTTGACTTTTTTGCATTCCTTGCTTCCAATTTAAATACTTTACAGTCACTGGGAGATAGCTACTGCGATTTTTGTGGATCCTGCGTCAAAACTGGATCGAGATTATCCAATATGCACACGTTATTTCTGACCAATCAGGAGGCTGGTTTCACTAACCAATCACAATGCAGATATCTAGCCAATAGTGCAGCTATAAAAACGCGCAGAATTTTTGAATTTCATATGCTTTCTGGATCGACCATGAAGATGACTCGGACCCTGACGTTGGAGGAGTGTGTTCGTGTGTCCTTTATGAGTGAGGAAGGATTTTCAAGCCGTCAGATAGCCAGGAAAGTTGGCTGCAGTCAGAGCGTTGTTGTTAAGATTGTACAGAAGAAAGAAGCGGGTTCAGTGCTGGACAAGCCTCGTTCAGGTCGTCCACGTACATCAACATCACGCCAGGACCACGCACTACGACGCATTTCACTAACTAATCGCAAGTTGACCTCTCCTCAGCTACTTCGAGAGTGGTCAGACAAGAGTGAAGTCAGTGTCAGCTCATCAACAGTTCGTTGCCGGTGCCTGCAGTTTGGTCTCCGGTGCTGCAAAGAACGGAATAAGCCACTGATGACTGACATACAAAAGGCACAATCGGATCGTGTGGGCGAGAAAGCACTCAACCTGGTCGACTGAAATGTGGGAAAAGGTGCTATTCAGTGATGAAAGCACCTTCTGCCTGTTTGGTAACCAGGCCCACACCTATGTGAGGAGATTTCCTGGAGAGGAATTCAAGCCTGAGTGTCTCAATCTCACCGTGAAGCATCCTTTGAAGGTCATGGTCTGGGGCTGCATGGCTGCCAGTGGCGTTGGACGTCTTCACATCGTCAATGGAATGGTCAACGGGGCCAAGTACATCACCATACTGCAAAAGTGCATGGTGCCATCAGCACACCAGCTGTTTCCTGGCCAGTTCCTGTTCCAAGATGACAATGCACCCTGCCATCGCTCCAGACAGGTGATCAGCTAGAAGCAGCGGAACATCAAGTCAATGGACTGGCCTGCCCAGTCTCCAGATTTAAATCCAATCGAGAACCTGTGGCACAAGGTGGCCTTGGAAATATCCAAGAGGCATCTGACATCAAAGCGTGAGCTGAGTCACTCATTGCAGCTTGGAACCGTGTTGTCACCAACGATCACCTTGTCAGACTGGTTCATTGAACGACGACAAGGTGCAGTCAGGTGATCAAGAACAAAGGGTGGCCCATCAAATACTGAGCCATCACTGACACATACAAATGGCCACATACATTAATTTGAAGGAAACCTGGCTTGCGTCCATAATATTTTAAAGCATACTTACAATAATATATCATTGGCCAACGATGTACATTACGCGATTTTCACAGAAAATCTATCAACAGGACAACTATGGGGAACAAACTCAGAAAATAAGGGCCCAATCAATACTAAAAGTTGGCCCTAATAGCCACATCTATCACTTATCATGAGATACACAGAAAAAGCCACTGGGAGGAAAAAGAAATTAAAATATAAGGTCATGAAGTAGAAAAAACGTCAAATTTACAAGTGATTCCAGACTTTTGCACACCACTGTACAGTATGACAAAACAATGTCGTTTCCCTTCCTCCCTCAGCAAACTCATACAAGCCTTGGGGGGAGCGAAGAGACATGATAAAGAATCTCAAGGTAACAGAGCCAGTCAGGATGTATGAGGCATGTTAACGACTGGTGACATCTATATATTTGTGTCTGTCTTGAGACAATGCGCTGTGTGGGGGCGGTGAGTGAGTGTGTGTAGTGGGGTGCGTGTGAGGAAGTGGCGAGTGTGTGTGGGATGGTGTGTGAGTGTGTGTGGGATGGCGTTTGTGTGTGCAAGTGTAGTGGAGTAGTATGTGTATGTATGGGGGCGTATGTGTGAGTGCAGTGTGGGGGTGGTATGTGCGTGTAAGTGTGTGGTGCAAACGTCAGGTGTCAGTCTGTGCGGGAGTGTGAGATGGTGTTTGTGGTGCAGGGGTGGAATTTATGGCCTGCTGCCTTCTGTCTTCGTAGGCATAGCTTTGTTTGCATATACACAAACAAAGCTATGTGTACAGACAGGCAGATGGATTGACTCTCAACAATGGGCAATTTCGCCTGATGCAAAACAAGCCTAAAAAGCATCAAACTGGCACGGATTCTGCACAATTCCTCATTCCTTCAATGCAAATTCTTGAATTTGGGGATTGAGATACAATTGTGACTTGCATCATACAATATCATATCCAAAAACAGACTACATTCATAATACTGCTATTCTTTAGTTGCTTACAGAAATGATGCGCGTAGATTAATACTGGCAAAAATAACTCCTCCAGCCTTTACAAAGTAAAAGGGAAGAGAGGAAGCAGAACAGTAAATTACTGTCTGAAAGTAATCACGAGACGGTGCAGAGCAAGAGGCTGAAATGAAGCCCTAACTTTCAAACGAAAATAAGAAGCAAAAATCTGTCAGATGAAGTAAGGAAATAATTCTGGGGATAGTTTCAAAGAACTGCAGTTTACACAACAGATCAAATCAAAAAGGCACCGTCTGATCTAACCTATACCGTCATCACACAGCACAGGCCTCTGCTCTAAGCTGGGACAGAAACTGCATGCATGGCACGTTTACAAGGTCATTCACCTACAGCATGAGCTAACGCTATTAACATGTACTGCCATGTGACAAATGCATTTTAGCATGCACTATTAGACAACAGTCCTCTTAATATTCTAGAATAAAGCCAGAAAAGGTCAACTAAATACTTCTGGAAAAAAGAGACATAAGAAATTCTGAAGTTTTATGTCCTTTAAAACAAATGTTAACAAAAAAGCCAAATCTGGACATATCTTAGTAATTGTTCTTCAAATTCGCTGCACTTTTACTACATTGAACAACTCATCCTGTCCAGAAATAACGTCATCTCACTTAAAACAAATTGGTTATAACTTAACAGTAAATGTTAGTGTAACATGTTTGGATTTATTACAAACCGTGACTTATATTCTTACCATTAGTTTTACCTCAATTAATTGTTATGACACCTGGGGCACGTTTGCTAAATGTTTTAATGTACGTTAATAAAGTTGACACCCGTTAAGTGCCCACAGCAGCACTTCAAATGCATAACCTGGGGCATGCCAGCCTGGCTTGGAGCACCCACTGCTCCTCCCCTCCCTTCCCCCAACCCCGCTTGCAAAAACAGACACCGGCCCAATCCATTGCTTTGCAACCTGCTTTATTAGCAGATCTTCAAGGCTACAGCTTGCAGATATAAAGTTCTTGCATTGTAAATCATAACTACAGAACACAAAAAGGAGGAGGAACCTCCGCAAAAAGCAGAAGAAAGCACAGCCACACCACTGATATTACTTATTAAAAGAGCCTTTATTACAAAATTCTTCAAGGTCCAAGTCTCAGCTCAGTTTTGACTTTTGTAATATCAATGAAGAATTGCTTCTTCCATCTTCTTTTCCGGCGCTGTAACAATTGAAACACCTGCATAAAAACATTATGTAAACAATGACCCTAGGCTGGGTTAACATGGAGGAGTACCCACTGTTCCTGTTATCTGGTCAGTGGCCCTGGCCTGCCCTGTGGCTAATGTCCCGCCCCTTTTACCCCCATCACCAACTGCTCCGTGTTGGTGCCCGGATGGCATAATTTCGTTCTATGCTCCTAGTAACCAAGGCCAGGCACTCCTGGCCCTTGGTACCTGGTGCCCCCCCCTCCCCCATTACCGGGCCCCAGCACCCCCTTTTCTCTTCATGGTACCCCTCCACTCCCCCTTTTTCTTTGGTGAGGTCCCGCCCGCTGTGACGAATTCCCCTCCCCAACCCTGTCCCTTAGGTGTCACCTGTCGAAAAAAGAAGTGGTGACTCTTGCCCCCTTCCCTTTATCTCTGGCACAGTCCCTCTTCCCCCTCCCTAGCCTATCCCAACTGCCCCCTTTGGAGGCCCTCCCCATCCAGCCATCCTGTTATGGGGCCTGCACCCAACTTGGTGCCGGCGCACCATAACCCAGGGCATGCTGGACTGGCTTCGGGCTCCCTCTGCTCCTCTAAACCCACGTGCAACAAAAGAAACAGGCCTGATCCATTGCTTTGCAACCTGCTTTATTAGTGGATCTTGAAGGCCACAGCTTGCGGATACAAAGTTATTGCACTGTTAACAATCCTAACTATAACAATTGAAACGTCTGTATAAAAACATAACGCAAACATTAAGTAAACAATGACCCTAGGCTGGGTTAATGTGGAGGGGTACCACTGTTCCTGCTGCCTGGTCTGTGGCCCTGGTCCGCACCGTGGCCAAGTCCAGCTTCTTTTACCCCATCACCAACTGCTCCATGTTGGTGGCCGGGTGGCAAGTTTTCATTCTATGCTCCTGGTAACAGAGGACTCTGGTACCTGCCCCCCCCCCCCCCCTGTTACTGGGCCCCGGCATCCCCAGCTCATTACCCGAGTCCCCCCCTTTTCTCTCCGTAGTCTATAAAGTCTATAAATTAATGAACGGAGTCGAACAGGTAAACGTAGATCGATTGTTTACGTTACCAAAATATAGAAAGACTAGGGGACATGCAATGAAGCTACAGGGTAAACTATTTAAGACTAATAAAAGAAAATATTTTTTCACTCAACGTGTAATCAAACTCTGGAATTTGTTACCAGAGGATGTA
Organism: Ichthyophis bannanicus; assembly: GCA_033557465.1. NCBI lineage: Eukaryota > Metazoa > Chordata > Amphibia > Gymnophiona > Ichthyophiidae > Ichthyophis > Ichthyophis bannanicus. The sequence continues at coordinate 244,767,397 of CM066040.1, read as the reverse complement.
GTAAAGGCTGTTAGTGTAACTGGGTTTAAAAAAGGTTTGGACAAGTTCCTGGAGGAAAGGTCCATAAATCATTATTAAGAAGGGACCCAGGATATCAATGCTTGACCCAGTACAAGCACTGTGGAACCTGTGTCTTTTGGGGAAACTGCTAGGTACGTATGACCTAGGTTGGCCACTGTTGTAAACAGGATACTGGGCTTGATGGACCTTGGTCTGACCCAGTATGGCATCTTATATTCTTATGTAGTACCCCTCCCCTCCCCCTTTTTCTTCGGTGAGATCCCGCCACCAGGAGGGCCCGTGGCCCGACTCACCCCATAGTGAGTACCGAACTGATGGCCTGCCACAAGCTCTCGATGAACAGTTCCAAGCCGATGTCATTCAAGTGGACCCTATCTCCAGAGTACACACACCATCTCTCCCTCTGCAAGTATGCCCTTGTGTTCCACCGCAACCCCCTCCCCTAAGGCCTACACGCAGGTCCCAATTTCTTTTTTTTGGCTTCTGCTCTTTTCGATACCCTTTGGTCGTTCAGCTCCCATCCACTTCTGCCACGAGATATGTGAGACCAGATGACCCCTGGCCCCAGCTCGGTGCATATCCAAGCTAGGTCTGCCTTGATCTTGATGAGATCTATGCCCTATGTGGACACCAGATCATTACCCCCCAAGTGCAGGACTACAAAGTCCGGCGGGTGGCTAGCCTGTGTCCGGTCGGCGAAGGCGGGCCTCAATTGGTGTCATCGTATCCCCCTTTTTCCCATCCAGTGTATACAGATGCTGTTGGGGTGTAAGCCAAGCTGCTTTCCAAAGTGTCACCCTACTGCCCTTCGCCCTGCTCAGTAGACATAGGAATGCCCTACAATCCAGACGGAAATCTCTCCAGGACCTAGTGCACAAAAGGGAAAGCAGCATCAGTGAGCATCATTGCTGCTTAATGTACAGCTTGTACTGGTTTGAAACCCATCTCCCGATAGCCTGGATCTGACCCCTCCCCATGTTCAACCTGTGCGCTGCGGTTACCACACCTATCCTGAAGGAATTCAATGTCAGTCCGATGGTCTCGAACCCCGCCTCCCTTACTGCCTGCAACTTTAGGGTTCAGAACGGATACTGGGAGAGGCAGGGCCCATCTGCATAATGCAGCAGGGCCCCCCCCCCCCCCCGAATGGCTGGCACACCCACAAACATTCATGCATGGTATCGACTGGGCAAAACTCCCACACCGCTGTCACGTTCAGCCATACCACCCTCCCTTTTCGAGTCGATCTGTTTTTGACCGGACCAGGAACAAGCGTACCCTGTCCCCACAACCAAGGTGCCCCATACCCACATGGTGGGCCAAGGCAGGACATTGCTCATGCGGAAGGACCCAAAGATCATCAACAGAGCAGCTAGCCTAAACAGTTTTTTCTCAAACCTGTCTGTAGTGATAGTTGCAACCTGTCGAATTACCCCATGCAGCACGGGTAGGGTGACTGGCCAGTGGCCATCTGGCCATGGAGTGGCCTCAATGGCCCAGCCATCCATTACTTTTCGTACCATGAACTCTTGCCACATCACTATCCCCCCCCCCCATTTAAGGAAGGCGGCCACCCCCACCAATATCAGTTTGGCTTGCTTAACCGAAGCTCCCTCTGCCTGTAAGTGCATCAGGAACTTGAGCAGGAGGCCCATTGTCACCCCTGCCCAAAAGTGGCTCCCCGCTGTATGACAAAACTCTGCAGCCGACACCAGGCTCTCCCGTAGGCCTTCCAGGTACTGGCCAACAATGCCACCATCAGCAGGCTGCTGGCTCTCCACATCGAAAGGTCCACATCTCCTTGGGCATGCGAGCCACCTTGGGCGCAGCATTCAGGGCGAGCTTCCGGAAGCGCTGGAGCTGGAAATGAGAAAAAGCGTCAGTTATCTCATTGCTCTCCCCGGGACGTGACTGGCCGTAATAAATGCATTCAATTCCAGGCTCAGCCACACCAGCCTCCTGACCAATCTCATCACTCTCCCCACTCTTGCTGTTTGCTTATTGATGGCAAACACCACAGTCGCAATATCCGAGTGGAAAGCACAGTTACTTACCTGTAACAGGTGATCTCTGGGAACAGCAGGAATAAGTTTTCACATATGGGTACGTCGGTACCGACGGAGTCCGCGCGGGAACGCTTCCCAGCGTCCAATCAGAAAGCTTTTGGAAGCATCCCAACACGCCTGCGCGCTGCCTTCCCGCCTTCCCAACTGCCTCTCCTCAGTTAAGTTTTAAAGCTGAGACAAAGAGAGAGAGAGAGCAAGGAAGGGAAAGATAGAGATAGAGAAATGCAACTCCTAGGGGAGGTGGGTGGGTTGTGAAGACTTATTCCTGCTGTTCCCAGAGATCACCTGTTACAGGTAAGTAACTGTGCTATCTCCAGGAACAAGCAGAAATGAGTTTTCACATATGGGGACTCCCAAGCTCAGATGCCCGGAGGGAGTCCTAGCATGTTGCAAGTCTAGAACGAGCCATGCTATTCCTCAGGACCTCAGGCATCCTGGGGATGGAGGGTAGGAGTTGAATACAGAAAAGGAGCTGTGGAACAGCTGGCTAGAACAGGGCTTCAGAAGGGGAAGACCCTGTATCGAGGGCATTTGGTAGTAAATATTGTGATCTGGGCCTCCCTTGTTGGCATTGCACAGGTGCACTGAGCTACATATGGATCTGATAGAAGAGCCCGTGAATGTGCTCAAGGGGTACCTCACTGAGAAGTAGAGGTAATAAAGTAGAACAAAAACAAGTGGAGGTCAGAACCCTTCAGGGTGAGAATAGCCCCAGGGGAAAACTGGGGTGGTCTAAGAGGTAGAGCTTCAGCGGAGACGCAAAAGGTACTATTAAAGAAAGCTTAAGCTGTTTTGGTTCAAGAGAAAAAATGAGTCTGACCCAACTGGACTGGGGTTGGATCAGTCCATGTAGGGGAGAAAGGGTATGGAGACCCTTGAATCTGATAAGAAAGTAAAGACAGACTCAGGAGCGCTAAAGCTTTAGAGCAACTGAAGCTCTGCAAAGTCTTTCCTAAATGGGGTCAATTAGGAAAGAAAAAAGGTACATGGAGAGCTTCAGGAGTACCTAACCTGAAAAGGTTATGGTAAAGATAAAGGTTGTTAATTACCACAGGAAGTGGTTATAGGTGTAGCCCCCTAAGTATGCTGGCACAGCATTGATAGGGGTAGTGCCCATCTGTCAGGATCATATAGGAATGTAAGGATATCTGAACCTAACAGATAGATAGATAAGTAGATGGATACAGATCTATCTAAGATCTATCTCATATCTGTAAATATTATTTATATATATATACATATAGGGTATATATGCATATATCTATAAAGATATATATATATGGGCAGAAGACACACAGATAGATATATATAGATAGAGATACTTATCTATATATACACATATACATATACATATACATATATATATATACATACATACATATACATACACATACACCTACACCTAGATGAATAGGCAGGCATATAGAGACATGTCTCCAGGTATATGGATGGAGAGATGTCCGGAGAACCCCATCCCCCCTTATAGGGAGAGAGGAAGATTCATCTGACAGCAAGAAGGTTGATACCTGCTTGAGTAGATAAATAGAAAAAATCCTCATCTCCTGGTTATGACTGGCATAGTCAGAGGAGGGTGTCCCTGACAAGAAGGCGACTTAATTCTTTGCAGAATTTGAGCTCTTGAATAACCAGGATAGCCTAAGTGAAAATGGCAGAGGATAACGCCAGTCTGCAGACAGGAAGTCCAGATATCTCCAGAATTGTAGTATGGAGAGTGGATAGAAGAGGCCTCTGGAGGAAGATACCCTAGTGATCCGCCTATGAGGGTAAGATCGGTATTAGGTATCCTCTAGTTGCCAGTGAAGAATTTATCCCTGACGGGAAAACCCAAGGCGATATGGGCCAAGCCAGGGAATTGGCCCTTCTTTTAGGCTTTCATGTAATAAAAGGCCTAAGGCTTATGCCTCAACAGAGATTTAAAATAAGATGGAAAGGGTAGAGAATACCTGCCAGGCATGAACATGACTGGGGGAAACCCTTTTTAACCATCTGGGGTTATCTGTTAGGCAAGATACTAATGCTCTCTAGCAAGGGCCCATAGTGCAAAGCTACTTTGTAGAGTTGCAGAGAGCATGCTGCAGGTTGGTTAGAAGAAAAAACTGGCTGTGGACGATCCTTGGTGAAGAATGTGGAAAGCCAGTAGGTAACCAACTATTCTGCCAAGGACAAGGGGGCAAAGAATAGAAGTTAACCAACCAAACAGTGATAACAGGGTTTCCCAAAAGAGGTTGATACCCTGTTTGGGACTTAGCACTGAGGCTAGGAAAATTGCTAGTGGAGGGGAAGCCCTGGTTGTGTAGTGAACAAAACCTGTGGCCTAAACACTAGGAATTTTTGCATCTGCAGCAACTATCAGGGCAGCATGGAGAGTTTCTTTTCCCTCCTCGTTTTCTTTTTCCCAATCTAAAAAAAACAAAAAAAAAACAGACATGGTAAGATTTCCTATTGTCTGAGGAGCTGCCCTAAGGTAACAAGGGGGAAAGACAACTCCAGAGGGGAGAATCCCCCGGTAGAACAGATAGAAGACCATAGGGGCTTACCCGTGTAAAAAGTCACTCTTACAAACCAAATGTTGTAGTAAGAGGGAGGTAAGACAGAGTTGCAAGAGATCCACTTTGGAGGAAGTCTCTGACAGGTGAGATGATACATGCCAGTATAGGGAAACAACTGTCTATTGATAGTTGTTACCTCTCTTTCCTCCAAGAGGAAGAGGAAAATCTGTTAAGTATGGGCATGATCCTCATAAAGACTCTTAGAGAAAAGATGTCTCATGAAGAGATATCTAGGTAGGTTAGGATAAAATTAGTGCAAATACTTCAAGTGAAAAGAAGCAGACTGACATCCTAACCCCCCAACCGAAAGGGGCAATGATCTATTTGAAACCCTGCGATTGCTGGGTTTGTTGACCCTGTTGAGGTTGTGGATTCCTCAGACCAGGGCGATGTTTCCCCTGTTTGGGAACATCTGAATGATGGGCAGATGATGGGTAAAACCTTCTCCCCTTAGGGGAAGAAAGTTTGGTAGGACATTTCCTACCTACTGGAAAAGAAGGCGGCGTAGAACAGCCTCTGGAAAAAGGAAAGTCAGTGGAAAACTGAGTAACCTGAAGTAAAGACTCCTTGTTGAAGAGATTTTCTCCAGTGCAAGGAGTATTTCCCAGTCTTTCCTGTGCCCATTTGTCCAAGTCTGAGGCTTGAAGCCAGGCTCTACGTCATGCCCCTATAGCTATAGCAGAAGTCCTGCTAACAGACTCAAAGGAGTCTAGGGTAGCACGAGTAAGAAACTTAGAGATATTCTGAGTATGACTAACCAGTGAGGAATCGTCTGTACATCTGGGCTCTTGAAGAAAAGGAGTCAAAAGATGTAATTGCTTTGTGATCTCCTCAAGAGATAGACCCATATAAAAAATATATGAGAGAATCCTTGCTGAAAGCATGGATGTCTGGAAGATTTGATGTCCAAAGGCATCTAGTGTCTTAGACTCACGACCTGGCGGACAAGAAGAGTGCTTTTTATTACTCTTCACTCGCCTCATTGCTGATTCTACCACAATGGAATGATGAGGAAGTTGAGTCCTTTGAAACCCTGGAGAGGGGGGCACCTGATATAGAAGATCAGTTGCTCTAGAAGGTGGGGGTAACTTTAAAGGAGCTTCCCACATTCGTAGGAGATGATCCTGCAAAGAATCATGCAAAGGAAGCATTATGTTCTCCTTTGCTTTGTTAGGAACAGAGAGGTATTCTGTATTCCCAAGTGTAGGATCTTGTCCAGGAATAGGAATGGCAAGTGATTTTGCCATATCCAGGAGGAAAGTCTGGAAAGAAGGATCCCTAGAGGGAACTTCCCCTGGATAGGCTAGATCTGATGAAGAACTAGCATTGGCACCGAGGGATCTATCTAAGTATATAGGCTTAGATGGTGGTCGCTGGTACTGCAGGTCAGGACCAGCGACAGTCGGTAACAGATCGTCCATGCTAGGGATCAATTCCAAACTCGGCATCGAGGGAAGCGAGCCTGACGAGAGAAGCATGGAGGGTACCGACAACAAAGGTAATGTGGATATCGGTGCAGACTTCGGTACCGTATCTGATACTGGAGGATGAAGGCCAGCCGGTGGCAACTCTAACGGTATCGGAGGAACCGAGAGTTGCGGATCCGAAGTATCGGAACCAAGCCTTCGGTACCGACGGGAGTCGGTACCCAAGCGAGTCGGTACCCAGTCCTCCAGACTGGAGATCGATTCTAGACTCGGCATCGAAGGAAGCGAGTCTATCGATGCACGTCTGGAGGGTACCGACGTCGGTACTAGTATCGGTGTCGATACAGATACTGGAAAGTCGGTCTGAAGCGTATCCACCGGGCCCATAGGTACTGAGGATGCCAGACGACGATCCTTGGTGAGGCATGTTTCATCCAACACCAGTGCTGATGCCGGGGTATCGGTACCGCTCAGAGCGGATGCCACCACCAGGCATGGCTCAGGTATGTTCTGTGAGGGGTGAACCTCAGGAACAACCTGAAACCCCACACGGGCTTTGGAGGCCGAAGACTCCCACCGGTGTTTTGAAACCAGTGAATTCTCGAGGACAAGGCCATAGGCATCTCTATGCTGTGCATGAGAAGTGCCGCTCGAGGACTGGCTAGTCTTAATAGACTGTTTTTGGGTTACCTGATCCTGTGTAGAAGATATGGTCGGTGCCTTGAAGCTGGAAGGGGACCGCGTGTCGGGAGGAACTCGATGTTGAAAAATGCTTCTCACAGTACTGGTGCCCGAAGGCTCCGGAGGAAAATGGTCAGGACCCAAGCAGGTTAGACACCAATTGTGAGTGTCTAAAATTAAAGTTGTACCGCCACAGTTTGTACATTTCCTAGGGAAAGTGGCTGGCGGTTCCATGAGGAAAAATGGAGAGGCCTAGAAGGCCTGAGAACCGTGAGACACTAAGAAGAAAAAATATATTCCTTAAGGAAAAATTTTACAAGAAAAGAAGAAAGAAATACCGGAGGTACCGGTGGCGTCGGGGAAGGCAGCCGCGACCACAAGAAAACTAAAAAATAAAAGAAGAATTTTCTGCGGTGACAGGAGGACGTCCTGTCGGCTCCGCGGAAAAACGAAAACTGAGGAGAGGCAGTTGGGAAGGCGGGAAGACAGCGCGCAGGCGTGTTGGGATGCTTCCAAAAGCTTTCTGATTGAACGCTTGGAAGCGTTCCCGCGCGGACTCCATCGGTACCGACGTACCCATATGTGAAGACTCATTCCTGCTTGTTCCTGGAGATAACTAGTCTCCTGTCAGCGAACTGGTGTTTCCACGTGACCATGGCTATCACAAACAGGAACATCTCAAGGAATGTAATATCCTTGGTTATGCTGTTTTGGTACCAGTCCACCGGCCAATGCTCTTGGCACCATTGTCCCTTGAAATAAATTCTGAAGCCCACCCCCCTGCTGCATCCGTAAATAGTTCCAGGTCCTTGTTACAAATGGCTGGTGCCCTCCACATGTTCCTGCCATTATAATGTAACAGGAACTGCTGCCACATTGTCAGGTCCTCCCTCATGGGTAGGTTGACTCTAAGTGGTGCCTCCTGCGGATGCCCCTTGTGGCACCTGCCAGCTGCCGGATGAAAGCCTGGCCCATGGGTATCACTCGACAGGCATAGCTCAGGTGCCTTATCAGAGACTGTATCTGCCTCATCGTGTTCTTCCTTGTTGCCAACACTGTTTGGACTGCGGCCTTTAAGGCTGACACTTTCCCTGCTGGGAGGTGCATTACCATTTCCGTAGTGTCAATTTCTATCCCCAGAAATGACAGGCACTGCACCAGCCCCTCCATCTTGTTTTCTGCCAATGGTACCCCTAGCTCAGCGGCCTTATGTTCTCAGGTTATGCTGGAACTCTGCTCATCTCCTCCCATGATCAGAAAATCATCCAGGTAATTTATGATTCTGCCTTGGCACATATCTCTCTCTTGACTATCCATTGGAGGGCGGAGTTGAACTCCTCAAAATAGGCGCACAAGATAGAGCACCCCATTGGGAGGCATTTGACCACATAATACTGCTCCTCAAAATGCAGCCCCAGCAGGTGGAAGCTATCCAGATGTATCAGGAGCAGCCTAAAGACATCTTTGCTAACCATGCCCCTGCCCCAAGGCTCCGGAGCAACTCCAGGGCCTAGTCTACTGATGCATACTTCATCGAGCAAGCTGCCAGAATCCAGATGTCATTCACCGAAATGCCATCAGGATAGGACAAGTGGTGTATGAGCCAGTACTCCCCATGTGCCTTCTTTGGGACCAGTCCCAATGGGGAAACAATCAGATTGGGCAGGGGCCTGCTCACAAAGGGGCCTGCAATCCTGCAATGGCTGCCGAGATCCTGTATACTTTACAGGCCAACTCCCTGCTGTGACCCCACTCGTTATACTACCCCGCTAACCTTGCGTCATCAACCGTATCCACGGGTCAATGTCCTTCCTGTCCCAGCTAAGCCACTTGTTGCATGTTGTACTCCAGTCAAGCGTTACTCCTGTACACCAGATAGGCCTCGCAAATACTATCCTGGTACTTGAAGAGCCCAGAACATTATTCCGGGTTCTTTCTGCCAACCATGCTGGCTAGTACCTTAAAGGCTGTGCACCAATTCGCAGTCATCTGAGGAATGATGTCGGCCTTCTTGGAGACCAGCTTGCATCTGTGCGACAGCCCGAACATTCGCAATTTCTGTTTCTCCTCCAGAAGAGCAGAGAGAAAATATGTCCACATACTTGCTCTTCCAGATTTTTTCCTTCTGGGCTGCAAGCATGTGGCTGTCAAAGGCATTTGTACTGTCAAATGCATATGTATTCTGCCGGCTTAAGCTCAGATACCAACCCCCATCCCTGATTTGTGCCACATCTGTAGGACCCCTGGTGCTCATGGGAATGGCGCCCCCTGCCCAAGGGGGAGTGGGGGGCAGAGGGTACCTGCACCAACCACCGCTGATGAGCCTTGCACCACCTGCCCTTTAGGTCCTGCCCCTGCCATGCTGGTACTGGCTACGATCCACACTAGGGCCTGCAGCAGCCCCACAATGCCCTGCTGGTCGCCCTCGGCTGTCCCCCCCAATCCCCCACACTTGGACTGCCGCCGTAATCGCCTCACTTCCCCTTTCGCTAGATCCCTCTGCTAAGGTCCCCCGTACCATGCCCCCCTGTTCCCTTCCCCTAGGTATGATCTGCCCGCTGCTGCCCTGTTCCAGACCCTCCCCCCTGCAAGCCTCACCTCTCCAACCTACAGCATCACTATATAGCAAAATTAATTGCTCATACTCGCCCCTCGGTCCCGATTCTCCAGATGTAGCCACATAGCTCACACCTGCCTCCTCCAGGGTTGTCCTGCCCATATAGCTGGCGCTCCTTCAAGTGAAATCAGGGGAGACTGAATGCATCCTGCTCCATGGACCGCGGCCATGGCCCTGACCTGGTTCACAAGGTCACGCATACCCGAGGTCTCGGTCGCTGCAGGTCGCTGCTTGCTGGTCCCCTCACAGTCCTTCCAGGCCCTGTTGCCAGCTCCATGCGCTGCTGAGCACCACATTGCCTCGCCTGGGCCTCACCATCACCAGTCTTCTTTCTGCTTTCCTTGTGCTTGTTCTCCTTTCCTTTCCCAACTGTCCTTGTCGGTTCGTCGCTCTTCCTAGTTTTTTTCTTCACCAGACCGTTCTTCCTGCCTCTGGAGTGCAGCTGCTTGGCCATGGTCTACTCTTCTTGCTGTATCTCTCCTCCGCTGAAGGTCTGTGCTGCTGCTGTGCCACTGCGCCACTCTCCCGACAAACAGGCTCGTTCCAAATGGCCCCCAAAGCCCACTCAAGAGGTCAATCATAGTCCTCAGCCTGTTGTCTGGTAAGGAGTAGCATATTGTCCACAGCCTGCTGCAATAAAGCATAGTTACTCATCTGTAATAGGTGTTCTCCGGGGACAGCAGAAATCAATCCTCACATATGGGTGACATCAGCGCCGATGGAGCCCGCGTGGAGCAAATCCTCAGCTTTCAAAGAAAGCCTTTGGGATTGCTACCATGCATGCGCGGTCCCCTTCCCGCCCAAGGGTGCCATCTTGCTCAGTCAGAAGACATAGCTAAAAAACAGCAAAATAAAGATGATACAACTGCAACTCCAAGGGGAGGAGGGAGGGTTGTGAGGACTGATTCCTGCTGTCCCCAGAGAACACCTGTTACAGATGAGTAACTACGCTTTCTCTGGGAAAAAGCATGAAGTCAGTCCTCCATACCTTGGACTGGAAGAGGGCCTTGTCCTTCTATATCCAACGCACTTCAAGGCCACCGAAAAGTGTCTCAGCTTTTTGTTTCCAACGATCCCAGTTAGCTGGGGGAGGTGGTGTCCAAGCGTATGATGTCCACATGGTTGGCGGACTATATTGTTCGGGCCTACGAGGAGGCGAGGCTTCCATTGGAAGGCCGGATCATGGCGCACCGGGTCAGTGCTATGGCAACCTCAGTAGCTAACCTGCATTTGGTCCCGCTAGCAGACATCTGCCGGATCACCATCTGGTCTTCAGTCCATCCCTTCGCATCTCATTACTGCCTGGATAGAGAGTCCCAACGAGACAATGCCTTCGGCCAGGCCGTGCTCTAACGTTTTTGGGGTCTCGGCAATTCTACCCTCCGACCCTTCTGTGTCCAGGCTACCGGAGTGCTGGTTTATTCGGACACAGGGGTCCTGTTTGGTCTGTCTATATGGACTCGTTTGCTGCTGCTTGTGGCTCTCCTCGAGGGAGCCCTATTTTTGCTATGGGTTTTTGGTAGCCTGTAGCTGGGGAGTCCCATATGTGAGGACTGACTTCCTGCTTATTCCTGGAGAAAGCGTAGTTATTCACCTGTAACAGGTGTTCTCCAGGGACAGCAAGAATCAGTCCTCGCAACCCTCCCTACTCCCCTTGGAGTTGCAGTTGTACCATCTTTATTTTGCTGTCTTTTAGCTATGTCATCTGACTGAGCAAGATGGCACCCTTGGGTGGGAAGGGGACCACGCATGCATGGTAGCAATCCCAAAGGCTTTCTTTGAAAGCTGGGGATTTCCTCAGTGCGGGCTCCATCGGCGCAGACGTCACCCATATGTGAGGACTGACTTCCTGCTTGTTCCCAAAAAACCACTAGTAGCCACTAGGCAGCGCACTTGCCTCATTGATCCACTCGCCGCTGCTTCGCTTCTCCCCATGTGTTCCGGCCAGCCGTGTGGCCTGTGTTGGCCCCCTTATTCCTGCTGCCACTTTAGTTGAGCTCTCCAGCTTTGCTCCTGACGGTGCCTCTGGCGCCAGCCCCGTCAGCCTCTCCGCTGGGAAGAATTGCCGTGATCTGCGACGCCTGGTGATGCTGGTAGGCTGTGCATGGGTCACTAAATAGGATCATACATGTAGGCATATTAATTGCAGGTCTAAAGTTATAAGCATAACTTAAGCTCCTCAAGTAATAATGACTTTTCATTTTAAAACATAGGGTCCCTTTAACTAAAGCCCGCAAAGGTTTTGCATTGAATGAACGAAACAAATACACTTTAATTGCAAAGCCTCTGTGTTAGCCATCGGGGGCGTAACCAGCATGTTCCCAGCAGCTAACACACAACAGGTTAACTGAACATGTGACACACATATGTGGGTGGCACCTAACGACACCCAAAAAGGTGTCATTAGATGCACTTGCACTAAATGCCACATTGCTGCTAAGGGTGCGGCAATTACCTTCATGCAAAAGAGTCCAGTTCAAATTTTGCTTACTGACCTACAACCATATTCATTCTTCTCTTAACTCTCCATGGCCACTCTCCACTCCTTCTCGCCCCATGTGCGATGGCTGATTACGTGATTTAATCATGCATTTGATGGTCTCAATGCAAATGAGAGGATAATAGAGCCGCAGTTCTATTTCGGTACATTTTGTTTGGCCACTAAACCTTGTTACACTGAAATATTAGCGAAATCTGAAAGATCTGCAAGTGTGACCACAGTGCAAGATACTGAGAAGCTTGTGATAACAAATAAGATAGCACCTGAGCCCATTCAGAAAACCCAGGACAATACAGACAGAATTCTTAGAGCACTTCAATGAGATTAAACTGATTAGAGGGGACACTGCCAATGCTATTTCAGAACTGAAGTCTGAAGTAAAATCCTTAGATGAGCACGTTTACCCACACTGAGATCGATACTAGGGAACAAATCAACACAGTGGCTTTATTTCAAAGTAAATTGTGAAAATTGGAGATTTTAAGCAAGGAAATCTGTGAAAAACAGGATGACTTTGAAAACAGACAAAAGAGAGGTAATATCCCTATACTAGAGTGTGTCCCAAAAGGGTCCCTAAGGATGGGGCCTATCAACTGGTGCAAGAAATATATGGCTTGTTTGTACATACTAATAAAACAAACAAAATCCAGTTGGAAAGAGCCTATTGAGAGAATTGTAATCCAGAGGAGGACACTAGAGCTTGACATATAACTGTTTATTTTCAAATTTGTGAAAATAAACAGAGTTTATTAACCAGCACCAAAGACCAAAAATCTATAAAGTCCTGGATTTGGAGATACAAATCTTCTCTGACATTTCTCAATACAATCTACAAAGAAGGAAGTCCTTCAAACCTCTTATGGTTATGTTATAGGAAAAAGGAATCAAGAATCAGCAGCAATTTTGATTTGCTCTTTCCTTTTCACATAGAGGAACGACTTATCATGTGACCGAGTTAGAGAAGTGTATGCACTAAACAGGTGGATAAACTCAGTGGCTTTACAAAGGAACTGCAGGGTAACACCTCTGGAGTCCTGGACTTAAAACAGACAATACCCCTAAGTGGCGCAAGACATCAGTTGGTAGATTGTCCCTGAAGGACTTATTAGATGCAGCCCAACTGGAAATGGAGGTATCAGGTCCCAACTGAGGAGAGTGCCAAGATGTTGTCTCCACTTTTGGACTGGAACTTTGTAATAACTCTTCTTTTTCTCCCAGAGTCTCTCTTTCTAGAGAGGAAGTAGTGTAAGGACCTATATTGGTTTTAAATGTTGAGTTTTGTAACAAGGGACTTTGTAACAAGGTGTATGAATGCTTGGAGGGAGGGACTGGGTAGGGTAAGCTTTGGTAAGATATTTGGGCCGAGTGATGTAGTAGGGACTAAACAGGCGAAGAAATGAAGATGACTGGGGAGATGTGGCTGTGTGGTATGAATGGAAGGAAGTCAAGGGTATTGCAGACAGTGTGAGATAATTGTGGATGAAAGAGTACAAGAATAAGGGTGAGTGGGGGATAGAAGGGTATTGCGTCTGAAACTGGAAAAAGAGGAATTGGGGATGGGGGGTGGGCTTAGCCAAATCGATGGAGGGGTCAGACAGAGTATTGCACATTTTTTAAACCTTATTCTGGACTCCAAATTTCCCACATCCTTCAGAGATCATTCTCTTTGGTAGATTTGAAAGTTCTGTGGGCCTCTTCTGGACTCTGGACTCCAGACATGTGCCTAGCTTGCTATGGATTAATCCTGCCCTTCCTTCTTCCAGACCTACCACCATCCTTCCTCCACCCTCACCACTCCCTCTGACTCTTCTCCTCTCCCCCATATTCCCATCTTTGTTGTCCTAATCTCTAATTCTTCTGCCCTCCTTCTCCCCCATCCCCAAGAACCCATCCGCCATGCCGATTATCCTTCTTCTCTTCATTACTATAACACCCCCCCCCCCCCCCAAAAATAAAAAACTTAAAAAACAACAAAATAGATTACTTGGGACACACAAAGTCAGAAAATTACTAATTTTTATAAAGGTTTGCATATTAAATGTAATTTAAAATAAATCAATGCAAATGTGTCAGAATTTCATTAACTTGTCAACAGAATTTCCAGCTCTTACCCCAGAATCTAGCCTTGAGCTACCACAGGAAGTTGGGGGCTGTGCTAATACATGCGTTTTTACAAGGGGATATTAAGAACTACAAAATAAGATCCTCTCAAGCACTCAGTATTATATGTTACTGGAAACTTCAGATTTGCTTTATGTCAGTCAATACAGCATTCACAGTAATTCTGGTTACATTTCCCATAAAATTGTATAACATTGCCCATCATAAGTTGGTAAACACATCTAATTGGTGCAAACTGCAAGCACGTGAAATCTGGGAATTCTCAAGTTCAGGGGTGCTGAAACAAGTTTAATAACAGCACAACTGTACTGACAGTATAAGGAAGATCTGTAATTACCACATTTGTAAGGATGATATATTGCCTGACTACTTGTAAAGTAATTAAATTCTCCACCCTCAAAAGGATTCATTAATAGGATTACAAGCTACCGTCTTATAAATAACTGGGCCCTCTTCCGGAATGCAGGATCACTAGAGTATTAGCTATATTAATGATAATTGCTAAGGGATCTATTCAGCAACCCTTTACTTTCCTGCAATGCAGACCCTTTCTCATTATGTGCTTTCAGAAAAGAGCCACTTAACAGATACATAAAGCAAATCAATCCATAAGTGTCTATAACATTTAATAGCCCAAGCATATTAGTTCATGAGCCTCCACGTCTTGCTGTTCCTTCTTTCCCAAAGGGATTTTCAAGTTTGTTTATTAGTCCAATAATTTTTTTTTTTTAGCTGTTGAGGAAATGCCATCTGGTGTCTTCTGTACTCAACATTATTTGGCAGCACTGCATTAGATAAACCCAAATGGACATAGGGATAGACCATGAGCAAATAATATAAACATTTTCCAACACAAGTCTAGTGAGCCAAGGTCCAAAAACTTAAAGGAGCATTGCAGTGCATTCATTGCAAAATTTCAATTAGCAGAAAAGAGAAGTTCAAATACTGACCACATAATAAAAATATTTTCTACAGTCCATTTTTATTTAGGAATGCTGGGAACAAGTAAAAATATATGAGTGATTTTTTCACTTTTAAAAATAATAGCTGTATACTGTATTATTGTCTGGACCTAGGCAGAGCTATCTCTGTCAGGGGAGCCAACCAGAATTTTGGGAAACCCACATTTTCGCAATAGCTCTGCCCCCGATATCTAACATTACTTTCCATTCCTCAGAAGTGCCAGTGGGGCAGAAGATGCAACAGCTCTTCCCCCCCCCCCCCTCCTGTTCTTCAGTCTCAGGGTGCTTCCCCTCCACTCTTCCATATCTCAGTGGGTGGCTTGCTGAGACTGAATTATCTCAGACTCCATACTGCCCCCTAGGATCAGCCCTGCAACTGAGACAGTCTCGGTCTGAAATTAGGGTGACAAGAGTATGTAAGAGCTTCCATGAATAAGCCACTTTTATTCTCAGTAAATAGGAATTCCAATTTTACAAAGTAACTTATGAGAAGCGGTGAATTGAGAAAGATCCTTGGATACAAATTTCTATTTCATATTTAATTAGAATTTTTTTTGTGTGTTTTCATTTTAGGTTAGATGGGAAAATATTATGTAAATTTCTAGTTTAATATAGATATTGCCTATTCTAAAAATATGGTTGCTACGAGTTCAATTGTTTGGGAGATCATGCATATACAGAGTAAATACGTAAATGATTTTTTAAATAAATAAAAAAAAGTAATAAAAATTTGCCACCAAGAAAATACCACACACATATACACATAAAAAGTGCCCAAATGGAAAATTAAAAAAAAATAATTCTGTATTACTGCTTCTTCAAAATCTTGTATGATCTTATTCTTCTGATAAAAGTTTTGGAAGACAGATAAATGGAACATGAACTTTAGCACTTTTCAATCAGCTGACAGTTTTCTACTATATACAAAATTGTTTTGCGAAAGGGCCTTGATGTGATAAAACTTGCAAAATCTCAAAACTCACAAAAATGTAAAGGTTTGAGTGTTTCACTGTTCATAAATTTTTGTGAAGAAATCCCTACAAAATCATCTTTTGTAGTAAAAATATTATATACTTTTGAGAGCATAATAAGAAATGAGAGCATGCAGAGGAATGGATTTCAGAATGTCTTCCGTGAACAGTATGCTAACAAGCTGTATGATGGGATATGTGTGAGGTGGGTGAAGTTAGCATGGTGCATGTGGATGAGGTATTGAACTGGGGTGGGGGGGTTGGTGGATGTGTTTTTGAATGGGTAGGGAGTTGCGTGGGTGAGAATGTCTTGAGTAAGAGCTGAATATGTGGGCTGTGAATTTTTTGGGGGTACAGCAAAGTGTTGTTAGGGAATATGTAGAGTGGTGTACTGAAGTATTATGGCCCTCCTGGGCACCAGCCTGAGGAAGGAAAGGGAGAAACATCCAGGACTAGAAAACAAATATTGCAAATGTTGAAGCAGAAGCAGCAAAAGAAGAAGTACGTGAGGGGCCTTTGGGCTAATATGTACACTAAAGGTCCTGCCATGTCCATGTCCACGTCCACATCCCTCAGTAAGAGGAAACCTGTTTTGGAGGCAGCAGGGATACAACAGGAACTTGAGCATGTACATAGCACAAAGATCTCATGTTTTCTTTCACAACTGTTTCTTCATTGTGGTCATTCCTGTGGATCTAGGGCCCTGGTTGTTCCTCCAAGGTGATGCTGCATAAAGAGTCAGTAGGGGGTGGGAGGCAGGGGAATTGAAAGATGCTGGATGGGGAGCAGGGAGAAGGAAGGGATATGAGTAAATGTGTATTGTTGTATTTATGTACTGCTTAGATGTGCAACAATAGGTGGATTAAAAATGAAATTAAGATGAACCTGGAAAGGGGAAGAGAGAAAGGAGAGATACTTGATGGATGGGGGTAAGAAAGAAAGGGAAAATGCTGGATAGGTGTGGTAAAGACAGAGCAGAGAAGTTGGATGGGAAAGAGAGAAAGAGGAGATATTGGATGCAAGAGGAAGAGAAGGGGGGAATGGTGGACACAGGGATAGAAAGGGGGTGAATACTGGACAGGGGGGATGAGGGAGAGAATGTGCAAATGTTGGATGGCAAAGAGAGAGAGAGAGAGAGTGGGGACAGATGTTCTATATGCTTAAACCATGTGGGACCGGCCATGGCGAGAAAGGGTGACAAGGAGATGAGTAAGAGAAGCTACGCCAGTAGCAGAAGATGCAATATGAAATTCCATGCTAAAGGAAAGAACATGGACTCAGATATTTGAGGGGGAAGAATAGGGTGAACAAAAACTTAGTTGTGGTTAATAACCTATGATGTCCAAATGTGTGTTTTCACAGGATCATTCCTGAGTGAGAAGGGCTTGTAATCAATCCTTTGGTAATATTGGGGTATATTTCAGCCCGGCTGATTTATGTGTTGCGTTGCAATCTTTCATCCTTTGTAGATGTGGCTATTGTAATGTGTTACTGTTGGGTCTCCCAAAACATTTGCTTCATAGATTGCACTTTAGTCAAAATACAACCACTAGATTACTAGTGGGGGGCCAAATCGACAGATCATATTACCCCGATTTTAATTAAGTTGCCTGATAGAATGGATGTGAGAGTCAACATTTTAATTCTTCAATTTAAATACTTTTACCAACTGGCTCCAACCTATTTATCTTGCCTTGTTCAACCATATATTTTAAGGGCAGATTGCACCATTCTCAACAAAGTTTGCTTAGAAACATGATGGCAGAAAAAGACCACATGGCCTATCTAGTCTGCCCTTCCATCAACTACAATAGTGCCCTTTTTTCCTCTGTTTGTCCCATGCTTTTTTGAATTCAGATACTGTCCTTGTCTCTACCACCTCCACTGGGAGACTATTCCACTCATCTACCACTCTTTCCGTAAAGAAATATTTTTGCATATTCCTGAGTCTATCCCCTTTCACCCCCATACTATGTCCCCTTGTAGTAGAGCTTGCTTTCAATCAGAAGAGACTCTCCTCCTGTGCATTTATGCCATGGAGGTATTTAAACATCTCTATCATATCCCACTTTTCCTCTAAAGTATACATATTAAGATCTTTAAGTTTGTCTTCATATGCTTCATAACAAAGAACACTAGCCACTTTAGTAGCCACCCTCTGCAGACTCCAACCCTCATATATCCTTTTGAAGGTGCGGTCTCCAGAATTGCACACAATACTCCAAATAAAGTCACACCAGAGACTTAAACAGTTTCTATTGGCCATTCCTCTCCCTATACACCCAAGCATCCTTCTGGCTCTCGCAGTTGTCTTTTTTACCTGTTTAGCTACTTTAAGATAGTCAGACACAATTATGCCCAGTTCCCACTCTTCTTTTGTGGACAGAAGTACCTCACCACCTACACTGTATTGCTTCTTGGGATTTTTGCAACCCAAATGCATGACCTTGCATTTTTTAGCATTAAATTTAAGCTAACAAATTCTAGACCATTCTTCAAGCTCAGCCAGATCCCTCCTCATGTTATCTACTCCTTCCTGGGTGCCTGCTCTATTGCAGATCTTGGTATCATCTGCAAACAAGCAAACCTTACCTGACAGCCCTTCCACAATATCACGAACAAAGATGTTAAAAAAAATAAAAATAAAAATAAAAAAATCGGACCAAGGATTGGATCCCTGCGGCACACCACTGGTAAACTCCTTCTCCTCACAGTGAGCTGTGAACTGCAAGACTTCAACTGGGCGAGAAGAGCCCCTGGGCTGGCTTAGAGGCAGCGTGGCAAGTCAGCCATCTTTAAGGTAAGTCTGCCATGCTGTCTCCAAAGTGTGGGCCCAGTGGGGGTGCACCGTCCACCCGACCGGCACTTCGCCTTGGTATACCACTAGGTGAGGTAGTAGGAGCAGGAAGAGCAGATTAGAGATGCTCTGGGCCTGGCATGCCCCTAGCTGCACCCACCTATTGTCAACTGGAACAGAGTGTCTCAGGGGGTACAAATATAAAATTGACCTGACCCCAGGCACCAGTGACCCTTGCTATGCTACTATAGGCATAGTGTGTGTATTTTATTATTTTGTTTTTTAAGTGCTATCAAGTCAATGTTGACTCCTGGCGACCAAGCAGTCCCTGGGTTTTCTTGGCAAGATATGGCTGGAAGTAGATTGCCAAGCAGTAGATTGGCAGCACAGCCCCTACATGGGCAAATTTACACTCGTAGGGAGGAGTGTCCTAGTGGTTGGGGCAAGGTACCACAGGCTGGAAGGTCAGTGGTTCAAATCCCACTAGAGGACAGCAACCTTGGGCCGGAAGGACTGGGGTTTCTAGTCCCATAGGTGCTTCTTGTGGTCTTGGGCAAGTCACTTAACCCTCCATTGCCCATGTTCCCTGTAAGTATTAGTGTATGTGTCTCATATCCCCTCGTGTTAAAATGTATCCCCAATTGTGTTGTGACCACTTTGATTGAAGGATAAGGTGGTATACAAAACTGTCTAAATAAATAAATAAATGTTTGCTGCACTACCTCCGCTCTTGTTTTAAGGTCTGGCAACTATCACCTCCCAGCTGCTGCGGGCCAAAGTCTCACAGTGCGGCTGTTATCGCGAGACTGACCAGCACACTGATCCTATGTTTCTGATGTTTGAACTTATATGAAAGTCACATTTTCTTCCTACATGCCAAATTTAGTGATCCTCTCTCTCTTCTTTGGAAAGTTATTGTCGACACGTCACTTTTTGGAAAGTATATGAAACAAAAGGAGAACCACAGACATAACTTAAGCAGCATGCAGAAGAGCAAGAAACAGTAATGATATTCTGAAGACTACCTCTTTAAAGAGGCAATTCAACTCCAACAACACTAAAATATTGTGCTATATGTCACTTAGAGAAAACATTGTAGAAAAAAAATGATCTTTTCCAAGATTGCAATGCTCTCTTTTGGTGCCCAGCATAGGTGATTCTCCTTTCATTCTCACACCCCCAACTCAAGGTGCTCAGAGAATCACTGCAGGAACACAATTACATATTCAGCTCCACAGGGGTCCAACAGAAATTCTCCTGACATGTGTCAAACCCAGAACCTAGGAAAAATAATGTGTCATTTAAAATGCATTTTCTCCATCTGACAAATACTGTGGCAGGTGAAGGCCTGTGATCCACAGTGTCTGACATAAGCAGCAGGCCTAACTAGCTTGACCTGTAAATGAAGCCTGTGAAGAGGCCCATAGGAATTGTACATTCCCCAATAGGCTGCTATTGT
This sequence comes from Ichthyophis bannanicus, assembly GCA_033557465.1. Taxonomy (NCBI): domain Eukaryota; kingdom Metazoa; phylum Chordata; class Amphibia; order Gymnophiona; family Ichthyophiidae; genus Ichthyophis; species Ichthyophis bannanicus. The sequence goes on along the minus strand of CM066040.1, from coordinate 244,747,205 downwards.
AGAATTAGAACTCAGTAAAGCAATTGAATTAGCTTAGACAAGCAGAAACTGAAACTTGGAAAAATACAGAGAAATATGTTTAAATGCCCACTGATAAGAGAATACAGCTGCAAGGGATTTAATTGAAACTGCTAACAGAAAGGTTACAGAGCCCTGCTTCCCCGCACGTACTAACTAGCCCAATGGCCTTGGAAGTAGGAAAGTGACAAGTTGGTGAACTGGCCATTGTAATTGGGACTAGAAGAGGGGTGAGCAGGTGCTGAGCCCACTCCAAGAACCTAATTGGATAATCATATCAGTACCGGGACCAATAGAGGAGGTACGGGAGGTTACCGGGACCAATGAAATGTTTTTCTATACCTAGAATGGAGCAAAAGTCTATAAAAGTTGTTGTATTACCAGAGAACATTGCTCAGCCATTTGGAACTTGGTTCTGCTTGAGACTTCTGCACAAATAAATGATTTGGACCTTCTGAACAGACTCCTGGTATCATTGGTTTGTCTGCGCTCTGCTGCTACAATACTACAGAGCAGCAGCAAATACTGAATGTCGTCGTGAAAGAAATACTTAAGCCCTGGTTTACAGTATCTGCTGCTATGTTCCAAACATAGATTCTCTTATTGCATATGCCTGTCTGTGGTAGGCGACGGCCTATGATCCATGCTAATTGAACTAAGCAGACAGGCCTGAGCAGCTTGACCTGTAACTGAAGCCTGTAGTTAGGCCCAGAGGAATGAAAACCCCCCTGAATGATGACACCATAGAATTGAAACTTAACTCAGTTTAACTGAACATAGCTAAGCAAAAACGAAACTTAGAAAATATAGAAAAACAAGTTTAATTGGTACTGATAAGGTGTGCTATGCTTCTATGGAATTAATTAACTCTGCAAAAAGCAAGGTTACAGTGCCCTGCTTCCCATATGTTTTAACAAGCTAAGCGACCTTGGAGGAGAGATGTAACAAGTTAGAGACACTGACCATTGTAATTGGGACTAGAAGGGGGGCAACCAGGTGCTGAGCCCAGACCAGAGTCCCGATTGGGTAGCCATATCAGTACCGGGACCAATAGATGGGTGAGAGGGGTACTGGGACCAATGAAAAGTTTGCCTATGCTTAGAATGGACAAGAAAGCTATAAAAGTTGTTGTTTTACTAGAAGCCATTGCTCAGCCATTTTGAAATTGCTTATTGCTTGAGCCATGTGCACATTAATCTGGCTTGGATCCTTGAAAAGACTCCTGGATTTATTTATTGCATGCTTATCTGCTGCTACATTCTTGGTGCGTTGGCCTGGAAGTGCGAGTGGTGGATAGTGTTCAAGTGAATAAATCCACGTAATTCGCCTTGAGGTTTGGTCCAGTTGGAACCATGCCAATCCGACGCAGGGGAATTTCCCTGGGCCCACCGATCCTCTTGTATCGGAGGGAGTTCTGCCTGGCCTCGGCAGGCACTGAGTCCAGCTGGCCAACACTTCCGACCCGGGGGAGTCCAGGATCCAACTCAGAAGCTTGGGAACCAGATCTGGTAAGTATAGTTTTGAAAACCTGTCTAGACAGATGAGTTAGAACTGCAGTTTGAAAACTTTGGTAAGACTTAAGTCTTTGTTTGAAAATCCTTGCATGAGTATTCGCTAGGTACAGCTGTTATAGAGAATCATGATTCAGCCTGGTCAGAGCAGACAGGACTGGGTTTTTGGTATGTCTAGACAGAAATAGAAAGAGCAGTACTGCCAGTGGAACTTGGAATTTGTAATCTCGAGATATTGGGAATTGGTAAGAGAGCTCTCAAGGAAGGGCCGAGTAACCCCGCATGGGAATTCGCCGGGTGAAACCCTCATCCTTTTTGTAATTGGGAAAAAGACTAGTCAGAATAGATAGAAAGGAATGCATTCTGAGATACGTTGCTAGCATGATTGTGTGAATGAAGTGTGAATGAGAGGTCTGGCAGCACGGACCAAGCGAGAGTGGACTCTGGACTAGCGCAGTTCCTAGTCGGGTGACTGCGTCTAGGTCGCGAAACGGATGAAGCGTTTGGTGTATTGTCCGTCCTGTGTATTTGATTTTTGCTATCTGTTGAAACTGCGAGTTTCCCTTCTGTTATAAATGTGAGATTATTCTGTTGAGTAATTTGTGACAGTTCACTGATTAAGAAATTGTATTAATAGAGCAGAATGAAGACCCAAAACACCTACAGTCATTTTTAGAAATCAAAAAGCTGGTCTGACCCAGTTAGTTTTTCTACTGCAGTGTGAAAAACTGACAGGGGGCGTGTCTGAAGGAAAGAATGTATAGTGTCGTCTTTCTAATCCTGTGCAGGCTTAAACCTCAATGCTGGTAGTTTGTGCTTATTTCAGGCAAATTGTACCTGTTTTATTTAATATGTTTTTGTTCCTTCTGCTGTGGTTATGTAATATATATCATTTATTTATCATTTAATAAGAATGTTTAGTCAGGATTGTGGGTCCCGATAGTTTTGGGTTTAGCCTGAAAAGGATTAAGTTTGTATTAATCCCTTATGGTTTGCGGACCAAGTGAGAGGAATTTCTGTCGGATGTAGGTTCAAATTTACAGTAAGCACTGAAACAGTGTAAATAGGAAATGATAATGAACTGTTTTGGTTTTTCCTTTGATCACAGAAGTACATAGATCACGACTTTAAATTGATTTAAATTGTTTTTTTCTGGCATCTCTCTGTCCATGTGAATGAGAAGTCTCTTTTTATGAGCACAGTTCAATTGTTTCCCCGCGAGCAGAGGGGTGTGGCTTCCACATAGCCTGCAGAAAAAAAAAAAAAAAAAGGTTCTGAAGAGACTGCTGGAGACTGCAGGAGATTTCTCCTAGGAATGAAAAGGGACTCCCGATTTGAAAAGTCTTCATTTAATCGAAGCGTGATGAATTTATAATTAGATTTTTTCTCTGGTTTCACTAGCTCTGTTTAACCAAAAGTTTTAAAAACAAAGTTTATCTTTTTATGAATGAGTATAAGTCATCTGAATGCATGCTTCCCCTCTGTGCTGGTTACTAATGAACAAATCAGTTAGCTACACTGACCTTTACAATATTGGCTTTTAAGATAAATTAATTTGTTTTTCTGTATTTAAAAAAAAAAAAAAGGAAAGGTGTACTGTATTTTATGAAAAATATCCGGAATGTCTTTTAAATATTTGCTTCCTGAACTAAAAAAAGACTTTCTTTTGCAGAGAAGAGACATGCTGACAGATAGCTATAGTTCTCTCTATAAGAAGCATAATGGATGTATGTGCTCAATCTAAGTGTTTCCTGCCTGCCCTATGTTTACAGAAATAATAAGTGTCTTTTCAAGTATGATCAAGAATTTCAGTAAGGGATTTACTGAAGATTATGAAATGTCTCTGTCCCAATCAGGATTTTGCCCCAGAATTTCTAGATATCCTGTCTCGTCTCTCTCTCTCTCTCTGTAAGTAGTTCTGTTCAGAGTGCTTAAGGGGGGGATGGAGCCCAGTCCACCGATGATGTCAAACCCCCCCCCCCCCCCCCCCCCGGTGGGCGTGAACTAATGTGCCCACAGCAGAGAAGTGGATCCTTAAAAAAAAAAAAAATCAACCTCCTGGATAGAGCATTGCTAGGAGAAACAGAATCCAGGAGAGGGGGGGGGGGGACTACAGATTCCCAAGTAGTTTGCTAGCCACCTCTGCAACAGGGGAATGTCCACCCCCTCCGGACTAGAAGTGAAAGTGAGCTGACCAGACTTGTTTAGAACTGAAAAAAAAAAAACTGCACTGAGAAGTTTTAGGACTTGATTGAACTAATGAACGGAAATTGCAGAGAACTGGATGAATTTGCGGGCATAATGGTTAAATGAAAGTTTATCAGAAAGTATGTGGATTGTTGAAGAAGGACAGAGAATGTAAAAATTGTAAGATGGAAAAAAGAGAACAGATATTTTAGTTGGATGATGTGGAGGTTTTCCTAATCGAAGGAGCAGCGGATGTGAAAAACTGGGTGTGAGTGCGCCCATTATAGAAAAAGAAGGACATTAGAGAAGTGAATGCCCGTATCTTGACTCCCGAGGGAGTACTTGATTGCAAAGTCATAAAACAATAAACCAAGCACAGTGTTTCAGCACGAGAGTGAAGCAGCTATAGCGTGAGTGGCAGCCTCAGAGCTCTACAGAATGGATGAAGAATCGGCCAGACACGACTCTCCAGTTTCCATGGGTCCACAGGAGTCAGTCAGAAAAATAGGGGACCAATATATGGACTTTTATGGGGGATACAGGAGCAGAATACTAAAGCCAGTAGCCCCTGTGTTTTTCCTCCTCGCAAAGCCTTTTCTGCAGAACCACATGTGTGAACTAGAAAAAAAAAAATAATAATGTACCAGTTCCTGTATATGCCTGAATGCCCTATTCCATTTTTGGGCCGAGACCTGCTTGCAAAGCTTCAAGCACAGATATCCTCTGTTGAAGGAAGAAAAAAATGAAACTCAAAATCTGCTGGCCTGATGGTGTTAACTGTCCCCAAGAAGAAGAATGGCGGTTCTATTCACCTGCATCCAAAGCAACAAGCTGTACACTTACCAACCTCATAGCCCCACCTGGAGGATGGGCAGAAGATAATCCACCTGGCCTAGCGAAGAACATAGCCCCTGCCATTGTCATCCTCAAGCCAGTCAAGAAGCCTGGGACAGGTGATTACCGCCCAGTGCAGGATCTAAGAAGAATGAATGATGCAGCTGAAACTATACAACCAGTGGTACCAAAATCCTTATATTCTCTTGGAACTGATCTCTGCTGAAGCTATACATTTCATCATTCTGGACTTAAAAAGATGTTTTTTCTGCATACGCTTAGCCCAAGACCCCACTACAAGGAGGCGGGGCCAACTCATCTGGACAAGATTACCTCAAGAATTCAAGAACTCGCCTCACTCAGCAAAAGATTTGACAAGTTATCCAGAAACTCCAGAAAAAAAAAAAAAGAAAAAATTCTACTTCAATATGTGGACAACTTGCTCATAACCACCAACTCAGAAAGTGAATGTCCACCAGCCACCAGTGAACTCTTGCACCTTTTTAATGAGGCTGGATACAAAGTCTCAAGAGCCAAAGCATAATTATGTCAAACAAGTTAAATACCTAGGATTCCAGTTGTCCAGCGGAATTCGACGCCTGGAACCCTTACCAGAACGCAAAGCAGCTGTATGCAGTATTCCTACTCCAACCACCAGGAGGCAAGTGAGAGCCTTCTTGGGTGCCACAGGGTACTGTTGTATATGGATCCCCAATTTTGCGCTGCTAGCAAAACCATTGTATCACATTGTATCAAGCTACCAAAGGAATGAAAAAGTCTCCATTGGAATGGGGACTTGAATAGGAATGCAGTCTTTTGATCTTTGAAAACCGCTCTGATGTTATCACCAGTTCTGGGTCTACCCGATGTCCAGAAAACCTTGCAGTCTCTATGTTCATGAGTCGCAAGGAAATGTTCTGGGAGTGTTGACTCAATCTCTTGGACCTTATTTGAGAAGCTGTTACAGCTACAGCCTTCCTAGTAAGCAAAAACTAAAAGAAAAATCCCTTTGAGACAGGATCTTCAAGTTACTGTACCACACTCTGTTCTAACCAATATGAAATACAAAGGAAATTACTAGCTAACAAATCTATGAATGTTGAAGTATTAGAGTATGTTGTGTGAAAACCCCAGATACAACTGAAGGGTCAGTCAAGCTTTCAATCCTGCTATGTTGTTATCAGTTGGTCTTGATCCCCTGATCATGACTGTTTAGAAATTATGGACACTGTATTCTCAAGCCACCTGGATTTGACTGATGTCCCTATGGAGAACCCTGAACAGACTTTCTTTGTGGCTGAAGGCAGTTTCATCATCAATGGACATTGTTGTGCTAGATATGCAGTGGTGACCCCTGATTTGGTAGTTGAGTCCTCAGCCCTGGCCCCAGAAACTTCACCACAGAAAGCTGAACTGATAGTCCTCACTAGAGCACTAACAATAGGAAAAGAGCCCTGTCTAAATGTGTACCCAGATTTCAAGTATACCCTTACAACCTTGCATGCATATGGGGCCCTGTACAAAGAATGAGGGTGGATAACCTTAGGAAGCAAGTCCATTAAGTATAGCCCCAAGATATTGATATTAATAGATACATACTGCCTATAGATCTCAGAATTTAGGAAAAGTAGAATGTATGAATAGAACCCTGAAATCTCAGTTGTCTAAACTTTGCCAAGAGGTTTACCTGAAGTGGCCCCAGGTTCTTCCCATAGCCCTTCTTAGGATATACTTAGCCCCTGCTAAGTCTTTAGGAGTTTCCCTTTTTGAGATTCTGTATGGGCAACCCCTGCCTATTGTATAGGAAATAAAAGGAGATATGAGACAGATAGGATCTGAAATTATTAGACATGAACTATTGGTTTTAAGTTCTGTTTTGCAGGAGTCTTCATACCTGAGTACAAAATCGATTACTCATCAATTTGCCTGCACCCCTGCATCCTTTCAAGCCTGGAGTCTCGGTGTGGATCAAAGAGTGGAGAAAGATACTGTTAGCCCTGCATTGGAGAGGACCCTATGTCGTCATCCTGTCAACTCCAACTGCAGTAAAAGTCGCAGAATTTGAACCTTGGACCCATCATAATCAAGTGAAGCCAGCAGCTGCTCTTGAACCTGATCACTGGACTACTGTACAGCATCCTGAGACTCCATTGCACCTCACCCTACGACAACAACCACGGACCTAAGACTTATTGGTCCCTCAGAAACTGCACTGTTTCAAGACTGTTTGTTTATCTGAAGGTAAGCCTCACATCTGGAAAAAAAAAACTGCAATCATCAGAAAGAGACTGTGTTGTGTTAAGAAATTGAATCTTCTAAGAGACTGTGTTTAAATACTCTGAAAAGACTGTTTTGATCTCCTAAAGAGTGAACTGCTCTAAGGAAGCAATAATAGCCTAAGAGACTATGCTATGATATTTTAAGAAATTGAGACATCCCAGAGGACAGTGATACTTTGGAATCTACAGCCCTACTCCTGCCAAAAAGCTGGTAGGTCTACGTACGGCAGAAGCTTGAGGATCTACAATCAACCCTACATCTGTTATCTGTTGTGGAAGTCGACAGTTCCACCAATTTTCCAGAGACTATGCCCATTATGAATTATTATTATTGCTTTATTTTGGCAGCAGCCTTGGAGTGCTTTGAAATGACTTTTGCCTTATCTCCCTAGGCAGCCTGTATAAGTACAACATGAACTGGACCGAAGGTCACTCAGACCTTGTTTTATCATTCTTCCTATACTTGCATTGGTATACTCTCCAATCCAAAAGTTGTTCTAGATCTTGACTTTCTACAAGGCTATGCAAGCCACCGTTGCAATTCCTCATACCACCACCAGAACTTGTTTCTTGAACTTACTGGAGCAATAGCATCTAGCCTCCACACTTCTGACTGTTTCTATTGTGGAGGAACTAAGATGGGAGATCAGTGGCCCTGGGAGACGCAAGAACTGAACTATTCTATCCTATACAATCAGACTGATTTACATAATACTACTAGTGAGTGGGTATTGGCCCACCCCATTGTTGACAGTTTGTGTTTTGTTCGGACTGGACCACAATCTACTACGAAGGATGGACAGCTGGTCTGTCTAAATCAGAAGCTTTACGACAGCACAACAAAAGATGCAACTGAACCTTCTAATCCTTTAGTTCTTTTTCCCACTCTTGCCAAACTATGGACTTTCCATATTTATGTAGTAACACAACGTACAATGGGTCTAAAACGTTTCTGAATGAATATATTCAATAACTAAATCTGTATAACTGCTCATTCAACCTGTTCAACAGAGTTATGATATCAAAAAGAATTCTCCAGCTGATCTCAGATCAATACGTGCATCACTCTCACGTTTCAAAGAAACTTCAACGGTGTGCCGATTTCACATCAAGGATCTGCTGAGTTTTCTATTTATCTTATCAAATACACTTGCCAGTAGTTTCAAATTAGCTATGTAGTTTCAAGTTAGCAATGCAACTGGGTTCTAAGCTCAAATGTTGTGAATATGAAAAATACTTAACTTAGTAATCAAAATGAGACCCAGCACACTTCAGCATAAAAAGTTTGTTGCTACTTGGCTACTGTCCAAATCCCAACGCTAATAATATTGGCGCCTTGCGTTTCACACTGAGGCGGTTCATCAGGGGAATTTGAGGATCTCATGAAAATCTGAAAAAATAGGAGAACTTGGATGATATAACTCCTTTGTTAACATATTTCGCTAAAGTACAATTGTCAAAAAATCTATAAAAACAACCTTTTACAATGATATACAACCAGTAGGAAAATGTATAATACCTCATGATAGATGCTGCCCACGTTCTACTAAAAGATCTTCTTGTCTTTGTTATAAGATCATCTGAAAAAAACGCCGCGCATGCGGGAAGACCATTTCCCTAGATGTTTTAAAAGGACTCTGACGTCATCAAACTTGAGAATCGCCGCTTGGATTGGTCGGCTTCATGTGGTTCAGAGACAGACTGACCAATCAATTTCTAAATTTAAACCTCCTGGATATACTGTTGCTAATGTGTAAATCCACCATTGCTCTCTATATAGCAACCTTTGGTCTCGGGTTTTGCCGGAAACTGAAGATGATACCCTCTCTATACACCAACAGCGAAGATCTTCAAACTTATGCTCATTTGTGAGACAGTGTTGAACCAATGGAGCTTCTATTCTTTTACATCGTAATCGGCTTTGATGTTCTTTAATACGTATCCGAAATTCACGAATAGTTTTGCCGATATATAGAAGCCCACACGGGCACCTGATAGCATAAACAACAAAAGTGGAATCGCATGTTGTGGAAGATCTCAGATAATAATGAGAATCATTATAAATAAACTCTGACTGTTCCAAAGTGATGGTGCAAATCGTGCAGTGTCCACATTTTCGATGTCCTATAGGTTCCAGATCAGCCACATTTGGTTGTACTGAACGTAATCTTGTAGGGCTTAAAGATTCTTTCAAGTTCTTGCCCCGCGTCCAAACACAACGGACTTTTTTATGTGCTAATCCCGGTACTACACTTTTTTACACTTTGACAGTGCCCATCCTCCACGTTTGAAAAAAAGCTTACCATTTTCGCAGTTTCTTCGATACCGTCGAAATTGCACTGATACCCAAGAATTTAAAGTTCTCTCTAAAGGGCTTGTTACTGATTTTTTAGAACGAGGATATCCACGGAAGTTAGTAGAACAGGCTTACCGTCGTGCCCTATACAATCATAGAGAACTTTTACTTACACCACGCAATAGAAGAGCTATACCACAAAATGATGTTCACATTAATTTGATTACATCTTATTCTCCACTCAGTGCTCAAATCCAAAGGATCATTACTAAACACAGCGAGATTTTACGGGTAGTACCGGGATTAGCACATAAAAAAGTCCGTTGTGTTTGGACGCGGGGCAAGAACTTGAAAGAATCTATAAGCCCTACAAGATTACGTTCAGTACAACCAAATGTGGCTGATCTGGAACCTATAGGACATCGAAAATGTGGACACTGCACGATTTGCACCATCACTTTGGAACAGTCAGAGTTTATTTATAATGATTCTCATTATTATCTGAGATCTTCCACAACATGCGATTCCACTTTTGTTGTTTATGCTATCAGGTGCCCGTGTGGGCTTCTATATATCGGCAAAACTATTCGTGAATTTCGGATACGTATTAAAGAACATCAAAGCCGATTACGATGTAAAAGAATAGAAGCTCCATTGGTTCAACACTGTCTCACAAATGAGCATAAGTTTGAAGATCTTCGCTGTTGGTGTATAGAGAGGGTATCATCTTCAGTTTCCGGCAAAACCCGAGACCAAAGGTTGCTATATAGAGAGCAATGGTGGATTTACACATTAGCAACAGTATATCCAGGAGGTTTAAATTTAGAAATTGATTGGTCAGTCTGTCTCTGAACCACATGAAGCCGACCAATCCAAGCCGGCGATTCTCAAGTTTGATGACGTCAGAGTCCTTTTAAAACATCTAGGGAAATGGTCTTCCCGCATGCGCGGCGTTTTTTCAGATGATCTTATAACAAAGACAAGAAGATCTTTTAGTAGAACGTGGGCAGCATCTATCATGAGGTATTATACATTTTCCTACTGGTTGTATATCATTGTAAAAGGTTGTTTTTATAGATTTTTTGACAATTGTACTTTAGAGAAATATGTTAACAAAGGAGTTATATCATCCAAGTTCTCCTATTTTTTCAGATTTTCATGAGATCCTCAAATTCCCCTGATGAACCGCCTCAGTGTGAAACGCAAGGCGCCAATATTATTAGCGTTGGGATTTGGACAGTAGCCAAGTAGCAACAAACTTTTTATGCTGAAGTGTGCTGGGTCTCATTTTGATTACTAAGCTAAGTATTTTTCATATTCACAACATTTGAGCTTAGAACCCAGTTGCATTGCTAACTTGAAACTACATAGCTAATTTGAAACTACTGGCAAGTGTATTTGATAAGATAAATAGAAAACTCAACAGATCCTTGATGTGAAATCGGCACACCGTTGAAGTTTCTTTGAAACGTGAGAGTGATGCACGTATTGATCTGAGATCAGCTGGAGAATTCTTTTTGATATCATAACTCTGTTGAACAGGTTGAATGAGCAGTTATACAGATTTAGTTATTGAAACTATGGACTTTGACTATCTGCCTGTTGCTCCCTTGTTTCTTGCCATTTTGCTTGCAAATGATAACTTCAGTTATTAATAACACTGTAGAGCGTAAGACAGCTACAAAGATGCTAGCTATGTGAACTTACTACCCTATACCACAGAGTGATACCTTTACCTAGTATTATGTGATTTGATTCTCACACCTTATTAACATGCGGGTGAGAATAATCAAAGGGGGGAATGTGGTAGGCGACGGCCTATGATCCATGCTAATTGAACTAAGCAGACAGGCCTGAGCAGCTTGACCTGTAACTGAAGCCTGTAGTTAGGCCCAGAGGAATGAAAACCCCCCTGAATGATGACACCATAGAATTGAAACTTAACTCAGTTTAACTGAACATAGCTAAGCAGAAACGAAACTTATAAAAGACAGAAAACAGCTCTAATTGGTACTGATAAGAGAGCACAGCTTCTATGGAATTAATTAACTCTGCAAAAAGCAAGGTTACAGTGCCCTGCTTCCCATATGTTTTAACAAGCTCAGCGACCTTGGAGGAGAGAAGTAACAAGTTGGAGACACTGACCATTGTAATTGGGACTAGAAGGGGGGCAACCAGGTGCTGGGCCCAGACCAGAGTCCCGATTGGGTAGCCATATCAGTACCGGGACCAATAGATGGGTGAGAGGGGTACTGGGACCAATGAAAAGTTTGCCTATGCTTAGAATGGACAAGAAAGCTATAAAAGTTGTTGTTTTACTAGAAGCCATTGCTCAGCCATTTTGAAATTGCTTATTGCTTGAGCCATGTGCACATTAAACTGGCTTGGATCCTTGAAAAGACTCCTGGATTTATTTATTGCATGCTTATCTGCTGCTACAGGAAAGTAACAAGTTGGTGAACTGGCCATTGTAATTGGGACTAGAAGAGGGGTGAGCAGGTGCTGAGCCCACTCCAAGAACCTAATTGGATAATCATATCAGTACCGGGACCAATAGAGGAGGTACGGGAGGTTACCGGGACCAATGAAATGTTTTTCTATACCTAGAATGGAGCAAAAGTCTATAAAAGTTGTTGTATTACCAGAGAACATTGCTCAGCCATTTGGAACTTGGTTCTGCTTGAGACTTCTGCACAAATAAATGATTTGGACCTTCTGAACAGACTCCTGGTATCATTGGTTTGTCTGCGCTCTGCTGCTACAATACTACAGAGCAGCAGCAAATACTGAATGTCGTCGTGAAAGAAATACTTAAGCCCTGGTTTACAGTATCTGCTGCTATGTTCCAAACATAGATTCTCTTATTGCATATGCCTGTCAGTGCTACTCAAATTCCCAGCAATCTACAACTGCATAGACATGACTGCATCCATGCTTAGAAATGACAGGATATGGGCTTATTCAGTTAGGACTTTTCTTAGTCTGTGTTTAAATAGGATAAATCATTGAATCAGACTCATAGCTAGATTTCTTTAAATAGGATTACCTCAAAAGTGTTAGTCATGTAATAAATTTTCTCACATGTGATAGCCATGAAAATAAAAAAAAAAAAAACATGGATATTTCGAAATAGTTAGCTAGAACAGACCGACTTTTGGCAGAAAAAAAAAAAAAAAAAAAAAAGAGGGAAATCATATAGGATCAAGAAAACCAGAGAAACACCAGAGCACAGAACAATAAAAGCTGCAGGCCCCTTGCTATTGTATAAACTGATTAGCTTCTTCATAAAGTTTTAGTGCGAGTCCATCTGTTTGTGACATCATAGAAGGGCAGCAGTGACACACTGCAACGCTGTAAGCTCTGGAGCACTAGGGCTTGTAGAGTTCTCCTAGCTGAAGAAAAAGTAATGGAGCCTCGGAAGAAGAAAATTGCTGGTTGGAATCCCCTGGGTTCCACTGGCTGAAGATTCGTAGAAGTTCCCACACAAAGAAAAAAAAAGTGTCAACAGGGATCCTCAGATTGCCAGCAGAAGATCTGGAGAAGTGGCTTTCTATATTATACAGCCCTTCAGCTGTATACCCTAAAGCCTCCCTTCAGCTATACTGTCTATGCCATCAGCAACAAAGGCAGGAAGATGAGAAAGGATGGGAGAACACATGAATGAGAGGAGTGTATGGGGGAGGAAGAGTGGGAAAGCAAGTAGAGAACTTTGGGAGAGGAAGGGAGAGTAGGTAGGAGAAGAGCAAGTGGGACTGAAATGGGCAATGAGAGGAAGAGTTACGAAATAAAAATAAAATTGCAGACCTATTACTAATAATCTGAAAACTACCATAAAAATCAGCCAAAGTACTTGGGGATTGGAGGGGCACCAACATTAGGGGCGATTTGAAATATTACAGACTGGTGAGACCGATGTAAGCGCCTAGCAAAATGCTAGAAGCTAAGCTGAAACACAACATTGCTGGCCACATGGACAGACAAGGCTTTGTGGCAGGTGCAGGCCTGTGACCCACGGTGTCTGACATAGGCAGGCCAGCATGGCTAGCTTGACCTGTAAATGAGGCCTGTGGAGAGGCATATAGGATTGCACATCCCCCAATATGCTGCTATTGTAAGAAAGAACTCAGTAGAAATATTGAATTAGCTTAGATAAGCAGAACTGCAGAATTAAGAAATGGAAAAATACAGAAAAGACATGTTTAAAAGTTACTGATAAGAAAAAGTACATTTGCAGAGAAATATTGAGGAGTGCTGACAGATGAGTTACAGAACCTTGCTCTTCTGCACGCACAAATGGGTCCCATAACCTTGAAAGTGTGAAAGTAACAAGTTGATGAACTGACCATTGTAATTGGGACTAGAAGGGGGGCAGGCAGGTGTCATGCCTACAGAAGCCCACAGAAGGAACATAATTGGAGAAACTTATCAGTACCGGGACCAATAGAAGGGCTACGGGAGGTACGGGAGAGTACCGGGACCAATGAAATGTTTTTCTATACCTAGAATGGAACAGAAGTCTATAAAAGTTGTTGTAATGCTTGAAAACTTTGCTCAGCCATTTTGAAATTGCCTTGCTTGAGACTTGTGCAAAAATAAATGATTTGGACCTTCTGAACAGACTCCTGGTATCATTGGTTTGTCTGCGCTTTGCTGCTACATATTCCTTGGTGCGTTGGCCGGGAAGTTGTGGAATCAAAGTGTATATAGGGCAATATACCACGACTTTCCGCCTCTATACGCTTGGTCCTGCCGGGATCGCGCCCTTCCGACGAGGGCCGCTCCCTGGCGCCACCGGTCCCTTGTATCGGAGGGAGCTGGTCGGACCTCGGCGGGTGACGGGCCCGGTTGGAGCCAACGCCTCGAACCCGAGTGAGGGGAGTCCGAGGTCCAACTCATGCGCCTGCTTGGGAAGTTTTGAGGACCGGATCCGGTGAGTATAGTTTTGATTTTGGGTCTAGACAGAAATAGAAAGAGCAGTACTGCCATTGGAACTTGGAATTTGTAATCTCGAGATATTGGGAATTGGTAAGAGAGCATGATCAACTCTCAAGGAAGAGCCGAGTAGCCTGGCATGGGAATTCGCTAGGTGAAACCCTCATCCTTTTTGTAATTGGGAAAAAGACTAGTCAGAACAGATAGAAACGAATGCATTCTGGGATACGTTGCTAGCATGATTGTGTGAACGAAGTGTGAATGAGAGGTCTGGCAGCACGGACCAAGTGAAGGCGGACCCCTGATTAGCGCATTTCCTGACCGGGCGACCGCGTTCAGGTCGCGAAAAGGGGGAAGCGATTGTCGTCTTGTCTTGTTATTTGTATTCCCTATACGTTTCCAGGGCCGTGAGGACCCCTTACCCATGGTCCGCACTCCTTTTCCCTTCTGTCTGTTGTTGCGCGCACACATCGAAATGGGAGGGGCGGGGTCTACTAGAAACACTCCATTAGAATGTATGATCGCACATTTTAAAGAGGGATATTCAGGAGATTATGGTATTAAAATGACAGCAGCCCGTTTGCAGATTTTGTGTACTAGGGAGTGGCCCGATCTAGACCCCATCTGGCCCCGAGAGGGAACGTTCACTGTAGAGATTATTCAGTCAATACATCGTAGAGTGCGGGTAGCGCACCCAGATCAGTACCCCTATATAGATTCCTGGTTAAGTATTTGTGAAGATCCGCCCTCCTGGGCGCAGCGCTGTTATGAGGAACAGTGCAGAATAATGTTAGCTAAAACAGATTCTAAACAGAAAACGGAACAGCCTAGAATGAAAGAGCAGGATAAGAAAGCCACGAAGAAACCCATCCTGGCAGATCCTGATTCCCCAGAAGTAGTCCTCAGGCAGCCCAGAACCCCAGGTCCAGTAAGAATAGGCCGGCGGCGTCCTGCCCCAGAACCCCAGAGACGGCCAGAGCCGAGGCGGGACCCAACCCCCGGTCCCCCTCCTAGAGAAGAGAAAGAGGAAGAATCAGTGGAAAGAGAAGTGGAGGATGTAAAAAGTGAGTCAGAAGCGGAGATAGAAGGAGGAGAAGAAGGAAATTCCCCAGAAGAGGAAGAGGACAGTGTACAAATAATTGAGAAAGCTAGCGCCAGCACTAGCACGCCAGTGAAAGAGAAACCCAAAGCAAAACCAGTTGAGAAAAAGAAAGCGGCTCCTGCAAAGGCAACGACAATAACCCTTAGATCCCAAATGACGCCTGGGACAGCCAAACTGTTTCCCTTAAGGCAAGTCCCGGGAGTGCCCGTAAAGAATGATAATGATGAAGTGGTAGCGGGACCCTTAACTTATGTGTATATTCCTTTCTCTACAACTGATTTATTAAATTGGAGGTCGCATTATGCCTCCTATACTAGCAAGCCCCAGGAGCTGACAGAATTAGTAACTAGTATTATGGAAACTCACCAACCCACTTGGCCAGATTGCCGTCAGCTCCTGACCACCCTATTCACTACAGAAGAACGAGCGAGAATTAGAAAAGCAGCTATTGAATGGATGGCAGAAAACCCTGCAGCTCCGGCACAGGGACAGAATATAATAGATCGTAGAGAAGCAGCTCAGAGAGAATTCCCGAATGAAGACCCCCAATGGGATCCAAATACAGATGAAGGATCCACAGCCCTAGCCCGTTTCGCCAAGGCTTTTTACAAGGCCTGAAAAGGGGGGGCCAAAAAGCCATGAACCTTTCCAAAGTCGCAGGAGTTATCCAAGGAATAGATGAGAGCCCAGCAGATTATTATGAAAGATTAACTGAAGCATACAGAATGTATACTCCCTATGATCCCGAGGCACCAGGAAGTTTATGCATGGTGAATTCTGCTTTTGTAAACCAGTCTCAACCAGACATTAGACGTAAATTACAGAAATTAGAAGGGTTTGCGGGCATGAATGCAACACAGTTATTGGAAGTCGCTCATAAAGTGTATGTGAATCGTGATACTGAAAGACAGAGAGAATGTGATAGAAAGATGAAGAAGAAAGCTGATTTTTTGGCTGCGGCCATAGTTGAAAAGAAAAGGGGAGGTGTCCCTAGTCGAAGGAGCAGAGGAAGAGGGCGGGGTCAAGGCGGAGGCCGGACCCAGAGACTAGGCGTGAACCAATGCGCCTATTGCAAAGAGGAAGGACATTGGAGAGATACGTGCCCGCAACTCGAAGACGCCCAGCAAGATGACGACAACGATCATCAGTGGCGAGAAGAAAGACGAGGCCGTCCCCGAGGCCGAGGAGGAGCCAATCGAGAACAATTCCAGAGAGAGAGGGGAGGAGGAGCCATCCAAGCATTGGCCACACAAGCCCATGATGAGGATGACGTGGATTAGGACAGACCGGGCTCCAAGTTTGCTTTAGGTCTCCAGGAGCCTATGGTCGAAATACAAATAGGAGACCAAATTATGAACTTTATGGTTGATACTGGAGCAGAACATTCAGTAATAGACAAAAAGATAGCCCCATTCACTAAAAGAGCAGTCACCATTGTAGGAGCAACAGGTGCCAAAGCCACAAAGTCTTTTCTTCAAAACCGGATGTGCAGTCTAGGAGGACAACAAGTAACTCATCAATTCCTTTACATGCCCGAATGTCCAGTACCACTACTGGGACGAGATATGCTAGCCAAACTTCAAGCACAAATATCTTTCTCTGAACAAGGAGAAATGCAAATGACAGTAAATTCCCAAGCCAAACCAGCAGGAGTAATGCTGCTGACAGTTCCCCGAGAAGAAGAATGGAGATACTACATTGATGATTCGATTCAAGATACCTATTTTGAACAAACTTTAAAGAACATTCATGCACCACTTGAAGTATGGGCAGAAGGCAGCCCCCCAGGCCTAGCCAAACATATAGCTCCAGTGATTGTAACCCTCAAGCCTAGTGCTACCCCAGTGCACGTCAAACAGTACCCTCTCCCAAGAGCCGCAATTGAAGGCATTCATCGCCACCTACAGAGATTGCTCGAATATGGCCTACTAAAAGTATGCCAATCCCCATGGAACACCCCGCTTTTGCCAGTAAAGAAACCTGGGACGGATGATTATCGCCCAAGTGCAAGATTTGAGAAGAGTAAATGATGCAGTTGAAACCATACATCCAGTTGTGCCTAATCCTTACACTCTACTAGGATTGATACCTGCTGAAGCTACCCATTTCACTGTACTGGATTTAAAAGATGCATTCTTTTGCATAAGATTAGCCCCTGTAAGCCAAATATTGTTTGCATTTGAATGGCAGGACCCCATCTCTGGAAGAGGGGGCCAACTCACCTGGACAAGATTACCCCAAGGATTCAAGAACTCACCTACCATCTTTAGTGCTGCACTAAATCAAGATCTTTCAAGCTATCCAGTAGCCCCGGGGAAGAGAGTACTTCTCCAGTACGTGGATGATCTGTTGATAGCTGCCGTATCAGAAAGAGAATGTATATTAGCCACCAAAGATCTCTTGCAGTTACTAAATGAAGCTGGATATAAAGTTTCCAGAGCCAAAGCACAACTATGTCAAACAGAAGTGAAATACTTGGGTTTTCGTATTACCCAAGGAAGCAGAAGATTAGGCAGAGAAAGAAAAAAAGCAGTATGCAGAATTCCAACTCCAACAACCAGAAAGCAAGTCAGAGCCTTTCTGGGAGCAGCAGGATATTGCCGAATCTGGATACCCAACTTTGCCCAAATTGCCAAACCACTGTATGAAGCCACAAAAGGAGAAGAAAAGTCACCACTGGAGTGGGGACTTGAACAGGATACAGCCTTCCAGAAGTTAAAAGAAGAATTGATGTCATCACCAGCACTTGGACTACCGGATGTCCACAAACCGTTCCACTTGTTTGTACATGAAACACAGGGAAATGCCCTAGGCATGTTGACTCAGAAATTAGGAAATTGGGAACGACCTGTAGCCTACCTATCGAAACAATTGGACCCTGTGGCCAAGGGATGGCCACCTTGCTTGAGAGCAGTTGCAGCTACAGCACTACTAGTGAGTGAGGCAGACAAACTTACACTAGGACAGAACATACGAGTCACTGTGCCACATGCAGTCCTTGCCCTTATGGAACAAAAAGCAAATTATTGGCTCACCAATTCCCGAATGTTGAAGTACCAGAGCATGTTATGTGAAAACCCACAGATACAACTTGAAGTGAGCCATGCCTTGAATCCAGCTACCTTGATACCCATCAGTGAAGAACTCCCAGAACATGACTGTATCGAAGTCATGGAGACTGTGTTCTCCAGTCGACCTGACTTGACAGATGTGCCCATAGACAATCCTGACCAGATCTATTATGTTGATGGGAGCAGTCTCATCCTTGATGGACGACGCTGTGCCGGATATGCAGTCGTCACTCAACACGAAGTAGTTGAATCATCAGCTCTAGCCTCAGGCACATCAGCCCAGAAAGCCGAATTGATAGCACTCACCAGAGCATTATTGTTAGGAGAAAAACTTGTGCTAAATGTATATACAGATTCCAAATATGCCTTCACTACCTTGCATGCCCATGGAGCTCTCTATAAAGAAAGAGGACTCATCACATCAGGAGGAAAATCAGTCAAATATGGTCCCGAGATATTGATGTTACTTGATGCAGTCTGGGCCCCAACACGTGTAGCTGTCATGCATTGCAGAGGACATCAAGCAGGAAAAGGAGAAGTTGCCCGAGGAAATAGATTTGCAGATGCCTCAGCACGACAAGCAGCTATGACAGGACAGATTGCCCCACAAGCTATGCCAATGCAAGCAGCATTGTTTCCAGTACCCTTGAATCTATGGACCCCACGATATACCACCAAAGAATTAGATTACTATTGTGACAAAGAAAATGGAGTATTGAAAGATGGATGGATTGAGCTGCCACCAGAAGAGGGCAGTCAACCTCCAGGACGAATAGTAATTCCAGAACTGTTAGGACCATCTTTTGTCAAAGCTTTCCACGAAGCTACCCACTATGGGAAGAGTGCTATGGAGAAAGCACTCAGACCACATTTTTACATCCCTCTGATGACAACCATATCAGCCTCAGTAGCCCGACAATGTCAAACTTGTGCCAAAAATAATGCCAAGCAAGGCCTTATTACAGCACCCCGAGTTCAGTCAAGAGGTGTGACACCCATGCACAACCTCCAAGTTGATTTCACCGAAATGCCAAAAGCCAATGGATACCATTACCTATTAGTATTAGTTTGTACTTTCTCTGGGTGGGTAGAAGCATTCCCAACCAGAACCGAGAAAGCCCAAGAAGTTACCAAAGTCTTAATGAGAGAGATTGTCCCCAGATTTGGAATCCCAGCAGTAATAGGGTCAGACAATGGACCCTCATTTGTCTCCCAAGTTACTCAGCAGTTAGCAAAAGCTTTGCAGATACAGTGGAAACTCCACACTGCATACAGACCCCAGAGTTCAGGGAAAGTTGAGCGAATGAATCGTACTTTGAAAGCCCAAATGTCTAAGCTTTGTCAGGAGACACACTTGAAATGGCCCCAAGTGCTCCCCATAGCTTTACTCAGAATACGCTCAGCCCCTGTAAAGTCAACAGGATTTTCCCCTTTTGAAGTTTTGTATGGTAAACCCCCACCAATAGTGCAGGGAATTAAAGGAAGTCTAGCCCAGATTGGTTCAGAAGTAACCAGACAAGAACTCCTAGCTCTTAGTTTTGTTCTGCAGACTCTCCATACGTGGATCCAAGACCAGTTGCCTATCAACTTGACGGAACCCTTGCATCCCTATCAGCCTGGAACTTCGGTGTGGATCAAAGATTGGAAGAAGATACCGTTGGAACCCCATTGGAAGGGACCGTACACCGTCATCCTGTCTACCCCAACTGCAGTAAAGGTAGCCGAGATCGACGCCTGGATCCACCACAGCAGAGTCAAGCCCGCCGCCGATCCTGAACCAGAGCGGTGGACAGCAGAGCAGCACCCTGATGTACCCTTGCGAGTTACTCTGAGACGGCAACCAGCAGCATAGACACTTCATCACAAGTGCTTTGCAGTAGCCAAGTCTTTCGAAGAGGATTGCTGTTTTCCATGCAGCAACAGCTTTGTTTCAACGAACCCAATTTGTGTGTGATTTGACACACTCCTTTGAGACTACATTGACTAAGCCAGACTTCACAAGCCAACTGAATTGCTAAGTTGGTTAATGTGTGCTGGACATCTTGAGGATCTTCAATCAACACTCAGCACCCGTTAAATTGCTTCATTAGCAAACGGGACGAAGAATAATAGACCGTCGTGATCAAGATCAGCAAGCTGAGGATTCAGAAGAACTCCAATCAACGTCAACATGTATCTTTGCTTCTGCTTTGCCTTGGTTGCCTTCTTTGGAGGTTTTGAACAGACTTATGCTTTACCTCCATGCACTGCTTGCATTACTTCTACTAGAACTGGACTGAAAGTAACTCAGACTTTGCTTTATCATTCTTACTATACCTGCAAGGGAACAATAACTCGGTGTATCTATAACACCACTGAACTAAATGTTTGCACTCATGGCAAAATTAAAGCATGCTATAATCCGCATCAGAATCCATCCTATTACACGTTGGAAATAAGATGGAAGGATGCAGATGGACCTATATTAGCTGCTACACCACCACTTAAGGACATTACTAAACCTGCTGTTTTGAATTTTGATGCATGTAATGCTATTAACAGAGATAGTCAGTCCACCTGTGGTACATGGGAGAAAGCGTATCGAAATGACCATAAGTATATGTGTCCAGAAGGTGCCACAAACTGGTGGAAGTGTACAGGTAAAACAGGATCAGGGTATAGTACTGCTACAGCGGCAGATTACTATTGTCCATATTGGGAATGTGTTTTCTATGCTACCTGGAACACTGGTATAATTGATGAGAAAATAGATAAGCGGATGGCTACTCTAACCAAGCCAACCACAAATGATAAATGTCAGAAAGATGCTTGCAACCCCTTACATTTGCGTGTACATAATCCCCATGCATGGAAACAAGGATATAAGTTTGGTTTACGTATTGCTGGAGGAGGAACAGATCCAGGGACCATTGTGTATATTAGATTAAATACTCAAGCCCACAAGTCATCTAAATATCATATTCATAATACCTTTTATGAAGCTATGCATGTAAATAAGTTTGAGATCCCTCACCCTTCACAGAATTTGTTTCTAGAATTAGCCGGAGCAGTAGTTTCTAGTCTTAAGATCACAGATTGTTATTTCTGTGGTGGAACCCAAATGGGAGATCAATGGCCCTGGGAAGCCCAAGAATTGAATTATTCCATGATTTATAACCAGACTGAATTACACAAGACTACCAGTGAATGGGTGTTAGCGCACTCAATCGTTGGACGTCTTTGCTTTGCCAGAACTGGACCCCAGTTCACCCAAAAGGTAGGACAGCTGGTCTGTCTTAGCCAGAAGTACTATAATGCCACGACCAAGAAGACAGCATGGTGGTCAGGAATTAGACATCCTGAACCTCCTAACCCATTAGCTAGATTTCCTGAACTTGCAGGTCTATGGACTAACCTTGCCAAAGTCCAAGCCTGGCAAGCCCCACCTGGCCTATATTGGATCTGTGGAAACCGAGCATATGCGCAACTCCCGCCACAATGGGGAGGAGCATGTGTCTTAGGAACCATCAGACCTTCTTTCTTCCTGTTAAACACTGAACATGGAGAACAATTAGGATACCCTGTATACACTACCCACAAACACAAAGGAGCATCAAGACAGAAAAGAGAGGCCTTACAGATAGGCAAGTGGGAGAAGTGGCGAGGTGATGATTGGCCACCAGAAAGAATTATTGAGTATTATGGACCTGACACTTGGAATGATGATGGTATGTATGGTTATCGTACCCCAATTTATATGATCAATCGTATTATTCGCTTACAAGCGGTAGTTGAAATAACCAATGAAACTAGTCATGCTCTCACGCTCTTAGCTAGACAAAGTACTCAGATGCGCACTGCCATATATCAGAATCGCTTAGCACTTGATTATTTGCTAGCAGCTGAAGGAGGAGTATGTGGTAAACTGAATTTAACTAATTGCTGTTTGAAAATAGATGATAAAGGTCAAGTAGTTGAAGAAATTGCTAAAGATATGCAAAGACATGCTTATGTGCCAGTACAGACTTGGCACGCCTTGAAATTTCCTAATTGGTTTGCTAACCTTTTCTCTTGGCTGGGAGGATTTAAGACTTTCGTTATCTTAGTACTAATCCTTGTTGCTGTTGTCCTCTGCTTACCATGTTTAATCCCATGCTGTATGCGTTCCCTTTATAGTGCTATTGATAATACAGTAGAGCGGAAGACCGCAACTAGAATAATGGCTTTATACAAAGCTAGCCCTAATGGAACTAGTAAGAATCCTTTAATCAGGATGTGAATCTTCTAGAAAGTGATTTAATTCTCACACCTTATTAAGTAATAGGGTGAGATTAATCAAAGGGGGGAATGTGGCAGGTGCAGGCCTGTGACCCACGGTGTCTGACATAGGCAGGCCAGCATGGCTAGCTTGACCTGTAAATGAGGCCTGTGGAGAGGCATATAGGATTGCACATCCCCCAATATGCTGCTATTGTAAGAAAGAACTCAGTAGAAATATTGAATTAGCTTAGATAAGCAGAACTGCAGAATTAAGAAATGGAAAAATACAGAAAAGACATGTTTAAAAGTTACTGATAAGAAAAAGTACATTTGCAGAGAAATATTGAGGAGTGCTGACAGATGAGTTACAGAACCTTGCTCTTCTGCACGCACAAATGGGTCCCATAACCTTGAAAGTGTGAAAGTAACAAGTTGATGAACTGACCATTGTAATTGGGACTAGAAGGGGGGCAGGCAGGTGTCATGCCTACAGAAGCCCACAGAAGGAACATAATTGGAGAAACTTATCAGTACCGGGACCAATAGAAGGGCTACGGGAGGTACGGGAGAGTACCGGGACCAATGAAATGTTTTTCTATACCTAGAATGGAACAGAAGTCTATAAAAGTTGTTGTAATGCTTGAAAACTTTGCTCAGCCATTTTGAAATTGCCTTGCTTGAGACTTGTGCACAAATAAATGATTTGGACCTTCTGAACAGACTCCTGGTATCATTGGTTTGTCTGCGCTTTGCTGCTACAGCTTAATGGAGTAGAACAAACATGATTTAGCAATGGAAAATCTTGCCTTACTGACATGTTAGGTCATTTTGAAGGTGTTAATAAATATGTGAATAGGGTAGGCTGGCTAACACAGCATATCTGAATCTTCTGAAAGCACTGGATAAAGTCCCTCATGAAGGACTCCTGAGGAAAGCCAAAAGATGTGGGACTGTGGGAATACCCTATTATGGGCTGGAAACTGCTGCCAACATGTATGGAAATTTTGGTGTGGTAAGACACCAGACAAATGTTATTAAGGGGATCCACATATCACTAGCATTCTGACTTAGCAGGGTGATAAGAACAGGCATTGATATGCGTTATTTACTACAGGTCACATTTTATGTAATTGAACCTATTTACTAATAACATGTTTGCGGTGTTTGCATATAGTAACTCAGTAGTGCACTTTAATAAATCTTGCCCATGTGTGCTGAAACTGGCTATCTTCTATCCAACTCTGTATCACTACTTTCATCAGATCAATTGTTAGGCATGTGGCGGTATAGTCCATCTGTGTGGCTATCTATATGAATTTGTATGCACATGCGCAAACACATATGTGTACAGAGTAGAAAAAAAGCACAGCAAGGAGAAGTGAACTGGCAAGGAGGCAGGGATGTCAGGCTTCACCTCCCAGTAAGTGCAAGAACTGGCTCAGGCCGTGGAAGAAGTGATGTGATAGCAGGAAGCCAAGACGACGAGGAACTGCCAATCTGGTCGCAAAAGCAGCAGCACCGTGGTGGGGAGCTTGGACCCCGTCACCAGAAGATGAATGGTAACTAGCTCAAGCTACAGAGGAAGAGCAGAAAACTCAGGGGAGCCATCTAGCATGTGGGTAAGTGTGCGCAAAAAGGGGCAGAACATGGGACAAAGAGTGATTGCAAGAGGGAGGAGGGAGGGAGGGAGGGAATGGGAATGGAAAAGGGTAACATGCAAGGGGAAAGGAGAGGATAATAGAAGAGGGGGAGTGCAATGGGAACAGGAGGGAGTCGATGTGGGAGGAAAAAGAACATGAAAGGGAAGGAAGCGCAAAAAGGGAAAGAACACCCGCACCCACACTAAACACACCCTCCCCCTTCCCCCCCCCCCAACACGCATCCTCCATCTCCAACACACACATGTGCTCTTCCCTCCTATGCTACCAACTCCCCTCCCCATTCCCCACAAACCCACTCACACAACACAACACTACAGGCTTTCCATAAATACAAATCAAATATACACATTGTACCACTCACAGACTTCCATATCTCCCTTTCTCCAACTACACAGTCACTGCCAGCCTAATGAGATACACTATACCACATGTCTCTCAGCCAAGTCCCTCACATAGACATTGCAGAGTTTGTGACTAAAGGAAGGGGAAACACACCATTATGTCACTTGATAAAAAAGAATGACTAGTTTGAAAGTGCATACTTAACAAGAGTCTGTAACCATCTGTAAAATACTGGAATTCTCTCCTAGCATAATGTGCTCACTACTGTTACAGGAAGTACTAGTCATACATGGGGAATTTCCACACTGGCTTGCTCATGAAGCACATCACAGAATTATAAGCAAAACAATCTTCCAAAAGAGTATGAGACACATGCAATATCAAAGCCTCTGATAAATAAATGATCAAATATTCTCTCTCTCTAACTCAAAGGCTCTCGTTTATTAAATGTATTACTTTCATAATGCTTATGAATTAAGGTACATATTACTGCTACTATTCCTAAATATTTATATAGCATTACAAGTTGCACCCAGTTCTCTGCAGGCACATATAAGAGAAATCCCTTGCTCTGTGGAGCTTACAATCTAGCCAAGCTAGACAGGCAAGACAAGAAATACATTACTGCTTATTGAGCCTTCCAAAGTGGTTAATAAATTGTTCTTGGGTGGAAACAGAAATGCACCATCACATTAAATGCCTAATAATTTCAGGAAGGAAACAGTTTGGTCATGAAGACAGCCGACAACATGAAGCAAATAATGCAATGATAATGAATATAATGGCGTATCATCAGGAAAATATGAGTTAGTTAAATGATGAACAGTGTTACTGCCGATTGCATGCAAATCTAACCAGATACAATTATTCAAAATGGACTTGCGATGGCCATACTTAAAATGTGTGTGAGAGCATTTTTGATGTGCCAAAACCCTATTATATCTACTCTTTGTTTTATCAAAAATTCACAGATCACTACAGAAATTCCACTGTCACCCAGCAATTACTGGAATTGGCTGTTGAGAAACACACAGATATTTCTTTTTTATACCGCGTATAGAGGAATCTAGTTCATTAAGGAGGATACCACCCATTTGTTTGAAAACGTATCTGGTCTAAAAATGAAATCAGATTTCCATTGACTCATATTTATCATGCATCTTTGTCCACTTCTATGGCATCTGTTAAAAGTTTAGTCTTTGAGATGGCATTTGATATAGAATAGTAAGTTAAAATGTCAATCAGATAGATTTTCTGACTGAACTGGAAGAAATTCTATTAAAACAGCAGTGTGCGGAGGAAATGACGTCACCGACGAAGACGGCAGCTTGATTTTCGAGCTCCGTCGGCGGTCAGCTAAGAACCTGTTCTAATAGCACCCCGAGCCCAGTAAACGCCCGCACACCGGAGGATCTGAGAGGGGGCGAGCTCCGGAGGATGGCAGGGGTAAAAAAGAGCACCTCCGACCTGAAAACTTTTGCTTTCAAAGCAACCCACGGCGGCCCGATGGGGAAAGCTAAAATGGCGGCGCCATGTGGGAGCCCGGGAAACACCATGCAGGAGAAGGGAGACCTGCCCGCCGACACTGCACAGTTGGGCGAGATTGCAGGGTTAAAACGGGAGCTCCAGGAGTGGTTCACCTCCATCCGACAGGATCTGGCACACTTTAAATCTGAGGCGCAAACCTGGATGGAGGAGCTGCGCATGGATGTGCGGGAGGTAGGCCAGAGGTTAGACGATATGGAGACCAAAGTGGAGGAGCAGGACACCGCGATTAAAGAGATACAAGAGAAGCAAGGAGTGTTTGAGGGGGAGCACGAAGAGCTATGGCGTAAGATCGAAGATATGGAAAATCGGGCGAGGAGGGCTAATTTGAGAGTCCGGGGAGTGCTGGAAAGCAAGGGCACAGAGAACTGTGTACATATTGTGGAGCAAGTGGGCAAATGGATCCTGGTCCAGGCGGGCATGGAGAGTGAGAGTCTATGCTGGAGAATCGACAGAGCTCACCGCGCACTGGGACCGCAGAGAGAGGGGCGCCCTCGGGACATTATTGTTTGCTTCCATGAATATACCACAAAAAATGCGATAATGAGCGCTGCCAGGAAAGTAGAGGGGATCTGCTGGGAGAACCAGAAAATTGAGATTTATGCTGATATATCCGCCATTACTATGAGGAAAAGGAGGGAGCTGGCTGGCTTGACTAAAAGACAGAGAGGAACACATTAAATATCGCTGGACCTATCCCTTTGGATTACAATTTAGCCGAGAGGGAGTTGCCTCCTATATCCGGAATGCCCAAGAAGCACAGCAATTTATGCAACAAGCGGGATGGACAGACAACACGATACAGGCACAGGGCCGGCCCATACAACCACCACCAGCTCAGGAAAAATGGCGAAGGGCGTCCGGGGGAGAGAAACGCCTTAGGAAGCAGAGGCCAACCGGAACACCAGCGGAGAAAAAGAGCTGAAGACGGGGACACTGTCTGCTGTGCTGGTTATGATTTTGCAGGGGAGTGCCTTGGTGGGCACGGGGATGTGATGTTACTAAGATAACTGAGAATATTGTTATTGTAACAGGTTTTGTTAATGTGTGATAAGAAGGGAGGAGCTGTCTGGTACGTCATGCCTTTTTACTCCAGGCAGGTGGTGGAGGGGAGGCAAAAAGACGGGAGGAGGGTGGAGGGTGGGGGGGCAGGGGGGGGTAGGGGGGGATTGGTAAAAGGGGGCTTCCAGCCAGCCTTATGTTTGCTAGATGCGGCTCATGCAGATAATCTTGTCTATGGCTAAAGTACGAGTATTAACTTTGAATGTACGGGGCTTGAACTCCCCAGTTAAGAGGCAGCGAATGTTCAGGGAATGCATGCGGCTCAAAGGGGATGTTATATTCATTCAGGAAACACATCTTAGGAGAGGGGACGAGTGGAGAGTGCAGCACCGGCAATTTCCTGGCCGTTGGTTTGCCTCCAATAAAGTGGAATTAAAGAAGGGGGGAGTGGGAGTCCTGATCAACGAGAAACTCCAATACACGATCGGGGAGGTTCTCCGAGCTAAGGAGGGACACTTCCTGCTTATTAATATTAAAATTCGAGATAAATGGTTTACCCTGGTTAATATTTATGGTCCAAACACAGCACAGGGAAAGTTCTATGAGAATCTCACCCTTCAAGTGGAACGATTTGCGGTGGGGGAGGTGATTATGGGAGGGGATTTTAATCTGACCATTAATCCCCAGCTGGATAATTCGATGGGGGGCGGGGGGGGTAAGACTAAAGATCGGCGGCAGCTCCAGGCAATGTGCCGATCACTGGGTATCAAGGACACGTGGAGGGAGCTGAGGGGTCGCCAGCGGGTATATACCTTTTTCTCACCTGTGCATGCTTCCTTCTCAAGACTGGATATGATCTGGGTTTCCGAGGCGTCGCTGTATACAGTGATAGACTGTGATATTGGTGAGAGGACATGGATGGATCATAATCCGGTGTGGATATACAGGTGGGTCCCGAACAGAGGGTACAGCGAAATTGGCTGTTGAATGAAGCTCTATTAGATAACCCGGAGATCCGAAAGAAAGTCTCGGCTGCGATAACAACATACCTCGACATCAATGATAGGGAGGAGTGTCGAGTGGAGACCTTGTGGGAATGTTTGAAAGTGGTGATACGGGGAGAGTTGATCTCTCTGGCTACTCATGAGAAAAAACTTAAAGGGGAAAGAAAACTGGCCTTGCGACAGCAGATTCAGCGGGGGGAGGAGCGTCACCAGAGGGGGGTGATGGATGAGCAAGAGAGGCAGGGTATACGGGAAGCCCAAAGGGAGCTGGGGGAACTTGAATTGGCTGAAATCAAATTTGCCCAAGACCAATTGAAGCAAACCTTTTTTGCTTATGGTAATAAGCCTACTAGGTGGCTAGCACATCAGTTGAAGCGGCATCAGAAGCGGAATTTTATAACCAAGATCCGGGATGCGGCGGGGAAGGAACTCAGGAGTGGGGATCAGATTAGAGAGCAATTTGTCCAGTTTTATAAGCGCCTCTATCAGGCAGAGGAGGGGGGGTCTGCGACGGAAAGGGCTAAGTACCTACAGATGCAGCTGCCCAAATTATCGCCAGCTGATGCTGCGGCGTTAGCACGGCCCATTACCGAGGCTGAAGTGGCGGCAGTGATTGGCACCCTACCTACTCATAAAGCACCCGGTATGGATGGGTATCCGAATAAATTTTACAAGATCTTTCGGGATGAGGTGAGCGGTATTTTGGCTCGGCTCTATAACTCATTTGGGGAGGGGGGTAGACTGCCGGATACTCTCCGGACAGCCGGAGTCACGCTGCTGCCCAAGGACAGAAAGGATCCCACGCTTTGTAGCTCATACCGCCCTATCTCACTATTGGGGTCTGATTTTAAAATTTTCACCAAAATCTTAGCTAATCGACTACTCCCACATATGGCCAGCCTAGTACATGAGAACCAGGGGGGTTTTGTGCCTGGCAGACAAACTGCCGATAACATACGGAAGGTGTTGAACGCGATTTGGGGGGTAAGACCAGAAATGCACAGTTGGTTTTACTAACCACTGACGCTGAGAAAGCGTTTGATCGCGTATCTTGGCCTTACCTCCTGCAAGTATTAGAAACAATGGGCCTTGGGGCAGGGTATATACAATGGGTGAAGGCTATATATTCCGGCCCGCTGGCACGGATCCGAGTAAACGGGGCCTACTCCAACACCTTTGAACTGGGAAGGGGGACACGCCAAGGTTGCCCCCTTTCACCTTTGCTTTTCGTACTCTCCATGGAACCTCTGGCGCAATTAGTGCGGGAATGTCCACAGGTGAGGGGGGTACGGGGGACGGCAGGGGAAAGCAAAATCTCCTTATTTGCAGATGATTTGCTATTCTTAGTAACGGAACCCCTGAGTTCAATGGCAGTGCTGTATCAGCTTTTACTGGATTTTGGTAAAATTTCGGGGTTTAAGATTAATGCTACTAAGTCAGAGATTTTAAACATCTCGGCAGATGCCCACACGCAGCAATTATTGCAACAGAGGTTCCCGTTTAAATGGGCTAAAACGCGGGTGAAATATTTAGGGGTCTACTTACTGGCCAATGAACAGGACCTAGGTAGGGTGAATTTTGGGGTGATGGAACAGAAGATGCGGAGAGAATTGGAACATTGGGAGGGGAAAAAACTATCGTGGCTGGGGCGGATCGCGGCTGTTAAAATGGTGATCCTACCCCAATGGCTCTATTTATTCCGGACGCTGCCGGTGGGGATGCCCAGGCCTTATTTGGGGAAGATTCAAAGGATTATTATGCGCTTTATTGGAGGGGGGAAACGTAATAGGATAGCCTGGTCTCTGCTCACTAGGAGCAGACGTAATGGAGGGATGGCCATCCCCGACATGCACAGATATATGGAGGTGGCACAATTGAGTGCGATAGTGGCTTGGGGAGCAGACCATGGTAAGGAATGGGTGCGCATGGAGGCCGACGATTTACAAGTGGGGACACTCTCAGATTGGATCTGGTTACCCAGTTCTAGGCAGAAGGGAGTGCGCGGCTGCAACCCCTATGTCCAGAGAACGTTGTATCTCTGGCATCGCTGGAGACGTAAATGGTTGGGCACGGGAGAGGTGTCACGATTAATCCCTATAGTGGATAACCCCGATTTTCCTCCTGCAGTGGGACGAAGTGTGTTTCTACGATGGATGCAGAAAGGGTTGACACATGTTGGCCAACTCCTACGGGGGAGGGAGCTTCACTCATTCCCGGCCCTGCAGCAGGCCTATGGCTTAGAAGCTACAGATTATTTTTCTTACCAACAGATTTGCCATTACTTGACACATAAAATAATCCCGGGGTTAACTAGGGACCCAACTGAGATTGAATCATTATTTCTGATGGGGCAATCAAAGAAACTACTTACAAAATTCTATAACATGATGGAGGGGCAAGGGGGACGTAGTCCATTTCAACAAGCCTGGGAAAGGGACCTAGGGATGCAGTGGGAGGAGGGAGAGTGGTCCAGCATCTTCCAGACTAAATATAAAGGGCTGCTAGCAGCTAGCTTTATCGAGAATAATTATAAACTGATGTATAGGTGGCACCTCATCCCTGAGAAGATGCATGTAATGTGTACAGGCCACTCGGATAAATGCTGGAGGGGATGTGGGGAGGTGGGGACCGTATTGCATATCTGGTGGTCTTGCTCTAGCGCGCAGGAGAGATGGGGTGAGATCTTTGCCCTTCTGCGTACCATTATGGGGAAAGACCTTGAACTTAATCCAGCCATTGCCTTGCTGGGGTTCCCACCAGAGGAACTCACACAAACTGAGAGTTTCTTTGTTAATGTGGGCTGTGTGACCTTCCGAATCTTGATGGCACGGCAATGGCGGCAAGTGCACCTGCCCACGGTGCGGGACTGGTTATCTGCTCTTGACTCTAATTATTTACTAAGCAAAGCTACTGCTTTGAGAAATCATAGCTCCAAAAAATTCTCCAAAACTTGGGAGAAGTACTTGTGCTGGCGAAATACGATTTTATAAGATTTCTGATGGTTTGCAAGAACCGGCGGCTGGAAGGGGGGGGGGGGTTTAGCGGGTTTATGATGGTTTGATGTGGCTGTATAAATGTGAGCCTGGCAATTCTGTTTGGTTTTATGTATTACCATTTCAATAAAAAGTTTAAATAAAAAAAATAAAAAAAAACCAGCAGTGTGCGTCGTAGCAAAAGAAAGGCAACCGGAATTGTAATGAATGAGGAAACTGGCTAACTTAATAGAAAAATAATTATAAATAGTAAACGATAGTAATAAAAATTATACATGTGTGACAAAACAGATAGAAAATAAAATACACAAATTGCTAAATCTTCATTTAATTCAAAACCATTTTAAAGTAGAAGAATAAGAAAAGTAAAACACAGGAAAACAAAAATATAAAAAAATGAAGAAAAATAAAAATAAATAGACCAATAGTGCAGATTTTAAAGAAAATACAAGAAAAAAACCATGCCAACAAACAACTAACATGGCAATATTTTGACAAACTGCCTCTATTTGAGATAAAAATAAGCAACCTCTTTTCTAAAAACTGCAGCAAATGAACACACAAACACAAAACACAACTGAACAACAAGGTCATTTTATGAACCTTTTCCGTAAACAAAACGTTTATGCGCATAAATCAAAGGCCTCATACAAAATTAGGTCACACAGAAGTACACTATAGACCTGATATAACATGGCTCGATATAGCATCGTATTGCTTATATCGCGGTCAAAGGTTGGCTCCCTTTATCATTGAGCCCGCTTTATACAGAGTCTAGCAGCTTCCTTCATACATTTGATGTTCCTTTCATGGCTCCGTCCTGTGGCCTCAATAGTGTCTACATCAGCAGGAAAAGAAAAGTTAAAGTGCCATGGAGCCTCGGACCTCAAGCTTCTGCCAATCTCTACCGAGTCCCACCCCCTCAGATGCACACTTTCTGTTGTGTGGGGGTGGGGGGGGGGGAAGGTTTGAGTGCTAAGGCTTCATGGCACTTTAACTTTTCCTCTCCGACTGATGCGACCACAACCACAGGAAGGAATCCCAACAGGAAAGTCAAAAGTATGAAGGGAGCTGCTGGACGATGTAATGTGTGCTCACTTATTATGAGCACTGAATTGTAAGACCCTATCTCCCCCGCTCTATCAGATCTGCAGTGTGTGCAGAGAGCACTAGGCAGCATAACTGTAGAGTAGGCATACTCACGGAGGAGTATGGGCAGAGCATGGGTGAAGTTGCCTCCCATGCCAGATTGGAGACCACCAGATGCACCGCCTTCTTTTCCATAGTTCCTATTCTCTGGAACACTCTTCCCCTTGCTCTGTACACAGAACCCTCTAAGAAATCGTTCAAATCCGCACTAAAAACACACGTGTTCAATGAGGTGTTTCAAGATGGCATGTACACAGTGTGATAGTGGGCATGGAGAGGGAGTGGCTTTGGTAGACAAAATATTGATGCGTATTCCCCTTGTAAAATGGAGAATACACGTCAATATAAAAATTCTAGATGTTGGCATTTACACCTGTCCTGAGGCAGCCATAAGTACGTTTGAATGGGCAAGTGTAAAGGCAGAGGCCAGCCCCCCATCAATCACCCCCTAACATCAATTACCCCAACCAACATCTCCCTGACACCCAGACCCTCCATTACAGATCCCATGGTAGTACTGCTAAGGGGGTCAGGCTGCCAAATAAACACGAGAGGCCTGCCGATGAGCAACACAATGGAGGAATGTGTTTCATAA
The DNA here is from genome assembly GCA_033557465.1 of Ichthyophis bannanicus. Classification (NCBI taxonomy): domain Eukaryota; kingdom Metazoa; phylum Chordata; class Amphibia; order Gymnophiona; family Ichthyophiidae; genus Ichthyophis; species Ichthyophis bannanicus. The sequence continues at coordinate 244,714,445 of CM066040.1, read as the reverse complement.
ACTAATGGAAATGGAACTGCAAACCAGTAGGAACCTGTGCCAGAACCAAGTTGACAATTTTCTTCTTTTGTGGGGCCCATACTTTTATTCATTGCCTGTCAGGACCCATAGTAATATACTACATGTGTAGACCCATTAGTGGAATGGATTCTGTTAACCTGTTGAGTTAGGTAGTGGTGTGTGTGGAAGTTAGGCAGGGGTGGCTGGGGGAGAGGGGGGAAAGAGGAAAGGGGGAAGGATTGCTACGGAGAGTTGTCCTTATTTCTGATATATGCCAAAGTTGTTTATGTGTTGGGTTTAATGTGTAGGTGCATATAGACTAGATGCAACCTAGCCTGCAATGGTTTTGTCTAGTCAGGACTTGTTTGAGAATGGCACGCAGACATACCGTGTGCACATTATGAGCATTCGCTTCATGCTCTGTTGAACATTGCTCTGTTAAACACTGCCAGTTTTTGCCATGAACACACACGCTCGGTGTTAGCTGAGACCCTCTTCAGAACACTTCTCCGATTAGTATGTGATCGCAAACTAAATGGATCACAGTGTGTGCAGCTTGTCTCCGGGAATGCACACTTCGTGCAAGCTGCAAGTCCCAGTTATTTAGAGTTTTGTTGCACGTTGCAGTACATGTTCGGATCGCCCAGTGTACACGCATGGATTTCTCTGTAATCTTGGGTATAGGGAAATGTGATAAAAGAGATTTGAACTAAAGTCATTCTATGATCTCAGGATGCAACCAGAATATATTTTTTAAATTTAGAGATATATTGGACTGGGGACCAAAATATGCAAAGCTTTAAATGTCAAGCAATTGATTTTAAACAGAGAGCTGATGAGAATGGCAAATCAATGTAAATCAACCAAGACTGGTGAGATGTGATCACTTAACTATCTTCCCAAAACTAATCTAGTCACTGAGCTCTAAATGAATTGTAAACCCTGCAAACTAGCAATCAGTCATCTTAAGACATGCTCCCTTGGATCCTCATCTTAATTAGGATAAGCATATTGTACAAATACGTGTAAAAAGTATTATCTCATCTTCAGCTAGCTTGTTTCTTTAAGTTTTTATTATAGGTGCAGAGCTCAAAACAATGTATACTCTGGAGCAAAGTATATTAGATTATTGCAACTTTTTATTTGTAGGATTCCCACTGAAGAAAGACTAAGTCCTGGCTTTTCTAACAAGCCTACATTTGATTATATAAGCTTTGCTAATTTGCAGTCATAAAATGCTTACTTTTGAATGTAGGTATTTTATGATTTTTCTGCTAACTTTATGATTGTTATTTTTCTATTTTAATTATGCAGTTATGCCCATTATTTCTTAATTTTGCTATATGTAAAGCAGTATTTTGGCTGTATTTTATTACTGTATATGTTAAGTATGATTTTATGTTGCTGTTGTGATCTGCTTTTTTTTTTAGTGCCATTAAGTCAGTGTTGACTCATAGCGACCCAGCTACCTCTGGGTTTTCTTGGTAATGTATCACTGGAACTAGATTGCCAGCCTTTTCTTCCAAGGCAATGGAGGGTAAAGTGACTTGCTCAAGGTCACAAGGAGTGCCAGTGGGAATTGAACCCTTGATCTTCTGGGTACTAGGCAGTTGCTCTAACCACTAGGCTACTCCTCCACAGCCCGCAGCTTTAGATACTGTGAAACGTTAAGGCAGAAAAGAACAAACATGACGACAACGATGATGATAATGGTTTCCACAAAAATCTTGCTCATTCATATTTTACTGAGGCTAATTGGGTCTTGCTCGAGAGTAAAAAGTAAGGCATATTCCTTCAACGGAGACCTCAGCTCAACAAGATGGATTTTATATAAAAGATCAATGCTAAAAGAAAAACCAGACAAGGTAACTACTTTAATCAGTTTACAATTTTTCCCGCTCTATAATGTCTATGGCAGGGGTGTTAAATATTTATTTATTTACAGTCTCTTTTATACCACACTATTCAACATCAATGCGGTTTACATGACAACAAAAACTTATACGGTGCAGGAATCTGCTCCGCATTACAAAAAAAACAGGTGCTTAAACTTGGGTAAAACCGGGATAACTATTTACATATAGGCATCACAAAGTTGAGTCCAGAGTAATCCTAGTGTGTTAGTGTGGTGGTACTAGAGGGGGGAAGCAGTTAATGGTGCGCGGTCGTCCAGGTAGTGTTTGAGGAAGAGGTGGTGCTTCAGAGCCTTCCGAAATTGTGTTAGGTCAGGGATTGCCCGGATGCTAGGTGGTAGGGCGTTCCAGCACCTGGGCGTGCAGAACCTAAATGCCCTGCTTGCTGTTGCCTGGGTGCATTGTGTTACTTCTTTCGGGATTACTAATGTGTTAATTGCTGCAGATCTTCAAGCTCTGTTGGGGGGGAGTAGTGTGGATAAGCTCTGAGAGTGAGGTGGAGGAGAGTCCGTTGATGGCCTTGAAGGTCAGCAGTAGGGTCTTGAAAGAGATTCTGCCATGGATACGGAACCAGTGGAGCTGTTTCAGGATAGGTGTCGCGTGTTCACGCCTGGAGGCACCATATAGAACTCTAGCCGCGGTGTTCATTGTGAGCTGGAGCGGACCCAAGGTGGATTGTGGGAGCCCTTGTAGGATTGCAATATATGGCCGGTGGGCCGTTTCCAGCCTACAAAGCTCCCTAATCCATTCCCTCAAGAACATTTGGAAATCACCCTGAGCAGTTTACCTAAAAGGCTGGCAGGCAGAGAGCTCGAGATGAGGCAGCCATGAGGTAGCTATAGGTAGCCCTTCCCCCAAGCCATGCTGCGAACTGTAGATAGCCCTTCCCCCAAGCCATGCTGCAAGCCATGAGTCTCTGATCAGCCTGACCCTTCCCCCGCAAGCCATGAGGTAATCAGCCTGCTAAGAGAGACATTGAGATTCCAGTAGGCACCCTTCCCCCACTCCAGGTCTGAGCACAGTATTTCCCTAGCCCTGAAACCAACAGACCAGAGCATACCGGTTTGGACAGGTCACCCAGGTACCTCCCCAGGGGCTGCTGATTGGTGGGCAGGAAATACCTGTGGCAAATGGGATTGTAGAATGAGTTTAAAACTGTACTGTATATAAGGCATTGTAGGCCGTCCCTCGGGGTTCAGACCCTTGTGGAGGTTGCTGGTATCTCTGTCTGATCCTGTGCACATTAAAGATCCTGTTTGCATTCCAGCCTGCCTGTGAGTTTTCCTTCTGTGGGTGAGTGATTGAATAAGAGCTTTTCACAGCGATTGCTGCAACATTTTGGTGCATTGGCCGGGAAATATTAAAAGAAAAGCCCCTCTCATCACACCCACGGTGGGAAGACTTCTGCTTTTGCAGCATCTGGGCCTCCACCAGTCAGGGACCGGCCCCTCCAGGTGATTAACTGTCCTTGGCGCCCCCGGGCCACTTTGTGCTCGGAAGGACACCTTGATTTGTCTGGACAGCTGGTCCCTGCGGTTGAATCCCCGATTGAAAAACCAGCTGGATAGACTGGCATCCAAACTTCCTGTCTGATCAGAGTTCTGGTGAGTACTGCTACCTTGTCTGGGGCTAGTTCTGTACTCTATCTGTGAGTCCTGGTAATTTCTGGGAACCTGTAGCAGCCTGATCAACTGCACGAGCAGTCCTAGTATGGGCCTTAGTGGCCCTGAAGCCATTGCTCGTCCTGTATCTGAATCTGAATACCGGTAAAACCTGAATATCTGAAACTGCAGTAATCTGAGATCCTTTAAAAGCGCTGCCGAAAGAAAAAAATGTAACTAAATATAGCACTTGATAAGTTAAACATACCTGAGATAAAGAATAGATCGCTGCTTCTCTTCTTTCCTTTCTGCTTGTGGAGAGTTTTCTGAAGCGTGACTGCAAGGAGAGGGCTCTAATATGCTTCCGTTCCGTTTCTAATTTGTGTTAATTTCTGCTCCGGTGTGAATTCTGCCCTCCATGTGCTCCGGTGTGGTTTTACTGCCTTTCTCTGAACCCCCGATGTAATTTCTGTGCTCCGATGTAAGTTTCTGTTCCCCCCATGCTGCTACTGTGTTAATTTCTGCTCCGATGTTGAATTCTGCCCTCCATGTGCTCCGGTGTGGATTTACTGCATTTCCCTGAACCCCCGATGTAATTTCTGTGCTCCGATGTAAATTTCTGTTCCCCCATGCTGCCGCTGTGTTAATTTCTGCTCCGATGTGAATTTCTCTCTCAGTTGTGCTCCGATGTTAATTCTGCCTCCCCCCATGCTGTCCGATGTGAATCCATGCTCCCCATGTGAATTACTGCCTTCCCTTGGGCCTCCGCTGAGGTTTTGTGCCTCTCGGTGCTGTCCCGGTGCACAGCTGACCCCCGCTAAATTTTCCGGTGTTCCCTTGAGCCCCCGCTAAGGTTCCGGCCTTCCCTGGGCCCCCGCCGAATTTCTCTGCCTTCCCTGGGCCCCCGCCGAGTTTCTCTGCCTTCCCTGGGCCCCCGCCGAATTTCTCTGCCTTCCCTGGGCCCCCGCCGAGTTTCTCTGCCTTCCCTGGGCCCCCGCCGAGTTTCTCTGCCTTCCCTGGGCCCCCGCCGAGTTTCTCTGCCTTCCCTGAGCCCCCGTTGGGTTTCCTGCCTTTAAAACCAGAAATAAATAAATAAAATGCTAACCTTTTGTTTTTTGGTTGATTAAAAGAGAGGTGATGCTTGGAAGTCCACCATTTCCCCTTTTTTTCCATCTGTGGAGAGCTGGTGTGGAGGAGCACGAGGAGGTAGCAGCCATCTTGTGGACACCACGTGCGTTTCTCTGCAGAGGTATTGGGCTGCCCTGGAGTGATCCTGGAGCTCCATCTAGTGGTCATTTAAAAACTAGCTGTATTTTTATCCTTATGGTTAAAGTGATCCTGGAGCTCCATCTAGTGGACATTAGAAAATAGCTAGCTATATTTCTCATACTGTACTGTATTTCTAATATCCTCATGGTGAAAGTTAAATCCTATGATACAGCTAGAGAGAGTGTCTGTGATGTATTTGTAACAAGCTGCTACTGAGGAAAGAGAGTGTATGAGTATTCGCTGCTGAGACGTCTCTGTTTTCTGTTTTCCCTCTTTCTTTTTCCCTTTGTGGTCCTGTGTGTTTTGTGCAACCAAACTCTGCCTGTTACCAGGATTATATTGTATATTGTATTCCCAGAAGTGAGATTAGAAAATTTACACTGAACATTGTGATTTGTGAATTGTGATTAGAGCATGGGGTCCGGAGGCTGAATTGTGGTGAGGGAGTATCCGGACCAGCTTCCCTGTATGGATTCATGGCTGGCCCATATAGTTAATGTACTGTTATGTAAAAATTGCTAGTGGCTCTGTGTTTGTTAGTGGCTCTGTGTTTGGTTGTGACATTAGGGAAAGAAAGTTTTTGTCCAGACATTAGGTCTTTATATTTCAGGATTGATTTTGATACTCTATCAGTAAAAGGTGAAGTTATTGACGAGTCGCCCCTGTGTCCCCAAACAGTGAAAAACACCAGGTCTACTGATTGCAGGGAAGGGGACAGTTTGGAAAAGGGGGGGGTGGGGTTTGCTGTGTGTGGACTGTGGTACTGGTATATCAGTAAAGAAAGACAATTGCATTGTTTGATGCATATCCAATTTCATTGCTATGTTTCATGCATGATCAGTGGTCAGGGAACCAGGTGTTTTGGTCACACCTCTCAGCGGTGACTGGGGGATAGTTGGAACTGCTGAAATAGTTTGCATAGCTATAGAAAGATACTGGGAGGAGTTCCTTCTTCTAGCAGATGAATGGAGGCCCATTAGAGAGGACAAAAGAAAAAAAAAATCATCTAGGAGTCTTTCTCCTAGAGGACAAAGAACCCCAATTCACCTAGCCACACCTAGCCTGCAAACAATCCTCTTGTCATCAATTTTAATTGTAGAGTTTGAGCTTCTAGAACCATGAGGTGCCTCCTTTGAGCATCCTCAAATGTCTGCTGGAAGCAAACAAAGGCTGGAGAAAAATCCTTATAAGATCATGAAGAAATGAAGATTTTTTTTTACTTGTCCTTTAAAGCCTGGATTTTCTCTGGTACATATATTTGGTTTTGACTGCACATACAAACTTAAGCAAGTAATACTTCTGAATGATATGCCATCTTTGGCAGTTTATTCTGCAGACAGTAAATGCTGTGCTGATGATTGCGTTCTTTCCTGCTTGGTACATTAAACTGCCTTGATCAACTGTATTCATTTTTCTGATACTACAATGATATTGCATTCCAGATATCCACCAACCTTCTTATAAAGTATCAGTTTCATGCCTGTTTTGAACTATAAGATACAAGGTAATCACTTTGCCTTGTTAAGCTCTGTGCTCATGAATGATGAACAGGACAGTAACATCATAGGTGCTATTTAGAATAAATTCACCTGTCCTGCTGTATTTGAATTTTACATGTTGGTGTCCAGAGTTCAGGAGCACAATATATTATAGCACTGTGAGATACAAATCTTTTTAGTTTATACATTTGTACTTTGTTACCAAATATACTGGTAGGAGTACATTATGTAGAGGTCCAGTATACACAGCAATAAGATGAGTAAATATTAAATTTTGGAAAGGGGCTGATCTGAAATCGCTTGGTTCCCAAGTATATAAAGCAAATTTAGTGGAAAGATGGAACTGTGATTCCCAGAAATATGGAAATATTTGTAAAAATATTATTTACAAATATAATGATAACATTAACTCGAGTTGATTGGATAAAACTAAATCTTACTTGTCAGCAATGATCCAGGAGAGCTTTGAGAAAATGAATGAGAGAGGGGCAGAAGGTGAGACGACAGCCTAGGAAAAAGGCAATAAAACGTGCTACTCCAAGTGTGATGATCTGGGCCACTGGAATTCTGACTGCTCTAAGACTCCTCGAGGACCCACAAGGCCTGAGAAAACACGAACCTTGTACATTTATGCCTCTGAAGAGACATGAATAGGCAGGGGGGAATAGGCCAAGAAGAACCCGAGGAAGTATTGCCATGAGGCCTATTCACAAATGCCTTGCAGGCCAAGAAGAACCAGAAGGAGTATCGCCATGAGGCCCAACCACCAATGCCTTGTGCCCTCTTAGTCTCTCACCTCAAGAGGATCTCTTTTGACACCATAATTAATGGATAGCTTACATAAATCCTTGTGGACCACTGCATTTTCAAGATCAGTCCAAGTATTTTTTTAAGTTTCCTACAGTACTCTCACTGGGAACCAGGTGTACAATAGACTCTAGTCATACATGAGAGATATGTGGCTGTCATGTTAGGAGCCATATTTCTTTCTATTGGAATTGATGTATCGTTTTATATTGAAGATTGTTTAGACAGTCGCTATTTAGAATGAGCACCCATGCCAATCTAGAACTGCACCAATTAAGTTAGTGGGAAATGGACACTGTTTACAACAATACTATGTCTCTAACAATTGTTTTAGCAGCCTTGCCAGATAAGGATACATTAGTATGGTATAGAAAAAAGAAAAAATTGAAGGACCTATGTATGTAGTTGGTGGAAAGTGTTGTGAGGGGTAAAGTGATATATTAAGAAGAAGGACTCTGATGGACAGTAAACTGGTGAAGGCAATTTAATGATGTGAAGTGATGTATCTGGCTAATGAATATAAAAAATGATGAGGGATAAATTGATGACAAATTCTCACAGGCAAAAAAAAAAAAAAAAAAAAAAAAATTGGTGTGATTCTAAAACTTGTCAGAATTACAGAACACGCGCGTGCACTTGTCTGATCTGTAAACATGTGGAGATCAGTCAAGGGCATAATGGAATATTTCCTACCAGCAAAGGAACCTCCAGTGATAATGGATCCAGGAGTGGAAGCAGGATCTGCTGACTCCCCAGTGGCGAGACCCGTATACTGTTCTGCGGACCACCCCCACGGCTGTCAAGGTGGCTGAAGTTGCTCCGAGGATCCATCACTCTCGTGTCAAGGCCGCTGCACCAGAAATTGTTCCAGCCTGGACTTCTGTCACAGTTCCAAACCAGCCCCTACGCTTTGACACTTCTGCCCAGTACGGGGTTCTAACAGACTGCCGACGAACTCTGGACCACCGGAGAGACTGATTTACAGACACCTTTCCTGGAACCGGGATCAGACTGAGAAAAGGTTGTTTCCACCCTTGGCACCCTGGTAGAACGCAAGGCGGCTGCCACGGTCATGGCCCTGACCCAATATACTCCTCTGCGGCTTGCCTCCAGTAATACAGCCCTCAACCGCCTCTAGCGGTTGAGGTCTTACTTAAAAAGGGGGGAATGAGGCAGCCATGAGGTAGCTATAGGTAGCCCTTCCCCCAAGCCATGCTGCGAACTGTAGATAGCCCTTCCCCCAAGCCATGCTGCAAGCCATGAGGCTCTGATCAGCCTGACCCTTCCCCCGCAAGCCATGAGGTAATCAGCCTGCTAAGAGAGACATTGAGATTCCAGTAGGCACCCTTCCCCCACTCCAGGTCTGAGCACAGTATTTCCCTAGCCCTGAAACCAACAGACCAGAGCATACCGGTTTGGACAGGTCACCCAGGTACCTCCCCAGGGGCTGCTGATTGGTGGGCAGGAAATACCTGTGGCAAATGGGATTGTAGAATGAGTTTAAAACTGTACTGTATATAAGGCATTGTAGGCCGTCCCTCGGGGTTCAGACCCTTGTGGAGGTTGCTGGTATCTCTGTCTGATCCTGTGCACATTAAAGATCCTGTTTGCATTCCAGCCTGCCTGTGAGTTTTCCTTCTGTGGGTGAGTGATTGAATAAGAGCTTTTCACAGCGATTGCTGCAACAGAGAGAGCAGCCCATGATGATGGAAAGCTGCACCGGCACACGCAGCTCCAGCGCAAAGAGCAGCACCTCCCACAGCAGTGTGAGAGGCACAGAGGAGACTCCCGCCCATCGCTGCTATTTTTGGAGGTTCCGAGGGAGGGTGCAGCAGCAGAAGAGTAGTGGTGCAAGCCCTGTGGTAGAAGGAAAGAAGGATAACAAATGCCAACATTTTTTCCTAATCTGAGCTAACCTCATTGCTGAGTTACACTGGAAGCAAAATCTGTAATACCCCCCCAAATGCTGCAGCGACCTGGGGAAGGAGCTCAGCTTAAATTAGAAAAAATACCAGAGTTTCTGCTGTCCTGATCCTGATGGGCAGATGCTAGACACAGTGAGGGAGAGGGGGGGGGGAGACACTAGATTGGGGTGGGGGGGAGGTGCTGGGACAGATTAAGCCATTCCTGGTTTTACCCCAATGTAATGCAATGGAAGTGCAGCCAGGAATGGTTCTTCCTGTCCCTGATGACCTGGAGTTATATGGTAATTCTATCATGACTTCCATCAGTCTTCTCTTCCTCTTTCTGCTAGTTACATTGTTCTCCTCTCCTCCCGCCCCTCCCCCTCCCCCCCCCCCCAATCCTCTGTGAACTCATAGCTTCCTCTTCTCAAAACCTGTAAAACACAGCTCTTCATTAAAAAGCAAGCAGGGATATATCTGCATGCATGTTCGTGCAAATGTGCAAATGTACCTCTGCTCATATGGCCACAATATCTGGTCACCCCGCTTACAGTGCCTTCCCCCCCCCCCATCCATGTGGCCCAAGAGGCCTATTTACTGAAGTGTGTGCAATAAGCAGTTAACATAGGTAAAAAAATAAAATACAATTATTAAGGCATAGGAAATACCGTTAACGCACTAAATCCTGCATTTAACACCTAACATGGGATCTTATGTTAATGGCACAAAAGGGATGAAGAGGAAAGCACAAACATTAGCACATACTGCACAGACTATTATTGCAGAAATTTAGCTACAATTTCAGAGATGTTATTAATGCGCCTTACCACAGAAGCAGTCAACATCATGGCTGCTTCCGCCACATGCCCCACCACAACCCCTTTAACTCCAAAGCATTACTATGAAACATTTCACTAGTGCGTTAATAGCAAAACCTTAACTGCAGTTTAGTACACAGGCCTGTGTGTGTGTTAATGGCCAACATGTATGAGAAGCAAGAAGCATTGCACTGTAGGTGTATACTGCCTTTAAGAATAACACTAAATAATAAGTACCCTCCAATGATGGATCTCCAAAGTTCTAATACATGACCATCATCAAAATAAACCCACAAAATAAATTCAATACTATTTTTGTCGGAGCCCACCGAGGGAGGGCTAGAACTGTTTACCTAACCCCACTTGACGGTAGACTACTTTTATTTTATTTCACCCTAGTGCATTTAAAACGAGTACTTATCTTCATAACCAGCACTGCACTTATTATCTTCCACGTTGCAAATCACGAAGGTGCACGACGTGCACGTTTCGGGTGTGCGCCCTGTTTCAAGTGCTCTTCATCCATTCAAATATGCAACAAAAACGCCGTCTTCGCGGCCATGGGCTATCTATTGTGAATGGCATCGACAAAGCCCTAACCTTTAAATCGAGGAAAACCAATCAGAACCGGGAAAAACCTCACTGTCAGAGGTATCCCCGCTGCTATTGGTCAAAATCTTGGATCATGACTAAAGACACATGAACTCCACGTCATAAAATGGTAATCCAATCAATAGCCCGATTCAGACCATGGGGGTGGATCGTATGCAAAACGAAAATCCATCTTTGTTCCAAACGTTGCAATTTTTGCTCTCGATCACCACCCCGTGTATCCCAAGGGACATGATCTATAATAGTCCATGTCAAATCCTCAAAAACATGGGGAATTTCTGCGCAATGTTCTGCCAAAGGGGCTGTTAAAACTCAATTTTTTATCCGTGAAGCGTGCTCCGCAAGGCGTTGGCACATTGAGCGAATCGTACGCCCCACATACAAGAGTCCGCAGGGACGCTTCAATAAATATACCACATATGAGGTGAGGCATGTCGTCTTCCATCGTCGGACATAGTTTCGACTAGTAAGGGGATGTTGCCAAACCAAACCAGAGATTGTCCCTTCACAATATTTGCACATATTACAGGGGTAATGGCCCCCCTCCTGCCCTGGTGAAATGGGTCTGTCTAGTGCCAAAGTTGTCTTCACCAATTGATTATCCAAATTGATGCCCCTTGTGAATGCCAAACGTAAGGGTTGTTTAAAACAATCATGTAAGGTCAACATTTGCCAATGAGAACGTAGAATTTTTGCAACTTCAGTGCTTCTGTCAGTATAAGGTAATACCCCAACTATCGAATCCCCCTCCGTTGATTTTTTAGAAGAATAACGAGGGTCCAGTAACCATTCGCGATGAACGTTACGACATGCCTGACCTCATATGTGGTATATTTATTGAAGTGTCCCTGCGGACTCTTGTATGTGTGGCGTACGATTCGCTCAATGCGCCAACGCCTTGCGGAGCACGCTTCACGGATAAAAAATCGAGTTTTAACAGCCCCTTTGGCAGAACATTGCGCAGAAATTCCCCATGTTTTTGAGGATTTGACATGGACTGTTATAGATCATGTCCCTTGGGATCCACGGGGTGGTGATCGAGAGCAAAAATTGCAACGTTTGGAACAAAGATGGATTTTCGTTTTGCATACGATCCACCCCCATGGTCTGAATCGGGCTATTGATTGGATTACCATTTTATGATGTGGAGTTCATGTGTCTTTAGTCATGATCCAAGATTTTGACCAATAGCAGCGGGGATACCTCTGACAGTGAGGTTTTTCCCGGTTCTGATTGGTTTTCCTCGATTTAAAGGTTAGGGCTTTGTCGATGCCATTCACAATAGATAGCCCATGGCCGCGAAGACGGCGTTTTTGTTGCATATTTGAACGGATGAAGAGCACTTGAAACAGGGCGCACACCCGAAACGTGCACGTCGTGCACCTTCGTGATTTGCAACGTGGAAGATAATAAGTGCAGTGCTGGTTATGAAGATAAGTACTCGTTTTAAATGCACTAGGGTGAAATAAAATAAAAGTAGTCTACCGTCAGGTGGGGGTTAGGTAAACAGTTCTAGCCCTCCCTCGGTGAGCTCCGACAAAAATAGTATTGAATTTATTTTGTGGGTTTATTTTGATGATGGTCATGTATTAGAACTTTTAAGAATAACACGGCAACAGCTAGCCAAAACACTCTGGAGATTTTCTACATTATTTGCAACATTCTAAACAAATGAACATACAGTAAGTATTTATGGAACAGTCAACCCCAGGACTGGATTTTGACTGCCCTCAGACAACTAAAATGAACATCTGGCAGCGAAATCCACTTTTAAGGTACCAAGAGTACAGTCCTTTAGGTGACGAGGGGACATAACCAATGTTCCCTCTAATTTTCTGTAGGCTGTGTGCGCATAAAATATCAGCTGTGCAGCTTTTGAAGGAAGGTTACATTTTTGTGCATCACATAACGACACTCAGAGTTATATACTTTAAAATTTGACTACACGTCAGAATACAGTATGTACACCACATTGATTTTAATCAAATTAAATGAAAATAGACGATTACTAAATGAAGCGGAAAATTTCTAGTAATTACAATCACAACTTTTAAATTTTAAGACATCGGTGTTTTCTATCAGAATCAGAACCGTAATTTTTGTGCGCTATGTTGCAAAGTATGTGCGCTCGCTCGGCGAGGTGTGTGCGCGCGCGCACACGCGCACAGCTTAGAGGGAACAGTGGACATAACCCTCAACCACTAAGAGGATTGTTTCTGTTTTACATCATTATTTTCTGGGCAGCAGCACCACTCTTACTATTAGCTGCTATTACTTACCCCTCTACTAGTACAGATGTACAGTTATGGTCAACATTATTGGCACCCTTGCATTTTAGGTACATTGTGTACAAGATCTTGAGAAATAATTGGAAACATTCCAACTGTTTGTCATCACAATATTTTATTAGTATGTTCAAACGTATACAAAACAAAAAAGAAAAGAATGTCTGTGCAACACAGACATAGAACTTTATGAAAACAAAAACGAAATATGATCTGGGCAGAATTAATGGCACCTTTCACTAATATTTGGTTACACAACCCTTGGCAGTGATGGCAGCCTCCAAACATTTCTTGAAGCCATCTATAAATTTTGTACATCTGTCTGCTAGTAGTTTCTCCCACTCCTTTATTGCAATTTACAGTATTCTAGCTCATGAATGTTTCCAGGATTCCTTTTACCAAAAACAGATTTTAGCTCTTTCCAAAGGTTCTTAATTGGAATGAGATCAGGACTCATTGCTGGCCTGTTTAAAACAGTGCATTTTTTCCATTTTAACAGTTCTTTTGTACTTTTGGATATATGTTTTGGGTCATTCTCCTGCTGGAGGACCCATGACCCAGATCTAGCTTTCTGACACTAGGTAGCACATTTCACTCTAAGATACTTTGGTAGTCCTCTGACTTCATGATTCCTTTAATATGTTCCAGACCTCCAGTTCTTGAGGTAGCAAAACAAAAACAACATTATGGAACCTCCACCATATTTAACTGTAGAAAGGTGTTTTTTGCCTTATAAACTTAATTTCTTTGCCTATAAATTTATCGCTCGTCCACGTTGCTCAAGAACTCAAGTTTGTTTTCATTTGTCCACAAAACATTTTCCCAGAAGGATTATGATTTTTCAAGGTGGGTTTGGCCAAAGATCAGATGTGCCTTTTTATATCCATATTTGAGCAGTGAGGTCCCTCTTTGGCCTTCACCCATGAAGTCCTTCTTTGGTTAGTGTACGGTGTATGGTCCAGGTTGAAACCACCACTCCAGATTGCTTCCAGTTCAACCTTAAGCTCTTTGAATGTTGTATGTGGTGTCTTCCACAGTTTGCACTAACCTTCAAAGACTTCTTATTTTCCTCTTCCCACCACGTCCTGGGTGACGATAATGGCTTTTCTGATGGTTTCAGCAGCTCTCTTGTCTTCGCTATTGTGAATATGGAACAGAGAGCAAATGGGGCCATTTTAAACATTAGAGCCACCATTCATTGGTTGATTCAAGTCATGCGAGTACTGACAGTTGCTCACAGACAGGTTCATCTAATTTTACTGCAATGGGAATGTGGTCCTGTTCAAACCGATTTGAGTTGTTTATAAAACTGTCAATCATGTCCTGGCAATGTCCCAATTTTTATACCATTTCCTACCATTTCCTTTTTTTTAAATTGGTCTTGTTTTATTTGATTTTTTTATATGACAAATGTGTGCATATATAGTCCTAAGCCATTTCATTGGCCACTATTTTTTTTAGGAGATATTGGACATTAAGGAGTTGAACTGCAAGAGTGCCAATAATGTTGACCACAACTGTATTTAATTTAATTTAATTTAATTTAATTAACAGATTATTTATATACCGCTCCTTCCATTGATCAGATGCGGTTCCCACAGAACAATAAACAGTGCAAGCTGTTTTTACATATAACAATTTGTAACTTAGATATTACAGTATGGTGTAATTGTAGAGTATGGTATAACTGTATGGTGCATTTGTGGAGTCTTTCCCCTGGGGCAGGGCTTTGTGGAGTCTGGGACATGATTTTGTGTTGGCTTGCTTCTGGTGCTTTTCCTTTGGGTTGGGTGTGGTGAGTTTCTAATGTATTTTTTTTGTGGACCTTTTTGTGAAATTTTGCTATTTTGAGTTTGTGGAGTGTGACTGGATGGGACCGTTGGGTGATGTGGTTGGGACCTGCCTGGGGGGGGGGGGGGTTACCCTTTGCTGGTGCGTGTGCTGGTCTGGTGATTTTTCCATGTTGCTTTGGCTGTGTGGTGTTGGGATGGTGTAGGCTGAAGATTGGTGAGTACAATTGTTTTATGATATATGCTCTACTGCTGTTTAATTGAGATCCTTATTGGTGAAATTGGAGGAAGAGAAAATGACAAATAGAAACATAGAAGCATAGAAACATGACAGAAAAAGACCACATGGCCTATCTAGTCTGTCCTTCCATATCAACCACTACCACAGTTCCCTTTTTTCCTTTAGCAATCCTCTGTGATTGTCCCATGCTTCTCTGAATTCAGATACTGTCCTCATCTCTACCTCCTCCACTGGGAGACTAATCCACAGATCCACCACTCTTTCAAGTACTCTTTTCAAGTACATTCGTAGCAAAAAACCTGTGAGAGAGTCAGTTGGTCCATTAGATGATAGAGGGGTTAAAGGGGCACTAAGAGGCGACAAGGCGATAGCGGAGAGACTGAAGGAATTCTTTGCTTCGGTCTTTACTGAAGAAGATGTAGGGATGCTACCCATGACTGAAGTGGTATTTAAAGGTGCGGAAGAATTGAAGGAAATATCGATACATCGGGAAGATGAATTACAACTATTAGATAAACTGAAGAGTAGCAAATCACTTGGGCCGGATGGTATACATCCAAGAGTGTTGAAAGAACTGAAATATGAGATTGCAGACCTGTTATTAGTAATCTGTGAATTTTCATTAAAATCATCTGTAATACCTGAAGATTGGAGGATCGCCAATGTAACACCAATTTTTAAAAAGGATTCCAGGGGTGATCCGGGAAACTACAGACTGGTGAGCCTGACGTCAGTACCGGGAAAAATGGTAGAAACTATCATAAAGAAAAAAAAATTACTCAGCATGTAGATAGTCATGGCCTAATGGGAGACAGCCAACATGGCTTTAGGCAAGGAAGATCTTGTCTTACTAATCTGTTATGTTTTTTTAAGGTGTGAATAAACAGGTGGACAAAGGTGAGTCGGTTGATATAGTGTATCTGGACTTTCAGAAAGCCTTTGACAAGGTCCCTCATCAGAGACTTTTGGCAAAACTAAAGAGTCATGGGATAGGAGGCAGTGTACTACTGTGGATCAGGAACTGGTTAAAAGATTAGAAAGCAGAGGGTAGGGCTAAATGGCCATTTTTCCCAATGGAGAAAGGTGAATAGTGGTGTACCCCAGGGATCTGTGCTGGGTCCGCTGCTTTCTGACATATTCATAAATGACCTGGAAAGGGGAATAACGAGTGAGGTTTATCAAATTTGCAGATGACACAAAACTATTTCAAGTTGTTAAAACCCAAGCGGATTGTGGAAAATTGCAAGAGGATCTTGATAACTTAGAAGACTGGGCATCAAAATGGCAGATGAAATTTAATGTGGACAAGTGCAAAGTTATGCACCTAGGGAAGAACCCCCCAAACTATGGTTACACGATACAAGGTTCCACATTAGGAACCACCACCCAGGAAAAAGATTTAGGCGTTATTGTGGATAACATGTTAAAACCATCGGCCCAGTGTGCAGCGGCGGCCAAGAGAGCAAACAGAATGCTAGGTATCATAAGGAAAAGAATGGAAAATAAAACAAAGCGTAGTTACTCACCTGTAACAGGTGATCTCCGGGAACAGCAGAAATAAGTCTTCACATATGGTTACTGTCGACACCGGCGGAGCCTGCGTGAGAACGCTCTCCAGCATCCAAAAGGAAAGCTTTTGGGAGCATCCCACCACGCATGTGTGCTGGCTTCCCGCCCAACTACCTCTTCTCACTTCAGTTGAGTTGAAAGCTGAGACCAAAGGAGAGAAGTAAAAGAAAAATAGAAAGAGAGAAAGGCAACTCCTAGGGGAGGTAGGTGGGTTGTGAAGACTTATTCCTGCTGTTCCCGGAGATCACCTGTTACAGATGAGTAACTACACTATCTCCAGGAACAAGCAGGAATGTAGTCTTCACATATGGGGACTCCCCAGCTAAAAATGCCTAGGGATGACCCCAGCATGTTGCGGATCTATGTAAGATGGGCCATGCTTCCTCCCAGGGACCTCAGGCATCCAAGAGTGGATGGTGGGAAGGAGTTGATCTAGGAATGGAAGAGATGCTGTAGAACAGCCTGACCAAACAAGGCATCCCGACGGGAGTCCTTGTTTAAACAATAGTGGGCAGTGAAAGTATGTACAGAAGCCCAAGTTGCTGCTTTGCAGATCTCATCAATAGCAACTGAACAAAGATTAGCTGTTGAGGCTGCCATGGCTCTGACATTATGAGCTGTGTCATGGCCTTCAAGAGGGATTCCTTTACTCTGATAGGTAAAGGAAATACAGTCTGCAATCCACTTAGAGAGAGTTCTCTTAGTGACTGGAAGTCCTAAATGACTAGAGTCAAAAGCCAGAAAAAGTTGAGAAGACTTTCTAAATGGCTGAGTTCTGTGAAGATAAAAAGCCAGAGCCCGCTTACAATCTAAGGTGTTAAGATTTCTTTCCGCGCTGGAGGCATGAGGACTAGGAAAGAAGACTGGGAGATATCACCTCTTCATTTAAACCAGTCAGTTTATCACCTTTGGCATAAAATGAGGATGAGTCCTCAAGACTACTTTGTCATGATGGAACCTCGTATAAGGCAGGTCAGCAACTAAAGCTTGCAGTTCACTAATGCGTCTTGCAGAAGTGATAACAATTAGGAAAATGACTTTCCATGAAAGAAACTTTAGCTCCGAAGTCGCTAAAGGTTCAAAGGGAGGCTTCATGAGTTGACCCAGAACAAGATTAAGATCCCATGCCACCGGAGGTGGTTTGATGGGAGGTTTAGTTAAAAGGAGACCCCTCATAAATCTTGAAACAAGAGGATGAGATGAAATTGGTTGTCCATCAAAGGGTTTATGAGATGCAGCAATAGCACTAAGATGGACCCTAACAGAATTGGTCTTGAGACCAGAAGCTGATAAGTGAAGGAGATAGTCCAGAAGGGACTCTACCGGTACCAAGAGGGGATTAAGTCCCCTCTGGGAACACCAGATTGAGAACCTCTTACACTTAAAAGCGTAAGAACGCCTTGTGGAAGGTTTTCTGGAAGCCAGAAGAATATCCTTCACTTGTTGTGAAAGGCCTAGATCTTGAAGTTCTGTGCCTCGAGTAGCCAGGCCTTGAGATGAAGGGACTGGGGATTGGGGTGCAGTAGGGATCCGTTGTTCTGGGACAGAAGATCCGGAGCACTCCCCATCTCCAGAGGAGTGGCTCGAGAGAGACCCAAGAGAAGAGGATACCATGTTTGCCTTGGCCAGCAGGGAGCTATGAGTATCATGTGACCTCTGTCTCTCTGGTGTTTGAATAAGGTTTTGGGGATCAAGGGAATTGGTGGGAAGGCATAGAGAAAATCCTGGCCGCAATGGAGCAGGAATGCATCCCTCGCCTGACAATTTTGAGCTGGCAGTCTGGAACAGTACCGGGAAAGTTTGGCATTCTGTGGACTTGCAAAGAGGTCTATGTCTGGTGTTCCCCAGACTTGAAACACTCGGGCAAGTTGATGTGAGTGAAGAGACCACTCGTGTGGCAACAGGACTCGACTGAGTCTGTCCGCCCAAACGTTCTGAATGCCTGGAAGGTATACTGCTAACAAATGAATGTGATGCTCTCTGGCAAAGGCCCACAGTTGCAAAGCTTCCCTGCATAATTGCAGAGAGCCTGTTCCGCCTTGTTTGTTTAGGTAAAACATGGCCACTTCATTGTCTGTTTGCACCAGAACTGTTTTGCTTACGAGATGAAAGCAAAAGACTCGAATAGCATTGGAAATGGCCCTTAGCTCTAGGAGGTTTATTTGAAGAGAAGCCTCCTGTGGGGTCCAGAGACCCTGGGTAGACAGATCACCCAAGTGGGCTCCCCAACCCAACTTGGATGCATCTGTCATCAGTACAGCCTGAGGTAGGGGTTGCTGAAAAGGAGAGCCTACTGTAAGGTTTTCCAGAGATTGCCACCAATGCAGAGACGCAATCAGGCGTGTGTTAACTCTGATCTTGTCTGACAGACATCCTGAGGCCTGGGACCATTGGGAAGCTAAGGTCCACTGGGCCACTCGTATATGAAAACGTGCATAAGGAATCACATGGACTGTAGATGCCATGTGTCCTAGAAGTCGAAGCATCTGTCGAGCAGTGAGGAAGGTTCTTAGCACTGCTTGAGATGCTAGTTCGATGATGCGCAGACAGCGAGGCTTTGACTGCTGTGTGTCCAAGCGAGCCCCTATAAACTCGAGGGATTGAGATGGGGTGAGCTGGGACTTTGGAAGGTTTATGATCCATCCCAAGTACTGTAGTATGTGCATTTGCTCAGGAAAGAGCATGACTTGCCTCTAGAGCTGACAGTGCTCGGATGAGCCAATCGTCTAAGTAAGGGAAGACAATAATTCCTAGAGTCCTCATAAATGCTGCTACTACTGCCATGCATTTTGTGAAGACCCTTGGAGCAGAGGCCAGTCCGAAAGGAAGGACCCTGTATTGAAAATGTCTTCCCTCGACTAGGAATCAAAGGAATTTTCTGTGATCTGCATGGATAAGGATATGCATGTAAGCATCCCTTAAATCCAGACAACATAGCCAATCTTACTCGTGAAGGTATGGAAGAAGAGTGCCGAGGGAGACCATCTTGAACCTTTCTTGGACTAAATATTTGTTCAGTTCTCTGAGGTCCAGGATTGGTCTTAGTCCCCCTAACTTCTTTGGAATGAGAAAATAGGGGGAATAGAATCCTGTGCCCTGCTGGGACTTTGGCACCTCTTCTATAGCCCCTTGAGCCAGAAGAGTGGTGACCTCTTGCCACAACAGGTCTGAGACTGGTGGTTGAGATTTGAACTGTTTTATTAGCGTGGATGGGGGCAAGCTGAGGAAATGGAGCTTGTATCCCAGACTCACTATAGATAGAGTCCAATTTTCTGAAGTGATTTGTTGCCATCTTTTGGCAAAATGGCAAATATGGCCTGGAATATTTAAAGGTTCTGGGCTTAGAACAGGAAGAATGGCTAAGTTCTCTAGACAACAGTCAAAGACCCTGAGGAGGCTGGATCTGCTGAGCCTTCTGAGCTTGTGTCTTTCTTTGTCTAGTTTGTTGTTGCCCCTTCTGGGGAACATGTGTTTGCTGGGTGGAAGATGGATAGAATTTCTTCTTCTTAGAGAAAAAAGGTTTTTTGAAAAACCTTTTCTTGGCTGGGTTAGCTGTAGATTTTGACAACCTGTCTAAAGTTGTATTATCAGTGTCAATTTCATTAGCTTTAAGCTGCCAATCCTTGCCAAAAAGATTTTCTCCTGTGCAAGGAATGTTACCCAGCTTATCTTGCACCCATTCCTCCAAGTCTGAAGCTTGGAGCCAGGCAATATGATGTGCTCCTATGGATATAGCAGAGGTTCTGCTAATTTATTTATTTTTATTTATTTAGACAGTTTTGTATGCCACCTTATCCTTCAATCAAAGTGGTCACAACACAATTGGGGGATACATTTAACACGAGGGGATATGAGACATATACACTAATACTTACAGGGAACATGGGCAATGGAGGGTTAAATGGCTTGCCCAAGACCACAAGGAGCACCTGTGGGACTAGAAACCCCAGTCCTTCTGGCCCAAGGTTGCTGTCCTCTAGTGGGATTTGAACCCCCGACCTTCCGGCCTGAAGTACCTTGCCCCAACCACTAGGCCACTCCTCCACTCAAAATACATTCAAAACAGTCAAAGGTAGCACGATTCATAAACTTAGAGACATTTTGAGCATGTTTGACCAGAGTCATACTCTGTCCGTTTATCCTCTTGAGGAAAAGGGTTCAAAAGCTCCAAGTCTTTTGTAACCTGCTCAAGAAACATTCCCATGTATAATATATAAGAACTGATTCTTGCTGATAGCATGGAGGACTGAAAGCATCGACGACCAAAGGCATCCAGTGTTCTAGACTCACGACCTGGTGGATTGAAGAGTGTCGTTTAGCACTCTTAATCCGCCTCATGGCGGACTATACCACCATAGAATGATGTGGTAATTGAGTCTTCTGAAACCCTGGGCAAGGTGGTACTCGATACATAGTGTCACGACGTCTAGAATGTGGAGATACTGTTAAAGGAGCTTCCCACATTCTTAACATTAGATAATAGGAAGCATAGCTGCCTCCTTTGGAGCCAAAGGATATTGAAGAATACGCAATTCTGCCCTAGGCTCCTTTTCTGGTACTACTGTAATGGCAAGACCCTTTGCCATATCACGTACAAAATCATGAAAAGACATATCCTCAGGAGGGGACATTCTGCGTTGAGGAGAAGGAGTTGAATCTTGTAAAAGTTCAGCTCTGGTACCGGTGGAATCATCCGAGTCATCAGAATCGGAAGACTCAAAAGGAGGAAGCACCGGGTTATCCCGAAGCAGATGGCGTCGGTACCGCTCGATGTCGGTACCGAAACGAGTCGGTACCTGATCCCCCATGCTGGAGAGAGATTCCAAACTCGGCATCGGGGGAAGCATGCCTGTTGAAGTAGGTACCGAGGGCACTGGCATTGGTACCGGTGCCTGCAGAACCGTCTGCAGCGACTTTAGCGGTACCGAAGTAGCTAAAAGAGTCGCTAGACTGCGTTCGATAGCAAGGAGTCTCTTGTCCACTGCCGATGCCGGGGTGTCGGTACCAGCAGTAGCAGCCACAACCCCCGAGCATGGCACCAGTAGTTCCATCTAGGACGAGGCCTCGGGAACATCCTGGAGCCCAGATAAAGCTTTGGAGCCCGAAGACTCCCGCCGGGGCTGTTTTGCCAGAGAAGTATCCTCGAGGGCAACGCCAATGGCATCTCGATGTTTAGAGGAGATCTACCCTTCGAGGACCTGCTAGTCTTAGAAGACTTGTGTTTAGTTACCCGAGATCCCTGGGAAGAAGTAGAAGCCCTGGAAGACACTGATGCTACAGACATCGTGTCTGAAGCAAAAAGGGCACCGAGTTGATTCACTCGATTCTGAAGACTTCTTTTAGTCAACTTCCTACAGGAGAGACACTCCGCAGGGCAATGGTCAGGACCTAAACATTTAAGACACCAGTCATGGGTGTCGGTAATAGAAATTGTACCGCCACATTTTGAACATTTTTTAAAACCAGTGGCTGGTTTTTCCATGGTAAGGGAAAAGAGGGCCTAATGCCCAAAATGGCGCCAAGCACCAGAGCAGGGAAAAAATCCCTGAGAAAAGCACTAAAATTAAAATAATTTTAGAAGAAAAGAAAGAAAAGCACCGGTGGTACCAGTAGGCATCAACGGAAGGCAAACGCAACACAGATACACACAGACCGAGATTAGGAAGGTTTGAGTTGAGAGATGGTGGGGGGGGTAAGGGAGGGGGTAAGGGGGAGGTGTGGGGGGGTAAGAGTGGGGGGGTAAGAGGGGGGGTGTAAGGGGGGAGGGGGGGTGGAGCTGGTGGTGGATGTAGTAGTCTCATGTTAGTGGGGCCTAGTGGTACAGGGAGGGGGGGGGCAGGTACAGGAGAACAGGCCATCCCGAGCCTGTCCTCTTGCTGGGCTTAATATCTGTTTGCATTAGAAGGGGGGGTTGGGTGGGGTACGATGGGTGGGGGAGTTTGGGTCATGGGAATGGTGTAGCGTGGGTTGGGAAGAGGGTGGGATTGGTGGGGGAGGGGTGTATTGTACTATACATACCTATATCTATATAGTACCTTCCGTGACCCACGGGTGGGGGACCGGGGTATAGGGTTAGTTTGGTTTGTTTTGGTGAGGGGGTTGCTGGTTTCTTTGCTATTGAGCTGCGGGGGAGGGGGGCAGTGGAATATGGCTGTTACTGTATTCTTGAATGCTTTGCTGGTTATGCTTATTTGTTGCCCCTGAGATTCTCTGGTTTTGTGTTTATAGGTTTTTCTTGTATTTATGTTTGATGTGTATAATTTGTACTGGTGCCCCTATGGAAAATATTAATAAACAGATTTAAACATAACATAAAAATAAGAGAAGATTTTCTGCGGTGACAGGGGACACGTCCTGTCGGCTCCGCGGAAAACAAAGAACTGAAATGAGAGAGGTAGTTGGGCAGGGAGGCAGCATGCATGCGTGGTGGGATGCTCCCAAAAGCTTTTCTTTTGGACGCTGGGGAGCATTCCCGCGCAGGCTCCATCGATGTCGACGGTACCCATATGTGAAGACTAAATTCCTGCTTGTTCCTGGAGATAAGATATTATAATGCCTCTACATCGTTCCATGGTGAGACCGCACCTTAAATATTGTGTGCAATTCTGGTCGCCGTATCTTAAAAAGGATATAGAGTTATTAGAAAAGTTTCAGAGAAGAGCCACCAAAATGGTAAAGGGGATGGAAGGATACTCCTATGAAAAAGGCTAAAAGGGCTAGGGCTCTTTAACCTGGAAAAGAGACGGCTGAGGGGAGATATGATAGAAGTCTATAAATTAATGAACGGAGTGGAACGGGTAAACGTAGATCGATTGTTTACGTTATCAGAATATAGAAAGACTAGGGGACATGCAATGAAGCTACAGGGTAAACTATTTAAGACTAATAAAAGAAAATATTTTTTCACTCAACGTGTAATCAAACTTTGGAATTTGTTACCGGAGGATGTAGTAAAGGCTGTTAGTGTAGCTGGGTTTAAAAAAGGTTTGGACAAGTTCCTGGAGGAAAGGTCCATAAACCATTATTAAGAAGGGACCCAGGATATCAATGCTTGACCCAGTACAAGCATTGTGGAACCTGTGTCTTTTGGGGAAACTGCTAGGTACGTATGACCTAGATTGGCCACTGTTGGAAACAGGATACTGGGCTTGATGGACCTTGGTCTGACCCAGTATGGCATATCTTATATTCTTATGTTTCCGTAAAGAAATATTTCCGCATATCACTCCTTGATCTATCCCCTTTCACCCTCTTCCCATGTACCCTCATAGCAGAGCTTGCTTTCAATCTAAAGAGGCTCTCCTCCAGCACATTTATGCCATGGAGGTATTTAACACAAATTAAAATTTGTCAGAAATCTAAAAGAAAAAGAGTCAAAAGAAAAATTAAATTTGGAAGAGCTCTGCTGCATGTTTATTCAGTTGAACGGATACGCAAAACAAAATTGCTGAGGAGATCACTATGCATGTGAAGGGCCACTCATACTCAGAGCTTTATACAAGTTCTGAGCTGTGGGAGAGCAGATGACTTTATCCCACTTGTGTGCTTAACTCAATGCTGCTTGAAAATGGAAAATTTATCTTACTTTAAAGAGGTACCACCGTGCTGCTAGCCAATTATGTCTAGCTGCGCATACTGGAAAGAACAAAAGGGGCGAGAAAGTGATACAAAAAAGTATTTTATTAAATACCCCAACATGGCTCTCACCTGGCCTGTTTGTATATTTATGTTTTTTAATATATACAGATTTCTTAAACACTGTATGTCACCAATTTAGACCTACTTATTATTGACCGATTGTCCCTTAAGTACTGATGTTTTCTTTTTTTACCTTTTTCTTATTATGTTTGCTTATCTTTTTTATGATTCAGCTACTGCTTTTATCTTTTCCTTTACATGGTTTTAATTCATGTTGTTCATATCATTTGCACTTTTGTTTACTTATTGATTTTTGCATATTTGTACAACATTCATTGTTCTTGTATTTATTTTTAACACTTGTATTGTATGGTTCTCTTTAAGATAGCCCTCTGATGAAGGCATTACCGAAACGCGGCCATGTTGGGGTAGTTAATAAAGGACTTTTTTGCATCACTTTCTAGCCCCTTTTGTTCTTTCCTGTGATCAGCGAGATTGTACATGTGGTTTTGCTCTGACTAGCTGCACATACTGCCATGCCTGCTAAAAGTTCGGCTGCCGTCCCAAAGCTGCTGTTGTCTCACTGAACTCATTCCCCTGTGAACTGAACTGTCGCTGAAAAGCTGTCGAGTCCCAGAGAAAGAAAGACTGACAATGGGCCATAGGGATGGGAGAAGGAACTGAAGACAGTCTTTCCTTTGCCTAGCTGAAGCAGGAGACGTTATGTTGAGCCACAAGTCCTTGTGTTGTTTTTATTTGA
This sequence comes from Ichthyophis bannanicus, assembly GCA_033557465.1. NCBI lineage: Eukaryota > Metazoa > Chordata > Amphibia > Gymnophiona > Ichthyophiidae > Ichthyophis > Ichthyophis bannanicus. The sequence goes on along the minus strand of CM066040.1, from coordinate 244,689,739 downwards.
GTTTTGATAAGCAGGTATGATCTCTCAGTTGTATTACTGGTTCAGAGTGTCCTTTTGGCAGGGTTTTTAGGACCAATGTAACAAAATGTGCATACAGGGGCTTTTTTAAGAATGTTTTCTTTTAGTGCCCTATAATCAATTTAAAGTTTACAAATGCACTGCATAACCTCTGCTTGATTATTTATGAAAGATGTGAATGTATGTACACCATTTGTGTTGTGCTCCAATAGGTCCATTGTGAAGAAAAAGTAGAAGGCGGTGACTAAAGGAAGCTTTCTGGAAGATACCAAATGGCCAACTGAACCCTGAAGCAGGTATGGAGCCAAAACATCAAGTCCGGTCAATAGCATTTTGGCTTGGAAGCACCATATTATAAGTTAACAGAAGGTATATGGAAATACTCGTTCAAGTCAAAAAGCCAGGGATGACAGCTTGGTCATGCTGAATGTTGACACCTTTCTGTTTAAAAATAAGTTTTGAAGAGTGAGAGATCACACTGCATGCCCCTCCCCCAGCAATCTCGTTGCTCAATACACGCATACAGTCTACACATTCCTACTCTTTCTAGGACGAAAAATACAATTCGACTCACAATTTGGCTCTCTTTTCAATGACACTTTTGTTATGGAACAGCTTAACTCCTGAAATTCACCAAAACCCATTTTCAAGGGTTTGAAAGCTAAATTGAAAAGATATCTATTTGAGCGAGCTGACCTTCAACCCATTGTGCCTGCCTTTCTCCTCTACCCCTCTGTTTCTGTCCTCTCTGTCCTCGTCGCCCTTTCTTCCTTTCTTTTCCTTGCTTATATGATGTGGCGTTACTTTCTGGTTTTAATGGATGCTTTTCTTGTAAACTGCCTTGCTTGCCTGCATAAAGGCGGTATATCAAATGCCAATAAACCATAACCATATACAGACACACCTAAAGCAAAGCTAGTGAACGACAAATGGGTGTCCACTGAAAACAAGGAAATCACGAATCACACTGACGGGTGGCAGCAGCATTGTTTGGAGCCAATCATACTTTAGCCAAAACTTTCTAGGAACTTTTAAGAACTAAAAAGTTAATAGAAACAAAAAAAAGAAAATAAATGGATACCTTTTTATTGGACTAACTTAATGCATTTTTAAATTAGCTTTCGGGTGCTAAAACCCTATCCTCGGGTCAGGACAGGAAATTCTTCTAAGCAGGTGCAGTAGGTCCCATGGTCCCATCCCTACAGAGCGTCTGTTGAAATCTAGTACTAAGAAAGCTCAGTTTCAGAAAGGGAGGAGGGAAAGTACCTACAACTCTTGTCTTCAGAGAACACTTGTTACAGATACTCAGCTTTCACTTTTGCTGTCTCAGAAGACAAGTGGAATCGCCAGTCACACTGTTGGGATAACAGAGTTGTCTTGATGACACAAAAGAGGAAACAAAGAGAAATCAAGTTCATCAACATGGTAATAAACTAGTTTTGGCAGATCTGAGCTCCTTTAATAAAAGATATACATGAAGATAGTCATAAATTATAACAAGAAGCTCCAGGCAGATCTAATGGAGTCTACTTTCCAGGACACGGGCATGCATATGCACCTGCGCATAATGAGGCATCCAAAAACAATACACCTCTCAGAATCCCTCTGGACCCCCCTGACAGGTGCTTAAAATTAGGAATGCACAGAACACTAAACACAAAAATTATTAGGAGGTCTTGCTGTGGTCTTGCTGCCTTCTCTCACACACACACACACACACTCGCAGTGAACAAATTAGCCTTCTTTCCTTTACAAGGTTGGCTAAAAATGGGTCCTAGGGAGCTGGAGCTGGGTCCTAGGGAGCCCTATATTACATTCTGACAGTTTCCCAGTACAGGACGAGAGATCTGTGGGACAATAATGAAACTAAGCTCTTTGGAACAAAAATGAAGAGTGCCTTTACCTGTGGACGCTGCACCAGCAAGCAAAGTAGAAGTACAGTACACATATGCTTTTGTTTTGGTTATTGCCACAGGAAAAAGTGCCGGCAGAAATGTGTGTCAGTTTCTTCCATGTAAAATGTGCCATCATCTTAAAAAATCCAAAATTGTGTGTGTTTCTGCCTCCCCCGGGAAGCCTCTGCACTATGCATGCTATAGCATAATTTTCATATGTTTATCCATATGGAGATTGGGCAATTTTCATCAAACCTATTTCCATGGGTACAACATGGTTTTACCCAAACAAATGGCTTTGAAAAATCACCCTTTTCTTACTCCCTCCATATTGATATTGATTTCAAGTAGGGTAATTTGATCACCCACCTAACTGAAACGTTTTAGTTCATAATGCATTGCCCTCAACTCCATAAGACTTATATGTGATCTCCCCCCCCCCCCTCCAAGGGGCTAGAGGATCTCAGTATCAATATCGTAAACCACACTGATAAATTTTCTATATACACCGCTTCATAAAATAACTACACTAAACTAAAATATGAAGCTCATTTAAATTAAAGCATCTATGGCTAGAATGGCTAAGGGGGCTAGTTACCAAGGTGCACTAATATTAACATGTGTTATGCTAAAATAACATGCATAATGGTGGCATTAAGTCACATGTCATTCAACAGGGCCTAGTTAGCATTAGCGCACCTTAGTAAAGTGAAGTCAGACCTTACCTGATAACTGTCGTTCCTGGAGTTTCTATCAGACCAGTCCATACAAATAGATTATACCTCCCTTCTCCCAGCAGCTCTGTCCACACAAGGTAATGCAGCCCAGAAGCCAGTCAAGTATTGCTTCTGCCACAGCTTCCCTTCCTATAACTGGAAACCTCAATCATTCATCTGAACCATTCTCTTCCTCTTGAGTAGGTATCCATACATATATATTCATCTTCATAGAAAACCACAGTTTAAATATATACGCCATGCTTTGGACAGCCAAACACGGACCACCTGGCTGTTTGCCTGTCATAATAGGGCAGGATCCTGGACTGGTTTGTTAGAGACTAGAGGAATGACTTATTGGGTAAGGTATAAACTGCACTTTCCCCTTTGTCCCTATACAAATGGGAAGGATACTAAACATGACAGGCCTATCTACCAGTTTATCCTTTGCACCACCATCTGTACACCCTTGTTGCTTTAGAGATCCCAAGAGATCTCTTTTTAATATAAAAGGACCTTCTGTCCCTGCAAGGTAATGCCACCTTCAACTAAACATTGATGCACAGCCCCAATGATAAGGAAGACCGAAGTACTATCCTACCATTTCAAAAAGAAAAGAGTTCAAGCGAGAACCATAATCTTAACTGGAAATAATATCTGCTCAGGCCATTAAGGATAAGGTAAGGAACTCTTCTTTTACCATCATATACTAATTACTGAGAACTATGAAGAGCCTGTACCACGCTCCAATGACAGCAAGATGTAATCTTCTGTTGCATTCTGGTAAGGATTTGAGGGTTTAATTTTAATAAATTGCTAGCTCTCTGACTGGGAGCTTTTAAAAGGGTTTTTGTATATTTTTAAAGCAAAGTTACTTTCTTTCTGGTGGTTTAGTAGAAATTTCCTTAAGCAGAGTAGGTTGTTGAACTCTAGTAACCTTCTCAGCTTTTGGGAACTGCTGACACCTAATCAGGTGTTAGTTCCCTCCCTACCCACCCCGACTCCCACCCACACCTAGTGAGCAGTCCTGCTTTATAGGGCACATCCCCATTTAACAAAGCACAGAGACTTGGAGAGCACATTTTGAATATAATTAAAGAAATTTAGCTGCTTTTTCTCTGAAAGGACAGCTGGGAAACCGGCGGGTACTTGGTAGATCTCTCTCTTTTGCTTTAATACCTAAGCTCAACAAACAGAACAATGGCTGGGAAAAATTGTATCACTAAAGCTGTTGCCCCCGGTTACAGCTTCTGCCTCTGTCCAGGCAGAGGTCCTAATGCCAGTTGAAGGACTGGTTCCATGTGCACGGTGCCTGCATGCTGAAGCTCTAAGGAAACAAGTGGAGGAACTCAGAGAGGAGGTGGCAAGGCTGAGGAGCATTCAAGACAGTGAGAAGTACATTGATGAGATGCTTTTTGCAGCAACCAAGCTCTCCAGCAGAGGAGAAGATGGGTGCGAACAGAATGTCGATGGTTGGACACAAGTCACCAGGGCCTGCAAAATCATCAATCCAACTTCTCCAGCCCTTGAATTGAAGAACCATTATGCAGCCCTGGAAGTGGAGGAGGTGAAAGCATCCCTGGAAAGGGAAGAACCAGAGCTCAAGTACCCCAAAATTGCAGAATCAGTGACCACAAGGAAGCGAAGGGTAATGGTGGTTGGAGACTCTCTTCTGAGGGGTACTGAGGCGTCCATCTGCCGACCAGACTTGATGTCCAGAGAAGTATGCTGTCTGCTTGGTGCCAAAATCCAAGATGTTACGGAGAGTTTGCCGAGACTCATCAAGCTCACTGACTATTACCCAATGTTGCTAATCCATGTTGGAAAAAATGATACTGCCAGGTATCCTTCGGAACGTATTAAAAGTAACTTCATGTCTCAGGGACAGAGGGTGAAGCAGTTAGGTGCACAAGTGATGTTCTCTTCAATCCTCCCTGTTGAGGGTAAAGGCCAAGGCAGAGAGGCTCACATCCTGGAGATGAATGCATGGCTGTGTGGATGGTGTCATCGAGAGCGTTTTGGTTTCCTAGACCATGGGATGCTGTTCCAAGGGTTGCAGAGCAGAGATGGCATCCATCTGTCCAAGAAACGTCAACGCGTCTTCGGTAGTAGACTGGCTAATCTACTGAAGACGGCTTTAAACTAGATTCATTGGGGATGGGTGAAGAAAGCCCCCAGGTAAGTGAAAGCCCCCAGGTAGGTGATACATTAAATACCTTTATGGAAATGGGTAACATATGGAAAGCAGTGTGTATAAATGCCCGTAGCATGGGAAATAAGATCCCTGATGTTGAAGCTTTGGTGGGAGTGGCTGACTTGGATTTAGTGGCAGTTACAGAAACATGGTTCACAGAAAACCATGATTGGGATGTAACTATACCTGGCTACACTTTATTCAGAAAGGACAGGGTAGGAAGAAGGGGAGGAGGAGTGGCACTATATGTAAAAACTACTATTAAAGCTTTGAAGAGAAAAATCATTAGAGAAAGACATTATGCTTGGCAAGATTTATTTTATTTTATTTAGACAGTTTTTTATACCGCCTTATCCTTCAATCAAAGCGGTCACAACACAATTGGGGGATACATTTAACATGCAGGGATATGAGACACATACACTAATACTTACAGGGAACATGGGCTATGGAGGGTTAAGTGGCTTGCCCAAGACCACAAGGAGCACCTGTGGGACTAGAAACCCCAGTCCTTCCGGCCCAAGGTTGCTGTCCTCTAGTGGGATTTGAACCCCCGACCTTCCAGCCTGAAGTACCTTGCCCCAACCACTAGGCTACTCCTCCACAAGATAGAAGGTCAACGCAAAAGAGGAAGGCCAGCAATGAGATGGATCAATACAATAACAGCAGCTACGGGTACCAGTCTGTCAACAATGAGCCGCCTGACTGAAGACCGAACACAATTTAGGATAGCTATCCAGAGGGTCACCATGAGTCGACTCCAACTCGACGGCACTTAACAACAACAAAGCTTTGGAATTACAGAGCTTAAAATGGAGAGAAGAGGCATTGTTGGTTAAACTAGAAACAGGGAAAGAGACATCTATTTGCAATGGTGTGATATACAGACCTCCCTCACAAGAGGAAGAGGTGGACAGAGAGTTAATTGAAGACATACGCAGCACTGCTAGGAAAGGGGAAGTGCTACTGATAGATTTCAATATGCCAGATGTTGATTGGCACATTCCTACTGCAGTATCATCTAGAAGTAAGGAGATCCTGGATTCTCTACAGGGAGAACTATTCAGGCAATTGATAACGGACCCCATACGTGAAAGGGCCATACTGAACTTGGTGCTTACCAATGGTGAAAGTGTTTCTGATGTTGCAGTGGGAGATCATTTTGCATCCAGTGATCACCAGATGGTGTGGTTCAGTATTAGGACTAGGGCTGTTAGAATCCATTCAAAGGTGAGGATCTTAAACTTTAGGAGGACTAACTTTGCCAAGATGGGCCAATACCTCAGGGAGTCGTTAGTGGGATGGGAACAGCTGGGGGTTGTAGAAAAACAGTGGGCAAAACTGAAAGGGGATATTTTAAGGGTAACCAAGCTTTTTGTTAAAATGGTAAATAAAAGGTAAAAAGGAAAAGGAGACCGCTATGGCTTTCAAAAGAAGTAGCTGAAAAAGTGAAGAAAAAAAAAAAGAGGGAGGCCTTCATGAAATACAAGAGATCACAGAAAGAGGAAGACAGGCATCTATATTTGGAAAAACTTAGAGAAGCTAGCAAAGTAGTCAGGAAGGCAAAGATTAAAAAAGGAGGAGGAGATAGCCAGTGCAATAAAATGGGGGGGGGGGGATAAGACATTTTTCAGATATGTTAGTGAGAAGAGGAAGGGCAAAAGTGGTATTGTCAGACTCAAGGGTGCAGGGGAGGAATATGTAGAAGCTGATAAGGATGAAGCGGAATTGCTTAACAAATATTTCTGTTCTGTGTTCATAGACGAAGAACCAGGAGCAGGACCTCAGAAAACACCCACAAACAGGAACAGAAGCAAGAGACATCTTGAACAATTTTCAGAAGACTGTTTGTGAGAAACTAGCTCAACTTAAAGTAGACAAAGCGATGGGACTGGATGGAATACACCCTAGAATACTAAGGGAACTTGGGGACGTTCTAGCAGCTCCACTGACTGACATTTTCAATGCCTCGTTGGAGTCAGGAGTGGTGCCAAAGGACTGGAGGCTCATGTGGTGCCTTTACACAAAAGCAGAAGTAAGGATGTGGTTGAAAACTACAGGCCAGTTAGTTTAACTTCGGTGGTGAGTAAATTATTGGAAATGCTGCTGAAAGAGAAAATAGTGAGGTTTCTGGAGTCCAGCGGATTACAGGATCCGAGGCAGCATGGATTCACCAGAGGCAGGTCTTGTCAGACAAATCTGATTGATTTCTTTGACTAGGTGACTGACCAGGGAGTTGGACCGAGGGAGAGCCCTAGATGTGGTGTATTTAGATTTCAGTAAAGCCTTTGACACTGTTCCTCACAGGCGACTTATAAACAAACTGAGCACCCTAGGGATGGACCCTAAAGTTACTGCTTGGGTTAGAAATTGGTTGGGTGGGAGGCAAAGAGTACAGGTAAATGGAGCTCACTTTGAGGAGAAGGATGTTACCAGTGGTGCGCCCCAGGGATCTGTCCTTGGTCCGATTCTTTTTAACATCTTTGTTAGTGATATAGCGGAAGGGCTGTCGGGTAAGCTCTCTAGGAAGGAGTCAAAGCCCTTGAGGGGGCTGAACCTGCGGAGCTGGTTGAGCTCTCGGGCCTTTTGGCTTCGCTTGTTGTCTAGTTTGTCCCTTTTGGGCAACCTGACCTTGAGATTGACTTTGCTGGGTATAGGAAGGATAGAACTTCCTCTTTTTGCTGAAAGAGGGCTTTTTATAAGGCCTCTTTTTGGCTGGAGTGGCTGTAGACTTTGACAATCTATCTAGAGTAGTATGGTCAGCTTCTAACTCGTTAGCCTTTTCCTGCCAGTTCTTGCCGAAGAAATTCTCTCCCGTGCAAGGAATGTTGCCTAACTTGTCCTGTACCCAAGTCTCCAAGTCTGATGCCTGTAGCCAGGCAATCCATTGTGCGCCAATGGCAATAGCAGAGGTTCTGCTGATTCATTCAAAGCAGTCAAAGGCTGCACAATTAACAAACTTGGAGACATCTTGAGCATGCTTAACTAGGGCAAGAAAATCTTGTCTCTTGTCATCTGGGAGAAATAGGCTCATAAGCTTCAAGTCTCCTGTGACTTCCTTGAGGAACATTCCCATATATAGGATATATGAACTGATCCTAGCTGAAAGCATGGAAGCTTGAAAGGTTCTGTGCCCAAAGGCATCTAGAGTCCTGCATTCACAACCTGAAGGATTGGATGCATGCCTCTTTGCACTTTTCATCCTATGCATGGCTGATTCCACTACCATTGAATGGTGTGGCAGCTGAGTTTTCTGAAATCCAGGACATGGCAGAACTCGATACATAGTATCAAGTCTCCTGGAGTGAGGAGAAGTAGTCAGAGGTGTTTCCCACATTCTGAGCATCAAATTATATAGAATTTCATGGATAGGCAGAGTGGCTGCCTCCTTAGGAGCTTTAGGATACTGGAGAATTTCCAATTCCTTTGCTCTGGGTTCCTCTTCAGGAGCTACTGTGATTGAAAGACCTTTGGCCATATCACGGATGAAATCCTGAAAAGACATGTCCTCTGGAGGTGACATTCTGCGTTGGGGAGAAGAGGGATCTTCTGGGAGAAACGCTCTAGTACCAGCAGACTTGTCAGAGTCTTTGGAATCGGAGGAATCGAAGTATTCCTGACTCCGATGCTCCTGCAAAGCACGATCCCAGTACCGATCGAAGTCGGTACCAAGCTGTCGATTCCAGCCAGAGATGGCATGGGAAGAGTTCCCACCGGGGCCAGTACCGGTATCGTCAGTGTCTGTACCGGTGTCAGTACCGGTGCCCGTTGGACCACCGGTACCGCAGCTGACAGAAGAGCTGCGATGCTGCGCTCGATAGCGAGGAACCTCTGTTCTAACGACGCTGCCGATGCCTGGGTGTCGGTACCGGTAAGCACGGCTGGAACCCCTGAGTATGGCAAGGTAGTTCTTGTGAGGTTGAGGCCTCGAGAACATCCTGAAGCCCCATCGATGCTTTGGGAGCCGAAGCCTCCCGCCGGGGCTGTTTTGCCGGTGTGGTTCCCTCAAGGGCAATGCCAATGGCCTCGCGATCCTTAGCAGGAGAGCTACCCTTTGAGGACCGGCTTTTATGTTTAGTTATCTGAGATCCATGGGAGGAAGAAGAGGCCCTTGACGATGCTGATGCAATGGATCTGACATCCGAAGAAAAGAGGGTACCGAGCTTTGCAGCCCGGTTCTGTCTTCCTCTTTTAGTCATCCCCATACAAGAGAGACATTCAGCTGGAGAATGTTCAGGTCCTAAACATTTAAGACATTGGTGTCAGTGACGGAGATGGTACCGCCACACTTAGTACATTTTTTAAAACCACTAGATGGCTTTTCCATGATTTAGGAATATGGGGCCTAATGCCCAAAATGGCGCCTAGCACCAAAGAGAAAAGTTTCTGAAGAGAAACAGTCTAAGCCTAAGGTTTTGTTTTTTTGGAAAAAGAAAAGAAAGAACTGGCGGTACCGGTAAGCATTGTACGGCAGGCAAACGTGACCACAAGAAAACAAATTTAAAGAAGGAATTTTCTGCGGTGACAGGGATTAGATGCTGTCGGCTCAGCGGAAAATGAAGAACTGAAGAGGGACAGTAGCGCGCATGTGCTGAGGGATGCTCCCAAAAGCTTTCCTATTGGACGCTGGGGAGCGTTCCTGCGCAGGCTCTGTCGGTACTGACGATACCCATATGTGAAGACTACATTCCTGCTTGTTCCTGGAGATACACAGAAACGTCGCCAGGAACCTTTATTCCTTCGGCCAGGTGTTCAGCAGTTGGGAAGGCTCTTTTTTCTCAAACATCCAATGTTGGATTAAATATCAATCGGTTTCTTATATTTTTTAGGAGCCCTCCCAACTGCTAACATTTTTTAATGCTCGTCGCCTTGAAGCATCCATAAATTCTCCTTTGGGTTCAAGAGATAAATGTGTTATGCTGGTTGTTAACTCAGCTTGTTTCTTATATTTTGGGAAAATTTTATGTCTGGTTTCTCTATCCCCTTTGTTTGTGAGCTACGGTGAGCAACTGCTTGTTTGTGTTTCTCCTTCATATTAGGTATTTTTATTTATATTGCTTGTTATTTGCTCTTTTTCTGTACAAGGATGTGTTCTTGGAATTATTGTACAATTGCATAAACATAAAATAAAATAAGAATGGTCTTGTTGAATCCCAAATTCTTCCTTTCACTGTCACCTACTTCTGTGTATTTAGTGTGGATGGGCCAGATGGTCTTTTCCTGCTATCATATTCTCCGTTTATATGTTTTCTCTTTAGCTCAGTGCTTTCCAAACTTTTATTTCATATGATCCCATTTTAGCAAATGAAAATTCATGGGAACCCAAATGATGAAATGAAAATAGCAACTCTTCAGCCTCCTTCCCCTCCCTCCACTCTTCTAAAACAGTAAGGCAGCGGCAGTCAGCACAGGGTCCTTTGTGTCAGTGTGTAGTGTGTGCGCGGCGTTTTTTCAGCACACTTCCTAAATTTCGAAGAGAAGAGGGTGTATGGTTTAGCCGCAAGTTTAAAGATCGTGCTAATATCAAGATATTCCCCCTGAAGAAGAATAACGAAACGCAGTAGCAGTACCCTTTGGTGGCGTCAGGGATTAGCACCAATGATATCGAGATAAGCAAAGCACCATCTTAAATACATCAGTGCACAGATAAACAAGTGCAAATGAATTTCAGAAGATTCTGATATTGAGTCTAAAATTCCATCTAATGATAAGAAAAAGTACATTTTAATGAATTACTGGTGAAAATAACAGTGAATTGGAATGGTCATTGATGCGAATAGGCATATCGCTTTGGAGAAACATTCTAAGCGTTGCCGTTGTTAGTCTGAGACCGAGTTTCACTGTTGATTGTCACATGTAGATGGTAAGATTTTCGTAAGTATAAAGACAGTACAGTATTGCTTTCAGGAAAATTCTGAAGACTAGTAGAGGGGATCATTGCAAGATTTTGGTAGTAACCTCCCTCTGATAGTGGACCTAATTGGAGTGTGTAGTGTGTGCCTACAGACCCCAGTACTCAGCATGGATTTCCAGTCTAACAGGAAGCTTACTCAGGTGGGGGGCAAGGGCCTATGAATGTTCACTGGCTCAGGCTCACAGGCCACATGCTGACTGGTAATTGCCACTACTTGGCATAGGTCACAGTGAATGTCCAAAGAGAAAGGGAAATGGCCATGGCCATGTTTCTGTGACCCTATCCACTGATGTGACCCTGTTTGGGGGCCTGACCCAAGTTTGGGAACCACTGCTTTAGCTGATAGCTTACCTCAGCAAAACCAGTACCGCTAAATAGCATTGTCTTTATTCTTCCCGTCAAAGTTCAGCTTACAGGCTTATATTCGTGAAGTCAGTTTTCAGAGGAGCTAGGCTTATCTGCTTCTTACCTAACACTTTTAAATTTAAATATACTGCTCAAATGAAGTAAAACGCTGCAGTTCACCTCGTGCTCTCTCAGAAAACAGAGCTCAATTGCCCATCTCTTTCCGAGACCTTACCTTCTACACAAAAATCTCTGGCGTTTTCAGGATTTTGTTAGTCAATTCAAACAACGGGTAACTGTTACCTCCTCTTATAACATTTCAATTGCTTCTTTTCTTTCGCTCATTTTTATATGTTTTTACACACACTACATTTAACAGATTGTTTTCTCTGTCTTTCAGCTCTCTCCACAGCCCAATTCACAAAATTATTTTGGACACAAACGAGCACATAGCTGCCTATCTTCTTTTCTGCTGTTTGTTTCCAAACACAGACATTTCCTAGCAAGATCAACATGAGCCCCAAGCCTCCCACAGCCTCTTTGGAACTCAAAACCAAGTGCTACCGTAAACCTGCCCTCCAGGCCCTATTAGCTTTGTATCCGTTTCTACCTGGGACCTATTAGATGTGGCACCACTACACCCACGATGATAGCTAAAACGGCACACATCACTCAGACCTCCCAGGAGCCACATCAAACTTTTCCCCACCTCACTGCCCCATTAGCAACCAAAAGAACAAAAGTCTGTGAAGTATATTAAGCACTCTAGGTAAAATTTTAGTCATGAGCCCCCTTTCAATTAGCTTTTAGACCCAGAGCACACCTCATGATTTTGATCAAAGCAACTATTTCAACACCATTCCTCCCAGAACAATTCAATAAAAATGCATATTTGGATATCACACTTCTAAATATTAAATTTTGTTTTATAAATATATGCATAACGAGAGAGATTTCAAAAAGCCACTTACAAAGGTAAATGGACTAAATTTACATATTGAAGGGAAAAAGATTTATGAACCTCCTCGATATACGAGTGTGAACCAAGCAGCAGAACAAATTTTTTGGAAATTATTCAGAACAGAAGGAATCAGGACAAAGAGCTAGGGACTTATTTTTGTTCTTTCCACAGCTCTGAGGTAATATGTTCAGTTATGCTTGCCCCCTTATTTTAATTAAAGGTCCCCCTGATTTTGGTGAAAGACTACAAAATGCTAAACGAGAGGCTAATTTTGAAAGACAACATCATCATCATGTGTCTTTATATTTTGTTTCTTTCTTCCCTTCCTCTCGTAGAAATGCAGCCGAGGCCCTTTCCACTGTTTTCATTTCAGGAAATGTGTCAGGATAATACTGCAGTTTCCTGCTAGGATCCCCCCCAAAGGAAGGATGCAATTGACAAAAGGGAACTGGCTTCTTCAATTCCACTCTCTTCCCTGCCACCACTCATTAACATGTACAACCTTAAAAGAAAAACATTAAGAGTTTACTGAAAACAGTTTTCCTGCTTTCTTGTCTTGTGTGTTAGATGCGCTCAGTTCTAACCCCTGCAAATAGATCACTAGTTATTTGTATCTTACCATACTCACTATAAGCCCAGTCCTAGAAGGGGCACATCTGGACGCCCCTGAGCAAGATGGGCCTGTTAGAAACCGATTCTGCACCGCAGGAGCCCAGAGATGGCCCGGTATGCCCCTGAATACACGCACAGACATCCTCGCCGCACGCCCTTCTAGGCCCTGCAGCACCTATCCAGTTACAGCCGGAGCCTGGATTGGGTGGCAGGGTCCTACCTGACTCCTGTCCTAGTCTTGTGTGCCATTTGTGGACCCGATCACTGTCCTCTTCACCGCTTATTCCACCTCTGCAGTGGAATAAGCGGCATGTTGAGTCCGCCCCCCGCAGGACGTAAAGTGCTGTGACCTGAATCAGCCCTGTATATCCTACTGTCTTGGCCCATCCCTGCTCATTCTCTGCCCCCTCCCGCCAGCTCTGACCATACTGCAGCTCTGGCCATGTGGGGAGGGAGGAAGGGATGCGGATTGGGGAAGGAGGGCTAGCGGGTCTGCATGTTCCACTGGGATGTGCAGCCTCGCTAGATGCTTTGCAGAATTGGGCCCTGTGTGTTTTATCTTGATTGGATTATAAGCTCTGATGAGCAGGGACTGTCTTACATCTATATGTATAGTGCTGAGTATGCCTTGTAGCGCTATACAGATGATTAGCAGTAGAAGTAGTCTTCCTTCAGGTAAAAGGATGCACTGATGACTGAATTTGTTTTGCTGCCAGAACCCATTGCTTTGCTTCGACTGTAGCTGCTATTTGCTGCCCCCCACCCCCAGAAGCTGCTGCCCCAGGCAACTGCCTAGTTTGGCTAGTCGTTGGATAAGCCCCGAGGACACATCTCCACTACTAAACTCACCCCAGTCACCCATAACACTTGGCACTCAGATCAATCCAGACCTGCTCCCCAGACTTAGGGAAATTATTAGTTTTATGGGCCCTAGTACTAAAGGGCACTATGGTTTTGTACCTAACACGGGAAAAGTGTAAAAAATAACAAGCGTTAAGTGTAAAGCCTCCACATTAAACTGTCGAGAGCACGTGGACAGCATGTTCCCCGCAATTACCTGCACTTATTGAGGCGGAAGTAACTGCACCCATGCTTACTGCAACATTGACAATGCGCACTGTTTATCCTCACACTAACTTCAATGCACTCACCGCCCCCACTCTCTGCCTTTAACGTGCCCATTTCTCCACCCCAACGTGCAAGTGGCAATTAGCAGGCAAAGCACGACATGGCAACTATCATGCCTCCAGCCTAACAGTTCATGCGGGCCTGAATATGTGATCACTGCATGACAAAACCTGCACTAAACGCTTAGCGCACTTTAGAGACCTTTAGTCTGTTCACATATAACAAGTTCCAGAATTTCTACTTGTGCTATTTACTTGTCAAGTTCCAGAGCTCTCTCTGTTTGGGTTAAAACTGCGTGTCTCATTTTGAGGAAATTTTCTTTTGTCATTAATCTAAACGGTTCTCCAATACCTAAAGCAAAGTCTTTTTGTTAGAACGCTTGTCCATGAGAAACTAATGTATTATGCACACAACACAGAAACAATTACAATTAAGGAAAGCATGTTAAATATGAAAATAAGAGAGACTTAACAGTAAACTGCATCCCACCTTCAAATATTTTCACACACACACACACACACACAAAGGGCCTGATGTATTAGTACATAGTCTCCAAAATGATGAAAGAATAGTGATGATCAGCTTGCTGGTATTTGCATGTAGCACTGTCTGTCTTAGCAGAACTGATTAATATTAATACTGCTTTTGCTATTTCTGAACATCCTTTGTGCATCAGAATTAAAACCTGTGACCTCTATTAAAAATGACTTCAGCCTTTTTCCTGCAAAATCTATCAGCAAAACAGTAAGGCATGATTCATCATTTGTAACAGAGAACTTAAACCTAAGGCCAATTAGACAGACTTGAACCTCCATGTCTTCAGAACTTAATAGTTCTGTTTTCCTTCACACTACCAGAACAGAAAGTCTGTTTTTGTTTTTTTTTTAACTAAACTACACTGGCAATTTGGTTTCCAGGATGTCTATTCAGATACACCTAAAAGGACAACCAGCGTGCTAGTAACCTCTGGCAAATAAGTGCATTGTATTCTCTATGTAAAGTACAGCCAGATTATTTCCTATGCATGAATTTGCTTTTGTAATAACATGAAAAGATTCATGAGGCAGCAGTGCCTCCCACCCCATTGTAAATAATAAATTTCCAACACGGTGGAGCATGAAAGCAGCACAAGATTGGGGAAGCTTTCCACACCTCTTTAAAAATGATTCCCAGCATAGCTTTAAAAAAGTTGTAAAGTGCACGCTCTAAGCACTGCACAAGGTGTATTTCGCTAATGGCCTGCATGGCTGGCGTTTCTTTGGGAGTTAGTAAGTGGTTTGGGGGGAGATTAAGAGCAGCGGGGGAATCAGAATGAATAAGTGGATGGAGATATTATGACTGATGATGGGAGCTGATTGAGTGGACAGGGAGGTTATTAGTGTGTGGAGTGGTTAGGAAGGCTCAGTTAATGAGTGTATGAGGGATCTATGTTTGGAGGGTTATCAATGGTGAGTAGCAGCTGACTGAGTGGATGAAGATGTATGTGGCAGTTTCAGTCAGTGGGGGTTATAAGTGTTGGGAATGCATCATGAGTGGACAAGAGTTGTGAGCAGCAGTACTCTGCCAGGTGTCTCCTGACTGGCACTACCTCCCTCAAGGGCTCTCTTACCCTTCCAGAAATATGCCTGTCCGAGAACTGAAACTTCCTGAAAGGATAAGAGACCTGTTTTCCAGCTGGCAGCCTTCTTGTACAGCAAGACCTATCCTCTGCAGATGGTGAGACTTCTGCTGCCCATGTCTCTCACTAGCATTACCAATTCTTCTCCCAAGAGTAGCTGCCTCTTAAAGGGCAACTTGCTCACTCTCGCCTCAGATGCTGCCCAGTTCTGTAACCAGAGCAGTCACTTAAAAGCCACTGCCACAGTTAACAAATTAGACGACATCCGCACACTCTCCACACAGACACAAACATATTATACCACTCACATGTACACACATGCATACCTTGTATACAGCAGCAGTAACCACATTCCTCACAGAGCCACAACGTAAATTTTAGCAGCAAAGCTGGTGGATAGTTGTGCATCTCTGAAGGAGAGAGAATAAATTCTTCCTAAGTCTCACCAAGTACTTCACATGGTTACCCTGTTGCATAAGTCTATATGAAGTCTCAGCAAGGTGACACTATAATAGAAAGTATGGTAGGAAGGAAAAATGATACAAGTCACCCAGGTTAATGAGGTGCCCACCCATAGCTTACGCACTAGGACTAAAGATGGTACGAATTGTGCAAAACCTGACATCTGCTGTCCTTATATTTTGCACAGTATGGGGGGACATGCATATCTTTCTATTTCTCTGGTGTCAACACTGCATGCAGCATCTAGTTTCTTAGAGTTTGTTTAATTTTTGTCTACATATGTCTATTTTCAGTTTATGGTCACTTATTCCCTATTTGTTGAGGGTCTATCTGTATTCTGTGTGTGTGTAAGAGAGGCCATTCTGTTAGCACAGAATGTCTATGTAGCAATCTGTAATAATCTGGCTTACTCAGTTTTCCTAGTAGGTGTATTGATATTCTAGGGTCCCCTGCAATATTTAAGGTACTGCCTTTTCCTAGAGAGGATACTTCTTGTGTAAGTTTTGGAAGTTAGTGCTGGCATGTGCTCTAGGTCCTGAATTACTTTTTTTCTTAAAGAGTTTGTATTACTTCACAATATGCCTGAATATTGAGAGGATTTATGTTGCTGTTACTGTGATGACACTAGAATCAGATTTTATTTTTTTTTATTTTGTATGGCAAGTTCTATGGACCACAGTCACACCATCCCGAGTGATCCTCTAAGCTCTGCAGGGTCAGGACTAGTTAGTATTTGGATGGAAGGCCACCCGGGAATACCAGGTGCTGTAGGCTTACTGAGTGGAAGAAAGGCCTGGCAATCTACTTCCAGTTGCATCTTACCAAAAAAACCCAGGGGATGGTCATAACATGGACAACTTTCCACAGAGTCACCAGGAATACAGATTTGACGGCATATAAAAACAAGTTCTAAGGACAAATGTCCCAACTCAGCTTTGCACCCAATTTTGGGAGATGGACTAGGAGGGGATTCTATGGATACAGAAAATATGTTTAGGTTTAACACTGTAGGGGAACATGTGTTTTGGGAGACTGAGGAGGGGGAAGGTACCTCAACAGGGGCTGAAGAGTGCAACCTCTCCCGTTCCTTCCTCCTTGATATGACGTACAGATGCCAAAGCTTACACTGCTGCCATCACTACAGTTATTTTGGGTGCGAGGTAGGAGCAGAGCAAAGGCAAATCTACCATGCAGACATGCCCGACCCTGTGAAGGAATGAAGGAAGGGGAAATGTGCCACTATGTTACACTACAAATGTGTGCTTTTCAACTTGTTTAAAAATTTCCCACCGAGTGGATATATTTTGTCCACACAAGTTACTACAAGGCAAAAATGTGTCCATTTAAGTATTGGAGACAGCAGGGGTGGGGCAAAAGGTATTTGGACAGTGCTGATACTCAGCCACTATCCAGATAACTTCATCCATTTAAACATAAACACAAACAGCAGTAACCTATCCTTTTAAGTTTAGGATCACTCATTTAGTGGTCCAAAGTAAATGGATGATAAAAAATATCCATATAAAAGTTATAAGTATTAAGTGGCAACTGCCCCACTGAAAACAGACACTATAGTTTCCAATAATTTGTTTTAAATAGTTAGCAAACATGCTCCACAATATTTTAGCCAAGTCCCAAGCTGATAACGCGGGTATGAGCCAGGTTACTAGTGCGGGGCTTTGTGCTAGCTGCAGGGAGGGGGAAGGTACAGCACCCCCCTGCAGTTACTGCAGGTTGCCACGTTAAAACTGCCACGGGAGCATCTAACATCATCCACCGAGTTGGTGTTAGTTACACCCGTGGTACCTGCTCCGAGTGCAGATAGCCTAGGCTACAAACACCTGGCTACCATCGCCGTGGCAGAACACCCCCATCCCATCCAGTCTCTGCCCCAACATGTGTTGCATGGGTAGTGCGGGATTTTCGGCATGGCGCCAATACCACGCATTAACCCCATGCCACCCAAGTAGCACGTTAGTAAAGTATGCCCCTGTGTGATTTTTTTTTTGTTTTCAAATATTTAAGCAATAGCAAAGTTAAACAAAAAGACACAACCCAGAGCTGTAGAAACTGAGAAAAAAATAATTTAAAAAAAAGAAAAGAAAAAAAAACACACACACACACACACACAAACGTAACAGTCACTACTCCCGAGATTAATCACTAAAAGAAATATTCTCTAGTCCATCACTATAGGCCTTCAAGCAACTACCTAATCTGAAAATGAATAAAAAAAAAAAATATATCAAGCTCCTGACAGAAACCCACGAGAGAATGGCAGAAATGCCAGTAATGTCTGAATCTGTGCCAGCACACATCGCTAGACCCCACCCAGTCGCTCACATTTACTTCAATTTGTATTCTGTTTCACCAATTCAGACTCCAAACAGACCAAAAGTGGTCAAAACTGATCACATGTAACATGACACACACATGTAACATACCAACAATAAAACTTTATGAAATATCCCATAACAAAATCTCAGCATTCAAAATGCAAGAACATTAACAGCAGCAACACATGAACAGGGCTAACGTAAAAGCAGAATCCCACCAACAGCATAAAACATATTTTAAACATCCACGTTTTTAGTAGCCACCTAAAGGAGAAAAGCATCTTGACTTGCCTAATCTACCCAGGAAGATTGTACCTCCATAATGGAAATACAGAGAAAGACTTCATTAGAGATATGCAGACTAGGACTTGGGACATAATTACTCACACAACATGCTAGATAATCTGGAGCAATATCAAGCCGACATTTAAAAGAACCCACCCACACCCACACCCACCCACACCCACATCACCCACACCCACACATCACAAGAACACATCACACCCACCTTAAAGGACTTACACTGGCTTCCAATCGATGCACGCATCAGATACAAAACTATCATAAACCTATTTAAGATAAAACAGCAAACATCAGCCAACAGCCTACACGCCCTCATACAACCAGACACCAGCACTCGGCCTAGAAGAAAACAAACACACAACCGAGTCAGCACCCCAAGTGAATACAAACACACACGCAAGGACACAACAAACAGAGCACTCTCCATGGCTGCTCCAACAATATGGAACAAACTACCGGACGACTTGAGAGCAACTACAGACCTCAAGGACTTCAGAAAACAGCTGAAAACCATGCTGTTCAGAGAACACTATGGACACATCACATAAACTAAGTAACTGTATAGCAGCACACGTTACCGACTAACACTATATGTATATAAAATGTTTTTAGCACCACTGTATATAGCCCACATTGTACATAGCTCAAACCAATCTAGCTCACAACACAACACACACCCAACTAAATTTCCACCCTCACTGCATGTATAACACACTCACACTACTAGATTGTTTGCTGTGATACCACCTTGATTATCATGATAAGGCGGTTTAGAAATACTGTTAAATAAATAAATAAATAAACATCCACGTTTTTAGTAGCCACCTAAAGGAGAAAAGCATCTTGACTTGCCTAATCTACCCAGGAAGATTGTACCTCCATAATGGAAATACAGAGAAAGACTTCATTAGAGATATGCAGACTAGGACTTGGGACATAATTACTCACACAACATGCTAGATAATCTGGAGCAATATCAAGCCGACATTTAAAAGTCATGGGAAAAGATTTAAAAAAAATGCAACATGTGCTGCAGTGGGCAACCAGTGAAGCTTTGGTAAACATGAAATGTGATCCCACCAGTCACAAGCCAAAAGTAAATAGGCGGATGAATTTTTAATTTGTTGCAATTTCATCATCTTATAAGTGGCTAGCCCTAAGTATAACATGCTACTACTAAATTTATTTATTTCACTCAAGCATTGCCCTTCTAAACATAAGCTCTGGGCACAGATACTTAGTACTTACACCTCAATTTAATAGAACAGATTTTCTAAAAAAAAAAGATTTCATATCATCACAATCACCAAAACCTGGTGATCATTAATACCAACCCAATCACAACTTCCCACTTAAAATAAACTACCATCCATCCCCAAAAATCTCCCATACTCCACTACAGGGACATCCCAAAAACTCAATTGCTAATATCCAGGAATGTGATTAAAACAGCCCAGACAATAGATGTAACACGTTTGAGATCGTGGAAAGGATTTTCAACATAAAGGAATCTTACATATGATCCCAAGCAGTCAAGAAATCAGACGACGCATTGCTCTTGGCAGAATGGCTATGAAAGACCTAGATAAGATTCTCAAGAGCAAAGATTCGACTTGTTCAAGCCATGGTATTTTCAATAACATCATATGGATGTGAAAGCTGGACAGTGAAAAAGATAGGAAGAAAATTGATGCCTTTGAATTATGGTGCTGGCGGCGAATACTGTGTATACTAAATAAATTTAGTAGTAGCATGTTATACTTAGGGCTAGCCACTTACAAGATGAAATCGCAACAAATTAAAAATTTCATCATCTTATAAGTGGCTAGCCCTAAGTATAACATGCTACTACTACTGCTACTGTGTATACCATGGACTGCCCGAAGAACAAACCAGTCTGTACTAGAGGAGATCAAACCTAAGCTTTCTTTAGAAGCTCAGATGACAAGACTTCGCCTTCATACTTTGGACACATCATGCGGAGAGAGAGATCATTAGAGAAAGACATCATGCTTGGCAAGATAGAAGGTCAACGCAAAAGAGGAAGGCCAGCAATGAGATGGATCGATACAATAATGGCAGCTACGGGTACCAGCCTGTCAACAATAAGCCGCCTGACTGAAGACCGAACACAATTTAGGATAGCTATCCAGAGGGTCGCCATGAGTCGACTCCGACTCGACGGCACTTAACAACAACAACATATGATCTTCCTTCAATGAGGTGCATATTATTGAATTAAAAAAAAATGTGAAGTGGGATGTTATATTACTAAAAGAAAACTATTTCTTTTTTTTTAATATCTGTTAAGTTAATACACTAAGATCAAATATCACACAAGACCACAGCAATACCTCTATGGGAGAGTATATTTCAGGACCAGACCCTTGCATCAATGACCATATGATCAAGATACTACTGCATAAAGGGAACGTCAAAATGGCTCTGAAATGTTCAGAAAACACTTCGGAACTGGCGAAAAAGTACTAGAAAGAGACCTGGATTTCTTAACTTACTAAAAGCCGCTTTCTGATCCATCGTAACTTTGTTTTATTTGCCTTCAACATTAGCTAGTTTCTAGACATCCATTTGTTAATCTTTAAAAATATATCATTCGGTCACTTAAAGGTCTGCTCTCAGTCTTGGAAAAGGGAGTCACTACTACCATGTTATCAGAATAAGAATAAAAAGGAACATCAATACTCAATTCTCTGCCAAAAAAATGGAAAAATATTAAACAGAATAGAGGAAAGTGAGGAAACTGTGGAATCCCACATTAAAAGCTCTTAGAACCAGAGACTTTATTATTGAATTTAACCTTCCAAGATCTATTCATCAGAAAACCTTTAAACCAGTTATAAATATTTCCTGTAACTCCTAACTCACTCAGCCTTAATAATAACAAGTTATGATCTATTAAGTTAAAGGCAGTTGAGATATCCAATTGCATTATGATAAATAAAAATCATCAACGTATCATGTCATAAAGATCCTGCAATAATCTAATTATCTAAAAGGCACAAAAGAACAGCCTGCTTGCTTGATGCCTCCATTCCTACTTTCGTGTCTTATGATGTATTTTATTTATGCTTTCATATGTAAAATATATACAGGGTGGCCCAAAAAATGTGAGAACATCTCATAAATTAAAAGCTTAAATAGTTTACTTATTTACCTTTTTTAGTCATATAACGTCTTTATTTTGACAATTTCCAGTCGCCATCTTCTTTTTTGCAGTAGTCGAGAATTGGCAGGATGGCTGCTTGTAGTGCCGATCTGAGGGCCAAGATTCCTTGCGATATCCTGGTGAAAACATTTGCCCTGTTCATCACTAACCATACCACAGTTGTCAGGAAAGAAATCGAGATGGGAATCAAGAAAATGGATCTTTAGAGACATATTGCAGCCAGGTTTCTGATACTGCATCAGCATGTCTTCTACTAGTTCCTTGTAGTTTTCTGCCCTAACATTCCCGAGAAAGTTTGTTAACACTAGGCGAAAAGCATTCCATGCTTGTTTCGCATCACCCTGCAGCAAGTTGTTGAACTGATCATCTTTGAAGAGCTCTCGAATCTGAGGACCCACAAAAACTCCCTCTTAAATCTTTGCTTAGCTGAGTCGAGGGAATTTTTCATGCAGGAATCGGAAAGCTGGCGAAGTGCGGTCCATGGCTTTCTCAACGTTTTTCATCAAACCTAGTTTGATGTGAAGGGGTGGTAGCAGGATTTTGTGAGCCTCAACCAGAGCTGGGTGCTAGATATTCTTCTCTCCAACTGTTACATTTTGTCTGCGATTCCATTCCTTCCGCAAGTAGTGCCAATCCCTTGCTCGGCTATCCCACTCACATAAGAAACACATGTATTTTATATATCCCTGCTGCAGTCTCATTAAAAGGGCAACTACCTTCAAGTCACCACGAGGTGCCAGCTGTACTTGTTATAGTTAATGGAAGTCAGTAGATGCTTTACGTTATCGTATGTCTCTTTCATGTGGACAGCAAGCGCTACTGGAATAGATGGAAGACGGTTTCCATTGTTCAAAAGCACAGCCTTCAGCCTCAGTCTCGAAGAGTCTAATATAGTCTCCAGTCTTGTGGGTCATGAGTGATTTTTAAGGCATTCATCTTTCAATATCGGAACAGAATACCAGATTACTTTCCTTTCTGAAGAAAGGCTCCAACTGCTGGTGGCGCTTTTGATATGAAGTAATGTTGACATCTTCTTCTAGATGATTCCATTGTTGGAGTCTTGATCCTAGCAATTCTGCCTTGTTCTTGGATAAATCCAAATCACAAACCAGGTCATTTAGTTCTTCCTGTGTTATTCTGTGTGGAGTTGATAATGCATCCCAGTGAAAATCTGGGTCACTGCAT
Organism: Ichthyophis bannanicus; assembly: GCA_033557465.1. Taxonomy (NCBI): domain Eukaryota; kingdom Metazoa; phylum Chordata; class Amphibia; order Gymnophiona; family Ichthyophiidae; genus Ichthyophis; species Ichthyophis bannanicus. The sequence continues at coordinate 244,666,865 of CM066040.1, read as the reverse complement.
GCTGACGGACCAGGAGAAGAACAGGTCAGCTCACCCTTGTCCTCATCAGATGACTCAAGAGAATATTCTGATGGAGGTTCTGGAATAGGAAGTCCCTCACCATGTGGAACTGGTCTCAATGCAGAAGGAATGTTTGGGTAGACTATGCTCAACTTCTTTTGCTTCATTATTTTGCTGGAAAGAGGAGGAACCAAGCAGAAGTAACAGTCATTTATGTGGTTGCTTGGCTCTCTCCACACCATGGGGACTGCAAACGGCATTGATGGTCTTTTGCAATTCAACCACTGTGAAAGCTGTGCTGTACATGTAGCACAGCATATATGCGGGGCCCAAGGCTTGTCTTGGTCACCAATCTTGCATCCGAAGTAAAGATGATATGCCTTCTTCAGTTGAGAAGTGATACTTTTCTTCTGGTTGGTACTTCCCCACAAATGTAGCAGAAATTGTCAATGGTATTAACGCACTTTCACGGTATTACTGTTCTGTATTGTACCTAAATGGCTAAAATTATATGATTAATAAAAGTTACACGTAACAGTAGCCTAAACTGTCTTGCACACAGTCAGAAATATTTTAAATGCTCAACCTTTCCGACTGCGTATAGTACACTGCTGACATCAGATGGCTTCAGCAGCCGTCTGGCAGTAGTATTGCATTGCATCAGAAAATGATGCAATCAACTCTGGATGATGTGTGCATGCTGGTATTATGCAATGTGATGCAATATTACATCATTCAAGGCTTATTTTGGATGTTGTTGATGTACTACTGGATAAATTTACATGGTGAAACATCAAAAATGAACTACATGCAATATCTTCAAAACGAGCGCCAATAATTTTTTTTAATGTTATATTCGTGTTCAGCTCACCAAGATACTACAGATTAGGGCCTTTTAAAGTCAGTAACGATTTCAATGTTGACCAGTGTCAGACGGCCCAGTTAACAGTGGCATTAGAGTGGCAGGTAGCCAAACAGAAAGAATGGGTATGGTCTGGAAACAGCTCGGGGGCGGGATCACTTTATCTAATTTGCTCTGGGTGAGGGAAGGAGGGCAGGGAGGGGAAAACCCCTTTGTGCGATTGTAGCTGTGAATTTGGAACAAGTGGATGATAAAGTAGCTGGGGAGACTGGGTCCTTCTTGTTTTGTACCATTACAGGGTAACTGATTTTATACCTGGCCTGACTGACCCTATATTTTGGCAGCAGGCGTCTAAGGGTTTGAAGTGGCTTGGACAGTTTGTGTAAGGTGAGGGTTTGTAGACTTCGAAGACCTTATGGAGGACTTTGAAGTACAAGAGTAAGATAATGTTTCACTTGGAGATACTGAATTCTATTACATCACCAAGCTTAAGGGAACTGGGATGAGGAGCCTTCAGATATAGAAGCTCTTTTTGCCTCCAAAGGGGTAAAGGGGACTATTTCCCATTTATATTATTTGATAGAACAAGTTGAGGAGGAAATGTGGGCTCTCAACTACACTGGGAACGAGATCTGGGGGTTCAATGGGGAGAAAAATCTTGGGCCAAAACATACATGTATCAGTATAAAGGGGTCATTGCAAGCAACCTTATAGAACAAGACTATAAGATGTTATACAGGTGGTATCTCACCCCAGAATGCCTCCACAAGATGAAGCGCCTGGACTCGCCACAATGTTGGAGGGGCTGTGGTGAGTTGGGCACTTTTAAACACATTTGATGGGACTGTCCGATGGTCTAACTTCTTTGGGGAGAGGTGTTTGACTTTCTGGGAAAGCAGGCAGGAACCCCACTTAAAATGTCTCCAGTGGTGGCTCTCCTCAATGCTCGGGCATGTGGACTGCCGGTGAAAAAGAATCAATTAGTGGCGATGGGATGTCTTGCAGCCCGGCTGGTACTGCACAGATGTGGAAACAGACAGTTGTCCCAAAATTATCTGAGATGATAAATTTGTGATCCATGCGCCTCGTGCTCAAACTTACAGCGAAGAGACAGCAGAGACTCGATCAGTTTGTGAAGACCTGGGGCAGGTTCTTAGACTGACCAGTTGCCAGCCATCAGAAAACAACACGGGGAGGAGGTGCGGGGAACAATGCTCCAAAGCTTGAAAAGATAAGGATGCCAGTAGGTCTTGACTCGAGAAAATAGCAACAATTAGTTATTCCGTTTTGGGCGCTTCTATCTCTTATGGCATGGCAACCAGGATGTGCCCCGGGGGGGGGGGGGGGAGCAGGTCGAAAGAAAATGAGAAACCCCCATTATGTCAGTTTTAGTATGTTGATATTGATGACTGAAGGATATCTCTAGCAATATTTGAGACAGGATTGTAATGTCCGGGGGCTAGGGGTATGTGTAGCATAAAATTTGTTAATGAAGTTGTGAAGTAAAAAAAAAAAAGTGTTAAGTCATACGTTTTTAAATATTTTAAAACTCAAATTTGTACTATCCCGAGTTTGTATAAAACTCTTGACATCTGCTAATAAAAACTATTTATAAAAAATGTAAAAAAAGATGCATTCTTCTCCCAATGTAGATGAAACTATGCACACAGTGTCACCTGAGTGGGAAATACTGTGAACAAACAGAAACATAGAAACATGACAGCAGAAAGACTACATGGCCTATCTAGTTTGCCCTTCCATATCAACTACAATAGTCCCCTTTTTTCCTTTAGAGATCCTGTGTTTGTCCCATCTTTATCTTTATTTAAAACTTATTATACCGCCTGAACCTAGAGGCATACAGCTGTGTACAATAAAAAAATAAAGGAGGCTACTGTCAGAAATAGAAAAGAACGCCAATTCATTTACAGGAAAGAATAGCAAAGAAGAGAGAGATAGAAAGAGAAGTTAAAAGAAAAGTACAAACGGGTTGGGGAGGAACAGTCAGCTGCCAACAGTAGAAGAAAGGGGGGAAGGGAGGTCAAAAGCCGTGCAAAAAAGGTGGGTCTTAAGTGAAGCTTTAAAGGAGCGGAAGGAAGAATCTAGATGTAAGGCTAAGGGAAGGGAATTCCAAAGACGGGGGCCAAGAAAAAAGAAAGCGGAAGAACGTGTGGATTCAAGGCGAGCCCTAGAAGGAGGTGGGAGAAAAAGACGATTAGCATGAATTGACCGAAGAACTCTAGAGGGGCAGTGAAAATGAACCAGATCCGAAAGATAAAGAGGGACACCAGCGTGCAAAGTCTTGTGAACGAAGATCAGAATCTTATATTGAATACGAAAAGGGATAGGCAACCAATGTAACTGAATAAGAAGGGGAGTGATATGAGCCGAGCGGGAAGAATTAGTTAGAAGACGAGCAGCGGTGTGATGGAACCAATTGAAGACGGTGAAGCTGAGAAAGAGGAAGACCGGCCAAGGAAGCATTACAATAGTCTAGACGAGAAACTATGAGGGAAAGAAGGAGCGTGGTCATAGAGGAGGGGGAAAGAAAAGGCCGAATAGCACAAAGTTGCCGTAGTGTATGGAAGGAACGCTGAACAACAGAAGAGACGTGATCCTTGAAAGTTAAAGCCGAGTCCAGGGTGACACCAAGATAACGCATAGATGTGACGAGAGGGATGGGCCCAGCAGAGAGAGATGGGGTGAGGGTGAGAATGGGAGCACCAGCGGTAAACCAGATAGCAGAAGTCTTAGATAAATTAACATGCAAAACGTTCTCAGAAAACCAAGAAGAAACAGCGGAAAGACAGACATTAAGAGGGCCAATATCAGGCGTGAGGGGACAGGTGTGATAAAGGAGGAGGATATCGTCTGCGTAATAGTACGCAGAGATACCGTGCTGCTGAATAAGTAAAGCAAGGGGGGCTAAGAAAATATTAAACAGATACTGTCCTTGCCTCTACGACCTCCACTGGGAGACTATTCCACGCATCTACCACTCTTTCTGTAAAGAAATATTTCTGCATATTACTCCTGAGTCTATCACCTTTCACCCTCATCCTATGTCCCATCATAACAGAGCTTGATTTCAATCAAGAGAGACTCTCCTCCTGTGCATTTATGCCATGGAGATATTTAAATATATATAATAATAAACTGACAAACCTATACACAAGTATGTGCTCCAATTACAGAAGGCTGAGTGGCATACCATGGTATGAGATCTGGCCCCTTTAAGTGTGAAGTCGGGCAGAGATCCCCAAGTTCAAAAAAAGAGAAATTAGACTTGAGGAACTCCAGTTCAGTCCTGCACTGCTGGGTAGTGTACCTCTTCCTGCCGCATTGAGACTCGGCATGTCAGAAGTCTGATACATCTACCGGTGGCACCTCCCACCAGCTTCCAGTGACCTATTGACAAAGCAAACTCTAAGGAGCAACACATAAGTAGTTATAACCAATATGAACTCTTAACTCGAGGCTTCAGTGCCTCTCCAATAAACTCCTTGAGAGAAGAGGATAACTGCTCCACCCCCCCCCTTCCAAGGAAAAAGTATTAAAGATATGAAATAGCAAAGAAAGAAGAAGCATAGAGCAGAACAGCCAACCAGTCCATTACCGCACAGGACGGGTAATAGACACTTACCGTTAGACTTTTCTTTGCGTGGCCGGCTATTCCCATGTCACCAGACCATAGACTGAATCACCAACTTGGGTGGGAATTGGGACTGAACTGGAGTTCCTCAACGAACAATTAGCAGGTAACTCTAATTTCTCTTTCCTTTTTGTTCCTCCAGTTCAGTCCCGCACCGCTGGGATGTAACAGGGCAGTACACTAATGGGAGGGACCTGATAAACCGGACCGCAAAACTGTTGACCCATAACAGGCATCCCCTGCCGCTTGCACATCAAGATGGTAATGCTTACTAAAGGTGCGCAAGGAGGACCACGTAGCCGCCTTACAGGATTTCCACTGCCGGAACCCTGCTGTGTTCCGCCCATGACGTCGCCTGACCCCTTGTTGAATGAGCTCTCAATTCCAAAAGGCACCTGACGGCAGTGCAAAAGATAAGCTGAAGCTATCACTTCCTTAATCCACCTAGCAATGGAAGCCTTGGAGGCTGCTTCACCTCTACGCGGACCCCCAAAAAGAACAAACAAGCGCTCCAACTTACGAAAAGACTCGGAAACCTGCAAGTACCGACGGAGCACTCTCTTCATGTCCAGCAACCATAGATTCCGGTCCGTTCCGCTTTCACCTGACGACTTCAACACAGGCAAGGATACCGACTGATTCAAATGAAACTGCGACACCACCTACCTTCGGCAGAAAGGACGGCACTGGATGCAACAGAACCTTTTCCTTGAAGAACATCAGGAAAGGTTCCCTACAAGATAAACTGCCGCACCGCGCCGAACCGCCGAACACTCGCCGCGCCGAACAGATAGCCACCAGAAACACCGTTTTCAAAGTCAGATCTTTAACCGAGGCTTCACCAAGAGGCTCAAAAGGTCTTCTTGTCAATGCCCCCAACACCAAGTTGAGATTCCATGGAGGAATCAACACACGGCGAGAAGGCCACAAACATGATACCGCTCTCATAAAGCGCAAAACATCCGGGTGAGTTCCTACGGCACGACCTTGAATCTTGCCCCGATAACAAGCTATAGCAGCCAGCTGTACTCTCAAACTGGCTGCTAACCACTTTATCAAAGCCATCCTGAAGAAAGCTCAATACCTCCGGAACCGAGGCCAAGGACGGGCGTAATTGCCTAGTTTCACACCAGCCTTCAAAGATATGCCAAATGTGAACATAAGCCAAGGAAGTTGACCGCTTTCTAGCCGACAGCAAGGTAGCAATCACCGCTGGCAAATAACCTCTCTTCCTCAACCTAGCCCTTTCAATGGCCAGGCTGTAAGCGAGAACCGAGCCACTTGACCTGCAGGAGCAGATCCTCCCGAATTGGCAATTGCCATGGCTGACCATTGAGAAGCCTCACCAGGTCCGCGTACCGTGGACGACATGGCCAGTCTGGCACTATTAAAATCACGGCTGAGAGATGTTTCTCTATTCGCTGAATCACCCGGCCTATGAGCGCCCAGGGAGGAAATACATACAGAAGGCCCTGTGACGGCCACTGTTGAATCAAGGCATCGATCTCTTCGGACATCCTTTCTCTTCTTCTGCTGAAGAAACGGCTGACCTTGGCCATCTGACAAGTTGCCATGAGATCCATCACTGGAACCCCCATCTGAGCACCAAATGCCTGAATACCTCCGGATTCAGCTCCCACTCCCCTGGTTCCACACAAACCCAACTGAGGTAATCCGCCACTGCTATGTGCGCTGCCAACAGTGCCAGAAGCCGAGGCTCCATCCAATCAAATAGAGCTCCCGCTTCCTTTTCCAGCACCACCCTGCCCGTTCCACCTTGACGGTTGATACATGCCACCGTGGAAGCGTTGTCGGACAGCACTCACATCACTCGCCCTAACAAGACTGACTCGAACGCTTTTAGAGCCAGAGCCACCGCTCGTAACTCCAGTCGATTGATGGACCACTGAGCTTCCTCCATGCTCCATAAACCTTGTGCAAAGAGCCCCTCGCAATGGGCCCCCCAGCCGGAGGGGTGAAGAAAGTGGTACAGACAGCCGTGATCTCACAGGTGAGGCCCAAAAAAGGGTCACGAGTAGTGGAGGACCAGGCCCTTCCTTCGGAGTGTTTGGATGACGCTGATTTGGAAGGGGAGTTGGAAGGTCCGGGGGAGGATCTAGAGGAAGGTGATATCCAAGAGCCCGAGGATCAAACCCAGATTATGCAGGTATTTAAGAGAGAGAAGCTCACGACGCTGATCTCTGAATCATTACAGGCCCTGAACCTTTCCGTGACCTAGTTGGTAGAGGAAGACAGTGTGGAAGATCCACTCATTCAGACGGTGAGGAAATCCCAGGCAGTGTTCCCCGTCCATAAGGTAGTTAAGCAGATGATTCAGGATGAGTGGGATATGCCAGTGGCAGCGCTCAGAGGCGGAAGGTCCATGGCTCGACTCTATCCGTTAGCTGACCAGGAACGAGAGCTGTTCCGCTCCCCTAGGATAGATTTGGCAGTTACGAAGATGACTACTATTCCGGTGGAAGGTAGCGCAGCTTTAAAGGATGGGCAGGTCCGAAAAGTAGACTCTATGGTGAGACAAGCCTTTGAGGCGAATCCTCTGGCGCTACAAGCCTCCATTTGTGGCACGTGGGTAGCGTGGGCTTGTCTTCGTTGGACTCAGCATTCGCAGGTGGCATAGATGTTGCAGGATCAATTGTAGGACTTGTCCAGATTGGAGTCCGGGGCAGCCTATTTAGCGGACATGCATTATGACCTGATCAGGACTTTAGCAAATAGTATGTCGTCGTTGATTGCGGCGCGAAGATATATTTGGCTGCGGAATTGGGCGGCCGATAGTTCCTCCAAGTCAAGAGTTAGTAAGCTTCCTTTTAAAGGGAAACTACTTTTTGGTGAGGATCTGGACAAATTGGTTAAAGACTTGGGAGAGTCCAAGGGCGGCCGGCTGCCTGAGGACAAGCTGAAGACGGGAAAGCCTGGAGCGATGTTGCGGGGCCAAGCTTGTGATTTTCTCCATTTTTGGGCTTCCCGATTTAGGATAGTTTCAAAGAGGGCGGTATCCCTTTCGGGGCCAAGGTTTTAGAGGTTTCCAAGGAGCAGACAGAGGGTTTGCGAGCTTCCGCCGACCGGTTTCAAGAAATCACAATGAAATGAGGGGAACTCAGGCGGAGCTGCAACCCGTAGGGGGTCGGCTATGGGAATTTTTGCCTGCCTGGGTCCAGGTAACATCCGATCAATGGGTATTGGAGGTCATTCGAGAGGGTTACGCTCTTGAGTTTGCTCGACCGGTTCGAGACTCCTTTGTTCTTTCTCCTTGCAGGGGGTGGAACAAAGAGTCAGCGGTTTGGGGCTACTTTGTCGCGTCTCAGACAGCTCGGGGCCGTCGTGCCGGTTCCTCAGGATCAATGAGGGTCCGGTCAGCACATAAGAACATAAGATATGCCATACTGGGTCAGACCAAGGTCCATCAAGCCCAGTATCCTGTTTCCAACAGTGGCCAATCTAGATCATACAAACCTAGCAGTTTCCCCAAAAGACACAGGTTCTGCAATGCTTGTACTAGGTCAACCATTGATATCCTGGGTCCCTTCTTAATAATGGTTTATGGACCTTTCCTCCAGGAACTTGTCCAAACCTTTTTTAAACCCAGCTACACTAACAGCCTTTACTACATCCTCCGGTAACAAATTCCAGAGTTTGATTACACGTTGAGTGAAAAAATATTTTCTTTTATTAGTCTTAAATAGTTTACCCTGTAGCTTCATTGCATGTCCCCTAGTCTTTCTATATTCTGATAACGTAAACAGTCGATCTACGTTTACCCGTTCCACTCCGTTCATTAATTTATAGACTTCTATCATATCTCCCCTCAGCCGTCTCTTTTCCAGGTTAAAGAGCCCTAACCTTTTTAGCTTTTCTTCATAGGAGTATCCTTCCATCCCCTTTACCATTTGGGTGGCTCTTCTCTGAACCTTTTCTAATAATGCTATATCCTTTTTAAGATATGGCGACCAGAATTGCACACAATATTCAAGGTGCGGTCTCACCATGGAACGGTATAGAGGCATTATAATATCTTTTGTTTTATTTTCCATTCCTTTCCTTATGATACCTAGCATTCTATTTGCTCTCTTGGCTGCTGCTGCACACTGGGCCAAGGGTTTTAACATGTTATCCACAATGACGCCTAAATCTTTTTCCTGGGTGGTGGTTCCTAATGTGGAACCTTGCATCGTGTAACCATAGTTTGGGTTGTTCTTCCCTAGGTGCATAACTTTGCACTTGTCCACATTAAATTTCACCTGCCATTTTGATGCCCAGTCTTCCAATTGATCAAGATCCTCTTGCATTTTTCCACAATCCTCTTGGGTTTTAACAACTTTAAATAGTTTTGTGTCATCTGCAAATTTGATAACCTCACTCGTTATTCCACTTTCCAGCTCATTTATGAATATGTCAAAAAGCAGCGGACCCAGCACAGATCCCTGGGGTACACCACTATTCACCTTTCTCCATTGGTAAAATTGGCCATTTAGCCCAACCCTCTGCTTTCTATCTTTTAACCAGTTCCTGATCCACAGTAGTACACTGCCTCCTATCCCATGACTCTTTAGTTTTGCCAAAAGTCTCTCATGAGGGACCTTGTCAAAGGCTTTCTGAAAGTCCAGATACACAATATCAACCGACTCACCTTTGTCCACCTGTTTATTCACTCCTTCAAAAAAACATAACAGATTAGTAAGACAAGATCTTCCTTGTCTAAAGCCATGTTGGCTGTCTCCCATTAGGTCATGACTATCTATATGCTGAGTAATTTTATTCTTTATGATGGTTTCTACCATTTTTCCCGGTACTGATGTCAGGCTCACCGGTCTGTAGTTTCCCGGATCACCCCTCGAACCCTTTTTAAAAATTGGTGTTACATTGGCGATCCTCCAATCCTCAGTTATTAGAGATGATTTTAATGATAGTTCACAGATTACTGATAGCAGGTCTGCAATCTCAAATTTCAGTTCTTTCAACACCCTTGGATGTATACCATCCGGCCCAGGTGATTTGCTACTCTTCAGTTTATCTAATAGTTGTAGGACATCTTCCCGATGTATCGATATTTCCTTCAATTCTTCCACACCTTTAAATACCACTTCAGTCGTGGGTAACATCCCTACATCTTCCTCAGTAAAGACCGAAGCAAAGAATTCATTCAGTCTCTCCGCTATCGCCTTGTCGCCTCTTAGTGCTCCTTTAACCCCTTTATCATCTAATGGACCAACTGACTCTCTCACGGGTTTTTTGCTACGAATGTACTTGAAAAGGTCTTTATTTCGCGTTTTTGCTTCCGCAGCAAGCTTCTTCTCAAATTCTCTCTTTGCCTGCCTTATCAATGCCTTGCATTTGACTTGCCAGTGCTTGTGCTGTTTCCAGGTTTCATCATTTGGCTCTTTTCCATTTCTTGAAAGATGCTTTTTTGGCAACAACAGCCTCTCTGACCTCAGCTTTAAACCATGCTGGCAATTTTTTGGACTTCCTTCCACTTTTCTTAAAGCGTGGAATACAGCTGGTCTGGGCTTCCAAGATAGTATTTTTCAACAACACCCAAGCTTGATGTACGTCTTTAACCTTTGCAACTGCTCCTTTTAGTTTTTTCTTAACTGTTTTCCTCATTCTATCATAGTCTCCCTTACGAAAGTTAAAGGGTAGTACTGTGGATTTCCTTACTATCCCTCCTCCACTAATTAAATCAAAGGCGATCATGCTATGATCACTATTGCCAAGTGGCCCCAACACCCTTATCTCTTGCACTACATCTGGTGTTCCACTAAGGACTAGGTCTAATATTGCTTCCCCTCTGGTCGGTTCATGAACCAGCTGCTCCAAGAAGCAGTCATTTATTTCATCTAGGAACTTTATCTCCCTAGCATGTCCTGTTGTGACACTGACCCAGTCGATGCCGGGGTAATTGAAATCACCCATTATTATTACTGCACTGTAACTTTTGCTAGCTTCCTTGATTTCTTTGAGCATTTCATCATCCATTTGTTCATTCTGGCCAGGCGGACGATAGTACACCCCACTGCCATCGCCTTCCCCTTTTTACATGGAATTTCAATCCATAGAGATTCTACAGCAAATTTTGTTTCTTGCAAAACTTTAATCCTTTCTGACTCAATGCCCTCTCTAACATAGAGCGCAACCCCTCCACCAATTTGATCAGCTCTATCATTTCGATATAGTTTGTACCCAGGTATCACAGTGTCCCACTGGTTGTCCTCCTTCCACCATGTCTCTGATATTCCAATCATATCTAACCTCTCGTTTAGTGCTATATATTCTAACTCTCCCATCTTGTTTTGTAGACTTCTAGCATTTGCATACAAGCATTTTAGAGACTGTATTTTATTCATATTAATTTGGCTATTGGTAGACATGGGTAATTTGGGATCTTTAAGTTCTGTCTGCTCCATACTCGAGGGCATTTGGGCTACTTTACTCTTTTTTGGAACCTCTCTGCTTTTTGTAGTATCCTTCAAGGATACATTCTTCCGAACCATGCGCTCTTGGGCGACTGTCGGCTTTCCCCTATTATCTAGTTTAAAAGCTGCTCTATCTCCTTTTTAAAGGTTAATGCCAGCAGCCTGGTTCCATCCCGGTTAAGGTGAAGCCCATCCCTTCGGAAGAGCCCCTCCTTTCCCCAGAATGTTCCCCAGTTCCTAACAAATCCGAACCCCTCATCTCTGCACCATTGTCTCATCCACGCATTGAGACTCCGGAGCTCTGCCTGCCTATTGGGTCCTGCGCGTGGAACGGGAAGCATTTCGGAGAACGCTACCCTGGAAGTTCTAGATTTCAACTTCCTACCTAAAAGCCTAAATTTAGCTTCCAGAACCTCCCTACCACATTTTCCTATGTCATTGGTACCAACATGTACCAAGACAGCAGACTCCTCCCCAGCACTATCTAAGACCTTATCTAGGTGGCGTGTGAGGTCCGCTACCTTCGCACCAGGCAGGCATGTTACCAGGCGATCCTCACGTCCACCAGCCACCCAGCTATCTACATGCCTAATGATCGAATCACCAACTATAACTGCTGTCCTAACCCTTCCCGCATGGGCACTTGGCCCTGGAGAAACCTCCTCGGTGCGAGAGGGGTTTACATCACCTGGAGGACAGGTCCTAGTTACAGGATCACTTCCTGCCACACCAGGGTGATGCTCTCCTGTCACGTGACCTCTCTCCTCCATGGCAACAGGGATGCTGCCAGACTGGAGGTGGGACTTCAGGACTATATCCCTGTAGGTCTCGTCTATGTACCTCTCTGTCTGTCTTATGTTTTCCAAGTCTGCTACTCTAGCCTCTAGAGAACGGACTTGTTCCCTGAGAGCAGAGAGCTCCTTGCACCTAGTGCACACGTAAGACCTCTCACCAGCTGGGAGAAAATCATACATGTGACACTCAATGCAAAAGACTGGAAAGCCCACATCCCGCTGCTGGACTGCTGTCTGCATCTTAGTTTTAAGTTTGTGTTTAGATCTTTAAGTTCTATATGTACTAAAGGGTGCAATGGATATTTATACCACTAAAACTGTACCTAAGAAGTTTAATATACCTTGTTCACCTGAAGCTTAATTAATCTCAGGTCCTTGGTGTATGACTGATTTGGGTAATGAGCTTCACCTGAGAGCACCTCCTGTCTTTTAAGTTGTGCAAGTACCTATAAAGCTGTGAAATTCCCAGGGGAGGGTGGGTGTGGGGAGGGAGGGAGGGATATAACACTTATTAAAAAAGGGCTGCTACACAGTACCTTGTCCTGTGCTGCTGAGGAAAACTATATTCTGATTTGATTTAAATTATAGCTCTTTGCTGCTACTAGGCTCTAACCTATTATGAAATTTAAACTACAAGCTCTCTGCTGGATTCTAAATTTAACCAGAAAGCTCTCTTCTGTGTTTTAATTTGAAACTAAAAGTACTTTGCTGATGCTAGGCCCTGAGTGACTATGAAATTTAAACTACAGCTGTCTACTGGGTATGAAAGGTAACCAGAAAGTTCTCTTCTGTGTTTTTAAATTGAATCTTAAACTGTTGCTACTAGGCCCTGACTGATTTAACAAAAAAAATAGTGGGTTCACAGATTAATTAGCTTTAAAAGAAAAACAATTCCTTTCAGAAAAATTCCCAGAAGTATATACTCACAATTTCAGATTTCTCTCCAGAAGTAACAGCCCCCCTTTCCAGTCCGTCAAGACCCCCCCCCTTTCCAGTCCGTCAAGACGGGGCCTTTCATCCGACTCTGGATCTCAAGGGCGTCAACCGTTGTCTGTGGGTAATCCATTTCCGTATGGAAACTCTAAGGTCAGTAATGGTAGCAGTTCGTCAAGGGGAGTGCTTGACTTCACTCGATCTCACCGAGGCTTATTTGCACATCCCGATTTGAGCGGATTATCAAAGAATCTTGCGGTTTGCGGTTCGGTGAGGTCATTTTCAGTTCCAAGCACTGCTGTTCAGGTTGGTGACGGCTCCACGAACATTTACTAAGGTAATGGTGGTGGTAGCGGCCTTTCTGCACAGGGAAGGTGTGCTCGTTCATACTTACCTGGACGACTGGTTGATTTGGGCAAAGTCCAGAGCAGAGAGCGAAAAAGCAACAGCCAGAGTAGTGCAGTTCTTGCAGAGCCTTGGTTGGGTAGTCAGTGCCGCCAAGAGTCGATTGGTGCCGTCACAGATGTTAGAATATCTGGGGGTTTGGTTCGACACAAGGGTCAGAGCGGGTTTCCTTCCGGAGGCTCGGGTTCTAGGGATGCAGTCCTTAGTACTAGGTTTCTTGAAGCAGTGGGCGCCGACGGCCTGGCATTATCTTTGGGTGCTAGGTACCATGGCAGCTGCCCTCAAAGTCGTTCCTTGGGCTCAGGCACACATGAGGCCTTTGCAGAGGTCTCTGCTTCGGCGGTGATTGCATCAGGACGACTCGTTGAACAAGCGCTTGCCCTGCCCGGGGCAGGTTCGAGCGTCTCTCAAATGGTGGCTGCAACGAGAAAAACTAACATCAGGAATGCCATTGGAGCAGCCCCCTGCTTATGAAGGCACCCCCCGAGACGTCTGGCACAGCCCCCTGCTTACAAAGGCAAAACGCCTCATGCGACAACAGGACAAAACCCGGGGAAAAATCCTCCATAGACTCGACCTACATCCCCAGAGGAGCGCTCGTACCTGGCCGAGCCGATGCAGACGCCTGCGGCGAGAGGGGAGCCCCTCGCCCAACCTCTTCCTCCCCCCCCCCCCCAGGTCCCTGGGGTTTGGAGAGAGGTACTTCCTTACTGTGTTCCTGCAACTCGTGCTCCATCTGCACCGCTTCAATTGCGCAACGACACATGCCGTCGACCGAAACCGTCCCTCTGCGGGTTCCACACACCAGGTACTACAGGCTCACAGGCATTAGATTCGACAATCCTCGACACTATACCCGAGGATTCTCACCACCAGCCATGAACCCACAACCACCGTTAGCATCTACCACTCTATCTACCTAACCTTACTTCAAAAATCCGCTTCCCCCCCACCCCCCACTTTAAAACCTCAAATGCCTAACTACAGGCAATAAAGAGGCTTGGGGGAAGCACCAAAATAAACATTTTGTTAATTTCCAAGGTACTGCAGTCTCAAACAGGCTCTATACACCAAAATTACACTGCATAGAAAACACAGCGGGGAAAAACGGAAGCGCTAAAAAAATGGAGCTCGAAAATCGAGCAGGCAGCTTCACACGAGGAGGAAGGCCTCAGCCGGCAGAAAACCCCCCGCGGATCCGCAGTTAGGTTTCCCCACGATCCGGAGCAAAAATGACATGAAATATCTGGATTCCTGCCAGTAGCTCTTCCTGCACCTTGCCGGCAAGCTCCCGATGCAGAGAAACAGCAGACGGAGTCCAACAACTCACAGAAACGCTGTAGACCCGATCAGGAGGCAGAGCAGAGCAGCACACACAGTTCCCCACCGACCCAACCAGATAGGGAGTGCTATAGGGCTTTAGATAAATAGCAGAAATGAAGGGAAGGTGGAGCAGGAATCCCCTCAACTGCCCCCTTCCCTGCCCTGACCAGCTCTGTCCCCTTTTGCCTTTTTTTGTTATTTTAAACAAGTCACTAAAAATAAATTAAAGGGATAGCGTACCCCAAATAAAAATATCCCCAAATCTAAATTGAAAGATCTATCAAATAATTGCCCTTATGTGTTCCTCCAGTTGAGCCTACCCCTCGGCTCACAACCTCCTGCTGCATGGAAACTGGACACACTGGAAGCTGGTGGGAGGTGCCACCAGTAGATGTATCAGACTTCTGACATGCCCAGTCTCCATGCTGCAGGAAGAGGTACACTACCCCAGCAGTGCAGGACTGAACAGGACTAATGAAAAGGAAGATGCCGTGGCCATTTTGTTGGTGTAAGCCTGTTGAGCTCCAGTACCAACTGAAGAAAACTCCTGTGATTTTTGGAGAATAATGATCAGAACTATTACTTTGATGCAGTTCAAAACACGTTGGCTTAATTTTGGCAGTTTGTTTTTATAATGCATGGTCATTTAAAATAGAAAGGGACTGCATGGAGGAAGTTTAATATAGCACTATAGTAACCTTAATCTATAGTCCAACGAATGTTTCTGTAATTGGAGCACATACTTGTATAAAGGTTTGTCAGTTTATTAGCTTCACATGAGTGAAAATTCATTTGAGCCTATACTGGTCCATAGCTACTGTGTGGCACCGTTCATAGTAGGCATATTTTTACCTACATAAAAAAGGAGAGGTACAGAGCAGAGGAGCAAACGTATGTGTCAAGAATTAATTCTGAAATCACTTCCCAGCATGTACTCCACACTTACTCTCATCAGGAACTATTGTAACGACATTATGCAAGCCAGCCAAATGTCAAGGGTGACTGCAAGCTCCGCAGAGATTTTCAAAACTGTCCTGCCCATGTTATCAAAGAAGAAAAATCAAACAGTGGGTAGTCTTGAGTTATTTCTCTGTGGTACTGCTTAAACATTTTCTTAAATTACTAGCAGTGTTGTATACAGCACAAAAGGTGCTCAGTTTAATAAAAGTAGGATTGAGTTGCTTATTTTGGACACGAATAGTCAAAGTTCAAATAAACCTCTTATGAAAACCCAAATGTTAAAACTTTTCAAGTGATGATATTGCCAAAAGCCATATCAGCTCTCATACCAAATATGACTCAAGTCAGCCAATCAGAGCAATGTGTAAGACACTCATCTCAGTAAATTTACCCAAGGGTTCTGAAGCTAGCTAGCCACTGAAATGGACGGCACTAGCATAAAACTGTTTAAAAAGTATAAGTTAAGCAATCCGATTTCAAAAATTCCAGCCAAGGTTTGTTCCACGACAAAATAAATTCCACAAACCATCCAAAAGCAACTCATCATAACAGAATAAATAATCACAGTTTTATACATGTCACAATTGGAGCCCTTTATCTTTAAAAAAAAAATGTTCCCTACATGTGTGACGTAGAGAGATTCTGATCCTGAAAGGGGGAAGTTCATGGCTTGGCTTGTTTGTCTTGTCTAATAAAATCTATCAGATACACTTTAATGTTTCATAACTGTCAGTAGAATGATTCTAATCTTAAGCAAATGTATGTGAGGAATGCAGGCAATAATTCTATTTCACAGAAAAACAAGACATGGCATTACAAGCAAAGGTCGGATTACTTAGAAACTGAAGAAAATAATTAAGACAGATAGCAGCTACCTACTAGTGCCAATTACTGAAGTGGCTCCCTTAGAACAGTAGTAAAGTCCTTGATTCACAGCCATAAAGCTGCAAAAGTTCAAGTCTTAAGGTCCTCCGAGTTTAAAAAAAAAAAGCCTCACATCCTGTTCGTATGCTTCAGGACAGCAGAGTTCAGGCAAGAGTTGCTGATATTCTCTACCCTTTTCCTGTCTTTGCTAGTTTGGAAGTTTACTTTAAACTGCCTTATTGTGCCTTGCATTTGAAAAGCAGTATATTAAGTTATTGAATAAACTAAATGAAAAGCAAAGGTAGTATAATATGTGATGTAGCAGACTCTCTGGGCTCAGTGGTAACTTAGCAGTAGCAGTATGCAAAAGATTCAGGTTTAAAACTCAGACCCAGAGTTTACTTCCAGGCTGGTTGAGGATGCTACTGAGGCAACATTCACAGCCCCTGAGGGTAACAAATGACTGCCAGCTATTCTTCTATAACAGGGGGTCTCAACCCAGTCCTTGGGACACACCTAGCCAGTCAGGTTTTCAGGATAATCACAATAAATATGGATGAATGAAATTTGCATGCAGTGAAGACAGTGCATGCAAACCTCTCTCGTGCATGCAAACCTCTCTCGTGCATATTCACTGTGGTTATTCTGAAAACCCAACTGGCTAGGTGAGGCCTGAGCACTGGGTTGAGAACTGCTGCTCTATAGTGATGCCTACTTGCCAGACCTAGAGAGTTTATACATACCAGTTCCAGGGGAATCTTGGTCTATGGCTAATAACCAAAGATGGTCACTAAGGCCTCTAATTGGGGTGGGGGGAGGGAGGGGGGCAATGTTCCCTCTAATTTTCTGTAGGCTGTGTGCACATAAAATATCAGCTGTGCAGCTTTTGAAGGAAGGTTAAATTTTTGTGCACCACATAACGACACTCATAGTTATATACTTTAAAATTTGACTACACGTCAGAATACAGTATGTATACCCACATTGATTTTAATCAAATTAAATGAAAATAGACGATTACTAAATGAAGCGGAAAATTTCTAGTAATTACAATCACAACTTTTACATTTTAAGACGTCTGTGTTGTTTTCTATCAGAATCAGAACCGTAACTTTTGTGCGCTCTGTTGTAAAGTATGTGCGCTCGCTTGGCGAGGTGTGTGCACGCGTACACGCGCACAGCTTAGAGGGAACAGTGGAGGGGGGATATACAAATAGGGGAAAGGACCACAGGAAGATGAAAATGAAGAAAGATCCATGGTACTATAGCTCGGAGGCCAGCTCTGATTGAGATGGAGTCCATGGAAACCAGAGAAAATTTCCTGGCCAGAGTTCTCTTTATAAAGCTCTCTCACCCAGCTGCTTAAAGAGAGAAACCACTGTCTCCCTTTCTTCCATGTCCCAAAATAAAAACACTTGTTAATATCGACATATATAAATTGTTAAATTTTAATTTTGAAATGTTGAAAATGAAATCCTATATATAAATACGTTCATTACACCTTAGCAAACCTCAATATATATGAAGAAATGAAATGTTCCAACCTTTTAATGACATTGTTCTCCCTTAGGTAGGCTTTTGAAAATCAAAACCCTTAAAATCACTACTGTTGTTGAAGCTGGCTGCTTTGAATTTCAAGCTTTTGCTCCAAGCTCCTTTTTCTGCCCCAGAACCTCTGATGCAGCTATCTAAAACCTGCAGGCAGGACGGGTGGGACCAGAGCATGCAGCTGCAACACTTGCAATAGTAGTGTCGGTCTGAACTGGGGTCTTAGATAAGAACAAATTGAAATGTTTGATTCATTAATGCAGCAGTACTTTAATGTCTTCAACTTATATGCAAATAGCTAAATGTAATACACTATTGAGCTTCGCAAGTGGAACTGAATTATGCACCCTATGGTGCGAATGTCGATTTATAACTGTGTGTATATGAACCCACACGGTCAGCAAAAGGTTTGCCTGCTCCTTAAGAGAGAGTATTAGCGTGGGGACACCATTGTGCCTTGAAAGACTCAATGAAAGGTCAATGTTGCCTTGATTTTAAATAAGAATAAGAAAAAGAAAAGACAAATAATATGAAACTAAAAAAATGATGTTCACATGATTTGGTGATGACACATAGGTATACTAAAGAACTGATGACAAACTGGGAAGCAAGATTGCAAGGTAATATTGGCACCAGCATGGCTCCATTCTGATAAGAACATAAGATATGCCATACTGGGTCAGACCAAGGTCCATCAAGCCCAGTATCCTGTTTCCAACAGTGGCCAATCTAGGTCACAAGTACCTAGCAATTTCCCAAAAAGAGACAGGTTCCAAAATGCTTCTATTGGGGCAAGCAGTGGATATTCTGGGTCCACTTTAATAATGGTTTACGGACCTTTCCTCCAGGAACTTGTCCAAACCTTTTTTTAAACCCAGCTACACTAACAGCTTTCACTAAATCCTCCGGTAGCAAATTCCAGAGTTTGATTACACGTTGAGAGAAAAAATATTTTCTGTTATTAGTCTTAAATAGGTTACCCTGTAGCTTCATTGCATGCCCCCTAGTGTTTCTATATTTTGATGGCATAAACAATCAATCTACATTTACCCGTTCCACTCCGTTCATTAATTTATAGATCTCTATCATATCTCCACTCAGCCGTCTCTTTTCCAGTTTGAAAATACCTAATCTTTTTAGTCTCTTTATAGGAGTATTCTTTCATCCCCTTTACCATTTTGGTAGCTCTTCGCTGTACCTTTTCTAATAACGCTATATCCTTTTTAAGATAAGATAGCCAGAATTGCACACAATATTCAAGGTGCAGCTGCACCATGGAACGATACAGAGGCATTATAATATCCTTTGTTTTATTCTCCATTTCTTTTTTTATGATATCTAGCATTCTATTTGCTCTTTTGGCTGCTGCCGCTGCTGCACACTGAGCGGAGAGTTTTAACAATTTATCCTAGGTGCATGACTTTACACTTGTCCACATTAGATTTCATCTGCCATTTGGATGCCCAGTCTTCCAATTTATCAAGATCTTCTTGCAATTTTCCACAATCCTTATGGGTTTTAACAACTTTGAATAGTTTTGTGTCATCTGCAAATCTGATCACCTCACTCGTCATTCCCATTTCCAGGTCATTTATTAAAATGTTAAAAAGCAGCGGACCCAGCACAGATACCTAGGGCACTCCACTATTCACATTTCTCCATTGGGAAAATTGGCCATTTAGCCCTACCCGCTGCTTTCTATCTTTTAACCAGTTCCTGATCCATAATAGTACACTGCCTCCTATTCCATGGACTTTTTAAATTTTGCCAAATGTCTCTGATGAGAGACCTTGTCAAAGGCTTTCTGAAAATCCAGATACACTATATCAACAGACTCACATCTGCCTACCTGTTTATTCACACCTTCAAACAAACATAACAGATTAGTAAGACAAGACCTTCGTTGGTTAAAGCCATATTGGCTGTCTCTCATTAAGCCATGACTATCTACATGTTCAATAATTTTGCTCTTTATGATGATTTCCACCATTTTTCCCTAGATACTGACATCAGGCTCACCAGTCTGTAGTTTCCCGGATCACCCCTGGGACTCTTTTAAAAAATGGCGTTACCAGGTATTACAGATGATTTTAATGATAGTTCATAGATTACTAATAGTAGGTCTGCAATCTCATATTTTAGTTCTTTCAACACCCTTTTATGCATACCATCCGTTCCAGGTGATTTGCTACGCTACAGTTTATCAAATAGTTGTAATACATCTTCCTGGTATATTGACATTTCTTTCAATTCTTCCACAGCATCTCCTTTAAATACCATTTCATTCATGGGTAACATTCCTATATCTTCCTCAGTAAAGACCAAAACAAAGAATTCAGTCTCTCCGCTATGACCATGTCCCCTCTTAGTGCCCCTTTTACCCCTCTATCATCTAATGGTCCAACTGACTTTTTTGCATGTTTTTTGCTATGAATGTACTTGAAAAAGTCTTTATTATGCATTTCTGCTACTACAGCAAGCTTCTTCTCAAATTCTCTCTTTGCCTGCCTTACCAATGCCTTGCATCAAACTTGCCAGTGCTTGTGTTGTTTCCAGTTTTCGTCATTTGGCTCCTTTTTCCATTTCCTGAAAGATGCTTTTTTGGCATATCTGACCTCACCTTTAAACCATGCTGGGAGGTTTTTGGACTTCCTTCCACTTTTCTTAAAGCGTGGAATAAAGCTGGTCTGGGCTTCCAAAATGTCATTTTTAAACACCTACTAAGCTTGATGTAAATCTTTAACCTTTGCAACTGCTCCTTTTAATTTTTTCTTAACTAATTTTCCTTATTTTATTATAGTCTCCCTTTTGAAAATTAAAAGGAGTACTGTGGATTTCCTTACCGTCCCTTCTCTTGCACCAGATCTTGTGTTCCACTAAGGACTAGGTACAAAATGGCTTCCCCTCTGGTCAGTTCATGAACCAGCTGCTCCAAGAAGCAGTCATTTATTTCATCTAGAAACTTTATCTCCCTAGCATGTCCTGCTGTGACACTGACCCAGTCGATAATGGGTGATTTCAATTTACCCCGGTATTATTACTGTGTTGTAACTTTTGCTAGCTTCCCTGATTTCTTTGAGCATTTCATCATCCATTTGTTCATTCTAGCCATGCAATCAACAGTACATGCCCACTGCCATCACCTTCCCCTTTTTACATGGAATTTCTATCCATAGAGATTCTACAGTGAATTTTGTTTCCTGCAAAACTTTAATGCTCTGTGACTCAATGCCCTCTCTAACAGAGCGCAACCCCTCCACCAATTTGATCTTTTCTATCATTATGATATAGTTTGTACCCAGGTATCACAGTGTCCCACTGGTTGTCCTGCTTCCACCATGTCTCTGATGATTCCATGCACATCTTTTCACATTTTCTGCGCATAGAGGTGCATCCATTGTGATTTGTGGGAACAAGATATTGCATTGATTATAGAAGAGAAGGTAGAAGCAGGGTTGGTGCAAGGATATTTAGCACTCTATGCAAACTTTCAGCCTTGGGCCTCTCATATTTCTGGCCCCTAGCATGCCCCCTTCCCAAGATTTTGATAATTATACTAAACAATCCTGATCACCTTAACATACCCCTTCCAGAAACTTCTGTAAAAATGCATAATTTGATACCATAATGTATATTACATTTTGTTTAAAATATATATACCCAGGTAAGTGAGGTACTTGACAACTGCTCATCCTCATCTCTGGGTGAAAAGTACCCACTAATGATTTTTAAGTTTGCGTGCTGTCAGGATCTATTGCTTTGCTTTGAGTGCAGCTGCTCTTTGTTGTCCCCCAGAGAGCTTCTCCCCTAGGTGACCGCCTAGTCTGCTTGGTGGTTAAGATGGCCCTGGATACAGCAGACCAAACTTACATGATGCCACCTGTCTTTTTTTGTTATTGTTGTAAATCTTTTCAGAGATCTCACTTTATCAATTATGTACTTGTCTTACCTCTCATGCATTATGCTAGGACATGCAAGACACAAGTCAGAATAGAGAAGACATGATTAGTATCCTACATTTTATAGATGTAAGAAAAAGTGCGAAGAATCATTCAGAAAACAGCTAACACTGGTATCCCCTCAGAAACTGAATCAAAATCAAAGCAAAGAAAGACAAATCTTAATGAAACAGAATATCCCAGCAAACAGATAACCTCAAAATGCTGTTATAGTACTTAGGCTTCAGGTATTAGAACATATTGGTGTGGGTTACACACTGGTGTGGGTCACACACCAGTATGTTCTTTAAACACTAATTTGCTGGCAATGCAAAGTCAAATCATTTCAGAGTCTCTACCCAAGTTCCTCAGTTGACTTCCTTCAGTTTTGTTGACTAAAGAGAATTGCAGAACAAAGTTAAAACAAAGATAATTTGTTTACATGTTCATTCTGCAGCCTTGCAAAAAAAATGTTTTCTTGAAAAAAAATGTTGCTGTTACTTTAGATGTTGAGCTATTCTTCCTTCTTTTAGGTGGAGACAAACCAAAACTCAAGTAGATGCCTCCTTCCTGGTTTAAAGAGTGGCTTTCCTCTGCCTCAGCTGCAATACATTTCCATATCTATGCCTCTCTTTTCTATAGAATTCAAACATATAGGAAACAAAGTACTTAATGCTAACTTAAATTTCTTCTGTACTCTTAAGGTGCGGCATCTGAGTTAGTTAGATAGAACTTCAAGAAATCTCATTATTAAGTAAGGACATTTTTTCTCCAAAACTACATTAAGAATAGTCCAGACCATGCAAATTACCATTGCAGGAAACAGCTTCTATTGCCCCAGACAAGACCCTCTTGCCCAAGGCTACATCAAAAAAGATGACTGAAAAATCAAAGGATCACAGTCTCATGACATACATGAAAGCCTCTGTCCTTGCCTTACAGGAATCTAAAATGAATGCCGACTACCTTCCTGTTCAGATGCCGCCATTTTTTAAGATTGCAGCCTGAGATAGAGGACATCATTGGACACCTTTTGTGGAGGCAAGTGTCCTCTTCCTCCTACCACCATCTTGTAAAATGGTGATGCTTGACCACTCACATTATATCAGGAGGCAATGCTTGGAATCAATCCACCAAATAAGAGTATTCTCTTATTCTCATACTGACCCTAGTGTTCTTGTTTCCCAACCTAAAAGAGGGGGGGGAGAAGAGAGATACACTGGGCTACCAAGAAGTTTTTTTTCCAGACAGGAGGATGTCTTGTTTCTGCATACTGTATATCACATATATTTATTTTGCTGTTACTACTCTCTGTCTCGGGTGTGGTGCTCATTCGTTCCAGAACCTTTGTGTCGATGGAAAGAAAAGCTACCTACTGATGCTTTATTGAAGCCTACTAGATATTTTTAAACTTCTTATCTAATAACTTTAGGATGGGAAGCACAAAAGAAATGAGAGAGAATAGTTTTTCATTAAATAGGTGAGGTGAAGAGGGAGGATCCAAGATGGCGTCAGCCATGAGGTGTGCAGTTTAGCGTTTTCATGCAATGGGCAAGAGGAAAGCCGGGGGAGGGGAGAAAAAGCCCTCTGTTCCCCCGGCGGCTTCCCGTGTTATCTGTCCACGTGACTTTGGATGACTTTTTGCGCTTACCGCAGCAGTCCACTGGATCTCTGGTGATACAGGATCCCACTGGCGGCACGTGGAGGGCTGAGAGTCTGTCGAACAGCCTGGAAACAGACAGCACATCACCAGTACTGTGGCAAGCCTCCAAGGTGGTCCTCCTGGATCGTAGCTCTTCCAGAGGTCAGGTGGCACCGACTGTTACTCGCGTTGGCAAGTCAACAGTTGTTGGAGGAGTGACTCTGGAGCAGCAGGGAGGGAGTGCTTCTCCCCAACCGGATCATCACGCCAGTGAGTCGACCTGACGAAGGGAGAGGGTGACCCTGGCAAGTGGCATGGGTGAAGTTCCAGTTGCAGGAATGGTGCTGCAAGCCCCTAGTTCTGGACCAGCGGTAGAGGGAATGTTGCCTCTCTCTCCAAGTCGCCCGGCAGTTTTTACACTTGAGGCTATATAGACTGCTGTAGCTCAGCTTGGGGATAAGCTTTTTCCCTAGGTTCAAGTTTTGGCAACACAACTTTTGGTGAATACTCTGAAGCTCCAGCAACACGAGGAGAGTATTTCAACCTTGCAGTCTTCATTTGTGAAGCTACAGGAGAAGATTGGTCATGTGGAAGACGCCTCTCAACAGTGATGTAAGGATTTTCTTGGTATTAAAACTAGAATAGAGCATTTGAAGAACTTTGCTTGTATCAAAATTTGAGACTTAAGAATTTTCCAAAGTCTGTTCTTATTAGTGTTAAGAAGTTGTTTAAACAGTACACTGTGGAAGTGTTTGGGGTGGGAATCAACAAGCTGATTCTTTGAATGTTTCTGAAATTCTTGAAATGTTGGCTCAGAGATGTACACTCCAGCTACTCTTGTGGTTACATTTACGTTGTCGCGTGACCGTGATTGGTTCTTAAAAATGTATTTTGTAAAAGATATTTATTATTTAAGGGTTTCAGGATATGTATTTCCTGATTTGTGCCGGGTTACCCAGAGTTGGGGGTGTTATTTCCTCCTCCTGCGGCCTGGGGTCTTGCAATTGGGAGGTCAATTTTTCTTAAAATTTCCTTGTTAATCTGCTATAAAAGGTATAGTCTAATTCTTACATTTTCTATGATCCCTCCCAGTTGTGAGCTTTCTTGAGTGCTAGTAGACTTCCTGTAGCTGGTAGAAATTCCACTGCAGAGATATAAAAAGTGGTCTGTATCATGGCTATGATTTCCTGGGATATTGGTTTGTAATGTTTCATTGTTCTTCCCCCACTAATAGAGGGCTGTAGTGGGAACTGTGGGTTTGTTGACTTCGGTCTGTATTTCTTGGAGATTTCCTATATTTATGTTTTTGGGAGCTGTTCCCTTTTCCTATCAAGTGTAAAGTATTTGTTTATTTTGTAAAATGTATAAATATATACAGTGTTGTGCAAAAGTCTGGAATCACTTGCGAGTTTCGCGTTTTTCATACTTTCTATTTATTTTTTTTTTTTTTAATTTTGCATTAGCCCAGCATATTCATCTTTCTACCACATTAAAAGGGATACATTTGGCTATTAGAGTTGACATTTTTGCATTCCTTGTTTCCAATTTAAATACTTTACAGACACTGGGAGATAGCTACTGCAACTTTTGTGGATCCTGCATCAAAACTGGATCGAGATTATCCAATATGCACACGTTATTTCTGACCAATCAGGAGGCTGGTTTCACTAAACAATCACAATGCAGATATCTAGCCAACAGTGCAGCTATAAAAACGCATGGAATTTTTGAATTTCATGTGCTTTCTGGATCGACCATGAAGATGACTTGGACCCTGACGTTGGAGGAGCGTGTTCGTGTGTCCTTTATGAGCAAGGAAGGATTTTCAAGCCGTCAGCCAGGAAAGTTGGCTGCAGTCAGAGCGCTGTTGTTAAGATTGTACAGAAGAAAGAAATGGGTTCAGTGGTGGACAAGCCTCGTTCAGGTCGTCCACATGCATCAACATCACGCCAGGACCGCGCACTATGACGCATTTCACTGACTTATCGCAAGTTGACCTCTCCTCAGCTACTTCAAGATTGGTCAGACAAGAGTGAGGTCAGTGTCAGCTCATCAACAGTTCATCGCCAGTGCCTGCAGTTTGGTCTCTGGGGCTGCAAAGCACGGAATAAGCCACTGATGACTGACATACAAAGGCGCAACTGGATCGTGTGGGCGAGAAAGCACTCAACCTGGTCGACTGAGATGTGGGAAAAGGTGCTATTCAGCGATGAAAGCACCTTCTGCCTGTTTGGTAACCAGGCCCGCACCTATGTGAGGAGATTTCCTGGAGAGGAATTCAAGCCTGAGTGTCTCAACCTCACTGTGAAGCATCCTTTGAAGGTCATGGTCTGGGGCTGCAGGGCTGCCAGTGGCGTTGGACGTCTTCACATAGTCGATGGAATGGTCAACGGGGCCAAGTACATCACCATACTGCAAAAGTGCATAGTGCCATCAGCACACCAGCTGTTTCCTGGTCAGTTCCTGTTCCAAGATGACAATGCACCCTGCCATCGCTCCAGACAGGTGATCAACTGGAAGCAGCGGAACAACATCAAGTCAATGGACTGGCCTGCCCAGTCTCTAGATCTGAATCCAATTGAGAACCTGTGGCACAAGGTGGCCTTGGAAAAATCCAAGAGGTATCTGACATCAAAGTGCGAGCCGATTGAGTCACTCATTGCAGCTTGGAACCACGTTGTCACCAACGATCACCTTGTCAGACTAGTTAATTCAATGCCGACAAGGTGCAGTCAGGTGATCAAGAACAAAGGGTGGCCCATCAAATACTGAGCCATCACTGACACATAAAAACAGCCTTTTTCAAGGCCACATACATTAATTTGAAGGAAACCTGGCGTGCATCCATAATATTTTAAAGCATACTTACAATAAATATCATTGGCCAACAATGTACATTACGCGATTTTCACAGAAAATCTATCAACAGGACAACTATGGGGAACAAACTCAGAAAACAAGGGCCAAACCAATACTAAAAGTTGGCCCTAATAGCCAAATCTATCACTTATCACAGATACACAGAAAAAGCCACTGGGAGGAAAAAGAAATTAAGATACAAGGTCACGAAGTTGAAAAAAATGATAAATTTACAAGTGATTCCAGACTTTCGCACACCACTGTAATTTTTAAAAAAAAAGGCGACAGATGCCTGCAACAGACTTCCAGTGGAGGTTACTAAGCTCTAACACACTGGCAGAGTTCAAGCATACATGGGATAAACACATAAGACCTGTGGCAAAACAAGAAGGTACAAATAGGCAGAATGAATAGCCCAAAAGAGTCCTCTTCTGCCAACATTTTGTAATTCTTGTCACCAAAATGTCTGGAATGGGCTATGGGAAGCTCAGGATGGCAATTAAATGTTCCTCAGTTTCCATACCACTAAATGCCATCTCACATCACATAGCCATTGCACCCCAGTCTTGAGACCGGGATACAGAAGGAATCATTGGTTACCAAAGTTGAAAAGGTTGGAAGCCTGCATGGAGGAAGGACCGAAATTCTTTCAAGAAAAGAGAACCAGTTCTGATGAGACCAGTACAGTACTATGAAAATCATTATGCTGGACCATTTTTGAAACTTCTACAGGGGTTTTGCTATTGGAGGAATGAGTGGATACATGGAGGAAGAGAGGTCAAATTAAGTTTATGGCTAATATATCTCTCAGAGTCAATTTGGGATGAGCGCATTGAATAAGAGGTGCAGCTTTGTGTTTTTGCTGCTGGCAAACAGATCTATTTGAGGAGTACCCCAATGCCAGATAATATCCTATACAGTTTGATGGTCCAGAGACCACTCATGGGGGTCTAAAGAATTCTACTGAGCTTATTTGCTATTTAGTTCTTATTGCCCAGGATTATAACTGGCTTGAAGTAGTATGCAACAAGAAATCACAAACTCCCAAATTCATTCTGCATTCTGGTATAGTCAAAAGGAGCCATCACCTCTGTTTGTTGACATAAAACATGGTAATTTGAATGTCCATCTGTATGAAAATTTACTGATCATAAAGATCATGTACAATATTTTACTTCCACGGAATATTTGCACAAGCTCCAGAAAATCTGATATGGATTCTTTGCTTGGCTTGTGATAGGCTCCCTGCATAAGCTGAGTATTAGTGTGTTTCCCAATTGCTGTTGGAAGCATCCGTTGTGAGGATGGCGCAATATTCTAGTGATACCAAGGCAACATCTCTGGGTTGAGATCTGATATCCACTACTATAGCATGGTCCAAAGTGAAGGTGACAAATTTTGTTAGAAAGAGGTTAAGTGCATCGATTCCGCTGAATTTCAGATCCCATTGTGGTTCCCTCATTTATTTATTTTATTTAACCATTTTTTTTTTAATACCGCTTCATCCTTCAATCAAAAGCAGCTTACATTGTAACTCAACAGTATGTACAGAACATATAAACCAGTGTAAAATGAATGCTCAAACAGGGGAGGGGGAGGGGTATGCCTGTAACAGGATTAATTTATGTACAGTGTCATATGTGTATGACATGAACTATGTACAGTTCAGTCCATGGTGTTAAAGATAAGTTGTTGGTCCATAGCTGAGGGTCAACGGGTGGTAGTTTGGGTCTTTTCATCGGTCAAGTGGTTAAGTGACATGTCCCAGGTGGTTTGTGTAGAGTATTCAGCAAATTCCATATTGAAGGAGCATATAGTGAAAGCACTCTTCTGGATGTGGATTGTTTGATCCTTTGGTAATCGTGGGGTGTGATGATCATATGCTTGTGTCTCTTATTATGAGGTCTTGCAAGATGTCGGGTGATGATTGGTGGATGATTTTGAAGATGCAAAGGTTGTTCTGAACCTGATGCGGGAGTGTATTGGGAGCCAATGTAACTGGTCAAATATAGGGGTGATGTGCTCGTTTGGGTGTTCCTGTGATGTGTCATGCTGCTGTATTTTGTGCTATTTGGAGTGGCATGATGGTTTGTTTTGGGAGGCCCTGATAGAGTGAGTTGCAGTAGTCAAGTATTGAGGTGATTACTGCCTGGCAGATGGTGTGGAAATGATCTTGGTCGATAATCAGTTTTAGCCTCCTGATCACTTCTGTTTTATGGTAAGCATTTGCAATAGTTCTCTTTATGTGAGGTTGCATGGTGAGGGGTTGGTCCATGATGATTCCTAGATATTTGATCTTTCTTTACTGTTATGGGCTTTTGCCATATGTTGATTGATTGTGGTGGGATGAATGAGGTATGCCTTATGACAGAGTGCCTCTGTATTTTGTAGTTTATGGATAGTTGGTTGTTGAGCCAAGTGATCATATCTTCCACACACGATGCTGTGGTTGAGAGATCAGGCTTGTTTATTTTGAGTAGGGCGTATATCAAGATGTCGTCGGCATATAATCTGTAGTGAATTTTCTGTTTTCTGATGGATTTCACATATGGGCTGTATGTAGATGTTAAATAAAAGTGATGGAGTGATGAGCCTTGTGGTACTCCTTGATGTTTGGGAAAAAGTGTTGATCTGTTCGATCCACATTTCACCTGCTGTTGCCGGTTGCTGAGGTAAGATTGAAACCATGCTAGTGTGTTGTTACGTAGGCCAATTTCTTGAAGACGCCACAGCATGATGCTGTGGGAGATAGTATCAAAGGCAGAGGATATGTCGATGAAAATGAGGATAAATCCTGTTTTAATGTTATCTATTCCTCTGATGATACTGTCAAATAGAGATATTAGAAGAGTTTCTGTTCCATGGTTTGGTCTAAACTCATGTTGATGTGGGTCCAGTGGTGCATGCTGGTCTATGTGGTCCTGTAGTTGCCTTTGAACTACCTTCTCTATGATTTTAGCGAAGAATGGCAAGCTGGAGATTGGTCGGTATGCAGCTGGATCATTTTTGTTGAGGGACATGTCTGAGTATAGGTCATATGGTAGCCTGTTTGAGTGATGTTGGCATGTACCCTGGGTGAGAGACAGGGTTGTGTTTTGTGAATAAAGTGTTTGAGGAGTTCTTTCGTTGATTTTTTATAGTCATATAAAAAAGGTACATATGGACTGCAGTGGCTATATGGTGTAAAATCTGCAACTTGGCCGCGACCACTGAGGTACAATGAACCTTCTGGACAGAGTGCATTAGTTTCAGACATCTGTTTACTGGAGCAAAGCATTTATTTCATCTCTGTCCAGAAATGATAACTAGTAGTAGTAGTAGTAATGGCTCTTATGAACGAAATTATTTTTAAAGGCTTAAGTGTTGACTTCTCGAAAGTTAATTTAAAAACTGTGACCCTGAAGGAAACATTCTGTTTCACTCCAAGGGAGAGTCAGGTTTCTAGAAGAAACTCAGAAGCTAGTCAAGGTATGGAAAGACTAGATGTCCCTGTTTATTCAGGTAAGTGGCCACAGCTATGAAATATTTGATAAAAAATCCAGAGATCCATGAAACACTGAAGGGAATGACTGTATTTGTAATGGTCGGAGTGCAAAAGGAACCACTTGTTTACACCCTCAAAATAATCTAATAAATTGGTAATACAAGACCTGCTTTAGCAAAACCATGCTGACTCACTCCCATTAAGCAGCGCCTGTTTATATGGTCGATAATTTTGTTGTTTATAGTATACCTTCAACCATTTTGGCCTGTACAGACATAAGGCTCACCAGTCTATAGTTTCCCAGATGACTCCTGGAGCTCTTTTTAAAATTGGCATTACATTGGCCACCTTTCCACCCTCAGAAATTATGGATGCTTTTGAATGACTGCTAACATTTTACTAGCAATCCGTAAACAATTTCATGTTTGAGCCCTTTCAGGAGTCTAGGGTGAATACCATTCAGTCCTGGCAATTTGATGCTTGCGAGTTTGTCAATTTGATCTATTACATATTCTAAACTTAGGGCATGTCTTCTAAAGTGTATTAGTTTCTACTGCAGAGCTAACGCAGATTTAATCGCCCTGCGGTTACAGCTAATACATGAGAAAAGCAGATATCGCAGGCACTATTTTGTGATATCTGCTTTTCGTACAGTGCAGGGGTGGTGGGGGCAGGATCGGGACAGGGAGCAGGCATGCCATCACGCAAAACCTTTTCACACGATGGCTGCCAAAATTGGGCCCCATTGCAGCTACAGATAATGTCTGGCTACTCATTCTGGGTCCCACCCCTCCCCCATCTAAACTTTCAATCCTGGCTAGCCAGGCATACCTGTCATACCCGGTGGTCAAATGGCAACAGGGGGCAGAAACAGGTCCTCTTCGCTTCTGCCCCTTTCTTCACGGCTTGTCAAAATGGCCACGATCATGTGATGCTGCCCTCTAGCCTCACACTAGAGGGCAGCATCGCGAGATCACAGCCATTTTGGTAAATACTATTGAGACTTTTCTCGAAATGCCTGATGATGCAGTTATGGCAGGTCTTTGCAGTAAATCCAAAATCTCTGTGGTATCTGCAGGGGGAAAGACGGGAATGCCCCCTATAAATACCATGGGCCTTTTGCAGCTATCACACTGTGATAGCTGCAAAAGGCTACTGCAGTTTAGTAGACGCGCCCCTTAGTGATGTGCTTGAATTTCTCCAAATCACCACCATCAAAAGGTGGTTTCCGGTATGGGTATGACCCAAAAATCCTCTTCAGTAAAGATCAAGGTAAAGAAATAGTTTACTTTTTCTCCTCTTACCTTATCCTCCCTGAACACTCCTTTTACCTCTTGGTCTTTTCAATAGTCCAGCCAACTTCTTCAGAGGCATTTTGCTTTGGATGCACTTGAAAAGGTTTTAGTATTAGTTTGTGCCTCTACAGCAAGCAGCTTTCAAAGTCTCTCTTGGCCTGCGCCTTATTACTTTTTTTTACATACAACTTGCCAGTGCTTGTGCTCATACTTACTTTCTTCATTAGGATCTGCTTTCTACTGCTGCTTCCATCTCACAATAAAAACCACGCTGGCTGTCGCTTAGTCTTCTTGCGACCTCTTAAATGCATGGAATATATTTAACTGGGTTTCCTAAATGATCTTTTTAAATAAGGTCTTCAGAAGCAGCTTTGGGTTTTGTTGCTATTATTCATGACCTTTAACTGGACTGTGGCAATATGCTGTACCATGGACTTCCAAAGAAATTACTGAAAAGATTAAACACTAATCTAAACTTCAGTAGCCCCATTATTGAGAGGATTTGGATGGAGAGATCATACCTCTTTCACCTGTTAGATTTTCATTGGCTACTCTGTAAACACTGCAACATCACTGTGCCTGAAAAGCACTGGGATCAGGACTCTAGGAGAATGAAGAGTTTATGATCACCTGGGACACTCCCATTCCTGATAAGACACTGGATGCGAGGAAACCTGACATAGTGGTAAAGGAGAAAAACACCAAAACGGCATTGATAAAAGAGGTATTCGTTCCAAGTAATTATTCTGCGAGTCGCGCGGAGAGGCGGAAGAGCCTAAATATCAAGAAATGCAGTAAGAGACCACGAAAATGTGGTAAGAAATACAGAAATATTTCCCACTGTATTGGGAGCCACAGACTTGATAAAGAAGAATTTCCAAACATCTCGCAAAAACTAAACATACATGTTACATCTTAAACTCCTCTCTTTGGCACTATGCAAGTACTATGCCGAGCATTAGCAGTAAATCTGAGAGACTGTTTAGACGTGAGGTTCATGACTATTATGGTATGCACAAAACTAAGCAATTTGGAGAAATGTAGAAATAATACTGCCTTATTATGCTAATTACATCAACCACCCTTTTACACTACTACTGTAATATGTTTATAGATTTAAAATTGTATATACTACCAATATCAACAAAATAGAAGTTCCCAGCAGTTTACACTGTAACATCTATAAAATCAAACATAAGCAATATGTTTTATGATTCACTTATTTTCCAGCAATTTCATCTCTTTCTGTGACCTTGCCAGGGCAAAAACGTATACTAGCTAGTCTTGAACTGGGCTCTGCTCAAAGACCGACACTTTGTCTAGAGCAAGAGTGGCTCAGATGAATATTGGCTGAAACAGCTTTCATATACAAACTGGCACGTTCCAGAAGTCTTATCCCTGAGGAATCTGATCGGAATTCTGGAAACACCTCAGTATTTCCAGCAAGTCAGTAATTCGGGGAGCTTGACATGGTTGCAGATTCAGGAAGGCCCATGAGTGTTGTTAAGTTTTTAAGTAATCTGGAAGTGTTAAAGCCTTAACAATGTAGCATTAAAGAAGTACTATCCGAGTGGGAGTTTAGGGTTTTGTTTTGTTTGTGGTTTTATTTTTAATCAAGAAGGCAGCTTTACTGTGTCTCTAGACCTTTGGTATTCACTATCAGTCTTTGAGGCCCATAAATGGGTTAGATTTTCAAGATATTCCTAATAAACATGCATAGTAGATATTTGCATGCTTACTACTTTCATTATATGAAATTCTCTCATGCATAGTCATTAGGGATATTACGGCAGCCTCGTGGACTGGGAGTGAAGACCACTAATCTAGACCCCAAGGCGCTAGGTTTACTGAAATAGCTGAAGCCTTGCTTCAAACAGTGAATGATATAACGGAAGCCTAAGATGGGCATTACTGCATAGCATGCAGGCCAAATTCTTCCTCTGTTACTGCTTAAGGGTAGATAAAACTGTATTAAAATGTGCCATAACTGCAGGAGCTTCCAAACCTGCCAGATCTGCTCATTTTGTTTGGATCTCAAGAATGTATTCTTAGTCTAATAAAAAAGGTATTGCTTTAAGTTATTTTTTGGCTTGTAACTCTTTATTCCTGTAAAGCTAGAAGTAAAATCAGCTGGCAATACAGATTGCGTGTGTTTCTACTACAGTCAAACCTCGGTTTTCATTTGCCCCGGTTTTCATACGCTTCGGTTTTCAACGTCTTTTCTGACTGAGATTTTGTCCCGGTTTTCATGCATTGCTTCGGTTTTCAACGTCTTTTGACTGAGATTTTGTCCCGGTAGCAGGGAAGAAAAGCTGTCAACGTAAGCAGGAGATGTTGCATGAATGTGGGAGGCAGTTCTTTCTTTTGCAGGGTACGTCTGAAGCTATATCATTAAGATTTTCTGCCATTCTGAAGCATTGAGCAGATAATGTAAAGGTATTTTAATGGACTGAATTCAATGTGATTCCGAAGAGAGCTGGGCACAGCAGCTTGTCAGGGGTGGCTAAGGCCAGATGTTAACATACTGTACTGTACAGTACTGTACTTAGCTTGCTTTCAGTGATGTTAAATGTTCATTTATCCATTTCATTAGTCATTTATATTTATTTCTCATTGTTTTCTGTATGTAAAAATATAGTTATTCTCTATAAAATGTATTTTTTGTGAATATTTTTGGGTGTCTGGAACGGATTAATTGGATTTACATTATTTCTTATGGGAAATATTGCTTCAGTTTTCATACGTTTCGGTTTTAGTCAGACTTTTTCGAACGGATTAATCATGAAAACCGAGGTTTGACTGTATCTCAATTAGCTGTAGATCTGAAAAAAAAATGAAGTCACTACCTATTAATTTTGCAAAAACTACTTAAATATATACCATGCCGATGACTTTGTTTCATTCCTTACAAGAGAGGCTTGCACTTTTGTTAATAGGATATGCATGGGGACAGGTATACAAATGTATGGAAAAGTTTCCTTCCACATATTCAGGACTAACTTCCAACATAAACCCTATAAACGGTTAAAAATTATTTCACAGCACTTAAGTAAACAGATAAGTGCTCTTTCTTTGTAGCCTCACTGTTAGTCATTCAACTTCATTTTGTGGTTTTCTGATTCCAAAAATATACATAAAAGACTATCAGAATTAGGAAGTCACTAGTGTGTCAACATTATGCAATGTACAGATGTCCAAATATCTGAGGTATCTTGTTGTAACAAAGAACAATAACTTGAGCATTGACTTGTGATATAAAAAAATAATCAAGCAGCAACCAAGAAAAGTACTATTTAGCACTGCACACATTACAGTATAATACATTACATTATCAGCATGCGATTTCATTTCATTTACTGCTTGTTGGCCCCTGTTTAACAGAGATTTAAAATAAGACTGTTTATTCTGTATCTGATGTTTCAAGTTCAAAATATACATGAAAAGGTAGTATTCTGAAAAGTCTAGCATATTCTTAGATATTCTTTTTCCCCCACAATGGAAAGGAGGACCATAAAGATATAGCAAAACCCTTTCCAAAAGGGTAAAAACCATGGGAAAATGAAAAGTGTCACTACTAAACACAACAAATCTATTTTATATCATTTCTGAAAACGAAACAAATAAAAACCCAAACCCATTGGGACATACAACAACCAACCAAAAAATAAAATAAAATTCCCCTACTGAAACGTACTAATTGTACTGAAACACAGGATGTTCCTCCCTGATATAAACAGGATGTCGGCCATACCACTTCACAAAGTAAAACCAGCAACAATTTTGTGACCTCCTCTTCTATTTATTTAATTATATACTACATACACGCGAAAGTAACCTACTGTTTCCGTGTCCTCGCTATCCCCTGCGCACACACGGCCACATTCACCGTTCACGTATCATTTCCCATTCCAAATATATGTACAAGACCATCACACAGATGAACAGAACTCGACTATGCCCCACATCTCACGGCCATTGCTGCAACCAGGAGGCGAGTGAGCCGAGCAGAGCCGAGTTTTCCGAAAGGGTGACGCGTAAACGGTCCAGCAGCAGCTACTGTTTGCAGCCTTGACAACTGGCTCTACCGCTCACAAGTTGTTGCTATTACAGCACTGTACAGATGCCCGTGAGCAACAGTCCCTGCTCCCTGGGAGACAATTCAATCTTTTATTTATCCGTACGCTCACTGTTATGCATGTCGGGGTGTCCCTGTATTTAGATACATGTTACACACGCACACAGATATATCACACTCGGGCGCCTCTGTTCGTCACTCACCACTTCCGTATGCCACAAGAGAGTCGGAGCCGCTCCAGCCTGCCGATACTTTGTGACCAGGCGCCTTTCTCCCCTCGCTCCTCGGCTACTCTGTGCCGCGCCGTTACCTTTCCGGCCCTCCCGCAGCGAAGTTACTTTTTTTTTCTTCCCCCAGCTGAACCCGTCTCGAGCGCTCACGCGCGCGGCCCCTCGCTTCCCGTCACCGCGGTTTCCCGAGCTGGGCTGCTGCTGACGTCGACGGAGCGG
The DNA here is from genome assembly GCA_033557465.1 of Ichthyophis bannanicus. Classification (NCBI taxonomy): domain Eukaryota; kingdom Metazoa; phylum Chordata; class Amphibia; order Gymnophiona; family Ichthyophiidae; genus Ichthyophis; species Ichthyophis bannanicus. Next base: position 244,631,351 of record CM066040.1, on the reverse strand, counting down.
GCGGGGCCGAGAGCGCCCATCGCTCCGCTTAAGGTGGAACTGGAGTGTTCGCTGCCGCACTCTGCCTCTCCGGACGTTTTCCCTAATCCCTTCCGTGCGCGGGCGCTAGCTTACCGAGGTGTACCGTAGGAGGGAGAGAGGGTCTCCCTGGGAGCCTGTGCTAAATTATTTACCAAAAGCACAGGAGCGAGAGCTGCTCGCTAGGAAACGGGCTTCGTGTTAGCTTGTTAGGGCTGCTTAGATTCCTAGTTTGCAAAAACTTTGATTATTAGGGGTGGGAGGGGCGTTCGGCTGCGGTGTTGCCACTGCCGTGCCGTGCACTTTCTGAACCAGCTACTGCTCACCGCTCCTGGAAAGCAGGGAGTCGTGACAATCGTGCAATAAGCACATCTAATGGCTGAGTTTCGAGTCTATGATTGCGGCTTCAGACCTGATACTTGATCTAGGCTAAGGGCTAGGCCTAAATTGGCAACTCTGGCAAATGCCAGCAGGACTGGTTCACTAATGGTCAGGCAAGTTGGTCCATGGCCAGCTTAGAGACTGGAGTTGGGTCAGTATGTTGTAAATATCAGGGATGATTTTTAGTTCCAGTTCATCCCTACTGAGGACTATCACTATGGAGCATCTAAGAATGATCACATTACGCCCATACTAAAGGATCTCCACTGGTTACCAATAGGATGTAGAATCCTATATAAGATATTCATCATTACATTCAAAGCATTCAATAAGACAGCACCTTCATCTATTGTTGATCTAATCACGCACACCCCCAAAAACAGGACTAGAAGAACGTTTACAGAAAACACTCTAGTAATACCAAGGGAATCCATAAAATTTAAACAAACAACCATTACTAGAGCATTTTCAAGCTATGCACCAAGGTGCTGGAACAATCTCCCTACCAACATAAGAGCAATCAGAGAAATCAAGCAATTTAGAAAAGCCATTAAACACTACTTGTTCCTCAAGTACTATACACAGCATCGTGATCCACCTCCATACCCACACACTCACCCAGTTGTATCACTTGATAACACATGCTTTACTCAGTTGCAACCTGATTAATATACTAACACAATGCATTAATGCCTCATCACCATGCTAAATACAAAAATGTTATAGTCTAATCCCAACGGTAAAATTTGTTATATGTATGTATATAGTTTGTTTGTATATAGTTTTACCCAGTTAACTCAAGTTTAAAAATCCTGTTTTATGTAAACGTTGACGATTTGTCCAAATATTCTGTTCATTGTAAACCGCACTGATGTGAAATAGCGCAGTATATAAGAAATGATAAATAAATAAAAAATGATTGGATTAAACTAAAGTAAGCTGGAAGGAGGAGTAGCCTTAGAGCAACTGCCTAGTACCCAGAAGATTCAAGGGTTCAATTCCCACTGGCACTCCTTGTGACCTTGGGCAAGTCACTTTACCCTCCATTGCCTCGGAAGAAAAGGTTGGCAATCTACTTCCAGTGATACATTGCCAAGAAAACCCAGAGGTAGCTGGGTTGCTATGAGTCAACATTGACTTGATGGCACTAAAAAAAAAAAAACTGGAAGGGGATACAAAATAGAGGAAAGGATCCCCAGGTAATTATGAATGATGTTCCTGGCAGCAGATCAATAACAGCTGGGAGCCCATAGGAACTACAGGAAATTGCCAAGTCAGTAAACAAAAGCTTTGAACGTAATATTTCCTCAGGAAACGTAGCTCTTTTCAGCTTTCCAACCCATCCTGGCAACCGCATAGCTAGTTGGAGTTTTAGGAGATCCAGAACAAATGTGCATGAGGTAAATTTGCCTATGTTAGGTTCCAATGTATGTAAATTTATCTCATGCATTTTCATTGTGGATATCCTGAAAACCCTGGCTGTGGGGTCTCCAGGACAGGTTTGGGAAATCACCCCATAAATGTTCCTCAATGTCTGATTCATTTTTTTTGTTAGTTTGTCACATTACCTTGAGCCCTTCTACAAGTATTCACTCTGTATGATAAACCTGAGCTATTATCTTCCATCTTAGAGCTGAGAAGAGAGCAAGCATTTTGACAGCTGAGCAAGCATCTCCTGCTAGCCTTGCAGCACTTCTTATAAATGCTTGTCAGGCTTTTGCCTTAAAAAATGTTTTCTTTATGTTTTGCCTAACAGACCATACCGAAGGGCCAGACGTACTAAAACACTTTTCCTATTTGGACCTATAAAATCTCAGCACACTTGGCAGTTCATTTGCTTGATGTGCATGGAGTTCTCAGGGAATGAAAACACTAAGCTTTGAGGTGTCCCGTGGCTCTGGAAATCTAAAAATGTCTGTGGATATCATGCAACCAGAGACCTCCATCAGACGCTATGGCTTACATGAAACAGATGGAAAACAAATACATCTGTGAGACACGTGATCTGACTGCCCAACTGCACTTGCAGCTGTCTGCTAGTATTTTGGTGGACAACACTTTACATGATCATGGTTATTACTATTGCGTATCATTTATATACACATACACATAAAAGACAATCCCTGTTACACAGAGCTAACTATATGCTAAGGCGGACAAACAGGGGAGTGGGGAATTCTTAAGGGAGATGAGTAAAATACACATGGGTGTAGATGGGAATAAAGGGATCAGGATCCAAACGTAGCCTCGAATAGTTCAGCTTTTAGCCTGGACTTGAATAGGACCAGAGATGGAGCCTGACATATTGACTCAGGTAGTCTATTCCAGGCATGCAGCGCAGCAAGATGGAAAGAAGGGAATCTGGAGTTAGCAGTAGAAGAGAAGGGCATAGATAAAAGTGATTTGCTTGATGAGCGGAGCTGCTGAGGAGGCATATCGGGAGAGGTAATGAGGAGCTGAAGAATGAAGCATTTGTAGGTCAGCAAGAGAAGCTTGAACTGCGTGCAGAACATCGGAGTAGTATGCCTTCTTACCCTGGGGAGAAAAGGGTAAGGATCTCATACTGGCAGTGGGGGCAGAAGGACCACATCACATTTGTGCCTACACCTTTTAACGCAGAAGTAGATAGGGAGCCAATGAAGGTACTTGAGAAGAGGGGTTAAGTGAGCTTAGCAATACTGGCAGAAGATTAGCTGTGCAGCTGCGTTTTGAACAGATTGAAGGGGAGAGAGAAGAATCAATGGGAGTCCAGTGGGGAGAAAGTTGCAGTAGTCTAGAGTCCCAAGGGTCTCAAACTCCAGTCCTGGAGGGCCGCAAACCAGTCAGATTTTCAGGGTATCCCTAATGAATATGCATGAGATATATTTGCATGCACTGCCCCTATTGTATGCAAATATATCTCATGCATATTCATTAGGGATACCCTGAAAACCTGACTGGTTTGCGGCCCTCCAGGACTGGAGTTTGAGAACCCTGGTACTCTAGACAGATGGTTATCAGAGAGTGGATAAGGGCCTTGGTAGTGTGTTCTGAGAGGAAGGGACAAATTTTGCTGATATAAAGAAATGGTAGGTTTTAGCTATCTGTTAGCTATGTGTAGAGAAAGCAAGAGAAAAATCAAAGATGACCCCAGGGTTGCGAGCCGAGGAGACAAGGAGGATAACAGTCTTATCCACAAAAAGAAAGAAGGGAGGAATGAGGGAGGTGGATTTAGGAGGTAAGATAGGAAATTCTATCTTGGCTATGTTCAGTTTCACACAGCGACAGAGGAGATTAAAATCATTATTGAAAAGTGCTTTAACATCATGGAATAAGATACCAAGCCATCATTTATTTAGGGCAATTCATGTACTTTCATACAGCTTTGGGATTGTGGACCGGCCTCCTAAAGATCTTGAAAAACTGGATGTGCGAACACGAAAACTCCTTCATGCCCATGGAGTAATTTATAAGAATCAGTGTATGTCAAGACTGTACATCCCTAGAGCTAGGACTCATAGAGATTGATTACACATACAGAGCTACTATCATAGGCCTTCAGGCCCACTTAATTGCATCCTTAGATCCAAATATGCAAAAAGTGCTGAAATATAACAGTAAACCTCCAGAATCTGTCTCCCATCATCAAACTTGAACAAGCGTTCCAACGACTAGAAGAAATCTGTGAAAATCCACAAGAATACACAGGGAAGGAAGTAACATAATTTTCAAAACAAGAGAAAAAAAACTCTTCAAAGAATTAGATCAACAAACAAGCAAAAACCAGAGACAAATGTACAAAACCAGTAGGAAATACAAAGGTCTCTAGTCCCATGGCTACTCCTTGTGGCCTTGAGCAAGCCACTTAACCCTCCATTGCTTCAGGTACACTTAGATTGTGAGCCCTTTGGGGACGAGGGAATAAAACGTGCCTGTTAGTATATATGTAAACCGCTCTGGTACACACAGTAAAGGGTGGTATATCAAGTGCCTAAACCATAAAGTATTACTTCAGCAACCCTTTGTTGATCAAGAATGGACACATGAATGGTTAAGGAGAGGTGAACTGAAACCAAAGGATGAGACGTTGATAGTTGCAGCCCAGTACGGCGTCTTACAGATGAGATGGTTTACAATGAGCATTGAAAAAACTGGCAACACAGACATATGTTGATTCAATAAGAAAGTCCAGGAAAAGGTGACTCACCTCATAGCTGGCTGTGAAGTTCTGATAGCAGAAAATGTCTGTACGGAAAGACAAAATAAAGTAGCACACTTCATCCACTGGAAACTCTGTAAGCACTACAACATCACTGTCCCTGAAAAACACTGAGATCATTGCCCTAAGAGAATTACAGAGAATGAGGAGGTTATAATCACCTGGAACGCTCCTGTTCTGACCGATAAAAAACTGGATGCGAGGAAGCCAGATATAGTAGAAACATAGAAATATGATGACAGAAAAAGACCACATGGACTATTTAGTCTGTCCTTCCATATCAACAACTACAACAGTCCCATTTTTTCCTTTAGAGATCCTCTGTGTTTGTCCCATGCTTTTTTGAATTCAGATACTGTCCTCATCTCTACCACCTCCACTGGGAGACTATTCCACGGATCCACCACTCTTTCTGTAAAGAAATATTTCCGCATATCACTCCTGAATCTATCCCCCTCGTAGCAGAACTTGCTTTCAATTGAAAGAGGCTCTCCCCCTGTACATTTATGCCACAGAGGTATTTAAACATCTCAATCATATCACCTCTATCCCACCTTTCCTCTAAGGTGTACATATTAAGATCCTTAAGTCTGTCCTCATATGCTTTATAATGAAGACCACTAACCATTTTAGTAGCCACCCTCTGTACCGACTCCATCCTGTTTTATATCCTTTTGAAGGTGCGGTCTCCAGAATTGCACACGATACTCCAAATGAGGTCGCACCAAAGACTTATACTAGAGGCACTATCACCTCCTTTTTTCTGCTAGCCATTCCTCTCCGTATGCACCCAAGCATCCTTCTAGCTTTTGCCGTCACCTTTTCTACCTGTTTAGCTACTTTAAGATCATCAGATACAACCATGCCTAGGTCCCGCTCTTCTTTAGTGGACAAAAGTACTTCACCCCCTATACTGTATTGCTCCCTTGGATTGCTGCAGCCCAAATGCATGACCTTACATTTTTTAACATTAAATCCCAGCTGCCAAATTCTAGACCATTCTTTAAGCTTAGCTAGATCCCTCCCCATGTTATCTACACCTTTCTGGGTGTCTACTCTATTGCAGATTTTGGTATCATCCGCAAAGAGGCAAACCTTACCCGACAGCTCTTCCGCTATATCACTAACAAAGATGTTAAAAAGAATCGGACCAAGGACAGATCCCTGGGGCACACCACTGGTAACATCCTTCTCCTCAGAGTGAGCTCCATTTACCTGTACTCTTTGTCACCTCCCACCCAACCAATTTCTAACCGAAGCAGTAACTTTAGGGTCCATCCCTAGGGTGCTCAGTTTGTTTATAAATCGCCTGTGAGGAACAGTGTCAAAGGCTTTACTGAAATCTAAATGCACCACATCTAGAGCTCTCCCTCGGTCCAACTCCCTGGTCACCCAGTCAAAGAAATCAATCAGATTTGTCTGACAAGACCTGCCTCTGGTAAATCCATGCTGCCTCGGATCCTGTAATCCTCTGGACTCCAGAAACCTCACTATTTTCTCTTTCAGCAGTGTTTCCAATAATTTACTCACCACCGAAGTTAAACTAATCGGCTTGTAGTTTAACCACATCCTTGCTTCCGCTTTTGTGTAAAGGCACCACATGAGCCTCTCTCCAGTCCTTTGGCACCACTCCTGACTCCAACGAAGCATTGAAAAGGTCAGTCAGTGGAGCTGCTAGAACGTCCCCAAGTTCCCTCAGTATTCTAGGGTGTATCCCATCCAGTCCCATTGCTTTGCCTACTTTAAGTTGAGCTAGTTTCTCACGAACACAATTTTCTGAAAATTGTTCAAGATGCCCCTCGCTTCTGTTCCTGTTTGTGGGTGTTTTCTGAGGTCCTGCTCCTGGTTCTTCATCTGTGAACACAGAACAGAAATATTTGTTAAGCAATTCTGCTTTATCCTTATCAGCTTCTACATATTCCTCCCCTGCACCCTTGAGTCTGACAATACCACTTTTGCCCTTCCTGTTCTCACTAACATATCTGAAAAATGTCTTATCCCCCTCCCCCCCCCCCCCATTTCATTGCATTGGCTATTTCCTCCTCTTTTTGAATCTTTGGTTTCCTGACTACTTTGCTAGCTTCTCTAAGTTTAGTAGTTAAAGACAAAAACACCAGAACGGCATTGATTATAGAGGTGTCAGTTCCAAGCGACTACTCTGTGAATTGCGTGGAGAGTCAGAAGATTCTGAAATACCAGACAATGCAGTCAGAGACCAAGAAAATGTGGCAGAAAGATACAGAAATATTTCCCATCATGTTGGGAGCCACAGGCTTGCTAAAGAAGAATTTCCAAGCATATCTCGACAAACTACCCATACATGTTACATCTTACGAACTGCAGAAGGAGGCTCTCTTTGGCATGATGCAGGTACTCCACCGAGCATTCGCAGTACATTTGAGAGACTGAGATCACACTCCACATACCCTGGTTTAGAAGTGGGGTTCATGACTGTGATGGTATGTGCAAAACTAACCCATTTGGAGAAACTGCCCCAACATAACATCCAGACAACAAAGTCAGACAAACAGGTAGTAAAGATAAAGTTTGTATCTGAATTCAAGAAAGCGTGGAACAAACAGAAGAACTCTGAAGGAAAAAGGGAGTGTAGAGCTTCGTAGTTGGTATGGAAGAGCAGACTGGATAGACAGTATGGTCTTTATCTGCCATCATGTTTCTATATGTTCTTGTCTTAAAGCAGGCCTTGACAAATTTTCTTGAAATCTAGGAACCAGTCGCCAAAATCTAGGTCACAGTGCATGCCGCTGCCCTCCAAAAAGGTGTAGTGCAGTAATTTTTTTAGGTTTTAGGGTCTGATTTACTAAGACTGTTTTCCCATTTTCTAGGAGAAAAAGCTTAAAAAATTTAGGCTCTTAATGTGCTACTGCACAGTGCCAACAGAAGGCAGTGACCTCCTCTCCCACCATCCCCACTGACCTTATAAGCTACATCTGTGTAGTGCGGAGGTGGGGTGTGTGTGTATGTGTGATGCTGGGGTGGGGTGCCTTCATGTGTGTATGTGTGAGGTGCCTGAATAAGTGTGTGGTGGGAAGGGGTGAATCTTTTGCACATACACATTTTACTTCCTGTGCATTCATCCTGTCACCTTCCAACCTCTTGCACTCTTCACTGCCCCCCCCCATTCCAAACCCTCTCCTGTTGTCCCTCTCCCACCCCAACCCAGACTCTATCCTCTTCTCCCTCCTCCCTTACACTCACCCCTGCTCTCCATTCTGCCCCCCATTTTTTATTTAATTCTCTGCCCCTAGAAATTTCTTAAGCCATCTGTGCAGTAAATTATCCCTGCCTCTAACCTTTTTTTTTTTGCAGGCTGGGGCAGACAGCACCAGCCTTTGCTGCAATTGGCCTTTCACAGCCCTTCTTCTCATGTAAAATGGGATCCCCATGGGCAGATAGCCTTCTGAAGCATTTATGCCTGCAGGAGATGGAATTCCCGAGGGCAGACACCATCAGTCTGAGCCTCAGGTGCCAAGATCCGATTTTTTAGTTGCCATGATTGTGTGTACTTTTATTCTGAGATGGAGTGAAAAGGTTTTAACTTGTAAATCTCTCAGCTGAATCATACCATTTTTTTCTTTCAACTTTTTTTTTATCAGGCCATCAATTTCTTTATGAGAACACCAACCTTCTTCTGGGTTTATAAGCTACTGGAAGGTTCTCACAAAACTTGGACATCTTTCTGTATTATTAACCAGACACTAGGCTAAGAGTTACATCTGTGAACACTGTTCTACCAGCAGTTCTCAAACCGTGGGTCTGCTTCCTTTTAAGGAACCTGGGAAGTTTCCAGTGGTGGGGACCTTCAACCAAGAAATTTTTGGATGGAGTAGCAAGACAGCAACTTCTAAAGCAGAGCTTGCCAACCTTTTGGGGCCAAACCCCAAGAATCTCTCCAAAATGCTCAGAAGAAATGTTGTACTAGGAACTGCATCCCATTATTGCTGTCGTGGGAAGTAGGGGTCTTCCTTGATGTGTAATCATGCCTCGGGAAGGGAGGGTCCGTGATGTAATCCTGCCACAGGAGAGTTCACCAATGTAATTATGCCTCTCCCTCCATAAACTGCAATGTTCCAATAATTCCTCTGTATTCCCATGGCAATGGCAATATCATACCCTGTCTTCATAGCCCATTACCATGTGCTAGTGTCCTGATATGGCTAACAGAGTCAAGTAAATCTTAGGGAAGGGCAAGAGGGTGGCTTAGCAAGGGGAGAACAATTAGAGGATCAGGCTGGCACACCAGTGCGTTCCCTCTTCCTTGCAAGGTGGTGGCACAAGTAATAGACGTATAGCGCTATCAGCTATACACAGTATTTTTAAGACATACACAATAGATGTGTGCTAGATGCTACCAACCCTTGTTTTAAAGCATCTTACTTAACCAGCATCAAATGGACAGTATAAAAGCTGTTAAATCGTGTAAATTTTTATTTTATTTTATATTTATCAATTTACAAATAAATTCCAAGTAAACCACTTGCACAAGCAAAGAAAATGGACATCAAATACAATTCGGTGGAAACATAAGCACTCTAAAGTTATACAAGTCCAGTTTCACTAGCCCAACAACATAGGAGAACCCAAGAACCAAGGTAAATGAAAACCAAACATGCGAGGGAAGCTTACACAGTCAGCTTAATCAGCAGTCTCTCAACAAACATTACTGCATTTGGTTACTCCATAGTAACCTGGGGAGTAACATTGAGGCAAGAAGTAATAAAGACAGCCAGCTGTGAGGGTTCATGAAATATATAACTGACTGTAGCCTAATAAGGCACTTACAGGGAAATTTAAGAACACACCCCTCAGCTGTAACACCTCGGCTTAAGAAGAAGGAATTCCCTACGTCTTCACTTGGTCTCTCAGGCCGGATCCAGATAAATACGCACTGCTAAGCCCTAGATTATTTAATGTTCTGTTGTCTTCAGTTTCTAATGAAATCACTATGGATTGGGTGAAGGAAAACTGATGTTGCTCAATTTAACGCTTCTGTGGGGAAATGTTTCCGTTCATTGATGATACTTCAGTTGATTGTCTTGTAAATCAGTGGTCTGTGGATGTATATTTTCAGAAAACGGCGAAAATTATCCATCTGGTTTACAGTGGACTGAGAACAGCACTAGAGATTAATCAGACGCCTTGAAAAATTATGACAAAATTTTGCTTCTTCCTGTAATAGGATGAAGGTGAAAGGAGATAGACTCAGGAGTAATTTGTGGAAATATTTCTTTATGGAAAGGTGGCAGATGAGTGGAATAGTCTCCCAGTGGAGGTAGTAGAGACAAAAATTGTATCCAAATTCAAGAAAGGATCTCTAAAGGAATAAAAGGGACTGTAGAGCTTAGTGGTTCATATAGACGTGCAGACTGGATAGGCCGAATGGTCTTTATCTGCCGTCATGTTTCTATGTAAAAAGGATTGCTAGCAGGTAGAGATCTTTTTGTATTATGCTAGAAGTAATGAAGGCAAACAAAAATCATATTTTGATGATAGAATGGGAAAAGAGGGTTATACAGTATAAGGTAGTTAATTCCTTCTTGGGTAGGGTCACTCTACCTACTCCAGCTTATAATGGACACCTAATAGTGAAACACTGGCTAGATTTTTCTTTGGAACTTCTAGGAAAGATGAGCCTTCAGGATTCTAGGATCGCAAACGTTGATATGGAGAGGGACATTCTCCCTGAGTATGGTGGTTATCTATTATTTATTGAAGTTGATTTCCTGCCTTTCTGAATATCCCAAAGTGAGTTACAACCATCTTTATAGTTCATCATACACAGACAAGAAAATCAAATTTATAACACCTGATTCCTATTTCATAATAACTCCCCACCCCCTCGCTTTACACCCTCATAAACAGTCTCCCTGATTCAACTCCAGGGTCTGGAGAAGCTTTATTTCTTTATTTACCTCCTCTATGAAGAGATTCACCCAAGGCATACAACAGGTGCAGCTTGGCATAGGCAACGTTCATTGCCATAAGAGTATTACTGTAGTAAAATGACCAAATCTCGGAGGTAGGGAAATTCCATTATGGTAATAGCAATAAATATTATATTCTATTAGTATCATACACATTAATACACCACAGTAGAACATTAAAATAATAGAAAAATAATGTAATCTGAACAAATACAAATGAAACATCTTAACAAGCAGCACAATAGAACAATCATGTAACGGAAATGTGATACAATGTCAGCACAATACAATGAATGGACATGTGCATTTGGGACATATAGACAGACAAGATGCATAAGACAAAGACAATGGCATCAACAGAAGTTTCTGCAACTAGTTTCAAAGGATGTATATAGGATGCTAGTCTTGATGTAGTGTGAGAAGCTATAAGCTATGTTAGAGGAAAGGCAGGATAGAGGGGATATGATGGAGACGTTTAAATACCTCCGTGGCATAAATGCACAGCAGGAGGGCCTCTTTCAACTGAAAGCAAATTCTGCTACAAGGGGACATAGGATGAGGGTGAAAGGGGATAGAATCAGGAGTAATATGCAGAAATATTTCTTTACGGAAAGAATGGTAGATGCGTGAAATAGTCTCCCAATGGAGGTAGTAGAAACGAGGACTGTATCAATTTCAAAAAAGCATGAGACAAACACACAGGACCTCTTGAGGAAAAGAGATATGGAGGGGCAGACTAGCCCATATGTTTTTTTTTTCTGCCATCATGTTTCTATGCCGGAGTGGAGAAGTAGCCTAGTGGTTAGAGCACTGGCTTGATAACCAAGCAACCAGGGTTCGATTCCCGCTAGCACTCCTTGTGGCCTTGGGCAAGTCACTTAACCCTCCATTGCCTCGGAAGAAAGGCCTGGCAATCTACTTCCGCTGACACTGCCAAGAAAACCCAGGAGCTTCTGGGTCGCCAGGAGTCAGCACTGACTCAAAGGCACACATTGCATTTTTGTTTCTATGCCATAGCCATTGAAGACTTGAGAGAAGAGCCAGGCTTCCACTTGTTTCCTGAAGTTGAAGTTTTGAGTTAGGCATAGCCCCTCTGAGAGTGAGTTCCAGAGTATGGGCACTACTCTTGAGAAGATTCACTGGCGGTTGCATAGAAACATAGCAACATGAAGGCAGAAAAAGATCATATGGCCTATCCTGTCTGCCTTTCCATACCAACTACTATAGTCCCTTTTTTTCCTTTAGAGATCTTCTGTGTTGGTCACATGCTTTCTTATTTATGTGCTTTTATATATCACTTTACTGTCTTGATCTCTACTACTTCCACTGGGAGACTGTTCCATGCATCTATCACTCTTTCTGTAAAGAAATATTTCTGCATATTACTCCTGAGTCTATCCCCTTTCACCTTCATCCTATGCCCCCTCATTGCAGAACTTTCTTTCAATTGAAAGAGGCTCTTCTCTTGTGCATTTATGCCATGGAGGTATTTAATCGTCTCTATCATATCTTCTCTCTCCTGCAGTAATAAATGATTTCTTTTAGCAAGGGTACAGTTAGGAATGCTCCTCGGAAGGACCCTAGAGGCCTCAAAGGGAAGTAGGGGATCTATTCCATGTCCTCCGAGGGCCTTGAAGATCAGAACCAGTGTGATCAGACTCATCTTCTCAAGGTCATTGTTGAAAGATGTCATTGTTGATGTAGGTGATAGAAGCAATTCTTAAAAGTTTCCTGAACTTGAGGAAACAATGTGAGTGGCGCTTCTTGCAGTATCACAAGATTCCTGACCTGTGATTTTAGGAGGCATTCATAGTTCCATAAGGAATTTTGATGTCAGGTACCTGTCCACTCATGTTAGGATCTCTACTTTACTAGGGTTCAGACAGTTTGTTTTTTTGTCCATTCTTGAGTTGCTGTTAGACAGGCAATCAATTTACTTAAAGCTGTAAGCAGATCTGGTTCAGTGAGTATGAGTAGCTGTATATCATCAGTGTAGATAAAAAATTTTGTGTCCATCAATTGAAACAGCTCAGCTAGAGACTTGAGGTAGCTAGTCAATGAAATAGGTCAGTGCTCGTTAATGATGTCATATTGCTGAACAGAATAAATGGTTGTCCGATTTGAAGCACACAGATATTGTGACTGTGATTTCTGACAGTTGTTCTGCCAGTTGACTTCTGGATTTTCAGAAAGCATTTGACAAGGTCCCTCATGAGGGTCTCTTGAGGAAATTAAAAAGTCACGGGATAGAAGGCAGAGTCCTATTGTGGATTGGACACTGGTTGAAAGACAGAAAACAGACAGTAGGACTAAAATAGTTTTCTAAGTGGAGAAAGGTGAATAGTGGAATACCCCAGGGCTATGTGCTGGGCCCGCTGCTTTTTAACATATTTATAAATGACCTGGAAATGGGAATAAGTGAGACGATCAAATTTGCAAACAAAATTATTCAAAGTTGTTAAATCACAAGAGAACTGTGAGAAATCACAAAAGGACCTTGAGAAATTGGAAGACTGGGTATCCAAATTGCACTTGTCCACATTAACTTTCATCTGCTAAGTATGCACTTAGGGAAGAACAACCCAAACTACAGCTACACGATGAAAGATTCCACATTAGGAATCACCACCCAGGAAAAGGATCTAAGTGTCATCGTGGATAATACATTGAAATCCTCTGCTCAGTGTGCAGCAGCAGCCAAGAAAGCTAATAGAATGCTAGGCATCATAAGAAAATGAATAGAGAATAAAACAATTAATTTTGTGATGCATTGGTTTTGCTCCATGGTGCACCTTGAGTATTGTGTGACGTTCTGGTCATCACATGTAAAAAAAAAAGATATAATGGAATTGAAAAATGTACCTCAAAGGGCAAATAAAATGATAAAGGGAACTGAACGATACTCCTATGAGGAAAGACTTAAAAGGTTAGCGGTGGGGCTAGTCAATGGCGACGGCTCGTGCTGCTGGAGTGACTATCTGCCGCGCTGAACTGTAGACGCAGATACTCAATGCCTGCGCCACGTCCGGCCACTCCGGCATTGAAGATCCAGGTCAGCTGGATAGCAATGAAGCTAACTGGGCAGTGGCAATATGAACAGTTAGCTGCTGTGGCAATAGTTAGGCCAGCCTTTAAAATGCCTAGCTTTTGCTGCTTAGCGATAGACAGCAGCTCAATGTCACAGCTGCCCGCTTACCGCCGAAGCCGCCCCAGTTCTGACAGGTGTGCGGTGGTGACTATGCAAAAAATCTCTCTAATATAGCTCCTTACATACACTTTTTTTGTTGGACTATATTATCCAAAGCTGCTATAAATGAGCTGCTTCTCTATTTAGTCCGTTTTGTTCTTTATAAATAGTGATTATGCAAAAAATATTGTGAAGTCCTTATTTTTTCTTAATAATTATCCATAAAAAACTGACCGCAACTATTGCGTTTTGAATTGCGCATGCTTTATTCTGCAATATGGTGATTTCAGATGAGTCACTTTAAAATTGATAATTTTTAAAGTGACTCATCTGAAATCACCATACTGCAGACTTCTTAGCTTGAATCAGCATTCTACGACATCCATCCTGCTATAATCTTCTTGCTGTCAAAAGAGCTTCCATGGCTTGTAAAAGATAGTCACTGTGTTCTTTTTGTATCCAACAAAAAATTGGTGTGATCAATTTTCAGAGCTGTGAAATACTCTACAGTAACAATCAAACTACACGCTCCACATTCTCACCATAAGAGGTATATTTTCTTTGTTAGCAACTCGGTCTCAGACTAACACGGAGCTGATTTATCGGGTTTTAAAGAAACTTCACACCGAAAGCTCACATTTGCATCAATGACCCATTTTTGTTGCTGATAGTAAACTTAATAGTGCAGGGCTCCAAACAGATTATATCACCACTAGAGTTTTTTTCAACTTGACAATATTTCTTGAACATTAATTGAAACATCTCGTGTCATTAAACTTGTTCCAGCTGATTGTCATCCCATAGTTACCTAGAAAGTTAGAAAACTGCCGCATAGTGAGCATGCGCGGCGTCTTTGGTAACAAACATCTTGGTAAAGGTGAAAGACAGCAGCTGGTTTGTGAACATGGTGAGTGCTTCTTTTTCAAAAAAGACTTTTCAAAAGACTATATGTTAATTTTGATGTGATATGGATAGAATGGTAAAAATGAATTGAGGTGACAACTCTATATCGTTAAATGCTCTGTTCTTCTACTTGTAGAAAGACCGGCATAGTGCAAATAATAAACCTCTTGAGAAAACCTTGGAGTGAAACGCACCAGCGCAAAGGTTGGCGTTGGGGAAACACGGCTCACTCAGATAAGTACCACTCTGTTCAAGAAATATTGTCAAGAAAAAACTCTAGTGGTGATCAATGTTCCCTCTAATTTTCTGTAGGCTGTGTGTGCATAAAATATCAGCTGTGTACAGCTTTTGAAGGAAGATTAAATTTTTGTGCGCCACATAACGACATTCGGAGTTATATACTTTAAAATTTGACTACACGTCAGAATACAGTATGTACACCACATTGATTTTAATCAAATTAAATGAAATTAGATGATTACTAAATGAAGCAGGAAATTTCTAGTAATTACAATCATAACTTTTAAATTTTAAGACGTCTGTGGTGTTTTCTATCAGAATCAGAGCTGTAATTTTTGTGCGCTCTGTTGTAAAGTATGTGCGCTCGCTCGGTGAGGTGTGTGCGTGCGCACACGCGCACAGCTTAGAGGGAACAGTGGTGGTGATATTATCTGTTTGGAGCCCTGCACTATTAAGTTTACTATCAGCAACAAAAATGGGTCATTGATGCAAATGTGAGCTTTCGGTGTGAAGTTTCTTTAAAACCCGATAAATCAGCTCCGTGTTAGTCTGAGACCCAGTTGCTAACAAAGAAAATATACCTCTTATGGTGAGAATGTGGAGCGTGTAGTTTGATTGTTACTGTGTTCTTTTTGACTATTTACGCTCCTCCCACTTCAATTGCACCAAATGTTGATTAGTTTAATTATCAGCTGAATTATAGAACTGAATTGCAAATTAACACCAGAGAAGCGAGAGAAGAATACTCCACAAAATATCAATGTTATAACAGGGTGTGCGGTCTGTTTGTTGAATGAGCCCATTGGGATGCACTGTATTGAGGGTCAATATCCAATAATGTTCTTTATAATTTGATTTAGCTTCTCAGCAATATTCAGCCACTGCCCAGTTATCCCTCAGCAGCAAAAGCTTTCCTAACCTTTGCCACTGAAGCTCAATATCGCCGCTACCCAGCTAGCTTCCGCGCCATGCAGTAAACCCGGCTACTCCATGCTAGTGGCCGGATATGGTCCTGGCATTGAATATCTGGGTTAACTCTAAAGCGGTGACAGCTAGGTGCTATACTCACTCTAGCTGCGGCCGTTGAATATCGGGCCTATAGTGTTTAATCAAATGTCCTTTCTCATAGAAAGCACAGATGCCTGGGTGCAGGTTTTTGTCCAAATCATAGAATGAAGGCTGTGTTGATCTCTGAGTGTGATGAGGCCTTGCATGTAGTGGATTGTAGGGAGGCAGCACTAGATTTCTCCACTGCCTCTGATCTTACAGACGATGATAACTTCACTGGAGTTGTTGGGGGGACCAAGAGTTGTATCTTTTCCTACTTATCAAATAGGGGACAGACTATTTATTTAACAGGTTTTATATACTGCTTTATTATTTTAGTCAAAGCGGTTTACATTGTAACTTAAACTTGGTAATATTAAACAGGGACATTTATAACTTGGATTTTTCTGAGGCAATGAAGGATTAAGTGACTTGCCCAAGGCCACAAGGAGTGCTAGTAGGAATCAAACCCTGGTCTCTTGGTTCCCAAGCCAGTGCTCTAACCATTAGGCCACTCCTAATGGTTGATGGCCAGTAACCTTACTTTCCATAAACCCATCAGCTGTAGGGTTTCTCGGGGCAGGGCTCTACATTGTCTCCTTTTAATATCTACATACGATGTGCCATGCTGGGTCAGACCGAAGTTCCACTGAGCACAGCATCTCGTCTCTGAGATTGACCCATCCAGATCACAAGTACCCAGGAAGATTCCAAAGAGTAGATCCATTCCTTGTTGCTCACTCCCAGGAATAAGCAATGCCATTCCCAAGTCTGCTTGGCTAGTGATGCTCTAGGGATTTTTTTCTTCAGGAATTTATCTAAACCCATTTTAAATCCAGCTGTACTAGCAGTCTTGATTTCACAGTGTGATTGTGTGGAGTGAAAAACACTTTTTCTGTTTTTTTGGGTTTTTTTTTTAATGCGGTACCTGTTGGCTTTATGGCAAGTCCCCTAATCTTAGTAATATTTGAAAGGGTAAAACAACTGTTCCCTATTTACCTGTTCCACCCCATTCATGATTTTATAGATCTCTAATAAATCTTTCTGCAGCTGTCTCTTCTTCAAATTGAAGGGCCCTAATCTGTTTAGCCCTTTTTTGTTAAAGAACCACTGCATCCCCTGTATCATTTTGCCCTTCTCTGTACCTTTTCAAGTTTCATTTTTTGAGATGGGGCGATCAGAAGTGTGGCGCAGCATTTCTCCCCACTACTCAAGGTGCAGTCATACCATGAATCCATAGAGTTTAGTTTAGTCTAATTACAAATGTCCTTAACTACCTTTCATAAGGAACAAGAAAGCAGCGTACAATAAAATGGATAACCATAGAGATATTATGAGTCTCCACTGCTTTCCTAGTTATTCCTGTCATCCTATTTACCTTTTGACTGCTGCCGCACACTGAGCTGGGAGACATCATTTGACCTTTTAGATTTACAAGTTATTTTTATGCAGACAGTATCCAGCTCATGGGTCCCCTGGGAAAAGACTGACAGTGCAGTGCTTCAACTGAATAATTGTTTAGATAAAAAAGCCAGATTGTTAAGATAAAATAGCCAGTTAGTTGCTAAGTAAAAGACTGGCACTTAACTGTGGGAAAATGGAAATTTTAAACATTGGTTTTGGGGGTCAAGTAAATCTGCAGTTTCTCACAAAGGTGGACGAGGTAGCAATCTCTCCAACAGGAGAGGGTAAAGACCTTGATGTAGCCTGGATCAGGCTCTCAGCTTCGAGATGCACATTGGATCAGTGGTGTCCAGGGCATATATGTAGTGTGTGCTCAAGGAGATGTTACTGTAGGATAACTAAGTCTTTAAGAAGGAGCAGATTAATGGTAAGGGCAATAGGCTAAGAACCAGGAAATCTAGAGCTCCAATCTCACTGCTAACTGCATGTGAACTCAGCTACAAATTGACAGGTCTCAATCAGCACTTTTTAAAAGGGCAACAAAAGAAATGCAGCATTGGTATAGTGGCCGCACCTGCACTGCTATCTCAGTGGCGAAAGGTCTGAAAAAGGACTCCCAATCAAAATTTTGCAGAGGGCCTGGCCTGTCTTCCTTTCTTCCCTCCCTCTCTTTCCCCTGCAGAAGAGTGAACAAGCAAGCAGCCTCCACAATACCGGGAGCTTGCTCAGGTAAGAGGGGGGCCCACGTGTCCCAGGGACCCCCACACTGCAGTGGTCAGGCAAGCAGCAAACAACTTACTTCTAATGACGTTTGCCACGCTGCCTCCTCATGCTCTTTCTAGTAATAATTTTCTTGCTCGGCCGTCGTCACTTCCCGCTGCGAGACCAAAACCTTGCGATAACAGCAATTTGATTTCATGGCTGTTATTGAAAGACTTTGGCCCGTCAACATGAGATGATAGCTATTGGGCATGAAAAGTATTACTTAGAAGCAGCAAGGGAAGGCAGGGTGGCAAACGTCATTAGAAGTAAGTTGTTTGCTGCTTGTCTGACCATTGCAGTGTGGGGTCCCTGGGACACGGCCTTCCCTCTTACGTGGGCAAACTCCCGGTATTGTGGAGGCTGCTTGGGTGGAATTTACTTCACTACACTATCTACAGTAGATATTCAATTTGCTATCCAGATAACTACCAACTGCACCCTCGCTCTGCCCATGGACCATGTCAGTGCTATCCAGATAGTGCCTCTGAAAATCACTAGATTGCAACACCTGCTTTCGGTCTAAGTACTTCTGAATATTGATCTATTAGATTATAAGCCCTCTAGGAAAAGGAAAATGTGTACAGTACCTGAATGTAATTCACTTTGAGCTACTCCTGAAAAAGGTGTAAGATAAATCCCAAATCCCTTTGCTTTAAGTCACCAATGAATCTGTTACTAATCTTGAATATTAACTGTTATAATGCCTTGTATATGGGCTTCCCAACTAAGATCATCTACAAACCTCAGATTCTGCAGAACATGGCAGTGTGACCCATAAGAACATAAGAAAAGCCATACTGGGTCAGACCAAGGTCCATCAAGCCCAGCATCCTGTTTCCAACAGAGGCCAATCCATGTCGCAAGTACTTGGCAAGTTCCCAGAAAGGCACAAAGGTTCCACAGTGCTCGTCATTGGATAAGCAGTGGATTTCCCAGGTCCTTATTAATAATGGTTTATGGACCTTTCCTCCAGGAACTTGTGCAAACCTTTTTTAAACCCAGCTACAGTAATCTCTTTTACTACATCCTCCAGTAATGAATTCCAGAGTTTGATTGTATTTTGAATAAAAAAAAATATTTTCTCTTATTAGTCTTAAATGGTTACACTGTAGTTTCATTGCATGTCCTCTAGTCTTTCTACTTTTTGATGGAGTAAACAACCAGTTTACGTTTACCTGTTCCACTCCATTCATTAATTTATAGACCTCTATCATATCTCCCCTCAGCCGTCTCTTTTCCAAGTTGAAAAGCCCTAATCTTTTAAGCCTCTCCTCATAGGGGTATCCTTCTATCCCCTTTACCATTTAGGTGGCTCTTCTCTGTACCATTTCTAATTCTGCTATATCCTTTTTAAGATACAGTGACCAGAATTGCACACAATATTCAAGCTGTGGTCGGACCATGGAACAATACAGAGGCATTATAACAGCCTTTGTTTTATTCTCCATTCCTTTCCTTATGATTCTATCTGCTCTCTTGGCTGCTGCTGCTGCACACTGGGTGGAGAGTTTCAATGTATTATTCACAATGATGCCTAAATCTTTACTAGCCATTACTAGTTGCTTCCAGTATACAAGTACCAGTTTGCTGTTTCAGTAATTTCAATGGCTACGTATCCAAATGTAACTTGTGTTGAGTGACCACTGAAAAGATGTGAGCCAAATAAGAATTTTTAGCTGAACTTTAGGCTGTGCAAGAGAATAGTTGGTTGTAATTTCAGTGTAACTTTTAATGTGTATGTATGTTACACATTTGGGTTCTTCTCCCCTTCTGCCCCTGGGGCCATGAGTTCCGGTGGCATGTAAGAGAGGGTTCAATAAACTTTATTAGGCACATGTATCTCACAACCAGCAATAACATTGTATACAAAATGTCCCTTCTGGTCCTAATACCAGCTGATCTCCCCAGCCTCTTCATCAGGATATTCCCCACTCCACTTCCTAGTATGTTTCCCTATCTAGATGCATTTACCTCTTCTTTAGAGAGTCTCAACCACCATCTTACAGAGCTTTACATGCTTCTGCCTCTAACAATAATTCTTAATTGTCTCTAAATACACAATAAGGGGCATGTCCACTAAACTGCAGTAGCCTTTTGTAGCTATCATGGTGTGATAGTTACAAAAGGGCCACGGTGGGTCCAAAACCACCACTCCCAGCTTTCCCCCTGCAGATACCATGGAGGTTTTGGACTTACTGCAGAGACCCGTGATCCTGCATTGGTACATAGCACGTAGTGATCAGGTGGGCAGAGCTCTTACCAGCTTTGTCCTCCCGATTACTACCATTCCCTCCCCCCATATGCCACAATTGGGCCCTCTCTCCGATCAGACAATATTGTCAGTGCTACGGATGTACAGATCCACCCCTCCCTTCAGCATCAATCCCCCCAGACAGCTTCTACTCCCCATTGAGAACTGTCTGGGGGGGGGGAGGATATCTGTGCACCCCCTTTCAAAACAGAAATCCTAGCTAATCAGTTGGGCTCCCTAACCCCCCCTCCCGATTCTTAAAAATCCCAATTGGCTAGCCAGCCAATCTAAGGGGGCTCCCCCCCCTACAAGTGGTGGGATCCAAATCACCAAGGAACCGGTTCAGTCCCGCTCCCCCACGTGTGTGCCTGCTGGGTTGCTGCTGCTTGGTGCAGACATTGCAGTGGCCATACACTTGGGCCGCTGCCCTCTGCCGAGGTTCTGCAACTTCCTGGTGGCCCAGCGGCATGATCCCTCTCCTGACAATGTTCTGATGGCATTGGGGGCTTCTCCCAATGCTGTGATCCCCCGATGTCCTCAAACATTCTCAGGCGGGGAGATTCCCACCAGTGCAGAGTTGGTGCTGCAACACAATGTTTGGCCCAGTTTGGCAAATGTGGGCCACAGCAGGAACCAGTTCGAACTGGCCAAATCCCGTCACTGCCAGCAACCCTTACCTTTATTCCTTGACAGTCTAGTGGGCAGTGGGGGCAGGAGCAGTCTTTCCTGCTCCTGCCCCCAGCATCATGGCTAACCAGTGGCAGTAGCAATGGCACAGAGTGGGGGGACTAGCAGTGATGGCACCCATCCAGTTCTACTTATGCACCATCCTGTAGGGGAATAACTATCAGAGAAAATGAAGATGAAGATGCCATGAAGGCAAAATACTGAGTGACATGTGGATACAGCAGAGTCCTGGACAGCTCACTGGGGTTCTTCCAGTAAGGAGAAGCAATGACAGCAGAGTCAGAAAGGAGTTACCACACAGGGAAAAATTAATTGTCCACGCCAGCTGCTTGTTCCAAATTTAAAAAATGTATTAAAGAAAAAAACAGATGTATTATTTGTCAAAAAGTACATTTTGGTTGAGTAATATTAAACAAATATATCTAAAGAGTCACGTATACAATTCATCATCAAGCAGGGGTTTCCTCTGACTCAAAAACTTGCATCAGGCTACTCCCAGGGACTCCTCAGGTTTAGGGTCTCCCCTTGATGGTAACTGGGTCAGTCTGATTAGTTCTCTCTCTTTTCCAAAATCCTCTCACTCCCAAGGTAGATTCCCTGCACCACAATGAACATAAGAACATAAGATATGCCATACTGGGTCAGACCAAGGTCCATCAAGCCCAGTATTCTGTTTCCAACAGTGGCCAATCTAGGTCATATGTACCTAGCAGTTTCCCCAAAAGACACAGGTTCCACAATGCTTGTACTGGGTCAAGCATTGATATCCTGGGTCCCTTCTTAATAATGATTTATGGACCTTTCCTCCACGAACTTGTCCAAACCTTTTTTAAACCTAGCTACACTAACAGCCTTTACTACATCCTCCGGTAACAAATTTCAGAGTTTGATTACATGTTGAGCGAAAAAATATTTTCTTTTATTAGTCTTAAATAGTTTACCCTGTAGCTTCATTGCATGTCCCCTAGTCTTTCTATATTCTGATAACGTAAACAATCGATCTACGTTTACCCCGTTCCACTCCGTTCATTAATTTATAGACTTCTATCATATCTCCGCTCAGCCATCTCTTTTCCAGGTTAAAGAACCCTAACCTTTTTAGCCTTTCTTCATAGGAGTATCCTTCCATCCCCTTTACCATTTTGGTGGCTCTTCTCTGAACCTTTTCTAATAACGCTATATCCTTTTTAAGATACAGCGACCAGAATTGCACACAATATTCAAGGTGCGGTCTCACCATGGAACGATATAGAGGCATTATAATATCTTTTGTTTTATTTTTCATTCCTTTCCTTATCATACCTAGCATTCTATTTGCTCTCTTGGCTGCTGCTGCACACTGGGCCAAGGGTTTTAACATGTTATCCACAATGACGCCTAAATCTTTTTCCTGGGTGGTGGTTCCTAATGCGGAACCTTGCATCATGTAACCATAGTTTGGGTTGTTCTTCCCTAGGTGCATAACTTTGCACTTGTCCACATTAAATTTCATCTGCCATTTTGATGCCCAGTCTTCCAATTTATCAAGCTCCTCTTGCAATTTTCCACAATCCTCTTGGGTTTTAACAACTTTAAATAGTTTTGTGTCATCTGCAAATTTGATAACCTCACTCGTTATTCCCTTTTCCAGATCATTTATGAATATGTCAAAAAGCAGCGGACCCAGCACAGATCCCTGGGGTACACCACTATTCACCTTTCTCCATTGGGAAAATTGGCCATTTAGCCCTACCCTCTGCTTTCTATCTTTTAACCAGTTCCTGATCCACAATAGTACACTGCCTCCTATCCCATGACTCTTTAGTTTTGCCACAAGTCTCTGATGAGGGACGTTGTCAAAGGCTTTCTGAAAGTCCAAATGCACTGTATCAACCGACTCACCTTTGTCTATCTGTTTATTCACACCTTCAAAAAAACATAACAGATTAGTAAGACAAGATCTTCCTTGTCTAAAGCCATGTTGGCTGTCTCCCATTAGGCCATGACTATCTACATGCTGAGTAATTTTGTTCTTTATGATGGTTTCTACCATTTTTCCCGGTACTGACGTCAGCTCACCGCTCTGTAGTTTACCGGATCACCCCTGGAACCCTTTTTAAAAATTGGCGTTACATTGGCAATCCTCCAATCTTCAAGTATTACAGATGATTTTAATAAAAATTCACAGATTACTAATAGCAGGTCTGCAATCTCATATTTCAGTTCTTTCAACACCCTTGTATGCATACCATCTGGCCCAGGTGATTTGCTACTATTCAGTTTATCTAATAGTTGTAATACATCTTCCCAATGTATCGATATTTCCTTCAATTCTTCTGCACCTTTAAATACCACTTCAGTCATGGGTAACATCCCTACATCTTCCTCAGTAAAGACCAAAGTAAAGAATTCACTCAGTCTCTCCGCTGTCACCTTGTCACCTCTTAGTGCCCCTTTAACCCCTCTATCATCTAATGGTCCAACTGACTCTCTCACAGGTTTTTTATTACAAATGTACTTGAAAAAGTCTTTATTTCGCGTTTTTGCTTCCGCAGCAAGCTTCTTCTCAAATTCTCCCTTTGCCTGCCTTATTAATGCCTTGCATTTGACTTGCCAGTGCTTGTGCTGTTTCCAGGTTTCATCGTTTGGCTCTTTTTTCCATTTCCTGAAAGATGCTTTTTTGGCAACAACAGCTTCTCTGACCTCACCTTTAAACCATGCTGGCAGTTTTTTGGACTTCCTTCCACTTTTCTTAAAGCGTGGACTACAGCTGATCTGGGCTTCCAAGATAGTATTTTTCAACACCCAAGCTTGATGTAAGTCTTTAACCTTTGCAACTGCTCCTTTTAGTTTTTTCTTAACTATTTTCCTCATTTTATCATAGTCTCCCTTTCGAAAGTTAAAAGGTAGTACTGTGGATTTCCTTACTATCCCTCCTCCACTAATTAAATCAAACGCGATCATGCTATGATCACTATTGCCAAGTGGCCCCAACACCCTTATCTCTTGCACAAGATCTGGTGTTCCACTAAGGACTAGGTCTAATATGGCTTCCCCTCTGGTCAGTTCATGAACCAGCTGCTCCAAGAAGCAGTCATTTATTTCATCTAGGAACTTTATCTTCCTAGTATGTCCTGCCGTGACACTGACCCAGTCGATACTGGGGTAATTGAAATCACCCATTATTATTACTGTGCTCTAACTTTTGTTAGCTTCCTTGATTTCTTTGAACATTTCATCATCCATTTGTTCATTCTGGCCAGGTGGTCGGTATTACACCCCCACTGCCATCGCCTTCCCCTTTTTACAGCAAATTTTGTTCCTGCAAAACTTTAATGCTTTGTGACTCAATGCCCTCTCTAACATAGAGCACAACCCCTCCACCAATTTGATCAGCTCTATCATTATGATATAGTTTGTACCCAGGTATCACAGTGTCCCACTGGTTGTCCTCCTTCCACCATGTCTCTGATATTCCAATCTTATCTAACCTCTCATTTAGTACTATATATTCTAACTCTCCCATCTTATTTTTTAGACTTCTAGCATTTGCATACAAGCATTTTAGAGACTGTATTTTATTCATATTAATCTGGCTATTGGTAGACATGGGTAATTTGGGATCTTTAAGCTCTGTCTGCTCCATACTCGAGGGCATTTGGGCTACTTTACTCTTTTTCGGAACCTCTCTGCTTTAGGTAGTATCCTTCAAGGATACATTGTTCTGAACCATGCGCTCTTGGGCGACTGTCGGCTTTCCCCTATTATCTAGTTTAAAAGCTGCTCTCTCTCCTTTTTAAAGGTTAATGCCAGCAGCCTGGTTCCATCCCGGTTAAGGTGAAGCCCATCCCTTCGGAAGAGCCCCTCCTTTCCCCAGAATGTTCCCCAGTTCCTAACAAATCCAAAACCTTCATCTCTGCACCATTGTCTCATCCACGCATTGAGACTCAGGAGCTCTGCCTGCCTTTTGGGTCCTGCGCGTGGAAAGGGAAGCATTTCGGAGAACGCTACCCTGGAAGTTCTGGATTTCAACTTCCTACCTAAAAGCCTAAATTTAGCCTCCAGAACCTCCCTATCACATTTTCCTATGTCATTGGTACCGACATGTACCAAGACAACAGACTTCTCCCCAGCACTATCTGAGACCTTATCTAAGTGGCACGTGAGGTCCGCTACCTTCGCACCAGGCAGGCATGTTACCAGGCGATCCTCACGTCCACCAGCCACCCAGCTATCTACATGCCTAATGATCGAATCACCAACTATAACGGCTGTCCTAACCCTTCCCTCATGGGCATATGGCCCTGGAGAAACCTCCTCGGTGCAAAAGGGTTTTACATCACCTGGAGGACAGGTCCTAGTTACAGGATCACTTCCTGCCACACCAGGGTGATGCTCTCCTGTCACGTGACCTCTCTCCTCCATGGCAACAGGGATGCTGCCAGACTGGAGGTGGGTCTTTAGGACTATATCCCTGTAGGTCTCGTCTATGTACCTCTCTGTCTTTCTTATGTTTTCCAAGTCTGCTACTCTAGCCTCTAGAGAACAGACTTGTTCCCTGAGAGCAAAGAGCTCCTTGCACCTAGTGCACATGTAAGTCCTCTCACCAACTGGGAGAAAATCATACATGTGACACTCAATGCAAAAGACTGGAAAGCCCCCATCTCGCTGCTGGACTGCTGTCTGTATCTTAGTTTGAAGTTTGTGTTTAGATCTAAGTTCTTTACTTACTAAGGGTTGCTATGGATATGTATACTAATACAACTGTACCTGAAGCTTAATTAATCTCAGGCCCTTAGTGTATGACCGATTTTGATAACGAGCTTCACCTGAGAGCACCTCCTTTCCTTTAAGATGTGTAAGTACCTATAAAGCTACGATTATCCCAGGGGTGGGTGAATGTTGGGGAGGGAGGGAGGGAAATAACACTTATTAAAAGAGGGCTGCTACACAGTACCCTGTCCTGTGCTATTGAGGTAAGCTGTGACCAACTTCCTGGGTGATTAACAGTCCTTGCTTGGATAGGAGTCGTCTTTCAAAATGGCCTTTTGACCTGCCACCTGGTGTTAACACCTATTGAAAAAGCTTCACAGGTCTCTTGCCCCCTAGGTAGAAGGCCTCTTTGTAAGGGTCTCTAGAAGACTTTATTTGTTGCTCAAAGAGTACTGACCCTGTTTTGCCTTTTATGCTAAGTTACAGCTCTTTGCTGCTGCTAGGCTCTGACTTATTATGAAATTTAAACTACAAGCTCTCTGATGGGTTCTAAATTTATCCAGAAAGCTCTCTTCTGTGTTTTAAAGTGACTATTAAATTTAAACTACAAGCTCTCTGTTGGGTTCCAAATTTAACCAGAATGCTCTCTTCTTTGTTTTAAATTTAAACTATAAGCACTTTGCTGATACTAGGCCCTGAGTGACTATTAAATTTAAACTACAAGCTCTCTGCTGGGTTCCAAATGTAACCAGAAAGCTCTCTTCTGTGTTTTAAATTTAAACCTAAACTGCTGCTACTAGGCCCTGACTGATTTAACAAAAAACACTGGTTTCACAGATTAATTAGCTTTAATACAAAGAAGTCCTTTCAGAAAATAATTAGCTTTAATGAGATGCTCCTCAATCCAGTGGTTTCTCCTCTGATAGATCCAAATTTGAAAGAGGTAAACAGAGAAATATAGAATAATGACAGTAGATGAAGACTATACATCTTAACCAGTCTGTTCATCCATATCAACTACTAAGCTCTACAATCCCTTCTTTCCCCTTAGAGAGCCTCTGTGTTTGTCCAATCCTTTCTTGAATTCAAGGTACAGTCCTTGTCTCCCACTTGGAGGCTTTTCCATGCATCCATCAGTCTTTTTTTAAAGAAATATTTCCTCAGATTACTCTTATCCATTTTCACCTTCATCCTATGCCCCCTTGTTTCAGAGCTTTCTTTCAATGAAAAGAGGCTCTTCTCCTGTGCATTTATGCCATGGAGATACAGTATTTAAATGTCTCCATCATATCTCCCCTCTCCTTCCTTTTTCCAAAGTATTCATATTGAGATCTTTAGGTCTGTCCCCTCTATGCTTTATGACAAAGACCATTGACCGTATTAGTAGCTGCCCTCTGCACCGACTCCATCCTGTTTATATATTTTGAAGGTGCAGTACTCAGAATTGTACATAGTACGCTAATTGAAACTTATAGAGGTGCTATTACCTCCTCCTTCTTGCTGGCCATTCCTCTCCACATGCACCCAAGCATCCGTCTGGATTTCACCATCATTTTTTCTACCTGTTTGGCCACCTTACGGTCATCAAAATTAATCATCCGCAGGTCCCGCTCTTCTTTCGTGGACAGAAGTACTTCACTCCCTATACTGTACTGCTCCCTTGGATTTTTGCAGCCCAGATGCATTGCCCTACATTTTTTAGCGATAATCTCATCTGCCAAATTTTTGACCATTCTTTAAGCTTTGCTAGATCCCTCATCATGTTATCTGCTTCTTTCTGAGTGTCTCCCCTATTGCAGATTTTGGTATTATCTGCAAAAATGCAAATCTTACCTGATAGCCCTTCTACAATATCACTTACAAAAATGTTAAAAAAGAATCAAACCAAGACAGATCTCTGTGACACACCACTGATAAAATCCTTCTCCTCAGAGTGAGCTCCATTTACCTGTATTCTTTGTTGCCTCACACTCAACCAATTTCTAACCCAGTTTGTTACTTTAGAGTCCGTTTCTAGGGTGTTCAATTTATTTATAAGTTTCTTGTGTAGAACTGTGTCAAAGGCTTTGCTGAAATGTAAGTACATCACATCTAGTGCTCTTCTTCGGTCCAACTCTCTGGTTAACCAGTTAAAGAAATTAATCAGATTTGTCTGCCTCCTTATCCCCCCATTTTATTGCATTGACTATTTTTTTCTTCCATTTGCATCTTTGCTTTCTTGACTGCTTTCCCATCTTTCTAGCTTTTTCAAATATTGGTGATTGTTTTTCTCTTTCTGTGATCTCTTCTGTTTGATGAAAGCCACACTCTTTTTCCTTATCTTCTCTGGTACTTATTTTGAGCATCATAGCAGCCACTTTTTCCTTTTACATTTATTTACTTTCTTATCAAAAAGGTTCATTGCCCTTAAAATATCCCCATTCTGTTTTCCCATTGCTTTTCTACATATCCCAACTGTGCCCATCTAGCTTACGGCTCTTGAGGTATTCCCCTATCTTGGCAAAGTTAGTTTTCCTAAAGTCTATGACCCTTACTTTAGAATGAGCCATCTTTGCCCTTTATGTAATGTAACCTCCTGCTCAGGAAGACACAATAAGATCCTTAGTAGAGCACCGGGGATGTAGGAGAGCAATCTGTGCCAAGTGGTTACTTAAGATCTGATGTTCATCCAGGTGGAAGTATACTGAATTCCCCAACAGAACAAGGGAAGAGTGGAAAGAAAACTAAATAAGATTCTGCCCTACCAATGTGATGTTACAAGATTCAGAGTTGATAGTATTTAATGGGATGAGATTAAATAATCGCATTTACCCTTTTTGAATGGAATTATGAGTCAAAATTTATTAAAGCTAAATAAATTACTTAAAAATTAAAGGGATCCAAATTAGTATGCCTAGTTAAAAATAGTTTAAATAAATAAATGCTTACACACTATTGCACTTCAGTTGTTAAAATGAACAATAAATATTCTTTGTAAAATTACAATCTTTTTCTCAATAAATAAGTTCTCAGAAATTCCAGTTTCTTTCAGGTGTAAAATATCCTTCTCAGAAATAAGGTAAGTAAATCTTCCAAGTACTTTTCTTTTTGTTACTCAATTTACTTCTCACTATAACTCTGTTTTTTCTTTTCTCAGGAACCACCTTTAAGGAATAAATAAAAATATTTCTGGGAAAGAGTCACTAGTTAAAGCAATCAAACAGACTCAGCTCTTCTGTGTAAATGGAATTCAGCTATCTCCACTGCAGTTCAGCTGCCTTCCACTGCAGCACAGCCAGGCATAGCCACAGCTTAAACAGGATTTCTAAATCTTATTTTCTCCCTTTTACCAATCTAATAAATGCTCTTCAGTATTAACGTCTCCTCAGCTAATATGTTTAGAGCAAATTCAGAACTTACTGAACTTTCTGCAATCAGAAGTTTCACTGCGGGGTTTATTTTTGGTATAAAACCTCAGCTTTCAACCCTGTTTATTAATCCTTTCTTTCATAACATTTTCCAGGTTTGTCATTTACTACTGTAAATCCTGTTTGTACATCTGAGAAAGCCACTAGAGCTGACAGATTCTGACTTTAAGTTTGCAGACATCTGCTTACAGCGTCACAGCTCTTACTCTACTTCTGAGAGACTTAAATCAAGTGAATCCTTCAGAGATAATCCCTGTCACTTACAGTTACCATTCCATGTATAAAATTACAGTGGTGACCAAACAAACCTCATCCAAAAGGTTTTTCCACCACAATTTATTCAAATAAAATGCATCCTTTCCTCAATTCTCTCTAGTAATATCAAATCTTCTTCCAATATCTAGTTTAAGCTTTAAATTCAGTTCCCTCACACAGCACACTCTTAAAACAACTCTTGCCTCAATCACAGCCCCAATGTTCTAAAGCCCAGTTTCAGTGCTCCTTCACTAACACCACCACGACCATCCTCAGCAACCTTAAAATCCCAACTTACCAATATGTTTTCCATTAAATCAGACCACATTAGATTTTTCTATAGTGTTCCTTTAAATTTAGGTTGTAGTTAAAATTCAAATCACCTCACTGCATTAGAAACAGTGATATTCCTGCCTAAACTGCAGCTCTTAAACTAGATCCCTACACTCCCCTGATTACCATTAATGCAAGACTATGGACCAGGACTTGTTTTCCATTAAAACTAACTTTTAAATATTAAAACAGGCTTTTTAAAGCCTGAAGACATTGGACTGAGCATTTTCAAGTTAATCTGATACTCCGATGCTATTTCTGAGTCCCAGGGGCTCAAACCCACCACCCCTCGAGGAAAACGGATCACTTTCTAGCCAGATTAAAAGTTTAAAAATGAAATAAACTACGTTCTTGGGATTGGCGGAGCTCTTGCACCTGAATCCCATCATTAAAACTTTTAAATTTTAATTTTGAAAATTTGCCAAAACTCGGCACTTTTTCAATAGGGCTACTGTCCCTTTAAGGCCGTCCTGCCTCCTTCTGAGAAGGTCTGTAACCAGCCTTAAACTTCCCTGAAGTCACAAACATTACAGGGCCTGCTTAATGGCCTGATTATCTTAATTATAGGCCATTTGGCTCTAAAATCCAATTTCGGGGCTTTTTATGCCCTTCCCACACAAGGGAAACATTTTTCTTAATTTATCTTATTTTTTCATTCAGCCCACACTTTAGGGCCTGATTAGCTTTTATATGGACCATTTGGCCCACAACACAAAATTTGGGGTCTCTCAGCCCCCGACAACCCGAATCAAAATTTGGGCTCAACTGGCAGCCCCCACTATACTTTTGGGCCTTGTGGGCCTGATTTCAAAGGCCCTCTACCTGTTAAATTAAGTTTGGTTCAACAGCCATTGTAGAAGATCTCCTGCCCCCCCCCCCCCCACCTCTTTTTATCAGGCTTTCGCATGGCCCAACATGCCCCCAGGCCTCTCCCCCTCCTGGCATTGGGGACAACCGCAACCTCCGCAGCTCTATCCAATGCCGAAGGCAGCCTCTGCCTTCCCCTTCGACATCAGGGACAGCTGCGGTCCCCATGGCTGCACCTGACACCAGCAGGGCACTCTTCCTCTGTTATCGAGAGAGCTGCGAAGACCGAAGCTGCACACGAGCGCGGCCAGTATGCCCTCAGCACAACAGGAGCAGCCGCTGAACAATGCGGCTGCACCCGGTCACACTGCCAGACTCCCCCGCAGTCCTCCAGAGCCCCGGGAAGGGCCATCTGACAGCCACGAAAACGCAGCTGATCAGAGACCCACATCCACGGCAACCCCCTTGGCTCCACTTTAAGGGGTTTTTTTTGTTTTGTTTTTCAAATTTAAAACAGCTCTACAGGCATCAGGCTGCAGAATAGCCCCATTTAAAAAAAAAACAACAGGGCTGCATACGGCAGCCTCCAGACAGTCACATACCTTCTTAATTTAATTTAAAAAAATTCCGCCAGCATCCTGAAACTACAGACTGCAGCACAGGACCCTAGAGCATCATCTGGCTGTTAGGGACAGCTACGGACCCCTCTCCCCCCCAGCCAGGTACATTTTATTATTATTTTATTAACTTACTGGTTACACTAATACTGAACCATGCCTTTCAGTTATCTCCGAATACTACCCACTACCCCCTTAAACCTCAGTACCCCTTCCTACCCCTAATTAACCCCATTAAACCAGAAAAATCCCCCTCTCCCCTCCATACCCCTAATTACATACCCCTTTTCCGACCCCTCTAATTAATGTAAATAGTTCTGTTTAAATGTTCAACCATTGTTAAAATTGTTATCGTTCTATGTAAAATGGCTGTAACCACACTGTTATTTTGTTCATTGTAAACCATTTTGAATTGGAGGTAACGGTATATAAAAAAATGTTAAATCAATCAATCACTGGGTATGAGATGGTTACTCACTATAACAACAAGACGCACTCTCCCCATTTGTGGGCGCCAGGTCCAGTGTGGCCCCCTTTATCGTAGATTCCATTACCAGTCGCTGAAATAGTTTTCCCTGTAGGAATCCAGGATCTTCTTATTTCTAGAAGACACTGCAGCTGGAATGTCCCGATCATCATCCTGCATATTGAAATCACCTATCAGCAGCACTTCTCCTTTCATAGCAATACTATGAATGTATTCAATTAAATCTCCATCCCCCACTTCTGCCTGTGAAGGAGGTCTGTATATCACACCAGATGTTCCTTTCCCTCTTTCCAGATTAATCCACAGTGCCTCTTCCTTATTGCACAAGCCCTCCAACACTATTCAACAGCCAAAATGCTTCAGAAATAAATTCAGTCACATTTAACTAAGTTTGGGTCGCTGAGACTTAAATTGATGCTTAAAATTGTTTATTGGTTCTATTTTTCAATTTACACTACTGGGTCAGTACATACAACCTCGACGTTGGAAGTGCTAAGAATATGAGAGTTATAATGGGAAAAGATCCCAATTTAAACCATAAATTATTAAAATATATACACATCTTTGATTGGATTTGTGCTAAATCTATGTTTTTTGTTTGGACGGTACTTGCTTTTCAGGCAAAACAATTAGGAGGTCATTCTGAAACACGAATCAGCCCTGTGTACGTGCGGGACGGACATGTTTCATTCAAAAACATCTAGACCTGT
This sequence comes from Ichthyophis bannanicus, assembly GCA_033557465.1. Lineage (NCBI taxonomy): Eukaryota > Metazoa > Chordata > Amphibia > Gymnophiona > Ichthyophiidae > Ichthyophis > Ichthyophis bannanicus. The sequence continues at coordinate 244,599,020 of CM066040.1, read as the reverse complement.
ATTCTAACAACAGGCAGCCCTGCACGTACATGGCACTAAAACAGGGATCTCAGGACGTGGGCAGAAGAGGGATGTGCTCAGGCGCAGAGACGTATAAAGTGTATCCAGAAAAGACCCATGTATGTCCCCGGCGTATCACCCACACGTCCACATTATACCTGCTGAAACATGGAATAAGGGCTGGACTTAGAAAACATCCCGTTCCGAGCTCCAATGCGTCCCATAGAGAGGAAAGGCTATGGACAAATCTGTAGCAGTCTGGTGTGTCTGCTGTCTGGGAGAGCAAAGGATGCAGTGGAAATGAATAGAATGCACAGGAGAGGGAAGTTTGTACACTAAAGTAACAGTAAAAAACGCCCCAACAGAAATGTAAAGCACTGTAATAGTCGGTATTCTGGCATGTGTTGTATATGCCAAAGGGGCTATGCAAGGCCTCCCCAATAAATACTTTGGAAAAAATGGGAACATAGCTGTAGGGATGGTATGTGTTTGGCTAAGCAATGCAGATCAGATGTGTGGTCCGGAGACGCCATGCAATTATACAATCACAGCAGTTGTATAAAGGTGCAGGGCATGGTCGTGGCAGAGGTATGCTATCTGTGACTGCAAGCAAGAGTGTGTGTGTGTGTGTGTGTGTGTGTGTATTGGATGTATGAGGGCTGCAAGAGAGGCCCTGGTGTGCTCATACACAACTCGGGGGGGGGGGGACATGTATGCCTGGCCAGTACCTGGACCGTAGAGCTGACTGCAGCATCACTAGGTGCCTGTGTGAATTGGCAGTAACCTCTGTACAATTTCTCTGCAGCAACATAGTAGGGCATGTCCCTGTGAATGGTGGGGTGGCCTCAGAGTGGGGGCATGCTGCAGTGCGGACATCAGAGGTCTCGAACACTGTGCACATTTGTCAGGACAGAGGATGGTGCTTTTAGGCATGTGTTTCTGATGGTTGCACTGTTGCATGTTAGCATCCTGATGGTTTCCTATGAATGCCAGGGATATGTTTTGCCATATAGCTGTACAGACCCGTTTCAGTTTTCTCTGGCCCATTCCACACATTGCACATACTGGTTTCAGTAATAGCTACTGAACAAATGTCTAAGGTGTTTATCACATGCCATTTCTGTTTTGCTGCAAGGTCTGCCAGGACAAACATCTCCCTTTCCTCTTGCCTTTTCAATAGCTCTGGTGCACGTAGATGACTATGCAGCGTTGTGGGCATGCAACAGACTTGTATACACAGCCTGGGTTGCAAGACCTAATCTACTTCATCAGTATTACTGTTTTGTTTGCATGGGCACTACACTATCATGTGAGCAGCAAGCAGCCTCAGAGATTTTGGTTTTGCTTGTGGAGGTGTAGTCGCACAGAGACGGGCAGCATTGCACATGTCTGTCTTTTCATAATACTGCGAGCATGGGGATGTACTTGCCGTTTGCTGCATTTACCTGTGTCCCATTATAGCAGCATGGGCCTCTGTTACCCCTGATGTGTCATTTGTGCTGTGCCGAGAACATATATCTCTCTGATTCTGGAACCACGGGTGCGTCTTCAGTTTTTAACCTTGCCTGAGATTTACTAGGGCACTTCCTGTGGACCCTGCCCACTTTCACTTGCTTGCATTCAGCACTTGCCCCGTCCCTCTTGTTCAGCTCTGCCTCTCTGTTTTCAGCTGTGTCTCTCTCTCCTGTTCCTTAACAAAATTCGCCCATTCCTCTCTGAACACACTACTGAGACACTTATCCACTCCTTAGTCACCTCCCGTCTAAACTATTGTAACCTACTCCTTGCTGGTCTCCCTTGAATCATCTCTCTCCCCTTCAATCTGTTCAACACTCTGCTGCCATGGCTAATCTTCCAGCCTCGTCATGCTCATATTACCCCTCTTCTTAAGTCACTTCATTGGCTTCCTGTTTCCGCATCCAGTTAAAACTTCACCTGCTGACCTACAAATGCATTCACTCTGCAGCTCTTCACTACCTTTCCTCTCTTATCTCTCCCTACACCCCTCCTCGGGAACTCCGCTCTTCTGGCAAATCACTTCTATCTGTGCCCTTCTCTTCTATTGCTAAATCTAGACTTCGCTCCTTTTACTTTGCTGCTCCTTATGCCTGAAACAAACTACCTGAGTCTGTACGTCAGGCGCCTTCTCTAACTCTTTTCAAATCCAGGCTGAAAACTCATCTCTCCGCTGTCTCTTTCAGATCTTGACTCACCTGATCTCCTTTGTGTTTCCTTACCTTTTCTCCTAGCTGTATCCCATGTCTACAGCTACTGTGTTGTCTGTTTTGACTAGATTGTAAGCTCTGATGAGCAGGGACCATCTTTTATAAGTGTCTGTGCAACACTACATACATCTTGTAGCACTATACAAATGTTCAGTAGTAGTAACAGTAGTAGCATCTATCTTTGCGGTTTCAGAATCGGGTATATTGCGTGCACGTTTTCACTTTAGACATTTCTGCCAGCCGGACATGCATCTCATAGAATCGGCCTCCACATGAATGATGCAATTTGAAGGTGCTATTGCTCATACATGATATGAATTGCATCATGTTATTCTTAGAACTCATAGATGATGCAATCCTAACTCAGCTTAATTACATCACTCTACAGAACAAACTGTGCAACATTTTATTAATGTACATGACATGTCAGTAGCATTTTGGCTGTAGACCAGTCTTCTCAGTGTTTGATTTTTTCCATTTAGCCAAAGTGAGAGTTTCCTCCTAATTGTTTGAACAATGCAGATCACTTCTGTTACGTTTGTGGTGAAGTGATGTTTGCATCACAAAAACACAGTATAACCGCTTTGATTAAGAAAGCCTACCATCTTTACTTTGGCTGCAAACTTGGAGGTCAGGAGAAGAGCTTGGCCACACACATACGCTGCAATACTTGTGCAACAGATCTTTGCCAGTGGTTGAATAGAAAAAGGAAATCCATGCATTCTGCAGTGCCAATGATTTGGAGAGAGCCGACAGATCATATCAGCAATTGTTACTTCTGCATGGTGCCTCCTGTTGGGAAGGATTTGTCGAAGACGACAAAGTAGACTGTGCAATATTCAAACATTCCGTCAGCTATATGCCCAGAACCCCACAGAGAAGGACTGCCGGATGCTGATGCTCCAGAATCATTCTCACTTGAGTCAGATGAGGAAGAGGATGAGGATGACGATGAAACTTCTGGTCCTGAACCGTCAGTGGCACATGACACAGATTTTCTCCCATTCTTCTCCTCTGAACCACACCACATAACACACGGTGAACTGAATGACAGTGCCAGGGATTTGGAACTACCTAGATTAAGCCAGAGCTGTTGGTCTCCAGACTGCAGCAGTGGAATCTCCTGTCAAGTGATGTTAGGGTTTCCATGTTCCATGAACCTCAAAAGGATCTCGTTACATTCTTCTTCATGGAAGGTGATCTTGTAGCCTGCAACAACATCGATGGTCTGGCGACAGCCCTCAACATCATTCATCGTCCAGATGAGTGGAAACTGTTCATCGATTTATCGAAGATGAGTCTTAAAGCTGTTTTGCTGCATAATGGCAATGTTTTGCCATTGATTCAAGTTGGTCACGCAATCCATATAAAGAAAATCTATGACAATATAAAACAGCTGTTGAGATGCATAAACTATGACCAATATTTATTTAACATTTCTTATATACCGCCTTTCATGATATCAAGGTGGTTTACATTGAACAAACTGAAATTACATTGAACAGGGCATTATAGCTTGGAGATAACTATTTTACAGGGAACATGGGCTATGGAGGGTTAAGTGGCTTCTCCAAGACCACAAGGAGCACCTGTGGGACTAGAAACCCCAGTCCTTCCAGCCCAAGGTTGCTGTCCTCTAGTGGGATTTGAACCCCTGACCCTCCGGCCTGAAGTATCTTGCCCCAACCACTAGGCCACTCCTCCCAATATCAATGGCAGCTTTGTGGTGATTTGAAAGTTGTTGCTCTGTTTCTCGGTCTGCTGTTTTCTCTGTAAATGGGATAGTTGTGCTAAAGATTCCCACTACATCAAGAGAGACTGGCCACTCCGACAGTCATTGGAGCCTGGAAAGAAAAGTGTGCCGCATCCACCACTTGTTGAATCAAGGAAGATTTTGTTATCACCCTTAAACATTAAGCCGGGTCTAAGAAAGATTTTGTCAAGGTTATAAACAAAACAAAACCAACTTTCAAGTATTTCCCTTATTCTCCTTCCCAATTTGAGCCCCCCTTGTTTCTCTTCTATTGTTCCGTCTGTCATGATTAGATTGTAAGCTCTACGAGCAGAGACTGTCTTCTTTATATGTTCGTACAGTGCTACGTACACCTTGTAGCACTATATAAATGATTACTAGTAGACGTAGTTTCTCAGCGGGAAATTTCCAAGACTAAGAGAAACTAAGATAAAGGAAGGTGTCTTTTCTGGTCCTCAGATTCATGAACTTCTTCAAGATGATGCATATTTAACTGTGCACTACGTGGCAAAGAAAGGACGACATGGAAAGCCTTCCAGTTAGTGGCAACAAGTTTTCTCGGAAACAACAAGGCAGACAATTACAGGGAGCTGGTGGAAAAACTCCTCAATGCATACAAAAGTCTTGGCTGCAACATGTCACTGAAGATACATTTTTGCACGCTCATCTGTATATTTTTTCTACTGAACTGCAGAGCACTGAGTGATGAGCACAGCGAGCGATGTCATCAGGACACTGCAGCGATGGAGAAAAGATATCAAGAAGAATGGGGCCCGTCAATGCTCGCAGACTATTGCTGGACAGCGACAAGAGATACTCCATTTACAGAATACAAGAGACAAGCCAAGAAACGCTGAATAGACACTGGATAAGGTCTGAAATGGATACTAATGCATACATAGCCATTTCCTGCTTTCTGTTTCATACTAACTTTTTAAATAAATTGTATTTAAATAACCCTTCAGCTGATTTTTAAAGTTTTAAACAAAGACATGACATATTATCAAGGTCATACATATGGCAACCATAAGCACATGAAAAGACCTAGGTTCATAAAGCGCCCAATTCCATCCCGGATGTACGTCCCCTCTGTGCGTCCGGTCTGAACTGGACGCACAAAGGGGATTGCGAGTCTGATCCCGCAGTGCACGTCTAGCCCTGCAGGATCAGAATCGCGAACAGCAATGTACATGCAGGCCAGCACTGCGATTCAGTCCAGCCTGCACGTACATTAAAAGCCCGACTAACTCAGTTGGGGCTTTTAAAAGGAGCCATGGCGCCATGGCATCCTGTTACTATGGCACCGCGGCTCCCTTAAAAAGCCGCGATGCCAACCACCAAGAAAAAGGGGTTATTTCCCGCAGCCCAACCCCCAATCTGGCCTCCTAAGGCCAGGGTTGGGCTGCAGGGAATAAAACCTGGCCCCTCTGCCCCATCCAAGCCCACAGCAGAAAAAACAAACGTTCAGGGAAGTTATTCCACCTCAGAGGTGGAATAACTTCCCCGGACATTTCACCGGCCCTGGATGTACAGGGCCGACATTACAATCAGTCCTGTACATCTGGGGCCTGCGACCGCCCACTGCCTGCCCACTTTCCACCCCCCGTGCTGCCCATTCCCCGCCCCGTCTAACTTCCCCACACAACCGACAGGGAAGTTATTCGGGGACAGGTGAAGCCACGAATAGCGGAGATGGACGTCCCGTCTGGTTGTCCATCCCCGCTATTCGTAGCTCAGAATAACCCCCAATGTGATTAAAATTCTACTACCAAACACGTAATATATATGCGTGGAAAGAGTAGCCAATCAGCCATTTTAATTGTCATTTTTGAATTCAGCACTCAAAATCTGTAAGAATTGGCAGATTTTGTCTATGAAGCAGACAACTTATAAAAAGTTGAAGACCATTGTTATGCTGCCTTTATATAAATGTTTACATACAGCACTGCTCCTTCTCCCTTTCTTCCTATCCTGTCCTTCCTGAATAAATTATAGCCATGTCAGTCCGACCTCCATTAAATCCAACTCAGCCTCTTCCATTATAGAGGGTGTGTACTTCCAACAGTACAGTATGCACCACAGAAAAAAAATTAAATTTAAAATTATAATTTAAATTTAAAATGTTAGTTATTTACATGCATATGTGGCCACATATGTGTACGAATGGCCTCTTATAAAATAATGACATGTTGACATGATGGTGCATAGTTTAGTTGCAGGTGTACACATAATGGTTTTATGGTTTTTAGGCATTTGATATACTGCCCTTTACTTACGCATCAGAGCAGTTTACATGTGTATACTAACAGGTACTTTTTATTCCCTTGTCCCTGAAGGGCTCACAATCTAAGTGTACCTGAGGCAATGGAGGGTTAAGTGGCTTGCCCAAGGCCACAAGGAGCAGCCATGGGACTAGAGACCCCAGTCCCTCCGGCCTGAGGTTACTTGTCCCCATGCGGAATTGAACCCCTGGCCCTCTGACCTGAGGTAACCTATCCCAACCACTGAGCCACTCCTCCCTCCAATCCCTCAAATCTTCTAATGAAGATTTGAAGAAGCCTTTTCAGGTTTTAAGATAAGTAAAACATATATTATTTTTTTGTATAACAATGCACAGTGGTAGAAAATTATGGACCGATGAGAATTTTTTAAAATTTTCTTTTATTTATTTCTTTTTTATACTGCGCTTTTTAGAATCAGTGCGGTTTTACATGTATACTAACAGGTACTTTTTATTCCCTTGTCCCTGAAGGGCTCACAATCTAAGTGTACCTGAGGCAATGGAGGGTTAAGTGGCTTGCCCAAGGCCACAAGGAGCAGCCATGGAACTAGAGACCCCAGTCCCTCCGGCCTGAGGTTACTTGTCCCCATGCGGAATTGAACCCCTGGCCCTCTGACCTGAGGTAACCTATCCCAACCACTGAGCCACTCCTCCCTCCAATCCCTCAAATCTTCTAATGAAGATTTGAAGAAGCCTTTTCAGGTTTTAAGATAAGTAAAACATATATTATTTTTTTGTATAACAATGCACAGTGGTAGAAAATTATGGACCGATGAGAATTTTTTAAAATTTTCTTTTATTTATTTCTTTTTTATACTGCGCTTTTTAGAATCAGTGCGGTTTTACATGTATACTAACAGGTACTTTTTATTCCCTCGTCCCCGAAGGGCTCACAATCTAAGTGTATATGGGCAAATACTGTGAATACAGATTTATGTATTTATTTATTTATATTCTCTTATATACCGCGCTATTCTGCATCAGTGCGGTTTACATTGAACAAACTGAAATTACATTGAACAGGGCATTATAACTTGGAGATAACTATTTTACAGGGAACATGGGCTATGGAGGGTTAAGTGGCTTGCCAAAGACCACAAGGAGCACCTGTGTGACTAGAAACCCCAGTCCTTCCGGCCCAAGGTTGCTGTCCTCTAGTGGGATTTGAACCCCCGACCTTCTGGCCTGAAGTACCTTGCCCCAACCACTAGGCCACTCCTCCATTCAGGAGGAGTGGCCTAGTGGTTGATGGTCCAATAAAACTTTTTTTCCTATTTATGCCTGGATGTTAGTTACTATTCTTGACTTGGGGGTATATCAATAGAGGATCTAAGACTTGGTTTACAATTTTAGGGACGGCAGCCACAGGACTCAGCAGCACAACAGTGAAGGAAGAGCAGTAACTCTACCATCACCCCCAATGTTGAAGGATGGAATGCCCCCTTCCTTCTTTCCCTACCTACCCCCTGTATTGTCTGTCCCTTCAAACCTTCAAGCATGGCTCCTTATAGCTGTGACCGCGTCAACACTAAAAATTTTTAAAAAAAAAGTGTCAGAGCCTTGCACTGAAACACCTGGAAAGCCCCTGCCAATCCCATCCACTCTGTTGCACACTTCTGCTGCCATGGGGGTGGGACTGGAAGGGGCTTCCAGCGTGCACTAGTATGAGGCTCCATGTAATGTTTATTTTTCGTTTAGTGTTGACACAGTCATAGCAACAAGGAGCTTGCCGGAAGGTTTGAGGGGGTGGGTCATGTAGGGGGAGGGGCAGGAGAGAGCTGCTGGACACCTGTGGGGGAGGGAAGGCGACAATGCTGAATTATGGGGTAGAGGCGGTAAAATCTTGAGCCGCTGGGTGTGCATGTGGGGGCCGATGGCACATAGCTGAAGGTTTGCCAAGGACTGCACCACTATTGGGCTGGTTCTGCACTCACGGTTTTATTACACAGAAGCTGCTGTAAAAAACTTATTTTCATTGGCCTTGCAAAAGTAACTTAATCAGAGTGAGCACGGTGAATCTCGAGACAATAAACAGAGAGAAACCAATGTTCTCATTCATCTAAGGCACTATTTTTGAAAAGAGGAAGCGATTCTTGTATATATTTTGAATAGATACTTAATCTTACTAAATCTAAAAAAGTTAATTTTGTGTTACTATTACAATTGAGGGACACTCCATATACTTAAGCATTTTTTAAACCAGGTGTCCATCTTAAATGGAAAAACTAAATTGCAAATAGTAAGTTTAGAAAAGTTCTCACTTGCCACTGCGCCCTAGCTGCTGTTTATCACTGCCACACACCTGCATGCTTTACTGCGCCGGCTGATCTTCCTGTTTCCTGCGGCACTCAGTTCTTCTGCAGGAAGGGGGCTTGCCACAAGTTCCAACGGTGCCTAAATTCCAGTAGTGGTTCCCTAGCTACCATGCGCCAGCTTCTGTAAAAATTGTTTTTACAACTTCATTTTCTTTTTTTATATTTAAGGGAGTGATACCTGGTAAAATAAAATCAAACATATCTTTAAGTCAGCTTTTATATGTTGTCTTAAATTAGAACGTTATATGACAATCAGTGCAAGGGGTCCCTGCCTCAGACAGTGAAGCAGTGATAAAAATATAGATAACAATTTCATTTTTGGTGGTTGGTCTAGGAATACTATATGCATGCAAAATGTAGATCTAATTTCTCTGAGAAAAACTGTACTATATTTCCATACATGCAGAAGAGTAAAACTAAGACGGACTTAATCTGTGGTTGGTGACATGGAGGTTTCTGGCAGCCCTGTGGTTGATTTTTCAACTTATTTGTTGGGACATGAGTCCAAATCAAGTAATCAGTAGTTGGCAGGATCAGTATATGGTGCTGCAGGAAAAAAAAAACCCTACAACAAGACAGGAAAACTCCTTCCTGTTTCAAGCCACTGTTGTAATGTAGCAGCAGAGCGCAGACAAACCAATAATACCAGGAGTCTGTTCAGAAGGTCCAAATCATTTATTTGTGCACAAGTCTCAAGCAGAATCAAATTCAAAATGGCTGAGCAATGGCTGTTAGTAAAACAACAACTTTTATACTTTTCTTGTCCATTCTAGGTATAGGCAAACTTCTCATTGGTCCCGGTAACCCCTTTCACCCCATCTATTGGTCCCGGTAACATTACGTAGTCATCCAATTAGGACTTTGGTCTGGGCTCCGCACCTGCTTACCCCCCTTATAGTCCCAATTACAATGGTCAGTTCTTCCAACTTTGATACTTTCCTCCTCCAAGGTCACTTAGCTAACTAGAACATGTGGGAAAGCAGGGCACTGTAACTTTTCTTTCAGCAGTGCTAATTAATTCCATAGAAGCTTCACTCTCTTATCAATACCAATTAAAGTTGTTTCTCTATATTTTCTAAGTTTCGATTCTGCTTAGCTATACTAAATTGTGCTCAGTTAAGTTTCGATTCTATGGTAGCAGCATTCAGGGGAATGTGTAATTCCTTTGGGCCTCTCCACAGGCTTCATTTACAGGTCAAGCTACTCAGGCCTGTCTGCTTATTTCAGACACCATGGATCATAGGCCTTCGCCTACCACAGTAACATAGCGATTGTTGGCAGATAAGGATTTCTAGGCCCAATCCAGTTGCCCTCCTTTTACTGTATTACTACAGACCCTGCTCCAACCCAACTCATTTCCCTCTTTCACCACTGACCCTTTGACTTATGCATACAGCATATCAAATTATAAATGGACATGCATGAATTTATTGCTAGTATCTTTAAAGAACAGCTATTTCTTCAAAACACCTCCCAGCTTCCCTTCGTACAACTATGTAGAATGAATCCTTAAACCGATGGCCTGCGAATTCAAGGATGGATGTGTGCTTATATGTGTGTATATATACATTTGTTTGAAAATAATTATTAATTATTCTCCCTCCTACCAAAGCCAGATATGAAAGCACAAGGCATTCGGCTTTCTACTTCCTTGCTCCATCGTTGTGGAACTGTCTTTCAGCCCAAGTCTGCCTACAGGACAACTTTAGAAAATTTAAAGTCTCACTTAAGACCTTTTTGAACAGGCCTTCAGAGATGGAATTGACAATAGGGCTTAATGGTTCTGTGCCTCTTATTTCTGTCTCTACCTTTAACTGTCTTCCCCTCTCCTATCAAGTCACATTGTAGTTCCTTTCCTTTTCCTTATGCAGTTTGTTGTAAACCGCCCTGTATGCATGCAAAGGGAGGTATATCAAACCCAAATAAACATAAAATAGGATGAATGCGGCAATTTTTGGTTTGTTCCCTTTTAAATAATCCAAATGGACACGGGACTGGAATGAGCCAACAATCATTCATTTTTGTATTACTATAGTCTATGGGGCCAGGAAGAAAGCTCATTTGCTTGGACAGACAAAACAGAGCCACCTTGTGAAGGGAGAAGGAAGAAGCAGGAGCCATTTGACCTATTGTGTTGACACTTTTTGACAAGCAGCCAATCAAGCCTATCCTATCCTCACTTCTTCCAGATCACATGACTGATGATACCATCAGGAAGTTGAAACCAGCATCATTTTGTTTGCCGTTCTCTCGGCTTTCAGAGGGTAGCTGTTGGAAGTTGCAGGTTAGAGAGTAAAAAAAAAAGATGAAAAATAAGCTTAGGCAGAACTAAAGCAAATAGCACACTGAGACAGTTAAGCTGGTTGTTCATGTGCAGTACAGTGCACTGTCAGAGAAAAATGAGGCTGTGTATTACAAACTGCAGAACAGATAGTCTCCATAGTGAGGCAGACTCCTGGCCCCGTAGACTATAATAATAATAGACTATAGACTGGCCCCGTAGACTATAATAATGCAAAAAATACTTTGAACAAATTGAAAAGAACAGATGACTGGCAGAGAAAGAATAGGGCTAAAGAACATGGGCAAGCACTAAGCAGAATAAAGTGTACACATATACACACTAATTCAGTTTGTAAGTATAAGCGTCACACCACTTGTAAAGTCTGGAACGCAGTGTGGTTCCATTTAAGTGACTGGCGGTGCCACAGTGTCAATTCATCTCTAATTCTGGATGGAATGAGTGCATACTAACAGTAAAACCCTAACACATGATACAATGCATAGATTTGAAACGTTTTTTCTTTTCACAGAATTATGTCAGTGTTTCCGAGGGTAGGCATGGGGATGGTAGGAGAAGCAAAGAAGAAAAAGTAAATTTCCTGAGAAATTTAGGGCCAGAAGCAACACTAGTGGTGATGATCAGAGAGTTTAATCTTGGAACACCTGTAGGCCACCAGCCAAGTTCAAGAGATATTTTTTAAGAGGCTAGTACCAGCAACTGCAGATGCAGGTTCCAGTGAAAATGTGAAATACCTATTGTCTGCTCATATCTCTACACAGGGCAAAAGAAGGCAGAGATGGTGCAGGATTGGGGAGGGGGGAGGAATGAAGACCAGCAGCAGGTAAAGCCAAAAGAGGTCAGTATTATGTATACCCTAGTCCCTGCTGGGAAATGTATGTGGTGTGGGTTTTAGAAGATGCTGAATCAGATGAATCATTGTGAGGGATTTCCAGAATCAGAAGACATTAAAGTTTAATAGCAGCGAAGGATTCAGATATTTATTTCTTTATTTATTTTATTTATGAGGTTTTAACCACTTTTCTGAGAAACAACTCAACCAAAAGGGTTTACAGAAAGAGGAACAAGCAACAAAAAAAAATGGTGTCCCATGCCAACCCCTCACAGAACAGCCCTAAGCAAAACCTAATCATATAACCCCCTCATCCATACCCACAGCCACAAATAGCCATGTCTTCAAATGTTTACAGAAAGACAGCAATGATGCCTATGAGCATATCTCCCCAGGGAGAGCCTTCCAACATATGCAAGCCACCACCTGAAAAGCCCGGTCCCTATGCGTGACCCTACAAACCACTTCTAGGCCTGGTGCATCCAATAAGCTCACCAAAGAGAATCACAAAGCCCGAGAGGGGCTGTACCAAGGCAACAAGTCCCGCAGAAATGTAGGACAAGAGTTCTGCAAAACCTTAAAAACAATAACCAACAACTTAAACATCTCCCTCTCCTACACAGGCAACCAATGCAGATGCGCCGAAGATGGCTGGGCGCTGTTGCGGCACTATGCCTCAGTCAGAAGCCAGGTGGCAGCATTTTGCACAACTTGAAAGCGGCAAAGTAACCGCAGTGACAGCCTGACATTGAGAACATTACAATAATCCAGCACTCTGAGAATCGTGGTCTGAACCATGACCTGCAGAGCCTTCGCTGCCAAAAATGGCTTCAGCTGATAGGCAAGCCTAAGCTTCAGCCACACTGCACATACCACATGGCCAACCTTCTTCTCACCTACTCCAGTATGCCTATCATGTTAGCATCGATATGCTGGTTGTTAGCATGATAGATAGTAAGCAGCCATGGAAAGAAGGAGGGATAGCGCCAGGGCCAGCCTAAAGGATCCGACACCCTAGGCAAACCTTCAGCCATGCGCCTCCCTCCACATAGTCTAGCATCTCTCCTTCCCTACCCCAAACTGGATGACAGTATTGAAGGTGCTTAATTACACTGCAAACAATCTGAATTGTTTTATGATTAATATCTGAATATCAAGGCTATGTAGAATTTCTTGTGGTAATGCGAGTTAAATCCAAAATTGCTAGTGAGTACATTTTTTTGGGCAAGAGAAAAAGGAAGAGAAGGTGGGTGACTCCAACATAACATCTCCCGCCCTGCACAAAAAACACCACCACCATATCTTCCACTCCTCATAAAATCAACAGGAGCTTGCAAACCCCAACATAGCATCTCACAACCCTCATAAAAACACCACCACACATACAGACAGCCCAATGTAGAAACTGGCAGAAACTCACATATTCATCTCTGGAGTGATACCCCCATAGTCCAAGTGACATACATGCTCCAGGAGCAACTGACATCTCTACCTGAGTAGCTCGTACATAAATACATCCGCCTCTCACTTCCAGCGCAACTGCCTCACCATGCCGCTTCTCGTACCCTCCCACCTTCTCTTCCTCTTCTCCTACTTTCAGCTGTTTTCCATCTTTCTCTTCACCTCTCCTCTCTCAACTCATTGTTCTTTTTTATTCCCTTCCTCATTTCATTTCTCCTTCTGTTACTCTATCTTTGTTTGTCTTCCTCTGCTTGTTCCCATCTTCCTTCACTGTCCACCCAGCTGCAACTACCCTGCATACCTCATCTCTCCTTATCTACCCTTCCCTCATCGCTCTTCTCTCTCCTAAACTCTTCCTCGTGTATCTTTTCCTTAAGCAAGTTTCTAACTATTCCCATGTCTGAGTTAGGCCATTTAAAAAATTATGTCATAAAAATACAATATGGACTTTGTGCTTGTCTCAGACCAGCATTGCTAGGGGACAAAGTCTTGCGGTACAACCATACTGGCTGCTCTCCTGATACCTTTTCATGTTTCAGCTGTAGGGTTGCCAACCGGCCGGTTTTCAGCCGGCCTGGCCGGTTTTTCCATGGCCAGGCCGGCTGCCGGCACAGATGTAAAACCGGCCATTGAAAAGCCGGTTTTTTGCTCTGGCCGCAAGATCGGGAGCGGCCAGAGCAAAAAACCGGCTTTTGTGCCGAAGTCCGCGGCGCGAACGCGATTCCCCATAGCAGTGCAGCCGCTGCTTCTGCTTTGTACAGAGCAGTGGCTGCAATACACTTCCATTGAAAACTAAAGATAAACTGTGTGAGGAGCCCTCCGGTCATCGCAGCGCCCGAGGAAGTGATGTCATGGGGGCGGGCTCCTCACAGGTTGTCTTTCCTTTTCAAATTAACTTTAGCTGCAATAAAGTTAATTTGAAAAGGAAAGACAACCTGTGAGGAGCCCGCCCCCATGACATCACTTCCTCGGGCTCTGCGATGACCGGAGGGCTCCTTAAACAGTTTGTCTTTACTTTTCAAAGTAAGTGTATTGCAGCCGCTGCTCTGTACAAAGCAGAAGCAGAGGCTTGGGCGAGAGGGGGGGAGGTGATGGTGTGAGTGAACCAGCGGGGGGGGGGGGGGGGTTTGTGTGAGTGAACCAGCGGGGGGGGGGGGGGGTGTTGGTGTGAGTGAACCAGCAAGGGGGGGGGGGGTGATGGTGTGAGTGAACCAGCAAGGGGGGGGGGGTGATGGTGTGAGTGAACCAGCAAGGGGGGGTGGTTGGAGTGAACCAGCAAGGGGGGGGGTGGTGGTGTGAGTGAACCAGCAAGGGGGGGTGGTGGTGGTGTGAGTGAACCAGCAAGGGGGGGTGGTGGTGTGAGTGAACCAGCAAGGGAGGGGGTGAGTGAGTGACAGGGGGGTGGGTGAGTGAACCAGCAGGGGAGGGGGGGTGAGTGAGTAAACCAGCAGGGGAGGGGGGTGAGTGAGTCAGCAGGGGGGGGGTGAGTGAGTGAACCAGCACTGAGGGGAGGGGGGGTGTAAGAACCAGCACTGAGGGGGGGTGTGACTGAATCCTCGGTAATTTTTGTGGGTGGGGCTGGGGCGGGACTAGGGGCGGAGAATGTGTGGAGCATGGCGAGCCACAGGTGTCGGGTTTTTCTCGGTGAAAAAGTTGGCAACCCTATTCAGCTGGCATATACTGCTGCTTACGCCTTGCTCCTGCTCCCCTGCTGCTCGATGCAGCTCCCACCCAAGACAGTAAACAACAAAGCTCTTGCTCATAGGACCGACTCTTTCCCAGCCACAACACACATCAGGCCAGTAGAGCCTCAGATCACAGGCCCTGGCTCCTGCAGCCTCAAAAATAACAAATAAAAATGTGGAATCCGCTTGAATTCTAAGTATGTAAAAAACATGGTTTTCTAATAGACTAACCTAAACAGTCCTGCAGGTCTGCTTTCCAGTTTTACTTTCGCTTTCCTATCGTCAATCAGCCTAACCCACTGAACCTGTTTCTGCCTCACGGTCTTTCTATCGGCATGTAAGCAATGTCCTGCTCCTCACTGGTGTCTCTCCTAATGCCCCATTACTTGGTACTGAGAAAGGGAGGACTCACTCAGACTGGGCAGATATTTAAAAATTGCTCTTTGTTACTCTTTCTACGTCCTTCTCCTTCCATGGGTCATAGTGCAGCAGCAGCAGGCTCCAGCGGTGGGAGAGTAGCTGTAAGCTCAAAGCTCTCACTCATGAAGCACACAGCATGTCCAACTGGAAGTCTAAGTAGGAGGGGGGTGGAAGCAGCTGCCCACACAAGTTGGGAGCCATGACACAGTGCTGGCAAGGTTCGATAAGTGCCGCATCACGGTTTTAAATCCATTGCCACTGCTGCAGGCCCCCGGAGAGGGGCAGCAGTGGTGGCAATAGGATGCTCCTGAGATACCGGTGCTCTAGGTGATTGCCTAGTTTGCTTAATGGTAGCACCAGCCCTGGTCATGCACACTTCATTTGCAGCATCTGAACTAGTCAGGACAATATGGGGGTTATTCCGATCATCGAACAACAGCGTTCTATGTGCGAGCTGGACATCCAACCTGCACTCAGTTCCCCAGACTTATTCTGCTGCCAATGCTCTCCACACGTACACAGCGTTTGTGCGGGGAGCACTGTAGTGGGTGGGAGGGGGCAGAGCGAGGGAGTGGTCAGGTGCTGAGATGTACAGAGGCTATTGAGGAAAGGCCTCTGTACGCATCACGGCACCAACATGGATGTCCAGCCTATTCCATCCCGACAGTGGAAAAAGTGCTAGGTGCTGCACAGTTGGCAGGCTGCAACCCTCTATAGCCCATGGCAATGCCGCACTGCAGCACCTGCCACCCGGTCCAGGCCTTGGGGGCCCCCACTGCCAGCTGGACATTTTAATGCCATGGTGACAGAACGCCCATGCACAAGCACGGCAGCCGCAGCTTTGTGTAGTGGGACGGGCAGCCTTGGAGACATCTCCCACCTCAGAATACGGTGCATGCCAGCCTATCAACCTGATTCTGCAATCACAGGTGTGTCCAGACCTCAGGGTTGTGGAATCGGGTCCAACCTGGCCCCATCCATGTTTTAGGTGTGCACATGGACCAGGTGTGCACAGTTTAGAATCGGCCTCCACATATACCTACCTCATTCCGATAGCATATTAGTGGTGGGAAGGCAATAGATTTAGCAGAGATGCACTAGCAGCAGGATACAGTTGGGCTGTATGGCGCATCCAAATCATGGATCATTTCCATGCCTCAGCTCATATTTAAGTAGAAATAAGGGCAATGATGGAAGACAGGCAGCTTAGATAGCTGTGGTTCCTGGCTGTTTTGTAACAGATGGTAGCAAGAACGTGGTCAAGGCAGTGAAGGAAGTGGGCTTTGAAGACATCTGATGCTTTGCATACATGCTGCACCTGGTAGTACAAGGCTCATTCAGCTGGGGGACCAAGTGTAGTACCCTATCCTGAAGTAATTGATTGAGAAGTGCAGGAAAATAGTGGGGTAGTTTTAGTAGAGAATGAATAGTGAGTATGAGCTGTGTGAGAAGCAGGAAGTAGTTCTTTTGGCATGTTGGCACCAGGTGGAGAGGTTAGTGAAATAATAGGCAGCCCTTCATCAGATGTCATTTAATTTCAAGATTGGTATTGAAAACCTCCTGGAGCATCAGGATTGGACAAACATGACTCGGGCGAAAGAGATCCTGAAGCCCTTCACAGAAATGAGTTCAAGAAGAGCCACCCTGGGCAAGGCCAATCCAATAGTGAGGTCCTAGAGCAGAAGTTGAAGGGTTTTTGGCAGTGAGAGCTAAAAGTAAAAACAAGTTTGAAATTGCTCACCAAGGAGGATGCTTACATGCTAGCCACCCTAGGAGACCTATGACTGAGTGGAATATTGCCCTCCAGTACAACACACTGATGAGTAAGATGGCAAAAAGACAGCGATAGAAGCAAATGGGCTGTAGGGATGCAACAAGGAAAAGCAGCACCCCAGCAAGCAATACAGTCAGTATGAGCAGCACCCTGTAAGCTACCACTTCCTCCACAAGTCCCTCATGGGCACCACAGAACAGTCTCTATTGATAAAAGCCATAGTTACAGTGTTAAGGGGCAAAAAAAACATCAGTCTGTTGCAACCAAGACCCCTGCACAAATTTCTGTGATGCAATACCTTGCAGATTACATTGAAGTTTTGACCATAGACTTACTGAGATACTAGCCACATAGTTCCAGTCTGGTTTGACCTGGCCAAGGTCACCCAGTATATTTTTCCCTGATCATCAACCAGCAGGGTCAATGTAAGGATGCTGGGTGCCCATGCCCCAGGCAAACCTTCAGCCATATATGCCCCCCGCCTGAGATTTTGATAATTAAACTCAACAATCATGATCACACCAACACCACTCCACAACACCTCTCCACAACAATCCCATAAAAATGCATAATCGGACATCCTACTTTGCAATAACAAACTTTGCTTTGTATGCATGCATATACTCACTCTCCTTGTAGGTAAAAAAATGTGCTGATGATTCTTTGGGTGACTGTCAGGATCTATTCTTTTGCTTTGACTGCCACCCTTCAGAAGCCTTGACAACCAGTGTGTTCAGTGAATATGTACTCTCAGTGGCCTGGGATATTATGAGTCTACATCATTCAAGGCTAGCACCAGAGTTGGTGGAAAGTGGTTTCCTAAAGATAAACCCCTCTTCACTTGGTTTCCCTCAATTGCCATGCAACTGGGAAGAGGACAGAGCGCACAGCTCCCCTGAAGCAATTAATGCTCAGTTACCTACATTCCTTGCCCTATGTGTCCTGCTGTACCTGAAGACACCTTGGTGTACTGATGCCACTTAGAAAGCTAATCTTCGCACTGAACCCCAATAGCCAAATCTTTGGGACCTCCCTAACGGCCACTAAATACAGACATTCAACCCTCTGGATATTCCTGCTACTTTTGGTGCTGCTCTGCCCTTCTCCCAGTTCTTTTGGGTCTTCATGTCACTATTTATTTTACATTACAATTCTATTCTCCAAGAAGCTGCATTTTGGGTTGTTCAGTAGTAGCTCCTCTGTGACAAGAGAACAGTACAGATGAACCTTTGTTTCAAAGTAGGGACTCTAAAGTCCTTTCATGTGATATATTTCTCCGAAGTGCGACAGGAAGTAGGCTCCGGACATAAAATTCTTTACGGCATTCCATTGTCTATGAAAATATAGAGATACTCCTTCATTCACCTCTCAGCAAGCTTATTTTTTCACACAACTCTGACCCTAACCTAACCTTATTAGTGCTTCTTTGCCCCACACCCAGAGGATCTGGGGGTCTTCATGTCAATGCTGGTGCCACTTTGCTCCTCTTCTGGTGCCTTATGATGTTTCTGCCACTGTTGGTTCTGTTTTGTCCTTCATGCAGTGTCCTAAGGAGTTCCTGCCACTGGTAGCACTTCTTTGCCCCTCTCCTGGTGCTTTGGCGTGTTGCTTCCATTTGAGTGCTGTTTTCCTTGCTCCTGGTACTTTGGAGTCCACATACCATTTTTGGTGCTGCTTTTGCCATTTGAACAGTGTGTTAGGATGTCCGAGCCGCTCTCACAGTCTTGCAGTACTACTTCCTCAGTCACCGATGCCAGCCAGCAAGTTTTAAGGAAGTTTTATAAATAGATGGAAACCCCAGTAGTTGAAGCACAAAATTGCTTCCCCCACTGGTATTAATGGAATGGCAGGAAACAAAGATTTTTGGGATCCAAAATTAAAGATTTTCCTGTGCACATCTCTTGCATGTACAACAGAGATGGGGATGGGAAGTGGGAGGATATATGCGTGTGTGATACAGATGGGCAAGCATATCAAAACTGAATGAGGGTGAACAACAAACTCCCATTCCTGGATGTTCTTGTCGCGAGATCCAAAACCGGCATCAGTCTACAAGAAAGCAACACACACAGACCAAATCCTGAATTTCTACAGCAACCACCTGAAGTGCCACAAACAAAGCTGCATAAAAGCACTATTCAGACGAGTAGAATCCCACTGCAACATGACAGAAGCTAAAATGGAAGAAGAGGAACACCCATACAAGGTGTTAACAAGGAATGGATACCCATGGAACTTCATCTGCAAATACCTGCAGCCAAAAAGCCCAAACCTCCAGACCGAAAGCGCACCCCGACGAGTCACCCTCCCTTTCATCCAGAACACCTCCGAAATGACCACAAGGCTAAGAGACCATGGCATTACAATAGCCCACAAACCAACCATGACCCTCAGAAGAATCCTGTCAAAATTGAATGGACAACCAGAGAAAGATCAAAGGACAAACGTTGTGTACAAAATTCAATGTGGTGACTGACAAGAATTATGTTGGCCAAACAGGAAGAAAACTATCCACCAGACTACCTGAACACCAACTAGTCAGCAAAAGACACAACCCACTCTCCCTGGTCTCAATCCATGAAGATGTGGAAGGCCACAAATTCAACTGGAACACAACTGAAATCAAAGCACCAGCACAAACAAAATGAGAGAATTTCTGAAAGCCTGGTTTGCCACCACAAACTCGATAAACAGACATATCGACATAGACCCAATCTACTAATCCCTGCAGATCAAAGAGCTGAGGCACCACCAACACCTTGGAACAGTAGCCACACCCCAGCAACCCTGAGGGAAAACAACCAATCAATCCATGCGAACCAAAGTGCTGAGTCACCACCATCTCCAATATAAGTACAAACGCAAGCATTCAGGTATGTTACCATCTGCAACCCCACACTGATGATGTCCCCTCGAATGGTGACGAAACATCTGCAATCAAACTATCAAGCTTGGAGAACAATCCAACATCAACATAAGATATGCCATATTGGGTCAGTCCAAGGTCCATCAAGCCCAGCATCCTGTTTCCAACAGTGGCCAATCCAGGTCACAAGTACCTAGCAGATCCCCAAAAAGATACACAGGTTCTACGATTCTTGCCCTGGGGTAAGCAGTGGATTTTCCAGGTCCTCTTTAATAACTGTTTATGGACCTTTCCTCCAGGAACTTGCCCAAACCTTTTATAAACCCAGCTACACTAACAGCATTGATTACATCCTCCAGTACGAATTCCAGAGTTAGATAGCGCATTGAGTGAAAAAATATTTTCTCTTATTAGTCTTAAAAGGGTTACATTGTAGCTTCATTGCATCTCCCCTAGTTTTTCCACTTTTTGATGGAATAAACAACCGATCTATGTTTACCTGCTCTACTCCATTCATTAATTTATAGACTTCTATCATATCTCCCCTTAGCTGTCTCTTTTCCAAGTTGAAGAACCCTAACCTTTTAAGCCTTTCCTCAGAGGGGTATCTATCCACCCCCTTTACCTTTTTGGTAGCTTTTCTCTATACCTTTTTTAATTCCGTTATATTCTTTTTAAGATATGGTGACCAGAAACATACACAATATTCAAGGTGCGGTCACACCATGCAACGATACAGAAACATTATAATATCCGTGGTTTTATTCTCCATTTTTTCCTTATCATTCCTAGCATTCTACGAGCTTTCTTGGCCACTGCTGCATACTGGGCAGAGGGTTTCAACATGTTATCCATGATGACGCCTAAATCCTTTTCCTGGGTGATGATTCCTAATGTGTAACCGTAGTTTAGGTTGTTCTTTCCTAGGCTAGCAACTCCTGAGGTGAAGGGAAAGCAATATTTTTACTGCCAACATGACAAATTTTATTTCTTACTGACCATCAGCACTGGTAATAAAAACATTTTTTACTGGGACTGGGTATCCTGCCTAGTAGATGAACAGATACTGTGCCGACAGGTATCCCGTCTATCTTGGAGAGCTTGCCTATTGAGAGGGTTCCTCTTCAATCTAGAGAGTCTGCTTGCTGGAGAAAGGGAATCTACCTGAAATCTCTCTGTGGATCAGACTGTGTGAGGATGGATGTGTTTGTCAGACAGGGAGAGTGGGTGTAGGTGTGTGACTGTTAAATATCTGTTCTGAGTATCTGTGTCAGACTGGGTGCTGGGACTTAGGCTGGATGTCTGGGACTTCTTGCTGACATTTTTGAGAATTACGGAGCTCTGAACACATCAAGAGTCCTTCATGCATACATTAAGGGATATGGAGTGAATGAGTAGCCTAATGGTTAGAGCACTGGCTTGGGAACCAAGAGACCAGGGTTTGATTCCCACTAGCACTCCTTGTGGCCTTGGGCAAGTCACTTAACCCTCCATTGCTCAAAAAAAATCCAAGTTATCAATGTCCCAGTTTAATGTACATTACCAAGTTTAA
The DNA here is from genome assembly GCA_033557465.1 of Ichthyophis bannanicus. Taxonomy (NCBI): domain Eukaryota; kingdom Metazoa; phylum Chordata; class Amphibia; order Gymnophiona; family Ichthyophiidae; genus Ichthyophis; species Ichthyophis bannanicus. The sequence goes on along the minus strand of CM066040.1, from coordinate 244,577,554 downwards.
GTTGCAATGTAAACCACTTTGATTGAAATGATAAAGCAGTTTAAAAAAAAACCTGTTAAATAAATGTTTACTAAACATGTTAACAACTAATGTGGCATGTTTGGAAAGTGCTAACATATAGCGGATATTAACACAATATACCCAGCGTGCATGTCAATAATTTAAAAAAAAATCAATAAAACTAAACAACTAGCAATTTTGCAAGATGCCAGGAATAAGACACATGGAAAACAGATAAGTATTTCTAGCTTTCCTTGTTACTAGTGCTCCACTGAGTACACGCACAGGGCAGAAACCTAAAAATCAATTTATTTTGCATTAATACAAATCAAGTTCTCTGTAACAATGAGTTTAAGATGGAGCGCCTCTTTAAATGTTTATGATGACACTTTTTCTTTGCACAAAGGAGCCGTGCATTGTGACATCCTCTATCTTTTGCTCAATCTTTTCATGTTCTTTTCTGCTATTTCAGGAAATTGTAAACAACTTTGAAAAAGGCGCTGCCATGTAAGAAGTTCATAACATTTGATGAGGGTCATAGGCAGATGTCACAACAGCAGCTCTGTGCACTAAAGGGACAATTTTGAACCTGCTTAGAGAAGTTGAAAAGTAGCTACTGATCTCAAAGTTTACTTTAAAAAGGGGAACAACCTGTGCAGCTTTCTTTTCAAAATGTGGGTGCTACTAGGCTTGGATGTAAGGGCAGGCAACATAGGCAACTGCCTAGGGTGCCGAATTTTGAAGGCACCAAATATCGTGGTCAAAGAGGAGTCTGATGCTGCTTCACAGAGCAACAGAGTGACATTATTGTCTTCTTCTACTCCCCTATGACTCTCCAATTATTTTAGGACCTCTGATAATCCCCATTCCTCCTCCTTCTCTCTGGGATCTGCCAACTGGTCTTGCCTGTGGGTGTCAAAATTCTAAATCCAGCCCTGGATGCCACACAAAACCCCAAACCCCAAAAGCCATGTTTGTATCACTAACAAGGCACTAAACCTCTCTTTGTTACAAACAATGAGCATGAATAATTTACTAATGCACGTTAATGCAAGTCATTTGCTTTGACCCATTGATAATAATGGGGCTTTGTGTTAAATCACATTAATGCAGGTTAATAAATCTAATCCAATATCTATTATCAAGGTGGGTTTTTTATTATTTTTATTTCTGGCCTGGTAGTTTTATCCTGCTTCTTTGTCTTCCTGAACTGGACTTTGTTGAGTTATTGTACCGTGAGCCTTTATTTGTAGTGACCTAGGAGTGAAGGGTAGAATTAATCCTAGGAGTAGCCCTAGTGGTTACAGTACTGGCTTGGTAATTACAAGACAGGGTTCAACAGGCCATGTGATCTTTTTCTGCTGACATATTTCTATGGTGAAAGGGGATGAACTCAGGCGTAATATGCGGAAATATTTCTTTACGGGAAGAGTGGGAGATGCGTGGAATAGTCTCCCAGTGGAGGTAGTAGAGAAAGTGATAGTATCTGAATTCAAGAAAGCATGGGACAAACACAGAAGATCTCTACAGGAAAAAAAGGGGCTATAATATTTGATATAGAAGGACAGACTAGATAGGCCATATGGTCTTTTTCTGCTGACATGTTTCTGTGTTTCAATTCCTACTCAGAGCTCAGCAGGCAAGCCAAAAACGTAAATAAAACCCAAGTATGGGGCCTTAGCACCAACACGCACAGAGGGCTTGCCGCGAAGCCACCATTTCATACCGGAAGTCTGCATCAGAGTGGGTGGGGATGTGGCATGCATCCTTTTCGCTTGAGCTGCCTGTTTAGCTGCGGGTATTCCATTTCCATGCAAAAGGAAGTGGAATTGGAGGAGGGGCGTAAGCATGAACGATGCTGCAGTGCTGGAGCTGAAGGTAACTCGAGCACCTCAGTGCCATTTTAAAAGTATTGCCAACACTGTATGTCTCAGAGAGGGGTGTCAGCAGCGGCAATGGGCACCCCCGCTGGGCCAGTACTCTGGGCAACCACTTCGCTTGCCCAATGGTAGCACCGGCCTTGCGTGCCCACTTCATCTTTGCCCCTCCCACAGAATTACTGACATTTTGACTTGGATGTCTCCGATTTCACCTGAATGGCCTTTCTAAAATGTGCCTTCACGTGTCAACCCTGCCCCTCAGAATGTCTCGACTCAGTTCAGGTAAAGTTATGCATGCATCTGTACATGCAGATAAGGCAGGCAGTTTTAGAAAGCTCCATTTCTGTAGGTAAAGCACTGTTTTGCTCATGGAAGTGCTTTTGAAAACTGAACCTCACACTGCATATAGGAACCTTCTGAACTATTGCATTCAAGGCCATATTTAAATAAATAATTCCAGCTTTCATTGCCCACTTAGGATGCAGAAAGACTATGTACAAATTTGAATTGAAACTCCCTTTGTGTAGTGCTTTTGATTAACTTACTGTACATAACTGTAGTACACTATTTGTAATGTTAACCACAGAAAATTCTCAAAATCAGCATGTCATTTCAGTGGTATAGTAATAAGTGGATCCACCTTATTGGTCTTTATTTACTGTCATTTTACTATATGTTCCATCTAGTCTGCCCAGGAAGGCGGCTAGAGTGGTACCTGCTGCTCTCTGCCAGTTACCCCCTCTAGCCTTCTACTTAGGGTAGTACCCGCCTTTGGAGAAGTTTCAAATGCATTTTTTCTGTAGGTTTATCTAAGTAAAAATACTTTCTGAAAATTGCCTCGCTCCCTGTATGCAGTGGAAAGTAAGCACACTGTTTGTATAGTGCATGTACTGTATTTTCCACCAGTCGGAAACGGGATGACTGCAGGGGTGCGTTATGGTAAAGCCCCCTAAAGTATGCTCATGGATTTCATTTTGAAATCTCTGCACATATTTTACCCCATGCCTTTTGCCCCTGCAAACTGTGCAGGGTGGAGAATCCCTGTGGCGCCAAGTCACTAACAGATTTTCAAAAGGAAATTCTACCAAACTGCAACAAGGAAAAAACAAATTCTACCAAACTGCAACAAGGAAATCTGGCTTGCAGGCCTATACATAGAAACAGGGTAGACCTTGCTGGGATTTCTAATACAATTCTATCAAAGACTATAGTCTTGGAGATTTCATGATTTCCCATAAATATTGACTCTAGACAGTGTATCATCTGGAGAGAGACATAAGAATCTCCATTAGCAAGATTACACGTCTTCTTCAGTTGCAGAAGAGATTTAACTATTTCTCTATCCTACAGATAAAAATTGCTCAAGTGATTCAGTCCTATATTCCTCCAGTCTCTAAATACCGCATTTGATTATCTAATTGTGCAGGAGAAAGTAATACTCCCACTGACTGGAAGAGTACCAGAAGTGACGGAGCAAAGCATAAACATTTCCTAACAGGTGCCTAAGCCCACTTGATGGATTGCTCCAGAGTGCGGTGTTTAATCCCTTATGACAGATCTGCAGCTTCTACATGCAGTATCCATACTGAATACAGGAAGCCTCACTCATTGCATTTCCATAGTGAAGATTTGCCTAAGCTATCTCTAGCATGTCTGAAAATACAGGAGATATCATATGTCCTAATATCATCTGGGAACGCCAACCATCTTCTAATTGAGATTTTTTCCAGTGCTATCTTGGGTGATTGTTTCCTCTATTCAAACTTTAATGTAAGTCTGCCCAATTTTGTGATATCCAGGTTCTACCACAGTAACATTTGCAGTACACAGGAAGGGACAATTTTAAAAGCCGTTCTCACAGGGCCAGTGGTGGCCTGCCCATAGAAATGAACTATGTGAAAATTGTCCATCCTTCGTGCAGCAAGTAAAATTTTACCGCCTCAAGTGAAAGCGTTCAATGGGGCTGGGACTGCAACAATGAACTCAGTTTGGGTCAGAAAAAAGATCCACAGAGACAGCAGGAAAACAAGTGGATTTTTCTTAGGCGATTCATAGTGAAAGTATTGGATATCTGCGCACTTTAAAACCGGATGTCAAATTTACTGGTAAAAAGGCGCCGCAGCCTTTGGAACAGTGTGGGCAGAGTGAAGATTGCCTTCTTAACCATAATCTTTTTGTTAAGCTGTGCTCTGCAAAAAGGAATAAAGACAAATTCTACCAAACTGCAAGCAAAAGTTTCTCAGTTTCCCTCTACAGGGTTTTTATATTTAGGGGATCATTTTCTAATGGAAGGGACTAATGCCATTAATGGACGTTGATTTAGCATAGGGCTCATTTTATACTGTTACAGCTTTCTTGCATTAATGGACTCGGTGGTACATAATGCGCATTAACAATATTAGTGCATTCAGTTAATAAATGATCCTCTTAGTTTGTATAAATGTGACAAATACCTCAGAATAATCAGCTTCAGATATATAGAGCAGGGGTTCTCAACCTGGTCCTCAGGACACATTTAGCCAGTCAGATTTTCAGGATAACCACCATGAATATGCATAAGAGATATGCAAGCATTGCCTCTGTTGTATGCAAATCTCTCTCATGCATATTCATTGTGGTTATCCTGAAAAACTAACTGGCTAGGTGAACATAAGAACGTAAGAAATGCCATACTGGGTCAGACCAAGGTTCATCAAGCCCAGTATCCTGTTTCCAACAGTGGCCAATCTTTTTGGGAAACCTAGCAGTTTCCCAAAAAGACACAGGTTCCACAATGCTTGTATTGGGGCAAGCAGTGGATTTCCCGGGTCCTCTTTAATAATGGTTTATGGACCTTTCCTCCAGGAACTTGCCCAATTAAACCCAGCTCTACTAACAGCTTTTACTACATCCTCCGGCAATGAATTCCAGAGTTTGATGACACGTTGAGTGAAAAAATATTTTCTCTTATTAGTCTTAAATGGGTTACATTGTCGCTTCATTGCATGTCCCCTAGTCTTTCTAGTCCTGAGGACTGGATTGAGAACCTCTGTTTAGCGGGAGTGTGTTCCCTCTGATAGAGAGTAATTGTTTCCTTTGTCCAAAACCGTAGAGGCTGACCTGACCAAAGTTCTTTCACAGCACCAGTCATCCAGAAGTACTGAATTCCTCCAGGTTAATTTTTAAGCCAGAGAAATGTTCCATGGTGATCTAAGACTAACAGTACCTTAACAGGGTGATGGCAGACAATGATCATGTCTCTGGGTGCTCTTCCCTAGTCCATGAGTCTGCTTGCCACCCATGTGGTAACACTCCAGCAAAATAAAACCCACAGCAACATACAAACACTAAGCTCTATAACCAAACAAAGGAAGTCATTACTACGTCTTAGAGATAGCATGTACACAACTACCAGAACCGTGGTTGACAAAGACTAAGGGGCCCTTTTACTAAAGCCAGTTGTCAGATTAATGGTCATTTTAATGCACGGGTACAGATGGTCAGGAACACTAACGCCCGATAGTATCTGCCTTCGTACATTACAATATATGTTAATCAGCCAGCGCAGGATGGGGCAGGGAATGGGCAGAGAGTGAGCATGGAGATCCCATTGCTGCTAGTGCTAGGACAATTGCTGCACACTCAGCAGCAACGCGGCTCCTGACGTGGGTCCACCTAACGACCTCTCTATAGGAGTTGTTAAGTGAACCCAACCTAATGGACTGCATATTGGGGAAAGCCTTCATGTGTTAGCTGCTGGGGACATACTGAACACACCCCCGACCACTAACCTGTGGCCTTTGCCATTAACAAGTCTGAGATTGGCACGTTAAGGGCAAATCCATAAAGGTTAACGTGCATTAAGTGCTCTTGTGTCCAAAGAAATAAAAGGGCTGTGGGCACTTACACATGTTAAAACCTTTAGTAAAAGGGCCTCTAAAAAGATAAATATAAAGAAAAAAGAAAAGTAAGCTAGAAATATAGAAATATGACGACAGAAAAAGACCTCATGGCCTATCTAGTCTGTCCTTCCATATCAACCACTACAACAGTCCCCTTTTTTCCTTTAGAGATCCTCTGTGTTTGTCCCGTGCTTCCTTGAATTCAGATACTCTACCACCTCCACTGGGAGATTATGCATCTACCACTCTTTCCATTATGGCCTTGTCCTCCCTTAGTGCCCCTTTTACCTCCTGTTTTATCCAATGGTCCACCTGACTCTCTCATAAGTTTTTTTTTCTATGAATGTACTTGAAAAAGGTTTTATTATGAATTTTTGCTTCCGTGGCTAGCTTTTTTTTTCAAATTCTCTCTTTGCCTGCCTTACCAATGCTTTGTATCTAACTTGCCAATGCTTATGTTTTTCATGTTTTCATCATTTGGCTCCTTTTTCCATTTCCTGAAAGATGCTTTTTTGGCAACAGCCTCTCTGGCCTCGCCTTTAAACCATGATGGCAGTTTTTTGGCCATCCTTTTACTTTTCTTAAAGCTTGGAATACAATTGTTCTGGGTTTCCAAGATAGTACTTTTAAACAACACCCATGTTTGATGCAAATCTTTAACCTTTGCAGCTGCTCTTTTTAGTTTTTTCTTAACTATTTTCCTCATTTTATCATAGTCTCCCTTTTGAAAGTTAAAAGGTAGTACTTTGATCACTATTGCCAAGTGGCCCCAAAACCCTTATCTCTTGCACTAGATCCTGTCTTCCACTAAGGACTAGGTCCAAAATAGCTTCCCCTTTTGTTGGTTCATGAACCAGCTGTTCCAAGAAGCAGTAATTTATTTCTTCTAGAAACTCTAGCATGTCCCACTGTGACATTGAACCAGTCCATACCCTAGCAATTGAAATCACCCACTATTACTGTGTTGCAACTTTTGTTAGCTTCTCCGATTTCTTTCAGCATTTCATCATCCATCTGTTCATACTGACCAGGTGGTCGGTAGTACACCCCCACTGCCATTGCCTTCCCCTTTTAAGATGGAATTTCTATCCATAGAATTTCTACAGTGTATTTTGTTTCCTGCAAAACTTTAATCCTATGACTCAATGCCCTCTCTAACAGAGTGCAACCCCTCCATCAATTTGATCTACCCTATCATTGCGATATAGTTTCTTCCCAACTATCACTGTCCCATTGGTTGTCCTCCTTCCATCAGGTCTCTAAGATGCCAATCATATCTAACCTTTAGTACTATATATTCTAGCTCTCCCATCTTATTTTTCAGACTTCTAGCATTTACATTTAGGCATTTTAGAGGTTGTGTTTTATTCATATTAATCTGGTTATCAGTTGATAGGGGTAATTTGGAATCTTTCTGCTCTGAAGGACATCTGGGCTACTTTTGTCTGTATTGAAACCTCTCTGTTAAGATGTCCTAACTTCCCTCTTTTGCTACTATCCTTCTACATTCTACTGAACCATATGCTCTTGGACAACTGTCGGCTTTCCCCTATTATCTAGTTTAAAAGCTGTTTTATCTCCATTTTAAAAGTTAATGGCAGCAGCCTAGTTCCATCCCAATTAAGATGGAGCTCATCCTTTTAAAAAAGCCCCTCCCTTCCCCAGAATGTTGCCCAGTTTCTAATAGATCCAAAGCTCACTTTGCACATTGTCTCATTCATGCCTTGAGACTCTGGAGCTCTGCCTGCCTTTTGGGTCCTGCACATGGAACGGCAATCATTTTAGAGAATGCTACCCTGGAAGTTCTGGATTTCAACTTCCTCCTAAAAGCCTAATTTTGGCCTGCAGAACCTCCCTCCACACTTACCTATGTCATTGGTACCAACATGTACCAAGATAGCAGACTCCTCCCCGGCGCTATCTAAAACCTTGTCTAGATGGTGCGTGAGTTCTACTACCTTCGCACCAGGCAGGCAATCCTCATGTCCACCAGCCACCCAGCTATCTACATGCTTAATGATCAAATCAGCAACTATAATGGCAGTCCTAACCCTTTCCTCATGGGCTCTTGGCCCTGGAGAAACCTCCTTAGTGCGAGAGGTTTCTCCTAGTGGACAGGTCCTAGCTACAGGATCAATTCCTGCCACAATACGGTGATGCTCTCCTTTCATGTGACCTCTCTCCTCCATGACAACTGAAAGGCTGCTAGACTGCAGGTGGAACTTATATAATATATATAACATTTCTTAAATACCGTCTTTCATGATATCAAGGCGGTTTACATTCAGCAAACTGAAATTACATTGAACAGGGCATTATAACTTGGAGATAACTATTTTACAGGGAACATGGGCAATGGAGGGTTAAGTGGCTTGCCCAAGACCACAAGGAGCACCTGTGGGACTAGAACTTCAGTATTGTGTCCCCAGAGGTCTCGTCTATGTACCTCTCTGTCTTCCTTATGTCCTCCAAGTCTGCTACTCTAGCCTCCAGAGATCAGACTTGATCCCTAAGGGCAAAGAGCTCCTTGCACTTTAAGGGCCTTAATTAATCTATTCCTGGTGAGTATAATCAGCTGAACTTGAAAGTGAATTTGACCACTTCTCCCCCTTTATTAGGTCTTAGTAAAGGTTGGCTTGCTACACAGGTCTCAGTCCTCTTCTTCTAAGATAATCTGTTAACAATTTCCTGGGTAATTCACACAGCCCTTGGTTTGATAGAGGGAGTCTTTCAAATTGCCTCTTTGATCTGTCACTTTGATTTAACACCTATTTAAAGAAATTCACAGATCTCTTACCTCCTAACTGGAAGGCCTCTTTATAAATGTCTTTAGAAATAATATATTTCTTTCTACTCAAAGAACATTTACCCTATTCTTCCTTCTATGCTATGCTATACTCTGATTTGATTTAAATTAAAAGCTCTCTGCTGATACTAGGTCCTGACTGAGTTAACAAATACACTGGATTCCAAATTGCACAGATCAATCAGCTTTAGCCCAAAGAAATATCTTTTCCCCAAGATTTAGAGAATTTCCCAGAAGTAAATACTTACAAGAGCAGATTTCTTTCCAGCAGTAGCAGTCCCTTTTGGTAGTCCTTCAAGACACAGATGCTATAAATGTATGAATGAGGTCACAAGTTCAAGCATACCAGAGTGATCATGATATATGTGTGAGTTGAGATAGGAGGAATAGAAAACCGAGATTAAGGAAAGCACAAAATATCTAATACAATATAACAGTTTATTTATTTTATTTGATTGTCGGGGGTCTGAGCCATAAGTTCAGATATTAACTGATTCCTGCTTCATTCCATATGCTATGTTATATTTTGTTGCTTAGATATTTTTGGCCCTGTCTTATTTAGTTTTTCCTGTTCAATCAGAACCAGAGCTTTCATTAGCACTCTAAATAGACCCATTCTCCCACTGTTCATTGCAATGGTAGCACCGAGACTAGAATCCGTGTACCAGGCTTCTTCCAGCACCCTTATCATAGGCTATAAATCTGTCTACTAGGTTTCACTTTTAAGAAAGGCTATAACTCCCGCTTCCCTTCAAGATCTGTGAACGGTGCCTGCACAGCATTCCCAGGGTGTGAAAGACCACATTCAAGGATCATACCAGGGACTTTCCAAATATGATACACCAGTGTTTGCCAGCCCTCCCTTGGAGGCACACATCTGTTGGATTCACAGAGTTACTATAACAAAAATGCATGAGATAGATGTGCATATACTTGAGATCCAGCATATGCAAATTTGTTATGGATATACGGAAAAACAGATGAGTTAGGTGTGCTCCTTACATGGTAGGCTGACCCCTACCAGTAGCAATGGGAGACTACTACTAGAGGTCATAGTCACTGTTTTGAACTGCACTAGCTCTGGGCAACAGCAGAGGGAGACTGCTCCTGTTCTGGTCCACAAAACATTTGCGACCATCATTTTTTTATTTACTGGTAGTGGCTGTGTTATCAGATTGCCAGCTGGTGTTAAATGCAGTTGCCCTATCAGCAGTTGTGACAAGTACTGTGCAGTAACTAACCACATCATAACTGTCGACCACACCCGATCTCCACCCAAAACTCATCCCAACCCTCATTAAGTACTTAGTACAAGCTTTTTACCATGTAGTAGCCATTAATGTGGACTTGCGCTAATGGCCACTGTGTGGTAAAACCCACGCTATGTGCCTAATGCACTTTAGTAAACATGGGACACACAGGGACAGGCCAACCATTATGCAAACTAGGCGGTCGCCTATGGTGGAATCTTTGGGGGGGGGGAGGGGCAAAGAGCAGGGCATTCAAAGCTAAAGACTAGATTCTGACAACCAGCGGTGACATAAGGGTCTAGGACGCCAAAACCTTGAACCAACTCTCAGACCAGCCCTAGTGTTAAAATCAATAGTGCATGAACCTTTTATGATGTTGTTGTGTGCCACTGAGTTGATGCTGTTTCTTGGTGACACTGTGGGTAGTTGTGATTATCCCCGGGGTTTTCTTGGCAAGGTGATATCGGAAGTAGATTGCTAGATCTTTCTTACACATAGTAAGTCTACAGCACCTGTTATTCCAAGGTCCCATCCAAGTACTAACCAGGCCAAACTCTGCTTAGCGTTTAAGATCAGATGAAATCAAATTCACTTAAGGTGGCATGGCCAAAGTATAGTGGAGAATAATATTGATATTGATGCACCAGACAGCATTTCAGAACACGTGCATAATATGTGCCAGCATAGTTCCCTACCATTTTTTTTTTCATTATTCTTTTCAGCAAAGCAAGAAAAAAGTTGCTGGTGATGTACATTCAAGATAAAGAAGAAACTGGCATAACTTCCTCACCAGTGCTGACTGCAGACCTATGAGCTAACTCTTGCTCCTCCTCAGATCTTATGCTGCAATTCAAGTATGGAGTTCAGCCTTCTGCGCACTTCTCTGTATTTGCTCTGAATAGCTAATTGCTTCATTACAATGGATTTAAATGTGCTGTACACTGCTGTTTGCTTAAGGCTTTGCGCGGTTAACTTGTGTGCAAAACTCCTTTCTGCACTGGTAGCATACAAACTTGTATGTAAAAACTGAGCTAATCTACGCACAAAGCCTTACTGTATCAGTCCATTAGACTGTAAACCCTGTGGGGATGGGAAAATATTTACTGTACCAGCATATAACTTGCTTTGAGCTACAACTAAAATCGGTGTGAGTCATCTCCAAAATCCCTACATTCTGCTCAAGCACTGCATGGGGCCTAAGGAAGTAAGGGGTCCAAGTTGCAGCTGATTGTGGATATTCTGAAGTGGACACCCCACCTCTGGGGACCCTTTGTGAACATGTCATTTGGGTACTCTAACTTTGAACTTATGACAGTGTTTTGCATGATCAACAGTTCCAATTCAGATAACTTTATTGGTATAACAATGTTACATGACCTGCCAACGTAGTTACCTATGCTTCTCATTCCTAAATCTGGGCTTGGTTGTTGCTTTTCTTAACTGAGGATCAAAACCATCTAAATCATTTTACAAGTTGACATTATATAATTATTAGTCAGTTAGTTTGTTTTTAAATTTCTTTTGCCCTTTTCAGAAATGTGATTCCTCCTCCAACCCTCACATGGAAACACACAAAACTATTTGCTCTCATGGTAAAATGTTTGTGTATCGTCGGTGAATTAAAAAGTGAAAAAAAAAATCATTCTGCAGGAACTAATGTGCACTCAGGGGCTCTAGCCCTGTTCTCTTTTGTCAAGCAATTTGAAGTAATAACAATAGTGCTTCTTTCCTCCTGAACAAACCCCAAAACAGGAAGGATGTTGCTCACTGCGGTCTCAAAACCTGTGTGGTTCTCTGGTACTTTTTTGTGGCACGCAAAAGGTGCCTTTTGCTCTCGCTCTCTCAAGAGACTGTGACAGTAGTTCTTTATTTTCTCATTTTCTGCAACAGAGAGATATATTATAGGAGCTGAAACATGGATTCTAAGGGGTCAGTCTTCAGAATAGCTGACGTTTAAATGCCATGGTGGTTAGCTGCAGCGCTTAAATATCAGTGTGGTGTTCAGTGGCAGCTGGGCTTTTTTGAGGGGGGATGTGGGGCAGAGTAGCAGCACCTGTTTCAGTGCCTGCCAAAACTGACCCATGGTCCTTATGTATTAATGAAAGAGCCCTGCCTATGAGTACCGGTACCTTCTTTTCCCTAGGAAAATGCACTGCACGGCACTATGTGAATTTAGAGCTGCCTATTGATATCTCAGTCGTGTGATGCCAAGCAGATACCGGCACTTAACCTAGGCAAACATTAAGCCTTATGCCCCCCTCCCCCAGCTGTCAGAATCTATTGTTCAGAATGAACAACACTCAATTATATCAACAAAGGGTTTGGTTTTTACAAAGTTGGAGTACGGCTGGAGCGTGAAGATACCACTGAAATATAAGCTAAGCATTTGGCGTTTGCTATAGAAGATAGGAATAGCTACTAATGTTATAGAAGTTATATACATAAAAAGCAGTGGGTTAGAAGCTCCAAGTGTTCACATTTTTAAGAAATAAGGTCATTGATGCTAACAGGCACAAGTTAGACATTTGATTGGTCTAAAAATGAGTGCCATCAAGTCTGAGACCTTTAATGGCGTGAAGCAGTAACCACAAGAGAAAAAATAGTTTGTAAAAACCAAACTTTTTGTTGATAAGATTACACTCAGAGAAATAGACCACTAACAATTTGTAGAATCTATTGTTCGGCTTTAAAGGCCCTGCTTTTTGATGCCCTCCCAAGCAGCTTCTGCCCTAGGCAGTCACCTAGTCTGCCTGATGGTTGAGCCGGTCCTGTGCGTATCCAGTTCGCTCGATATTCATCTGCAGATAGCAACTTAGGACAGCCTTTTAGGCAGCACAAGTTGCCTGCGGATGTCCTGGCTGAATATAGGGTTAACCAGATAAGTGCTGACACTCGTCAAGTTAGCACAGACACGCCTTCTCTCCGCCCACTGACTGCCCCTGCACTATCAGGACAGTGCCCGACAAACCTGGGAGCCTTTAGCAGCACTATATGGATAGTGCTGCTGAATATCGCAGACAGCACCCTTAGCTGACCAGCCTCCCATTGGCTGAATATCAACCCCTAAAAATACAGTCCTACCCACAGAACGATATAGACAGAGTGGAAGTGGTTCAGAAAAAGCTGCCAAAATGATAGTCTGCATCAAAAGTTCTACAAGATTTGCATTTATTACTTATCTTTTCCAAATCCAAGCTCAAGGTGAGTTACATATTCAGGTACATGAGTTATTGCCCTGTTCAAATGGACTTAAAATCAAAGTTGCACTTGAGGTAATGGAGGGGAAAACAACATGCTCAAGGTCACAAAAGTGCCACTGGGAGCAGTGGGATTTGAAATCTGGCTTCCCTGGTTTGGAATTTACTTCTCAAAACAATAAGCTGCTCTTCCAGATGATATCAACAGGGTAATTCTAGGATTGGTAGCCTAGGTGGGAAGGCCAATTATGTACCTATTTATAGCTTATTTCAGGATGTCCAACTCCAGTCCTGGAGGGCCGCAAACCAGTCAGATTGTCAGGATATCCCTAATGAATATGCATAAGATAAATTTGAATACAATGGTGGCAGTACATGCAATTATATCTCATGCATATTTATTAGAGACATCCTGAAAATCTGATGGGTTTGCTGCCCTCAAGGACTGGAGTTGGAGGCCCTTGGGCCTATTTTATAAAGGCACATAGGCGCCTATCAGTGGCTTAACTTCTAATAAGACCTCAGGCAAAATTTTGCTGAGGGACCCCCATTATTGGGGGAGGGGGCACAGCCCCCCCCCCCCGAGAAAACATACTTGAAAATGTTTGCTGAACTGCCTCCTGCTCTTCTTTTTGCCTTGACATTTCCAGATCTAGCAGCCACCACCTCCTGCTGCTGGACCAAAGTCGCACAATTAACAGTTGTATAAGAGAAGCTGGGGTCCCAGGAATTGCGGGAAGACCTCCTGCACTTGGAAGGGGGGCTGTGGAGACTCTCTTGCTAAGGTACAGGGAGAAACAACCAACCATCAGCAGTGTGTACCGGGCATTAGCCGCAAAAGCCCCAGAGTATCTGTTAGGGGCAAGCAGAGAATTTCCCCAGCAAATACTGTGCTGAAAATGCAGAGATCATGGCCAACCAGCAGCACAGATACAGCTATCGCCACCCACCGAGGTAGCAGTAGGTTCACCCGCAGTGCCTGCAACATTGGCGATTACCACACAATGTTTACACCCCCAGTAATCGCATGTTGCAGGCATGCCCATTTGCAGCCCTAATCCTGCCCACTCTCCTCCCTAATCCTGCCCACTTTTCATCTAAGCCTGCAGATACCATGCAATGTCTGCATTTGGCTTGAGGGAGCATGTAGCAGTGCATACATGCACCTGGGGGACCATGCTACTGCCATACGGCCATGAGCCTGAGGGAGGATATAGATGAGGCCTATCAGTTCTGAGCAGCTGTGTAAGACTTCTAACATGGAACATGGATCTCCAGTGTTGGAGCTCACTGATCAGGGTCTCCTTGCCCAGGAGCAGAAGCAATTCATGGACCTAGGGAGCTCTTTGTTCTTGCCTGGTCTCTTGGTTCCATGGCAGCTAGGGTGCTTAGCCTGGGGTTTGTTTGGGATCCATCACCTCCATGTGATGTTCCCTCAGAGTGGGCAGAGCTCCTCCTGCTAGGAGGGAGCATGGGGGCCTTCTGTGGGTGGATGGCTGTGGCACTCTGTATTCTGAACTGGCCAGTTGATACCTTCCCATATGTGTGTTTGTGGCACATTTCTTACTGTCCACAGTGAGGAGAAAGCCCACTACCACCCTAATATCACACTTGTAGCTTTCTTCCCCCCCCCCTAACATGTGTTATGACCGCAAGCACTATGCGCATGCGCTATGGCTGCATATTTACTATTATTACGACTGTTTTAGTGATGCAACTAGCAGACCATGGCCACAGCAGACCATGGCCACAACCTCTGCATCTTCTATAGCTGCTATGCCCTGGCATGGTAAAAACACGCAGTACTTAGGGCACTTCAGTAAACATGCCCCTATATTTATTTATTTAACTAGGCTTATATACCGCTTTTCTACCCGACATTCAGGTACTGTATATATATTTTTCCCTTGTTCCCAAAGGGCTCACAATCTATGTATTGTTTTGTACCTGAGGCAACGGAGGGTTAAGTGGCTTGCCCAAGGCCACAAGGAACATCTATCAAAAGCACTGAATCAAAAGCTCAAAGACTCACTCCTCTAATCCTCCAGGTAGAGAATCGAGAACTCTTGATGCCTTTGGGCGTCGATGCTTCCAAGTATCCGTGCTATTGGCTAGGATCAACTCCTATATTTTCTACGTGGGAATGTTCCTCAAAGAGATCTCCAGAGATTAAGGCCTATGCTCTTCTCCTCCCAGATAAGAAAAGGACAGATTATCTTGCCCTAGTTATGCATTCCCAAAATGTTTTGAAGTTTGTCAATAGGGCTATCTTAAATGCTTTTAAATGCACAAGCAGGGCTTTAGCGATATGCATTGGTGCATGTTGAATTGCATGGCTTCAAGCCTCAGATCTTGAACAGTGGATTCAAGATAAGCTGGGCAACCTACCTTGCACAGAGGAAAACCTCTTTGGACTCTCAGAGTCAGAAAATACTACTCTAAAACAACTGCCCAGAGTAACAGCTGACCCTGCTAGGAAAAAGACACCTGCAAAGAAGTCTTTCTCCAATAAGCAAAAGAGATTCTTCTCTACTTATCCTTCTGCTTCCCTGTCCCAGGAGTCAAGCCTCAAGAAGAGGCAGTAGCCTCCTAAGCAACAAAAGAAGCCTCAGGTGTCTAAATATCAACCAGCTCCACAGCCACAATCTGCGTCTGTTTTTTTTACTCTTTCCTAGAGAACATTGCCTGCTATGTGGAGGTGGAGGGGTGGGGGTCCTCCAGCGGCAAGATGGCAGACTGTGTCACTACACCCACAGATGATACCTCATCAACTCAGAGCACTGGACACTCACCATAGTCCAGAAAGGGTAGAGACTTCATCTGAAAACTCTGCCCCCTCCATTTTCACGGGGGAATATCAAATGCAACCTCCACTCTGCTCTCCTACAGGATGAGGTGTCCTCTCTTCTGTCTCAGGGCACCATAGAAGATGTCCCAACATCTCAATATGGAATGGCTTCTACTCTCTATACTTTCTCATTCCAAAGAAAACCGGAGAATACAGGCCCATTCTGGACCTCAGAAACCTCAACAAGTTGCTAATCTACAAAAATTCAAGATGATCTCTCTCGGGACTCTTCTTCCCTACCTCCAGTCAGGATTGGCTCTGTTCTCTAGATCTAAAAGAAGTGTACACACATATCCTCATCCATCCAGAACACAGGAAACATCTACGCTTCACCTTTCAAGGAAAACATGATCAATACAGAGTCTTTCCCTTCGGACTTGCCTCTGTCACAAGAGTCTTCACAAAGTGCATGACATTCATAGCTGTACCTCTAAGATCTCTGAGGATATTCATCTTCCCTCACTTAGACAACTGGCTAATAAAAGCAGACACCTCCCAAGAGGTACTGCTTTCCTTGCATCGTACCATCACAGTACTACAACATTTGGGATTTGTGATAAAATTCCCAAAATCCCAGCTCACTCCAACTCAAAGCTAGATTTCATCAGAACCCTACTAGACCAGGGCATTTCTGCCCCAGCTTCATTGTGCCCATCTAGTCGAACTAGCATCCCAGATGCTCCTACGAGACATCTGACCGCCTGAGAGATGCTGCAGCTCCTTGGGCACATGGTCTCTACAATACAGATCATTCCATATGTCCAGCTACATATGCGAACAGCCCAGTGGACTCTTGCATCCCAGTGGAAGCAGGCCTTGAGCCATCTCCAGGACAGTATCCAAGCCACTGTCCCTCTAACCAAATCCCTTCAGTGGTAGTTTTCTCCAGAAAATCTCCTCGTAGGGTCACCTTTTCAGATGCTTCCACTTCAATGCACCCTGACAATGGATGCCTCCGAATTAGGTTGAGGAGCACACCTGGGCAACCTGACTACACAGGGTCTATGGACAACACAGGAGTCACAACTCCAGATCAATCTCCTGGAACTTTGTGCTATCTTGAATGCCCTCCAGGTGTTTCAACACCACCTCAGAGCACAAGAAATCCTAGTCAGAACGAACAATCAGGTTGCCATGTTCTATGTGAACAAGCAGGGAGGAACAGGCTCTTGGGCCCTCTGCGAGGAGGCTCTACACCTATGGTCCACTGCCATTGCTCATCAAATACACCTCCAAGTGCTGTGCCTCCCAGGGGAGTTCAATGTCTTGGTAGACAGAGTCACATCCTTCTTCCCCAGGAATGGTCTCTCCATCTGGACACAATGTTCTACATCTTCTAGACCTGGGGAACTCCAGACATAGATCTGTTCATGACTCCGCAAAATACCAAGCTTCCTCGCTTCTGCACAAGAACTCTGACTTCAAGCAACCAACAAGTGGATGCCTTCCACCTACACTGGGGTCGGGGTCTGCTTTATGCTTTCCCTCCTATACCCCTCATTCCCAAGACACTTTTCAAGCTTCAGTCTGACAAGGGCTCCATGATTCTCATAGCCCCTCAATGGCCTTGGCAACTGTGGTTTCCACTGCTACTACGTCTGACTCAGACTCATCTTTTGCGATTGGGATCTGTGCCAGATTTCCTTTCCCAAGACAATGGCTCACTACTCCATCCCAATCTACAGTCTCTCCACCTCACGACTTGGCTGCTGAGAGCATAGCTTTACAAGACTTTGACCTTACTCAAGAGGGTAAAGAGATCCTTTTGGCTTCTAGAAAGCCCTCCACCAGATGTTCATATGCTTTTAAGTGGCATAGATTCTTTGTCTGGTATTCCCAGGAAGATCTCAATCCCTTTTCTGCTCCAGTGTAGTCACTCCTCCAGTATCTCCTCCACCTATCCTCAAAAGGTCTAAAGACATACTCTGTGAGAGTCCACCTCAGTGCCACTGTGACCTCTCACCACCTAATGGATGGACAGACCATCTCCACTCAACTGCTAGTAGCGCACTTCATGAGAGGTCTCCTACTGTCCAAACTGCCCATTAAGCCACCTCTGGTAGCTTGGGACCTCAATGACATTCTAGCGCAGCTTCTCAAGCTGCCCTTTGAACCATTAGCCACAACCTCACTTTCCTCTCATGGAAGGTAATCTTTCTAATTGCCTTCGCTTCAGCTAGATGAGCTTCAGGCTTTGGTGGAGGATCTCCCCTATACCTGCTTCCACTATGACAAAAGTAGTCCTTTGGACTCACCCACACCTTATGCCAAAGGTGGTGTCTCCCTTCCATTCCTGCTTGTTCCTGGAGATAGCATAATTACTCACCTGTAACAGGTGATCTCCGGGAACAGCAGGAATTTAGTTTTCACAACTCACCCTCTTCCTCTATGAGTTATAGGGCTTCATTTACTTTCTTTTCTCAGCTACAAATTCAACTGAGGAGGGAATTGAGAAGGTGGGAAGGCAGTAGCATAGGCGCAGTGGAGTGCTCGCAAAAGCTTTCCAATCGGACGTTGAGGAGCGTTCCTGCACGGGCTCCATTGGTATCGACATTACCCATATGTGAAGACTAAATTCCTGCTGTTCCTGGAGATCACCTGCATTTACTGCATTGGGTGTAACATTTTTCATGCAGGCATTAGAAAACTGTGTGCTGAGGTCCATGTTACATCATCCCCTAAGAATACTGTTAAACAAAGTAGGCAGTCAAAAGATAAAACACGGACTCCAAAGAGTTTAGGTTAAGAGATTTCCAGATGTTATTGTTAGGGCCTCTCACTAATAGAGGTCAGGGTATCCCCCAGAGGCACTATATAAAAGATAAGGGCACTGAGTAAAAACAAAGCAAAATGTAGAGTGTACGCAAAATAAAGGGTCCTGTTGGAAGGAAAGGGAAAAAGCTCAGAGCCTAAGCTTAAGAAAATCAAATTACAAAGTTCTCTAAAAAGAATAGGCAGGCACAAAAGGTATATTATGATTTAATATCTTTATTGATGATCCCCAGAAATTTAAGAACATAGGATATACCATAATGGGTCAGACCAAGGTACATCAAGCCCAAAATCCTGTTTCCAAAAGTGGCCAATCCAGATCACAAGTACCTGGCAGGTTCCCAAAAAGACACACAGGTTCCACAAAGCTTGTCCTAGACCTTTTTTAAACCAGCTACATGGACAGTTCTTACTACATCCTCTGATATTCCAGGGTTTGATTACGTGTTGGGTGAAAAAATATTTTCTATTAGTCTTAAATGGGTTACATTGTAGCTTCATTGTGTGTCCCTTAGTTTCTCTACGTTTTTATGGTGTTTACCCGTTCCACTCCATTCATTAATTTATAGACCTCTATCATATCTCCCCTCAGCCGTCTCTTTTCCAAGTTGAAGAGCCCTAAACTTTTAAGCCTTTCCTCATAGGTGTATCCTTCCACCCCCTTTACCATTTTGGTGGCTCTTCTCTGTACCTTTTCTAATTATCCTAAATCCTTTTTCAGATATGACAACCAGAATTGCACACAATATTCAAGGTGAGGTTGCACCATGGAAGGATACAGAGGCATTATAATATCCTCTGTTTTATTCTCCATTCCTTTCCTTATGATTCATAGCACTCTATTTGCTCTCTTGGCAGCCACTGCACACTGGGCAGCGGGTTTCAAGAAATTATCCACCTAAATCTTTTTCCTGGGTGGTGGTTCCTAATGTGGAACCTTGCATCGTGCAACCATAGTTTGGATTGTTCTTTGCACTTGTTCACATTAAATTTAATCTGCCATTTGAACTTTCAGTCTTCCAATTTATCAAGGTCCTACATAAGAACATAAGAACATAAGATATGCCATACTGGGTCAGACCAAGGTCCATCAAGCCCAGTATTCTGTTTCCAACAGTGGCCAATCTAGGTCATACGTACCTAGCAGTTTCCCCAAGGGACACAGGTTCCACAATGCTTGTATTGGTTCAAGCATTGATATCCTGGGTCCCTTCTTAATAATGGTTTATGGACCTTTCCTCCAGGAACTTGTCCAAACCTTTTTTAAACCCAGCTACACTAACAGCCTTTACTACATCCTCCGGTAACAAATTCCAGAGTTTGATTACACGTTGAGTGAAAAAATATTTTCTTTTATTAGTCTTAAATAGTTTACCCTGTAGCTTCATTGCATGTCCCCTAGTCTTTCTATATTCTGATAAGGTAAACAATCGATCTACGTTTACCCGTTCCACTCCGTTCATTAATTTATAGACTTCTATCATATCTCCCCTCAGCCGTCTCTTTTCCAGGTTAAAGAGCCCCAACCTTTTTAGCCTTTCTTCATAGGAGTAGCCTTCCATCCCCTTTACCATTTTGGTGGCTCTTCTCTGAACCTTTTCTAAAATTGCTATATCCTTTTTAAGATATGGCGACCAGAATTGCACACAATATTCAAGGTGCGGTCTCACCATGGAACGATATAGAGGCATTATAATATCTTTTGTTTTATTTTCCATTCCTTTCCTTATCATACCTAGCATTCTATTTGCTCTCTTGGCCGCCGCTGCACACTGGGCCGAGGGTTTTAACATGGTATCCACAAGGACGCCTAAATCTTTTTCTTGGGTGGTGGTTCCTAATGTGGAACCTTGCATCGTGTAACCATAGTTTGGGTTGTTCTTCCCTAGGTGCATAACCTTGCACTTCTCCACATTAAATTTCATCTGCCATTTTGATGCCCAGTCTTCCAATTTATCAAGATCCTCTTGCAATTTTCCACAATCCTCCTGGGTTTTAACAACTTTAAATAGTTTTGTGTCATCAGCAAATTTGATAACCTCACTCGTTATTCCACTTTCCAGGTCATTTATGAATATGTCAAAAAGCAGCGGACCCAGCACAGATCCCTGGGGTACGTGCTGGGTCCGCTGCTTGGTTCTGGGGCTTTCAGGGGTGGAGATGGGATGCACCTCAGAGGGAAAATCACTATGGGCTGCTCCTCAATCTTCAGGCCCCTGAAGGTCCCTTCCACTTGGTCTCTCATACCTTTCCAGACTCCCATGGAAGGCATGAGAAAATGCCCGACCCCTAGCTGCAGGGCTATTTATTTTCCCACCCGCAATCACAGAGCTGCTAAGTCACCTAATTCCAGAAGGAAACTTTTAATCCAGTCCTGGATTTCTGACAACCTCATCCTGATGTATTAATGGTCAGAGCACTACTTTCAATAGGTAGAATCAGGGGAATATAAGTTCAAAATCAGGACTGGCCAAAACGTTCCTCTGAATATAGGGGGAACAGGGTGACGGCCATGCTACATTTATGTCCAAATCCTCCTTTAGAATAGATCAAGCCTGGTATGATAATGAAATGTTAAGTTCTCATTTCATTAGGGCATCAGGCCTGTCTTTCAATTTCACCAGTCCACCTCGCTCATCTTTCGTCCGTTTCACTTCCCCTCTGCAGTTACAGCTGCCTCCCATAAGCAGAAATAGTCAATCAGCCACAGAAAGTGGAAGGAGAACCTGCCTGTAAGCAGGGCCGGCCCATCCATTGTGTGGGAATGATGCCTGCCCGTGCCAGACTGGCTCCAGAG
Organism: Ichthyophis bannanicus; assembly: GCA_033557465.1. Classification (NCBI taxonomy): domain Eukaryota; kingdom Metazoa; phylum Chordata; class Amphibia; order Gymnophiona; family Ichthyophiidae; genus Ichthyophis; species Ichthyophis bannanicus. The sequence continues at coordinate 244,556,123 of CM066040.1, read as the reverse complement.
GGAACCGGTGAGGCCCGAAGCCCCGGCTGACCTCTGAACAGCCGTAGGAGTAAAGAGCGGCATTTGCCTTCTTTCACACGGCTGTGATACAAAGGAGCCCGCCGGCGTACTGAGTTCCAGGAGGTCAAACGGGGGCTGATGCTGGGAGGGACTGGAGGAAGACTGATACTGGGGGTTAGCACTGGAAATGGGCTGATGTTGGTGGATGGGGGACTGGGACTAGAAGGGAGCAGATGTTGGGAGGGACTGGAGGAGGACTGATATTGGCAGGCTAGGACTGGGAAATGGGTTGATCCAGGGGGGGGGGGATGAGGGAGGGGGCGCGAATGGGATTTGAAGGGAGTGGATGCTGGGAGGGGCTGGAACTAGAAGGGAGATGATGCTGGGGGAGGACCAGAAGGGGGTGGAGGTGGGAGAAAAAAAGAAGCTGAGGGGGTGAGGATGGAGAGGGGAACATATATTGTGTGGAAGGGAAGAAAATCTATAATTGGCTGTGTATTGAGAGAGTAAGTTAAGAGGGGATTGAGGATGGAGGGGTGAAATTTGAGAGGATGAAAAGGGAATAAAGAAAGAAATGGAGGAAAGAGCAAAAAGGTGAAAGATCAGTATGTTAGAAGCAGATGTAGAGAGAATGAAAAAAAACTAGAAGAGAGAGAAAAGGACAAATGGACAGCAGACAATGGAGAGTTAGCAGAAGACACGCATTAAACAGAAGAAAGCAACTGGGGCAATTACAAATGAAAAATAAAATGACCAAACAAAAGGTACAAAAACCTATTTTATTTTGAATTTATTAACTGGAATGTGTCAGCTCTGGGAAATGTGCATCACTAACATTTTGCATTTTGTTTAGTACAAGAGGAAATTAATTTATAGTTTTATTTCTCCAGTGTTGTACATTCCAAGTTTGACTTTTGGGGTTCCCAGTTTAATTATTGTCTTCCTATTTCTATTCTCTTTGGGGCATCCAGGAGAGACCACGTGACACCCCTCCTAAAACAGTTACACTGGCTCCCCATTCAAGCAAGGATCAGTTTTAAGACCTTACTGCTAACTTTCAAAGCTGGCAAGGGGCTCACCTCTTCTCTTTCTGAACTCATCCAACCACTTGCACCAAACAGACCACGAAGAACCGCAGAGTTGAACATGCTAGTTATCCCAAAAGAAACCACAAGATGCACCAAATCAACAGCCAACAGAGCCTTCCGACTCTGCGCCCCAACTCTATGGAACACCTTACCAGCACATATCAGAGCAATCCCCAACTTGAGCCAGTTCAGAAAGGCACTAAAACACTTCCTCTTCCTTAAATATCTCACTAACAACTCCGAACATAATCACCACTCGAATAGCGAGCACCACAACAATAGTAGTAGTAGTCAAACAGGCAGACCCTCGCAACAGGTGTACCCCACAATGTAAATAACAAGCAGTTATTTATTTATTTATTTAAAGTCTCTTTTATACCGCGCTATTCAGCATCAGCGCGGTTTACAATAAACAGTGAACATACACATTTCCAATAGTACTTTGTGTTTACATATGAACAGGATAATCAACTTGGCTAACAGGGTAACTATGTATTATTGTATTATTGTACCACCTATGTATATAGTTGACCATGTTCCCTTTTCATTTGAACTACCTATGTATATAGTTACCCTGTTTCTCCAAGTTCTACTTCCTGTTAAATGTAATGACCAGACGTATGAAAGTTCTCGGATGTTTCTGTTCAATGTAAACCGCGCTGATGGCAAATAGTGCGGTATATAAGAAATGTTAATAAAAATAAACAAATAAATAAAATAGTGATGCCTTGGTCTATGTTTTGTGACGGATTATGTTTTGCATGTGCAATTCAGTTGCAGCATTCTGTTCATGTAGTTTGTGTGTGACAGTTCCACTTCTCTTTCCCCAGTAGGAGATTGGTATTATCTGAAATGCATTGGTTAATATTTGCAGTGTTGCCTTTTGATAGGTAGGGTTTGGTGTTTTATGAGCCTGGTGGTGCAGTTGACACTGGAGTATAGTACTGTAGAATCTGGTAGTCTCTTTATCCTCACTGCCCATGCAAATGGTATTGAGACACTCATCAAGAGGCATGTCTACTAAAAGTTAATGCGCATTCACAAATGTTAATGTGTGCTAAGTGCAGCAACACCCATTTATTTCTACTGGCACAGAGGCACTTAATGCACAATAATATTTAGTAACATGCCCCTACGTCATTGCCAGGACAAAAAAAGAGGCTTGTGAAGGGCTCCTTTGAAAACCGCCTAAAATTTAAGATAGGCAACATATACATTTTAAAATAAAATTAATTTAATTTATGCAAATGAGGCCACACACACACATTGCCCTGCATCACCTTTGGGCCGCCCCTGCCTGTAAGCCACTTTGCTCTCCTCACATTTGGGAAGGCTTGCAATTCAAAGCATCTCAGGTGCAGCAGTAGTTCAGAGGTGCTACCCAGGAAAAGGGACCCAGATCTTTCTTCAGGGAACTGGCTCCTCCTCCTCCTCCCAGTGCAGTACTACCGCCTTGAGGTCCCTGCAGACACCTGCACAGGCCCTCTCCCATGCCGCTGCCTAGAGAATTTGCTGCTTGAAACAAAAAAAATAAAAAGTTATCTTCTACAAATCTGCTGCTTTGGGTAAAATAAAAACAGGAACAATTAGATCCTCCAGATCCCTAGAATTTTACGCACTTCACGGTAAAACTGTATGAGAGACTGAGATTTCCATCTCTAGTCTGGCACCTAAATGCAGAGCTGGTGGTAAGAGTATTAGATGTCTTAATTGAGCCTTCAACTTTGCGCCTTTCAGATCTCTATGGCCTCTCTCCCAAGATTCTGATAATTAAACTCACAATCACTATTTCCCCTATACCATCCCTCCCAGAATAATTTGTAAACAACCCATAAATGGACTTTATACTTTTAAATATAAAAAACTTTGTTTGAATATATATGAATATATATATATAATCAACACCTGATCATTCTCTTGCACAATCTACATTGATCAAGACGCAACAGTTCGAACGGAACAAGGAGAAACAGAATGGTTTAAAATAAGCAAAGGTGTAAGACAAGGCTAAATACTTTCCCCCTACCTGTTTAATTTATATGCAGAACAAATCATCAGAGAAGCATAATTGTATGAAGACAACAGAGGTGTGAAGACTGGTGGAAGACTCATCAACAACCTTGGCTATGCTGATGATACCACATTACTGGCTGAAAGTGAACATGGTCTCAAAATGGGCCTGCACCTTAATGTAAAGAAGACAAAGATCATGACAACTGGTATAATCAACAGGTTCATCTTTGAAGGAGAAGAAATTGAAATTGTGAACAACTTTAACCTACTTGGATCAACTATCAATAAAGAAGCAACAAGCAGTCAAGAAATCAGAAGAGGCATTACTCTTGGCAGAATGTCTATGAAAGACCTAGATAAGATTCTCAAGAGCAGAGATGTCTCTCTCCATACAAAGATTCGACTTGTTCAAGCCATGGTATTTTCAATAATATCATACGGATGTGAAAGCTGGACAGTGAAAAAGATAGACAGGAAGAAAATTGATGCCTTTGAATTATGGTGCTGGCGGCGAATACTGGTATACCATGGACTGCCCGAAGAACAAACCAGTCGGTACTAGAGGAGATCAAACCTAAGCTTTCTTTAGAAGTTCAGATGACAAGACTTCGACTGTCATACTTTGGATACATCATGCAAAGAGAGAGATCATTAGAGAAAGACATCATACTTGGCAAGATAGAAGGTCAACGCAAAAGAGGAAGGCCAGCAATGAGATAGATCGATACTATAACAGCAGCTACGGGTACCAGTCTGTCAACTATGAGCCACCTGAATGAAGACCGAACACAATTTAGGACAACTATCCAGAGGGTCGCCATGAGTTGACTCTGACTCGACGGCACTTAACAACAACAACATATATACATATATATAGTGAAGGCAACTTCCCAAAGCCATACCTGAGTAAATGGACTAAATGAGAGCTGCTAATCCTCTCCGTAGTAAAAGTGAACGTGGCTAATTCTGTGGTTCTCGGCAGTTATTGCTCAGCTTGGACTAGTGCACCTTGGATTACCAGGTACTGTAGGCTTACTGCAGGGAAGAAAAGCCTGGCAATCTACTTCCAGTCCTACCTTGCCAGGGGATAGTCACAACCAGAGTTAGCCAGAACTTGACTACAGCTGTTCCATGCTGCGCGCGCCCCTCCCACCCAAAGCTGCTGCTGCTGCTGCTCTAGGCAGCCGCCTAATCTGCTCGTGGTGAAGTCGGTCCTGCCTAAATGAACTGTATTTCATTGTGATTTTACGATGTTATAAAAGGCAGTGATGGTAAGTGCTGGCATTTTGCGCGTTTTCAGTAGTTAGGAGACGGCTGGGCCGGCGTTAGGACCCGGCAGTGTCAGGCCTGGGCGGGGGTGGATCCGAGCTTCAGAGAAGAGCACTGTGTGTGAGAGAGGCACGTAACTGCCAGAAACTCTGTGTGGGCTGGGAAGAATCTTATTTACCGAAAGTGGAATCCTCTTGGCTACTTTATAAAACTTAATTGGCTGGAATTCCCATAACGTATCGACCCGATACAGATCGATAGATCATATTACCAGCGCTGCAACTCGCTGTTTTGTCAATAGTCTGCAGCATGAGATCAATCCGTGCAGAAGAAGCCTTTGAAGGGCTCTAAAATGCAAAGTTACTTAAAGGAACTCTAATTTGTTCTGGCTCCGGGAGATCGAGCTCCTCAAGTACTTAGATAAGGAGGAATGAAATGCGTTAGACCCGTCCGTAATCAGTTTAATGGCATCTGCAGATCGCGGTGGTTTTGGAAACTGGGTGCCCCCGGGCCTGCTGGAGCGCTGCTACATTGTGGGAGGCGCTGCCTGTATTTACTTTACGCCGTAATAGCTGCAGGCGGAGGCCTCGGCGCAGAGCTGAGGTCGTCTGCCAAAGTGTCATCGTTGCCGCTCTTTGAAAACATTTTCATGACTCACAGGAGTTTATAACATCTTTATAAAGCATGCAACGGTACCTGCATCACCACCGAGTGATCGGAAGTTTAAACAAGCTCTAAGATGAGCGATTGGCGTGCTTTTACCATAAACGAAAATATACTCAGCCTCAGTGTTTCCAAATCTTGTCCTGCGGGCAGGCATGCTTAAGCTACTGGTTTTCAGGATATCAGCAATGAATATGCATCATGAGACTGATAGCTTACACTAGGAACTTAACGTATGCAAAGCCATAAATATACAGGACTGCTGCAGAGAGTATGCAAACTGGACTCGGGGCCAGTGGCGTAGCGTGAGTTGTCAGCACCCGGGGCGGGGCAAGGCAAGTAATTTGCACCCCCTAACCCGTGGATTTTAGCCGCCAGGGAGCTTCTTTGCGCGGGGGAGCCGACCGTGATCCTACCCCGGGAGGGAGCGATCGTCAGCACTGACCTCGCTGAGCCGGAGTCCAGGGAAACGAACAGCACAGCAGCAAGAGCCCGACAAGCATGGTTAAACGCCCAACAGCAGGGAAGAGGAGGAGATCCGGAACCAGAAACTCGCAATGCCGCCCTGCAGCTCCGCCTTCTCGAGCGCACAGGGCGATCCGACCCCAACCCCAGCTTTACATTGAGATCGAGGGGCGACGACGCGATAAACAGTCCCCCTCCCACCCGCCCCGGCAGCTTGTGTGAAATAGCTACCTAGAGGGGGTCAATCGCATCGCCTGCGCTTTGTTGCCGAGGGTTTGCCAAGAACAATGCGACTCCCAGGACTGCGGGCTCGAGGGCTATAGCGCAAACCTCTTTGCAGTGCCACCACCAGATGGCGTACGCGCCAACATGTATCATAGGGACCTGCCTTTCCCCCTCATCGGCAACAGAGAGCTGCGAGTACGAGCGCCCCCCCCCCATGTTGCGCCCGGTGCGGCCGGCCCCCCCTGCACCCCCCACGCTACGCCTCTGCTCGGGGCTGACCGAAGAGTTGATTTAAGATGTTGGCGCCCTAGAAAAAACTTAAGTGCACCCGCTCCCGAACAGCTGTCAGAATCTAGCTTTGAATGCCTTGATCTTTGCCACACCCCAGAAGCTGACGTCCACCTAGGCAACTTCCCAGTTTGTCTAAATGGTCAGGTCTGCCCTGACTGGACTACCTAGACGTGCCTTCAAGACAGGGCTGGGAAACACTGATTGGAGGGGCTTTGTGTAGCAACGACTAGAGACTGAAATCTTTATGTGGCCCTTCAAAGTATGTCAGCTTTTGGTGTTCCTCCAAATATACCCCTAAGCAGGGGTGGCCCAAGGGGGGTACAGGGCCATGTGCGGAGACTCGGTGCGGCCCCTCCTTTGCATAAGGGGCCTCATTTGCATAAATATTTGCATAATGTTACCATAAACTAACTTTTAGTAAACATGCCTCTTAATGAGTGTATGGATAAAGAAAGACTAAAAGACTTCTACATTACTATAATCCACTGCCAGACACATTAGGAACTACTACAAACACTGCCCATTTAGAACCCATAGCAAACCCGCCGTATCCTGACAGCACTACCAGGATTCACAAAGCACCATACCCTAACTATCAAAAAGAAACGCTGCAAATATTAAACCAATACATTTCAGAGAACAACAATACATGACCTACTGGGAAAGAGAACAAGTGGCAATGTCAAATAGGAATTACATAAACAGAATACCTCAGCTCAGTTACACATGCAGAACATAGACCGTCACCAAACAAAGGAATCACAATTTAGAAACAGGAAGACAATAATTAAACTGGGGATCCCAAAAGCCAAACTTGGAATGTACAACACTGTAGAAATAAAACTATACATTAATTTGCTCTTGTACTAAACAAAGCGCAGACGTTAATGATGCACATTTCCCAGAGCTGACATATTCCAATTAATAAATTCAAAATAAAGAGATATTTTTCTACCTTTTGTGCATTTTTTTCAGCTACAATTGCTCCAGCCACTTTCTTCTGGTTTCTTCGTGTCTTCCGCTAACTCTTCATCGTCTGCTGTCCATTTGTCTTTTCTTCTCTCTTCTAGTTTTTTTCCATTCTCTCTCTACATCTGCTTTAATATACTAATCTTTCTCCTTTTGCTCTTTCCTCATTCCTATTTCATCCACTCAAATTTTACCCCTCCATCCTCAATCCCCACTTACTCTCCCAATATCCGGACAATTGTAGATTTGTCTTCCCTCCCACACAAAATATTTTTTCCCTCTCCATTTCACTCTCCCAGCTCCATCCCATTCTAATCCTCCCCCAACATCAGCTCCATTCTAGTTCCAGTCCCACCCAGCATCCGCTCCCTTCTAGTCCCCGCATCAGCCCATTTCCAGTCCTAGCCCCCCATAAGCCCATTTCCAGTCCTATCCTAGCCCCACCATCAGCCTATTTCCAGTCCTAGCTCCCCCATCTATTTGCAGTCCCATCCGAGTCCCTCCATCAGCTCATTTCCAATCCCAGCCCCCCATGAGCCCATTTCTAGTCCTTTCCTAGCCCCACCATCAGCCCATGTCAAATCCTAGCTCCCCTCCACTCAGCCCATTTCCAATCCAAGCCCCCCATGAGCCTACTTCCAGTTCTAGCCCCTTCATGAGTCCATTTCAATCCAAACCCCCACCACAGCCCATTTCCAATCTTAGCACCCCCCAACAGCCAATTTCCAGTCCTATTCTAGCCCCCCCCCACTCACCCATTTCCAGTCCTAGCTCCCTCCCCCTCACAACCCATTTCCATTCCAAGCCCCCGTCCCCATCAGCTATTTGCAGTTCAAGCCCTCCTTCCACTCAACCCATTTCCAGTCCTAGCCCTCCCATCAGCCTATTTCCAGTCTTAGCCCCCCCCATAGCCAGTTACCAGTCCTAACCCCTCCATCAGCCCATTTCCAGTCTTAGCCCCCCCATAGCCCATTACCAGTCCTAACCCCCCCCCATAGCCCATTACCAGTCCTAACCCCCCCCATCAGCCCATTTCCAGTCTTAACCCACCACCACCACCAGCCCACGTCCAGCCTTAGTACCCCCCATGGCCCATTACTAGTCCTAACCCTCCCCCATCAGCCCACTTCCAGTCTTAGCCTCCCCCCCATAGCCCATTACCAGTCCTAAACCCCCTTCCCCCCTATCATCCCAAATAGCCCATAGCCCATTACCAGTCCTAACCCCCCCATCAGCCCATTTCCAGTCTTAGCCCCCTCCCCATAGCCCATTACAAGTCCTAACCCCCCCCATCAACCCACAATGGCCCATTACCAGTCCTACCCCCACCCCCCATCAACCCTTTTCCAGTCTTAGCCTCCCCCCCATAGCCCATTACCAGTCCTAAACCCTCTTCCCCCCTATCATCCCAAATTTAAAAAAAAAAAAAAAACAAACCGGCTGCTTCTGCCGCAGCAGCATCAAGAGTTCTGCCGCGGGGCCCCCCCTGCCCGGCAGAGCCTCCCTGCATCATCAGTTAGCTTCGAATCCCAAAACGCGGGCTTCTTTCAGAGCCGCAAGAGTTTCCCTTTCTCGCGGCTCTGTTAATCCCGCCGAGGGTGATGGGAAATCCCATCAGCCCCGGCAGGATTAACAGAGCCGCGAGAAAGGAAACTCTCGCGGCTCTGAAAGAAGCCCATGTTTTGGGACTTGAAGGTAGCTGATGATGCAGGGAGGCTCTGCCGGGCAGGGGGGGCCCTGTGGCAGAACTCTTGATGCTGCCGCGGCAGAAGCAGCCGGTTTTTTTTTTTTTTTTAAATTTGGGTTGATGAAGAATGTTTTTTGCGCGGGGCCCCCTGAAACGCGGGGCCCTGTGCAAAAAACATTCTTGCTCAATGGACGGGCCGGCCCTGCCCCTAAGTTAATGTGAAGCAAAGGCATCATACCTAGGACAGGAGTCTCCAATACCGGTTCTGGAGGGCAGCAAACCAGTAAGGTTTCAGGATGAATATGCATGAGATAAATTTGAATACAATGGGGGTAGTGCATGCAAATATGACTCATGCATATGCATTAGGATCATCCTAAAACCGGACTGGTTTGCAGCCCTCTAGGACTGGAATTGGAAACCCCTGATCTAGGACAACAAACTTTGTTGTTATGGGTTTTTTAAATGAATAAATATCCTCTCTACAAAATGATTCAGACTCCTGTAGTACATTATCAGCTTTACTGTAGCATGCATGTAGAGCCAGCCAAAGGATTTTTGCTGCCTTAGGCAGAAACCCTGTCCGTGCCACCCCTACCAAGCCACGTAGCTGCTGCAAGGGGGGGGGGGGCAGCCTCGGGATCAGAAGCAGCAGGCCATGGGTGCTGATGGAGATGCCAGCCACAGAGAAGAAAGCAGCGGCAAATAGCCACCACCTTCTGAAATACTGCTACTGTCACCTCCTACCCCCCCTCCCCAGCGACAGAATCAGCAGCAGCAGGGGGGAGGGGGCAGCTGATCATGTGTGCTGCTACTGCTGCTGCTGCTGCCACCCAGCTTGCCTAGTGGACGGGCCAGCCCTGCATGCATGAATCCTTATTTTCTGGGACAGAGTTGCTTTCCTGATATTATCAATATATGGAATTAGATGCCAGGGCTGACCACAAGCTGCTCTTGAACCAGAGACCTTTCCCTATGAACCACTGGAAACACAGATACATCCTATCCCTGCCATAGCAAACCAACTACTTAGCTTTAAAGTCCCTTTTCTTTCCCTTAGAGATCCTTTGTTTGTCCTGTTAATTCAGATACAGTCCTCATCTCTACCACCATCACTGGGAGACTATTCTATGGCATGTACCATTCTTTCATAAAGAAATATTTCCTCAAATTACTCCTCAGTCTATCCTCTTTCACCTTCATCTTATGCGCCTTTTGTTGCAGAGTTTTCTTTCAATTGAAAGAAGCTCTCCTGTGCATTTATGCTATGAAGGTTTTCATACATTCCTATCACATCTCCTCTGACCTGCTTTTCTTTCAAAGATACATATAGAGATCTTTAAATCTATCCCCATATGCCTTATGATGCAGATCAACGACCATTTTGGTAACAATCCTCTGCACTGACTCCATCCTCTTTATAGCCTTTTGAATGAATGGTCTCCAGCATTACACACAATACTCTAAATGAAGTCTCACTAAAGACTTATACAGAGGCACTATAACCATCTTCTTCCTGCTGGCCATACCTCTATGCACCCAAGCATCCTTCTGGCTTTCACTATTGTCTGCTGTTTAACCACCTTGAGATCATCAGAAACAATCACACCCAAGATCTACTCTTTTATCATGGACAGAAATACTTCACCCCCTCTACTGTAACATTCCCTTGGCTCTTTGCAACCCAAATGCATGACCCTGCATTTTTTAGCATTAATTCTCAGCAGTCAAATTCTTGACCATTCTTCAAGATTTACTAGAGCCTTCTTCACGTTACCTACAACTTCCTGGGTCTCTCCCCTAGTGACGATTTTGGTAGTATCTGCAAAGAGGCAAACTACCTGACAGCCCTTCCTCAATATCACTTTAAAAAAATGTTAAAAAGAATAAGACCAAGGATAGATCTCTGTGGCTAGGGCTGGCCCATCCACTAGGCAAACTGGTAGACCCTGGTAGGTGGCATCACTATTCCCACCCTCTGGAAGCAACAGCTGAACTGCTATTTCAGCACCATGGTGGGTTTTAAAACACCCATACACATGCATGCAGTTCTGGCCTGCCACCCTCCAAGAAAGTTGCATTGGAGGGGGAGGGGGGGCAGGAATGGCAGGCCATGGGTGCACATGTGTGCAGGTACTTTCAGTCCCAATGCAGTGCTAAAGTGGCAGTTCAGCTGCCGCTGCTTCAGCACAGGGAGGTGACTGCCATGGCAGGCTGGTCAGAGAAGCAGTCTGTTGTGGGGGTGGCAGAAACCCTCATGCCGCCACTGTCTGTGGCACACCACTGACAATATCCTTCTCCTCAGAGTGAGCTTCATTTACCTGTACCCTTTGTCACCTCCAACTTAACCAAATTCTAACCGCGTCGGTCACTTTAGGGTCCATCCCTAGGATGCTCAATTTATTTATAAACGTTGCCTGTGTGGAACAGTGTCAAAGGCTTTACTGAAATCTAAGTAAACCACATCTAGAGCTCTCCCTCAGTCCAACTCTCTGGTCACCCAATCAAAGAAATTAATTAGATTTGTCTGACAAGACCTGCCTCTAGTAAACCCATGGTGCCTCTAATCCTGCAACCACTGGACTCCAGAAACCTCATTATCTTTTGTTTTAGCAGTGTTTCCATTAATTTCCTTACTAGAGAGGTCAGACTATCTCATCTTTACTTCTGCTTTTGTGTAGAGGGATAACATGCACCCTTCTCCAGTCTTCTGGAACCATTCCCAACTCTAAAGTAGTACTGAAAAGGTCAGACAGTAGAGCCATCAGAAATTCCCTAAGTTCCTTCAGTAGTCTCAGATGCATCCAATCTGCCCCATCACTTTTTCTACTTTTAGTTTAGCTGGCTCCTCATGGACACAGTCTTCTGAAAATTGCCCAAGATCTGCCTGATTTCCGTTCCTGTTTCTCCGTGTTTTCGGAGGTGCTGGCCCTTCTGCATTACACAGTACAGAAACATTCATTAAACAATTCCACATTATCCTCATCTGCTCCTTCATATTCCTCCCCTACACTCTGAATCGGACAATACCACTTTAGCACTTCTTCCTCTCACTAATAGATCTGAAAAATGTTTTGTCCCCCCATTTTACTGTATTGGCCTTTTTTTTCTTCCATTTGTATCTTTGCTTTCCTGACTACTTTCCTAGCTTCTCTTAGCTTTTCCAAATATTGAAGCTCGTCTTTCTCTTTCTATGATCTCTTGCATTTTATGAAGGCTACCCTCTTTTTCCTCATGTTTTCAGCAACTTCTTTCAAGAACCACAGTGGCCTCTTTTTCCTATTACATTTATTAACTTTCCTAACAAAAAAAGTTTGTTGCTCCTAAAATATCCCCTTTCAGTTTTGCCCACTGCTTTTCTACAACCCCCAGCTGTTCCTATCCAGCTAATAACTCCTTGAGGTATTGCCCCATCTTGAGAAAGTTAGTTTTCCTGAAGTTTAGGACCCTCACTTTTGAATGAACCATCTCAACCCTAATCCTTATACTGAACCACACCTTCTTGATGTGAGATGATCCCCACTATAATATCATTAACACACTCTCATTCATAAGCACCAAGTCCAATTTGGCCTCCTCCTTTGAGGAGAGGGTTCTGTTGCCAATTGCTATAATAGTTCTCCCCATAGAGAATCCAGTAACAGTGAAGCAGGGTACCTCCCCAATTAACAAAATACAGGGACTTAGAACAGCACATTTTGAATATAATTAAAGAGATTTAACTTCTTTTTCTCTGAAAGGACAGCTGGGAAACCAGCAGGTACTTTGGTAGATCTCTCTCTTTTGTTTTAATAGATACCAAAACTCCACAAACAGAAAAATGGCTGGTAAAATTTGTATCACTAAAGCTGTCCCCCCCCCCCCCTCCCCATGGCAGTTGGAGGACCGGTTCCTTGTGCAGGGTGTCTGCATGCTGAAGCTCTCAGGAAACAAGTGGAGGAACTCAAAGAGGAGGTGGCAAGGCTGAGGAGCATTCAAGACAGTGAGAAGTACATTGATGAGATGCTTCTTGCAGCAACGAAGCTCTCCAGCAGAGAAGATGGACAGGGTGCCTACAGAATGTCGATGGTTGGACACAAGTCACCAGTGCCTGCAGAATCACCAATCCAACTTCTCCAGCCCTTGAATTGAAGAACCATTATGCAGCCCTGGAACTGGAGGAGGTGAAAGCAGCCCTGGAAAGGGAAGAACAAGAGATCAAGTACCCCAAAGTTGGTGACTCTCTTCTGAGGGGTACTGAGGCATCCATCTGCCAACCAGACTTGATGTCCAGAGAGGTATGCTGTCTGCCTGGTTCCAAAATCCAAGATGTTACAGAGAGTTTGCTGAGACTCATCAAGCCCACTGACTATTACCCAATGTTGTTAATCCATGTCAGAACAAATGATACTGCCAGGTATCCCTCTGAGCGTATCAAAAGTGATGTCATGGCTCTGGGACAGAGGGTGAAGCAGATAGGCGCACAAGTGGTGTTCTCTTCAATCCTCCCTGTTGAGGGTAAAGGCCAAGGCAGAGAGGCTTGCATCCTGGAGATGAATGCATGGTTGTGTGAATGGTGTCATTGAGAGCGTTCTGGTTTCCTGGACCATGGGATGCTGTTCCAAGAGTTGCAGAGCAGAGATGACATCCATCTGTCCAAGAAAGGTTGACATTTCTTCAGTAGTAGACTGGCTAATCAACTGAAGAGGACTTTAAACTAGATTCGTTGGGGATGGGCGATGAAAGCCCCCAGGTAAGTGATACATGAAATACCTCTATGGAAATGGGGAAAATGGGGTAAAATATGGAAAGGGGTGTGTATAAATGCCCGTAGCTTGGGAAATAAGAGCCCCAAGGTTGAAGCTTTGGTGGGAGTTGATGACTTGGAGTTAGTGGCAGTTACAGAAACATGGTTCACAGAAAACCATGACTAGGATGTAACTATACTAGGCTATACTTTATTCAGAAAGGACAGGGTAGGAAGAAGGGGAGGAGGAGTGGCACTATATGTACAACATAATATTAAAGCTTTGGAATTAGAGAGCTTAAAAGGGAGAGAGAGGAGGCATTGTGGGTAAAACTAGAAAGAGGAAAAGAGTAATCTATTTGCATTGGTGTGATATACAGCATGTTGAAATCATCTATCAGTAGCACAAAACACCTGCCTAATACAGACGTTTCCAATTTCTTCATGTTTTAAAGCAGTCTGACTATCTAATGTTCCTAGCATTCAAACTGTAAGTCTTGATGATCAAAGATTTTACTACTAATCTATAAGCCTAGTAGGTACAGCAGCTAATATGCACTTCTGGTATCCCATCTGTCCCTATTACATTTTCTATTTTTAGTTCAGCTAGTTTCTCACAAACACAGTCTTTGAAAAGTTGTTCATGATCTGCCTCACTTCTGTCCTGAAAAACATTCAAGATCCACCTAGTATTCAATCTGGCACTAGAAGTTATGGAAGCTAATATGCACTTCTACTGTAGTAGAGAAAAAAAATCTGGTGATCAATCACATTGGCTGAATCAATGGACTATCGCATGTAATTGCCCTACAGAAAAAGTTGTTTTAGCCTCACTTTAGAACCATAAATACACACTTGTGGAGTTCACACTACAGCATGGCTCACTTACTGACTTCCTCATCTGGAGTCTCAATGTGTGGATAAGACAATGGTACAAGGAAGAGAGCTTGGGATTTGTTAGGAACTGGGCAACATTCTGGGGAAAGGAGGGGTTTTCCCAAAGGGACTGGCTCCACCTTCATCGGGATGGAGCCAGACTGCTGGCATTAACCTTTAAAAAGGAGTTAGGGAAAAGCAGTCACCCAAGAGCGCATGGTTCAGAAGGATGTATCTTTGAAGGATACTAGCAAAAGAGGGAAGTTAGAGAGGTTCTAATAGCGACAAAAGTAACCCAAATGCCCTTAAGTACAGAGCAGACAGAGATTAAAGATTCCAAATTGCTCTTGCCTATCAATAACCAGATTAATATGAATAAAATACAACCTCTAGAATGTCTGTATGCAAATACTAGAAGTCTAAAAAATAAGATGGGAGACTTAGAATATATAGCACTAAATGAGAGGCTAGATATGATTGGTATCTCAGAGACCTGGTAGAAGGAGGACAACCTGGGTACAAATTATATTACAATGATAGAGCCAAATTGGTTGAGAAGTTGCACTGTTAGAGAGAGCATTGGATCACACAGGATTAAAGTTTTACAGGAAACCAAATACACTGTAGAATCTCTATGGATTGTAAAAAGGGGAAAGTGATTGCAGTGGGGGTGTACTACCGACTGCCTAGTCAGAATGAACAAATGGATGATGAAATGCTCAAAGAAATCAGTGCTATATATTCTAAGTCTCCCATCTTATCTAGCATTTGCATATAAACATTTTAGAGGTTGTATTTGATTCATATGAATCTGTTTATCAGTAGACGGGGTCATTTGCAATCTTTAAACTCTGTCTGCTCTGTACTAAAGGGCATTTGGATTACTTTTGTCTTTATTGGAACCTCTATCGATATGCTCTAACTTCCCTCTTTTGCTAGTATCCTTCAAGGATGCATCCTTCCGAACCATGCGCTCTTGGGCAACTGTTGGCTTTCCCCTATTATCTAGTTGAAAAGCTGCTCTATCTCCTTTTTAAGGGTTAATGCCAAAGGTTTGGTTCTATCCAGGTTAAGGTGGAGCCCATCCCTTTGGAAAAGCCTCTCCTTTCCCTAGAATGTTTCCCAGTTCCTAACAAATCCAAAACCCTTTTCCTTGCTCCAACATCTCATCCATGCATTGAGATTCTGGAGCTCTGCCTACCTTTTGGGTCCTGCGCATGGAATGGAAAGGATTTAGCCTCCAGAAAGCTCCCTCCTACATTTTCCTATGTCATTGGAACCAACATGTACCAAGACAGCAGACTCCTCCCCAGCACTATCAAAAACTTTGTCTAGGTGGCACATGAGGTCCGCTACCTTCACACCAGGCAGGCATGTTTCATCTACCAGCCATCCAGCTATCTATATGTCTAATAATGGAATCACCCACTATAACGGCCGTCCAAACCCTTCCTTCATGGGCATATGGCCCTGGAGAAATCTCCTCTGTACGAGAACGTTTTACATCACCTGGAGGACAGGTCCTAACTACAGGATCACTTCCTGCCACACCAGGATGATGCTGTCCTGTCACGTGACCTCTTCTCTCCATGACAACAGAGATGCTACCAGACTGGAGGTGGGACTTTAGTACGACGTCCCTGTAGGTCTCATCTATATACCTGTCTGCCTTATGTCCTCCAAGTCTGCTACTCTAGCATCCAGAGATTGGACTCGTTCCCTGAGAGCAAAGAGCTCCTTGCATCTAGTGCACATGTAAGACCCCTCACCAAATAGGAGAAAATCATACATGTGACATTCAATGAAAAAGACTGGAAAGCCCCCATCTCACTGCTGGACTGCAGTCTGCATCTTAGTGTTAAGGTTTTGTTTAAGTATTTAAGTTGGCTACTTACTTAAATTTGCTGGGGATACTTATACTAATACAACTATACCCAATACGTTTAATGGAATTTGTTCCTCAAGATTAATCTCAGTTCCTTAATTAATCTGTTCCTGATGAGAATAACATGCCACACCTGAAAGTGAATATGGGCACTTTCTTCCCTATAATAAGATTATCCTTGGGGTGGGTGGGAGTTGGGGGTCAGTGGGAGGGAAAGAAGACTTAATAAAAGCTGGCTTGCTACCCTGTGCCATGACCTGTGTTTCAAAATGTAAAGTCCTACCAATTTCCTGGGTGATTCACACAGCCCTTGGTTTGATAGAGAGGGCCTTTCAAATTGCCCCTTTGATCTGTCACTTGGCTTTAAACACCTATTTAAGACAACTTCACAGATCGTTTGCCTCCTAAGTGGAAGTCCTCTTTGTAAAAGGTCACTAGAAACAAGTTTATTTCTTTCTTCTCAGGGACTATTTATTCTACTTTTTATGCTAAGCTATACTCAGATTTGATTTAAATAAAAAGTTCTCTAGAAACTTACTATTTACTATTACTATTAATTCTTACTATTACTATTTACTGTATTTTACTTTCTATGCTAAGCTGTACTCTGATTGGATTTAAATTAAAAGCTCTCTGGTTGTAATAAGACCTGACTGACTCAGCAAAAACACTGAATTTCTAAGATACACAGATTTATCAGCTTTAACCCAAAGAATTCCCCTTTCCCCCCAAGATTTTGAGTATATTCCAGAAGATAAATAAATACTTACAAGTGCATATCTTTTTCCAGCTCTAGCAGTCCCTTTTGGTAGTCCTCTCCTGGAGGAAAGGTCTATAAGGGGAAATTTTCACTTAACGTTAATTTCCTTTCCTGGAATCCTGCTAGACCAGTCCAGACAAGCGGGTTTAGTTCCCCTACCAGCAGATGTTGGAGGCAGAGAAAGAGAAAAAAAAAAACCTACCAGCAGCCTGATTGGCTATTCCCTGGTAATATCTAGCTAACCCCAATAGAGGGCGCTCCAGTATTGTTAAAAAACATATCCAAATGTAAAGAAAAAAAGGAACCCAAATTGGATTAAATCAGAAACATCAGGAAAAAGAATCCAATTTGCCCAACAATTCCCCTAAATACTCAAACCATATATTTTTGTCAGAGCTTGTCAGCCCAGTGTCAGGAAATTTTCCAAAGACACCACCGTGACCACTCCTTTTATTAAATAAAGTTAAGATTAGGAATAAAGTCCATAACTTAGCTGTATGCCAAAGCGCCGCCAAGACGCCGAAACACCTAATAGACGACGTGGCTCACGTTTCGGGTTTTTCACCAACGCATACAGAAAACCCTGCTTCAGGTCCAACGAATCAGCAATTGGCAGATCTTCAGCTTGTAGGCCCCAAGGAATGTCACCTACTTTATCGTCGCCGGCGTCTGACGTCAGAATGATGAGGAGAGCAGTTAGAGCCAATCACATACAATCTACAACTGAGCCAAAGGGGGATACCCACTGCACAGGGAATCCCCAAATGGACAGCCGGAGTGAAGATAAAAGCACAATTCAAATTATAGTGTACCAGTCCAGTTGGGAATTGAGCCCCTCCGGAAAAACTGAGTTGAGGAGGTAAATCCAGCGCTGTTCACATAGCTGAATTTTTTGTTCGTGATCGCCCCCCCGGGGATCCGGCGGGACAAAATCCTGCACCCGCCATCGTAATGCAGTAAAAGCATGACCCTTTAACAAGGCAGTACAGTGTAACACGCTTCTCTGTTATCAGAGTTTTCACCCTCGAGCCTTAAAACAGGGTCTACCTTTCGGACAGTTCCTACGTTTACGCCGTAACTGTTCGACCTTACAGGCTTTTAAAGTACATGCTCGGGAGCTTGAACAACGACTGCTTCAATGGGGCTATCCACAACTGGTGGTTTCCAGGGCATACAAAAGGGTGCGTCATTTACATCGCGAATGGCTTTTGTCTCCTTCTACTCCGAAGATCACTGATTCTGTAATTACTGGAGTTTTGCCATACACGCGTCACATTACTCAGGTTACAAGATTGTTGCACCAATTCTGGCCGATTCTTGGGATACATGCTTGTTTTCGGGACCGGACTCTGCAAGTTGCATATTCCCGCACTGCAAATCTGCGGGACAAAGTTATGATAACTGTTTTGCCTGAGGATCGTCCTCCCAGGTTTCATGCTGACAGTGGCCACTTTGCTTGCGGCCAATGTGCTTACTGTGCTTTAACTCTGGAGGGTCCTGATTGGGTCGATGGGCGCACGTCTTGAAAGCTCACCACGCGCTGGCACACGGATTGTTCTACTGAATTTGTTGTTTATCTGATTGTATGCCCATGCTCCCTTTATTATGTTGGCCGTACTAAGCGGGCCATTAAAGTTCGCCTTTCCGAACACGCCTCTCGCCTCCGCACTAAAAGCCTTTCGGCTCCTATGGTGGAACATCATTTGTTAAAGGGTCATGCTTTTACTGCATTACGATGGCGGGTGCTGGATTTTGTCCTGCCGGATCCCCGAGGGGGCGATCGCGAACAAAAACGTCAGCTATGTGAACAGCGCTGGATTTAACTCAGTTTTTCCGGAGGGGCTCAATTCCCAACTGGACTGGTACACTATAATTTGAAGTGTGCTTTTATCTTCACTCCGGCTGTCCATTTGGGGATTCCCTGTGCAGTGGGTATCCCCCTTTGGCTCAGTTGTAGATTGTATGTGATTGGCTCTAACTGCTTTCCTCATCATTCTGGCGTCAGACGCCGGCGACGATAAAGTAGGTGACATTCCTTGGGGCCTACAAGCTGAAGATCTGCCAATTGCTGATTCGTTGGACCTGAAGCAGGGTTTTCTGTATGCGTTGGTGAAAAACCTGAAACGTGAGCCACGTCGTCTATTAGGTGTTTCGGCATCTTGGCGGCGCTTTGGCATACAGCTAAGTTATGGACTTTATTCCTAATCTTAACTTTATTTAATAAAAGGAGTGGTCACGGTGGTGTCTTTGGAAAATTTCCTGACACTGGGCTGACAAGCTCCGACAAAAATATATGGTTTGAGTATTTAGTGGAATTGTTGGGCAAATTGGATTCTTTTTCCTGATGAAAAAACATATCCAAACAGATATCACCCCGAACCAGAATGAAGAAAAAGAGGAAAACAAACTATATACAAGAGGTGATAACACTCCGCTGCCAAGTCTTGGCTCCTCAGCAATACACCTCTGATCCAGAAATCCAGAATGGAAGTTGTCTGGACTGGTCTAGCAGGATTCCAGGAAAGGAAATTAACGTTAAGTGAAAATTTCCCCTTCCAGAACATCCTGCTAGACCAGTCCAGACAAGCGGGAAGTACCCAAGCTAGCTGCTCTTTGGGTGGGAAGATACAGCCATCAAAACAACCTTTGCTCCGAACTGCGCCTCTTCCCGAGATTGAATATCAAGCTGGGAGGACCATTTGGCCATCCTGCAAATATTAAGAGGATGAACGTGAGAGCGCTCCGCCCACGAGGTAGCTTGTGCCCGCATGTGTGCTTGGAAGCAGCTTGACCCTTACGGGGTCCCGTAAAAAGTACGAAAAGGTGATCAGAGATACGGAAAGGATTTGTCACCTGAAGATACCTACGAAGGATCCTGCCGAGGTCCAGCAAACGAAGGCTCTTATTGTCACGCTCACACTGATTCTTAGCAAAACAAGGTAGAAAATTGGCTCATTGATATGAAAGGGCGTAAGTACCTTTGGAAGGAACGAAGGCACAGTGCGCAAGGAAACTCTCCTTAGAGAAAACAAGATACGGATCCCTGCATGAAAGTGCTTGTAACTCAGATACCCTTCATGCCGAAGTTATCGCTACTAGAAACACAGCATCAAATCTCTCAACGTTGCATGTGTAAGCAGCTCAAAAGGCACCTGCATCAAACTACCTTAGGTGCTTTAAGGAAACGGGACACATCCGCATGAGATGCTAAGGAGCGACCCCCAACAGGACCTCGGAAACAAGTTAATGCCGCTACTTAAACCCAAAGAGACCCCAAGGCTAGACTCTTATCTAGGCCGTCCTGGAGGAAGGTAAGTATATTTGGGATTCTCGCCCTCCAGGGAGAGATACAGTTCTGCGCGCACCAGGACTTGAAGCTCGAAGACTCACCATATGCGGGAATACGCTAGGGAAGCCGACGGGCGGCACACTTTCAGCAGGGTGGCGACTACGCGACTTGAGTAACCTTTCTTGCTCAAGCAATGGCGTTCAAGAGCCAGGCTGTAAGTGAGTAAGGAGCCGGGTCGTTCATCACAATTGGACCCTGATGTAGTAGCCCCCAGCGGGATCCCAGATGCAAAAGAGTTCACTTTAAGCGGATGAGATCCACATACCAAGGCCTCCAAGGCCAGTCCGGAGCTATTAGGATCACTCTTTCCCAGTGTGCGAGAACTCTCCGAAGCACTTTGCCGATCAGCACCCATGGGGGAAAGATGTACAGCAGAGCCTCCTGTGGCCATGGTTGAGCTAAGGTATCCAATCCAGCGGACTGAAACTCCCTCCTGCAACTGAAACACTCCGGTACCTTGGTATTCGCTGATGTTACCATTAGATCCATTACTGGTTGCCCCCATGCTCCGACAGTCTTCTGAAACGCCCAAGGGGCTAGCTCCCATTCCCCGGGATCAAAAGCGTGTCGGCTGAGGAAATCTGCCTGAAAGTTGTCCACCCCGGCGATATGCTGCGCCAAGAGAACCTGTAGATGTGCCTCTGCCCAGGGAAGGAGACAGGTCATCTCCCTCGCTACACCTAGGGACTTGATGCCGCCCTGGGCATATATGTCACTGTTGTTGTGTTGTCGCATAGAACCCGTACCGCCTGGTCCTTGAGAAGAGGCAGAAAATATCTTAGGGCGAGGTGAACCGCCCACGCTTCCAGCCAATTTATGGGCCAGCGTGCTTTGCGAACTGACCAAGTACCCTGCATCGAGTGATGCTGACAGACAGCACCCCATCCGTAGAGACTCGCATCTGTTGTTACCAGTAACCAACAGGGGTTCTCCAGGGACACACCTCTGAGGAGATGACAGTGCACCAGCCACCACTGCAGGCTGCTTTGAGCCTCCGGGAGGAGCAGCAGCCGGATGTCGTAGACTTCCAACATAGGAGACCAGCGTGAAAGGAGAGAACTCTGAAGCTCCCTCATGTGCACTCTGGCCCAAGGCACGACTTTGATAGTAGCCACCATGGATCCCAGTATTTGAAGGTAATCCCATACCCTTGGAGCTGACTGAAGGAGAAACAAATGAAGCAACCTGTCAACTTGCGAAGCCGCTCACATGTCAACAAGACTCCCCTGCATGGTGTCGAAGCGGGCTCCTAGAAACTCTAGTTGCTTGGACGGATGAAAATGGCTCTTGGCAACATTGACCACCCATTCGAGACTCTCGAGGAATTACACCACTTGAGCGACTGTTTGACAGGCTTCAAACAGGGAGTCTGCTCAAATCAACCAGTCGTCCAGGTAAGGATGCACCTGGATTCCCCGTTTGCGCAGAGCCGCTGCGACCACTACTATGACCTTGGAAAAGGTACGCAGAACCGAAGCCAGGCCGAAGGGCATTGCACCAAACTGGAAGTGCTGACCCAGTACTGCAAACCGTAGGAAATGCTGTTGGTCTTCTCTGATGGGAATGTGGAAGTAAGCTTCCGCAAGATCTAGAGAGGCGAGGAACTCACCTCTGCATACTGCCTGGATCACCAAGTGAAGCGTCTCCATTCGGAATCGTGGCACCCGCAGACATCGATTTACCCCTTTGAGATTCAGAATTGGGCGGAAGGACCCATCTTTTTTGGGTACTACGAAATAAATGGAGTAACAACTGCAGCCTCTCTTCTCGAGGGACCGGTTGAATAGCCCTCAGAAGGCGGCGGCGGTGCACGGTGGAGCGAATCGCCTCTCTCCTCAGGGACCTTCTCCCGAGTGAGATGACGAACGCATTGGGAATGGGTCGGGAACATTCAAGAGCGTAACCTTGGGAGACTATGTTGAGGACCCAATGATCCGAAGTAACGAGAGACCATTGACGAGAAAACAGAGCCAAACGCCCACCTACTGGAGGAGTCTCTCCGGACGGACTGATCTCCCGAAAGGACTCCTGGGGAGGGCTGTCCGGCCAGTCAGCGGGAAGATCTCACAGGGCTGGAGAACTTGGCAGGTCCCGAGTAGGACTCGGATCCTTTGCGGGCACCCCAAAAGGACTGTACCCTCTGACCAAAACGTCCAGTTATCAACGAGGCAGAGGGCTTCTCTGGACGGTAGCAATGAGCATCGCGATATCTGGAGATGCGTCGCGAGGTAGGCGAATATCGATGGGAGGGACGCCTAGAAGCAAATTTAGCCTTATCTTCCAGAAGACGTTGGGGGTCGAACTTCCCCTAGGTCTTTGACCAAGTTGTCAAGGTCCTCCCCAAAGAGAAACTTTCCTCTGAAAGGAAGTCTAGAGAGGCGTGCTTTAGACGCAGAATCAGCCGACCACTGGGCGAAGCCAGAACCATATGCAAGATACTGTAACCGCCACCACTGATCTAGTCGAGAGGCGTAAGAGATCGTAAAAGGTATCTGCCAAGAAGGCTGTGACCGATTCCAGACGAGCCAGAGCTGGATCCTCTGGCAGATGTTGAATCCAGCATAGAAGAGCTCTGGCCGCTAGGCCCCCACAAACAGCGGCCTGGAGAGAGAAAGAAGCCGCCGAAAAGACAGTCTTGAGAAGGCTCTCTATTTTCCTATCCTGTTGATCATGAAGTGCTGCACCACCCTCCACTGGAATGGTGGTGTGCTTCGTTACTCCGGTCACAAGGGCATCCACTTTGGGGTACGCCAGCCACTTCTCCAAGTCAGACGAAACCCAGAGGTAAAGCTGACCTAGGAGGCGGGCTGTATGGAGGGGGATTTCTGGAGAGTCCTATTCTCGAGACACCATTTGTTGTAGCTCTGCTGAGAATGGGAAAGCTCTAGATGGCTTGCGAATGCCTTGAAATATCAGGTCAGGCTGGGGAATGGCAGAAGGCTGTGGGTTCTGTTGCTCCGGCTGATCCGTTAGCCATAGGGCTTTGACCACCTGTACAATCAGGGCCGGCAATTCCTCTTTGCGAAACAAGCGAATGTCCTGTGTCTCGCTTTGACCCTCTGCAGAAAACTCGAGGGGGACCATTCTCCATCTTCCCGGTCCGATCTGCTCTCGCTCTCGTCCCCCAAAGACAGCCCTTCCTCTGGTGCTTTTGGCCAAGCCCTAGTAGCCCAGGAGACCTCTTTTGGTGGCCGTGCATCCACCCTTGCTATGCCTTCTTGTCTAGAGTGCTTGTGGGATCCTGAACCCAAAGACTGAGGGATCTGAGTCAGGGCATCCACTGTGGTAGCAGAGGAATTAGACTGCCAGAGATCCCAGGCCTGTCTAAAAAGGGATAAAAACTGGGTATCCAGGGCATGCATCGGCTCCTGCTGCCTGAAAGACTCCAGAACAGGAGTTAAACGAGGAGGAGAGAGAGCCTCTCTTGCCGGGGGGGGGGGGGGGGGGGGAGTGGAGGGGGGGGCGTACTGGGTTCCTCTAACAGCAGAGGATGCGCAACCAAACTGCCTCTGTCCTGAGCCCCCTTGGCTAATGTCACCAAAGTCTCCCCAGGATGAGCAAGACATGCAGAACAAATGCCATCCCTTAAATCTTTATGCTTCTTTGTGCAGACCATGCACCGTTGAAGGGAAGGCATGTCACAGGTGAATCGCAGCTGACCGCGGGCTCCGGTGAAGAATAAAAATAAAAAATCAAATCTAGGTGTTGAAAAACAAAATCAAACAGGCAAACACTAGCAGAGAAGACAGAAAATGAGAAAATAAATTCTCTCCACAAAGCCTGCTGAAAACGGAGCTGCACAGCAAAAATCGCCAAAACAAAATGGCTGCCGCTAAAAATACCGCCAAAAATAAAATCAACCAGAGAGCTAGGGCACTAGAGACATGCAGGAAATTCTCCAAACGGACAGAGGTTGTCCCGACGGCGTCCTGATCAAAATCAGGAGAGGGGAGGGGGGAGGAAAAAGGAGGACCTTTGAGGTTTTACTCACTGCGTTGGAACAGAGTGCTGAAGAGGCCAAGGCAGACCTGGATAAGGCTGCAGCCAGGAGCGTAGCAAGGCTGCTGATAAGCTGCAGGCTCCCCCAATGACCGGCTGCTCTGCTCCTCATGAGCTGACGCCGGTTTCCTCCCTGACAGAGAGGGAGACTCACATGGTCCTCCTGACCAGGAACTCAACCTCAATCTGTCCCACAAAAATATAGCTGGGAAACCCAGAGGGGCACCTCAAGTGCGCCCTGGGTACATCCAGCAAAAATGACCACAAGTGTTAAAATTAGGCCCCACATCTGCCGGAGGCAGAGAAATACTGGAGCGCCCTCTACTGGGGTTAGCTAGATATTACCAGGGAACAGCCAATCAGGCTGCTGGTAGTTTTTTCTATTTCTCTGCCTCCAACATCTGCTGGTAGGGGAACTAAACCCGCTTGTCTGGACTGGTCTAGTAGGATGCTCTGGAAACCATTATTAAAGAGGACCCGGGAAATCCACTGCTTGTCCCAATATATGCATTGTGGAACCTGTATGTCTTTTTGGGAAACAGCTAGGTACTTGTGACCTGGATTGGCTATGGTTGGAAACAGGATACTGGGCTTGATGGACTTGGTCTGACCCAATATGGCACATCTTATGTTCTTATGTCTTTTCTGTATGGTCCCAGTGCTTATCAGATTTCTGCAGTGGTGATTTTAAGTATGTCTGCTGGCTGGGGCGGCCCAAGGGGGGTGCGTGGCCATGTGCGGAGGCTCATTGTGGGGCCTCATTTGCATAAGAATTCTCATTTGCATAAATATTAGCGTAACGTTAACATACCTCTTAATGAGTATCTGGATAAATAAAGTCTTCCAGATTTCTACATTACTATACTCCAGTGCCAACCGCCAGGCACATTAGAAAGTACTATAACACTGACCATTTTAAACCCATAACAAACCCACCATATCATAACAGTACTACCAGGACTCACAAAGCACCAAATCCTAAGGCAACACTGCAAATATTAAATCAATACATCTCAGAGAATACCAATACATCTCCTACTTGGGAAAGAGAACAAGTGGCACTGTCAAACAGACTACACGAATAGAATACCTCAGCTCGGTTACACATGCAGAACATAGACCGTCAAACAAAGAACATGGAATCACAATTTAGAAATCGGAAGACAATTAAATTGGGAACCCCTAGTCAAACTTGGAATGTACAACACTATAAATTAATTTCCTTTTGTACTAAACAAAAATGCAAAGACGTTAGTGATACACATTTCCCAGAGCTGACATATTCCAGTTAATAAATTCAAAATAAAAAAAGTATTTTTCTACCTTTTGTTGTTTGGGCATTTTATTTTTCAATTGCAATTGTTCCAGTCACTTTCTTCTAGTTTCTTCTGTCTTCTGCTAATTCTCCATTGTCTGCTGTCCATTTGTCCTTTCTTCTCTCTTCTAGATTTTTTACATTCTATCTTCTACATCTGCTTTAACATACTGATCTTTCCCCTTTTGCTCTTTCCCCAATTTATTTTTTATTCCTTTATCATCCATTCAAATTTCACATTTCCATCCTCAATCCCCACTTACTCTGCCAATACCCAGCAACTTGTAGATTTTTCTTCTCTCCCACACAAAATATCTTTCCCCCCTCCATCCTCACTCCCCCAGCCCCATCCCCTTCTACTCCTCCCCCAAAATCAGCTCCCTTCTTGTTCCAGCCCCACTCAGCATCCGCTCCCTTCTAATTGCATTCTCCCCCCTCGCATCAGCCCATTTCCAGTCCTATTCCACCCCCCAAACAGCTCATTTCCAGTCCTATTCCACCCCCCATCAGCCCATTTCCAGTCCTATTCCACCCCACAAACAGCTCATTTCCAGTCCTATTCCACCCCCCATCAGCCCATTTCCAGTCCTAGCCTCCCCAGTCAGCTCATTTCCAGTCCTATTCCACCCCCCATCAGCCCGTTTCCAGTCCAAGCTCTCCCCATCAGCTCATTTGCAATCCTAGGCCCCCCCCCATAAACCAATTCCAATCCTATTCCAGTGAGCTGATGGGGGGGCTTAGACTGGAAATTGGGCCGAATGTGGGGGAGCTTCAGCCCATTTCCAGTCCAAGCTTCCCCACACTCAGTCCATTTCCAGTTCTAGCACCCCCCAATCAACTAATTTCCAGTCCAAGCTGCCCCTATCAGCCATTTCTAAAAATAGACCCCCCATTGGACATTTCCAATCCTATTCCAGAACCACATCAGTCCCTTTCCAATCCTACACCCCCAAAAGCCCATTTGCTGTCCTAGTCCTCCTCATCAGCTCATTTGCAGTCCTAGCCACCCCCCCCTCACTCAGCCCATTTCCATTCTCTAGCCCCCCTCACTCAGCCCATTTCCAATCCTAGCCTCCCCCCCCCACTCAGCCCATTTCCAATTGTAGCCCCCCAGTCCATTTCAAGCCCCAAGAGTACCAATAATCGAAGAGCCCCACAGCAGGCTTTAGCAGCTCACGGCAGGCTCACGTCAGCTTGTTACAGCCGCTGAAGTGAAGAGCGTTGTTCCCTTCACTTCAGCTGCTGTATTGTAATGAAGATCGCAGGCACGCCAGAGGTCAAAGGACACTTCCTGTGTCCTGGCTCTCAGCACTCCTGCTACCTTCGCACCAAGCAGGCATGTTACCAGGCGATCCTCACGTCCACCAGCCACCCAGCTATCTACATGCCTAATGATCGAATCACCAACTATAACGGCTGTCCTAACCCTTCCCTCATGGGCACATGGCCCTGGAGAAATTTCCTCGGTGCGAGAGGGTTTTACATCACCTGTAGGACAGGTCCTAGTTACAGGATCACTTCCTGCCACACCAGGGTGATGCTCTCTTGTCACGTGACCTCTCTCCTCCATGGCAACAGGGATGCTGCCAGACTGGAGGTGGGACTTCAGGACTATATCCCTGTAGGTCTCGTCTATGTACCTCTCTGTCTTTCTTATGTTTTCCAAGTCTGCTACTCTAGCCTCTAGAGAACGGACTTGTTCCCTGAGAGCAAAGAGCTCCTTGCACCTAATGCACAAGTAAGACCTCTCACCATACATGTGACACTCAATGCAAAAGACTGGAAAGCCCCCATCCCGCTGCTGGACTGCTGTCTGCATCTTAGTTTTAAGTTTTTGTTTAGATCTTTAAGTTCTTTACTTACTAAGGGTTGCTATGGATATTTATACCAATAAAACTGTACCTAATACGTTTAATATACCTTGTTCACCTGAAACTTAATTAATCTCAGGTCCTTAGTGTATGTCTGATTTGGGTAACAAGCTTCACCTGAGAGCACCTCCTGTCTTTTAAGATGTGTGAGTACCTATAAAGCTACAATTATCCCAGGGGTGGGATGGAAATAACACTTATTAAAAAAGGGCTGCTACACAGTACCCTGTCCTGTGATGCTGAGGTAAGCTATATTCTTATTTGATTTAAATTATAGCTCTTTGCTGCTGCTAGGCTCTAACTTATTATGAAATTTAAACTACAAGCTGTCTGCTGGGTTCTAAATTTAACCAGAAAGCTCTCTTCTGTGTTTTAAATTTAAACTAAAAGTACTTTGCTAATGCTAGGCCCTGAGTGACTATTAAATTTAAACTACAGCTCTCTGCTGGGTATGAAATGTAACCAGAATGTTCTCTTCTGTGTTTTACATTTAAACTGCTGCTACTAGGCCCTGACTGATTTAACAAAAAATAGTGGGTTCACAGATTAAATAGCTTTAATAGATAGAATTCCTTTCAGAAAATTCCCAGAAGTATATACTCACAATTGCAGATCTCTCTCCAGAAGTAATCCATTGCTGGACCACCAATGGATTCAACTGCCATTCGTGGGGCTGGAGAATCCTGCTTAGCTTGTCTGCTAAGAAGTTCTCCTGACCAGGTAGATAAACTGCTTTGAGAAACATGCCTTGTCTGACCGCAAAGGAGCAAAGGTCCAGTGCCTCTTGACATAGGAGCCTGGACCCTGTGCCCTCTTGTTTGTTCACGTAGAACATTGCTACCTGATTGTCCGTCTGAACTAGGACAGACTGTTGAGAAAGAGCACGGCAGAAAGTTTGCAGAGATAAGCGGATTGCTCGCAGCTCTAAAAGGTTGATCTGCTGTGTGGCCTCCTGAGGGGGACCACAGGCCTTGAGTGCACATGCCCTGGCAATGTGCTCCCCAGCCCTTTAAGGATGCATCTATCGTTAGCACCCTGGTGTGTGCTGGAGCCTGAAAAGGTACGCCCTTGAGAAGGTTTGGTAGATGTAACCACCACTGTAAGGAGTTCAGAAGTCATCTGGACACCTTTACTCTGTCTCGAAGGTCGCCGGTGGCTTGTGTCCACTGATCTCCGAGACACCATTGAGCAGCCCGCATGTGCAGGTGGGCATTCGGGGTCACATGTACAGTGGATGCCATGTGGCCCAGAAGCCGCAAGTAGTGCCTGGCGGAAACCTGAGAATTGCTTTGGAACTGGTTTGCCAACTCTATCAATCTGGCCCTTGCCTGAAGGGTGTCCAGTCTCGCCCCTATAAACTCTAGGTTCTGAGAGGGGAGCAAAGTGGACTTCGCATAGTTTATGACAAAGCCCAGATGTTGAAGAGAAACAGTGTGAAGAGTGGCCTGTCGGGCCTCCTGGAATGATTAGCCAGTCATCCAGGTATGGGAAGACATAAATCCCCCGATTTCTGAGAAAAGCCGCCACCACCACCAGGCATTTGGTGAAAACCCTGGGGGCAGAGGTCAGGCCAAAGGGAAGTACCCTGTACTGAAAATGGTTTCCTCCCACCACAAATCTGAGATATTGTCTGTGGTCTGGATGGATGAGGATGTGAGTATAAGCATCCTTTAGGTCTAAGGAGCATAGCCAGTCTCCCTGCTGGAGGTAGGGCAGCAGTATCCCAAGGGTAAGCATCTTGAACTTTTCCCGCTTGAGAAACTTGTTCAGATTTCACAAGTCTAGGATAGGTCTGAGGCCTCCTGTTCTCTTTGGTACTAGGAAGTACCTGGAGTAGAAGCCTTGCCCTTCCAGGTGGTGCGGCACCGGTTCCACCGCCTGTTCCTTTAGAAGACTTGCCAACTCCTGAAGGAGGAGGTTCCTGTGCAGAGGGAGTCTTGGAGGCTCCCCTGGATGGTAGAATGGGGGTAGCTGGTGGAAATGGAGCATATAGTCTTTCTGGACTATGCTCAGTACCCAGGTATCCCCTGCGATGTCTAGCTACCTTTAGGCGTACAGAGTCAGCCAACCCCCAGTGCCGAGTGGAGCCACCAGCGGAGGAGAGGCTATGCTGTGGGAGTCAAAACCCCGCTCCCTGCAGGAGCCGGAGCTGGCGGCTTGGGGGTCTTCGGCCTACGGGGCCCAAGTCCCTGCCCCTTGGCCTGCTGGCCCTGTTGGGGAGCTGGAGAGGCCTGATACTGAGGGTAGGTTTTGTAGGCAGCACCCTTCCTCGGGAAAAAGGGCTTCTTTCCCGAGCCCTTCTTTTTGTGAGAAGGGGCAGAAGTCTTTCTGAACAGCCTTGTCCTGATGAGAGTCTCGGTCTCTTTTTCTGCAGCCTTCTCAGTCATGGGTTTGCCGAATAGGTTGTCACCTCTGAAGGGGACATCGACCAACTTGTCCTGTACCCATGACTCCGGGTCCGACTGTAGCCAGGCCTGACGGCGTGCACCAATGCTGGCCGCAGCTACCCGGGCCAAAGCCTCAAAGCTGTCATAGGCTGCTCGAGATATAAACTTCGAGCACTCCTGGATCCCTGAAGACAAGGCTTTGAACCTCTGCAAGGGTTCCTCGGAGAGGCCAGCCGAGAACCCAGCAATTTCCTTTGCCAGGTCCCGTAAGTACATGCCCACGTACAGCTTGTAAGTCTGAACACGGCAAGAGAGCATAGAGCCCTGGAAGCACTTTCTACCGAGGGCATCCAGGTTTCGGGCCTCCCGGCCAGGAGGCACCGAGGAGTGCATCTTCTGACTTTTCAGTCTGTGCATGGCCGATTCCACAACTATGGAGTTGTGCGGTAGCTGCGCCTTCTGGAACCCAGGGCTCTTACGGACTCGATAAATGGAATCGACCTGCTTGCTCAGAACTGGCGCTGAGGCCGGTGCTTCCCACATACAGAAGAGCAACCATTCCAGCATCGGAGGAACCGGAACAGTAAAGGCTTCCTTCGGAGGAAAATCGTACTGGAGGGCATCGAGCTCCTCGGCTCGAGGCTCCTCCTCGGCGTCCACCGGGAATGCCAAAGCCTTGGCCATGTCCCTGATGAAATCCGAGAACCGGCTAACCTCTGGGGGGGGGGGGGGACCTTCTCCGAGGCTCGGACTCTGGGGAGTACGACGGGACGCACCGGGTCCGGAAGGTGTCAGGAGACTCCTCATCCTCCGTTTCCCATGCCGACTCCTCCAAGGAGTCATTGAGCAGCTCCGGCCGTGTGGGCCTCGATCCCACCCTCCCTGACACCGAGGGCACCGGCGTCGACGACCTCAGCCCCGAACGGGAGGTCGAGGGAGACCGTGGCCGAGGATCGACTCGATTGACTCAAGGATCAGCTCGGCCTGGCTTCTGGGGTCGACTTAGACGTTGAGGTCCCAGTGGTTGGGGCAGATGCACCGGTCAGACCAACCATCAGTACCCGCTGCTGCTCCATGAAGGCAGCCAGGATGCTCTCCAGGGCCGTCAGCCTGAGTCCAAGCTCAGGAGACTCCTCAGCCCCCGACTCGGGCCCCAACAGCGTCAGGCCCGACATCAGTTCTCCCGGGGGAGAGTCCACGAGGACAACAGAAGTTACCAGACTCGTGGACTCTGGCTCCAGGTAAGGATGCTTGGTCGGCTGCTCCGACTCCGAGAGCCCGGGGCAGTGGTCAGGGCTGCGTGACCTGGCCCTCGAGGATCCAGGTGCCTCCACTGATACCGCCCTCACGAGCTTCTTCTTCCTTTTGTGCTCCCGGGTAGGAGATCCCCTCTCAGAGGACCCACGACGCCGCTCGGGGTCAGACTCCCGAGATGTCGAGGCCTCTGACGAAGTCCGGTCCCGGCCGGACGCAGACTCTGAAAAAATTATTTTACGCTGATGCTGACGGCTCCAAAGCGCCTTCGACGACATCTTGCCGCATGGGCCACAGACCAGCGGGTCATGGTCGGGCCCAAGGCATCGGAGGCAGCAGTCTTATGTGTCGGTGAGAGACATAAGCTTCTTACACCGATCACATTTTTTGAACCCGCTTGCAGCCATTGGGGGAAAAAGGGCCCCTGCAAGGTCAAAAGACCGGGCTGCCAGTGAAAGCAACAAAAAAAAAGTAAGAATGTTAGTCACAAAGGACAAAAAACGAAAAAGAAGTTCCAGACTCGATACCGGTGTAACGAGCCCAGGCGGGAAGGGGAACCGGCGTCGAACCGGAGAAAGAAGCGAAAATCACAGAAAAAAATCAACTTCTTCCTGGGTGACACAAACTACGTCCATTGGGCTCTGCGGAAAAAGAAAGACCGAGCAAAATGGCATCCTTGGGTGGGAAGGGGACCGCGCAGGCGCACTGCATTCCCAAAGGCTTTCTTTGAAAGCTGGGGAAATGCTCCGCACGAGGGCTCCATTGGCACCGACGTCACCCATATGTGAAGACTGACTTCCTGCTCGGCCCTGGAGAATGGGCCTGGTATAGTAGGAAACAGATCACAGAAGTTAATGAAATAATTAAGAGGACTAGATAAAGTTAAATGAACCCTTGAAGATAAAAAGGTGATTGTAGCATAAAATTAGCAGTACACTAACTCTATATTGAAGTTGAGAGGGTTCACTAAGAGAGTATGCTAAAAATCAGAAGAAAGAGAAATACTGAAACACTACTGAGAAGGCATGAGCTAAATCAGGGGTCTCAAACTCAAATTGCTTTGAGGGCCGAATGAGGACTTGTAAAGTAACCCGGGGGCCGCATAAGACACGGGCCTCATTTGCATAAGGGGCCTCATTTGCATAAATATTTGCATAATGTTGCATAATGAGTGCATGGATAAAGAAAGACTAGAAAATTTCTATATTACTATAATCCAGTGCCAACCGCCAGGCACATTAGGAACTACTACTAACACTGCCCATTTGTAACCCATAGCAAACCCCCCGTATCATAACAGCACTACCAGGACTCACAAAGCACCAGACCCTACCTATCAAAAGGCAACACTGCAAATATTAAATCAATACATTTCAGAGAACAATACATGACCTACTGGGAAAAGAGAACAAGTAGCAATGTCAAATAGGAATTACACAGAATACCTCAGCACTGTAGAAATAAAACTATAAATAATTTCTTGTACCAAAGCACAGACATTAATGATGCACATTTCCCAGAGCTGACATATTCCAGTTAATAAATTCAAAATAAAGAGATATTTTTCTACCTTTTGTGCATTTTTTTTCAGTTGCAATTGCTCCAGCCACTTCTGGTTTCTTCGTGTCTTCTGCTATCTCCATCGTCTGCTGTCCATTTGTCCTTTCTTCTCTCTTCTAGTTTTTTTCCATTCTCTCTCTCTACATCTGCTTTAACATACTAATCTTTCTCCTTTTGCTCTTTCCTCATTCCTATTTCATCCACTCAAATTTTACCCCTCCATCCTCAATCCCCACTTACTCTCCCAATACCTGGCCAATTGTAGATTTGTCTTCTCTTCCAGACAAAATATTTTTCCCCTCTCCATTTCACTTTCCCAGCTCCATCCCATTCTAATCCTCCCCCAACATCAGCTCCCTTCTAGTTCCAGCCCCACCCAGCATCTGCTCCTTTCTAGTCCCTGCATCAGTCCATTTCCAGTCCTATCCTAGCCTCACCATCAGCCCATTTCCAATCCTAGCCCCCCATCAGCCCATTTCCAATCCTAGCTCCCTCCCCTCACAGCCCATTTCCATTCCAAGCCCCCCTCCCCATCAGCCATTTGCAGTTCAAGCCCCCCTTCCACTCAGCCCATTTCCAGTCCTAGCAACCCCCCCAGCCCATTACCAGTCCTAGACCCCCCATAGCCCATAACCAGTCCTAACCTCCCCATAGCGCACTTCCAGTCTTACCCCCCCATCACCCCATTTTCAGTCTTACCCCCCCCATAGCCCATTACCAGTCCTAGTCCCCCCCATAGCCCACTTGCAGTCGTATCCCCCATCACCCCATTTTCAGTCTTACCTCCCCTCATAGGCCATTACCAGTCCTAACCCCCCAATCAGCCCACCTCCTGTCCTAACCCCCATCACCCCATTTTCAGTCCTAGCCCCCACCATAGCCCATTACCAGTCATACCCCCCCCCCTGCCAATAGCCCACTTCCAGTCCTAACCCCCATCTGCCCATTTCCAGTCCTAGCCCCCACCATAGCCCATTACCAGTCATAACCCCCCCCCTGCAGATAGCCCACTTCCAGTCCTAACCACCATCTGCCCATTTCCAGTCCTAGCCCCCACCATAGCCCATTATCAGTCATAACCCCCCCCCCCCTGCCAATAGCCCACTTCCAGTCCTAACCCCCATCTGCCCATTTCCAGGCCTAGCCCCCACTATAGCCCATTACCAGTCATAACCCCCCCCTGCCAATAGCCCACTTCCAGTCCTAACCCCCATCTGCCCATTTCCAGTCCTAGCCCCCACCATAGCC
The DNA here is from genome assembly GCA_033557465.1 of Ichthyophis bannanicus. NCBI lineage: Eukaryota > Metazoa > Chordata > Amphibia > Gymnophiona > Ichthyophiidae > Ichthyophis > Ichthyophis bannanicus. The sequence continues at coordinate 244,522,223 of CM066040.1, read as the reverse complement.
CATTACTAGTTATAACCCCCCCCAGCCCATTACCAGTCATAACCCCCCCTGCCAATAGCCCACTTCCAGTCCTAACCCCCATCTGCCCATTTCCAGTCCTAGCCCCCACCATAGCCCATTACCAGTTATAACCCCCCCCAGCCCATTACCAGTCATAACCCCCCCCCTCCCCCCTCTGCCAATAGCCCACTTCCAGTTCAGTCAGCCCCTCCATAGCTCATTACCGGCCAACAAAAAAACCCCCAAAACCCTGGCTTCTGCTGCTGCCGTTGCCGCCGTGGCAGCAGCAGAATCAATTGTCAAATTAAAAAAAAAAACTGACTTCTGCTGCTCAAGCAGCTGTCCTGCGGCCCCTTTCCCTCTGCCCGGAGATCCGACTCTGCTCTATCAGCGGCGTGCTTTTCAAGCCGCGACGAGAGTATTCCCCTCTCGCGCGGTTTTTAAGCCGCGCGAGAGGGGAATACTCTCTTCGCGGCTTGAAAAGCACGCCGCTGAGAGCAGAGTCGGATCTCCGGGCAGAGGGAAAGGGGCCGCAGGACAGCTGCTTGAGCAGCAGAAGTCAGTTTTTTTTTTAATTTGACAATTGATTCTGCTGCTGCCACGGCAGCAACGGCAGCAGCAGAAGCCAGGGTTTTGGGGGATTTTTGGTTTTCCGCCGTCGCGGGCCGCACAAAGTTGTCTCGCGGGCCGCATGCGGCCCGCGGGCCGCGTGTTTGAGACCCCTGAGCTAAATCCTAATAATAATTTTAAAATGCAGGCAGCGGAATGGGATGGGCCACTGCAGGGGGGCTATGGCTTCATCAATATTTAGCCCAATGTGACATCGTCAGAGTACTTGGGGATAGGGCTGAGAATTGGTTTGTTTGTCTCTCCAAACAAAAAAGGTGTTCCACTACCTCCATAAAAAATGATCAAGAAAAGCCTGTAAAAAGCAATTGATGCACACTTAAGATCCTTAATTGGAAAGGATATTAAAAAAAAATAATAATAATCATCGATCATCATAAGTGATAACATTTAAACAATTGAGGCCTGCTGCAGAAAGTTCCCCAGAAGAAAGGTGCTAGAACAGCCAAGGACTTTAGAAGAGAGGTACTGGAACAGCCAAATCAACTGGAAAATGAAATGGGTGAGAAATGACCGATAAAAGTGTTAATAGGATAAAAGCAATGTAAGATGGGCCAGAAAGAGAATAAAAACAGACAGGAAAGAGGTCAGAAGATGGACAAGCTAGAAGCTGAGCTCCTGGTCTGCGTGAAAATGGAAACCAATGCTGGGGTCCCGTGCAACCATTAGGCGAACTAGGCAGCCACCTAGAGCACCAGTGGTCCAGGGGCGGTCTATTGTCATCACTGCCACCCTTTTCCAGGGCTTGCCGTGGCAACAATGGTCCCAAACGTCCCATGGTGCTTACCTTAAAATGTCAGCACCATGGGGCTGTTTGCTTCCGCCCCCATGCAAACAGGAAGTTGGCAATGGGCATCTGAGGGAGCAGAAGCAAACAGCCACATGGCGCTGATGTTTTACGGTAAGCACCATGGGGAGGTTTGAGGCTATTCCCACCAGTGCTGGTTCCAGAGAGGGGCAGCAATGGGGGCCAGAGAGCAGGGTGTGTGCAAAGGATGAGGTTCACTTAAGGTGCCTCATCTCCTTGCAACGGGCCCGACTACCTTTTTAATTAGATACCATAAATAAAAAAGCATAAGTAGGATTAATAATAATATCATAACCTGCAGAAAAACTGGATACAATATTCAGTGTACAACCTTACCAAGAAGGACACAAGGGCAGAAGAAAAGGAGAAAGATAACAAATCTCTCTTTGGGGGAAAACTACATAGACTGGGAAAAATAAAATCACTGTGGAGCATGTTTACTCCGCTCCATTCTGGCAACATGCATGTGGGCACATTACCAGTGCCAGGCTTCTAGATAACGGCAGGGGGGCACATACATACATCCCCCTGCAGACAGTGCAAGAACACCGTACTTTAATGCAGTGAATTTGTTGAGGGTGCAACCAATGCCACCCACTGAGGAATGTCATGACAGGAATGCCCCAGCCCCCACCCCGGCACAACACACAGTATCAGGGTAGCATGGGATATTAAGCATGGTGCTGAAACTGCGTGCTAAACCTGCGCTACTCTGGTAGCACACTTCAGTAAACATGCCCTTATGTGCAGAGGTGTCACTGGTGGACGAGTATTTCAAAGGATTAAGGACACAAAAACTAATGAGAAGTTAAAACCCAAGCTGAAATATGTTGCAATAACAGAAGATCTTAAATTCATGTGCTTTGATAAATGGAAAACAGCAGCAAAAGCACAAAAGTTGCAGAACCATGAACAACCCCCCCCCCCCAGAAATGAGCGACATCAAAATAAAACATTTAGACAGAAGCAATTTTAGAGGACTGAGAAAAAACAAGGATTGCAGTTACACCATCACCAACAAAAGCTGAAACAGAAATGTTCTGTCAAAATTTATATGAGGTTCCCAGCATATAAAAAATATTGAAAAGACAAATAGCAAAACTATGGAATAGCCTGAAGTAAGAGCAACAATGAATGCTGGAAGTGAGATTAAGAAGAGCTCCAAAACTGGAAAAGCCCTTGTTCTGAAGGTGTATCTGTCTTTTGTCTCAAACATTTAACATCCTTCCAACATCTGTCAAACTCCAAAAATCAATTGATCATAAAGCAAGAACTAACACCATAGTGGCTAATAACACACAAAAAAAATAGTGAATAGTGGAGTACCCCAGGGATCTGTGCTGGGTCCACTGCTTTTTAATATATTCATAAATGATCTGGAAATGGGAATAACGAGTGAGGTTATCAAATTTGCAGATGACACAAAACTATTTAAAATTATTAAAACCCATGAGGATTGTGGAAAATTGCAAGAGGATCTTGATAAATTGAAAGACAGGGCATCCAAATAGCAAATGAAATTTAATGTAGATAAGTGCAAAGTTATGCATCTAGGAAAGAGCAATCCAAACTATGGTTACACGATGCAGGGTTCCACATTTGAAACCACCATCCAGGAAAAAGATTTAGGCATCATCGTGGATAACATATTAAAACTCTCTGCCCAGTGTGCAGCAGCAGCCAAGAGAGCAAATAGTATGCTAGGTATCATAAGGAAAGGAATGGAGAATAAAACAAAGGATATTATAATGCCTCTGTATTGTTCCATGGTGCGACCGCACCTTGAATATTGTGTGCGATTCTAGTTGCCATATCTTAAAAAGGATATAGCGTTATTAGAAAAAGTACAGAGAAGAGCCACCAAAATGGTAAAGGGGATGGAAGGATACCCCTATGAAGAGTGGCTAAAAAGGTTAGGGCTCTTCAACCTGGAAAAGAGACGGCTGAGGAGAGATATGATAGAGGTCTATAAATGAATGGAGTGGAACAGGTAAACGTAGATCGATTGTTTACATCAGACTATAGAAAGACTAGGGGATAAGCAATGAAGCTACAGGGTAACCTATTTAAGACTAATAAGAGAATATTCCTTTTCGTCCCTCTAGTCCAGTCCCGGAAGCATAGAGTTCTGAATCCCCTCCAGCAGCTTTGGAGACTGAAACACGTCATCGCTTTGATGATCCCAGTATAAATGGGCAAGGACCGCCCCTCTCCTCCAGTACTTTCAGTCTCCAAGCAGCTGGAGAAGATTCTGAGCCTAGGGGCTCTAGGCTCACTCAGCACAAATAAGCAGAGCTAATTTTTACAGCGCAGGGGATGTTTAGATAACTTGTTAATTGAAGTTTCTTTTGGGGGTTTTTTTGCAGGACAGGTGCTGTGGTGGAAGGGTCCCTTGATTTGGAGTTTAGTCTGGTGCCAGCCGTAGATATTTGTAGGGCGGCTACTTGGTCATCGTTGCATTCCTTTGCTAAGCATTATAGGCTTGATGTGCAAGCAGTGGATGATGTGCGTTTTGGATCTGCAGTACTTCAGGCTGGGCTTGCAGGGCCCTCCCGTTAATATTCACTGCTCTGTTACATCATCTATGGTTCCTGGACTGGACTGGACTAGAGGGATGAAAAGGAAGAGGAAATCAGACTTACCTGCTAATTGTTGTTCCTTAAGGAAGTCTAGTCCAGTCCCGGATCTCACCCGGTGTCATGGCTCTTTCCAGCCTGAAGTTTGGGGATGTGCGGAGAAGGTATTTCGAAGGTGGTCTAACGGGGGGCGCCAAGGGCCTGAGCTCATGGGGTTCTTTCGCGGTAGAAAGTAGTTAGCTAGGGAGCTATTGCAGATTTTCAGTCAGGGGTGCCCTGCTGGGTTTTTCATGTAGTGCTTTAGGGTGCGCCTTTACACCGTTTCATACAAAAAAGGGAACCGAATCAGTCACATTGTTACCGTAGTGTGGGGTTAGATGTTAAGTTATTGATTGGAGTTCTTGTTTAACTACTTATTTGTTGCTCTACTGCGTCTGCTTTGTCAATAGCTGCTGAAGGAGAGGGGCGGTCCTTGCCCATTTATACTGGGATCATCAAAACGATGACGTGTTTCAGTCTCCAAAGCTGCTGGAGGGGATTCAGAACTCTATGCTTCCGGGACTGGACTAGAGTTCCTTAAAGAACAACAATTAGCAGGTAAGTCTAATTTCCTCTTTTTTTCACTCAACATGTAATCAAACTCTGGAATATGTTACCGGAGGATATAGTAAAAGCTGTTAGTGTAGCCGGGTTTAAAAAAAGGTTTGGACAAGTTCCTGGAGGAAAGGTCCATAAACCATTATTAAAAGGGACCCAGGATATCACTGCTTGACCCAATACAAGCATTGTGGAACCTGTGTCTTTTGGGGAAACTACTAGGTACTTGTGAGCAGGATTAGCCACTGTTGGAAACAGGATACTGTGCTTGATGGACCTTGGTCTGACCCAGTATGGCATATCTTATGTTCTTATGTTAAAAGTGAGACCCACTTACCATCCCGAAAAACCACCAAATAAATAACTTGTCTACTTACAGCCTATAAGCCGTTTACTGTAATAGATGAAGATATAATACACATGCACAGACTTTAAAAACATCATAAAGACAGAAGGGCAACAAAACATGAACATATGGAATGAAAGACCAGTTGATGCCATCATTCAGGGTAATGTGCATTGACTTAAAAAAATGATAGAGCCCCACACTCTTGAATATATTTCTGCAAAATGCAGAGTGAACTCTAGACTGACATGTACATCAAGTTCACTATAACCATGTGGTAGACTACACTCCTTCTGAACTATGAAGATGGAAAATATGTCCTCATCAAGAGTCAGCGAGGACTATTTCAGATTCCCTGTTGCCACTCGTGTTTTGGGCGACACTAAGGGGTAGTTACTAAAGTGCACAAAGATTTGTCCCTTACTGCACAGTAAAGGGCAATGCATATATTATTTTACCATAATGCACAATTTTAGCCTGCCACATGTTGAATACTAATGAGATGGAAAACATGCAAAACACCTCATTAGTATTCAAATCAGATAACACAGCTTGCGATGATCACCAACATGCTGCATTATTCTTGGAAAAACACTTAAAGCTGGCGTTAGTTTTTCCAATAGGGAGCATGTTTGCTAATACATGGCCCAGTGCTCTAGGCTACTCTTAAAGGGCCCACATTGTTAAAATACAAATAGTGCTCTGGGGATACCCTCCCCCTGGTCCAACAAAGAGTCAGCCACCCCGCAAATAAACTCCATCACAAAGACCTCAGTACCCCACCTCCCACACCTAGGAAATGTGGCAGAAAGATACAGAAATATTTCCCTTTGTATTGGAAGCCACAGGCCTTATTAAGAGGAATTTACAATTGCCCTTGACAAGTTGCCTAGGTGTGTTACATCTTATGAACGCCAGAAGGAAGCTTTCTTTGGACAATGCAAGTATTACGGCGGGTGTTCGCATACTCAATATACTCTTGCTTAGGAGCGAGGTTTACAAGTGTCATGGTATGTGCAAAACTAACCCATTTAACTATCCTGAATCTACATCCCCCCTCCATCCCTGAAAACCACCCCCATCCCCTAAGGCCACCAGGGTCTACACCTTTATTAGTCCCTGGTGATCTAGGACTAGGCTGGCAGAAGCAATTCTCTCTCATACTTGCCATTGCTGGCGTAGGGTTCAAAATGGCACCTGCAACCCCTAGCAGTAGTCTCATAATATTATTGCCAGGGGCTCAACCTGACATATTAGGGCATAAGACTCTTGTATGGCAGATTGACTCTAGTGGTAGATCATAAGATTAGTGGTCATGGGTGTGCTTTTAAATCTAGTGCTGGTGGGAGCAAGAGGGGAATTGCTTCTGCCAGCCTACCCCTAGAACATGAGGGACTAGTAAAGGTAGTCCCATGTGGCCTTAGAGGATAGGGGGAGGGGGCCTTCAGGAGGGAGGCGTACAGATTCAGGTCCTGGGGGTGGATTATGATTTTCTGGAGATGTGTACTACTGTAGCATTCGGGAGCAACCGGGTATTTGTAGGAAAGAAGGGTTTATTTGGAAGTGGGGCTCCTGCCTCTTTGGTGGTGCCAGGGGAAGGGGATCCCTGGACTTGCAGACCATGATAAAATGAAGAAACAGTTAAGAAAAAACTAAAAGGAGCAGTTGCAAAGGTTAAAGACTTAGGGGTATGTTTACTAAATTGTCTTAATGTGCGCCCGGCGATAGTGTGCAGGCTGCCATAAAAGGAGTGGGCGTTTCAGTCTTAAAGTAGCAAAACGGGATTATCACGCGATAACACGCGCTGCTGCGCACATTAACAGGCTAAGCGCGTTAACGCGCGGTAATCTTAAGTAGGCGCCCAGACATGCAAACACAGAAACAGAGGTGTAGTACAATGGTTAATACACTGACTGATGATACAGGGGTCATGATCCTCCAGTTTGCCTAATGCAAAAGGCTGGCTGAGGCATCAGCTTTGACACGTAAGTATTGTTTCTTGAGGCATTTTATTTGTATTTAATTATTGCTGCCAGCAAACACACCCTCACGTGCCATAACCTAAGGTGCCACATAAGGCACCCTATAAGGCACTCCATAGGGCACATTATAAAGTGCACTGTCTGCCACAGCACCCTATAATGTCCCCTATAGGGCACCCTAATAAGGCGCTCCGTAGGACAACTTATAAGGCACCTTATATGGACTGTAACCATAAGGTGCCTCAGAAGGCGCTTTATAGGGCACCCTATAAAGCGCCTTCTGAGGCACCTTATGGTTACAGTACTCTGAGGGTGTTTTTGCTGGCAGCACTAATGTACATTAAAAATTGACAATGCTCCGGATAGCCCTATCAAATAACCCCACTGTGGGTTTGAACCCATGACCTCTGGCTCCACAGGCAGTAAAGTAACTAGTGGGCTACAGCTATTAACAAGCTCCTGGCTGGCTACAGAAGGACTGCATGTTACCACACAAACAGTCTGCTGTGGTTACCAGGATAGGGTTAACCCACCCGTACCCATGATGCACTGCACATGCAAATCAGCAGTCTACAGATGATCACAAGATGGGGTATGCACCCCCACAGCACCTCGGCCTGGTAGGGGGAACTGACCGTGTGCACCCCCACAGCACCTCAGCCTGGTAGGGGGTACTGACCTTGTATGTTACTGGCACAGAGTAGCTACAGACTGTCACATTGTGCGGGTACTGTGCTCACCCTGAGGGTGAGGTGGGGCACCCAGCACCAGGTCCACAGCACCTTTCATGGCTGAAATAGGCTATGCTGCAGGTCCCCATCAGTGCTAGTGTGTGTGATAGGTCGTTCCTGCAGACACATCTGTATTTCTCAGTCATGTCTAGCCCTTATGGGCTATGATGCACCCAAAATAGTGCATATCCTGTATTGGTACCATGGTCACATGATGTAGGTGAAGGGGGGGTATTTGGACCCATAGGTGGATTATGTACCACCACCCAACCCGCTCAGGGTGGGAAACAGGATCTCCCACCAACAGAGCCACACTCTACCTCCCCGCAATGGTGGCAGTAGAGAGGACCATCAACCCCAGTCCTGCTGGGGAACAGACACCATACAGGGCAGGCAATGCAGATCTGTACACATCCATAAGGCAAGGCAGACAGAAGGCCTGGAAATGCTCAGCTGTCCCCTCCACTATCTGACATTCTCCAGCAGCAAACCTCCAGCAGCTGCACGCTGCAAGATGTTCCATCCACACACATACTAGCTGCAGACAGTCTGCTAGCTAGTCCATAATTCATGTTTCTGGAGGAGATGCATGTACCCAGAACTGGGATGTCAGCATATACACCAAGCAGATAAGTCAGTGATTGGGCCCCAAAAGGGAACCATAAACATCACATGAGAGAAACACTATATAGCACTATGGGGGAACCTAGCCATGCCATGGTCACTACTCAGTCAGGGTGAGAGTGACCTCCCAGCAGGACATGCTGTGGCCACCCTGTCCGTGAAGGTGGTTGTCAGGCACCACAATGTCCGAGCCATTGCCCTATGCAGATGCATCCTGGCCAGGCCACCCTGTCCGGGCTATACCCATGGTACCTTGCTCCTCATTATGCACATTGGCAGGCTTACACTGGCAACAGTGTGGGCTGAGGAAGGTGTTGGCAGACACCACACACTGGATAGACAAACACACGCTCCCACACCTATGCCAGCATTGTGCAAATATAGAGGCTCTTGGCAGCCCTGGCCACCGCACCAGTCCTGAGCACAGTGCAGGCATGGCTATGGTACGCAATACTGTTGGGATCACTCCCCAGGGTGGTAAACACTGTCAGACATCAGACCTGAAGCACACTCCACAGACAGCAGAAAGGTTGCTATGATGTAGCTCAATCAGCAAATTGTGCTTAACTTAGGAATTGCTATCTGCCAGTAATCATAGCAACCATTTGATAGGTGTGTACAATATTCCCAGGTTTAGGGTGGCATTGCTAAGGTATGCAAGTGCTAGTATTGGGAGATGCACGCAGGGCCCAACATCCTGCCTCTCCAGGAGGCTTTGGATAATGGAGCCTGTGGGTGAGGGTGTGTCTGTCCCTGTTGGCCGCTGCTCTAGGGCAGAGGTTCCCAACTCCAGTCCTGGTGGGCCACACTGTTCGGGTTTTCATGCTGTCCCTAATGAATATGCATGAGATACATCTGCATACCATGAGGGCAGTGCATAGACATGCAGCACAGCCGTGTTTATTAGAGGCAGCATGGAACCTGAATGGTGTTTGGCCCTCCAGGACTGCATTTGGGAGACTCTGCTCTAGGTAATGTGCATGTTTATGGTGTCTGTGCTCTGTAGGGTAAAATGTAGGTTTATTGGGCATGTTTCTGTTATCTGCAATAAAGGTTCTGTCTGTATTAGCACGTTTTAGTAGTGGGTAAAATATGGGGACTGGGTTGGCAGGAACCACAGCTGGGACTTGAACCTGTGACCTTCTGCTCCTGAACACACTGGCTGTGTTCACTGCACCACCGTGTTGCCACAGAAATAGTGCATTCCCTGGAGATACCATGACTGTCAGACAGAGCCTGTCTGTTGCAGTGCACGGCACCCACCTAAACAGGGCTAGGCCATGGTCTGCTCTGGGCAGCTGCCACTGCCCCCTCCACTACCAGTACCCCTCTGCCACCATGCTGACATGCCCTTCTGCTGGTGGTGCTGGTGCTGCGCAGTCTCAGGCCATCCAGTGTGCGGGTAGGCGGCTGCCTATGGTGCAGGTTCTGGGGTAGGGGTGCCTGCATAGCTGTCCACGCTTTCCCCTAGCACCGCCTGCCAATGTTCCGTGCCATTGGGGGTACCTGCTGGGTACTATTCCCTGGGACACCGTGGGAAGCACACTCTTGCCCATGTTGGGCCCTCAGCAGTTGCTGTCTGGCTGCTCTACTGTTTCAGCATTCCTATGGAACAGCTAGGCATTACCCTAGTCCGCACTGTGCCCCAGCTGTACCACAGCAGCCCTGTGTGTCCCCTTTTCCAGCATCTGTCCAGTTGCCCATTCCAACATGCCCACCCTACTGCTGTGGAACATGTGCACACCATAGGAAACCTGTCCAATGGAGAGGAAAACCCTGATCAGCGCAATTTCACTGTGGGCTCATTCACCATGTATGGGGACAGAGAATAGACCCTTCCAAAATTCATATCTTTTTTTTGGAGCTTTCTTGGGGGTGTTTTTTGATGTATCCCATTGATATCACTATTGCCCAGCTTGGTTGTGTTTTTTACATTTTCTTCTGGTCATTTTCACTGTTTCTTTGCCCTTTTGTTCTGGTGCACATGTATCACACTTATCACTTTTTTGTAGGTTTCCCTGGTTTTGCTGTACATTGCTGACAGAAATGGTTTCTTTTCCATTTAAATCAGCACTAACGCCAGGGTTTCACTGGCGTTAGTTTTCAGCCTCGGATTTCACAGCATTAGTGTGCAGGGAGTCTCTCCCCTCCCACTCTCCGCCCATTGACCCTCTCTCTCCACCCTCAGGGAGCCTTTCTCCGCCTTCAGCGCTCGTTTACGCCAACGCACGATAAGGCGCCATTATCGCACGATAAGGCGCCATTATCGCACGATAAGGCGCCATTATCGTGCGATAACGTGGGAGAGCGCACGTTAAGACGGTTTAGTAAACATACCCCTTACATCAAGCTTGGGTGTTCTTGAAAAATACTATCTTGTAAGCTCAGGCCAGCTGTATTCCACGCTTTAAGATAAGTGGAAGGAAGTACAAAAAACTGCCAACATGGTTTAAAGGTGAGGTCAGAGAGGCTATTGTTTCCATAAAAGCATCTTTCAGGAAATGGAAAAAGGAGCCAAATGATTAAAACAGGAAACAAGCACTGGCAAGTAAGATGCAAGGCATTGATAAGGCAGGCAAAGAGAGAATTTGAGAAGCAGCTTGCTGTGGAAGCAAAAATGCATAATAAAGCCTTTTTCAAGTACATTAGCAGCAAAAAACCTGTGAGAGTGTCAGTTGAACCATTAGGTGATAAAGAGGTAAAAGGGGCACTAAGAGCAGACAAGGCCATAGTGGAGAAACTGAATGAATTCTTTGCTTCAATCTTTACTGAGGAAAATATAGGAATGTCACCCATGACTGAAATGGTATTTAAAGGTGATGCCGCAGAAGAATTGAAAGAAATATCGATATACCAGGATGATGTATTACAACTATTTGATAAACTGAACAGCAGCAAATCACCTGGACCAGATGGTATACATCCAAGGATGTTGAAAGAACTGAAATATTAGATTACAGACTTACTATTAGTAATTTGTGAACTATCATTAAAAACATCTGTAATTCCTGAAGATTGGAGGATGGCCAATGTAACACCAATTTTTTAAAAGGATTCCAGGGGTGATCCGGGAAACTACAGACTGGTGAGCCTGAAGTCAGTACTGAGAAAAATGGTATGAACCATTATAAAGAACAAAATTACTGAACATGTAGATAGTCATGGCTTAATGGGAAACAGCCAACATGGCTTTAGCCAAGGAAGGTCTTGTCTTACTGATCCACTATGTTTTTTTGAAGGTGTAAATAAACAGCTAGACAAAGGTGAGTTGGTTGATATAGTGTATCTGGATTTTCAGAAAGCCTTTGATGAGGTCCCTCATGAGACCCCCTTGGCGATATCAAAACATCATGGGATAGACAGCAGTGTACTATTGTGGATCAGGAACTGGTTAAAAGATAGAAAGCAGAGGGGAGGGCTAAATGGACAATTTTCCCAATGGAGAAAGGTGAATAGTGGAGTACCCCAGGGATCTGTGCTGGGTCCGCTGATTTTTAACATATTCATAAATGACCTGGAAATGGGAATAACGAGTGAGATGATCAAATTTGCAGATGACACAAAATTATTCAAAGTTGTTAAAATCCAAGAGGATTTTGAAAAATTGCAAGAGGACCTTGATAAATTGGAAGACTGGGCATCCAAATAGCAAATGAAATTTAATGTGGACAAGTGCAAAGTTATGCACCTAAGAAAGAACACAAACTATGGTTATACGGTGCAAGGTTCCACATGAGGGACCACCACCCAGGAAAAAGATTTAGACGTCATCGTGGATAACATGTTGAAACCACCGTTCCCTCTAAGCTGTGCGCATGTGCGCGCGCACACACCTTGCCAAGCGAGCGCACATACTTTACAACAGAGCGCACAAAAATTACGGTTCTGATTCTGATAGAAAACAACACAGACATCTTAAAATTTAAAAGTTGTTGTGTATTTATGGTTTTCACAAGTTCTACAATGTTTTCTAGTGCAATCAATGTGGTGTACATACTGTATTCTGATGTGTAGTCAAATTTTAAAGTATATAACTCCGAATGTCGTTATGTGGCGCACAAAAATTTAACCTTCCTTCAAAAGCTGCACAGCTGATATTTTATGCGCACCCAGGCTACAGAAAATTAGAGGGAACATTGGTTGAAACCCTCTGCCCAGTGTGCAGCGGCAGCCAAGAAAACAAATAGAATGCTAGGAATCATAAGGAAAAGAATAGAGGCTAAAACAAAAGGATATTATAATGCCTCTGTATCATTCCATGTTGCGACCGCTGCTGTAGCAAAGTGCAGTCAATGAATAAATCCAGGAGTCGATTGACAGGGTCCAAGCCAGTTTATTGTGCACAGGCCCAGTCAGTCAAAGCTTCAAAAGGAACTGAGCAAAGGTTTCTACAGAGACAACCATTTATACCTCTTTTTCAGTTTGATACATGAGAACTTTCTATTGGTTCCAACTCGATGCATGCAAACCTCTCATTGGTTTTACATTCCCTGTACCTGTCCAATTAGAAATCCCTCCGGAGCCTAGCAACCGGACCCCTCCCTTAGGATTGCTCTAACAATGGTGCAGTTCTTGATTTTGTTACTTCTCTATTGCAAGGTTATCCCTAGCTCCAGGAATGCATATATTGAAACATTTCTTTTCTTTCATACACAAGAGAATAAATGGAAGACTTATGAATTCATAAAAACTTCTTATTAAGCATTTTAAAACAGTTTTCTCATTTTTCACAGATTTTTGGTTCTTTTCTAACTATAATGGGAGTTAGGCTCCAGGCCTAACTTACAGGCCTTTCATAGTAGCAGGCCATGCTAGGCCATAGCCTACCACATTCCCCCCTTTGATTATTCTCACCCGCAAGTGAGAAAGGGTGAGAATTAAATCACTCATTAGTCAATTAACACATTATACTGGTGTAATAGCATCATCGTGAGGTATAGGGTAATATTGCCACATAGCTAATACCTTCGCAGCTGCCTTCCGCTCTATAGTGTTATCAATTGTTGAAGTTATCATACACAAGCAAAGGGGTAGGAGACAAGGGAGCAATAAGCACATGGCTAATATGAACAGTACAATAAACATAAGGGCTTTTAGACCACCAATCCATGAGAATAATGAACCAAACCACCCATCCATCTTTAAAACTGTGCCAGGTCTGGACAGGCACAAATGTCTGCTCTCTCATCTGGGTGGCTAGATCTTCAACTACATGCCCATTATTATCAATCTGTAAACAACAATTACTTAAGTTTAACTTTCCACATACTCCACCTTCAGCTGCTAACAAATAATCTAAAGCTAAACGATTTTGATAAATGACTGTGCGCATTTGCGTACTTTGCTTAGCCAACAGAGTTAGTGCTTTACTAGTTTCATTGGTTATTATTTCAACAACAGCTTGCAAACGTATTATTCGATTAATCATATAAACAGAGGTACGATATCCCCATGTCCCATCCTGCTTCCACGTAGCAGGTCCATAGTATGAGATAATTCTCTCTGGTGGCCATTCTTCAGATGTCGCGTCCCATTTGTCCCATTGGCCTATCTTCAAGGCCTCCTTCAGCTGTCGACTTCTGTACACAGGATATCCCAGTTGTTCTCCATGGGATGTAGGCAAAAGGAAAAAGGAAGGTCGTATGGTCCCCAATACACATGCGCCTCCCCAGTGGTGAGGGAGCCTAGCATATGCTCGGGTTCCACAAATCCAGTACAGTCCAGGTGGTGCTTGCCAGGAATTATATGCTGCTAAGTTAGTCCAGACACTGGCAAGTTTGGGGAACTGAACTAGAGGATTGGAAGGTTCAGTAGCATTGACTCCTGACCACCAAGACGTCTTCTTAGTGGTACTGTTGTAGAACTTTTGATTGAGACAGACCAGCTGCCCCACTTCCATATTAAACAATGGTCCATAGCGAGAAAAACATAAGTTACCCACAATGGAGTGGGCCAATACCCATTCACTTGTGGTATTGTGTATATTAGTCTGATTGTATGGAATAGAGTAGTTCAGTTCTTGTGCCTCCCAAGGCCAATGGTCTCCCATCGTTGTTCCTCCACAAAATAAACAGTCTGAAACATGGAGACTAGATGCAACTGCTCCCGCTAATTCAAGAAACAAGTTTTGGGAGGTAGGAGGAATTTCAAACTCTGCTTTCATGGCTTCATAGAAGGAGTGATGTATACGATAGGGTGAGGATACATGAGTCTTGGTGTTTAATTGCAGATATAGGATAGTCCCAGGATCTATTCCTCCTCCTGCTATACACAACCCAAACTTGTATCCTTGCTTCCATTGGCTGGGGTTGACTATGAGGAGTTGCAGGGGATTACAGGCACCTTTCTGGCATTTCTTGGGCTCTGGTAGTCTAATCTTTGTTAAGGTGCCTTTGCAGTGATCACCATCTCGTCCTATAGGTGCATTCTTCCAGGTAGCAAAATATACACAGTCCCATTTTGGGCAAAAGTAATCATGTTTAGATGTAGTGGTGTAAATGGTGGCTGCAGAACTTTTTTCTGTACACCATCCCCATCCATAGGCTCCTTCTGGACACATGTATTTATCATGGTAGTATGCTCGCTCCCATGACCCACATCTGTGGTAAGCATTTCTGTTGATTGCGTCACAAGCATCAAAGTTCAAGATAATAGGTTTTGTGGGGTTTGTAAGGGGTTTTGTCACATTCAGGATGGCTCCATCTTCAGTATTCCCAGGATCACCACTCCCACAAGGCAATAGTGGAAGAACACTGTGATTACAGTCTTTGGAGGTTAACTGGAAAGTTGAGTATGATGAACTTGTTGAGTTTTCTTCTGTTTCTGCTGTGATGGTCACTCTCGCGTGACGTAGGTGGATTCTGAAGATTCTCTATAAAGCTGGCTGTCTCCTCAAGGTGAGTCGCAATGGAGTCTCGGGATCATTCACTGACGTCCACTGGCCAGCATCTGGAGCAGCTGCCGGCTTCACTAGACTGTGGTGGATCCAGGGTTCAAATTCTGCAACTTTCACTGCAGTGGGGGTTGACAGGATGACGACATATGGTCCCTTCCAATGCGGCGCCAGCGGGGTCTTTCTCCACTCTTTCACCCACACGGACGTTCCTGGCTTGAAGGGATGCAGAGGCTCGGTCAGGTTGATGGGTAGTCGATCTTGCACCCACGTTTGGAGATTCTACAAGACAGAACCTAAAGCTAATAGTTCTTGTCTAGTTATTTCAGATCCTATCTGTCTCATGTCTCCCTTTATTCCCTGCACTATGGGTGGAGGTCGCCCATACAAAATCTCAAAAGGGGAGACTCCTAAGGATCTGGTGGGAGCTGAATGTATCCTAAGAAGGGCTATGGGGAGAACCTGGAGCCACTTCAGGTGTGTTTCTTGGCAAAGCTTGGATAACTGAGTTTTCAAGGTTCTATTCATACGTTCTACTTTCCCTGAGCTCTGGGGTCTGTAAGCAGTGTGTAACTTCCATTTTATTTGCAGAGCTTGAGCTAACTGTTGGGTCACTTGGGATACAAATGATGGACCATTATCTGAGTATTCCGAATCGGGGAATGATCTCATGAAGCAATCCCCTAGTGACTTCTCGGGCTTTCTCAGTTCGGGTAGGGTAGGCTTCCACCCACCCTGAAAATGTACAAACTAACACTAACATATAGTTGATATCCATTGGCATGGGGCATTTCAGCAAAGTCTACCTGTATATCACTCATTGGGGTCACCCCTACTGACTGAACTCTTGGGGGTGGAACAGGACCTTGCTTGGCATTATTTTTGGCACATATCAGGCATTGCTGTGCCACTGAGGTGGTCAGGGATCCTAGCAGTGAAATACAAAAATGGGGTCTCAGGGCTTTTTCCATGGCTGTTTTTCCATAGTGTGTGGCTTGGTGAAAAGCTTGAACAAAGGCTGGCCCTAATGCTTCAGGAATGACTGTAGGACCTGGAGGTGGACTACCTTCTGGGGGTGGCAACACTATCCAACCTTGTTCTGTCAAGACTCCTCCCTCCTTTTCACAATAATAGTCTAACTCTCTTGTAGTGTATCGGGGTGCCCAGGAACTGAGGGGCACAGGGAATAGAGCTGCTTGCATTAAAGTATCTTGGGTCCTAACTTGTCCTGTGGTGCCTGCCTTCCGGGCTGTGGCATCTGCAAATCTATTCCCTCGGTTGACTTCTCCTGCTCCTGCCTGATGACTTCGGCAGTGCATGACTGCAACTTGTTTGGGGGCCCACACAGCATCTAATAACTTCAATATCTCGGGCCCATACCTAATGGCCTTACCCCCTGAGGTGATCAACCCTCGCTCTTTATACAAGGCTCCATGTGCATGCAAAGTAGTGAAAGCATATTTGGAATCTGTGTACACATTTATGCAGAGTCCTTCTCCTAATGTCAAGGCTCTGGTGAGGGCTATCAACTCAGCTTTCTGTGCAGAGGTTCCTGGGGTCAGGGCTGAGGACTCAACTACCAGATCAAGGGTCACCACTGCATATCCAGCACAACGATGTCCATTGATGACCAAACTGCTTCCATCCACAAAGAAAGTCCGTTCAGGGTCCTCTAGAGGGACATCGGTCAAATCAGGGTGACTTGAAAATACAGTGTCCATGGTTTCTAAGCAATTATGATTAGGTAGCCCAGGACCAATTGGAAACAATGTAGCAGGGTTCAGAGCTTGACTGACTTTCAACTGTATCCAGGGGTTTTCGCACAGCATGCTCTGATATTTCAACATTCGTGCATTGGTTAGCCAGAAGTTTCCTTTGTGTTCCATGAGAGTCAGAACAGAGTGTGGCACGGTGACTTGAAGAGTTTGTCCCAGTGTGAGTTTATCTGCTTCGCCCACTAGGAGGGCTGTTGCTGCAACAGCTCTCAAACAAGGGGGCCATCCTTTTGCAACTACATCTAATTGTTTTGACAGATAGGCTACTGGTCGTTGCCAAGATCCAAGAGATTGAGTCAATACTCCCAATGCGTTTCCTTGTGACTCATGGACAAAAAGATGGAAAGGCTTCTGAACATCTGGAAGACCTAAAGCTGGGGATGACATCAGGGCCTTCTTCAGGGACTGGAATGCTGCATCTTGCTCAGGTCCCCAGTCTAGTGGAGATTTTTCCATTCCTTTGGTGACTTGGTATAGTGGTTTTGCAATCAGTGCGAAGTTGGGGATCCATATGCGACAATATCCCGTGGCCCCCAGGCAGGCTCTTACTTGCCTCCTAGTGGTTGGAATGGGGATATTACATACAGCTTCTTTGCGTTCTGGTCCCAGACGTCGGATCCCACTGGACAACTGGAATCCTAAATACTTGACTTCAGTTTGGCATAGTTGTGCATTGGCTCTTGAGACTTTGTATCCAGCTTCTTTGAGAAGGTACAAAAGTTCACTAGTAGCTTGTAGGCATTCACTTTCTGAGTTGGTGGCTATGAGCAAGTCATCTACATACTGAAGAACCACCCTCTTTCCTGGGTCCACTGGATAACTTGAGCGATCTTGATTCAGGGCAGCACTGAAGAGAGTAGGTGAATTCTTGAATCCTTGGAGTAATCTGGTCCATGTGAGCTGGCCCCGCCTTCCTGTTGTGGGGTCTTGCCATTCAAAAGCGAATAAAAGTTGACTGGTGGGGGCTAGGCGCACACAGAAAAAGGCATCTTTCAGGTTCAGGATGGTGAAGTGAGTAGCCTCAGCAGGGATCAGTCCCAAGAGAGTATAAGGGTTTGGTACTACAGGGTGTATAGTTTCAACTGCATCATTTACTCACCTTAGGTCTTGTACTGGGCGGTAGTCCCCTGTCCCAGGCTTCTTTACTGGGAGAAGGGGGGTGTTCCAAGGTGACTGGCATTCCTTGAGAAGTCCGTACTTCAGCAGTTTCATCAAATGGCAGTGGATTCCTTCTATGGCTGGTCGAGGGAGAGGATACTGCTTCACATGCACTGGTTCCACTCCTGGCTTGAGGGTGACAATGACAGGGGCTATGTTCTTCGCTAGGCCAGGTGGATTATCTTCTGCCCATACTTCAGGTGGGGCTATGAGGTTGGTAGGTATACAGGGACTAGTTGACTTTATTGGAGGTGCACTATAGAACCGCCACTCTTCTTCTCGGGGAACAGTAAGCACCATCAATCCAGCAGGCTTTGGGTTCACAGTCATTTTCATTTCTCCCCCTTCAGCAAAAGATATTTGTGCCTGGAGCTTGGCAAGCATGTCTCGGCCCAGTAGTGGAATAGGGCACTCAGGCATATACAAGAACTGGTGCGTTATTTTCTGTCCCCCTAGTTCACACATGCGGTTCTGTAAGAATGACTTTGTGGCTTTATTTCCAGTGGCTCCCACAATGGTGACAGATCGTGAGGACAGAGGAGCTACTGGCTTGGCTACTACTGAATGTTCTGCTCCTGTATCTACCATAAATTCCATGTATTGGTCCCCTATCTTTAAACTGACCATAGGCTCCTGGGGACCCAGGGTGAACTTGGAGCCCGGTCTGGCCTAGTCTTCATCTATGTCATCCAGGTCATAGCCCGTTGCTACTGCCACTCCCTCAATGGCTTCCTACCTCTCCTGCTGGAACTGTGTTCGGTTCATTCCTCCCCTCCTTCGAAACCGTCCTCCTGGCCTCCAGGGACTCCCTCCTCCCCTTGCAGGGGCGGAGTCCAAATGCGGGCACTCATTTCTCCAATGTCCTTCTTTCTTTGCAGTAGGCGCACTGATTTGCACCCAATTGAGGCCTTTCGCTTCCGTGGCCTCTTCCACGTCCTCTGGTCCTTTGATTAGGAAAACCTCCTCCACATCGTTCGGTTATAACAGCAGCAAGAAGATCTGCCGCCTTCTTCATCTTTCGTTCACTTTCTCTGTCTCGTTCATTTTTACGATTCACAAATACTTTGAGCGACTTCCATTAACTGAGCTGTATTCATGCCCGCAAATCCATCCAATTTCTGCAATTTTCGCTTTATGTCTCTCTGGTCTGACTAACAAAGGCCGCATTTACCATGCGTAAATTTTCCTGAGCAGCGGGATCATATGGGGTATACAATCTATAAGCTTCAGACAACCGCTCATAAAAAGCTGCTGGGCTCTCATCTGGACCCTGGAGAAATTCCGATACTTTCCCGATATTCATGGCCCTCTGGCCTCCCTTCTTCAGGCCCTGCAATAAGGCCTGGCAAAATCTGGTTAGGGCCGCCGCCCCCCTTTCATCATTCGGGTCCCATCCGGGATCTTCATTGGGATATTCTGCAACAGCCGCTTGTGGGGGATTTATTCCTCCCCCTTCTACAGGGTTCTCTTCTGACCAACGGAGGGCTGCTTGCCCGATTCGCCCTCGCTCCTCGGTAATAAAGAGGGTAGACAGGAGCTGGCGACAATCGGCCCAGGTAGGCTGATGGGTTTGCATAATGCTAGACATTAATTCTGTTAATTCCTGAGGCTTGGCTGTATAGGATGCATAATGCGTTTTCCAGTTCAATAAATCTGTGGTGGAAAAGGGTACATAAACTAAGCTGGTTGGTCCTGGTGCCATCTGGCCCTGATCATTTAAAACAGGTATTCCAGGCACTTGGCGTAATGGCATTAGGTGCCCTGCTTTCTCCTTCTTCTTGGGAGTTATGCTTCTTAAATCATAAAGCTCCCGGACACAAATCTCCTTGGTGAGTGACCCTGAACTGGCAGGAGAGCCTCCGCTTTCTATCTCGTCAGAGGACTCGAGTCCCCCCAACGTGCTTGGGCCTGACTCGGGACTATCACACGGGGTAGGGTGCTTCTTAGGCTGCTGCAGCGGTATTTTCTGGGGCTTCTCTTCTGGCTCTACTTCAGGTTGTGGTGCTGTGGGAACTAACTTCTGTGGGTGCTGGGGTAACCTAGCCAGGATATCTGGGGACTCTGGGGCAGAATACACAGGCGGCTTCTCTTCATTAGCTTTTCTGGTTCCCCTAGTAGTAGCTACAAATATTTTACAGCGCTCCTCATAACAGCGCTTCATCCATGAGGGCTGCTGTTCACACACACTTAACCAGGAATCTATATAGGGGAACTGGTCAGGATACACTCTTAGTATAAGCTGATGAATTCATAAAACTGCTTCTAAATCAAAGGTGCCCCCACGGGGCCATGAAGCAGCTAACGCGGGCCACTCCCTTTCACATACATTTTTAATCTGGATGGAGTCATTTTCGTACCATAATCACCCGAAAATCCTTTACGGAAATTCTTGATCATACATGCCAACGGAGTTTGCGTGGACTCCGTCCCTCCCATAATCGGAACGTGCCTACGTACACTACCTACGTACTTCTACTAACTACGTACGCTACGTACCCTATGTACACGTAATGACGTACAAGACAACGAACAATAAGGATAGGTAGTATGGCTGTAGGTATGGGGTCTGTACAGCCCACAGAACACTGGGGGGGACGGGACAAACACCACTCGCTTCCTCCTGGGCACGGTCGCCCGGCCAGGAACTGCGTTACTTAGGAGTCCACTCTCGCTTGGTCTGTATTTCAAGACCTCTCACTCACACAAGCAAGCATATATTTCAACAGGAAATCATATTTCAAGTGCCCAGGTTTTCTGACTAACTGACTATTTCAAACAAGAAGGGTCGATGGCTTCGGCTTCCGCTTTCTCTTACGCGGAGCTTACTAGGACCGCCCTTATGGGAGGTGATCAGGCTCCCTTGTCTCGCACACACTCATGCGAGATTTCCCAGTTAGTCTATACCAAATATACCAAATTAGTCCAGCGCACGCAAGATGTTGTCCCAGGCTGTTCTGACTATCAAATCACAAAAATGTCTACTCACCGGATCCGGTCCCCGATACCACACCAGCTTCTGAGTTGGAACCTGGACTCCCCCGGGTTGGAGGTGTTGGCCAACTGGACCCGATGGCCCGCCGAGGCAGGCGGAACCCTCTCCGGCACAAAGGGGCCGGCAGCACCCGAGGTTTCCCCCGCGGTCGGACAGACACGGTTCCAACCAGGCCAAACCTCAAGGTGAATTGTGTGGATTATTCACTTGAATACCATTTACCACTTGCACTTCCCAGCCAACGCACCAAGAATATGCTGTAGCAAAGTGCAGTCAATGAATAAATCCAGGAGTCAATTGACAGGGTCCAAGCCAGTTTATTGTGCACAGGCCCAGTCAGTCAAAGCTTCAAAAGGAACTGAGCAAAGGTTTCTACAGAGACATAACCATATATACCTCTTTTTCAGTTTGATACATGAGAACTTTCTATTGGTTCCAACTCGATACATGCAAACTTCATTGGTTTTACATTCCCTGCACCTGTCCAATTAGAAATCCCTCCGGAGCCTAGCAACCGGACCCCTCCCTTAGGATTGCTCTAACAATGGTGCAGTTCTTGATTTTGTTACTTCTCTACTGCAAGGTTATCCCTAGCTCCAGGAATGCATATATTGAAATATTTCTTTTCTTTCATACACAAGAGAATAATGGAAGACTTATGAATTCATAAAAACTTCTTATTAAGCATTTTAAAACAGTTTTCTCATTTTTCACAGATTTTTGGTTCTTTTCTAACTATAATGGGAGTTAGGATCCAGGCCTAACTTACAGGCCTTTCATAGTAGCAGGCCATGCTAGGCCATAGCCTACCACACCGCACCTTGAATATTGTATGTAATTCTGGTCACCGTATCTTAAAAAGGATATAGTGGAATGGTACAGAGAAGAACCACCAAAATGGTAAAGAGGATGGAAGGATACCCCTATGAAGAGAGGCTAAAAAGGTTAGGACTCTTCAACCTGGGAAACGAGATTGCTGAGGGGAGATATGATAGAGGTCTATAAATTAATGACTGGAGTGGAATGGTTGAATGCAGATCAATTATTTACACCATCAAAATATAGAAAGACTAGGAGACATGCAATGAAGCTAGTGTAACCTATTGAAGGCTAATAAGGGAAAATATTTTTTCACTCAATGTAGCTCAGTGGTTGGGACAGGTTACCTCAGACTGGAGGGCCAGGGTTTCAATTCCCGCATGGGGACAATCAACCTCAGGAAGGAGGGACTGGGGTCTCTAGTCCCATGGCCACTCCTTGTGGCCTTGGGCAAGCCACTTAACCCTCCATTGCCTCAGGTACACTTAGGTTGTGAGCCCTTCAGGGACAAGGGAATAAAAAGTACCTGTTAGTATACATGTAGATCACACTGATTCTAAAGAGCACGGTATAAAAAAAGAAATAAAATAAAATAAATAATCAAACTCTGGAATTCGTTACCGGAAGACGTAGTAAAAGCTGTTAATGTAGCTGGGTTTAAAAATGGTTTGGACAAGTTCCTGAAGGAAAGGTCCATAAACCATTATTA
Organism: Ichthyophis bannanicus; assembly: GCA_033557465.1. Lineage (NCBI taxonomy): Eukaryota > Metazoa > Chordata > Amphibia > Gymnophiona > Ichthyophiidae > Ichthyophis > Ichthyophis bannanicus. The sequence goes on along the minus strand of CM066040.1, from coordinate 244,499,587 downwards.
AAGGGGACCCAGGAAATCCACCGCTTGCTCTAATACAAGCATTGTGGAACCTGTGTCTTTTGGGGAAACTGCTAGGTACTTGTGACCTAGATTGGCCATTGTTGGAAACAAGATACTGGGCTTGATGGACCTTGATCTGACCCAGTATGGCATATCTTATGTTCTTAATGTAGACTGTAGCCTGGAGCATCAGACCATATTGTTAATGGTTTGATTATCTGAGCTGAGAAAAACAACATTTTTGCTTCAGAATACTACTACTAAACATTTGTAAGAGTAGTACTTATAGACTACAGAGTCTTTGTGATAGATTTAATTTCTACTGCTGTCAATTTGAAGACTAAATGGTGAAGTCAGTATTTGAGACTTTGTATTAATAGAGCAAACAGCTGATAGTGTAGTTTATCATGTTACTTTGAGTACCTATCATAATGGCCTGATACATGGTCATACATGGTCATAATCACTGTTCCCTCTAAGCTGTGCGCTTGTGCGCGCGCACACACCTCGCCAAGCGAGCGCACATACTTTACAACAGAGCGCACAAAAATTACGGTTCTGATTCTGATAGAAAACAACACAGACGTCTTAAAATTTGAAAGTTGTTGTGCATTTATGGTTTTCACAAGTTCTACAATATTTTCTAGTGCAATGTGGTGTACATACTGTATTCTGCCGTGTAGTCAAATTTTAAAGTATATAACTCCGAGTGTCATTATGTGGCGCACAAAAATTTAACCTCCCTTCAAAAGCTGCACAGCTGATATTTTATGCGCACACAGCCTACAGAAAATTAGAGGGAACATTGGTCATAATGGCCTCATACATGGTCATAATGGCCTGGTTTTCTATTTAATAATTGTGAATTAGGGTCCATAGTTAGGAACTGCTGGTAGAGGATTCCTTTAGGGACTTTTATCCAATTTTTAATATAGATTGGGGTTTAATTCCCTAGGAGCCTTATAAAGTGGGGGTTTCACGGATCACCTATAATGTTTAAGCAGTTTATTTGTTATTAAAAAAATTATTTTTCTCTTAATAGTCTCCTTATGTTAAGTGATATTTTGTTTCTCCCAAGACATCTGGCTATACCTCTGAAGAAGCAGTTTGGCAAAACAGGGCCACGTTGGGTGAAAGACCGGGTGCTGTTTTCAACATGGCATTTCAGTGTTAACAACTTTGGCAGTTCAGCCGTTTACAATAATTTGCAACACGCATTTGGAACTGAGATAAGTATCTAATTCTGGCTCAGACTGGACCATTAAACAGATGGAATGAGGGCTATTTTTGTTAAATACGCATAAATTAAAGAAAGTGTGAAAAAAAGTGGTTTTTCTGACCAGTGAGGATTAGTGCCTTATGCAAGATTGAATCAATTGTTTATTTATTTATTTATTTAACAGTTATTTATATACCGCTCTTTCCCTAGTATCAAGTGCGGTTTACATGGAACAGTAGGTTAATTGGTATGTAATATACCAAGTCAGTTTACATAGAACAGATAATTATAATTTACAAGGAATGTTGTAACATTAAAGGTATAACATATTAGAACATATATACATTGTTAGTTTAAATCTATAATCATCATGTGAATGAGAGTGTGGTATGGTTAATAGTGTATTAGTGATATTTATTTTGAAAATAGAGTATGTAATAATAATGTATAAATGTTAGCCTGTATCTATTTGAGTATTCTGTTCTGAGGGTGTATTGTAGTGTAATATGAATAAGTGAGTTTTTAATTTTTTTCTAAATTCCTTTATATCAGATAGCAGGCGAATGTTGTCAGGTAGATTGTTCCAAAGAATTGGAGCAGAGTGTGAGAAAGCTCTCTTATTTGTTTGTTTTCTGGCTTTTGTGAAATCTTTTGGTATTGTTAAGGTATTTAAGTTTCTGCTTCTTTGGGATCGTTTATCGATGTCTATATTAATCAGTGTATTGAGTGCCGATGGTGCAAGATTATTTATAAGTTTAAATGTAGTGACAAGAATTTTATATTTGATTCGGGAGTAAATAGGTAGCCAATGAAGTTCAGCCAAAATTGGTGTAACATGTTCAAGTGGGCTTATATTCATAATCATCCTGGCAGCTATGTTCTGAATTATTTGTATCTTTTTAATATTTTGTTTTGAAATGCCATTAAGTATTGTGTTTGCATAATCAAAATGTGGGGTGATGATAGCATGAATTATATTAATAAAGTCTTGTAGATGAATCAATGGTCTTAATTGTTTTAGTGTTTTGAGTTTGTAATGTATTTTTTTAGTTAGATATTTTATATGTGAATCCATATTTAGATTATTGTCAAGTATTACACCTAGATATTTTATTTCTTTTTTTGTATTTATTTCATGAGTATCTAGTGTGATCGTGTTTGGGGGTATGTATGTTTGATTTTTAGTGATGAATAATATATCAGTTTTAGTAAAGTTGATAAGTAGATTTTGTTCTTTGAGCCATTCAGTTAGTTCATTGAAACATTCTGTTATTTTTTGAAGAGGTGGGTGTGGGATTTCAAATGGGAGGTAGAACATTATATCATCAGCGTAGATATGATAATAAACATTGTGACGTTTAAAGATGTTACAAACTGGTTGTAAGTAAATATTAAATAATAGCGCAGATAATGCAGAACCCTGCGGGAGACCCTGAGTTTGTTTGAAGGTGTTAGAAATTTGGGTGTGGATTCTTACTGTTTGAGTTCTGTTTGATAGATATGATTTGAACCAATTATAAACAGTAGATGTAATTCCAATTTGTTGAAGTCTGTTTAACATTGTTAAGTGATTAACACTGTCAAATGCAGCTGATATGTCAAGGAAAACAAGAATAAAGGCTTGTTTAGGATTATCAATACCTCTTAATATTGTGTCATAAAGGATCGTTAGCAAGGTTTCTACTCCATGGAAGGGTCTAAAGCCATATTGATGTTCATCAAGGAGGTTTAATGTGTCAATAAAGTCTTGTAGTTGAATTTGTACAATTTTTTCAATAAGTTTGGCCATAAAAGGAATACTTGATATGGGTCTGTATGATTTTGGGGATAATTTATCTAATGTGTTATTTTTAAGTATAGGTCGTATTTGAACGTGTTTGAGAGATGGTGGTAAGTAGCCTTTTTGTAAGGATAGGTTCACTAAGGGTAGAATGAAAGAAGAGAGTATTGAGAAAGTCTTCTTTATCCAATCAACTGGGCATGGATCAAGGTATGAGGTTGTTGTATTAATGTTAGTTATTGTAGTTTTGAGAGTAGATTTTGATATTAAGTTGAAGTTGGTCCAGTTATCAAATGTAGCTTGCTTTGTTTGTGTTTGAATTTGTGGTTGAGTAATATGTAGAGGTGTTATTTGTAGCTTTGTTTTATTGATATAGTATTGAGCTAAGGACTGAGGTTTTTTCCCCCCTTTGAAGAGTCATTTATAAGTCTTAAGATAAATGATATAGAACGCTGCAAGTTTGTCTCAGTATTCATTCTTGAAGGAAGAGATTATATGGAGAGTTAATTTCACAGGTGACGTGTTGTTGGTTATTATAAATTATGACCTTATGTAAATTTTCATGGTTTGCATGAAGAATATTTTAAAATATTAGTGCAAGCTTTAATTTTATCCTAACTTGAATACTGTAATCTTACTTATTAAAGCTTAACTAGAAACAGAGAAAGATTGCAACTCTTGTAAAATACTACTGCTACATTGATGAGTTTAAGGGCTCATGAAATAGATCATTATCATTACTACTTTAATTGCATTGGTTACCGGTACAGGCAAGAATTCATTTTAAATTACGTTTTGTATTTAAGATCCCAAGTATATGATACAATTTCTAGTTTTTCCTGAAAATAAAAGAAAGCTAATGTGCTACTAGAAATGTAACTCGGTCATATCCTCCTGTAAAAAAACAAGCTTCATTATAAACACACTTTTGATAAATTGTTCTTGTTTCAAGCAGGTTTGATTGGAACCAATTACCGTATAAAATTAGGAGTTTACAAAGCTATGTGTCTTTTCATCATTTGAGAATAGTTATGCTTGTGGCATTATGCACTTCACTTAAATAACTACAGGGCCCATTTACTAAAGTGCATTATGCAATTAATGTCAAAGCAGTACACGATAACCATGCGTTATGATCCATGTGAACAGTTACCATGGACGCATGACAGTTACTGCACATTGCATGATGGATGGGCTGGGGCAGAGAGTTGGCATGTTGAGCACATTGAAGTTAGTGCAGGAGTACTTATTACACACTGTCAATGTTGCAGTTAGAGCGGGTGCAATTACTTCACCTCAGTAGGTGTAGTTAAGTGCACCCACACTAACAGTTACTGCAGTGGCTTTGCACTTTAGTAAAAGGGCCCCTATGCTTGTTTGCCATGATCTTTACACACATATATATATATATATATATATATATATATATATATATATATATTTTATTTATTTATTTATTATATATATATTTTTTAATATTATGAATCTTGAATATTGTTATGTTTTGATATTTAATCTGCTTTTCTTTTTAGTTTTAGTTTTATTCCTTAGATTTTTTATTATGGGTTGTATTTTGAATGCAAGTGTTATGCTTCATTACTCCTTTGTTTTAATGTTTTATATTGTTCTTATATATAATCCACTTTGAACTATTTGGTACTAATGGAATATAAAACTTGAAATTAAATTAAGCATTTATGGTTGACCTAGCTTATGTATGTTTACATGGCTACTGTATGTTTTTTTTCCCACCGTTTTATTGGTGAGCTTCCTTGATTATTTATTTATTTATTTATTTATTTATTTACAGTTTCTTTTATACCGCACTATTCGACATCAGCGCGGTTTACAATGAACAGAAACTACACTTCTCAAAAATTGATCAGTGCTTACAATGAACAGCTGGGTATACATTAAACAGGTTACATTCAACAGGTTTCATAAACAGAGGAACATAATAACTATGTACAAAAAGCAACTATGTACAGAATAACTAAACGCGGCTATATGTTTCTTGATAAGGGAAGAAGCAAGGTGCGGGAAGGTGGCATAGAAATATACAAAAAATATAACACAGGACAAACATTGCAGATTCCTCATGGAGTGGAAGGGGTTGAAGAGCTGACAAGGAAATATGGATGGGCAGACTCTATAGGCCATAGGGTCTTTATCTGTTGTCACATTCTAGGACGATAAACAAGCTGAGAGACCGAAAAGAAATGAGCAATCGAATGGAAGGAGCGATTAAAATATATAAACAAACCAGGAAGAGAAACAAGATAAAGGGAGTAAAAATGAATATCAAATAAAGACTTGGAAAGAGGGAAATGATTGAAGGGATGGAAAATGCCCACTAGTTCTATATAGTTGGATGGCCATAAAACAGTATCCTTTTGTTTAGATGGTTCTGTTGTTTCTGATGTGGGCTGGATTTTTACTGTGTCAAAGCAATAAATACAGCATTACTACTGTGCATAGAACAGATGTGGGGGAGAAAAACTCAAGAATCCTATGCTTATTTACTGAAGAATTTCTTGTAGTTCTGCCAATAAGGATGCTTGTAAGCAAAAAAGAGACCGATAAGGAAGAAACATGAATAGACAGAATAAATTGTACAAAGCGAAACAAGGAATGGTAAGGAAGGAAGACAAAATGTGTGTGGGAGGAAGGGTAGGAGACAAAGAAAAACAGTAAAAAGAGAGAAGTCTAATGAACTGTGGTAAAAAATAAAAACAAATGAGAAACTGAAAATGAGTATTAAAGAAAGGAGCAATTTTGTACATATGTGGGGAAGGAGGACTTTAAGCAAAAGAAAAAAGGTGAAGAGTATTGAAATAATGAGAAATAAATGAATATGAACAGATAGCCGAGTGCTGTTATGTGCCCAATGCAAAAAAGTGGAGAGAAGAGCATAAAAGTGGAGACATAAAAGGTAAGAGAGAATTTAGCAGAGCAGGAAGACACAGACAGCAATTCTAGGGAGGTGGTATGGTGGGGAATGGCCAAGGGCATCTGAAAAAATGTGAGACGAGGGTCACTGGGTGCTCTTCAGTGACACAAATTTGAATAAAATTTGTTGAATGTTTATTAGAGGGTTGGAAGACAGATAAGATGATTTGATAAGGCCAGATTCCTGGTAGTAAAACAGCCTAAAAATGCATCCACAAATCAGATGTTTCAGCTGGTTCCAGCTCATGTATGTTCCCTTTATATGTGGAAGATCCATAGCAGATATGACCAAGGACACGAGTCAAACTGTTAAATGGGTCCTCTGGTGGTAAAGCTTATTTAGATATAAGTAAAGCTTTGAGCTACACTAAGGGGTATGTCTACTAAGCTGGATTAATGGTTAACTCGAGTCACGAGACCTAATTGCAGATGGCCTGGCTTAGCAGACATACCCTCAGGACTCTCTAATAGCAATTTGTTTACTGTTTTTTTAATAAGCTCTTTACTTTTCCCCCTGTATACTGAAATTACAATATATCTTCTCTTTCTGGAACTGATCAAACAATGAGCTGTGATTATTAGACAAATTACTCATTTTTGGCCTAGAATTAATGACATTGTGAGTTGCAAACTCCATTGTTGCTCAAAAGTAACATGCTTCATTTTCATTTTATTTCATTAAATACATTGAACATTTTTCCATGGAATAGTCTCCCAGTGGAGGTGGTAGAGATGAGAACAGTATCTGAATTAAAAGAATCATGTGATAAACACAGGATCTCTAAAGGAAAAAAGGGGAATGTTGTAGTGGTTGATATGGAAGGACAGACTAGATAGGCCATGTGGTCTTTTTCTGGCGTCGTGTTTCTGTTTCTATGAAATTTGTGCAGAGGCCCACATTAATGTTTGGCGGGGGGGGGGGGGGGGGGTAGGCATCCATCTTCGTGCCATTAGTGTGTTGCTAATGCATGCACCACACTAACCAGCACACAGATGCACTTACCACCACCCATTGATGTGACCTTAGTACACAGATGCACTAATGGCAACAGGCTCAGTTAGTGCATTCCTAAAATGCCCATGCTAACTGATGTGCCACCAATATCATTATACTCCTAACCCAGTCTTCACCCAGTCACACACTAACCGGTTAGCACAGGAATTTTAGCAAGATACGCTTAACATCTGCAAACCCTGCGCTAACAGCATACATTAGTTAACATGTTCCTAAGATTTTATGCAGCAATATCTAAACAGCCAGGCCTTCCCAAGGACAGCCCCAGTACTGGTTCAAGGTATTAGCACTCTAGGCAAACCTTAAGCCTTATGACCCACTCCCCTGCTGTCAGAATCTATTGTTTAGTTGTGAATGCTCTGCTCTCCCCACCCCCCAAAAAAACCCCAAATAAACCTGCCACTCTAAGCAACTGTCTAGTTTGCCTGATGCATGGGCCAGCTCTGGGTCTTCCATTTGTCAAAAATCTGTCAAGATATCTGAGATCTTTAAGAACATTGTTCTAGGAATATGGCACTATCACTGAGAAAGCCTCAATTCTTGTTCTTATGAAAACATCTTGCATGAGCATAATGATTAATGAAGTCTTCCCAGGAAGACCTGTAACTACTTAGATTTAAATAAGACAGAAATATCTCCTGTAAGTAACTGCATGCCATGTCATAATTGGTCTTGGATATTAATAAAAGCAGTTTAAACTAACACCCATATTCAAAGGAGGGTGGGTCTAGAGTATTTAAGGATAGGAGTAATGTGGTCCCATTGGCTAGCATTAGCCACTAACCTTGCTGCCACATTCTGTTTATTAGTAATAACCTTAGTAATTGGCCATATCCCGCACGAAGTCCGAGAACCGGGTATCCTCCGGTGGGGACCTTCTCCAAGGCTCGGACTCGGGTGAGTCTGAAGGGACGCACCGAGTCCGAAAGGGGTCGGGTGACTCCTCATCCTCCATCTCCCAGCCGGACTCCTCGGAAGAGGAATCGAGCAGCTCCGGTCGGGCAGGCATCGATGCCATCCGCCCCGACGCCGAGGGTACCGGCATCGACGACCTCGGTCTTGAACAGGAGGCTGAGGGAGACCGTGGCCGAGGATCGACTTGAGCGCGCATGGACTCGAGGATCGGCTCGGCCTCCGGGGTCAACTTGGACGTCGATGTCCCGGTGGTTGGGGCAGATGCACCGGTGAGACCGGCGATCAGTGCCCGCTGCTGTTCCATGAAGGCAGCCAAGCTGCTCTCCAAGGCCGTCAACCTGAGTCCGAGCTCAAGAGACTCAGCAGCCCCTGACTCGGGCCCTGATGGCGTTGGGCCCGACGTCGGCTCCCCTGAAGGAGAGTCCACAAGGACTACAGTACTCACGTGACCTGGGACTCCATCTCCACCCGAGGTTGTTTTGCAAGCCTCTCAGACTCTGAAGACCCGGGACGGTGCTCAAGGAGGCAAGTGCGTCCACCGACGCCGCCCTCGTGGGTTTTTTCTTTTTGCGATGCTCCCGCAAGGGAGACCCCCTTTCAGAGGAGCCTCGACGCTGCTTGGGGCCGGAGTCCCGAGATGTCAAGGCCTCTGACGAGGTCCGGGCCCGACCAGTTCGGAGTCAGAGAGGATTCTTTCCTTTTGGTGCTGCTGACTCCTTAACGCCTTAGAGGACATTTTCCCACACGGACCATAGATCATCGGGTCATGATCGGGTCCGAGGCACCGGAGGCAGCAGTCATGTGTGTCGTGAGAGATATGAGTTTCTTACACCGATCACACTTTTTAAACCCGCTGGCAGCTATCAGGGGAAAAAGGGCCCCTGCGAGGTCAAAAGACAGGGCTGCCAGTGAAAACAGAAAAACATGGCACGTACGCTAGTCACTAAGGACAAAAAATGAAAAGAGAGAGATCGGGCTCGATACTGATGTACCGGGCCCAGGCAGGAAAGGGAAACCGGCGTCGAACTGAAGAAAAACAGGTTCACGCAGAGTAAAATCAACTTTTTTCTCGGGTGAAACGAAAATACATCCGTTGGGCTCTGCGGAAAAAAGAAGACTGAGCAAGATGGCACCCTTGGGCGGGAAGGGGACCACGCATGTGTGCTGCATTCCCAAAGGCTTTCTTTGAAAGCTGGGGAAATGCTCCGCATGGGGGCTCCGTCGGCGCTGAAGTCACCCATATGCGAGTACTGACTTCCTGCTTGGTCCTGGAGAATATTACCTTTCTCTGTTTTCTTTCTTATTAATATTGTAGTTCTAAATTTCTTTTACTATGTGTATTTTTATTTATTTGTAAACCACCTTGCTGGAACTCAGAGGTGGTACATTAAGCTCAATAAATCAAACCATAAACCATTGTATACACAGTATTCTTTGCCATCACCATAATTCAAAAGCATCAATTTTCTTTCTGTCTCTTTTTCACTGTCCAAGTTTTGTATGCATATGACGTTATTGAAAATACCATGGCTTGGACAAGTCAGATCTTTGTATGGAGAGAGACATCTTTGCTCTTGAGAATCTTATCTAGGTCCTTCATAGCCATTCTATCAAAAGCAATGTGTCATTGGATTTGACGACTACTTGTCATTTTTTTATTGATTATATTGATATAAGCAAGTTAAAGTTGGTACTATTTCAATTTATTCTCTATCAACTATTAACATTGATTTTGCCCGTTGTCAGGATCTGTGTCTTCTTTACGTTAAGGTGCAGGTGCAGGTCCATGTCCATTTTAAGACTATGCTCCTTGATCTTGAGAAGTAAATGTTTCAGATAGTCTTCACTTTTAGCCAGTACTGTGGTATCACGAGCATAGCGAAGATTGTTGAGTTTTCATACCTCTGTTGTCTTCATATAGTCTTGCTTCTCTGATGATTTTTTTTCTGTATGTATATTAAACAGATAGGGGGAAGTATGCAGCCTTGTTGTACACCTTTGCTGATTTTAAACCATTCTGTTTCTCCTTGTTTCGTTTGAACTGTTGCTTCTTGATCCATGTAAAGGTTGTGCAAGAGATCCATCAGGTGTTTTGGATCTTGACTCACCTGATCTCCTTGTTTCTTTACCTTTCCCCCTTGTTTTATCCTGTCTATACCTTCTGTGTTGTCTGTCTTGACTAGATTGTAAGCTCTGATGAGCAGGGACTGTCTCTTACATGTCTGTGCAGCGCTGCGTACGACTTGTAGCGCTATACAAATGTTCAGTAGTAGTACAGTCAAACCTCGGTTTTCATGATTAATCCGTTCGAAAAAGTCTGACTAAAACCGAAACGTATGAAATCTGAAGCAATATTTCCCATAAGAAATAATGTAAATCCAATTAATCCGTTCCAGACACCCAAAAATATTCACAAAAAATACATTTTATAGAGAATAACTATATTTTTACATACAGAAAACAATGAGAAATAAATATAAATGACTAATGAAATGGATAAATGAACATTTAACATCACTGAAAGCAAGCTAAGTACAGTACTGTACAGTACAGTATGTTAACATCTGGCCTTAGCCACCCCTGACAAGCTGCTGTGCCCAGCTCTCTTCGGAATCACATTGAATTCAGTCCATTAAAATACCTTTACATTATCTGCTCAATGCTTCAGAATGGCAGAAAATCTTAATGATATAGCTTCAGACGTACCCTGCAAGAGAAAGAACTGCCTCCCACATTCATGCAACATCTCCTGCTTACGTTGACAGCTTTTCTTCCCTGCTACCGGGACAAAATCTCAGTCAAAAGACGTTGAAAACCGAAGCAATGCATGAAAACCGGGACAAAATCTCAGTCAGAAAAGACGTTGAAAACCGAAGCGTATGAAAACCGGGGCAAATGAAAACCGAGGTTTGACTGTAGTAGTAATAGTGTTCTGGTATACCCATGTTTCTTAATGTGGCCCAGAGTTTCTCATGGTTTACAGTCAAAAGCCTTGCTGTAGTTAATAAAAACACACAAATATCATTTTTGTATTCTTTTTCTATTCATAGATATTTGTAAACTCTAAATTTACAGGCCAATATTGAGTCCATGGCAGTCAGCATTTTTTTTAAATGCCAGCCACCACGGGTAAAATAAACTCAGATTGGCAGTCAGCATTTTTTTTAAATGCCAGCCACCACGGGTAAAATAAACTCAGATTGGCAGTCAGCATTTTTTTTAAATGCCAGCCACCACGGGTAAAATAAACTCAGATATTCAGTGGCAGTATCCAGACAGACGCTGTCACTGAATATCTTGATTTTGTGGCCAGTGACATCAGCTATCCAAATAGCAGACACTATTCACCCACTACCCAGATAACTTAGGGCGGGTAAACAGCTGTCATAAGTGTATGCAGCTTGGTTATGTGGACAGTGATCTGGATAGCAGCTTTGAAAATTGTCAATTGCCACCCTGCTCTGACTATGCCCCCCCAAGACAGTCCCAGCACAGTCCAGATAGTGCTGAAGCTAGGAATGGCAGAAGTACAAGAAAAACTTGGTGAACATAAGATATGCCATACTGGGTCAGACCAAGGTCCATCAAGCCCAGAATCCTGTTTCCAACAGTGGCCAATCTAGGTCAATACGTACCTAGCAGTTTCCCCAAAAGACACAGGTTCTACAATGCTTGTATAGGGTCAAGCATTGATATCCTGGGTCCCTTTTTAATAATGGTTTATGGACCTTTCCTCCAGGAACTTGTCCAAACCTTTTTTAAACCCAGCCACACTAACAGCCCTTACTACATCCTCCGGTAACAAATTCCAGAGTTTGATTACACGTTGAGTGAAAAAATATTTTCTCTTATTCGTCTTAAATAGTTTACCCTGTAGCTTCATTACATGTCCCCTAGTCTTTCTATATTCTGATACTGTAAACAATCGAGCTACGTTTACCTGTTCCACTCCATTCATTAATTTATAGACCTCTATCATATCTCCCCTCAGCCGTCTCTTTTCCAGGTTGAAGAGCCCTAACCTTTGTAGCCTCTCTTCATAGGAGTAGCCTTCCATCCCTTTTACCATTTTGGTGGCTCTTCTCTGTAGCTTTTCTAATAACGCTATATCCTTTTTAAGATACAGCGACCAGAATTGCACACAATATTCAAGGTGCAGTCTACCATGGAACGATACAGAGGCATTATAATATCCTTTGTTTTATTTTCCATTCCTTTCCTTATGATACCTAGCATTCTATTTGCTTTCTTGGCCGCCGCTGCACACTGGGTGGAGGGTTTTAACATGTTATCCACGATGACTCCTAAATCTATTTCCTGGGTGGTGGTTCCCAATGTGGAACCTTGCATTGTGTAACCATAGTGTGGGTTGTTCTTTCCTAGGTGCATAACTTTGCACTTGTCCACATTAAATTTCATCTGCCATTTGGATGCCCAGTTGGCCAATTTATCCAGATCCTCCTGCAGTTTTCCACAATCCTCTTGGGTTTTAACAACTTTAAACAGTTGTGTGTCATCTGCAAATTTGATAACCTCACTAGTTATTCCCTTTTCCAGGTCATTTATGAATATGTCAAAAAGTAGCGGATCCAGTACAGATCTCTGGGGTACTCCACTATTCACCTTTTTCCATTGGGAAAATTGGCTATTTAGCACTACCCTCTGCCTTCTATCTTTTAACCAGTTCCCAATCCACAATAGTACACTGCCTCCTATCCCATAACTCTTTAGTTTTGCCAAAAGTCTAATGGGGGACCTTGTCAAAGGCTTTCTGAAAGTCCAGATACACTATATCAACCGACTCACCTTTGTCTACCTGTTTATTCACACCTTCAAAAAACATAACAGATTAGTAAGACAAGATCTTCCTTGTCTAAAGCCATGATGGCTGTCTCCCACTAGGCCATGACTATCTACATGCTGTGTAATTTTGTTCTTTATGATGATTTCTACCATTTTCCCCGGTACTGACATCAGGCTCACCGGTCTGTAGTTTCCCGGATCACCCCTGGAACCCTTTTTAAAAATTGGCGTTATATTGGTGATCCTCCAATCTTCAGGTATTACAGGTGATTTTAATGAAAGTTCACAGATTAATAATAGCAGGTCTGCAATCTCATATTTCAGTTCTTTCAACACTCTTGGATGTATACCATCTGGTCCAGGTGATTTGCTACTATTCAGTTTATCTAATAGTTGTAATACATCTTCCCGTTGTAGTGATATTTCTCTCAATTCCTCTGCAGTTTCACCTTTAAATACCACTTCAGTCTTGGGTAATATCCATACATCTTCCTCAGTAAAGACCGAAGCAAAGAATTCATTCAGTCTCTCCGCTATAGCCTGGTCTCCTCTTACTGCCCCTTTTACCCCTCTATTATCTAATGGTCCAATTGACTCTCTCACAGGCCTTTTGCTACAAATGTACTTGAAAAAGTCTTTATTTCGCGTTTTTGCTTCCTTAGCAAGTTCCTTCTCAAATTCTCGCTTTGCCTGCCTTATCAATGCTTTGCATTTAGCTTGCCAGTGCTTGTGCTGTTTCCAGTTTTCGTCGTTTGGCTCTTTTTTCCATTTCCTGAAAGATGCTTTTTTGGTAGCAACAGCCTCTGTGACCTCACCTTTAAACCAGGCTGGCATTTTTTTGGACTTTCTTCCACTTTTCTTAATGCGTGGAATACAGCTGGTCTGGGCTTCCAGAATAGTATTTTTAAACACCACCCAAGCTTGATGTAAGTCTTTAACCTTTGCAACCGCTCCTTTTAGTTTTTTCTTAACTATATTCCTCATTTTATCATAGTCTCCCTTTCGAAAGTTAAAAGGTAGTACTGTGGATTTCTTTACTATCCCTCCTCTACTAATTAAATCAAATATGATCATGCTATGATCACTATTGCCAAGTGATCCCCACACCCTTATTTCTTGCACCAGATCTGGTGTTCCACTAAGGACTAGGTCAAGTATGGCTTCCCCTCTGGTTGGTTCATGAACCAGCTGCTCCAAGAAGCAGTCATTTATTTCATCTAGAAACTATCTCCCTAGCATGTCCTGCCATGACACTGACCCAGTCGATACCGGAGTAATTGAAATCACCCATTGTTATTACTGTGCTGTGACTTTTGTTAGCTTCCTTGATTTCTTTGAGTATTTCATCATCCATTTGTTCATTCTGGCCAGGCGGTCGATAGTACACCCCCACTGCCATCACTTTCCCCTTCATACATGGAATTTCAATCCATAGAGATTCTACAGCAAATTTTGTTTCCTGCAAAACTTTAATCCTTTCTGATTCAATGCCCTCTCTAACAGAGTGCAACCCCTCCACCTAAAGTGCCATAGTTTGGGGGGGGGGGGGTAGCAGAGGCACTGGCAGCCCTTTAAATTAATTCTGAGCCCCCCTTCCATCATGCTCAACTCAAGTGATGATGCTATAGCATGCAACAGGTCCCAGCCGCAGGGAAAGCTTTGCAGGCAGCTTTGCCTGCAGTTGGAGTTCTGCCCTCTTTTCCTGCATCATCATATCCTGCGCTGTACATATAAAAGGGCAGAATGAGCCTGGAAGTCACTTGCTGCAGCCACTGGAAAGCATGGCTGTAAGCCTGCCTGTAAAGGGGCTGCAGCCCACGTCTGCAAACTTCCCATTCTCTGGGACCATAGAATCCCTGTTGATCATTAACCCTCCAATGTTCCCTGCTCTAGGGCCATGATGCAGACCAAGCGCCCCTGCAAAATTTGTAGCAAGTGGCAACTCAGCAACTGGCAGCTGTAAGGGCCTGGCAGCCGTGTGGAAGGCCTTGACCTTGTTGAAATTGAAGGCAGCAGCCACAAGAGGTGAGATGGGAGGAACAGTGGGGACTCAGGAGTTAGGCCAAGACTCAAAAAGAGTTCATTTTCACAGACTAGCTGCCTGTTTGCAGTGTCTATGATTGGGGGGGGGGGGGGGGCAGACAGACTACAGAGATTATACTTCTGCCAGGGAGGGTCTGGGGATAGAGAGGGCAATGCTTCTGTGGTCTGTCTGGGGATGCTGCATAGTTGAAGATTTGCCTAGTGTGCCAAATATCCTTGCACCAACCCTGGCCAAAGCAGTCCATAGTGATATCCAGTGGCACTATACAGGCAATTCTGCTGAATAGCAAGTTCAGTGGGATTTATCCAGTTACAGGTGCTGCTAACTGGATAAATTCTAGATTTTTATTTTTCAGTTAATTCAGGATTCTTTGATTTTCAAAAATTCTCTGTTTTATCACTGTTTTTGTGCCACAGGTACAATTACTGGGTATCTTTTCTGGTGGATTCAAATATGTACTTTTGTGTTGACTTAACAGTAGTCAAAACAGAAAAGGCACAAAATTCAGCAGAGGATACAAGACAAGTGAGGACTGGGGGGGAGGGGGGACCACAACTAGGAGAAGTGGTGATTTGATTCAGGGTGCTTATGGATTAATACCTAAAATTGGAAGCCCCAATTATATTGTTATGTTTTATGCTGTGATTTTTAATTTGCCTTGAGCACTTTTATTTTTGGGTAGGAAATATATTTATATAAAACACACCTCACTGAAACTTACTCTGAAGCAGTATTGAGATAGGACCTGCCACTGCTGGTAAGAAAAATGCACCTGCTAATATCTACTTGCTGAGACATTGTGTCTTAAGAAAAATTAGGGGAAGACAGATTGTGGGTTTAACTGATAAATTCTGTGTTTATTTAAAAAGTAAGGCAACACGATAGGTAAAAGCTCTTCGATTCCCACCCACCCAGGGATTAAATGGGGATTTATCATTGGTGACCGAGAAGGAACATGATGGAAATTTATAACATCTTAAGTAGGATGGAACAGTAAAGTGTAGTTACTCACCTGTAACAGGTTTTCTCCGGGAACAGCAAGAATCTATCCTCACATATGGGTGATGTCGGCACTGATGGAGCCCGTGTGTTAACCACGCCCCAACTTTCATAAAAAGTCTTTGGGAACCACCCCCAGCTTTCATAGAAAGCCTCTGGGAGTTCTATGATGCATGCATGGTCACTTTCCCAACCAAGGGTGCCATCTTATCCAGGGGTGGCTCAAGGCAATCTGCTGCCTTAGGCGAGGGATGAGATGGCGCCCCCTCCGGGGGGGATCTTTCACAAAACTCCAGTCAGGGACTGAAACAAACCAAAAAGCCAATTAGATAATGTGGAGCAAATGCAAGATGTTTGCACACCAAGGAACTAAAAGAAAGAGCGAGAACCACAAGCAGTTCATAACTCCAAATTATAACAAAATACAAATGAATTATAAACTGCATTATGGTGCTTGCTTTTTCTTTTTGAACATATATTTTGCATTCACAGAACCCACTCCTCAACAATGGGTGCAGAGCAGAGGTACTCAATATATTAAAAAAAAAAAATCAATCTGATTTTGGTCATCTCACAAAAAAAAAAAACATTCTCCAGTACCAGGCATACTGGAAACTAATACTAAAGTCTCTGAAGATCTGCAAGGCCAAATCTTCCATAACATACCAGCATACACTTCCAAAACTCATATAATAAAGGGCCTACCCAGAAAAAAAGTAGCACTATAAACACTTCAATGGGCCCTAAAACATCCATATACGTATTTGAGAAGCTGTACATGTCAAATTACTGCAGTGCAGATCCCTACATATAAACACCATGTTAACAGAACACCTGGCCTTGGTCACACACTCAGAACACAGACCCTCACCAAGTACAGACTAAGCAACCATAACCTAAAGCAAAAATAAAAATATGTAGACAAAATGTAAAATGAAACCCCAAGAAGCCAGACTCTGCATGCAGCGCCACATCAGATAAGAGATACAGTTCCCCATACTGTGTAAAAATATAGACAGCACAAAGTCCAATCACTAAATTGAAAATAAAATTAATTTTTTCTACCTTTGTTTGATGATTTTTGATCATGCTGGTCCTGATCTGAGGTTTCTGTTTTTCTCTGTCTTCTCTTAGCTCTTTTTCTATGGTCTATAGTCCATCTGCCATTTCTTATCTCTCCTTTTGCTTTCTTCATTTTCTTCCATCAGCCTTTTTCCAGTCCCAGTAACTCTCCCCAGTATCATCATCCTTTACAGCCTCCCCTACCAGTACCAACCCCCTTGCATTCCCAGTACTGCTACTGGTGTCTGTTCTCTTCCTTTTCCCCTCTTTCTCCATCATCTAGCCCCTTCTAGTCAAAATACCATCCCAGGTATCAGCGAATGTCCAGTGCCTCCTCCCATGTCAGTTCCCTTCGTCACCCTCTCCTCTGTCCATCCACCTTCCAGTGCCATCCCTGGGTGTCAGCTCCCTTCCAGCCCCCATCTTCACCTCTTTTCTGCTCCCTTCCAACCCCCATATCAGTTCCCTTCCAGCCCTCACCTTCCACCATCAGTTCTCTTCCAACTCCTCTCCTATTACCCAGCCACCTTCCAGCCCCATCTCCAAGTGTCTGCTCCCTTCCAGCTGTCCCGTATATCTTCTCTCTTTCAGCTCCCCCCCATATCTGCTCTGCTCCCTTCCAGCTCCGCTGCCCCCCCCCCCCCCGTTTCTACTCCCTTTCAGGTCCCCTTGTCTGCTCTGTTCCAGCTCCCCCCCCGTTTCTGCTCCCTTCCAGCTCCCCCCCCCCCCCATGTCTGCACCCCTCCAGCTCCCCCCCATGTCTGCTCCCTTCTGGCACTTTTCCCTCCTCCCCCCCTCACTGATTCATCCTTTAAAACAAAAAAAAAAAAAAAAAAGAACCTCAGGCGGTAGTTTCTAAGGAGTGACACTCCAGCTGGGTTTATTTCTGATTTGCCGCTCCCTAGAAACTGCTTATGATAGAACCGCCAATCTTCCAGCAGGGCCGGTGCTACCCAGTAAGCCGGGTAAGCACGGCATGAGGGTGCCGACGAGGGGGGGGGGGGAGGTTGGAGGTCGGCTTCGAAAAAGAAAGCAGCTGCAGGAACATTTGTGTTCCCACGGCTCTGCTAACTTTTAAACTGCTGGGTTGCAGAGTTTTCTAAAGGCAACTCCGCAACCCAGCAATTTAAAAGTTAGCAGAGCCATCGACATGGGCTCCAACTGTCTCAGCCTGATTCCTTTGGTGGGGACTCACCGATGGTGATGGCCTCGGTGGGCTTCTTATGGCCCTGTAAGAAGAGGGAGTCTCCTCCCACTGGGGCAGCTTTGAGGGCCACTCCTAGCCATCATCCTTGGCACTGCACAAAGGACTGTAATGCTGGTGACCGTGGATCTTATCCCCAGTGCTGGCACCGGCCTCCAACATTGACTCAGGCAGAGCCCAGTCCTTCTGTGGACGATACCTGATCCAATGCTCTCTGAACTCAGGGCTCAGAGTGGGCACAATCATCATATGAGGATGATGACCCTGCAGCAGCCCCCAGGTGCATTGATTCAATGGTCGAGGCTGGGGCCGAAGATGAGGCCTTGAGGCCAAACAACGCCTTCCTCTGCCTTTCATGATTCTTCTGAGCCTTGCTAGTCATCTAGAGACAGAGAGGGCAAATTAAGTCATCGTGGTCAGCCCAGAGGCACTGAAGGCAGAAGTTGTGCCGGTCCATTATGGACATAGTGTGGGCACAACTGCTGCACTTCTTAAAATCACGGATTGAGGACATAGCAGGAAAGTGGAGGCCTGCGAGATTAAACTCCAAGGTCCTGGTCAGGGAAGGACATGAGAAAGAGTAGTTACTCACCTGTAACAGGTGTTCTCCAGGAGCAGCAGGAATCAGTCCTCACTTATGGGTGACATCGGTGCCGATGGAGCCCCCATGCGGAGCATTTCCCCAGCTTTCTATGAAAGCCTTTGGAAATACTACACGCATGCGTGGTCCCCTTCCCTCCTAAAGGTGCCATCTTGCTCAGTCAAATGACACAGCTAAAAAACAGCACACAAAAATGAAAAAATTAACTATGTACAACTGCAACTCCCAGGGGAGGAGGGAGGGTTGTGAGGACTGATTCCTGCTGCTCCTGGAGAACACCTGTTACAGGTGAGTAACTCCTCTTTCTCCAGGACCAAGCAGGAAGTCAGTCCTCACTTATGGGACTCCCCAGCTTCAGGCTACCGGGGGACCCAGAGCTGAAAAAATGAACTCCCTCTAGCTCAGTATCAGAGAAAGGATTTCACTGAAACATACCTCCACCGGTAGCCCAACCAGAGGGCTGGAGGATAGGAGTTGCCTAAACCTCAAAGAGATTCCAGAGCACTGCCTGACCAAAAGCACTATCCCTGCGGGACTCCCTCTCCAGGCAGTAGTGGGCCGCAAACGTCTGGCTTGAGGACCAAGTTGCAGCCCTGCAGATGTCTGCTAACAGTACAGAGCGGAGATGAGCTACTGAGGCAGCCATTGCCCTGACGCGGTGGACCGTGACCCGACCCTGCAAAGGAAGGTCAGCTGCCCTGTAAGCCCAGGTGATACAGTCAGCCATCCAGATGGACAAGGTATGCTTGGACACAGGTACCCCCATGTTATTGGGGTCAAAAGATACGAAGAGCTGAGTAGCCCTCCTATGCCCCTGTGTACAATCAAGATAGAAGGATAAGGCCCTCCTACAGTCCAGGGTATGCAGGACTGTCTAAGCCCGGCTGGCATGTGGCCTAGGGAAGAATGTTGGAAGAACCACCTCCTGGTTGAGATGGAAAGAGGAGACAACCTTGGGGAGGAACTTAGGATGAGTCCTAAGGACTACCCTGTTCCTATAGAAGCGAGTGTATGGCCTGTCACAGACCAGGGCTTTAAGTTCACTCACTCGCCTGGCCGAGGTCAAGGCCACTAGGAATAGTCTTCCAGGATAGGAAGCGTAAAGGACATGTAGCCATTGGTTCAAAAGGTGGGCGAGTAAGTTGCTGCAAGACCACATTCAACGCCCACTCAGGGGACGGTGGACGGAGAGGAGGCTTGAGCAATAGTAAGCCTCTGAGAAATCTGGACACCAAGGAGTGAACTGTCAAAGAGTGTCCCTCCACCAGAGAGTGATGAGCCGCCAGAGCAGAGAGGTGGACCCGAAGAGAATTGGACTTAAGGCCCTGATTGGACAAGTACAGTAGGTACTGGAGCACTACTGGCACAGTGCAGGTGAAAGGATCTTCCTTGCGTTGCTGACACCACAAGGAGAACCTTCTCCACTTTAGGGCATATGTTTTCCTGGTGGATTGCTTCCTAGAAGCCAAGACCACCTCTTCCACTTCCTGGGGTAGGCCCCAGGGAGCCAAGACTACCCTTGCAGCCTCCATGTCATCAGATGGAGAGATTTGAGATTGGGATGCAGAAGGGAACCCCGATCCTGAGATAGGTCGGGTTGGAATCCCAGAGGCATGGGTGTCTCCACTGCCAGTTGAAGTAGCAGGGGGAACCAGGGCTGCCTCGGCCACTTGGGCACAACCAGAAGTACTTAGGCTTTGTCCCTGAGAATCTTGAACAAGGTTTGTGCCACCAGAGGCGTGGGAGGAAACGCATAGAGCAGGCCCTGGGACCAAGAAATCAGGAAGGCATCCGCCGCCACCCTTAGGGGATGCGGTTGCCTGGAACAAAACCTGGGCAGTTGGTGATTCAGGGGACTGGCAAAGAGATCCATGGATGGAAGTCCCCATTTTAGGAAAATCTGTTGAACCACCAAAGGGTGCAGCTTCCACTCGTGGGGCTGCAGAATTCTGCTTAAAGCGGTCTGCCAGAAAGTTCTCTTGGCCAGGAAGATACACAGCCCTCAGCAACATGTGGTGCCTGAGGGCAAAAGAGCAAAGGGCCTGTGCTTCCAGGCATAGAGGCCTGGACCCAGTGCCGCCCTGTTTGTTCACATAGAACATGGCCACTTGGTTGTCCATCTGAACTAGAACAGACTGGTGGGCCAAGGAGTGAGAAAAAGCCTTGAGGAGTGAGAAAAAGCCTTGAGGGCTAAGCGAATAGCCCGCAGTTCCAGTAGGTTGATCTGTTGCAGGGCTTCCCATGGGGACCAGAGGCCTTGGGTGCAGCTCCCTTGACAGTGTGCACCCCAGCCCTGCAAGGAGGCATCGGTTGTCAACACCACTGTGGGGGCAGCTACCTGAAAAGGCACCCCCTGCAGCAAGTTGGGGGGGGGGGGGGTGTAGCCACCACTGAAGAGAATCCAGGAAAGGTTTGGATACCCTTACTTTGTCTGCGAGGCTCCCTGTGGCCTGCTTCCAGAGCTCTGAGGCACCACTGTGCAGGCCTCATGTGGAGGCGGGCATTGGGGGTCACATGCACAGTCGATGCCATGTGTCCCAGGAGCTGCAGACAGAGCCTGGCAGGAATCCTGGGCAGACTGAGAAACCGGGATGCCAACTCCATGAGCCTTTGAGTTCTGTTCTCTGGCAAGTAAGCCCTTGCTTGCAGAGAGTCCAGCCGTGCTCCTATGAACTCGAGGTTCTGGGAGGGGAGCAAAGTGGACTTTGCGAAGTTTATAACAAAGCCTAGGTCTTGAAGGAGTGACAGTCCTGAAGGTGGCCTGCCTGGCCTCCTGGTAGGTCTGACCCCAGATGAGCCAGTCATCCAGATAGGGGAAGACAAATATGCCTTGGGTCCTCAAGTAGGCTGCCACCACAGCGAGACACTTTGTAAAGACCCGTGGGGCGGAAATTAGGCCAAAAGGCAGCACCCTGTACTGGTAATGGTTACCTCCCACCACGAACCTGAGGTACTTTCTGTGGTCTGGATGAATGAGGATGTGAGTGTACGCATCCTTTATATCTAAGGAGCATAGCCAATCTCCCTGCTGGAGGTAGGGCAAAAGTGTTCCAAGAGTAAGTATTTTGAACTTTCTCCAAGAACTTGTTGAGGTTTCTGAGGTCTAGGATAGGCCTTAGGCCTCCTGTTCTCTTTGGCACCAGAAAATACCTGTAGTAGAACCCGTGCTCTTGTAGGCGAGGAGGTACCGGCTCCACCACCTTGTCCAGAAGCAGACCCTGAAGTTCTTGGAGGAGGAGGGTGGTGTGCAGGAGAGGCCTCAGAAGGTTCTCCTGGAAAATAGACAGGAGGTAGCTGTTGGAAATAAGCATCATTCACCAAGGCTATATGCTTCAAGACCCAAGCATCCCCTGTAATGGGTGGCCACCGGTGGGCAAACAGGGCTAAGCGACCTCCTGTGCAGGGATGGGACAGCAGGGACGGAGAGGCTATGCCTTGGGAGTCAAAAAACCCCTCCCTGCTGGGTAGGAGCAGGAAGCTTGGGAGTCTTCTGCCTACGGGGCCCATGTCCTTGCCCCTTGGCCTGCTGCCCCTGAGGGGGAGCTGGGGAGGCCTGGTATTGAGGGAAAGGTGTCTGCCTACAAACCTTTCTCGGGTAGAAGGACTTTTTACCCGAGCCCTTCTTTTTGTGAGAAGGGGCAGAAGTCTTTCTGGACGGCCTAGTCCTGGTCAGGTGCTCCGTCTCGAGCTCAGTGGCCTTCTCGGCCATGGGTTTGCCAAAAAGGTTCTCACCTCAGCAAGGCACATCAACCAACTTGTCCTGAACCCAAAGCTCGAGGTCCGATGACTGCAGCCATGCCTGGCGTTGGGCTGCGATGCCGGCGGCCGCCACACGAGCCGAAGCCTTGAAGCCATCGTAGGCTGCTCGGGACATGAATTTGGAACAGTCCCGAATACCTGAAGACAAAGACTGGAACCTCTGCAAAGGTTCCCCAGAGAGACCAGCAGAGAACCCGGCAAGCTCCTTTGCCAGGTCTCGAAGAAACCTGCCCATGTACAGCTGGTATGACTGGACATGGCAAGCAAGCATCGAGCCCTGGAAGCACTTTCTGCCGAAAGCATCCAGGTTGCGGGCCTCCCTACCGGGGAGCACCGCGGAGTGCATCTTCTGGCTCTTCAGTCGATGCATGGCCGATTCCACCACCATGGAATGGTGCGGCAGCTGCACCTTTTGGAAGCCAGGGCTCTTACAAAGTCGATAAATGGAATCTACCCGCTTGCTCAAGACCGGCGCAGAGGCCGGTGCCTTCCACTTCCGGGAGAGGAGCCGTTCCAGCATCGGGGGAACCGGCACAGTAAAGGCCTCCTTTGGAGGAGTCATACTGGAGGGCCTCGAGCTCCTCGGCTCGAGGCTCCTCCTCGGGGTCGGCGGGAATCGCCAAGGCCTTGGCCATGTCCCGCACGAACTCCGAGAACCGGGTGTCCTCCAGAGGGGACCTACTCTGGGGCTCGGACTGCGGTGAGTCCGACGGGACGCACCAGGTCCGGAAGGTATTGGGGAACTCCTCATCCGTCTCCAAGGCTGACTCATCAGAAGAGGAGTCGAGGGGCTCCGACTGCGCGGGTCGAGGTGGCACCAGCCCCAACGCTGAAGGCACCGGCGTCGATGCCCTCGGTTCCGAGCAGGAAGTCGAGGGAGACCTTGACCGAGGACGACCTCGAGCCTTCATGGTCTCGAGTATCGGCTCGGTCTCCGGGGTCGACTTCGATGTCGATGTCCCAGTGGTCGGGGCAGATGTACCAGTGAGGCTGGCCATCAGTACCCGCTGCTACTCCATGAAGGCAGACAATCTGCAAGGCTGTCAGCCTGAGTCCGAGCTCAGGAGACTCAGCAGCTACCGACTCGGGCCCCGGTGGTGCCGGGCCCGACATCGGCTCCCTCGGAGGAGAGTCCACGAGGACTACAGGACTTACGTGTCTGATGGTCTCCAGCTCTACACAAGGTACTTTAGACAGCTTCTCCTGCTCCAAAGGTCCGGGACGGCGGTCGGGGGTCTTAGACCTGGCCCTCGAGGAACCAGGGACCTCCTCCGCCGCCGCCCTCGCAGGCCGTTTCTTCCTCTTGCGTTCCCGGTCGGGGGACCCCCTGTCCGAGGAACCCCGGCAATGCTCGGGATCAGACTCCCTAGACATTGAGGCCTCAGACGAGGTCCGGGCACGGCTGGAGGCAGAGTCCGAAAAAATCCTTTCCTTCTGGTGCTGACGGCTTCGAAGTGCCTTGGTGGACATTTTACCACACAGGCCACAGATCATGGGGTCATGATCTGGGCCGAGACACCGAAGGCAGCAGTCGTGGGTGTCGGTGAGAGACATTAGTTTCTTGCACCGATCACACTTCTTGAAACCACTGGAAGCCATTGGGGAAAAAAGGGCCCCCGCGAGGTCAAAAGACCGGCCTTCCAGGAAAAACAGAAAAAAGGCACGAATTCCAGCCACTAAGGGCAAAAACCGAAAAATAGAGAACAGGCTCGATACCGGTGTACCAAACCCGGCGGGAAGGGGAACCGGCGTCAAACTCGAAGAAAAAGCGAAGAAATCTTCAAGAAAAAAATAATCAACTTTTCCCGGGTGACTAGGACGAACGTCTGAAGGGCTCCACGGAAAAAGAGAGACTGAGCAAGATGGCACCTTTAGGCGGGAAGGGGACCACGCATGCATGTAGTATTCCCAAAGGCTTTCATAGAAAGCTGGGGAAATGCTCCGCACGGGGGCTCCATCGGCGCCGATGTCACCCATAAGTGAGGACTGACATCCTGCTTGGTCCTGGAGAAAATCCCCATGCACCAAGAGAAGAAAAAAAGAAGGGAACCCGAGAAAATGTGCACTGAGGAAGTGACGATTCCGGGTACGGGAAGGTAACGATATGCGACCAAGCAGAGAATCGCATAGAACCTCCCCGCCCCCTCCAAAAAATAAGCAAAGAAACACCAAGTTTTTCCTGAGGAAACAGCCAGCGTCTGATGGGCGCTGCAGTAAAAAGACGGAGGTAAGATGGCACCCTTAGGCAGGAAAGTAACCACACATGCATGGTAGAACTCCCAAAGGCTTTCTATAAAAGCTGT
Source organism: Ichthyophis bannanicus (assembly GCA_033557465.1). Lineage (NCBI taxonomy): Eukaryota > Metazoa > Chordata > Amphibia > Gymnophiona > Ichthyophiidae > Ichthyophis > Ichthyophis bannanicus. Next base: position 244,474,934 of record CM066040.1, on the reverse strand, counting down.
GGAGTGGTTACAGTGTGGGCTCCATCGGTGCCGACGCCATCCATATGTAAGGACTGACTTCCTGCTTGTTCCTGGAGAAAACACAAAATGGTTGTTTAACTTTTCAACCAACATTAAAATAAGAGGAATCTGTGAAACTAGCGACCAGCAGATTGAAAGCAAATCATAAAAAGTATTTTTTTTCATTCAGCACATAATTAAGCTGTAGAATCTGTTGCTGGAGACCATGGCCAAGATAAATAAGTTTGTGTGATGCAATAAAGATTTTGGCAAGTAACTTGAGGAAAAGTCCATTAAAAAATTATTAGCCAGATAAACTTGGAAGAGCCATTGCTTATCCCTAGAAATGAGTTATGAGAAACAGTTCTACTTTTTGGGATCTGCTGGATACTTTTGACATGGACCGGACACTTTCAGAAACAGGATGCTGGGCTCAATGGACCTTGGTTTGACTCAGCATGGCTCTCTTATTTTCATCTTCCCAAATCCATTAAACCCTTCAACCTATTAACATACCCCACTGACTCCAAAGGCACTCTCACTTCAGACCCCCCCTCAACCCACTACTGTAGTCTAAGACCCAAAACCCACTACAGCAAACTAGTGATACCTAACTCAATTACCACAATGATTTCCCCAAATTACTAACATATCCCCTGGCCCCCAACTCATTAACATTTCCCACTGAGGCTTGTAGGCTCAGTGGCTACATGAGCAAAGTGAGAGGTGTATTTGTTGTTGGGGAGCTGACCGGCCCCATCGGCGACGAGGAAGGGAGCAGGCAGGTATGCTCCTCCCTGCTCCCCACCGCATGGCCCATCAGGCTGAAGAACCAACAGCAGCAGACTTTTACATTTAAAGAGCTTCGAGACGTGCCCGCATCTGGTGGGTCTGCACCTAAGGGCCATGCCAAAGGGCCCTTTGGCGTGGCCCTTAGGTACGGCACTGTGGAGTGGTTGCGTTCTCCTCCACCCCACTCCAGCAACTCCACCGAAGAGCTGACTAGACCAGAGGCAACGGAACATCAAGAAACATCACCATGTAAGCATTCTCCAAAATCTAATGTACCCCATGATGCCCAGCCTGCCTGTCATTTAACCCTCGATGTGATGTAATGTACCCCACGATGCCCAACCTGCTTGGACTGTAATTATCTAGACTGTGTGTAGTAAATGCCGCTTTAATGTAATCCAGTGACCCACCCTATCTCCTTTTCCCTACCCACACCTCTGTTTCTCCTAACCAGATCATAATCTCCCTGTGTTCTGTCAACTAGATTGTAAGCTCTGATGAGCAGGGACTGTCTCTATTACTTGTCTGACTAGATTGTAAGCTCTGTTGAGCAGGTACTGATTGTCTGTCTGTCTTTTATTTAAATATAATTGCACAGTAGTACTAGTAGTAGTAGTAGTAATAGGGCAAAACCAGGATGGGTGTCTCCCAACTAGACTGTTGCTCTGTGTGTTTTATTGTCTCAATTAGATTGTAAGCTCTGATGAGCAGGGACTGTCACTCTTATATGTCTGTACAGCGCTGCATATGAGGTAGCGCTTTATAAATGTTAAATAGTAGTAGTAGTAGTAGTAGTAGTATTAGTAGGTTGAAGGCTTGAATGGAGAGGTAAATGGGACGTTGCTGCAAGGGCCCCTGACTCAAACTGCCCAGGTGTGGGAGTCCTGGACTTGGGCTTCCCAACCTGACAGCCTCTATTTTTTGTAATTATGGTTGGAGGTGAGAGAGAGTTAAATTTAACTCATATATAGACACTGAAGTTAAATGTGAAGTAAAGATAATTTTCATTTTACACAATTTTCTTTTTAAATTCAGCACCCAATTTTAATTATTTTGTGCTAAGCATCTTATTGGCTTTTTACATCAGAAGTAAGAATTTACTGCTGCAGTAATATAACTTTAGCACTGATTTTTCTATCAGATATGGATTAGAAAATAAAGGAACAACATTAAGAAACAAAATGCTAGATTTAATAAGTGTTCTTTTCATAATAAATCTCATCCAGTGTCTTACTATAACCCGCATACAATGCGGTATGAGAAGGTTATGTCAGAAACAAACCACAACTTACATTCTTTTCTTACAAAGCAAGCCAAATGATCAGAGGTCAGCACCCAGACCTTTTCGTAATTTCTCTTCTTAGCTGGCGTGTGTCCTTTGACGTTAAGTTGGCTGCCATCCTTCAGTTATCACAGTACTGTACCTTTACAGTGGACAGCATCAGCACTGTGATAACTGAGCCAGGGCAGCCTGTCATTCATTTTCTCTCACTCCACTATTTGTTGGTTTCTTCTGCAGTATGCTGGCATTTGTTTCTGCTTGCTGTGGCTTATGTTATCACAGGTCATACTCCTGTTGCAAATGACTAAATAAGAAAGACAGTGCCAGTTAAAAGAATTTTAAACCAATAACAACCTGCTAACACTCTAAACACACTATAGTCACTCCTTCTCTACAGCAGAAGAGCTCATAAATAGGCATATGTTGGTAAGCATTTGGGGGGGAGGGGGGGGAGGCGAGACCACACTAGCATAGAAGCTTTTCAGCCTCTGTAGATCCTGGCACACTGGAACACATTCCTGGCTCTGCTACCTTTGTCCATCTCCCTTTTTTTGTTTTAAGGAAAGCCCGAAGCAATTAAATAGCACTGGCAAGTCCATCCATTTGGGGGCAAATGAGATATTACCTACAAAGTCCTTTGTATTGTACCACTGAGACTATACCAACTATACCTGAACAGTATGGTATACAAAAGGACTGTGATGTCCGTTTCTTACTACATGTCAGTGTACCGCGATTCATACTCCTGCTGGAATTCTGCACACAAAATTCAAAATTTTCTATCAAAGGGTCTTTATTATGCAAAATTCAGAATGCTGTGTTTGTCAAAAATACCACCACATACCGTTTTTGATTAATGCTTAATTTGAAGACCTTTTTGTTCCCCAGTTAAGTTGTAGCAGAAGGAGAGGTAAGTGGATGGGTGGGGGCCACAGTTTGTTTTGCTATTTTGTATTTCCCTGTATTATATTTAATTTAGCATGTCCTTATTGTAAACCACTTAGAATGTTTTTAAATAAAATACAATCCAGAAAAAAAAAATCAAAGAGTGCAACAGTTTTGAATTATTGCGTGTAGAATTCAAGCAGGAGTAATAAGAAAATGCCCCTCACATTTTTAAAATCTACTTCCTTCTGCTTGTTTGGACTTCCAACACATCTGCAACTGGCCCCTACAAAGGCTGCAGAGCCTTAAACCTGCAGTCACAGCTATCTGGGGTTTTTTATTGCCCTCACCCTTGTTTTCACTCTATAAACCAGCTATCATGGCAACAAGCTCCAGTGAGGGTCATAGTTTAGTGCTTTCTTTCCTAGCCTGAGACATGTGGAAATCCTGAAGCTTACCTATAGATGTCACTGTTCCACCATGCCCTGGATTTCTCCCTAAGAGGGGAGGGGAAAGGGGTAGGAATAGTGTCTCTGCAGCATTTTCAGCTCCTACCAGACTGATTACACTATCATGCCTGACTATGCTTGTTTACAAGTGCTGATGCAAATAGGGAGATCTTTTGTCACAGTGCACTTATCACAAATGCTTTGTAAGCATCTGGCATATAAAACAGACCAGTGCCATACAATTTGTGTCATTTATCAACATGAAAGGTTGTGTCAGTAATCAGCTCAGAACCGACCCCAGTTACATCAGAAAAGTGAGGTTACTTACCTGTAACAGGGGTTCTCCATGGACAGTAGGATAAGTCAGACACACCCGGTGATGTCATCCGATGGCACGGAGGACTGAATTGCTCTGCAGGGCCTAGAAAGGAAGGCCTTTCTGGGCATGTGTGAAGTGGCCCTACCCCCTGACCCACCCCTACCTTGCTCAGGGTATCCCCAGCTGTAGTCTTGCTGCTAGGTAGGCAGGCACCTAGGTCAAGAGTCATGAGGTCGACCTTATCTAGGGGAGACAGGCGGGTCTGTGTGACTGACTTATCCTGCTGTCCACAAAGAACCCCTGTTACAGGTAAGTAACCTCTTTCTGCTTGGACAAGCAGGATGTGTCAGCCACATCTGGTGCCTCCCGAGTTGTGGTGCTGGTGCTTGCTGTGGTAGATAAGGGAGGAAGGACTATGGAAAAACACCATGGCAACCGTGTATTGTGTGGCAGGGAGGCACACAATACACTGTCAACCAGAGTCTTAAGACTAGCAACATGGCTTTGTAATAACTTTAGAACAGGAAGTTTGAACAACATGCAAACAAATCAGTTAATGTGCAAACAGATCATCAAGAACTCATCATAACTTCAGAACAAGAAGCGCAAACAGCATGTAACAAATCATTGGGAACTCAATCAATGTGCAAACAAATCATAACAACTCATCAACTGTGCAAACTCCTCACAACAGTGCGGACCACTCAAAGGGCACAGGAGTGCAACTAGTAAACGGCACAGGAGTGCGATAACTCAACAAACAGGGCTTATGTGCTGTGGGTGCTGGGTGTCTCAGGTAGACGTGGCTTGGCCGAGTCCAGTACCGTTCAACTGAAGGCACTGTCTGCCTATGCTTTCGGGTCGAGGCAGTAGTGTCTCTGGAAAGTGTGAATGGTGGACCAGGTGGCAGCTCTGCAGATGTCAGGCACCAGCACGGAGTGCAGGTTGGTGATAGTGATGGCCATCACCCGAAGCTGGTGGTCCTTGATCTATGCCCCTGCCTGGTCATGGCAGAAGTTGATGCACTCAGTTAGCCACTGTGACAGTGTCCTCTTAGTGACCGGGAATCCTGCATCTGGAGCAGATAGATGCGCAGTGCCCCGACAGTCCATTATGTGCAGTCTGTTCCTCCAGTGAGGCAAGGAGCTTTGTTGTCTGGTTGATGTGGAACACCAAGGCCATCTTCATGATGAACTTTGGGTGGATGCACAAGGTAGCCCGGTCGTAGTGCAGCTGCGTGTATGGTGGGTCCACCACGCGTGCCTGCAGCTTGCTGACCCTCCTGGCTGAAGTGATCGTGACCAAGAGGAATGTCTTCCAGGAGACATACTTGAGGAGTGCCGACTACAGTGGTTCAAAACAGTACTTGAGTCATCTGATAGAGGACGATGCTTAGGTCCCAGGGAGGCGCCTGAGTATGAACCGGCAGTCTAAGGTCGTTCAGGCCTTTCATGAATCGGGTGACCAGCAGAAGGGTGGCGATGGATTCGTCGCTTTGGTGCTTACGGAAAGCATAGTTACTTACCTGTAACAGGTGATTTCCGGGAACAGCAGGAATTTAGTCTTTACATATGGGTATCATCAGTACCGACGGAGCCTGCGCGGGAACGCTCCCCAGCATCCAATTAGAAAGCTTTTGGGAGCATCCCACAGCGCCTGCATGCTGCCTTCCCGCCTTTCCCAACTGCCTCTCTCCAGTTGAGTTTTAAAGCTGAGACAAAGAGAGAGGGAAAGAAAAGAAAAGAGAGATACAACTCCTAGGGGAGGTGGGTGGGTTGTGAAGACTAAATTCCTGCTGTTCCCGGAGATCACCTGTTACAGGTGAGTAACTATGCTATCTCCAGGAACAAGCAGGAATGTAGTCTTCACATATGGGGGGACTCCCTAGCTACAGATGCCAGAGAGAGACCCCAGAAGTTGTGCGCCCCTGTGAAAGGGCTCCACTTCCCCCCATGGATCTCTGGCATCCTACCGGGAATGGTGGGTAGGAGTTGATTAAGTATGGAACAGGTGTTGTAGAACAGCCTGACCAAACAAGGCATCCCGGTGGGAGTCCTTGTCTAAGCAGTAATGGGCTGTGAAGGTATGAACCGAGGCACAAGTAGCTGCTCAACAGATGTCGTCAATATACACAGAGTGTAGATGAGCCATTGAGGCTGCCATGGCTCTCACATTGTGAGCTGTGACATGGCCTTCCAGAGAAAGGTTTTTACTCTGATAGGTAAAAGAAATACACTGTGCAAACCAATTGGACAATGTTCTCTTGGAGACTGGAAGTCCCAAATGAGAAGGATCAAAAGCAACAAAGAGTTGAGGACTTTCTATGTTGATGTGTCCTTTGTAAGTAAAAAGCAAGTGCTCTTTTACAGTCCAAAGTATGAAGATTCCTTTCTGCATTTGAAGCATGAGGCCTTGGAAAAAATACAGGTAGGTAAACTGCTTGTTTTAAATGAAGAGGTGAGACCACCTTTGGCATAAAGTGTGGATGAGTCCTAAGGACTACCTTATCATGATGGAACGTCGAATAAGGAGGATCAGCCACTAATGCGACGTGCTGATGTGATTGCAATGAGAAAGACAACCTTCCAGGAAAGGAATTTCAAGGAGGTAGTAGCTAGAGGTTCAAAAGGCGGCTTCATGAGCTGTCCAAGAACCAGATTTAGGTCCCATGCTACCGGTGGTGGCCTAATGGGAGGCTTAGTTAGAAGGAGGCCCCTCATAAATCTCGCTATGAGAGGATGAGAGGAAATAGGTTGTCCATTTAAAGGCTTGAAAGAAGCTGAAATAGCACTTAAATGGACTCGTACTGAGTTAGGCTTAAGCCCTGCATTAGATAAATGAAGGAGATACTCCAATGATTCCAGAGGTATCGCCAGAGGGTCAAGACCCTTCTGCAAACACCATATGGAAAACCTTTTCCACTTGAAAGCATAAGAGCGTCTTGTGGAAGGCTTTCTAGAAGCATAAAGGATATCCTTTACTTGCTGAGACAGGTTAAGACCATGAAGGTCTAGGCCCTCAGCAACCAGGCCCTGAGATGCAGAGAGTGGTGATCGGGATGCCACAACATCCTGTCCTCCTGAGACAGGAGATCTGGAGCAGATCCTAACTCCAGAGATGGAGCTTGAGAGAGATGTAGGAGCAGAGGGTACCACACCTGCCGTGGCCAATGTGGAGCTATGAGAATCATATGGCTTCTGTCTTTCTGAAGCTTGAATAGAGTTTTGGGAATTAGGGGAATGGGTGGAAAGGCAAATAGGAAGTCCTGACCCCAATGGAGGAGGAAAGCATCCCTGGCCTGAGAACCCTGAGCCGGAATTCTGGAACAGAATCGGGGAAGTTTGGCATTGAACGGACTTGCAAAGAGGTCTATGTCCGGAGTTCCCCAAATTTGAAAAAGTTTTGCTACCTGGTCTGCACGAAGAGACCACTCGTGTGGAAGCAGAACTCGACCGAGTCCGTCTGCCCAGGAGTTTTGAATGCCTGGTAGATGCACTGCAAGGAGATGAATCTGATGCTCTCTGGCGAGGGCCCATAGTCACAAAGCTTTGTTGCAAAGCGACAGAGAGCCTGTTCTTCCCTGCTTGCTCAGATAGAACATAGCTACTTGATTGTCCGTCTGAATTAGGACTATCTTGTAGCTCAGCTGGGTGTGGAACACTCGAAGAGCAAGGAAGATTGCTCTGAGTTCCAAGAGATTGATGTGTAGATGGGTCTCCTGTGGAGTCCAGGTGCCTTGGGTAGAGAGATCTTGCAGGTGAGCTCCCCAACCCACCTGTAAGGCGTCTGTTAGAGTGACCTGGGGTGGGGGCTGTTGGAAAGGGGACCCCACCAACAGGTTTGGGTTGACTTCCACCACTGTAGGGACAAAATAAGGCGACTTGAGTTTGCTATTTTGTCTGATAGGCAGCCTGATGTCTGAGTCCACTGAATGGATAGAGTCCATTGGGCTGCTCTCATATGGAGGCGAGCATAGGGAACCACATGCACGGTAGATACCATTTAAAGGCCTAGCAATTGTAACATTTCCCAAGCAGTGAGATGAGTTTTTAACACTGCTTGGGAAGCTAACTGCACAATGCGAAGGCAGTGGGGCTGTGGAAGATAGGCCCTTGCTTTCCTGGTATCCAGCATAGCTCCTATAAACTCTAGAGATTGAGTGGGAGTTAGGTTGGATTTTGGGATGTTTATGACCAGGCCCAAATACTGAAGGATACGCATTGTGCAAGATAGGGACATTCTGGCCTCTGACTCTGATGGGGCTCGAATGAGCCAGTCGTCTAAGTAGGGGAAGACAAATATTCCTAGAGTGCGAAGAAATGCTGCCACTACAGCCATGCATTTCGTAAACACCCTCGGTGCTGAGGCCAGGCCAAAAGGAAGAACCCTGTACTGGTAGTGCTTCCCCTGAAATAGAAACCGAAGGAATCTTCGGTGAGTTGGATGGATGAGAACATGGGTGTACGCATCCTTGAGATCTAGAGAACAAAGCCAATCCTGACTCTGAAGGTATGGCAGCAGAGTACCCAGAGAAATCATCTTGAACTTCTCCTTGAACAGGAATTTGTTCAATTCTCTGAGGTCTAAAATGGGTCTGTGTCCCCCTATTTTCTTTGGAATAAGGAAACAGGGGGAGTAAAACCCTGTACCCTGTTGGGAAATGGGTACGTCTTCTATTGCCCCATGGGCAAGAAGTAAATTGACCTCTTGACTCAACTGATTCTCGAGTGAAGTCTGAGAATTGAACCGTCTTACAACTGTAGGAGGGGGCATGTTGAGGAAATGAAGCTTGTACCCCTCCTTTACAATGGAGGGAGTCCATTCTTCTGCTGTTATTTGCTCCCATCTGGGGGCAAAATGTCACAACCTTCCTGGAATGGTGGAGGGCTCTGGCCCGTTGAGAGCCAGGAAGGCCAAGTTCTCTAGATGGGAGTCAAAGCCTCTGTGGAGGTTGAGTCTGCTGGGCCGGTTGAAGCTTAGCAGACTTTGTTTTCCTTTGTTTTGGTGGCTGCTGTCCCTTTCAGACAGACTGACCTGCAGAATGCCCCTGCTGGGTATAGGAGGGGTAAAACCTCTTCTTTTTAAAGAAGAATGGTTTCTTGTAGGATTTTCTCCTTGCAGGATCAGCTGTAGCCTTGGATAGTCTATCCAAAGTGGTGTTATCAGCATCCAGCTCATTAGCTTTCTCTTGCCAATTTTTGCCAAAGAGATTTTCGCCTGTGCAAGGGATATTCCCCAGAGTTCTAAATCAAATGCCTGGAGCCAGGCAATCCTATGAGCACCTATAGCAATGGCAGAGATTCTGCTTATGCATTCAAAGCAGTCAAAAGCTGCACGATTAACAAACTTGGAAACATCTTGGGCATGTTTGACAAGTGTAAGATAATCTTGCCTCTTATCAGGAAGGAGAGGGCTCATAAGCTCTAGATCTCCTGTAACCTCCTTAAGGAACATTCCCATGTATAAAATGTAGGAACTAATCCTTGCAGAAAGCAGAGGCTTGGAAGTTTACGCCCAAAGGCATCAAGAGTCCTACATTCACGTCCTGGGGGATTAGATGCATGTCTTTTTGCACTCTTAATCCTTCTCATAGCTGATTCCACTACCATAGAGTGGTGTGGTGACTGAGTTTTTTGAAATCCAGGACAAGGAGGCACTTGATACATGGTATCAAGCCTACGAGAATGAGGAGAGGTGGTAAGAGGTGTTTCCCACATTCTTAGCATGAGATCATGCAGAGTCATCGGAGGATTCAAAATATCTCCTGTCCGGGTGCTGTTGCAAAGCACGATACCGGTACCGGAGGGGTCCGGTACCAGCCTGTCGATACCGGAGGAAACAGCATGACTCTGTGTCAGTAACACAGTCGCCGATGTCGATGCTGTCGGTTGAACCATCTGAAGCGGTCCCGAAAGCACCGAAGCCACAAGGAGAGCCGTCAGACTGGTCTATTGACGCTGCCGATGCCTGGGTATCGGTACCGGATGAAGCGACCGGTACCCCCGAGCATGGCACCAGTAGTTCTGCCAAGGTTGAGGCCTCAAGAACATCCTGGAGCCCAAAATAGTGCTTTGGAAGCCGAAGCCTCGCACCGGGGCAATTTTGCCGGTACAAGTCCCTCAAGGGCAACGCCAGAGGCATCTCGATGTTTGGAAGGAGATCTACCCTTTGAGGACCAGCCAGATTTATGTTTGGTTACCTGAGATCCATGGGAGGAAGACAAAGCCCTAGAAGATGTCGATGCCACTGATGCTACATCAGAGGGAAAAAGGGTGCTAAGCTTAGCAGCTCGGTTTTGCCGACCCCTCTTTGACATCATCCCACAGGCAACACACTCCGAGATGGAGTGATCAGGACCTAAACATTTAAGGCACCACTCGTGAGTGTCGGTGACGGAGATGGTACCGCCACACTTGGAACACCTTTTAAATCCCGAGGCGGGTTTTTCCATTCTGAAGGAAAAGTTGGGCCTAGTGCCCAAAATGGCGCGTGGCACTTGACAGAAAAAAAAAAAAAAAAGACTGGAAAATCCAGAAAAAGAGATTACCAATTTTTTTTTTTTTTGAAGAAAGAAAGAATGAATGAACCGGCAGTACCGGTATAGCGTTGAGGAAGGCAGACGCTACCACAAAAAAAGAATGAAAAAACATGTGATAATTTCTGCGGTGACAGGAAAAATGACCTGCTCGCTCAGCGGAAAACAAAGAACTGGAGAGAGGCAGTTGGGAAAGGCAGGAAGGCAGCATGCAGGCGCTGTGGGATGCTCCCAAAAGCTTTCTAATTGGACGCTGGGGAGCGTTCCCACGCAGGCTCCGTCGGTACCGACAATACCCATATGTGAAGACTACATTCCTGCTTGTTCCTGGAGATAGCGGCGGTGGTGGAGAGATGGACTCTGATGGACTGCAGCTTAATGTCACTGTTGAGGGTGCTCGGGTATTTGAGCACCTTTGGCACTGGGCAGGAAACAGGTTCTAGGCCTTTTGCGAGGCACCAGATGCTGTAGCGTTTCTACTTCAGGCCATAGGATTTTGTTGTGGACTGGTGCCGGGTGATGAGGATAACATGCCTTACCTCTGTGGACAAGCAGACCAATGCTAGGCTGTGCCTCTCATCCTCCAGACTGTCAAGGTGAGGGCCTGCAGGCTGGGGTGTAGGATGGCCCCTTGGTCCTGTGTGAGGGGAAGGTGTACCAGTGGCTCCAGTGAGAGGCAGTGGAGGTAAGGGAACCACATCTGCCTCAGCCAGTGCAGTGTGACGAGTATGGCATGGGTCTTGTACTGAACTATCCGCTGGAGGGTCTTTGAGATAAGTGGTGGGAGGGGAAGGTATATATAGTGACCACTCCCTCCATGATATGCCAAAGACATCCGTAGCTAGGTTCTTGGCAGAGGGGTACTTCAAGCAGAAGCAGTGGCATTTTGAGTTCTCCTTGGTGGCAAAGAGGTCCACCTGTGGCTGGCCCCAGTGGAAGAAGAGGGACTCTGATTCCTGTGGAACCAGAGCCCATTTGTGGGGGTCCAGTTGGTGGCTCAGTCTGTTTGCCAGGGTGTTCTACATGCCCAGTGGGTAAGATGTAGTAGCTGGCAGCGCTTGGAGAGGGCGAAAGGCCAGGGTCAAAGCACTTCCCTGCAGAGGGTGAGGGACCCCATCCCTCCTTGCTTGTTGATGTAAAAACATGGCAACCTGAACGTCTATCTGGACTGTCCTGCCGTCTATGTGCCGATAGAAGGCCTTCCATGCTAGCTGGATAGTCTAGAGTTCCAAGACATTGATATGCTGTGCATGCTCTTCCGCAGTCCAGGACCCATGAGTGCACAGGTGGTCCGTGTGGGCCTCCCAGCCTATTGTGGAGGCATCAGTGGTGATGACTAGCTGATGTGGGTGGCTGCTGCAGGGCTATGCCTTCCTGGAGGTTCTCTGGGTGGGTCCACCACAGGAGAGCCTCCAAGACCTGTTTGTCTAAGTGAAGACGCATGGACAAAAGTATGCCCTGGTGGTTGTGGTGTCGATATCCGCTCTGATAAATTCCAGACATTGGGTGAGAGGAGCAGGTGGGACTTCTGGTAGTTCACCAGGAATCCCAAGGATGTCAGGAGGGATATCATGTGACCCACTGCCGCTTGTGGTGATGGCACTGAAAGGAGCCAGTTGTTGATACACGGAAAAATACAGAGCCCTTGTTTGTGGAGGTGAGTTGCCACCACCATGACACACTTGAACATCCTTAGGGCTGGGGACAAACCAAAGGGGAGAACCTGGTACTGGATGCTGAGCACCTGACGCTTAGGTATCTCCAGTGTGACTTGTGAATAGGGATGTGTGTATATGCATCCTGTTGGCCCAGGGCTGCAAACCAGTCCCCTGCTTGAAAGAGAGGCAATATTGATCCTAAGGAATACATCCAAAACATTTCTTTGAAGATGAATCTGTTCAGCTTCTGTAAGTTGAGGATGGGCTGCATACCTCTAGAATTCTTGGGAATCAGAAAGTATCTGGAATAGATGCCACTGTTGATATCTCTCTCTGGGACTGGTTCTATTGCCCGGGCCTCAAGAAGAGACCAGATCTCTGCCTCCATGGGGGGGCAACAGGTAAGGTGGGGTGCTGGTGCAGGGTGGGGTGTGTTGGGTCGGCGGGAGTGAGAATCTGATGCTGTAGCCAGTCGCCATTATCTGTAGGATCCATTGGTCTGTCGTGATCTGTGTCCAGGCGTAGAGGAAGGCCAAGATGCAACCCCCCCACAGCAATCTTGGACGCAGCAGTCAGCATCGTGTCATCAAAAGGCAGGGGCGCACTTTGCTGCAGAGAATGCGGTCTGCTTCTGCTGTTTTTGGTCATTTTAGGTGATGATTCTGATGGGAGGGCACCCAGTACTGCCGCTGTCTGTATCGTGGGGCCTGCCACCTGTTGTAGGAGTGGTGTTGTAGCAGTGTAGCCACGTTCTAGGCCCTCTGAGAAGGAGTGCAGGGTGGTGCCATGCTCCTTCATATCATTAACAGTATCCTTGACTTTGTCACCAAACAGAAAGTCCCCCATGCAGGGAGCGCTGACGATCAGTCGTGGGTGTCTTCTCGCAGTCCTGATGCTCAAAGCCCGGTGAGACACTGGGCTGAGATGGCTGTCTTGGCTGAGCAGGCAGCAGTGTTAAAGGATGCTCGTACCAGGTATTTGGTGCATTCCGTGAGATCCGCTAGGGCTACTGAGGTGGCCACCTGAGACTCCAGAGGCAGGCCGGCCATTGTGTTCTTGAGGCTCTCTAGCAGGGGAGTCCTGGAAAAGTGCATGTTTGAACTGGTGTGCTGCGATACGTACTCCAAACATGCATCCCTATAATACCTTCTTGCCAATGTTGTCGAGGAGCTTGTGGTCTTTGCCTGGCGAGGCGTTGGTATGGTTGCAGGAAAACCAGGCCCACTTCAGGGCAGATTCGACCATAATGGACTGATGTGGCAGCTGTGCCTTTGAGAATCCCAGGGCTGGTTGAACTTGGAACTTTGAGTCAAGTTTGCGGGACCTGACGCTGGTGTGAGCCAGAGCCGAGTCAGGTTGTCTAGCAGGCATTGGACTGGTAGGGAGGCCAGTATCTTAAGGGTGTCAAGCTATGTCCGGACCCCTGCTGCTTCCATCTTCTGCTTGCCTGGGTCCTGCAGTGTGATACTGAGCTGGGATGCAATTCTACGCAGGAATTTGGGATAGGAGAGGTCCTCAGGTGGAGCTGGTATCTGGAGTTGGAGGGTGGTAGCTTTCGCCAGGGCCCCTGGGGGGTGTAGCCAGCCCTGAGGGGGCAGGATCCTCCCTGGCATACAAGATGCCCAAGGTTGCTGCCTCCTTCTCCCCGCTGTCCAATGCCAGGTCTGGGAGACTGGAGAGGGAGGGAAAGAATAATGGGGAAGGAGAGAAGGAATGGGGAAGGAGAAAAGTCCTGAGTGGAATTAGCTGGCGTAATTGGATCCTGCCACAAGGGCTGCAAAGGTTGCAACTGCAGGAGGCGTGAGATCTGCTGGAGGATGCTCGATGGGGTCCCTGGGCTGTTGTCCCTACTAGCACGCTGCTTGTGGATCTTCCAAGGAGGGGAGAGGGAGCTGGAGCTGGCTGTGTCTACAGAGCATGTCCTGTACCTGCGCTGGTGTTTGCGGTTCCTGCTGGGGCTGTCTCTGCTGCTGCGATTGGGACTCCTGCCATGGCAATGCCCTCGTCGGGTGTTGCGGCTTTCCTGACGGCGATCGCAGTCTCTGCAATGCCTGTCCACTGAGCTTCTGCACTGGCAATCCCGTCACTGCGGTGAATCGGGTCAGGGCTGGGGGAATCCCTTGGCCACCTTGATTCCCTTCTGCGCTGGCCAAAAGCAGCTGAGGGGGTGGAGTCAACGGAGTGATGCAGGTAAGCCATCCTGAGGTCAGCAGGACATACTCCAATTGGCACTGTGGGGCAGAGCTACCCCTGGAAGTGGCCTCGGCAGGCACACCCCAGGCTGTTGTGCTCTTATCCTGGTGAGCCCGAGCCTGTTGATCCCTGGAGTCCTCCAGAGGTGTAGTGAGTTCAAAGTCCCTTAGGGCACGGCTGCATGATTTTTGGGCTTGGGGGGGGGGACGGGGGGGGGGACATTTTTGCACAGTGGGCGCAATCTTACACCTTATGGCTTACTCCAAGGTCATGGTTATCTGAATTGCTCATCTTCCGGGAGGCAGCCCGGATACTTTTTAAAACCCAGCTTAAGCATGTTGCTTCCGATCTTCTTGTTTTTAGCTAGCTTCTTTTTCCGATTGTCTCTATATTGAATTTTTGAGGAGAGCAGATGGTCCCGACTCGCTGACCAGGTGGAAGAGACTTAGCTAGGTAGGGGAGGGCCAGGGGGTAGGGCCATTTCTGTCCTCTGCGCCATCAGATGACATCACCAGATATGGCTGACACATTCTGCTTGTCCAACGAGAAAAGACAGATACTGGCAGTAAAAGAGCAGCAACTGTTCTTATTCTCTTACCAGAACTCTTCTTTATGTGCTGTTAGTACATAAACTGTTATTTTTCCAAATGAAAGCAAGCATAAAAACCACACTAAATAAATCAAACGTAGGTTTTTGGTATCGAAAACATGGCTCTTACCTGCTGTGCCTTTTAAACACACTTGCAGTATACATTTAAAACAAAGCAAATCTACATAGTTGTGTTTTTAAATAGAATCTGAATTTAAAAACAGAATTGACTTTCCCACAATAGTTTTATATGCACATTTTCTGTGTCTACAAAGATAGAGAATGAACAGAAACAATATTTCTAGCAAGTCAAAACATGGAAACCTAAATGCAATTAGGTAACAGTTTCAGTTTGGGCCTTGCAATACATTATAACAAATGCAGGTCACAAGAGGGCAGTACAAAAACTGGATTGATTATACCAGTCCGACGTGCACTTTGTGCAGCATATGGTAACAAATCTGAAAAGACGACAATAGCAACTTGTTGACCGGAAGAACACATGCACAGGTGAGCATGCAAACAGAAGCCACTGAAGATTAGTGAAGGATTAGCTACAAACCGTGAAGATTAAAACAGTCTGCTGGGTGAAATACATAAGATGCAAGAGGTAGGTCTTACTGTACCTGTGTGTTTATTTTCTGCTTTCTGAACATTATACAGGTCCCGAATCAAGGTTAAATGAAAACTTAGAGAAGCGGGTAGAGGAAATAAAAAAAAAGAAAATAGTGTTGACAATTGCTATCAAATACCTGGATTTTAAAATCCTTTGTTATCAACCTAACATCTACTGCTTTTGTTTTTCTTGTTCTGTAACAGCATGCCTTCATTCACACTTACCTTGGTGAAATGTCAAACCCCCCCCCAAAAAAGAAAACAAAAAACCAAACAAAATACCCACACACAATTTTACAAAATTTGCACTAGTGATGTATCAATGGTGATATTGAAGCAGCTAATATGGACCTGTGTTTTATCTTTACAAACAGCACTAAGGGAATATTCCATGAAACTAATCGGTGATAGATTTAAAACAAATAAGAAACCTTTTAGTTTAATTAACACAATTAAAGTTTTGAATTTGTTGTCACAGAACGTGCTCATGGCTAGAAGCATAGATGGGTTCATTTTTCATTTCATTCATTTATTTTGCAGCATTTGTTATACCACTAACGGTGCCCATCGTTGCGGTTTACAATCCGAGTAGTAGGAACTGGAAACAAAAAAAATAAAAGGCAGTTTCTCCTAAGTATATGACATTTTTAGACAGAACAAAGAGCGATATGAGAGAGGGGCGTAAATGAATAATACTGTATTTGCCAGAGACATCAATGTTTGCTACAGGGAAACAAGAGGGGCGAGAAGATAAGAGAAAGAGAAAAAGAAAAAGGGAAAGATAACTGTGGGGCTTGCTATTTATTGAAAACATGCTTGAAAAAACAAGTTTTAAAGGCCTGTCTTGAATTTCTTCTATGATTTTGAATTGAACTTCATTCAAAAGGGCATTCCAGAAGTGAGGAGCTGAGAAACTGAAGGAATATATGTGTAGGTCTCGAGGTATAAAATGGTTTTAGATGGGACAACTAGGAGATTTTGGTTGGATGAGCAATTGAGCATAGGGTGCGAGTATGGCAGTAGGGAATAAATTGTACATGAAGATAGATTGGGAGACCTGTATAGAAGGTGCAATGGGTCAAAAGTATAATTTTATATTAAATCCAATACAGAATAGGAAGCCAAGGTTGTTCATAAAATGAGGTTACATGGTCAGATTTCTTTTTGTTTAACTGTGGTGTTCTGAATTAACTACAGTCTCTTTAGTACTTGCTATTAAGGAGTTACAGTAATCAAGTTTGCTGATTACAAGAAAATGGATAACCGTTGTTAATGTTCTAGTATTAAGGAAAGGTTTAACAGCTTTGATTCAACTTAGAAAAGCAGCAGCTTTATATTATTTTAGAAGAAGTATGGTGTGTGAAAGTAAGCTGGCTGTCAAATATGACATCCAGGAAGTGGATCGATTTTTGTACTAAATGGGCATGGAAGAGATACAGGCCTAAAAGGAGAGAGGGCTTTTGGCTAAGGGGGATTCATAGTGCTTCGGGGTTTTTATGTTTTTTTGTTTTGTTTTGTTTTTTAAGGTTTGGTTCCAGAAACACAAGATGGTTTTAATCAGTGATTTTGCTAAGTTCAGTTTCCAAATCTTTTTGAAAAGGGGAGGTCTCGCTTTTCATGAGCTATGATCAATTGAACTTCATTGGCATAAAAATAAGAGCTCAGGTTGAGGTCTTGAATTGAGAGCCAAAAAGGAGAGATAAAAAGGTTGAAAGAGTAGATGATGGTATGGTGCCTTGTAAGACACCAGAGGTTTGTAGGTGTATGATTGGCAGTGAGTTTTCAATGGAGACCTAGAAGGTTTGACTAGAGAGGTAGGAAGGGAACTAATTTAAAGCAGTGTCTTCAATTCAATTGGGGAGGAGTGGCCTAGTGGTTGGGGCAAGGTACCTCAGGCCAGAAGGTCGGGGGTTCAAATCCCACTAGAGGACAGCAACCTTGGGCCGGAAGGACTGGGGTTTCTAGTCCCACAGGGTGCTCCTTGTGGTCTTGGGCAAGCCACTTAACCCTCCATTGCCTGTTCCCTGTAAAATAGTTATCTCCAAGTTATAATGCCCTGTTCAATGTAATTTCAGTTTGTTCAATGTAAACCACCTTGATATCATGAAAGGCGGTATATAAGAAATGTTAAATAAATAAATAAAATTCTGAAGTCACATAATCGGTGAAGGGGGTATGATCAATGAAGTCAAATGCAGTGCTTAGGTCAAGTTGGACTATTAAAACATCAAGAGGTATGGCAACTTCATTTAAAATGGCCAGAAGAGGAGTGTCTGTACTGTGGTGAAAGCCAAAGCCTGATTGATGGGGGTGAAAGGAGTTATTTGATTCTCAGAATCTTGGAACTTCAAGGAGTGGAGAAGTAGCCTAGTGGTTAGGGCAGCAGCCTGTAACCAGAAAGACTAGGGTTCTGGTCTTTCTGGTTACAGGCTGCTGCCCTGGTTACACGCCTTGTGGCCTTGGGCAAGTCACTTAACCCTCTACTGCCTCAGGTGCAAACTTAGATTGTACCTGAATGTAACTTGCCTTGATCTACCACTGAAAAGGTGTGAGCTAAATACTAATAAAAAGGACTGTTTTTTTCTAGCAGTTTGGCTGGGAAGGGAAGATTTGACATAGATGATAATTACATGGTAAGGTTGGTTCAAGGTTCTGTTTCAGATGAACAATTGAGCGCTTCCAGGGGGATGGAGCTTCCCCACAAGCAAGGCTGCTAATTAAGTCAAGAAAGAGTGGGGCAAAGGAATTCCAGCAATTTTTGATTAATGAGGGGAGAATGGGGTCTGTCAGGGAGTTAGACGAGTTGAGCAAAGAGTTTTGTAAGGTGAAAAAATGAAAGGGGTAGAAATTGGACAAAGATGCTAATATGAATGCCTGGTGATGCATCTGGCAGATGTTCAGGAGGAAGTAATGGGAAGGGGGGAGTAATTAATCACTACTATTATGTTTTACTGATAGGTTAAGGTCTTTTTAACCAGGTATGAGGCAAATGGTTTTGAAGAAATAGAAATTAAATTAGAGGATTGAGTGGGACTACTGCAGCGAAGATAGAGAAATGTGTTTCATGAAGTTTTCTTGTTTGTCAATCAGTGCTGATAAAAAGGAGGTTCACATGCAGTGGATGAGGTTATGTTCTAGTTGAAGCATGTGGCAGATAGCTCCCTTATCAGAGGATGGGCTTTCCTCCATTTGCATTTGGCACGCTGAACTTTCTTCCTGGTTTCTCCCAATTCTGCTGGGTATCAAGAGTTGAGCTTGTCCCTTTAACTATTTTTGAGGAGCATGTTTAGACAAGCTTCTGGAACATATGTCCATTAATTATCAGCCAAGCAGATGAAGGGGGTCGCTGCCTTTTTCTCCTGGGTGTCAGCAACTGGGAATGGATTGCCCTCTAAGGATCTGCCAGGTACTTCTTCATAAGCTGGACTGGCAGTGACCAGCCAGGATGCCGGACTCAAGCGTTGATACTGAAAAGGAATTATTCAGATAGCAGCAGTCGGTGCTGTCTAGAGAAATAATTCAAATCCTAGAATTATAAATGGAAGCAAAAGCAATTCGACAGGTCTAATTTGTCAGTCATACCTGTTTTTTTAATTTATTAAGAAAACACCTACACACTTGGGTTGAAGAGGGAACCTTAGCAGTCCTTAAAGATTGCATATTTCACTGGTTCTCTCTTCTGCCCAAGTGTGTTTAAGTGTTTTCTTAATAAATTAAAAAATAGGCTGCAACTGACAAACTAGACCTGTCGAATTGCTCTTGCTTCCATTTATAATTCTGGGATTCAAGAAGCTGAGTAGACTTGTTTTCTTTTAAATAAGGAAAAATTTGGCCTTACCTGCTATTTTTCCCTCAAATCCTACTAGACTAGTCCAGTACCAATGGGTTAAGTCAGTCAACCAGTGGATAGAGACAGATTTGTGAACTCTGCCCTCTGTAGGGCACTGTGGATCCCCTGCTCATTGGTATTTTCTTAACAAAGAGGTCTAAAAATGCTGTCTTCCCAGAGTCCTAGAACATTCTTCCTCAGACAGAACTTCAAATGCAGAGATTGATACAGAAGGTTGTGTGTTAAAATGCTGTGCTAAGCTCCAGCACACGGCATTTTAATGCACATGCTAACAATAGTTTATTATAATGGGAGTAAAACTAAGTTCCTGTCAGTGCATGAGTGGGGCTTGGCTCACACTCTGACAAGAGAAATTTAAAAACAAAAAACAAACAAAAATGCCAAACCTCCCTGCTCTTTTCCCTCCAATCAACTACATTGCTGGCCCTCTCGGTTCCTTCCCCCAGACCCAAACCATCTTCCTGGTGCCACCATCCTCTTCCTGAACCCCCAAGCACATCACTGGTGGACAAGTCTGCTCTCTCCCTCCTCCCTCAAACCCAAGCCATTTTGCTGGTGCCGCCACCCTTTCCCATCCCACCATTGGGTGCCCTGGAGCCCTGGACCCCTGACCTCACCATCTGACTCTGGTGGTGCAAGGCAACTAGGTCCCCCTCTGGAACCCCTGCCCCCCCCAAACACACCTGTAAAGGTGGAAGGCAGGTGTGATGCACACCTCACGCCTGCCTCTGTGCCATCATTTTGAAAATGGCAGCTCCTGACCTCCACACAGTGTCCCAGAATGCACAGCAAGGACCTCAAAATTGCCCTCTGCTCCCATGCTGCAATCGTTACATCAGCCTCAGCACTACATAAAGAGTAAACTGCACCAGATCTTTGCACAGGTTTTTTTTTTCACATTGTAGCAATTATGCTATGATATGTATACATTTTGCATGCCTCAGTCATCAACCATGCTTCCTGTGCTACCTGGCCCTGAAATGTTCTCCCCAGCTTCACAGACTAGTATCTGCCATTACTACGTTTAATTGTGGGCCTCCAAATCCAAGTTCTTTGTCAAATTCCAAGAATCCAACCACCACTTCAGGCTAGCTTGTGCTACATGTGTCCAGAGAAGGTGAAACTCATAACTCTGGATTATGGTGACGTCCGTTCAGAAGAAATCTCGGAAGGGGTTGCCAAATCCCACATAACCAATTTGATTATTGCCACCATGAAGCCCAGAACTTACATGAAATCTCATGCTTGTAGAGACTCTCGTCCCTAAATGTTTTCAAATCTGAGCCTGGATCTTCAAACCATGCTGTTTGGAAAGAAAAAAAATGTATTCGCTCAACACAGAGCTGTGTTCCTAGGTACTTGATATATCTAAAAGGTAGTAACTTGCTTTTCTTGAAAATTTACCACCCACCTGAGTGACTGTAAAAGCTGAATCACTTAAGAAGTGGCTTGCCCATTTTCCTCTTCAGACTTGGCTCTTACGAGCCAACTGTCCAGATGCAGATGGACCAGGATACCTTCTCTGTGGCAAACACTGCCATCACCTTTAAAAATATTAGAGGGGCTGTGGTTAGACCAGAAGGTAGAGCCCAAAGCCGATAGTAGCTCTCCATTATTGTGAACCTGATGTAACTTTGGTAAGGCTTCCAGACTGGTATGTGGATATATGCCTCCTTGAGATTCAGGGAAGACCAACTCCCTCTTGTGCCCTGCTGCAGTCAGTCATTGAAAACAAAGTTTCCATCTGGAAATGCAAAACTTGCAGAGTCCAATTTACCCCCTTCAGATCAAAAATAGGCCAAAAGCTGTTTTTCTTCTTTCAGAACGAAGCAAATAGAATATCTAAATCATGTAATCCCTCTACAGTGACTAGTACCACTGTCTTTTTGGCCGCCACATAACAGGGAGAAAATAAACAAATCTGCAAGATAGTGGGTAAATTCCAACCTGTAATTTCTTCTCTCTACAGCCAGTACTCACTGGTTGGATGCTATGTGGGTCCTCACTCCTTGTAAAGACAGTCAACCTCATCCTATCCTGACTGAGGAGACCCATAGGCCATCACTGTGGAGCTTGGGAGGCCTTAGAGGCTTTTGAACCTTGCCCAATTCTTTTTCTTCAGAGAAGGTGGTCAACCACACCGACAACCTGTTGCACAGTTGTTAACATACTGCTCCTGGAATCTAGCCCTTCCCAAGGCCGAGCAAGAGGAACTCTTGGGCTTATCCTCCAACAATCTCTGGGGCTTAGTCTACCCCAAATCTTTCAATTTTACCAATCCTCAAAAAAAAGATTCCCTATAAAGAGAAACTGGCTAAGACAGATCTTGGAAGCTGTATCCACTGCCCAGTTCTGAAGACATAACAGACACGAAGCAGAAATTGACACCACCGTGCTCCTTGCAGAGGTCTGACTATTATATAAGGCATCCACCACATAAGCTAGACTCACTTAAAGACAAGCCACTTCATGAAGGTCCCAGTGTTCTTCCTCTTCCAACTCAGAGGACTCTCAAAAGCATGCTTCAAAAATGTTTCCAACTTACAATCCTTCAGAGCCATGCCTCCTTCTACAGGGATGGTGATTGTCATCATCACAGCCGATACCAAGGCATCTACAGCGTCTCCATTCTTCCAGAACCAAAGGGTATTGGATTAGGTCAAACCTTTTCTCCGAAGTTCAAAGCAAGTTACACTTGGGTACAGTAGGTATTTTTCCTCTCTGCATCTCTTTGTATCTGAGGCAATAGGGGGTTAAGTGATTTGCCCAAGATCACAAGGAGAGGCAGTGTAATTTGAACATCGCTTACCTGGTCTCAGTCTGCTGCTCTAAGCATTAAGATACTTTAGAGATTACCCTGGCTGTACCTATCTGAAGCACAGTGTCCCTTATGGACAGTTAGTATCCCAATTATAGAGACGTCCAACTTGCTCCAGTACAACGCAAACCTTATTGCTAGATGTTCCAAAACAGAACTGGGCCCTCTGCCTTTTAATATATTCATAAATGACCTGGAAATAGGAATAAATGAGCGAGGTGATCAAATTTGCAGATACCACAAAATTTTCAAAGTTGTTAAAATACAAGTGGATTGTAAAAAAATCACAAGAGGACCTTGATAAATTGGAAGACTGGATACCCAAATGGCAGATGAAATTGAATGTGGACAAGTGGAAAGTTATGCACCCAGGAAAGAACAACCCAAACTATGGCTACTGTGGTAAGGAAGCTCATCCCGAGTTAGGAGAAAGGGATAAAACCAAAGAATTCACCCTAATAAAAGGACCTATTTTGCAAGGTCAGAGAAATAAATCCACAACCACACCTAGAAACCAGAAAATCCCCAGCTGGAACAGGTTTCAGAGTTCCCCTAGTGGAGTAAGGGAGAGTGAATACAGACCCAAGGTAAAAGACCCTTACGTCAGTAAGCTCCCTGATTACCCAGGTGCCAGAGGGCAAGCTGATCGCCGTCACCTGGGAAGAGAAGAGGTGGGGCTGGAACCCTGGAGATTTAAGCCTAGGTTGGATTATACAGAGATTAGCAAGGAGAGGAAGGAGAGCAAGGAGAGCAATGGGAACAGGAGCAGGAGAGTGCTGGAAAGAGCCGGAGAGAGGTACAGAGCACGAGAGAGGAGAAGCTTCTACAAGCCAAGGCACAGGTACAAGCCTTAGAAACCTGTCCCATACTGAGCAGTACAGAGTTGCAGGAGACACTCTCAGCTCTAATGAGAGGCCGTCAGCTAAGCCCAGTGAGCTAGAACCAATGCAACTAGGAGAGCCTGATGCAGTTTTGAATGAGGAAGATATATTCATGGATTGCTTTTTGTGCCAAGCCTTAGCTACAGAGGGGTTGAAGGAAAGCCAACCTTAAGAGAAAACTCTCCAAAGCAAGGTAACCTTGAAAAGCAAGGAAAATGTTTTGTGAATTCCCTGTGTTAAAGAGGGAAAACTTATGTTGAGAAGTGAGAACAAGCTGAAGCTGTATAATTGTGCTTGTTAAACACCTGCTATCCTGTGCAGTGAGATGGCAAGCTGCCAAGCTAACAGTGAAAGGAAAAAAGCGTTTGTTTTGCCTTGAAAGTTCCTAAGAAAACCTGAGTAGAGCTGTGTTTGCTTATTGGAAGTTTGTTCCTGTTGGAAGTTTTGCTTTGCTTATAAGGAGGAGAACAGCCTGGAAATGTTTGGAACTGAAAAGAAAGAAAACTGCCATTGAAGAAAGCTGTTTGTATTTATGCTTTAACCAGCAGGGCTAGAGAAAGCTGGAAGCCTTGCTGTTAAAGGGGTTTTTGCTTTTGAGCTGAAGAATACTGTAAGCTGATCTTTTGTTTGACCTTTTGCTTATGTCCTGTTGTGTTTTTGAAAGAAATCTGGAGAAATAATCCTGAAAGAGGTAATTTATGAACCTTGCACTTGAGTTTAATAAATTTCTGTCATTGCCTTACCAAAAGAGCCAAACTACAAGTTTTTTTCTACCTAAACTACATTTCCCAAGAAGCATTGCGTGGGAACCAGTCAGAGAAGGCTGAAAAGGGAAGTTTCTATTATAACCATGACCCTCCATGCTGAATGCAAGGAGCAAGGGCGTGACACTACACAAGTTAAGGTACCACCTTAGAAACCACCACTCAGGAAAAAGATTTAGGCATCTTGGATAATACATTGAAACTCTTCACCCAGTGTGCAGTGATGGCCAAGAAAGCAAACAGAATGTTAGGAATAATAAAGAAAGGAATGGAGAATAAAACCAAGAATATTATAATGTCTATATTGCTCCATGGTGCGACCTTACCTTGAATATTGTGTGCAATTCCAGTCGCCATATTTTAAAAAGGATATAGCAGAATTAGAAAAGGTACAGAGGAGAGCCACCAAAATGGTAAAGGGGATGGAAGGATACCCCCTATGAGGAGAGGCTTAAAAGGTTGGGGCTCTTCAACTTGGAAAAAATGATGTCTGGGGGGGGGGGGGGCGGGGTAAACGTAGATAGGTTGTTTACACTATCAAAAAGTAGAAAGACTAGAGGACATACGATGAAGCCACAGTGTATCCCATTTAAGATTAATAAGAAAATATTTTTTAACTTAATGCGTAATCAAACTGGAATTTGTTACCAAAGGAGTAGTAAAAGCTCTTAGTGTAGCTGGGTTTAAAAAAGGTTTGAACAAGTTCCTGGAGAAAAGGTCCATAAACCATTAAAAAAAAAAAAAAGGGACCTGGAAAATCCACTGCTTACCCTAGGACGAGCACTGTGGAACCTGTGTGCCTTTTTGGGAACCTGCCAGGTACTTGTGACCTGGATTGGCCACTGTTGGAAACAGGACACTGGGCTTGATGGACCTTGGTCTGACCCAGTATGGCATTTCTTATGTTCTTATGATTTTAGTATGTTCATGCTTTATGAGACAGCATAAGGCATTTCATAAGAGGAATGTATAGAACAGAATCACGTTTTACAGCTCTTGGAATATATTGATTTGCTACAAGCTCCCTTATAGCAAAGGTAATAAAAATCATTATCTCTGAAGTGGCTCCCTCTTGCTAATGAGATGTTCATACCACCTGCTTAGCTAGCTAACCCTCTATGTGCAACCAGCAGTTATAAGTTACTGATGCAACATCTCTGGAGAACAGCCAAGGAGCCTTGGATTGTGTTTTCTTGCTGAAGACTGTCACAGCTTCAGAAATGCAGAGGGGGTGTTGCTCAAAGCCACGAGCCCTAATGTGTGTCAAGTGATTCAGGCAGAAACACAGACTCGGGCAGTTGAGAGGGAGACAATTCAGACCTAGCAGCCAGCATGCATGATATAGAGTACCAGGTGGGAATCGGGCAGGACCCCCTTCCTTTTTCTGTGATATTCTTTTGTTCCCTCTGTACCTAAGCTGTCAATGTGTCCCCAGGGAATTGGTCATCTTCAGGGCCAGTGATCCAAATTAAGTTTCGGCGCCAGCTCTTTGGAACTCCCTCCCAGATGAACTAAGAGCCCTAAGCAACATCAAGGACTTCCGCGAATCACTCAAAACCCTCCTGTTCACAGAACACTTTTTACATCTAATCTAGGATACCAAGCCCCACTGACATGCATAGAGGAGAATAAGTAACAAATGTCCGAAGTCTGTATGTACATCTCGTTGCCCCTCCCCTCTCACTCAATGTAGACCCATTGTGCTGTCGACCACTTTGATTGAAGGATAAAGTGGTACACAAAACTGGTTAAATAAACTAACTAATCTAAAGGTCTCCTTTAGGTGCCATTCATTTCCATAAAGGTCCCCTTTCATTGGGCAGAGGTGTCAGGGTCAAATGTATATGCAGGCAAGTTGAGTCTTTCAGCTTTGTCAGGGTGTCTCTGCAGTCCAAAGGTGTCTACATTCCTTCACTCTCAAAGTTTGAATCATGGATCAGTGTTTGTCTTTGTATATTGCTGCTTACTCAATCTGTAGCACCCCAGAAGGGCTGGCGTTCAGACTCCATCTTAGTTTGGTTCAGAGAATGCTGTTCCATAGGAATAGACTGCTGCTGTGACTCCTATACTTCAAAGGGTCCCATTTTACCAAAAGTAAGGATTGAATCATTTCATGGATTAGAAAAAAGGTCAGTGGGCTTCCAAATGTCCTTCAGGATAGGATCCCTCAAGGATCTTGTTTCCTATACCACAACCTCAGAGAAACTTAGAACTTCCAAAAATCTTAAGGGAGTGTCCAGGTGATTGCCTTTGGTGAAAATACCCGCTGAAGTGGAGATGATGGCTGCAATTTCTATGCTTTCAATGGGCTCCATGCAGTTCTGAGTTAATTTTTTTAAACTATCATGTGCAACACTAAAAGCCCCTCTGCTGCTTCAGTCTGTGCCTCTGTCTATGCTCCTTTGCAATCTGATCTACCTGCTGTGGCAGGAGCCACACTGCCCCAGTGGATACTACAGTGGGAGTGGCACTTGGCATATTCCAATGTGGCTTCCATCCTCCCTTTACTATGGTTATAATGCAGCTTTGGAACCCACTGCCCACTGCCACGATTCTCCCCGATTCTGTTCTGGCATGAGGAGCGTGCAGGTCACAATGTTGAGCTGACAGTGTACAAACTACCTCCAGCTATGCTAGGTCCACTACTAGCTGAAGATTTCTCCCTGAAGCTGAAAGGATGCTCACCAGGAGATCCCCTGCACAAACACTGCCCCACTAACTGCACCTAAGCAAGCCTGCCTGCTCTTCTTTTTTCCCATATGAAACTCAGATGGGGAGGGGAGGAGGAGGAGAGAGGCTAACATCTGTGGGAGGGAACCAGACTATTCTAAAAGTATCCTCAACTAGACCCTGGATTATTCTCCTGATCGAAAAACAAAACAAAACTGAAATGAGTACCCAGTTCTCCAAGTGGGTCCAGGAGCTGTAGCCATACCAGTTCAGAACTTGCTGCAAGGGTATGACCGTTACCATCTATTGGAGACAGAGACATACTGATGGGCAGGGACTGCAGTGCTCTATACAGGACAGAGCCTGCAAGTGATTGGTCTCCATCTGCAGTTAAAAGGTATAGCCCATTGGTTCTGGACTAGTCTGGTGGTCAAAAGGAAAATATTTTTATTTGGCAGACATTACGGCTTCAGTATCCTCCTTTCTTTACATGAAACTAAAGATGGGTCGGAGTGGAGGAGTAGCCTAGTGGTTAGAGCAACTGCCTAGTACCCAGAAGATCAAGGGTTCGATTCCCACTGGCAATCCTTGTGACTTTGGGCAAGTCACTTTACCCTCCATTGCCTCGGAAGAAAAGGCTGGCAATCTACTTCCGGTGATACATTGCCAAGAAAACCCAGAGGTAGCTGGGTCGCTATGAGTCAACACTGACTTGATGGCACAAAAAAAAAAAAACAACCCAATCACAATCAACCAGTACAACAACCCTAGGCCTGAATTTATATATACGTCTCTGGGCGGAGTTTTTCGGACTGCACATTTATACAAACCCAGGAATTCACAACAAAAAAAAATATCAGTCTCAAATGTTTCAGGGAATCTCATTTTTATACTGATTTTTTAGGTTCACAGTATCCTGAAAACCTTGCCCTTGACTAAGTAACCAGATGAGCTATGGAATCTGTTGCCAGAGAACGTGGTCAGGCCAGTAACATAGCAGAGTTTAAGAAAGGTCTAGAAAGCGTTTCTGGAGGAAAGATCCATTAGCAACTATAGGCTTGGGGTTCACTACTTGTTACTGCTGGGAGTGAACAGAATAGATCTATCCCACTGGAATTTCTTGAATTGTTCTTCTAAGCAAATCTGAATTGACCATTGTCAGAGTCAGGATGTTGGACTCAATAGATCACTGGTCTGATCGGCAGGCTTTAAGTGCCATTGAGTATTCTATCTGATCCATTTGCTCCTTGAACTTCAAGTAAACAAAATAAGATGCACCATTACACATTATTTTTGAATTAGATGGAAAAAAATCTATGCATATTGACCAAAAAGCTCTAAAATGGAAAGGAATATTTGTTTTCAGAGTTCATTAAAAAGAAACCCCTCTGTTACAGATCACAGCTGCTGGCAACTCATATTCTCAGAGTGACTCCTAAAGAGACCAGGTTATGATAAATTTCCAGTGGCTCTGGATGTATCTTCAGACTTCAAGGTACTCATGTCAAGTTTCTTTTGCTATCTTGACTTTACATTATGGTAAGTAGCAAAACTGTCACACAAACCTGCTCTTTTGCCTTACAGCCTTCTGTTCTGAAAAATAGTTACACAGGTTTAAGGTGTAAGTCTCCATTAATAAAGAAATACACCCCAAGCCAGTCTGGATATCTTTTCTGCCATGTGAGATTTAGATATGTGCAAGGATCAAGAATGTTGCAGAATATAAACCATTATAAGCAAACAGAAAACTAAACCGGGTATTCTGGTAAACATTTTCAGTTTCCCTCTGGGGATTTTCTTTAAGACATTTCAAATACTGCCTTGTCAGTATGCCTGAGTAAGCTGTCTTATTGTGGCAGATTCCTCCTGTTCTTTTGGACTTCCAGTTCAATCAGAACCATGATTAGAATTTGGCACAGGAAGTCTCATTCACAACTACTTTGAGAGCTTTCCTTTATTTTATAAAACCTCCCAACTCGCTTAACCTCGTCACTGCAATAGCACTCCTTGAATTTGGAGGAGTGGCCTATTGGGTCAGAGAACTGTGTAAAGCCCAGCAAAGTCAGAGCTCAAATCATGCTTCTCCCACCAATTCGCCTTGTGATCTTGAATAGGTCATTTAACCCTCCACGTTCTTTGGGTACAAATTTAGCTGTTAAGCCTTCTGGGCATGCACCTTCCAACTGTACCTGACTAACTCAACCAAGATGTGCCTCATTAGTTTGGTAGAATTTGCTAGTGGTCCCCTGCCTGCAGGTAGCTAGATCAGCTATAGAGTGGGTGAAGATGTGATCATTTACTTGAGTGTTTATGTTTGGAATCAGATTAAAGTTTTAAAAGGTTTGAAATCTTACCTGTTCAGTGAAGCCTTTAGGATTTGATGAGCCTTGTGAGATTGATGTTTTACAGGGTTTTTAGATGTTATAGGTTTAGGGTGGTTTCATACGTTTTGTCTTATTTTATTATGAGTTTGTCCGATAAACCATCCTTCGCAGTAGTACATCAGGGCAGTGTACAAACTTGGAGAAAAAACATCACTGGCAAGACAAAATATATGCAATGTGGGAGATTAAACATAGCAGCATGTATAAAATGCAACAATAATTGCCTTATGACAATGCCAAGTACAAGTATAAATGCAATAAAGAAAGAGAAAAAAGAAAAAATATCTACGGCCGAGTTACTGGTTAGAGGGAAGCACAGTGCTAGATGAACTGGAAAAGGCCTGGTTAAAAAGCCAAATCTCTATGTCTTTTTAAAAATGTTTATTAGGAGCTCTCCAGTCTAATGTCTACTGGAAGAGAATGCCAGAGGGTTGGGGACACACATCAAAAGTACATGTTATGAGAATCACCTTGACTAGTGTTTTTGCTAGATGGATTATGCAAATTAAATGCAAAAAATACATTTTGTAAGGCGAGTGATTTTAACCTAAAATCCAAATTCATGCACCAGTGTACCTATTCATGCACCAGTGTACCTATTGGACCTTGCAAGCATGGGTTTTAAGTCTTGCCACTAGATGTCACCATTGTGGCAACTAGGACATCTTTCCTCCCCCCACCCCACCAACCAGGGCTGCAACTACTGCCTTTGCAGCATCTCCAACCCCAGCCAGCTTAAGAAGGCAGAGTCCTGACTCAGGAATCTGAAACCCAGGACCACTGCATGGCAAATGTCAATCACTGCAATTCAGCCACAAGACCGATCCCTAACCTATATTTTGCCCATTGGATAGATAATGAGTTTGCTGGTATACATTTTTAAGTAGACTGTGTTACTGTAGTCCAGGGTGAAAACCTTTTGCATGTCCATACACGTACATAAAATAATTCTTCATACACTAGTTAGTCATGCAGAGGAACTTAAACGTATTTTTTTTATCACATTACAATAAGAGCATTGTGTTTTAATGTACTCTATGGCCTCAATTCTTCAAAACTGTGAAGCCCAACAGCCAGCCAAGTTTCTGGGAACAACAACCTGCAGCCAAATCTCTGCTGCTGCAATAGGCTGGCTCAGGAGATACCATACACTCTTGTCCCCAGGCATCTCTTCCTGTGCAACTTCAGACTAGCACAGGCTGGTTGTGCTGCTGAACTCAGTAAACCAAATGCAAAGCTTCCTACTCCTGGACTTGCTATTGCCCCTGAAAGATCAGGCTGCAAGATCAGTAACAGGAATTGCTACGCTTCTTGTTGACAAGCTGAGCACTGGGGGTTTAAGGAAAACAAAAAAAATATACCAGAGCATGAATGTAGCTGTTACAGCTCTGATCAGTTTAGACCCGTGATCCCGAAGCAGCTTTCCTAGAATTTTAGAAGTGCTACGAGTATCATGGCTGACCTGTGATCACTGAACATTTGCCTGTACTTATCTCAAGCGTTGTTCTTAAAAGCTGACCCTAACCACCCAGCTTTGACCCTGCTTTCTGACTTTGCCAGTTTGCCCCTGTTTGATTGCAGATTTTCATTATTTTTTTTCATTTTGTTTATTGATTTGATAATATCGAAGCATAAGGATGTGAACAATCCCTGCTCGGAGCTTACAATCTAATAAAGACAAAACACATAGCGAAACTGGGGACTAGAGCATGGTAAGATACACATATGTAATGGACAAGAGTGAGGAGCATCAGGATCCAAAAGCAGCTTCAAAGAGGGTTTTTTTTTAGCCTGGATTTGATTAGGGCTGGAGAAGGAGCTTGATGTACAGAAGGGTCTTCCTCACAGATGCCTCCATCCCCAGCTTCTCAAAAACATTTAAATAATACTGATTATGAATATCCCTCCTACCTGCTGCAGGCTCACCCAGAGGCAGTGCAAACATCTGACAGTCTTCCCAGCACTCCTGCTATTCGTTTTTGATTTATTAGTTCTTCTGTTTGCTTTGTTTGATCTCCCAATGCAGGTATTTTCTGTTTCTTTAAAAGGGAGAGATAAAACGTATCACATAAGCCAGAACTCGCATCATCCTCTTGCAGATACAGCACAACAGAAAGCTTTAGAAAATAGAGGGGTAACTTTCAAAAAGTTTTAGGCTCCTAATTTTGAGAGAGAGTTAGACTCCTAAACTGATCTCTGAAAATTTGCCATGGCCGAGTTCCCAAATTTATGCTCCTAGTTTGATTAAATTTCTAAATTTAAGAACCTAAAACGTGGCTGGCAATAGGGGCAATTTTCAGCACTAGGCACCTAAATAAGGCTTCTGAATTAGGTAAATGAATGGCTGGCCAAAATGTAGGTGAATTTTCAGCTGAAAATGCAGGTTTCCAAATTTGGCTGAAAACGGGAGACAAATTAAGGCACCTAACTTAGGTCCCCAAATTTAGGGATTCAGCTTCTTTTGCTACTACTACTACTACTTCTTATTTCTATAGGGCTACTAGGCATATGCACTGCTTTACACATTCAGATAAGAGATTGTGTTTTAATGTACTCTACGGCCTCACTTCTGAAAAACTCCTGAGACCAACAGCCAGACACGTTTCTGGATACAACATCCTGCAGGCCAAATCTCCGATGCTGCAATAAAGCCTGTGGGGCAGGGATTATCTGCTCAAGATGAAACAAAATAGGACTAGGGTCATTAAGGGAAATGATTAAAAGGCATAAGGGTGTGGACAAGAGAAAAAAAGGGTCAGGATCCAAAAGCAGCCTCAAAGAGATGAGTTTTTAGTCTGGATTAGAAATGGATCAGAGATGGAGATCGATGTACTGGGCATATGGTGCAAAGTGGAATGAACAGAGTCTGAAGTTGGCAGTAGAAGAATACAGTATGAATAAAAGAGCTTGACAAGTGGAGTTGCTGAGAAAGAGTGTAGGAAGAAATAAGAGATAAAAGGGAAAGGAAAGGAACGGAGAAAAAAAAGCAAAGGATATTATAATGCCTCTGTATCGTTCCATGGTGCGATCGCACCTTGAATATTGTGTGCAGTTCTGGTCGATGTGTAAAAAGGATATAGCTGAATTAGAAAAGTTACAAAGAGCCACCAAAATGGTAAAGGGGATAGAAGGATACCCCTATGAGAGGCTTAAAAGGTTAGGGCTCTTCAACCTGGAAAAGAGACGGCTGAGGGGAAATATGATAGAGGTCTATAAATTAATGAATGGAGTGGAACGGGTAAACGTAGATCGACTGTTTACATCATCAAAAAGTACAAAGACTAGGGGACATGCAACAAAGCTAAAAAGTGTAACCCATTTAAGACTAATAAGAGAAAATATTTTTTGCACTCAACACATACTCAAACTCTGGAGTTCGTTACCGGATGATGTAGTAAAGCTGTTAGTATAGCTGGGTTTAAAAAAAGGTTTGGACAAGTACCTGAAGGAAAGGTCCATAAACCATTATTAAAGAGGACCCAGGAAATCCACTGCTTGCCCCAGTACAAGCATTGTGGAACCTGTGTGTCTTCTTGGGAAACTGCCAGGTACTTGTGATCTAGATTGGCCACTGTTGGAAACAATATGCTGGGCTTGATGGACCTTGGTCTGACCAAGTATGACATTTATGTTCTTATGAGGTAATGAGGAACTGCATAATGAATGCACTTGGAGAGGGGTTATGTGGTCTTAGTGACACTGGTATAAGATCAGTAGTGCAGCTCTTGAATATGAACCTAATAGCAATTAATTTATTGTACATTTTAGATGCCCATTTTGCTTAGTTGTGGTATGAAACATCTCTTCACACCTCAACCACAGTCCAACCAAAGAACTGTGACCCAAACGAGCTTTTTAACTACTGTTGGAAGTACATAAGGAATGAAAGAAGAAAGACTTTCACAGGACTGACCCACTGGCAATTCTGCACTCTGCTATGCAGAGGGGACCTGGGTTTGATATCTGCCTCTGGACCTCTATTCCTGGGAATGCTGTGGAGGCTGTGTTCACAGCCTCTCAGGATGTGTGGGGGATGGGGACAATTGTGGTGCGGTGGCGACACCTAGTGGCCTGATTTAGAACCTATGACTGTAGGGTTGTGGAAGGCACCCTGGTGCAGGGTTCCTTGCTGAGGATTGTCGCTGCAATGACAGACTAAAATAAGCTTGGAGCAGACATAAAATAAGAGCAAAAAATATCTAGAAAATTGCAAATGAAGGCTCAAAGCAGCAAAAAGAAAATGCCAGGTTAAAAAAGGTACAGGAAATAATCCCCAGCCATGAAGAAAACCACTGCTCAGGTCCCATTTTAGGATCTGTCTAAGGTTGGTTGCACAATTCAGAAGTGAAGAAGAGAGGCAATCCTAGGTAACCCTTGCTGACGAGCAAAGACAGCATTACTGGCTCAGTTCCAGTGTAAGGTCTCAATCACAGGTGAACCCTGCCAAGGCCTTGCACATAACAAAAGGAATTGGTTCAAAAGTGTGTGTGTATATATAACCTTCCTTATCATCCCTCCAGATCCCAGATGTTGAGGCTTTAATGGGAGTGGCTGATTTGGATTAATGGCGGTAACAAACATGGTTCATGGACAACCATGACTGGGATGTAATTTTATCAGGCTATACTTTATTCAGAAAGGACAGGGTAGGAGGAATGCACTGTATGTAAAAAAATAATATTAAAGCTATGGAAATACAGGGCTTAAAAGGGAGTAGAGGCACTGTGGGTTTAGACAGTTTTGTATACCACCTTATCCTTCAATCAAAGTGGTCACAACACAATTGGGGGATACATTTAACATGAGGGGATATGAGACACATACGCTAATACTTACAGCGAACACGGGCTATAGAGGGTTAAGTGAGGGGCATCTTGAACAATTTTCAGAAGACTATGTTCGTGAGAAGCTAGCTAAACGTAAAGTAGACAAAGCGATGGGACCAGATGTTATACACCCGAGTATACTGAGGGAACTTGGGGACGTTCTAGCAGCTCCACTGACTGACCTTTTCAATGCCTCTTTGGAGTCGGGAGTGGTGCCAGAGGACTGGAGAGAGGCACATGTGGTCCTTTTACACAAAAGCGGATCTGGTTGAAAACTACAGGCTGGTTAATCTAACCTCTGTGGTGAGTAAATTATTGGAAACACTGCTGAAAGAGAAAATAGTGAGGTTTCTGGAGTCCATTGGATTACCGGATCCGAGGCAGCATGGATTCACCAGAGGCTGGTCTTGTCAGACAAACCCGATTGATTTCTTTGACTGGGTGACCAGGGAGTTGGACCGAGGGAGACCCCTAGATGTGGTGTATTTAGATTTCAGTAAAGCCTTTGATACCGTTCCACACAGGCGACTTATAAACAAACTAGGATCCATCCCTAGGGTGCTTAAAGTTACTGCTTGGGTTAGAAATTGGTTGTTAGTGATATTGCAGAAGGGCTGTCATGTAGTTTGCCTCTTTGCAGATGATACCAAAATCTGCAATAGAGTAGAGTAGACACCCAGGAAGATGTACATAACATGAAGAGGGATCTAGCTAACTTTGAAGAATGGTATAAAATTTGGCAGTTGAGATTTAATGTTAAAAAATGCAAGGTCATGTATTTGGGCTGCAGCAATCCAAGGGAGCAATATAGTATAGGGAGTGAAGTACTTCTGTCCACAAAAGAAGAGTGGGACCTAGGTGTGACTGTGTCTGATGATCTTAAAGTAGCTAAACAAGTAGAAAAGGCAACGGCAAAAGCTAGAAGGATGCTTGGGTGCATAGGGAGAGGAATGGCTAGCAGAAGAAAGGAGGTGATAGTGCCTCTATATAAGTCTCTGGTGTGACTTCATTTGGAGTATTGTGTGCAATTCTGGAGACCACACCTTCAAAAGGATATAAACAGGTTGGAGTCGGTGCAGAGGGTTGTTACTAAAATGGTTAGTGATCTTCGTTATAAAGCATATGAGAACAGACTTAAAGAGCTTAATAATATGTATGCTTTAGAGGAAAGGCAGGATAGAAGCGATATAATTGAGATGTTTAAATACCTCCATGGCATAAATGCACAGGAGCAGAGCCTCTTTTGATTGAAAGCAAGCTCTGCTACGAGGAGAAATAGGATGAGGCTAAAAGGAGATAGACTCAGGAGTAATATGCAGAAATATTTCTTTACGGAAAGAGTGATAGATGCGTGGAATAATCTCCCAGTGGAGATGGTAGAAATGAAGACTGTATCTCAATTCAAAAAAGCATGGGATCAACACGGAGGATCTCTAAAGGGAAAAAGGGGACTGTTTCAGTGGTTGATATGGAAGGGCAGACTAGATAGAAACATGATGGCAGAAAAAGACCACATGGCCTATGTAACAGAGTCCTCCAAGGACCACTCCCCCACATCTAACTGATGCCGGCTGAGAAAGTTGCCTGTACGTTCTCCTTTCCTGCCATATGCACTGCTGATAGTGCCAGAAGATTAGTCTCCGCTCAATGAAGACACGGTGATACTTCTTCCACTAGGACTGTGCTTCTTGTGTCTCCTTGGTGATTGATGTATGCTACCATGGTGGCGTTGCCCAAGAAGATCCTCGCCACCTAGTGCTGTACGAGCAAAACACCTGAAGAGCCAGAAACACTGCTCACATCTCCAAGTGGTTTATGGACCAAGAGCTCTCTTTCTGAGACCAACGGACCATGCGCTACCTGCGACAGACAAATGTGTTCCCCATCCAGAAAGGTTGGTGTCCATCGTCACTACTTACCACTCTGGAGGATCCAACGGCATCCTCATTAACAGCTTGGAGGGATCTAACCACCAGTTCTGGCTGACCCCGTACCTCTCACAGACATGAAAACTTCTTTGAGAGAGGATGTGTCTGTGGAGACCAATGAGATAACAGGGACCTTTGCAAAGAACGCATATGTACCCTGGCCCAGGATACTAGATCCAAAGTTGCAGCCATGGTGCCCAAGATTTGGAGATAGGTCCATGCCAATGGAGCCTGCTGACACAGAACTGTAGAATCCGATACTGCAGCTTTCTGGCCTGCTCTAGCGGCGGAAAGACTAGCCCCCTCACTGTGTCAACTGAGCCCCTAGATAAGTGAGATCCTGAAATGGTTCCAATTTATTCTTGGCGAGGTTGACCACCCAACTGAGCCCCTGCAAGAGCTCAACAACTGGACGGGTAACTATGTGATTCTCCTCCAACAACTTTGCTCTGATCAGTCAGTCGTCTAGATAGGGATATACTAGTGCTCCTTCATGTCGAAGAGCAGCTGCAACTACCATCATGATCTTTGTAAATGTTTGTGAAGCCATCGCCAGACCGAAGGGCAGGGCTTGAAATTTAAAATGACCCATCAGTACCGTGAACTGCAGGAAATGCTGTTGCTGCGGACGAATGGGGACATGAAGATATGCCTCTGTGAGATCTAAAGCTGTCACAAACTCACCTTTTCTCATGGCAATGATGACCGATCACAGTGTTTCCATCCAAAAATGAGGCACCCACGAGTCTGTTGATATACTTGAGATTGAGAATGGGACGAAAGGAACTTTCTTTTTTGGGAACAACAAAATAAATGGACTATCAACCTTGACCTAACTGGTTTGCAGGAACTTGTACCACTGCCTCCAGCTGAATTAGCCTCTGGAGTGTGTCCACTATCACCTGTACTTTGGAGGGAACCTTGCAAGGAAGCAACAGAAAGGCGTCTGCAAGAGGTCGCACAACTTCCAAAGCGTATCCGTCGTGAATTACTTCTAACACTCACTGGTTGGAAGTTATTTGGACCTAGGTGGAGTAAATATGGTATAGCTGACTGCCGATGGGAATCAGCTCCTCCTGGGTCCCCCTCACTTCATCATGTCTTCTTGGAAGTGATCCTGGCTCCAGCAAAATAGAGGAATATGTTGAGGCTCCCTCCTCGAAAGGGCTGACCCCTGGAGGGATAGTGTGAACTCTGCAAAGGAGCAAAATGGACAGCACAAAATCTATAAAAATCCCTAAACTGTCCTCTTGTTGGAGGTACCGACTTACTACTCTTAGTTTTGTCCTCCCGAAGTGAGGCTGCCTTGGTCTCCCAAGTCCTTGACCAACTTCTCCAATGCCTCACCAGAAAGAAGCTTGCCCTTAAATGGAAGCTTACTCAGATGAGTCTTCAAAGAAATGTCTGCTGACCAAAGACAATTCCTAGCAGCAACTACTGAGGTCATGCTCTTAGAGGAAGCCCTAATCAGATCATAGAAGGCACCCACTAAATATGAGGAGCTGGATTCTGAGCCACTTCAGACAAAAGCTGCTGGGCACCCGACTCAGAGTCCGGCAGGCCTTGTGACCACCACAAACAGGACTGTGCCACATCAACCCCACACATGGAAGTTTTCAGTGTCAAGGTATTAACTTCAAATGCCTGCTTCAAAGGAGTTTGCACCTTCCTGTCTTGCACATCTTTTAGAGTCACACCACTCTCAAAAGGGATGGTTGTTTTTTTGGTAACTGTTGAGACCAAAGCATCCACCTTAGGCAACTTAAGGAGCTCCTTCTCATTAATTGGAATCTGATCTTAAGCGTGACATAGCTCAACCACCTCGTAAACCAGTCCCAGGCACCTCCCACTCTGCTTCAATCATCTGCTTTATGGCCCTATTGGCTGGAAAGGCCATCTTAGAGGCTCTCATGCCCTACAATAACAGATCGTCAAGGGGAAACTGGTTGTTCCTGAGAATCATGCGGGATATTCAAAATTGCCAGTGACTGAGCAATCAGCATGGCTAACTCCTCTTGGCGGAACACGCTAATGAAGCTAGGATCCTCACTGGGAGGAATTTTGCCCTCCTCGAGGTCCAAAGGCAAAACTTTACCACAGAGACCGGAAGGGCCCTCCAGGAGATCTTCGGAGGCTGCCAAAACCACCGATGCTCAGTCCTCTTCAACTTCCTCTTCCACACTTAGTTGCCAGAGCCCCCAACTTTGGTGCCCAAACAGAGGACCCTTTCTTTTCTTAACAGCAGTACTCTGCAAACTCCCCCAGGCTCTGCTTCATGCAGTACTTCTGGTGTAACAGGAGGATAAAGTCAGGAAAAAAGGGCACACTTTCTGCTGCATTCAAAATAATCCCATATTGATTCCAGAGAAAAACAGGAACTGAACCCTGTCTCCCTGCAGGGTTAAGGACTGATAAATCAGGCTGACTCAAAATGGCCATGGTTCCCACCAACACCGCGGGAACCGGGGGCTGAGGAGACAACTGCACCAACTGTTCCTCTGATGTTAAAACCCATCCAGGAGCCATCTAGACTCCCAAAAACACCCTCTGCAGGCAACCTTCCTCCTCAGAGCCATAGCAAAACCCTGCCACTGACAAGTATCCCTGTCCGCCTCCACAGGCCACACAAACTGATTTCCCTGGTGGCATGGTTAATAGTGCGAAAACTCTGACAGAGAGCACAGCGATGGTGATGAAATAAGCAATACCCGAAACAGCTCCTGGCAAAAAAGGCAAGGTAACTTGCTCACACACACAGAAAAAGGAAAGGAAACTCATCCCGGATTTATTTTCTCCAGCGCAGCTGCAACGGCAGCTGCTGCTGCTTGTGCCTGCTGCAATTAAGTCCCCTCAGGCTCGAGAAACAAACATTAAAGACACAGGCACCTATAAATATAGAGGACTTCACAAGAGTCAAACAGGAGCAGAAGTGCCTTTTAAGGGGAAAGGGACCTAGAACATCAGGTGAATCACCCACTACAAGAACCAGTAGCTGACTCAACAGTGTTGGTTCCCTAAGAGGTATAATGCCATCCACCAGATACCTCTTATTAGCCTACCCTGCCCTCTTTCAATCTTTTTTTTTCATCCTTTCAGTGGAGTCCAGACTACACAGAGGTTTATTTATTTATTTAGTGTACACTTGTATCCCGCCACTTCCAGCGATCAGTGGCGGTTTTCTATACAAAAGGGTGCGGTTGTACAGACCAGAATTTAAGCATACAGTAGGATTGCAGGGGAGGGTGAAAGTCACAGCAAACGGTTACAGATTTACATTTGATTTCTTGAGAGGAGGCTTTACATATATACATAAATTACATAATTACAGGATGCATCTCTTGTTGCATATGATTTTTAGTAGCCATGTTGTTCGAAAGGATTACATTGACTAGGTTAGGTTGTAATGAGTCTGAAATAGGTGAGTCTTTAGTTTTTTCCTGAAGTCCTTCAGGTCCTTATTTGCTCTCAGTTCGTGGGGCATTTGGTTCCAGAGTCATGGAGCCATAAAGGAGAACGCTCTGTTAGTGGTGTTAGCATTGAAATTTCTCAGGCTACTCGGGACTTGAAGGGTATTGCTATTCACTGTTCTTCTGCTTCTGTTGATTGGTTGTGCTGAGATTAAGGTGTTGAGGTAAGAGGGTGCTACATTATGAACAAGCTTGAATGTGGTTACTAATATCTTATATTGGATGCGGGCTGTGATGGGGAGCCAATGTAGCTCAATTAGGACGGGAGTGATGTGCTCTGTTAAACCTTTTTTCATGATGACTCGGGCTGCTACGTTTTGTGCCAGTTGAAGAATGTTAATGGTTTTTTTAGGCAGACCTTGTAGAATGGCGTTGCAATAATCCAGGTGGGGAATGATGAGGGCTTGTGCCACTGTTCTGAAGTCGGAGTGATCAATAATGTTCCGTAGTGGTTGCAGGACTCTTAATTTGTGGAAAATGGCCCGATTGGTAATTCAGAGGTGCTTGTCATCATCTGCTCGAGACTGAGAATACTGACTTGAGGGAAGGGGCTCAGTCCCCTTAAGAGTAGTTACTCACCTGTAACAGGTGTTCTCCAGGAGCAGCAAGAATCAGTCCTCACATATGGGTGACGACGGCGCCGACGGAGCCCTCATGCGGAGCATTTCCCCAGCTTTCAAGGAAAGCCTTTGGGAATGCAGCGCGCATGCGTGGTCCCCTTCCTGCCCAAGGGTGCCATCTTGCTCAGTCTGATAACATAGCTAAGAGACAGAAAAAAAAAATCAAAATGAAGTATATGACTGCAACTCCAGGGGAGGAGGGAGGGTCGGGAGGACCGATTCCTGCTGCTCCTGGAGAACACCTTACAGGTGAGTAACTACTCTTTCTCCTGGACCAAGCAGGAAGTCAGTCCTCACATATGGGACTCCCCAGCTCTAGGCTACCGGGAACCCTAAGCTGAAAAATGGCTCCCTCTCAAGAGCCTCAGCATACAGGATAAGAATATACTCTGAGAACGCCCCCGTACGGTAACCCAACATAAGGGCTGGAGGGTAGGAGTTGCCTAAACCTCAAAGAAATTACGGAATATCGCCTGTTCGAAAGCACTATCCCTTTGGGACTCTCTCTCTCCAGACAGTAATGGGCTGCAAAAGTCTGGCTTGAAGACCAAGTTGCGGCCCGGTAGATGTCCGCCAACGGAACAGAGCGGAGATGAGCTACTGACGCGGCTTTCGCCCTGATACGGTGGGCAGTGACTCGACCCTGCAAGGGGAGGTCGGCTGCCTTGTACACCCAGGCAATACAATCTGCTCCCCAAGTGGATAATGTACACTTGGAGACAGGTAACCCCATCTTATTAGTGTCAAAGGAGACGAAGAGCGGAGTAGCCCTTTGATGTCCCCGTGTACGTTCTATGTAAAAAGACAAGGCCCTCTTACAGTCCTAGGTATGCAAGACTGTTTCAGCCCAGCTAGAATGCAGCCTGGGAAAAAAAGGTTGGAAGAACCACCTCCTGGTTGAGGTGGAAAGAAGAGACTACTTTTGGAAGGGACTTGGGATGGGTCCGTAGGACCACCCTGTTCCTATAGACCCGTGTGTACGGCCTATCAAAAACCAGAGCTTGTAGTTCACTCACATGTCTGGCCGAGGTAAGAGCCACCAGGAAGAGCGCTTTCCAAGAGAGGAAGAGCAAATGGCAAGTAGCTATTGGCTCAAACAGTGGGCGAGTAAGTTGCTGCAAGACCACGTTCAAATCCCACTCAGCTGCCAGTAGACGAACCGGAGGCTTGAGCAGAAGCAGGCCTTTGAGAAATCTGGCCACCAAAGGGTGAGCTGACAGACTGTCCTTCCACCAGTGAGTGGTGTGCTGATAGGGCACTGAGGTGGACCCGAACAGAGAGACTTAAGGCCTAGGTCTGACAGGTGAAGTAGATACTTCAGTACTACTGGCACAAGGCAAGAGAAAGGATCTTCCTTGCACTGAGTGCACCACACCGTAAACCTACACCACTTAAGGGCATAGGATTTTCTGGTGGACTGCCTCCTAGAGGCCAAGACCACCTCCTCAACCTCCTTAGGTAGACATAAGGGAGGCTAGTACTATCCTTTCAGCAGCCAGGCCATCAGATTGAGGGACCTGAGATTGGGGTGCAGAAGGGAACCCT
The DNA here is from genome assembly GCA_033557465.1 of Ichthyophis bannanicus. Taxonomy (NCBI): domain Eukaryota; kingdom Metazoa; phylum Chordata; class Amphibia; order Gymnophiona; family Ichthyophiidae; genus Ichthyophis; species Ichthyophis bannanicus. The sequence goes on along the minus strand of CM066040.1, from coordinate 244,433,864 downwards.
GATCTTGAGACAGGAGATCGTGTTGCAACACCAGAGACAATGGAGTTTCTACTGCCAATTGCAGCAGAAGTGGAAACCACGGCTGCCTCGGCCATCTGGGAGCCACCAGAATCACCAAGGCCTTGTCCCGGAGAATCTTGAACAGAGTTCGGGCCACCAGGGGTGTGGGAGGAAACACAAACATGAGGCCCATAGACCAAGAGATCAGAAAAGCATCCGCTGCTACCCGCAGGGGATGTGACTGTCTGGAGCAGAACCTGGGCAGCTGACGATTTTGTGGACTTGCAAAGAGATCAATGGATGGAAGTCCCCAGCAGAGGAAGATCTGCTGGACCACCAATGGATTCAACTGCCATTCGTGAGGCTGGAGAATCCTGCTTAGCTTGTCTGCTAGGAAATTCTCATGGCCAGGTAGATAAACTGCTTTGAGAAACATGCCTTGATTGACTGCAAAGGAACACAGGGCCAGTGCCTCCTGACATAGGAGCCTGGACCCCGTGCCCCCTTGTTTGTTCACGTAGAACATTGCCACTTGATCGTCCGTCTGAACTAGGACAGACTGGTGAGAAGGACATGAGAAAATGTTTGTAGAGCTAAGCGGATTGCTCGCAGCTCCAAAAGATTGATTTGCTGTGTGGCCTCCCGAGGAGACCAGTGCCCTTGAGTGCACATGCCCTGGCAATGTGCACCCCAGTCCATTAAGGAAGCATCGGTCGTCAGCACCCTTGTGTGTGTTGGAGCCTGAAAGGGTACCCCCCCTGAGGAGGTTTGGGAGATGTAGCCACCACTGTAAGGAGTCCAAAGGTGGTTTGGACACCTCTACTTTGTCTCAGAGGTCGCCTGTGGCCTGCGTCCACTGAGCTCTGAGGCACCATTGAGCAGGCCGCATGTGCAAGGTGGTGTTGGGAGTGACATGCACCATGGATGCCATGTGGCCCAGGAGCCGCAGGTAGTGCCTGTCGGACACATGAGAACTGCTGTGGAATTGGTTGGCCAAGTCCATCAGTCTGTGAGCCCTGTCCTCAGGCAAGTAGGCTCTTGCCTGAGGGGTGTCTAGTCTTGCCTCTATAAACTCTAGGTTCTGAGAGGGGAGCAAAGTGGACTTTGCGTAGTTTATGACAAAGCCCAGATGCTGAAGAAGAGAGAGACAGTGCGAAAAATTGCTCGTTGGGCCTCCTGGGGAGACTGGCCCCTGATGAGCCAGTCGTCCAGGTACAGGAAGATGAAAATTCCCCGATTCCTGAGATAAGCCACCACCACCGCCAGGCATTTGGTGAAAACCCTGGGGGCAGAGGTTAGGCCAAAGGGAAGTACTCTGTACTGAAAATGGTTTCCTCCCACCACAAATCTGAGATATTGTCTGTGGTCTGGATGAATGAGGATGCGAGTATAAAGCATCCTTTAGGATCTAAGGAGCATAACCAGTCTCCCTGCTGGAGGTAGGGCAGCAGTATCCGAAGGGTAAACATCTTGAACTTTTCCCTCTCCAGAATCTTGTTTAGGTTTCGCAAGTCTAGGATAGGCCGGAGGCCCCCTGTCCTTTTTGTTACCAGGAAATACTTGGAGTAGAAGCCTTGCCCTTCCAGGTGGTGAGGCACTGGTTCCACTGCCTGTTCCTTTAGCAGACTTGACAACTCCTGAAGGAGGAGGTTCCAGTGTAGAGGGAGTCTGGGAGGCTCCCCTGGAAAATAGGAGGGGGGTAGCTGGTGGAAGTGGAGCATGTAGCCCTGCTGGACTATGCTCAATACCCAGGTATCCCCTGTGATGGCTGGCCACCTGTAGGCATACAGGGTCAGCCGACCCCCTGTGCTGAGTGGAGCCACTGGCAGAGGAGAGGCTATGCTGTAGGAGTCAAAACCCCGCTCCCTGCTGTGCAGGAGCCAGAGCTGGCAGCTTGGGGGTCTTCTGCCTACAGGGCCCATGCCCCTGCCCTTGGCCTGCTGGGGAGCTGGAGAGGCCTGATACTGAGGGTAGGATTTGTAGGCAGCACCCTTCCCTCGGGAAAAAGGGCTTCTTTCCCCGAGCCCTTCTTTTTTTGAGAAGGGACAGAAGTCTTCCTGGACAGCCTTGTCCTGGTGAGAGTCTCTCAATTTCTGCAGCCTTTTCAGTCATGGGTTTACCGAAAAGGTTTTCACCTCGGCAGGGGACATCGGCCAACTTGTCTTGCACCCATGACTCCAGCCAGGCCTGACGGCGTGCACCGATGCCAGCCACGGCTACCCGGGCCGAAGCCTCGAAGCCATCATAGGCTGCTCGAGAGATAAACTTCGAGCACTCTCGGATCCCTGTTGAAAAAGCCTTGAACCTCTGCAAAGGTTGCTCGGAGAAGCCAGCTGAGAACCCGGCAATTTCCTTTGCCAGGTCTCGTAGGTACATGCCCATGTACAGCTGGTAGGTCTGGACATGGCATGATAGCATAGAGCCCTGGAAGCACTTTCTACTGAGGACATCCAGGTTCTGGGCCTCCCGGCCGGGGGGCACTGAGGAGTGCATCTTCTGACTCTTCATGGTTGTGGAATTGGCCATGCACCACCTGGAGTTGTGCGGTAGCTGCGCCTTTTGGAACCCAGGGCTCTTACAGACTCGATAAATGGAATCAACCCATTTGCTAAGAACCGGCGCCGAGGCCGGTGCCTCCCACATACGGAAGAGCAGCCATTCCAGCATCGGAGGAACCGGTACAGTAAAGGCTTCCTTCAGAGGAAAGTCATACTGGAGGGCATAGAGTTCCTCGGCTAGAGGCTCCTCCTCGGCGTCCGCGGCGGCCTTGGCCATGTCCCTCACGAAGTCCGAGAACCGGGTATCCACCAGGGGGGGACCTTCTCTGAGGCTCGGACTTTGGTGAGTCTGAAGGGACGTACCAGGTCCGGAAGGTGTCCGGGGACTCCTCGTCCTCCGTCTCCCATGCCGACTCCTCTGAGGAGGAATCGAGCGGCTCTGGCTGTGTGGGCCTCGGTGCCACCCGCCCCGACACCGAGGGTATCGGCATCGATGACAATCGGCCCTACATGGTAGGTCGAGGGGGACCTTGACCGAGGATTGACTCGAGACTTCATTGACTAGAGGATCGGCTCGGTCTCTGGAGTCGACTTAGACGACAAGGTCCCGGCGGTCGGGGCAGATGCACCGGTCAGACAGGCGATCAGCACCCGCTGCTATTCCATGAAGGCAGTCAAACTGCTCTCCAAGGCCGTCAGCCTGAGTCCAAAGCTCAGGAGACTCAGTAGCCCCCAACGGCGTCGGGTCAGACGTCGGTTCTCCCGGAGGAGAGTCCACGAGGACAACAGCACTTACGTGACTCGGGGACTCCGGCTCCACGCGAAGTAACTTGGACGGCCTCTCCGACTCCGAGAGCCCAGGGCGGCTGTCAGGGCTATGTGACCTGGCCCTCGAGGACCCAGGAGCCTCCACCGATGCCACCCTCGTGAGCCTCTTCTTCCTTTTGTGCTCCCAGGCGGAAGACTCCCTCTCAGAGGACCCCCGATGGCGCTCGGGGTCAGACTCCCGAGATGTCGAGGCCTCTGACGAAGTCTGGGCCCGGCCAGACGCGGACTTTGAGAAAATTCTCTCACGTTGATGCTGACAGCTCCTAAGTGCCTTCAACGACATTTTGCCGCATGGGCCACAGACCAGCGGGTCATGGTCGGGCCCGAGGCAGCAGTCACGTGTGTCGGTGAGAGACATAGGTTTCTTGCACCGATCACACTTTTTGAACCCACTGGCAGCCATCGGCGGGAAAAAGGGCCCCTGCAAGGTAAAAAGACCAGGCTGCCAGTGAAAACACAAAAAAAGGCGTGAACGCTAATCACGAAGGACAAAAACCAAAAATCAAAATTCCGGACTCGATACCGGTGTACCGAGCCCAGGCGGGAAGGGGAACCGGCGTCGAACCGGATCAGAAAAAGCCAAAATAGCTGAAAAAAAAATTTATCTACTTTTCCCAGATGACAAACTCACGTCTGTTGGGTTCTGCAGAAAAAGACAGACTGAGCAAGATGGCACCCTTGGGTGGGAAGGGGACCGCACATGCGCGCTGCATTCCCAAAGGCTTTCCTTGAAAGCTGGAGAAATGCTCCGCACGAGGGCTCCGTCGGCGCTGACGTCACCCATATGTGAGGACTGACTTCCTGCTTGGTCCTGGAGAATACCATGACATCAAAGCCTGGCATTCTCAGTCTCCATCTGCTGGTAATCAGACATACTGTAACCCATGTGTCTGGACTGGACAGGAGGAATTATAAGGAAAGTCAAATTTTCAAAAGCATGAGCTTAAGTGGAAAACTATCTTTATATCTTTATTGCAACACTTAATATACCACTCAAGCAGACCATCAGGGTGGTATACAATCAATATGAGCTGTGAGTGAAAATAAAGAGAGAAAGGAATGCCATTGTTTAGACAGGAAAGCAGCAGGTGGAGAGACAGACAGAAAGTGAAGGGATAGATGCGCCAGACACACATAGGGGAGGGGGGGGGTGTGAAATAGGGGATCGCCGCCAAGGGGAAAAATCTAGGGGTTGGGAGAGGGAAGGTCAAAGGCGAGGTGGAAGAGATGGGTTTTTAGCTTGGCCTGAATTGAGGAAATGACACCTTGGTGCGGAAGGCATGTGGTAGTGAGTTCCAAAGTTCGGGGGTCTAGGAAAAAGAACACAGAGTGGTGGGTAATTTCAAGGCGGGCCTGGGCGAGGGAGGGGAGGAAGAGACGGTTCCCATGAGTGGACCAGAGAGGGCAGGGGGAGGGCTGTTGATGGATAAGGTCTGCTAGGTATTGGGGGGTGCCAGAATGCAGTACTTTGTGGGTGTTCATGAGTATCTAGTATGTGAACCAGGATTTGATCAGGAGCCTGTGGCGCTGCAAGAGGAGGGGGGGTGACATGGTCAGATGGAGAGGAGTGGGTAAGACGACGGGCCATGGTGTTTTGGATTAAGTTGTAGGCGACGGAGCTGGTATAGGTGGAGGCCTGCGAGAAGGACATTACAGTAATCTAATCTGGAGATGACAAGGGATAGCACGAGGGTGATAAGGGAAGATGGGGAGAGAAAGAGGGGAACGGCAACAAAGTTACACATTTATAGGCTGTACCACAAGTAACTTTACCTGCATGCCAAGAGCACTTTATAAAAACCTAATTCCATGGATAAGGTATTTACCTTCGGAAATGCTTTTTAAAATTACCCTTCCTATGCACTGTGCAAGAACAGCAGATCCTAATCAGTACAGGAAAATACTGAAGATAAAAAGCATTAATGGTCATATACGAGTATATATATTTTACAAAGTACTAAACTTTCTACAGCAGTTTTAAAAAAAACATTTAATACACGTCACATCTGAGGTTTTCTGTGCACACTTTACAGAGTAAAGCCTTTGACACCATTCTGCCCTTGTGACATATAAATAAATTGAGCACCTCAGGGATGGATCATAAAGTGACTGAGTGGGTTAGAAACTGGTTGAATAGGAGGTAACAGAGTACAGGTAAATGAAGCTCACTCTGAGGAAAATGTGTGCGCCATAGGGCTCTGTCTTTGGTCCAATCCTTTTTAACATTGCTGTAAATGATATTGCGGAAGGGCTATCGGGTAAAGTTTGCCTCTTTGAGGACAATACCAAAATCTGCAATAGAGTAAACACCCATGATGGTGTAGATATCATGAGGAGGGATCCTACAAAAGCTTGAAGAATGGTCGAGAATTTGGCAACAGATTTAATGCTAAAAAATGCAGGGTCATGCATTTGGGCTGCAAAAATCCAAGGGAGCAGTACAGTATAGGAGTTGAAGTACTGCCCATAAAAGAAGAGCAGGACCTAGGGGTGACTATTTCTGATGAGCTTAAGGTTGCTTAACAGGTATAAAAGGCAAGGGCAAAAGCCAGAAGGATACTTGGATGCACAGGGAGAGGAATGGTCAGTAGGAAGGAGGTGATAGGCCTTTGTGTAAGTCTTTGGTGAGACCTCATTTGGAGTATTGTGTGCAATTTTAAAAACCATACCTTCTAAACAGGATGGAGTCTATGTAGAGGGTAATACCAGAATGGTCATAAGAACATAAGAAATGCCAAACTGGGTCAGACCAAGGTCCATCAAGCCCAGTATACTGTTTACAATAGTGGCCAACAAGTCACAAGTACCTGGCAGGTACCCAAAGTCCACAGCTTCCACAATGTTCATCCTGGGGCAAGCAGTGGATTTCCCGGGTCCTCTTCAATAATGGTTTATGGACCTTTCCTCCAGGAACTTGTCCAAACCTTTTTTTTAAACCCAGCTACACTAACAGCTTTTACTATATCCTCCGATAACGAATTCCAGAGTTTGATTATGCGTAGAGTGAAAAAATATTTTCTTGTTAGGCTTAAATGGGTTACATTGTAGCTTCATTGTGTCTCTTTCTACTTTTTGATGGCGTAAACAACCAATCTACATTAATCCATTCGACTCCATTCATTAAATTTATAGATTTCTATCATATCTGCCCTCAGCCTTCTCTTTTCCAAATTGAAGAACACTAACATTTTAAGCCTCTCCTCATAGGGGTATCCTTCCATCCCCGTTACCATTTTGGTGGCTCTTCTCTGTACCTTTTCTAATTCTGCTGTATCCTTTTTAAGATACGGTGACCAGAATTGCACCCAATATTCAAGGTGAGGTCGAACCTGGAACAATATAGAGGCAGTCATTTTATTCTCCATTCCTTTCCTTATGATTCCCAGCATTCTATTTGCTTTCTTCACCGTCGCTGCACACTGGGTGGAGGGTTTCAATGTATTATCCACAATGACACCTAAATCTTTTTCCTGGGTGGTGGTTTCTAAGGTGGTACCTTGCATCGTGTAACCAAAGTTTGGTATGTTCTTTCCTAGGTGCATAACTTTGCACGTGCTTACATTAAATTTCATCTGCCATTTGAACGCCCAGTCTTCCAATTTATCAAGGTCCTCTTGCAGTTTCTCACAATCCTCTTGGATTTTAACAACTTTGAATAATTTTGTGTCAACTGCAAATTTGATCATCTCACTCATTCCCATTTCTAGATCATTTATGAATATGTTAAAAAGCAGCGGGCTCAGCACAGATCCCTGGGGTACTCCACTATTTACTTTTCTCCATTGAGAAAATTGGCCATTTATCCCTACTCTCTGCCTTTTATCTTTTAACCAGTTTCTGATTCACAGTACTACACTGCCTCCAATCCCATGACTTTTTAATTTGGCCAAGAGTCTCATGAGGGACCTTGTCAAAGGCTTTCTGAAAATCCAGATACACCATATCAACTGGTTCACCTTTGTCTACCTATTTATTCATACCTTCAAAAAATATAACAGATTAGTAAGACAAGACTTTCCTTGGTTAAATCCATGTTGGCTTTCTCCCATTAAACCATGACTATATACATGATCAGTAATTTTATTCTTCATAAATGGTTTCTACCATTTTGCACGGAATTGATGTCAGACTCACGGGTCTGTAGTTTCTTGGATCACCCCTGGAACCCTTTTTAAATATTGGTGTTACATTGGCCATTCTCCACTCTTCAGGTACTACAGTTGATTTTAATGATAGTTCACGGATTACTAATAGTAGTTGTGCAATCTCATATTTCAGTTCTTTCAATACTCTTGGATGTATACCATCCGGTCCAGTTGATTTGGTACTCTTCACTTTATCAAATAATTGTAATACACCTTCCCGGTTTATTAGTATTTCTTTCAATTCTTCCGATACATCACCTTTATATACCATTTCAGGCATGGGTAAATTCCATAAATCTTCTAAAGCAGTGGTTCCCAAACCTGTTCTGGGGGACCCCCCAGCCAGTCGGGTTTTCAGGATAACCACAATGAATATGCATATTTGCATGCACTGCCTCCATTGCATGCAAATCTCTCTCATGCATATTCATTGTGGATATTCTGAAAACCCGACTGGCTGTGGGGTCCACCAGGACAGGTTTGGGAACCACTGTTCTAAAGCAAAGAATTCATTCAGTCTCTCCGCTATAGCCTTGCCTTCACTTAGCGCCCCTTTTACTCCTCTATCATCCATGATCCAACTTTGTCTTACAGGTTTTTTGCTAAGAATGTACTTGAAAAAGGTTTTATTATGCATTTTTGCTTCCGCGGCAAGTTTTTTTTCAAATTCTCTCATCGCCTGCATCTAACTTGGCAATGCTCATGTTATTTCCCATTTTTGTCATTTGGCTCCTTTTTCCATTTCCTGAATGATGCTTTTTGGTCGCAACAGCCTCTTTGACATTGCCGTTAAATCATGCTGGCAGTTTTTTTACCTTCTTTCCGCTTTTCTTAAAGCATGGAATACATCTGTTCTGGGCTTCCAAGATAGTATTTTTAAACAATGCCCATGCTTTATACAAATCTTTAGCCTTTGCAACTGCTTTTTTTTTTTTAATGCTTTATTTAGTGAACCACAAAAATATGTTACAACCAGTCTATAGTCAAACACAACCCCTCCGAGCGGGGCTGACTCTTGTCCACCACTCGGAGGTCACTCTTCAACATAAATGTGGTACAACATTTTACAATTTTACATTACCTCCCCCCCCCCCACCACAGCCCGATCCGCCCAGTCACATCTAGGGACAGCCCCTCCCGACACTCTCTCCTACCCCAT